>OU383781.1:8737485-9937485 GCA_910950805.1 Acrocephalus scirpaceus scirpaceus | reverse complement strand
TCACTGTAGCGGGCGCAGAGGTGGGCACTGCCCGCCCGATTGCAGCACCAGTCATACAGCTTCAGCTCCTGGTCTGGAGGCAAAAAGGAGAATAAGGGGCTGAAGGGAAGAGGAGGGAGATGGGCCAGTTCCAGGTGAGGCTTTCCTCAGCTTTTGGCAGCTCCACACTCCCTCCAAGGGAAACAGCATGTCAGGAAACAGGTTGGCACAGAGATTAAAACTGTTTACAGTCTACAACAATGCCAGCCTCAGCCAGAGGATGCCAAGGCTGGCTGTGCTTACCACGGTAGGGTGACGCCTGCCTGGAGGACCTCCAGTACCTCTCCTGCCTCCCCTCGATGAGCTGGTCCCGGCTGTCGTACAGGCAGCGCACACCGGCGCCGTGCTGGTTGGGGGAGGCCGAGTGCAGCATGGAGACACGGGCACCCCACCTGCCTGAAATGGGGCAGCAGTGAGCCTCAGACAGCTCTGCCCAGCCAGCTGGATACCAGTCACACCTGCCTCAGGGCAAGGAAAGGGCCAGAGCTGGCTCCTCATTATCCACCACTCCCACCACGTCACCCACAGTGCCATAGGGCTTTGGAGGAACTGATGGAGACCATCCAGGTGGTCCCCCAGGGTGAGACCCTGGAGCCCAACATCCCCATGCAGGTCAGACCAGCTCTGGCCAGTCTATTAAAAGGAGGTCAGCTCTCAATCCTCCTTGCTTTTCCAGTCTCTGAAGGGTAGACCAGTCCCCCTCTCCTTTTCCTTAGGGTCACCTGCCAACCCTGCCAGCTGGGACCCCAGCCACCCTTGCAGGAAAGATGGGGAAGGACAGCTTGGGGATGAGGAGGGTGAGGAAGCAGAATGTCCACTTGCCTCCACGGCTGCTCTTGAAGCGTGGGTCCTGCTGCCCCTGCTGCAGGGAGCAAGGGCAGGTGGGCAGGCCCTGGCTCCATGCCCTGGGCTCCTGCTGCTGTCCCGTCCACGCCAGGCACTTCAGCCGGTAGTTGATGCCCACGCGGCTCTCCAGCTTGTAAATCCACAACCCACGGAGGTCTGAGCAGGGAGAGAAACCATGAACTGTCACCTTTGGCCAAGGGAACCACAGGGGCTCTTTTGTCTCAAAGTGAGAGTCATGTGGTGCTGATCCTGGAAGCTAAGCCCATGTCAACCTCCAGCCATGGGACCCCATGTTCAACAGCCACTCAACAGAAGAGAAACAGGGGGAGAGGCTCTTGTCAAAGAAGAAAGCCTTGGGACAGAGCCATTGGCACAAAGAGTGACCATGGGCACAGCAGGGATGTTTCAGCATTAGGGCATAGCTGGTACCCAGGGGAAATGTGCTTGAGGGGGAAAACCTGGCCTTGAGAACTCAGTGAGAGCCTCGCCACAGTGGCAGGCTGGATTTCATTCCCTGGGAATATTCCCCTCCTTGTGAACCCACCCCAGCTCTGTGGCACTACCTGTGTTGTAGCCCCTGAACTGGTCAGGGCGATATTTAGCAGCTGGAGGTCTCTTAGTCAGGTCATCGTTGTGGTAAGAGCCATCCCCACTGAGTGAAGAGGAAAGAGGAAAAATCAGGGGTTGCTCTTCCTGGGTGGGATTGCCCCAGCCCCAGCCCCAGCCCCAGCCCCAGCCCCAGCCCCAGCCCCAGCTTGCCCTTCAGCCATCCTGATCCTGTGCCAGTGGAAATGCAGCACCCACATGGCAGCTCTGGGGACAGGAGGGAAAAGGCATGAGCTTCCCCAGCCTGCTTCCTCCTCTGTGTAGGGTACAGCTCTTTTTGGGTGCTGCAAACACTCCTGCTTCATCAGGGGCTGAGCCCACAGGCATCTGAAGACCCCCACAAGCAGCTTCCATGATTTCCAGCATTTTGCCGGGCGATTTGGAGCAGAAACCCACGAGTGGTCACACACACACACACACACACATATGGCTGTGCTGCCCACACTTCCCATCCAGGCCACCTTTTCCTTACTCAGCTGCAGCAAGCAGCTAATGAGAAAACCCTGGAGACAGCGTGTACAGGGCAAGACGTAATGCGAGGAGGCAGGAAGCAACTGCTCCGGCCAAGCACGGAAATCCCTTCCCTCAGCTGGTGCAAAGTTCAGCAAACATCCCCTATTTCCCACTCCTTCCACCCAAACCGCCAGGATGCTGGGGGCCCAGGACTCCAGAGGGATTTGTGGATCTTACAACAAGCACAGCCCAGCAAGACAGCATGCTGCAGCATGATCCAGTGGGGCAAATTTGTTTGTCAGGCCCCTATATTCTAGGATATATGGGCATGCAGACCTCATCTGGGCTGTCCTCATCCTTGTAGGGCACTCCCTGGGACATGGGGGAAGGATTCAACCAGCAGGAGCTGTGGGTGGGATGCATCCCAGCGCTCAGAGGAGGCAGGGATGGGGTGCTGAGCTGCTGTACCTGGTGTAGCCGATGAGGACATTGGTGGAAGCAAGCCTGGTGTAATCCCACTGCATGCCTCCATCCTGGTAAAGCATCAGGATGTAGGACCTGAAGCCATCAGTGGTCAGGACAGCCTGGTATGTGATTGTCTGGGGAGAAGCATTGCAGACAGGTAAGCAAGTGAGTGAAGGTGTGGTGCTTGCTGGGGAATGGCCGGACTGAGGTCTGGAACAAAACAAGGCAAACACAGCCAGGCCTGGTTCACATTTCACATGGAAAATGTGATGGTTTTACTTTGAAACTGTTCCATGACAAGCTTCAAATTCACCCAATTTTATGCCTCTGAAAAACAGCATTTCTGGTGTGCAATGAACTCCCACCACCTTAAAAAGAAAGGTTTTATGGAATAGGGGAAGTTCAACTAAAGGTGTTCCTCAAAAAATCTGAAAAATCACCAAAACATGGGCACAGCCCAGTCCTTTTTGGCAAAATTCTTCAAGACTGGCCTTTGTCACAAAACTGGTTCTTATTTTCAGGCACAGAGAAGGTCATTGCTTGTGGGTCTTGGAGTTTTTTGACAATTCAGCAGTGCCTGTGTTCCATCAGTCCCTTACCTTCCGGGTGTCAGTCCGTGCTGCATAGGCAGGTGCCTTCTCCCAGGTGATTTTCAGGGTCCAGGCTGCAGAGTAGGAGGACCTCAGGTACCGCCGGACCTTTGCTTCCACATCACGGACAAATGGAGGCTTGGCTGTGTTGAGGGTGGAGAACTCCTGTGGGTTGGGAACACACAGGTCTCTGTCAGCTCCCAGTGGGACTAAACAGGCCTAGACTGGGGTCGCACACAGACCTCTGTAACCAAAGTGCTGGATGGGGTTTGGATGGCTCAAGAGGTGACACAGCATCAAAAGCTCTTAGATTTGGCTCAGAAAGGGGAACAACCATTCATGGGCTCCATTAATTACACATCTCAAGCGGCACCCACAGAATAGATGATGAGTTTATAATCAAAAGGTGTTTTGTGCAATCATGCTCCCAGATGGCTTCACTCACCTGGTAAAAGGTGGTGCCAACACCTCTGGAGAAGTCAGCGTTGTCCCAAAATACAGCGATCATGGGGACCTCTTCGTGGCCATTGAAGCCATTGGGAGGAGGGTTGGGGTACGTCAGGGCGTTGTTGTCCGAGGCTGGGAAAATGATCTGTCCATTGTCTGTAAACTGAGCAGAGGGATCCCTCCATCAGGTGAGATCAGGACCAGCAGCACTCCCTGGCATGGGGTGGCAGCCCTCCCATTTCTAAATCCATTTTGAGCAATGCCCAAAGAAAGCCACCACCTGCCACTGCTGAAATGGCCACAAAGTCACCTCTTGCTGCAAACAGACCACAGCAGCATGCCAATAGCTTTGGCCTGCAAGAGTCCCATCCCAGGCACCTGGTCTATGGTGCCTCTCCCAGGCTTTTGAGTGATGGCCGCTTGCCCAACAAGTCAAGCCCAAGTAGACTCACGTAGAGAGAGCTGTGCAGGGTTCTCCCAAATGGGAATCCAGTCTCGGGCTTGAAAAGTGGAGAATTAAAATCCACTCTCCTTTCCACATACTCTTGATCATTTTCCCTTGCTCCATAGCCATAGAGGGGCACAGCTGGAACTGGAAAACAAACAAACAAACAAACAATAAAACCAAATCACATTTACAGCAAAGTCTTTGGTCTGTATCAAAAATTTTAAAGGTCTGATTTATCTTGCTTCCACTGGAACAGAGCCTGGGCAGCAGAAGGATGGGGGGACACTGCCTAAAGCCTCCAAGGACACTCTACATGTCACCTTCCCTTGCAGGAGCTTGTTCCCTCCCCTTTCACTGCCTTACACAAACACAGCTGTCCTAAACCTGCTGGGATGGCCTTTGTGGTCACTGTCCCCTGTTTCAACCAGCCCTGTTGGGACACTGCACTGAATGACTGCCATTAGGAGGGGAAGAGCATTGTACAAGGACTGTGGCAGGGAACAGCACAGAAAATTAAACACCCACACCTCTTTCTAGAGATTTTTTACAGCCTCCAGCTCCCTATTTATATCTGTTAAAAAAACATTTGGAGGGGATGGGTTTTCCAGCTGATGGGACTGTATTGAAGGCAGGCTCAGCCTGCCAACAGTGCACGCTCACGTGCAGGGGCTCCTCGTGCCACATCTCCCCCAGGATCCTGCCTTCAAACAGATTTCTTGTTTTCTGGGCACTGAATGTCCCTGAGGATGATCCATTAGGAAACTGGATGTGTTAGTCCCACCCAGGCTGCTCTGAGAGCATCACGTACCTGCGGGACTGGGCAGCAGGGTTGGGGCAGCTGCTGGCACTCCTGGTGGAGCTGGAACCACGGGGGACGATGCTCGGGAGGTGACAGTGGCTGTTCCTGGCCTGGGAAGCACCTCCCTGCCCCTGGGCAGGGGTGCTGGTGGGGCTGGGCCGGCGAGGGCCGGGCTGCAGGATGTGGCTGGGCGTGCAGTGGCCGGGGACCCGCCCTGAGATACCCCCCGGCCTGGGAAGGCTGCGGGAAGGCTCGACCCAGAGGTGGCAGGGGCTCTGTTTGCCAGGCTGGCGGTCGGCTCCCTGCCCAGGAACGGCTGCAGGGCAGGTGAGCCACCAGAAGGTCCTGGCCCCAGGGTTTTTGCTCCAGGACTGCCAGCAGTGATCCCAGCGGGAAGAAGGACAGGGAGCCTTGGGCTCCCCCCAGGTGGGGAGTGAGTGTCCTTATGTGCCTCAGATCCAGTGGCACTGGGAAGGAGATGGATTACATCCCCTTGCCCTGTCATAGTTCCATGGAGCACAGCACTACCTTCTCCAGGAACAGGGCTGTTGGCATCCCCAGAGGGGACTCCGAGGCTTCCTGGCTGGTGGGGAGGCAGGAGCAAGGCAGGCCCCCCTGGCACAGCAGCCCCCAGCTCCCCCTTTCCCCCTGCAGAGGACCCCACTATCGACTCACGTGCCGAAAGCCCAGGGCTGGCAGACACCCCCTCGGCAGAATTTCCTCCCTGTGGAGCAGAAGGCAGTACTGGGGCAGCATTGGGGGATGTGGGAGCATGAGGGGACACTTCTCCCAAAGGTGCCGGCATGCCTGAGGCCACCTCATCTTCAACGGACCACGACTGAGCACCTCCAGCTTCTTCTGACAGCAAACCTGGTGACCCTGGCAGCAGGGGGTTGCTCCCACTCTGGGTGCTTGGTGCAGAGTCCCCGTTGGGTGCCAGCCCCGAGCTCAGCCCACGTCCAGGGAGAAGCAGAGAAGCAGCCCCTGAGGTGGTCATGCCATTGGAAACATTGCTGCTGTCTGGAGCCACTGGGACCAGGCTGGCACCAGGGGAAGGTCCCCCATTCACCGAGTCTCCTCCAGGCACCTCCACCACATGAACTTCACTCAGTTTTCCATCAGAAAGTTCCGTATTGGCACCACTTTGGGTGCCAGGGGCAGACACAGAGGCTTCTTGAGAGCCAGCAGCCTCCAGGCCTGTGTTCAAGTCACCACCAGGTGCAGCAGCTCCCGGAAGGGTTGTTTCACCAGCAGCCTCTCCTGTCCTCCCAGGCAATGAAGACCCCTCTGTAGACATGGAAGAAGATGCAGACTGCGACACACCTCCTGTTTCTCCATCAAGGGTTTCTGAACCAGCTGGTCCCATCCCAGCAGGAGCCTGGGACTGCCCTGTGGACCCTCCATTGCCAGCCCCTTCACCTGCAGCAGGAAGGACCCCAGCGCCAGCACCCAGGGAGGGCTGAAGGCCTTCAGCAGCACTGTCTGCTCCTTTGTGTGCACCCAGGCTGGATGGACCTGAAACAGAGGATGCTGCAGTGTCACCACTGGGAGAGGCTGGACCAGATGAGGAACCTGCACCAGGCAGTTCACCCTGCTGAGGGCTGACAGCTGAAGGACTTGTCTCCATGTTGGGATTTTCACTCTCTGGGTTTCCTGCCTCTGCCACATCCCCTGCATTCTCAGCCCCCTGCACCAGACCAGACCCTGGGCCAGTTTCACCCTCTGGAGTGGCTGGGTACAGACTGTTGGCGCCAGGGGTTGTAGATGAGATGGGTCCTGCTTCATCACCTCTTGACACAGAAGGTGCTGCCACATCACTGGGAGAGGCAATACCTGATGGGGAACCAGCACTGGGCAGTTGATCAACCCCAGCTGCTATTCCATTCCCTGCAGTGGAGCTCACGGATGACTCAGACTCAATCCCACTGCCTGCTCCTTCCAGTACTGGCTCTGCCGTGCTGGCTCCTTGCCCTTCTGCTGCTGGCAGCCCCACATTTGTGCCAGGCTGGTCCCCAAGGCCAGGTGATGGGGGTCCTATGGGTTCATGCACTGCTGAGCTGGGGGTATCCCAAGCTGAAGTTGAGTCGGTGTCTGGCCCTTGGGCCCCAGGGAGACCTGCTCCCACGGGAGCACCAGCTGCTGTTCCCCACGGCTGTGACCCATCAAAGGATGGAGACCCAGGTGCTCCCTGGGCAGCACTGAGGTCAGGGCTCACAGGTGTGTCTGCTGCAGACACGGGGCCAGCCACAGATCCCAGGGGTGGGAAAACAGCCCCAGGAGCACTGGCAGGTTCATCAGGCAGGTCTCCTGGTCCTTCAGGCCCTGAGAGATCAGGCCTCATTCCAGCACTGCTGTGAGGTGCAGAACTAGGCGAGGACGCTTGTTCCAGTGCTGGGGCTCCTCCTGTTCCTGTTCCATCCCCAAGTGCTGATGGAGGGGAAAGTTCAGCATGCGTAATATCCCCTGTTTCTTCTGCTGGCAGTTCTCCGGTGTTAGTGAGGTCCTGGTGAGGGCTGACAGCTGAAGGACTTGTCTCCATGTTGGGATTTTCACTCTCTGGGTTTCCTGCCTCTGCCACATCCCCTGCATTCTCAGCCCCCTGCACCAGACCAGACCCTGGGCCAGTTTCACCCTCTGGAGTGGCTGGGTACAGACTGTTGGCGCCAGGGGTTGTAGATGAGATGGGTCCTGCTTCATCACCTCTTGACACAGAAGGTGCTGCCACATCACTGGGAGAGGCAATACCTGATGGGGAACCAGCACTGGGCAGTTGATCAACCCCAGCTGCTATTCCATTCCCTGCAGTGGAGCTCACGGATGACTCAGACTCAATCCCACTGCCTGCTCCTTCCAGTACTGGCTCTGCCGTGCTGGCTCCTTGCCCTTCTGCTGCTGGCAGCCCCACATTTGTGCCAGGCTGGTCCCCAAGGCCAGGTGATGGGGGTCCTATGGGTTCATGCACTGCTGAGCTGGGGGTATCCCAAGCTGAAGTTGAGTCGGTGTCTGGCCCTTGGGCCCCAGGGAGACCTGCTCCCACGGGAGCACCAGCTGCTGTTCCCCACGGCTGTGACCCATCAAAGGATGGAGACCCAGGTGCTCCCTGGGCAGCACTGAGGTCAGGGCTCACAGGTGTGTCTGCTGCAGACACGGGGCCAGCCACAGATCCCAGGGGTGGGAAAACAGCCCCAGGAGCACTGGCAGGTTCATCAGGCAGGTCCCCTGGTCCTTCAGGCCCTGAGAGATCAGGCCTCATTCCAGCACTGCTGTGAGGTGCAGAACTAGGCGAGGACGCTTGTTCCAGTGCTGGGGCTCCTCCTGTTCCTGTTCCATCCCCAAGTGCTGATGGAGGGGACAGTTCAGCATTTGCCAAGTCTTCTGTTCCTGCAGTCAGCAGCTCTCCATTATCTCCATTAGGAGATACTGAGGACTGAGGGGCTGGAGGGCTCAAGTCACTCTGGGTATCTTCATAGGGACTGGCATCCCCTGGACTTTCTGCCTGTGCCATGTCCCCTACCCCCTCAGCTCCCTGACCCTGGATCCCAGCAGTGGGCCATGCCAGTCCTTCAGGTACAAAAGGCGCTGGGCTGGGGGCATCTGAATCTGAACTCAAGCCAGTGCCAAGTCCATCGTCTTCCTGGGGAGCTCCAGCTGACATCCCTGCTGGCTGTGACTCTCCAGGAGATGGAGACACGGCTGCTTCTGGGCCAGTAGCAAAGTCAGGACTTGCTGGGGTCTCTGCTGCACCCTCAGCTTCAGGCAGGGTGCTGGCCCCAGCCTCTGGGGTTGGGTAAGCAGCCCTGGAAGCACTGGGGGTGTTTGTGGGGGATGTCAGAGCATCAGGAAGCAGCTGTGGCTCTTCTCCAGTGGTGGTCTGCCATGGGGCAGGCTGGAGGGATGGACTGGCCAGATCTACAGCTCCCACATCCCCTGCAGGCAGCGCAGTGGCTGAGACTGGGAGATTCATGTCACTCTGTGCATCAGTGGGAACCTCTGGGGCTGGCAGTGAGGTTGCAGTGTCCCCTGTTTCCTCAGGTGCCACTGGTGCCCTGCTGGCTGCAGGTGACAAGGCTGAACCAGAAGCCTCTAATGACGCCCCAGGAACTCCCTGCTCATCCCCATCCCCACCGTTGGATGGTGTCAGCGAAATATCTGGGCTCAGTGCCTGACCAGGGAGCAGGGAGGATTTCCCAGGGTTTTCCACTGTTTCTGACATCACTGGGCTCTCTGGAGGTAGATGGGATGAGCTGACTGTGCTGAATTCACCATTTGTTGCATCTCCTGCATCTCCAGATCCCGCAGCCAAAGGACTTTCCTCACCAGTTGGGGCCATTTCTCCTGCTGGCTCTGGGTTAATGCCCTCAACCCCACCCACTGCTCCATCCTGCTGGGTTGGAAGCAGTTCCCCAGCATCAGGACTGGGGCCCGAGGAGTTGGCACTGGCTTCACTTGGAATAGCTTCAGGCAGGATTACGCCTTCCTCAGCTGCTCCCTTGGCTGTGGTCAGCCCTTGGCTCAGCAGCACAGTGACACCAGCAGTTGGCTCTGGCACCCAGGTGACTGCCAGTGGAGAGGTGGTGTGGAAGGATGTAGTGCCAGTACTGAGGTCTGTGTCTTCTCCTCCGTTTGCAAGGATGTCCTCCTTCACGTCCTCAAGGACAGGGGTGGTCCCCAGCGGGACATCAGGAGGGACCTGTAGTTCACCCTGCTCTGCTTCTGGGGTGACAGCGGGGTGCTGTGCAGTGATGGCAGCAGCAGTCGTGGCTGTATTGGGAGCAGCTGAATTTCCCTCACTACTCTGAGTCGTGTTAGGAGCCTTGGTTCCATTCACCAAAGTTGGCACTGAAGAACCATATTCACTCGTCACCATCACTGGGTCTGTCTCAGTCCAGGGAGGGAAGGTCTCAGCATCAGCTGCTGTGGCGCTCATCTCTGTAGTGAGGGTAGTAGGGGGCCACTCGTCCTCTGCTGTCATGGGGAAAGCTGTCCCCACAGTAAAGGACCCATCGGTAGTGACGGGGACAGCAGCAACAGCCCCAAGCCCTGCAGAGAAACACGAAGTGGAGTGTTAGGGTGGGAGCTGGAGCTGGCAGCCTGCCAGGCTCAGACACCTCTCAGTGGGAGTCACGAAGCTCTCACCACTTCTTAAACCCCTTCTGCCTTATCCCACAGCCTTACAAGGCCCTGATTTAAAAGCCAAGGAGTGAAGTCTGGGCTGCCTTGGGTACAGCACTGCACAGCACCTCTTGCATCCTCAGCATCAGCAGCTGAGACACGACACAACTCATCACAAGTCAGAAAGAGAAACTGGTGCAAGCATGGAGGCAAAAGCAGCTGCTGAAACCCAGTCCAGTCATGCTGGGGATGGTACTGGGATGCCCGGCCACTGGGTAGAGCTGGAGCCAACTAAGTCTAGTTCATAGCCCTGGGGGTGTCTGTGGAGTTCTGCCACCTCAGGGCAACCCTCAGCCCTCTTTCCATCACTGCAGGGACAGCTCTGAGCACAGTCACTTCTGCACAGCCTGGGGGGGTTCTGTGTTTCTTTCACCTTTCGAGTGTCTGGGGGACATTTAAATAACTTTACCCAAAGCCCTGTGTGAGACAGGAAAGCTAAGGCTTAGGGAAGCCTTCCCTGACAGCAGATGGATTCTGATCTGCTGCACTCAAAGCAGGTTCAATAAAAGTCTCCTTGGCTGGGCACCTGCCTGCTCCTGCCCCCATCCCTCATGCCTCCAGCTGACTGAAGGCACCAGGGGTTCCCCGCCCATAGAGGGAATATTTGCAAGCTCCCAGGACCAAGCCCTGCTTACAGTTCTCTCCTCTTGCTGCCAAAATCCTAACCCACATCCAGGAGCTCTGCTGAGAGGAGGAGACTCCTGCCCACATCCCAGACGCGTCTCCCAGAACCTACTGACACCCATGGGTGACGTTTCACACGGCCTTATTTTTAGGACAGGGACACAGGCTCTGGGGCGACCAAGCTGCCGCCGTTGGCTCCGTGAGGAGCCGGGTGGATCTGCTGACGTCTGGCTTTAGGGAGCTTCAATTAGGGGAGACGAAGGGCACCCCGATGGCAAGATCTAGCAGGGCTTTGCCGCAGCCTGACAGCCCCAGCCTGTTCCCAATCCCGGTGCTCCAGTTCGTCAGGTTCCCCCTGACAGGCAGCCAGACCTCCCTGCAGGAGAGGTGCCTCCAGCCTCACCACTGGCTCAGCTCGTTAGCTCCCAGCTAGCTGTGCAGGGTCATTAATGAACATTAGCTCCTGTGCCAGACCAGTCCTCGAGGGGTCCATCCTCTGCTAGACCCACATTCCCTTTCCTGGCAGGCTGCTTCAGTGTCATCTTCCCTGACTGGAAAAGGCTCTTTGTGCCAGCCCCCTCAGCCAAAGGAGCTCAGCAGCTTTCATCCCCATCTCAGGGAAAACAAAGTGCATCAGTCAAGTGACCCCAGTTTAGTATGGCCCACTCACCCTGGTAAATCCCTGTTTTATCTTAATTCTTCAGTGCGGAGCAGGAAACATCATCTACCCCACACACCCATTCATGGGAAGTTTGTGCAAGAGGGGGCCCAGCATGGAGCACCAGTATTTGCTCTTCCCGGGATGTGGGAGGGATGGGAGCATCCCTGGGTCCGGCTCTGCCAGCTGGCTTCCCTTGGCTCCTTTGCTGGAGGGGTACACAGCTGCCTGCAGGCTTCCGGGCTGGGCTCTCATCTCTCCCACGGCTCCACGCCTGCAACCAGCCCCTCGGGGTGATGCCTGCCCTGTAAAATGCTTTTCCAGCTCTTTGGCTGCAATGCCTTGCAAGGACCAGTCGTAAGAGGAGTTTGCAGTACAGCCAGGAGTGAAAAGCATCTCACAGTGTACCTGCTGCACCTTGACAGGGCTCGGGTAGCACATGGGCTAGCAGAAAAATATAGGACATACCGTGCAGAATCCACGTGCAGCATCCCAGGAAGGTGGAGAGCGTCCATCGCCCGGTCCCCATGCCTCAGGCCTCCACAGGCAGAGCACTAGGAAGTTCAAAGGGAGGAGAGAGCAGCAAGAAGCAGCTCCCTCCGTCCCTCCCTGCCTCTCCTGCAGAGCTGGAGTCCCACAGGTGCTCCTACTTCTGCTCCCTCCTATTTATAGGGGTGGCAGAAGGAGGCAGGTTGCCGACGTCCTCTCCCGCCCCCGGTCCCTTCCCTCCAATGTCCCTGTCACCTTTCCCTTCCGGTCGAGCCCTCCCCTTCCCAAGGGCTGGATGCCCTGTTCAGCTGGGGCATGGGTTGGGGTGTACCCAAAACCCACCCTGCAGGGACCCACGTTCCCCCAGGGACCTGGGCTCAGCCTGGTGCAGCTCCCTGGGCTGCCAGCACCAGAGGGTGAAGCTGGGCCCAGAGCATTTTGTGGCACTGCCAACAGTGGCATGGCAGTCACCCCACAGACCCCACAGAACCTGCTCCACATGCAGGTAATGGGGACACAGAGCAGTGTGTGGTGGTGACAGAGCAATGCCAGCTGGTGTCACCAGCTGGTGTCACCTGTGAGGACATCATAGACACTAAAATCACCAGCTGAGCCATGTCTCAGCCCGGAGCAAGGCAGGACATCAGTCTCCTCTCCACCTGAGTACCCAGGAGCAGAGGCAGGTTATAAAGCAGGGAGAAGCATGGTCAGGCCCTGGGGTATCAATTGAGCTCCACAGTGCTCAGCTGCAACCTGAAGCACTAGAGATTCCTCTTCAGAGCCCCAGCACACCCCAGTGGGGTTTGAAACCTGCACCTCAGTCTGGGCACAGCAGTGCTGGGGTGCTGGGAGGGGATAAATGGTCCAAGGAAGCTTCTCTGCAAGGTTGGACCAGCATCCCCAGAGGATGGAGCAGGAAAAGGAACAGTTCCAGACCCCCTTCCTGCTGTGGGGATCCCCTGAGTCACTTCACCCATATGTCCAGCCCCCTCCTCCTCCTGGAGCAGCAATTCCTGCACACCCCCTTGAAAACTGCTGCCAGCTCCCCTGTGAACAGCATTATGCAAACTCCCAGCACTACATGGTTTTGTAGTCAATTAAACACTCCTTAACCAGAAATGCCCCCAGGCAACTCCTGCAGAGTGTTATGAGGGGTGTTAGGCAGTACACTGTGTCCCGCTGGAGTCGGGCAGGCAGCACATGAAGTGACACCCCGGCCCACCACCGGGCAGTGTGGATGGGGAAATGCCAGGGGAGGCCAAGTCACGGCTGATCAAACACCATCCTGTAAAACCCACGCATTACCCCGGGCACTGGGAACAGGGCACAGACCATAAACCAGGGCAGGGGGCGGGGGGAGCATCGCTCACCTGGAACTAAACGCCTGCCCACCAGAAATGCCACTGTGGGTGTAAAGCTGGGGGGGACGGTGCATTGGGGGGTCTTGCAACCAGCACTGCAGATCATGGGGTGACTGACCCATCAGTGACCACACCAGGGCTGATGGAGGATTTGAGGGATGTAAACCTGCCGTGGGAGAATGGTTCTTGACATGCTGACGATGCTGTATCACTTTGGAAAGCAACCCCAACAGGGAATACATGCTGACGCTGGAGAGTGTTGCTCCAGATGGTGTTTGAGGTGCAAAATGTGGTGGGAACCACAGAGATTGTTGCAAACATGCTGTTCAGCATAGAGGAAAACAACTCAGCTGAAGCAAGATGCTGGCCCCAGCCTGCCTGTAAGCTCCTGCCTGTGCTCCACAGAGGCCAGCACTCTCTGGAGACCCTTGTGCTTGCAACTCCTGCCCATGCTGTCTCCCAGAAATTCCCATATCCCAGCAGAGTCACGGGGCTGACAAACCAAACTCATCCCTCTGCTCAGGCATTGGCACACCCTCCCAAGAAAGCCCAGAGCCACAAAGGGATGCCTCATCTTGAGGACAGTACCCTGTTATCACTCTGGGAAGGGGATTTTATTGATCTTTTTGCTATGTCTGAAACCAACATCCAGGCAAAGCTCTGGTTCCTGTAAGAGTCATTAATCTGCTGTTACCAAAGCATCATGTGGGCACTGGAGCCCTTCAGGAGCCTGTAGCCAGGGGGCAATTCCATGAATCCCAGCACCCAGGGGCTCTGCACCATCCAGCATGGCAGAGCATGGCCCAGCACAGTGCCTTATCAGCTTTCCTGGAATTAATGAGCTGGTTGTTCCAGTCCTGTGGAGAACACAGCATCTCCTACTGGCTCCCCTCCAGCCTCCTGGCAAGGGCATTTGGAGAAGGCTCAGGGGTAGCAATGGGGAAAACCAGGTTATCCATCAACCTCACAGGTTCTGGATGACTTGGCACGCTGGGTGTGTTGCAACACCCTCCTGCCAAAGAGTGGGAGCTGGGCTATAGCCATCAGCAGGAGTGAAGGGAAGGGGGACACTGCAAGGGACACCTGAGTCACAAGGGACTTGAGACACGCCCCATGATGCTGCCAGGTCCTCGGAAGGTGACAGTCATGTTGGACACAAGATTTATTCCTTTGGACAATGCTGAAAGATTGGAGTGTATTACAGCAAAGAGGCTGACAACTCTTTTGTGGACCAGGAAAGCAGCAGGATGGGGGTCCAGCCTCCCAAGCCCCTCTGGTCAGCGGCAGGCAAGCAGCCATGGGGTGAAGGTGGCACCTCAAGGACAGCAGGGGGTATGGGCAGTGCTGGGGGCTCGTCAGAGCTCTGTGCCACCACTGCCTGGGCAGTGACACCACTCCCCTGGGAGCCACGTCCTCCCACTGTGCCACTCTTCTCCCTCCCAGGCTGGTGGCAGAGGGGACCAGAGCATCTCCTCCCCCCACAGCCCCCCAACCACGATAACGGTGGAAGGCAGCTGTGCCAGCAGAGAACAGGGAGTACCCTGGTCACCTTTTCATCCCAGCACTTCAGGACCTTTTCCTCCCTTTGTGACGCAGTTTGGCTCCATTACCCCAGCCTTGGCACCCGGCCATGTCCCGGGGTCTGAAGTTATGGATTCAACAGCCGGAGAAAACAGCCCAGTGGGACGCGACGTGGGAGGACTCTTGGCACAGCTCCAAGGCGTAGGCAGACCACAAGGATTTCTTTCCCAGCACCCCACCAGGCAGCCAGCACAGGGACCCCTTCCAAAAGGCTTTGCCCTGCTCCTTGCCCAGCTGCTAAGGGACCTCTCTCAGTCTCAACGGGTCCAACAAGCCCACAAAAGCCAGGCAGCATCCTAAAGAGCAAAGGAACCACCCTGGAATGCAAGGGGCACCCCAAATGGGAGCATCCTGACAAGCTGCCTGGGCACAGCCTCCAGCCCCAGCTCAGCCTCTCCCAGGCCCTCTGAACTGGCAGGCAGCTGGGTGATCCCACGGTGTCTCTCCCCATCCTGTCCAGCTGCTGGCTCCTTCCCAGCCAGCTGACAATCCAGGCAGCCTGAGAGAAGTCCCCAGGTTAGGAATCCTACAACCCCACACACCCCCTTCCAGCCCTCCCTGTGCTGGGACAGTGAGGGCTGCCAGTGAGAAGCAGGGATCAGCCAAAAACAACCCCACACTCAACAAGGCTAGTTTGCTAATTATTTCAGTTTTCAATCTCCAGGCAAGGTGGCTTGCTTAGGCTAATAATTGCTTCAGTTGGATTTTATCGGGCTAATTAATCAGTTAATAAATGACTTTGCTGCAGGGGGACAGATGTTGCAGCCGTCTCCTTTGTTGGGGACTGGAAAAAACAGGGAAAGAGCACAGCCCACGGGATTTCCACAGCCCCACAGTGCACAGTGCTGCCCCTGCAGCTGTGGGGTGTCATGGGGCAGAGAGCTCCAAAGCAGAGACCACCAGCCTGCCGGGGTGCCGAGCCATCCTTGGGAATGTCTGCAGCAGCCCCTGGTGGGAGGGGACAGCACTGAGCCCGTCTATCCACACAAAGCTCTCGGGACTCAGTTTTCCTCACCGGTACCTCCAATAGATGGCAAAGCTGGGAAAAGGCAACTTGGAAAATAAAGAAGTCATCACTTCAACACAGAAAACATGGAATTTCTATTTACTGCCCAGCATGGGTGTTCTCCTCTGTCAGCAATACCACAGGTGAGCTTTGGGCACAACAGTATTGGGGGCTTCAGGTCTCCTTCCTCCAATTCCTCTGTCCCCAGGGTGGCTTTGATGGCTGAGCCAGCTCAGTCCCAGATGTAAAAGCCCAGTCCCGTGGGGTTCCCTTCTCCCAGCCCCCCAGCAGAGCTGGAGGGGGTCCCACCACAGGAATCAGGTCTGGAGCAGGGTGGTGGGAGGGCTCAGGCTCTTCAGACAGGCTGTGGGAAGGGGCAGAAGGGGCACTGGGGATCCTCTGGGGGTACAGAGGGAAGGACAGGAAGCCCCAGGTTCAAGAGGAGCTGTATGGGATTCCCCAGGGGTCTGCACCACCGTGGAGTGAGGAGCTGGGAGCAGCTGGGCTTGGCAGTCCAGACAGGAGCAGGCTGGGTGAGGGGCAGCAGTCAAATCCTTCTCTTCCCTCGCCACGCCAAGGACAGGCCAGCACACGGGAATGCTGTCTGCAGGTCCTCACGGAGCTGGGGGGAAAGAAAAGACATCAAACCCTGCCAGAGGGGGTTTCCTACCCCCTGTCCCCACAGAGAAAGGACCTGATCCTGGACTATGGCAGCCAAAGGAGGGTCTCGTCTTCATCTGAAAGGGCTCTGGATGACATTCAATGCAAGATGCAGCCATTCCCCTCCCTGACTGAGTTAACCACAGCTGGCAAATGCAGGGTGGGATCTCCTGCACACCTCACCTTGGACAACAGCTCCTGCACCGTGGTGTTCCCCAGGTCCAGAGGGGTGGATAGCCGCAGTGACAGAAAGAGCTGAGATGCACCTAGGGATTAAAAAGAGGACTCTGGTTATTGCCCTTGAACCCTGGGCTGTGCCAGAGGACCTGGGGGTCTCTCCTCAGGGTTGCTGGCACAGACATGGAACATCCTCCCAGGTTAATTGTGTCATGGACACACTACACTGTCAGAAGAAGCCTCTCACTGTACAGCAAACCACATGTACCCCAAAGCATCAGCACCTCCACACTGAGAGCACAGCAAGAGGAGTGGGGCCACAGGACCCCCTGCACTGGCCCCAAACGCTGATGCTGGGGGTGGTGATGCCCATGGGCACTGCACTTACTGGTGTTGGAGGAATCAGAGGGGCAGACTGGTGGCAGCGGTGGCAGGGGTGTAGACGTGCTGAGGGTAGTAGCCTCTGAGGTCTGGGCTGATCTGGTGGCAGGGGAAGAGGTCTCAGTGCCTGGGCAAAGCAATGTTAGGTTAGTGCTGTCTGCAGAGGAACAGGATGCTCCTGCACCTGGGGGCAGGCCTACGTGAAGCCACCCAAGTACATGGGATTCCTATAGGGATTTGTCACCCTGACCATGTCCCTGTCTTCCAGGTGCCCCCCAGCTGAACCCACCCATGGCTGCTCTGGGGGTCCCAGATACTGTCAGGGTACCTGGAGTCGACTCCATAGTTGAGGGGAAGATGTCAGGGGTGGTGCTGTCTGGATAACTTGAAGAGGGGGTGCTCATGGGGTCTGATGTGCTGATAACAGAGCTGGCTGTGGTATCTGCCCAGGTTGCTGAGGACTCTGCTGAATCTTCTGTAGTTGTGGTGGGAAGAGGCTCAGTGGGAGGTGAGGTGTTGCCAGTCTCTGCGGATGTGCTGGACTCCTCTGAGGTGGAGGTTTCTGTTTCAGGGCTGGAGGAAAGGAGGGTGGCTGTGGTGGGGGAGTCAGTGGTAGGCAGCAGTGTTGAGCTCTCCATAGGTGTTGAGGAGGTAGGCAGAGTTGGGGACACAGTTGCTGTCACACCCATGGCAGTGGTCTCTGCAAAGAGTTGGGACAATGAGATGCACAAAGGTTGGTGATGAAAGGCTGAGTCCATGGCTATGCTGAGCCACCACCACCACAGTGAGCTCCCCGAGGAACTCAGAGCTGCACATCAGCCATGGAGCATCAGGAGTGGGGATTCCCTGTCCTGCATGGATCAAACACACAGATCTCTTCACTGGGTCAGCCAGGCAGACCACATAAATCCCCAGCCTGACAAAGCAGGAACAAGCCATGGCCATCACTGGTTTCAGGGCAGAAACTCCTCTCGGCGCCAGTCCTAAGACCCATTCCACCATCTTCACCCATCCCTGGAGGAAGTCAGACAAACTTGTCTGACAGGAAGAGCCGAGCAGGAACTGGTGACCGTGAGACAGTCTGGAAATGCAGCAGCAGCAGTTTAAACAAACCCTCTGTGCTGCAGATAGTCAGGAACTGATAGCAGTGGGTGTAAATAATGGCAACGGGGGAAGCAGCCCCACAAAGGAACAAATCCCAGCTTGCAGCTCAGGATGAGCCGTTAGAGATGTGCTGTGACCCACAAAAGCTCTGGGGGAGAAGGTGGGACACAGGAGGGCTGTCCTCTCTTCCACTATGGACTGTACCAGAGCAGTGTGCTTTCCCCAGAAAAGCCCAGGGATCTGTAACCCTCTCCAAAGGACAGGTAGGACAGCCTGGCTGCCTGGACCTGTGTCAAGGGGTGGTGGCTTTGGGATACCAGAGTGGATTCCACAGTGATCCCAGCTCAAACCCAGTGAGGCTGGGGCTCTGCTCACATGGAAATCGAACCACAAGCTGTCATCTGCTTTCAGCCAACCCAGCCAGAAATTCCCAAAGCCCCTGGCAGCCATGCTCTCCCTGCACACAGCAGCTGTTACATAAAAATACAGAGAAGGGCAAAGGTCTGACCCCAGCCCATGCCAGGTGAGTGTCTGCACAGAAGGGCCTCATCCTCACAAAAGGAGAAGCAGCAAGTCCACCTCTGCTTCCCATTTAAGAAGCAGGAAACAGCCCCACAGCATTCCACCCCCCTGCACCCCACAGGTGCCACCCCTCCACCCTGTGGAACGATGCTCCCTGCTCACCACCCACCCTGTGGAGAGCATCACATCCCACTCAGCCCTTACCCAGAGCCAGGTGCAGCACAGTGAAGCAGGTGAGGCTCAGCAGCAGCAGCAGCAGCAGGGACCAGGGCAGGGGCAGGGACAGCTCTCCTCTCTGCCCAGCCATGTCCAGGTGAGCAGGAGCTGACAAACCCCCGCAGGCACCGCTCTGAGTGCTCCCCACAGCCCCAGCACTGGGGTTTCCAGGTCTCCTTCACCCAGCAGAGGAGGAGCATCCAGGTGGGTCCCTTTACCCTCCAGGTGCTGGCAGCGAGGCAGTGGGTTCCACCTGACACGGACACTCCCAGGGACTGGTGCAATGCCCAGCAAACATCAACTGCACGGCTGGACCCAAAACAGCCACAAAAAGTGGGCAGGGCAGGCCACCGAGGCCACCACTACCACAGACCTGGCTCCTGTGGCCGTCCTCTGCCTGCTGTGGGGAGAGTGACAATGGAAAAAGCCCAGGGATGAGCCAGGCTGCCTGGAACCCCGCGCTTCACCACAGGGGTGTTGTTTGGTGGTGGCTCCCAGCACCAACGCCCTCAGGAGACAACAGCCAGCTCTGTCTGAGCGCGAGGAACTGGCCAAGAGAACAGGCGGCGCTCAGGAAGGGCGTGCCTCGGGCTGAGGGTTTGTCCCCTGGGTTGTCTGTACAGGCATCACTTCCCCGTGTCACAGCGTAGCACGGCCCAAGTGTACTGCGGACAGCTGGGGCTGCTTCCTTCTCCTCAGGGTCAGGGACAAGAGCACTCGGAGCGCCTGCAGGCACCGGGCCAGGCTTGGCATTCTGGAGGCAAGCAGGCATGCTGGAGGATTGTCAGGGCATAGCCACCCTGCTGCTGAGCAGCTGCATGGGGCACTGCCAGGCACAGGCACACTGAGGCCATCACCAGGGTACTCTGAGGAGGTGCTCTCACACCACAGGCATCGGGCCAGGGTGCAGGTACTCTGTGAGGATACAGTAGCTCTGCTGGGGTACAGGGACACCGGGAACATGTGCATGGCCAGGGGTACCGGGGCAGGGTACAGTCTCCCTGTCCTAGCTGAGGTACAGGGAGTGGGCTGTCACCAGGGTACATCTGCAGTCCCAGGATTAAGGCTCCTGCAACAGCCAGCAGGATACAGCCACACTGACAGGACACAGGTGCCCAGGAAGCAGCACTGCCAGGGGACAGCTGCCTGGGGGGACTGCTGGGGTACAGTCACACTCCTTGGGGTACAGGGTACACAGATTCTCCAGGGGGTGTGTACCTACAGGCTCAGAGCTGGGGGCACAGCCACACAGCAGCACTGTCACACCACAGCACAGGTCCCCAGCCTGGGACCCACCCACTGGCCTGCAGAGCCTGGACAACAGGTGGCCCCTGTGGAAAGAAGCCAAGTGCCTGGCTGAGCAAGATGGGAGATCCTGTGGGGATTCACTAGCCTGATCCTGCCCTCCAGGTGGTGCCCTGTAGCCGTACTCACCTGCAGTGTCACTGGGGGTCTCTGGTTCTGGCGGGGTGGAGGTACCAGGGGTGGTCCTAGGCATGGTCCCAACTGGCTGGCTGGGGACATGGGTGCTCCCAGGGACCTCTGTGGTGGTAACAAGGGAGGCCATGGTGTCTGATGGGGTCGTTAAGGGCCCATCTGAAGTGTCTGTCACTTCTGGTGTGGTGGAAGAAGTAGTGCTGGTCCCTGGGGATGTGCTGCCAAGCATTGTGCTCATGGATGGCCTTTGGTGGGGGCTGGTGCCAAGCGTGGTGCCCACCCCAGTGGAGGAGAGAAGGGTAGAGGTGAGGGGAGGCAGCGTGCTCATTTCAACTCCAAATGAGCTGAGAGCCAAGGCCGTGCTGGTCCCCACAGACATGAAAGTGGTATTGTCACAGCTGGGTGTCATGGACATAGAGGTTGGAGTTGGTGTGCTGGTGGTGGTGGATTCCAGATGTGCTGGGGTGGTGCGGGTAGTGGGTTCCAGATGTGCTGGAGTGGTGCTGGTGGTGGTGGTGGGTCCCAGCTGTGCTGGGGTGGTGCTGGAGCTGGTGAGTTCCAGCCATGCTGAGGTGGTGCTGGTGGTGGTGGTGGGTTCCAGCTGTGCTGGGGTGGTGCTCATGGTGGGTTTCAGCCCTGCTGGGGTGGTGCTCGGTCCCAGCTGTGCTGGGCTGGTGCTGGTGGTGGGTTCCAGCCCTGATGGGGTGGTGCTCGTGGTTGGTCCCAACCCTGCTGAAGTGGTGCTGGTGGTGGTTGGTCCCAGCTGTGCTGGAGTGGTGCTGGTGGTGGGTTCCAGCCATGCTGAGGTGGTGCTGGTGGTGGGTCCCAGCTGTGCTGGAGTGGTGCTGGTGGTGGGTTCCAGCTGTGCTGGGGTGGTGCTGGTGGTGGGTTCCAGCTGTGCTGGGGTGGTGCTGGTGGTGGTGGGTCCCAGCTGTGCTGGGGTGGTGCTGGTGGTGGGTTCCAGCCATGCTGAGGTGGTGTTCATGGTGGGTTTCAGCCCTGCTGGGGTGGTGCTGGTGGTGGATTTCAGCCCTGCTGGGGTGGTGCTGGTGGTCAGTCCCAGCCCTGCTGGGGTGCTGCTGGTGGTGGTGGGTCCCAGCTGTGCTGGAGTGGTGCTGGTGGTCAGTCCCAGCTGTGCTGGGGTGGTGCTCATGGTGGGTTTCAGCCCTGCTGGGGTGGTGCTGGTGGTGGTTGGTCCCAGCTGTGCTGGGGTGGTGCTGGTGGTGGGTCCCAGCTGTGCTGGGGTGGTGCTGGTGGTGGGTTCCAGCTGTGCTGGGGTGCTTGTGGTGGTGGGTCTCAGCTGTACTGGGGGGGTGCTGGTGGTCAGTTCCAGCCCTGGTGGGGTGGTGCTGGTGGTGGGTCCTAGTTGTGCTGGAGTGGTGCTGGTGGTCGGTCCCAGCCCTGCTGGGGTACTGCTGGTGGTGGTGGGTCCCAGCCCAGGTGACACAGGAGTGCTATGAGCTGTGCTTCTCCTTGCCTGTGGTGTGGTGGTGTTGGAGGCTGCCAGGCTGCTCTGCTGAGCTGTAGAGGCACTGGATGTGAAAGCATCCTTTGGCATCTCTGGAGTGGAGGTTGCAGGACGAGAGGAAGGGAAGGTGGCTGCAGTGATTGAGCTGTTGGTGTTGGGCAGCAGTGCCATGGTCTCTGTGGGTATGAAGGAGGTTGGGAGAGTCAGGGATCAGGGTTTGTCATATCTTTGACAGTGGTCTCAGCAAACAGGTGGGAGACAGCACACAAGGGCTGGCAGTGAAAGGCTGGGACCACTGCTGTGTTGGGCATGGTGCAATATTACTGCCACCATGAACTGCCCAATGCTTGCATCAGCCATGGATCATCAGGAGTGGGGATTCCCTGCCCTGTATGGATCAAGCACGTGGATTCCCTGATAGCAACATGACAATCAGCCAGGCAGACCACATAAATCCCCAGCCTGACAAAGCAGGAACAAGCCATGGCCATCACTGGTTTCAGGGCAGAAACTCCTCTCAGCGCCAGTCCTAAGACCCATTCCACCATCTTCACCCATCCCTGGAGGAAGTCAGACAGACTCGTCCAACAGGAAGAGCCAAGCAGGAACTGGTGACTGTGAGATGGTCTGGAAATGCAGCAGCAGCAGTTTAAACAAACCCTCTGTGCTGCAGATAGTCAGGAACTGATAGCAGTGGGTGTAAATAATGGCAACGGGGGAATGCTCTGTGGAACTAGCCCCACAAAGGAACAAATCCCAGTTTGCAGCTCAGAGCAAGTCCATGAGAGACCTGTTGCAACCCACAAAAGCTCTGGGAGGGAATTGAGGGGTGCAGGAGGAGGGGACCTACAGCTGTAGTTCAAGGTTCTCAGGAGGTATAAGCTGCAGATTTATTCCCAGTGCTCCACTCAAGACTGCTCTTACTTTGCATCAAGTGCAAATGTTGGGATGGCATTTTAAGTTTTCTAGGCCGAGTACATCCCAATGAGGTTGCCGTCTGGGCAGGGCCATTTGGTGCTGCTGGGCAGGTTGTAGCAAAGGCAATGAGCCCAGCAAGGATCAAGGCTCAGCAAGGGGGTTTAGCTGGGCCTAAGGTCTTCTCTCCCCACATAGAGACCCCACATCAGAGGCAAAAGAAATAGAGCTTGTTGCTTGTGTTCTATAAAGCACTACCCTGTTTGCTCACTAGGACAGGGCCGAGATGTTGGAGAGCAAACAACACCCGAAGTGTTTCACCTCCGTGGGTGAAGTCACCCATGGCCACCCACCACCCTGGGGAACGATGCTTCTCACTCACCCCCCACCCCATGGATAAGCTCCACATACCGTTCAGCCCTTACCCAGTGGGAGATCAAGCACAGCAAGGCTCAGCAGCAGCAGGGGCAGCCCTCCCGTGCCTTGAGTCATGTCCAAAGCCAGCACCCCAATGCCTTGCAAGGTGAGGGACCTGAGGATACAGGGCGTGGAGTAGGTGCCAGCAGGGAACTACGCTGCCGAGTGATGGCTGAAGGTAGTTGGAACTGCTTCCTTGTTCCCGGGCGCAGGGAGGGGAGGCAACCGAGGGCACTGACACCCCTCCCGGGGCACCTTGGGTGCGCCGGGGACATCGCGGCAGCACCTGCGCCCGTGTGCGGGGGGCGGTCCCGGTCGCGGAGCCGCGCCCCTCGCACACGGCCACGCCCGTGGGCACGCCCCTCGCACACGGCCACGCCCGTGGGCACGCCCCTCGCACACGGCCACGCCCGTGGGCACGCCCTTCGCCCACGCCCACTGCTTGTGTAACACTCGGGGCCCGCGTGGCTGCCAGGTAGGGATCGGGATCGGGATCGGGACCGGGACCGGGACCGGGACCGGGACCGGGACCGGGACCGGGACCGGGACCGGGACCGGGACCGAGATCGAAGTCGAGACCCTAGCTATCGAGACCAGGAGCGGATCAGGCCGGGGACCATAACCCCGCTATTCCCCGGTTCCCGAGGAGTAGGGTGGGCAGGGGACCAGCATCCCCCGGGCTCTGGGGGCGGACCGGGATCCGCAAGGAAGCGCGGGAGCTCGGTACGGCCTCTTTTCCTCCCGCAGCGGCCGCACGCCACCACGCTGCTGCGGGCCGTGCTGAGGATGCGGCGGGGACACGGGAAGCGAAAGGCCGAGGTGACGGAGGTGCCGCCCGTGTCTCGGAGGAGGACGGAGGAAGAGGACGCGATACAGGAGGCCCGTCGGAGGGCGGCCCCGTCCATTCGAGAGTTCAAGTACAACAAAAAGCGGGTTCGCCTTGTCTCGCAGGGCCCGGACCTGAAGGATGATGCTCGGTGCATTCTTTACTGGATGTGCCGGGATCAGCGAGTGCAAGGTGCGAACCAGCTGGATGATGGGGCTCCCATGGGTGGTAAAAAAGCACTGGTCCCCTCCTCCGGTAACTTTGGTGCTGGCCCCACTCTCTACAGGGGGATCTGGAGGGAAACCTCCTGTGGAGCCCCATCCCCATCCTGTCAGTGAAGCACCCCCGTGACGCTGTCCTGTGTGCTTTTCCCCCAGATAACTGGGCTTTCCTCTATGCCCAGCGCCTGGCCCTCAAACAGGAGCTGCCTCTGCATGTCTGCTTCTGCTTGGTGCCCAAATTTCTGGAGGCCACCATCCGCCACTATAGGTTCATGCTGCGGGGCCTGCAGGAGGTAGCAGAGGTACAGCAAGGGGATGTCCGTGCTGGGTGGGGCAGGGCTCCTGGGGAAGGGGGGAGGCAGATCCATCCCTTCAGCAGATGGTGATTGGGTGGGGTTTGCAGGGCCATGAACTGTCCCACAGCCATTTCCCTGTCGCTGCAGGAGTGTGCAGAGCTGAACATCTCCTTCCATTTGCTGCTGGGCTATGCCAAGGACGTGCTGCCCACGTTTGTGACGGAGCATGGCGTGGGTGGGCTGGTGACAGACTTCAGTCCCCTCCGCCTCCCCCGGCAGTGGGTGGAGGACGTCAGGGAACGGTTGCCAGAGGATGTGCCATTTGCACAGGTGGGTGCCAGCACTCTGGGAATGGAAAACTTGACTGGTGAGATGTGGGACAAACTTGCCTCCTGTGTCTTGTGCACTGGATTGACTTGAGCAGAGAGTATGCCTGTCATGTTGTCAGGATTGTTTGCTTCTCACACCCTTCTCCACGGCTTTGCTTCCCCAGGTTGATGCCCACAACATCGTGCCCTGCTGGGTCGCCTCCCCCAAGCAGGAGTACAGCGCCAGGACCATCCGGGGCAAGATCCACGCTCAGCTCCCCGAGTTCCTCACCGAGTTTCCCCCTGTTGTTCGTCACCCACATCCGCCCTCCTGCCCAGCAGAGGTACCAGCAGGAGACACTTAAACCAATTCATGGGCAGGTCTCAGAGTGTTTCACAGGTCCTTTGTGATCCTGGGAGGGGTTGGCAAGGAATGAGGACAGTGACCTGCCTGAGGTCACACACAGACAGGTGTGAAGATGAGGATGCCCTGGGGAGAGGGAGATTCCACCTCATTCATTCACTTCCCACATCTCTGCCATGCAGAGGGCTGGTTGAGAGGAGGCTGGCATAGACTGGGGACTTAGCGGTTGGGGACATAACACTCAGGGCAACCCTTGCTGAAAAGATTTTGCAGATACACTCACTGCTTGATCGCCGCCCAGCCCATCGCTTGGGAGGCCTGTTATTCCAGCTTGCAGGTGGACCACACCGTGAAGGAGGTGGAGTGGGCAACCCCTGGCACAGCTGCAGGGATGGCTGTGCTGAAGTCCTTCATTGCAGAGCGGCTGAAATCCTTCAGCACTCACAGGAATGATCCCAACAAGGCGGCTCTCAGCAACCTGTCCCCGTGGCTTCACTTTGGTGAGTATTCTAGGCTTCCCACTCTGCAGCAGGACTGAGCATTGTAGCTTGAACCAGCCTGACTTGCTCCTTTCCCCATGTCCCCAGGCCAGGTTTCCACCCAAAGAGCCATCCTGGAGGTGCAGAAGCACCGGCGCAATTACAAGGACTCAGTGGATGCATTCGTGGAGGAGGCTGTGGTGCGGAGGGAGCTGGCTGAAAACTTCTGCTACTACAATGAGAACTATGACAGTGTGCAGGGTAACGTCCTGGGCCATGCTGGGTACCCAGCTGGGCACTCCAACTTGGCAATCCCAGTTCTCCTAGGAGAGGGGCTGTGGGGGCGGGCACTCATGGGCCATCATTTGGTCTCTTCTGGAGGTAGGACAGAAGCTGGCAAGTGCCCTCTTCAAGACTCCAGGGCGCAGTGCCCTCAGTAGCCCAGTTCTCAGGACCCTGCAGAACAGGTTGCTCAGTGTTGCTCCTCACCTCTTGCTCACAGGTGCCTATGACTGGGCGCAAACCACCCTGAAGCTCCACGCCAAAGACAAGAGGCCTTATTTGTACAGTCTGCAAGAGCTGGAGCAGGGCACCACACATGACCCACTCTGGAACGCTGCCCAGGTACTGCCCTACATCTTCCCCACAAAATGCTGAGCTTTCTTCTGAGGCACAGAGGTGACCTGCCATGGACTGACCCCTGTGGCTGTCTGTATCCCTGCAGCTGCAAATGGTCCGGGAGGGCAAGATGCACGGCTTCCTGCGGATGTACTGGGCCAAGAAGATCCTGGAGTGGACGCGCTCCCCTGAGGAGGCCCTGCAGTTTGCCATCTACCTCAACGACCGCTACGAGCTGGATGGGAGGGACCCCAATGGATATGTAGGCAAGCTGCAGGGTGGGGCCATGGGGTGGGAGGTCTTAGCTGTGATGGCCAAGGCTGCAGTGGAGGCTCTCTGCAGGCAACTCCAGCCCATCCTGCTTTGCACCCATATCCCACTAGTTCTCTGGGTGCCTCTGAGCAAGGGGGAGAGCTGACACTTGTGTCCCTGTGCCTGGCAGGCTGCCTGTGGTCCATCTGTGGCATTCACGACCAGGGCTGGGCGGAGCGGCCCATCTTTGGGAAGATTCGCTACATGAACTACGCCGGCTGCAAGCGCAAGTTTGATGTCGACCAGTTCGAGCGTCGCTACGCCCCCACACAGTCCCAGTGAGCCTCTGTGCTGGGGCAGATGTGCCTTTGCCAAGCTGCCAGCTTGCAGGGATCACCCTGGGATGCTGGAAGGGCTTTCTGCAACAGTGGCAAGCTCCAGGGTTTTGCTATCACCCACTGCTCGAGTTGCCACACTGGGGCAGCTGCTGGAGCCCTTCTGCTGCCACAGGTTTGCTGGCAGCTGTGAGAGCCCATCCTCAGCGTGCCTGTGCCTGCTAGAAACTTTTCTACAATCACTGTCCTCAGGAGTAGCCCAAGTCACCATTGCTGCTGAGATTTGGGCTGAGCAGGGTGTTTCTAAGGAAAAGCCCACAAGAAGAGGCTCTTTGTGGAGCCAGTGCTGGGCTGTCAGACACATCTTTCAACAGTTGTTTTAAAGTTTACAGTTTCTATCACCTGTGTTGATGGTGTTTATGGGGAGATGCACAACACTGCTGTGAAGGGAGAGCCGGGTGGCGTGGAATGGGGATGCAAGCAGACAGGGCAGCCAAGGCCCTGGGTTTCTCTGCCAGCAGCAAAGGCAGGCTCTGGAAGGGCACAGTGAGCCCCTCATTGGCTTGTACCTCCTGCTCTGAGTCCAGTGGGCAGTTTGCAGTGGGAGGCCACAAACCAGATTAATTAGTCAAGGGGCAGTGACAATAATCTCCTCCCAGTGACTGCGTCACCAGCTGCACGAGCTGTCCCTTCCATTGCTCTTTGCCATCAGCAGCAGACCTTGATGGGGCAGCCATCACCTCAAGGTGCCATACATACCACTACCCCACCTGAAACAATGTCACAACACAACCAGACTCCTTATTAACTTAGTTTATTAAGGACGGCATTTTAATTGCTGTGCAATAACAATCCCATTGTGAGGGGTCCAGTTGACAGCCAGGGCAGCCCCCAGCTCTCCCTCCCAAATAGCTCCCTGTCTTGGCCAGTTCCAGTGTTAGTTGTAGTGGTCAGTGCTGGGCAGCAGTGTCAGTGCTGGGCACAGTCTTGCCCTGGAGACCTCTGCCAAGTTTGTGAGTCCTGCTGCTTCCACACACAGTCCATGGCAGAGGGTGGAAACCATAACTAAGCCAGAATTCCTTCCCTCTTCTGAAAAAGTACTCAGTGCTTCTAGAAAGGGATCTGGGCAGCCTCTCAGCTGCTGTCCCATGACATTAAAGTGCTTCAAACAAAATAGGGTGGATGGAGGTGTGCTGCTGAGGCAACTCCAGGGAAGGGGGTCCCAGGTCTGAGCAGCAGTAGGAGGGCTTGGCTTGGGCCTGGGGACAGGTAACACCAAGACAGACCAGCATTTGTCAGCCCCAGGGCTGGCAGAGACAGAGTCAGCAGAAGAGCAGCTGCTCTGCTGGGGAAAACAAGCAGAAGGCAGACACAAGGCAGCACAAGCCCCAGGGGAGCAAGTGAAGTGAACCCTGCTTGCAGGACTTGGTCAGGATGCTGCAGGCAGGGGAGAGATGCTGCTGTGCAGCAGCCTGGCCCCCAGCAGCAAGGCTTGCAGCCACCCTCCATACCCAAGCCCTGCAGCCACCTCTCCTGTCTCAGCCTCTCCGTAAGCCTGTCACCCCCACAGGGAAAGCCCATGAGGGGTCACAACCCAGCCTCAAATCAGGGCATGTGCTGAAAGAGCCACTGCCCCTTGAGGCCTCCTGCTAGTGCATTGCTCTCTGGTCCCTCAACACCCTCCTTGCACGTACACAGGCCACACCATCCTTCCTAACACCCCACATCCCACCTGTGCTGAGGTGGTGCTGGACATGCCATGGCTAAAGCATCCCCAAGATGCAGAGCCACCTCCTCAACTGGGCACAGAGCTCACCTTGTCCGCTGGATCTGACCCTAACCCTGCACAGCTGTCACTTGTGGTAGGTGGCTCTGCTCAAGTGAAGAACCAGTCCTTGGCATACCCCAGTGCCAAACCCCTCCCCCCTCAGGTATCCCCACTGCAAGCAGGCTGCCTGACCATCCCACCACAGTGCAGCTGGGAAGCTTCAAGGCTTTGCCTGGCTCAGGGACCCTTCCCTCCCCCAAGGGAAGCAGGAGATCCTGCTGGGAGAGGGGACCAGTCCTATCCAGAGGTGAGGAATCAGGAGAAAGACAGCCTTGGACATTTTATACTGGTGAGCCCCAAGCAGATCCCGTGCCCCTTAAGAAGGCATTTCAAGCAGCACTTCCTTGAGAGGAAACACACAATTAAAAATACAAACAAGCACATTAAAAAAATAAAACCAAGTCCAGCAGATTAAAAAAAAAAACACCACAACCTAAAACAACAAACCGAGACAGAGGCTTGGGGATGCAGCTGGAGGGATGAGCCTTCACCTGCATCCTGACAGGCCTCAGGCAGAGGCAGCTCCACAAAAGGCAGGTCCTAGTGCCACCAGAATGAGGCACTATGCCATCCTTAAAGGAGGACATATCTCCTTGGTAGGATTGGCAGCATGAGGAGGAAGTAGGGTCAGAAGCCTCACCATATCCCGTGGAGGCAGATTTCCATGGAGCCATGCTGCCTGCCAAAAAGTCCATCAGCACGTCGACTTGTGCAGCTGCTCCAGGGGCAATGTCCCTCTGCAGCACAGGGAAATCTGGCATTTTCACCATTGCACCTCCTTCACTCTGATTCTGGAGTGAGAGCAACTGCTCTCCAGCAGTGTCCCACAGCACATTTGAGAAAGGGAGCTATTAAATATACAACCAACCCCAAACCCCACCCTCCCTCCATGCACACAACCCCCAGCAGTAGAATGGAGTATCAGAGGACTGAGACCTGATTCCTTCCTCCAAGGAGCAGATGTGACCAGAGCTTCCTAGCATACAGCTGAGAGCAGGAAGTGCTGATCCTTCAGGGGACCCTGCTTGACTCAGAGCGGGGCACAGGGATGGACAGCACAACCCTGCCAGGTCCAGCATGAACAGCTGCTTGAAAAAGGTCCTTGTTGTACCTACAGGACAGGCAGGAGCAGTTGCCTCCCCCTCAAACAAAGGCATCAGGGAGTGGGAGTGGTACCTGGAGCAGATCCACATGGTGGAATATGCTCCCTTCCCAGCCCAGCACTACTGCATGAGGGAAAAGAGATCCCTTTAAGACAGTGCTCCAGGCCTCCCAACAGTCCTCCTCATCCCCAGTCCGCGTGGCTCAGTCTCTGGTGATGAAGGCCATGCACATAAATAAACCCATGATCTGCTCCTTGGCTGCAATATCCTCATGTGGCTGCCACTGCCTCTGGCTGCTCTAGCTCATCCTCGTAGTCCGAGACGTAGGACTCCATGCTCCGCTTATCCATCAGCTCTCTCCGGGCCTGAAGGCGCTCACACCGGGGACAGTGGGTGGATTTGAAGCAGGATTTGTGGTAGCAGGCTTTGCACTCTGTGAGGGAGAGCATGGCTGAGTGCTGATACAGGCTGACAGACTGCCTGACACTCCACACCCTGCTAGGTCCCTGCACTAGCTCATGAAGCTTTGGAAGCACAAGCGGGAGGATTTCTGCCCCACACAAGGTCCCTCCCCAAGCTCTCCTGATACTCCAAGGAAGTAGTGATTTTGCCTCAAGTTTTCTCTGGCACTGCATCTGCCAAACCAAGGCTTGCATGTTGTCAGGAGCCATTTTATGCCAGTTCAGAGGCTGGTCCCAAGACGTAGGGCAAAGCTCTACTCAGTCATTAACACTGGGCATTATTGAAGATGTCTCCTGAAGGGGCCTAGGGATTTCTTAGCAGGCAGGAAGGGCAGAGAGATAAAACCTTCAGGCTCTCTCTGCTCTGCAAGGTCAGCTCCAGCCATCCAAGCAGGGGAGCTGTGTGCAGGCTGCAGCCTGTCCTGTAACCATGGCAGGAGGGAAGCCAGGCTCCCAGACACCCACTCGCTGCAGTGACAGCCTGACTGCCCACAGCTGCCAGGGCAGGCAGCACACAGCATGGTCAGGAGGGGACCTACATGCTTTATCATGCAGCAAACACTGTAAAAATTATGATTTGCTGCTGCTGTAACATTTTGTGGACACAGGCCATGCACAGGGGCACTCTGGTCTGGCTGGCTACGGCTCTGTACCTCTTGCTAGCACAAATGACACTCAAACTGGAAGCAGACCCTGGTGGCTCCAGGGTCTGCCCCCTCCCTGTTTTTCCCTAGTATCTCACCTTCACATGTTTTGCACTTGTTGAGCTCAAAGGGGAAGATGATGTCATTCTCATTCTGGCAGAACTCACAGATGAAGCCTTTGGCTTGGCACAGCTGGAAGGAGAAAAGATGAAGAAAAAGTAGCTAAATGCCCTGGCAAACCGGAAAGAAGGTAGAGTACAGCAGGACAGCAGGCCACAGTGCCCTGCTCTAAACATGTGGGACAGCCCTTCCCCAGCATGGAGCACAGGAAGGCTGAATCAGCCTGTGTCAGGGGCAGGGGAGAGCCAAAATGGGATAGCAAATATCCCATTTGTGCTGGGCAGGAGCTCTGTGAAGCAGGCAGGAACAGTTAGCATTGACTCAGTTAATTTAGTGGCTGTCCTGCACACCAAAGCTTCCCCATCAGTTATCTTTGCAGCAAAGCCTGCCCCTGAGGCTGCTCCCAAGGGTCCAGAGCCATGCAGGAGGCAGGAGAGGAGGCCTTACCATGCACTTGTCAATGTGCAGGCTGCCTGCCTTCAGGAGCTCTGTCAGGCGAGGAATCAGGTCCCCTTTCTTGATGGCACTGAAGTCACTCAGCGAGTAGAGGTGCAAATCCTCTGTCAAGTGGCCAGGCACTGTGTCAAAGGAGTCCAGGAGGCTGCAAGGACAGAGAAACCAGAGCTCAGAGCGAAGTGATTCTACTGAGACCCCTCCCTTCACTCCTTATACTTTTTCTCCCCCTCCAGCCCCCTCTCTCCCCAGAGCTCAGTGCACAAGCTGCACAGATTTCCAGTGCAAATTGCCAGGGGACAGAAACCAGGACAGCAAAACATTCCAGGACTCACTCTTTAGCTAGCCGGCAAGTCTTGAACATGTTCTTCATGTGGAAAAGCTGGATTCGCAGCAGCTGGAGAGGAAGGGGGGACAAAGAATCAGTAAACAGAGCCCAAACAGGTCTGCCCCTTCCCTGTGTTGCTGAAATAACTGCTGCTCCTCAGCTGCTGCTCTCCTTTTTCCAAAGTGTTTACATCACACAAGGCAAGGTGAACATAACCATCATCATGTGCTCCAGGAGATAAACTGAAGCCCAGCTGGATACCAGCCAGAAATTCCTTTTGGCATTCCTATGCCACTGAAGAAATCAGGAGTGGTGAATGGAAAAACACAGTGATGAGGTTTTAAGCCTCCAAAACTGAAATATCTGCTTCTCCCCAGCTTCCCTGAAATATGGTTTACAGTTGGCAGCCATCCACCTCACCCAAACTCCACTCAGGAAGGCATGGAAAGGATCTTACTCGCACTTGGTTGAGAGCCTTCACTTTCTGGTACAGAGCAGGATTGATAGCTTGCACGTTGAAGAGTGGGTCACTCCAGATCTTGCTCAGCAGGTCTTTGGAGAAGTTGCTCACGTAGTACTTGCTGAAGTCCCACTTGCGCAGGATGTGACTGGGGATGATGGCCTGGGCGTTTTCATGGCAGCACTGGCAGAAATACTTGCCCAGGTACTCGCAGTACCGCATCCGCTTGATGTAATCTGGCCAAACCCAGGCAGACAGGCAGGGTCAGCCCAGGCACAGCCACTGCTGCACTCCCAACACTGCTCAGCATTTCCAACAAGCAAGAACTCTGCCTTGCCGGCATCTCTGCCAGCCCAGAGTGCTCAACACTGGGGTCTGCAAGCATCCTCTGACTGCAAAAGCCTTTGGGACCAATAGTCCAGCCTTATGCAGCCACACCTACCTACACATTCAGGGAAGAGCTCTGCAGCTGCAGAACCTGCTGGGAGCTTGAGGTCCCAACAGAAGACTTTGCCTTACAAGAGTCAACATCTGAAATGCCCTCTAAAGGACAGGCTGGCTGCTCTTTGCCTCCACCAGCTCTGTGACCTCCTAGAAGAGGAGGCTCCTCTGTGGATGGTGCACACCAGTGTACAGGCAGAGCTGGCAATGGCAGTGTAGCACTGCTCCAGTGGCCTTGTGATGAGCTCTACCACCACCCACTCACTCACTCAGCATCTTCCCACTTGTTTGCAGGTTCTTCCCCACCACTCTACAGCTACAGATCAGGCTCCCAACACTCACCAGGATCAGTCCGGATGCCACAGCCTGCACACCGGTAATTCTGCTTGGCCACAGCCACCTTCCTCCTGCCCAGAGACAGAAGACAACATGCATGACTCAGCCCTGATGGTACCAGAAGATGGGTACCAGCACAGGCCTGGGAGATTTACGTGGACAACACATCCAAGGGAAAAAGCCCCGCTGTGTCCTGGGTCACACCAAAGGTGCTAACCCCAAGCACGGGCCATTTCACCACCTCACAGTGCTGACCACTGTGGATTTACCAGGCTCAGAGCAGGGAAACCCCAGCAACCAGAGGATAAGCAACCTTGGTGTTGATGGAAAAGGGATGGAAAGGGCAGGTTCCCTGAGAGCCCCCAGCCACACGGGTCCTTACGCTGGGGCTGAGTGAACGTTGAAGATGATCTGCGGTCGTGGTGGGGCCCACTCCAGGTTTCCGCGCACCCGAATCCTCAGCTTGTAGATGTCAGCGTGCTCTCCATCGTCGGGAGAGATAGGCAGAGAGTCAGGGATGGGCAGGAGCTGGGAGAGGCAGGCAAGAGGGTCAGATCCCTATCTTGTACTGTAAAGGCAGTGCACCTGGCTGGACTGCCAGAAACCTGCAACTGCAGCCCTCTGGAAAACTGCCAGGCACCAAGTCAGCCCTCTAGCTGAATTGGGGGCTGAAGAAGGGCTGTCCCCATGGATCTGGACACTGCTGTAGGAGGCTGCAGTAACACAACACTGCTTGGCTGCATCCATCTCCTAAGCCCAGACAAACCACCTCCTCAAGCTCCACAAAGGGAGCTGGGACAAACAAAGCCCCCTCAGCAGTGCCCTGATGCCAGGAGTTCAGGGAAGATCAAATTTAATCAGTGACAGGAACTCTCAGCCTTACCTTCTGTGGAGCATCATGTTCAGGGACCAGCCACTCCAATTCGGAGGCAGCTGGGAGCTGCATGCCCTCAAACTGCTTCAGCAAGCCCATGGCCACCGCCTCAGCCGAGTTTGAATTCAGGAAGGAGTGGGATCTAGACAGGAAAGGAATTGTTAGTACTGGATCTCACAGCTATGTCCTCCTTGCAGCCCCATGCCAGTCCCAGCTCAAGTCAAAGACCTCCCTCTAACTCTGGTACTTTAATTCTGCACTGCTACACAGGCTTAAAATTAATACACGTGATTGATTTCTGTCTTTGCAGCTGTCCTCAAGCAAAGCTGGCTAATGGCACCACAACTGTTCAGAAGAGCAAACAAAACTTAACTCACTTGGCAAAACCTGTGCCTGTTCACAGGGGAAGCTGCAAAGTGACAGCCAGTGCTTGTGTAAGTCAGAAACAACTGCTCTCCCAGTATGAACCTACCCAAGCAGCTGCCAACCATGGACACAGCTTTGTATTTCACCACACAAAGCAAAGGGGTCCACACAGAGGGAGGGAGGGATATCTACTCCAGTGCAAAACAGAAACTGATGCATATGGAAGAGCAGAGCTGGGTAGGAAAGAGAACATGGTACCAAGATGTGTCGCCATGAGGTTGAAGACATACATGGAGTCTGAGGAGAGAAAGGACTTCCTGCTGGAGTCTGGGTTCCTCTTGATGTCTGCATCTGAATCACAAACAGACATGGTTGAACAGATGGGACAGGATGGGGGGATACACTCATTTCAAACCAAAGCTTCAAGGTAAAACTCATCAAGCTGCTCAAAAGCATGTGAACTACAGCATCAACTTCTACCAGTGGCACAGAGCAGCAAGAAGGGGTGCAATCTAATCAGTCAGCTGTCAGAACTACGAGGCAAGGGCATGGTGGGATGCTGTGAACAGCCAGCCTGAAGTTTTTGGGAGACAGGTGGCTGCTGGTACAGGTCACACACCAAGTCCTAGCAGTAACATGGCCTGAAACAGAACACACACAGGAACCTGGAGAGCAGGACTGCAGGGTTAGCAATAAGGTTTAGTAGCTCTCTACACACAGTATAGATGCTGGAAGAGATTAGCAATGGGATGCAGAGCCCTTCTCTCTACTTGACTGTAACCTGTAACATCAGACACTGGCCATGCCACAGTTTGTCAGGGACTGCACAGCCAGGGCTGGCAGCCTGTGCCCAGCACTGCCCAGACACATCAGCATCCCTGCAGAGAAAGGGCCAGCAGCCATGAGGCCAGCCCTCCGCAGAGGTCACAGACTCATCTCCTGAGGAGGGAGGGGTCCAAGATAAGGTGCAGGACACTGCAGTCCTGCTCCCTACACACCCCCATCAGCTCCCAAAGAGCCCTGGGCTGCCCTGGAGCTTGGGTACCACGCAGTACCCAGTGGTACCTTCACCACTCATCCTTCTTTTACTCCAGCAGGTTAAACCCTAACAGGAAATCCATCCCAACAGTAAAAGACCCCTATGTCAGGACACTTCCAGTCATACAACACACAGAAGCAGGCAGAAACCTGCTTCGTGGCAGATAAGGCTCCCAGAAAAGGGAAGAAGGTATGCAAGGGCAAAGTACTACAAGTGAGGACAGCCAAAGCCACAACCTTTATCCCAGTAGGTCTGCTGTTTTGTACCTCTGGGGAGCTCTAGAAACAGTCTGCAGTGACCACACCACCCCCAAACAAAAGCCTGTAAGTTCCCCTGCCCCAGTGCCTGGCATGGGGAGGCACAGCTCTGTACCCCAAGCAGGTTGACTAACACAAATCTGAAGCGAGCCCATGTGATCCCAGCCAGGCACCAACTGCATACTGAGGCCAAGGGAATCACAGCCTGTGATGAAAGGCAATCACAAGCTAAGCAAAGGGTGTCTCCTGCCCCAAGCTTTTCTGCAGAGAGGAGGACTGCCCTAGCAACAAAGGGAGCAAGTCCTGCAAATTTACAGACTCACAATACTGGAATTCAGCTTGGACACTTGACCTTCATTGTTTGACATCCATTGCTAACAGAGGCACAGGAAAGCATCCTAATGTTAAGGAATCCACATATCTACGTCAAGCAAACTGAATTCTAGCTGCAGAAAACAGGAAATTCAGGCAAACAGCCTCACGACCTCGTGGGGCACCAGCCAGACACACCTGCCATGCTCTGGTGCCTTCTGCTCTGCACAGGAAGGTCCTGCATGGTCCTAGACTACAATGAACTCGAGCAAACAGGGGCACACACAGCACAGAGTGGGCTATGGGGAGGCAGAGCCAGCACACTCAGGCATTGACATGGTCTCAGAGGTGACAGAGGGAGCCAGATCTGACCCTAGGCTTCTACGGGAGCTATCACTGGGATTCTGATACTGCTCGCTTCCAAACATTAACTGCAAACACACCCCAAATCCTTATTAGCTATCCAAAACATCTCTGCTGCCAATGCTATCAAGTGGGATAGTCCCCAGGAAGTTTGTGAACAGCCTCCAAATATAAGGACATCACCCCACACTCCATGTGCCAGCTTTAGCCAGGATTACAGCCTGGTCTGTGAACACAACAGAGCTGTCAGGAAAGATCTAAGCACCAGCAAACCCAGCAGGAGCAATGTGCTGGTGCTGAACACCTGACAGGAGAGATCAGCAGCAGTCCAGCAGGCTGTTCCCTTGCTAAAGCAAACAGGGAGCACATGAAGGTTATTTAAACACGGCCAGCAGACTAGAAGGATTACCTAGTACTACCGTAAACAATAAAAACACTAAGCTGCATGTGATCCCAGTGATTAGGACCTCTTGCATGAATAAACTGCCTGTGCCCTGTCTGATGTCATTACTTCTCCCTCCAGAACTTCTTTCTAGAAGGATTCTACTCTAAGTTGAGCAGAACAGGAAGGCTGTGGTTCAGATCAAAGCTATGGCACACCAGCTCTGCCATGTCAAGCAGGATAATGCTCTCCAAAGCACTTAGGATGGAGACCTGGTGCCACATCGAAGAGGACTCTCATTCAGCCCAGGCTCAGCCTTCAACACCTACAGAGCTTCACTGTCCTGTGAAGTCCTACCCCAGGCAAGACAGGTCTTCATCACAGCAGGCACTTTTGATACATCCAAAATACTGCACGGCAAAATGCAGTGGGGGATGCAGCCCAGAGCAGAACTCCTCTGCATCCACTCTGCTCAATCCTGCCACAGCTTTTCTTGCTGACACCTGGATGATACTGGAACTAATTCCCGGTTCTGAAGCCAGGCAGATTTTGAAGAAGTGTGCCCGTGCACACACACACACACCTTGCACACACACGCGCGCGTGCCCAGGGAGCACTGCAGGGTACCTGAGAACAAGGAAGCCATTGACACTGAGAGGCCGTTCTTGGACATTTGAATCAGGTTAGATCCATCGTTACCATCTGTATGACACGGTGATGACAAAACAGTTGACTTCAGTGCTTCAGCCAGGCCAGAGAGAAAGGGCATAAAACAAGAGCAGCACTCACACAAGGAGAGCCCAGGACTGAATACACACACTTCTCTACGGGCTACAAAACTGAGCCAAAACCTCACCTTCATGGACTGAAAGGAGAGGGTGCTGTCAATAATCAGGAGACAAGAAGTTTGAAGCTGAAGACCAGATAACTCCATCTTCTTTTTAAAGTAAGAGAGATGGAGGTACTGCTGAGAAGTAAGTCCTCCACTTCAGAGGATGAACAAAGCTCTGAAGGAAATGAATACCCAGAGACTTGGGCTGGTCTCCTGTGGGTGATAAGCTCAGCCACTCAAGCTGCCAGGAGCCAAGATTACAGGTATTGCAGGTCGGGATGTGGCCAATACCCACCATCCAAGAGGTAAATGTCAGAGCTATGGCTCCTTCTGCCTGGGGAGGAGAAGAGAGGATGGCAGCTCTCCCACCTCTATAGCTGTGACAGCAGCTATGTGTACCAGGCAATGAAATGGAAACCACCTACCAGCCAGAGGCACAGAATGTGACCGAGTTAGTTACAAAAGATTTTGAAGAAAAGTCATGCCACCACATGAGGGAAACTGATTGCTCTGCTTATATTCAGAATTCAGCCATTTGTTTGGGAAAAGCCATCCTGAAGGCCAGAGGGACAGGGTCTTCATCAGCAGGACTGAACCCAACACAACCACACCAGGAAGTCTGTTTCTATGAAAGAAGCCAATACAGCCATTCCCTCCTACCTCGGATCTCATACTCCTCCACATCCTCCGCAGAGCCAGAGTCAGAGAGCCGCATGGAGCCATGGGAGCTGAACTGGGACCCACTGTCTGTTGCCAGGAGACCTGGGAGAAAGGCATCACAGCCAGGTCATCAGTGGAAGTGCTCCAAAGGGTCACTGACAGCCATGGGAGATGGAGATAGCCAGGTACAGCCAGGAAAAGGACCGATGGAGCTCAAGGATGGAAAACACTATGAGTTCAAAATGAAATGACATTCCATAACTCAGTGACAGCAGTGTTATTAGATGGTATCTGTCACATTATGGTCTTCAACACCAGCAGTTTCACAAATCTTGGCGCCACCTTGGTAGCAGTAAAACTGTTTCCAAGGAATGGGCAGGAAGGCAGGCAGCTATAGGATAGGCAATGGACAGAAAACCCACATCCCACTAGCTGATGAGCCCAAAACACATCACCCACTGTCTGAGCCCATCTCCTGGCAGGTAGGGAACAGGTGCCTGGTGCGGATCTGCTGGCGCCGAATGCGAATCTTCTGTTTAAGCTCCTGGATCTCCTTGTCGCTGTCTTCTTCCTCCTCCTCCAGCTGCCGGCTCATCATGTTGCATTTCATCAGCTCAATGGCAGCGATCAGGGACTCTGAGATGCTGAAGTGGGCGTTCTCCTGCAAGAAGAAAAGCATTCAAGGCTATGCCTTGGAAAAACTAGGAAGACTTAGTAAAATTTTGTTCCCCACCTATGCCAGGAAAAGAGCTTGGATGGTGGCAGAAAGGCATTAATCTGTCAAAATATGAGTGTTCTATGAGGACCTAGAAAACAAAGCCTTCTTCGGCATCAGAATACTCATCAAACACAAGAGGCATCCTACAAAGAGGATGTGCAACACATCCACTCTGAGGGGTCAGCACATGGCCCTGAGGAGCCCTAACATGTTGCAAAGCTGCCATGTATATGAGAGATGGACAGATCCCAGCTAACAGACACTACAGAGGAGCTCAGCCTTGGAGTCCTGCGCACAGCTCTACAACAGGCAATACCATGGCATTATCCTCCTTATGGCAGGAAGTATGATACTGAACCTGCAGTAAAATACATTCCCCAGTGCTCACAGGCTGCTGCTTCCCTCACCTTCTCCAGGTCTGCACAGCTGCCAAAGTCCTGCTCAGAGAGGTAGCTGATGAGGGACTGCCCTTCTGAAGGTCTTCTGAACATCCCCTCCCCCGAGCTCAGGTACTGTCCAGAGTCTAGAAAAGAAAGAGACACAGGTATGAGGGAAGGACTTGCTATCTCCATCTACTATTTCCATGCCATCAAGCCCTGCTAGCATCCAGACAGCATCCCACAAGCAGTTGCCAGCACTTGAGGCCACTGCAGCCCATGGAGGAACCTGACCAGCACTGAGTATCCCCATTAAGGCTGGCTGTACTCACCATACTCCATGTACAGGGAGCTGGGTGTGCTCAGTTCACTGCTCTGTGTGGAAGCAGAGACCGGCCCTCTCCCTCCACTTGGATCACCATGGGACTCTGGAAGGGAAGATGACATCAGGTACACCTCAGTACATCAGAGGCGCCCTGCCACTGCGCAGGGTGAAATGAAAGGGGCTCGGCATCACACACACAGGCATAAATGGATGGAAATAAAGAGAGACATCTTCCTGCTCCATGCCACAGCTGAGGGCAAGCTCAGGAGGAAACAAAACTAGAAAGGCTTTCAGGCAGGAGAAGGGGAATGAAGGAGAGAAGATCATGAGAGACATGGAACAGTCACATCCTGAGCTTTCCTCTACTTATCCCACAGCAGACTTGGGGGACACAACAGGCTCTGGCAAATACCTCCTGCCAGTCCTTTCTTCCTGAGGGAGCGTTCTGAGGGCAGAATTATCCCCCAGAACAGAGAACAGGAGACAGGGAATCATGAGCAGCTATGCAGGGCAGGTTCCTGCCCTGCAAAGCAGCCTGGACATGAGTGTAAGGAGGCACCTGAAGGATATGCTCCAGCCTCACTATAAGCCAGGACTCCCCACACACAGCGCTGGAGCCTGGGTGCAGTGCTCAAGGTGACCTACATGGGCTGTGGGCAGGGCTCTGCCCCACGCACACACTGTGGTGCAACTCCTTGCCAGACTGAGCCAGTGGAGACTGCCAGGAGCTGGCCTGACCGGAGACCAAGAACAGGTGGTGCTCTACAGAGAGCCATGGCCCCAGGGAGCACGTGGATGGGGTGGCTGGGTGACAGAGGACTGCTGAAGGAGACTGAAAACACCCTACCTGGGGTGGGACAGAAGCATATAGCTCTGGATAGAGGGCAGGTGCCAGCTGACAATCCTGCGCATAATAGAAGGGCAACCCTGTCCTCTCAGCCTCCTACCCACTCTTGTTCCCAGCTTTGTGCCATAACTCTGATGTGGCTGGAGGCTCCTGAGCCCAAACCAGCCACTTTCCATCAAGGCCATGAAGCAGCAGTCACCAGGATGGAGCCTGGGAGACGAGACTTGTCAGGTAGGAGACTCTCACAGCTACTCACTGCAGCCTGACAGGATGTCTGGCAGCCACCTCAACACAGAAATCACCTCATGGGGTGGATGCCTGGGGATGCAACATACAACAGAGCCTACAGCTGAAAGGTAAAGCAAGGCAGTGCTCAGCATCATCTGTTGGAGCAGGACACAGGGCTGGACACATCTTTCTGAACACACATCACCCTCAGGGAGGAGCCTTCCCAGACACAGAACCTCAGCTTGACAAAACCCAGTGCCGCTGTTCAGTGGATGCAAAACAAAACCCTTTTTTCTTGAGCTGCTGACTTTTTCTGTATGTGGGGCAAAGGGATGGCAGCACCCCAGCATTTCTGCTCAGGGTAAAGCCTGCCTTGAGCCCAAAAGAGCATCCAGGTGCCTCAGCTACGGATACATACACTGGAAATCAGTCAATATCAAACCACCCTGTGTCACAGACCCATGAAATGAAAGGAAAAATTAGATGTTCAAGTCCATGCCTGCTTAGCTGCCAGCCCATATTCACTAGGTAAGAGATGAAACCTCTCCTGGCTTCCACAGCAGTGGGTAGAGGGAAGGGCAGGGGATGCAGCTCAGACACTTGGTGGCCAGCACTCCCTAATGCCATGCAGGGGAGCTGGACACACTTCTGGGTCTGGTTCACTGCTTCCACAAACCAAGCTGGGATTTTCGGTCAGGTCACATGCATAAACCAGACCACACTTCAAAGCATTAGCTGGGACACAGCAAAGGTTCTGGCTTTGGTTTTCTAAATGAACACTAATGGATTGATGGCAATCCTGAACTTGATGCAATGATCACTAATGAAGGGCTGTTATACTGGCTCCCAAACCTGCCACTGGATCTTCTATTATAATGGTGATATCCCTGAGGCCTCCTGGGCAGACAGAGGAGGAGAAGGGCAGCGTTAAGGGAGAGAAAAGAGAGACAGACTCGTTACTACTCAGCAAGGACCTCCATTTCTCCAATGAAGGCAGCATCAGAGGAAACTCCCACAAGTTGTCCCCTCACACCCCACTCTCCTCATCCCCATGTATTCACTCACTCAAGACCACAGGAGAACTCAGCAGGTTACCAGTGGGATGACATCCCATCAGTTGGATGAGCCCAGGCCTCAGCCCCATATCCCAGGCAAGCAAGGCCAGTGGAGAAGAACAGTTGATGCCAGAGCATTGCTGCTATTTTCTAAGATTTTAGTGAAAGCTGGCAATACCCATAAGAGTCCAGCCCAGGGCATTCTGGGAAGCAAGATGTCATCCCATCATTCAGTGTGGAGCTGAAAAGCTAAGGGAAAAGACCAACCACTTGCCCACTGTCCCTCTCTCCAGTGTGATCCGTGGAATCAAGGCGGTGGCTAGCATCAGCCTTCTGGTACCAGAGACTCCCACACCCAAAAGCCATCCCAGAAAAGCTGTCCCATTACCGTGCAACTTCCCAGAAGTCACATTGGTGTCAGAATGTGAGCGCACATGGCTCTTCTTGAGGATGCCCTGTGGAGCTGAAGATTGTCCCTCTGAGAAGCTGGACCGGCGCAACAGGCTCAGGCCCCTGCTGCCACCTCCACTTGCCCCCTGCTCCCCCAGGGATGATACTGAGTCCAGCTTCTGGGAGCTGCTGGAGGAGAAGAGTTTGGAGCTACTGCTCTTGGTGCTGCTGGTGCTGGTGCTGCTGCATGCCCGGCCCCGGCGTCCCAAGTTGCCAATGGCCAGGTACTCCGGCCCGTCATTAACATCACTCTGTGGATCATCCTGACTCCCTGTCCAAGTATCCTCGCTCTGGCTGGTGGTGCTGGAGCTCATCTCGCTGGCTGGAGAGAAGGGGTCTTTGGGTGAGGGGACATGGAAGCGAGTGACAGAGCTTGGCTGCTCCAGAGGGGACCTGCCCTCGCTGAAGGAGGAGGACCGGGTGGACAGGAAGCGTTCCTGGGGCTGGCTGGAGTTGGAGCTGCCACAGGAACTCACTGGTCTCCTGTCTGGACAGAGGCAGAAGCATGATTTCACACACTCTGGCACAAGGAGACATATCCTGTGGCAATAAGCTTGTGGCTTCACACCAACATGCTCACCCACCACAGGCAAATCCCTCCCTCCCATCACAGACAGAAGTCTACCCATCCACCCCAACAAATACATAGGCAGATAAAAAGGTAAAGTCTTTTCTGGGTCTACCCTAAGCTCCCCAGCCTACCCTTGATACCTGAGAGGCCAGAGGAGGCTGGATGTTGGAGGCTGGAGAAAGACCCAAAGCAGCGTTGCTGCGTGCAGGTGGCAGCAGGGACACACGGGGATGCAGGGAGGGCAGTCAGACTCTGACTCTTGGTCACTGGAGATGGATTGTCACTCTTCCTGGTAAGCTGAAGAGAGGTGGCATCATCAATAAATCAGCATCTATGGGGCTACATGTCGAAAGAGCAGCAACAGAAAGGGATCAACATGCAAATGCCTGGTCACCAACCACAAACGATGCGGCAGCCCTGGGAATACGAGGGTGGGGAGGGAAAAACATGGCAGCACAGAAGGGAAGCAGCTCTGTGCTCACAGGACAGATTCCCACTGGGAAATTACCAGGCTCTCAGTGAAATGATCCAGGCAGCCCAGCGCTCCTGGCAGACGGCTCTTGTGTCCCTCACCACTGTGATCACACATCTCTCCTGTCCCAGCAGAAAGATCTGATGCGCACAGGGATGGCAGTGACGTGCCGGCCAGCTGAAAGAACACAGCCCCCATTTAACGAAGCCTCACTAATTGCTCTCCTCTGGGGACTCTGTGCAAAGAAGGCAGCTGCTGTTTCCCTCCTCTGGAGAGGGGGCAGCTGGCACAGGGCTGCACATGGGGTCACTGACATAATGGGCAGGAGTAGGCACCCAGATGTCCTGGGGTGTTGCCCATCCCCTCAGGAGGGTGACTGTCCCTCATGACCAGGCAGCTCTGTGTGCCAGCCCTGAGGCCTGGGACTGTTGGAGAGGGCTTTAAAGGTGCCTCTTACAAGGAACTGGTCCTCAGGTGCTCTACTCAAATCCTTGGTGCAAGCCTGAACCAAGGTGCCCCACTACAGGCTCCACACAGCCATCTATCTCCTCCACCCTGACCCCTTACAGGTCACGCAGGCAGGACAAAGACCAGTTCCCCACTCTCCTCCTCTCTTGGAGCAACTTTTACTAGTTCAAAGTCCAGCCCCTTGTCCAAGAGCTCTGCATAGCCTGAATGTGACCTTGAGGAAGCAGCCACAGCCAGTTGGCATCTGGGGAGAGACAGATGTAAAATCTGGGACCTCAGCTCACCATGGAGGTGTCGATCTGAGCCAGAAGCCTGGGGTTGTTCTGCTCAACAGCTTCCAGGCACTGCAGCATGGCCGTGACGTGGGCGTCACTGAGCAGGAAGGCAGTATCTGGGGAGAAAAAAATGCTGCTCACGGGAGTCCCTCTCACCCACACAGATTGACACACCAGTTGCCCACATGCAAACCAACTTTTCTGCTGTCCTCCCTCATTCCCACACAGCTTGGAAATGCCACCAGCTAGACATTTTCCCAGTAAGAAGGAAAAGGCCCATTGCTCTTTACCTGTGTAGAACTTCCTAATGTACTGGTGGTTCCCCAGGAGCGGCCTCAGCTGCGCTGACAGGCAGTGGCACTGCAGGCTGTGCTGCAGCCACAGCTGTGCAATGGCCTGGTCCCCTGGGCCCTCGGGGTCACGCTGGCCGCTCTCCTGCAGGCTGATGAACTGGAAAGGGATGTCAGGCACACGTTAAGGCAGGCAGAGGCAAGAAGGGGAGCAGGGCTTGTTGTACCACATGGCTTTGGTCCCCTTGATAACAGCAGCTTTCCCATGCCAGTCACCATCAGCAGGAAAGAGGGTATGTCCCAGCAGCTCCCCAGCCACCAGGGAGGCAAAAGCACCAGGCAGGAGCAATGCTTCAAAGGTCAGCCAGCGATCAAAGTCCTCTGACAGCCACCAGCACAACGAATTTCTCATGCACACTCTCCCACCCAAGAGCCTTGCCCCTGACCTGGAGGGACCTCATGCTCCCAAATCCAATCTGACCCCAGTGGTGATGGTCATTTTTTTTCTGACACATTAACTGGGAAAGCCTATGGCAATGCCTGAGCTGCTGCAGCTTGCAGAGCTGAGTGGAGTTACATCCCCGTTCCCTGAGCAGTAGGCTGGACACAGGGACCACCAGTGACTTTTTCTGCATGTGGGGCAAAGGGATGGCAGCACCCCAACATTTCTGCTCATCCACAGCAGGAACCAGTCAGTATCAGTACAGGATGTCAGTACAGGGTAGCCAAGGACCAGGAGCATCCCTATATGCCAGTGGTTGGCACAAGTCAGGAATGGGAGAATAAATGCATGGTGAAGTCACAACCCAGAAATGGGACAGGCCAGACCCTCAGAGATCTGCACAAATACATGAATCACCCCTCCACACACACAAGCACTGCTTGTGCCAGTTCCCTTGGTGATGCCTGATGCACTCAGCCCAGCAGAACTGGAGATTGGCCTGGGAGAAATAAGCAGCCAATTGTCTCAGCCCAAGCCACACTGAGTTCCCAGGACATGGCTTGTACCCAAAAACACGGCTGTGTCAGCCTCCACAAGCCATGGAGCCACTTTACTTACAACAGCCCAGGCAGCACTGTCCCTGGTGAGGCTCCAGCCCAGCTGCCCTCTCCCCTCCCACTGGGCACACAAGGCCACCCCACCAGAACCCACCTTCTCCAGGTGATGAGCAGAGCCTGGACTCAGCCAGCGAATGTCCTTCACAAACTGCCAGTAATCCTTCTGTCTGCAGCACACCTGCCAGGACAGGCATAGTCAGCTACCACCTCCCAAGTGCCAGTTAAATGAGCACATCCCCGTTAGTCCTGGCTGCCATGAGAGGCCATGCTGTTTGCCTCAGCTTTATTCAGACAATGAAGGGTTTTCTTAGTTACTCTTCTCATTAGAGAGGAACTGCAACAGAGTTTCTGTTTTCCTCTCCATCCTATTGGTTGTAAACACAGACCCAAAAAGTGTCTCTTCAACAAAAAGCTGATTATTTTTACTTCCATCCCTATTTCCTCTTTCACAAGTGACAGAGGAATGGCTTCTGTTTTGGTGGTTTATTTGGTCTGGCAAGGGAGTAGTTTGTTTTTTAAGACTAGAGAACTAACATGGCAATTTTAGTTTTCTAGACTGAATTCGGTTTTCTGGACAAACAAAATTAATTCTAAAGTTTAAAAATCTCTTACTCTACTTTTCCTAATGTGTACATATGGATTTTTTTCACCTTTTTTTTTTTAATTCCCAACTGTAGGCAAAAAAGTTGCCAAGAAAATAAAAAGTAAATGGAAATGTTTTCCTGGAGCAACTATGAGGCAACTGCTGTTTGGAAGCTGTATTTTTATGGGCCTCTTTTTGCAACTCCTATTGCTTGATTGGTGCCACACATGCCTGATCAGAGGAAACATTCCTGAGTGGAAGAGCTGTCTTTGTCTATAGTAAAAACACTGAGGAAGGTAACACACCATCCTGCTTTGCAGGTCTGGCATGAACTGCTAACAACAGACAGATGAGTATAAATCATTTAAACCTCACTTCCTGAAGCCTGTGAATAGCAGGTCTGTCAGAAGGGAGCACTGCACCCCTCATATGGAAAATGTAGCTCCTCTCTCTGTTGACCTCCCAGAGAAGGCCCCTGGTTCAAGTAGCTGGGGACTAACAGGAACAGATCAGCACCTCAACTAATGCTGTTGGCAAACTTAATAAATCCAGGGAGCAAAGCTCTCTGCTTGGACAACCTGCCAGTCTGGCTCTTCCTGGAGGTTTATTATCTTGGGTGCAGCACTGCATAGGTGCAGTTTTCCTGATCTGGGACCCAGCTGGCCTGTGCAAACTGCCTGGAGCTCTTCTATGCTGTTCTCTTCTCTTCTCTCTGGGTGGCAGAGCCACTGATAGGAAGCCTGTCCCCAGGCAAGCCCTGAAGCCTTGCTTCAGCTTTCTGCTGTAAATTAATTGTGATGGTAATTGCAAGCTGAAGGGGAGATCTTCAAGCCTCTGTACACAAGTGAGAAAGAGAAATTCTTCCAGGCAGCCGTGGAAGGGGGGGAAGGCTGGGTGAGCAACTGCAGGCACAACAAGAGCCTGGAAAGAGTGATTCCATTCACGAAGAGCACGGGGCTGGTTGCCAGCTCCTGTTACTAACACAGCTAACCAGAAACAGTAAAGATGCGAGGTTTCTCTTGCCAGGCCTCGCTGGGGACTTGTCCAAGTGCAGATGATATGGGGCTGACTCACTGCAAATGCAATTTAATCACTTGGCTGCACCAGAAAGAAAGGAGAGAGGGGCTGGCCTCAGCACGGGAGGCACAAGTACTTAGAAAAACCATATTGAAAGTAGAGGAGATAGAAAGAAGCTGCACCCAGGTCCCTCTGACAACTACAGCATTTACCAGGCAAGCTCAGTCCCTGCTTGGATCACTTCCCACCCTGTTACAAGTGCTGTGTCCACTCTGCTAAGAGTACAGAAGTGTGCTGTAGCACCTGCTTATGACAGGCACTGAGGCTGTGACAGAATGACAGACAGACAGTTGTGCTGGCAGGACAGTCATACCTTGTCATGGATGAGCCCATGGTAAAGAATGCTGTGCATGTCTCTGCAGAGCCGTTCCAAGCCGCCATACTTGGACCAGACATTTGGGTTGCTTATGGACACCAAACCTTCCACTGTGGTCTTCAGGTTGCCAAGGAGCTTCCAGTGCTCCTTCCTGCAGAGGAATACAGCAAGATATAGCAGAGATACAGCACGAGGAGCTTCACTACAGGAACATGGTATTGCACTCTCATGAAGGAAACTCTGTTCAGGCTGAAACCTCTGGTGGTCCAGAAGCTAACAAAGGTGAGCTGAAGCACTCTGTGCATCCCTGTGGTATCCCACATATGGTTTGTGGACAACAGGTAATATTGTAATGATTCTTCTGGTTAGTGGTAGCCACCACCAAGAGACAGACAGAACAGACTGATGGCTCCTGCAATGTACTACATGCCTTGCCTGGCCAAAAAAGCTGGGGATTAACTTTCTAGCAGGCTCTTGCTTCACTGACATGTTCTCTCTAAGAGAGCAGCAGCCCCTCAGGAGCACAGCAGCTGTATGGGTGTGAGGGCTGCCACACTGAGCAGACCCTTGGTTTACAGAGCAGCACCTCCTGAACAACGCACATTACATCAAGAGCTTCAGCCCTGTCAGGATGCAGAGGTGCTCCTCTCCCACGCAGGTGACACTTCATCAGCACCTCCAGCTGTACAGCCGCTCTCTGAGCCCTGACCTTTTGTAGGTACAACTTGCAAAAACAATATCATGTTATGGACAGAGATTAGCAAACTGCTGGTGAACTCTAGAGTATGCACAACAGTTCATCAGTATCACCCCCCTTGGTTGTCCTGCATACAGCAAGAAATCACCATTATCTACCTCAAAGCAGGAACGATGGTGCAGAGGTAACATTATTTGACTATGCAAAAGCAGCTTTGGGGAAGGAAGCTTTGGATGACTGTGGCTCCCACTCAAGCTGCTTGACAATGTTGCCAGATGAACAGCAGCTGTCAAAACCACATATTCAAATAGAAGACACTCTCTCAGAAGAACAGGAACGTTGCAAGGTACAGTTAGGAGTGTAAATAACAACAACAAAAAAATATGTCTCTGCAGGGTTTGTAACAAAAGCACCCTAATTAACACCTTAGAGTGAAAGTTCAGGTTTTCAACTGGCAAGAAACAAGATGGTGTTTCAGCAGTTAGCCCCTTCCACAGCCAAAACCAAACTGGATTTCCCAAACATAAGTGGAAAAAGAAGGAAAAAAACTTAAAATAAATAACACTATTTAAAACTGCTCTCATTCTCATCCCTTGGGGACGAAAGTGTGGGCCGCATACTTCTGGTAATTAAAACAAAGCTTTTCTTACCAATATTCTCTTTTTGAGACTTGCTCACTACTGCCAAACTGATTAGTTGAACAAGCAGATGATTAATTATTGGCTCTACTTCAAGCTCCCCATTCACTTCCCTTCCTCATGAGGGAAACATTAACACTTTCAGTGCCCACCTAGGCTTAAACCACACAGAAGTCAACTCATCCCACTAGCAAAGCGTGTCACTCTGACAGCACCAGAGCTTTAAACCAGACCTGCAGTGCATGTGGCAGCATGTGTATGTTTAAGCTGCACTTAGACTAATAGGCACAGGAGTTATCTCATAAGAGACTGGAGAAAAATGCAAAGGCAGCTTCCTGAAGGAGCTACAGCTTGGGGAGACAGAAAAAAAAAAAGATCCAGCTCTGCTGAATTTATAGGCTTTTCCAATCCCTGCCCTGAGTGATGCAGATATTTGCTGTCTGTGAATGCCCAGAGAGGAATCAGCAGTCCCTGGTCAAAGAGCACCTGCAGCCACTGAGCTCAAAACATCAGCAACTCCTCCCACTTATTTCTAACACTCAAGAGTTAGGAAATGCAAGTGAAAGCTCAGCCACGCCACTGATATTCCAAGTCAGTGAGTCAGGGGAACTCCCTCCCATGTTATTTCATGCTATAAAAAGCAGGTGATGCACACAAGGATGTGAGAGTAGCACATGCAGAGATGTGCCTTTCCAAATGAATGGTCTCATTAAAGGACCTGTACATCTCAAGAGGTAGGAAATCAGGATCCATGGCTCTTTCCTGGCACAGGGAAACTAAGAGGAAACAATCCTTGAACAAAATAATCTCAAAATGTTAAAACATTGAACACAGAAGCACATAGATAATAAGCCACATATTTAAAGCACCTTAGCAGAGGTGATCTTGAGCCCACCAGAAGTGAACTAAATCCTGGTAGGACAGTAAGTATCCTAGAGGACTTGTTGGCCTAAAGCAGTTCACAAGTTGGACACACAAGACCTTTCTGATACCCAAACCCCAGCTGTTTCTGGGCTGAAACATGCTGAAAAGCACACTGTGACACAAGGTTGAAGAAATTATGACCCATTTAGTTGGCTGCAGGTGGCAGGGAAATTGAGAGAGCACAGCTAACCACATTTAAACTTTGACTGGACTCTGGGGCAACCCTGAATTAGCAGCAGGGCTTGCTCCCCTCCCACTGACAGAGCCTGGGTTTCAGCTGCCAGGAGGGATAGAGAAAGCCCAAGTACCCTTTTTCTGCTGGTATTCAGAGCATTACTAAGAAATCTGCTTTTTTTTCCTGAATAAGGAGAATTCTCCTTTGCTAGTGCTGGCATGGGGTAAGGCATGTAATTCATATTACATCATGAAAACACCCCAATTTACAATAAGGGCAAAGTAATACCCCAGAGGGTCACAGAACAAGACCAGAGCTTCCCCTGCAAGAACTACACATGCTTCTGCTCTCCTGATCTAGCAGAGCTTGGTTCCCCCAGTCAGAAGGGCCAAGGGTGCTAGCAGGGGCCATGGAGCAGCAGTGAGATCTCAGCTGCATCCCTCTCCTCCCTTAAAGACAACCTCTGATCCAGCCTCCAATTTTAGCCACCAGCTTCACAAACTTGGCACTGGGTCTCCTTTCTTTACCACAACAAACTCCATCTTCAAGTACAGCAACATCAACCTACCAATGGGAACTGTCCCAAACATAACTGAACCTTTTGCACTGGAGTGATAAAAGACAGAATCCAGCCTTGTAGCAAAAGATGGCTTAATGCTGCCATTGCTGACAACAGGGAATGCTGCTTGCTCTTCCAAGGCTTTCTCAGCCCCTCCATACCAGCAAGGGTAGGAACTTCTTTTGGTCCAAGTCAGCAAATGTGACTCACAGCAAAGGAAGGGAGCCATGCTGCTGACTTCTTCATTTAAAATAAAGCCAAACCCTGATTACTTTCTGAAACAGAATCACACAGGTAGCCAGCGTTCAAAAATGAAAAATAAAAATGAAGCTCATCTTTCTTGCCAGAAACATCATCTGCTGTGTATCTCCTGTGCTCTGCAGGAAGCACCCAGCAATGGCTGCTTGAGTCCCAAGCTCCACCTGGAAGACTCTCCTGATCCTTCTTAAAACACTAAAGAGGTTGGGCTAAGGATGCTGAGGTTATGGAGGGACTTCTGACAAATCTCTAAGGACACTCATTCCTGTGCTGGCTGACAGTTCCTCCTGCAGAAACTGAAGATGCCACATAACCTGCCCTGCACAGAGCCTGTTCCCACCTCGTTGTCCCCAGATCTCCCAGACAACCAGCAGCCCCTTCCCTGGACTCCCCCGCCTGCTCCTCCTCCGGCAGGCTCAGCACTGCTGGGAAAAGGGATTAAAGAAAGCCAGGCTTCGTGCAATTCATCTGCAGTCACTGGGAGTGGCTGACGAGGCAGAGGAAGCCAGAAGAGCTCTGCCAGCCCAGCAGGGATGGGCAGGAATAGCTGAGCAGGCTGGCTAGAAAAGGGACACACAGGGTAACTTGCATCCATGCCAAAAGCTGGCACTGATATAAAACGGGGGCACAACCACAAAAGGTGCCCCCAGCAAACACAGCCCAGAGGTGCTGCTTGCTGACACATTCTTGCTCTGCACTGGCAAAGGATGAGGGAAGAAAATAGGAATTAAAGGTGGTTTTTAACTTTCCCATGGCAGATAGCTTTACCTGCTCATCTGGATAAGTCTCTCACAAGCAGATGACCACAACCTGTGAACTCAGGGTACCGTCCATTGGGCTTCAAACTGCACAAAGACCTGCCTGTGACAAGCATGCAGGCAGTGAAGAGGCAGTGACAGGCAGAGCAGATCCTCCCAGCAGCCCACCTCCCTGAGAGCAGCTGCTCACATCCCTCCATTGCTCACAGCACAGGTTCCCTTTAGGAACCCTCTCCTCTGGCCCTGTTGTCCCTGAGTGTCTTGCTGGTGCCAGAGACAAAGGTCATCATCACCTTTGGTTGCCGCTCTTTGCTAACCTGCCCAGCTGACCACTGGCCCAGTCGGTCCCCCTAGGACTGCTGTGTCCTCTGCACCTCCCCAAAAACCTTGCTCTCTGCCCAGCAGGACAGCACCTGCCTCCAAGGACAATGTCCTCCCTGGACATTGGCATTACAGCCCTGCCACTCGATGCATTTCAGACCTGCTGCTAGGAGGAAAAATCCAGCACAAGAGCCTCATTTTCCTCTCCTGTGCTGGCAGAAAGATGGACTTCAGCAAAGTAACTTTTGCTTCTGCATTTTCTGTAACCCACAGGAAGATGGATCCAGTGATCTTTATCTTATCACTATCAGTTACTGTCACAATCCAGTGTGAAATGGCACCTCACAGGGAATAAAAATGCTAACCACATCACACAAAGGACAAGGCAGTGTAATGCCCATGCGGGATCCTCCCCAAGGCATCTGTGCCAGCCAGGAGAACAAGGAGGACCCTGCATGTGCCAGCACTGGTGGGGGACGATGCCCTCCTTGTCCCTGGGGGAGTGCTGGGGGTGACACCAGCCCAGCCCTATTAGTCACACAATGGCAGAGTCTGGTAGTGCAGGACTTGTGTCTGCAAAGGCAAGAAAATGCACAAACATGAGCCTGGAAAGACAAAGCAGTGAATGCAGTCAATTCCTTTTACCTTTTGGAACCTGCTGTGTCTGAAACATTAGTAAAGAGGGAGAAAAACTCGAACTGTGCAAATCAGAAGGCACCCCAAACCTGTGCTATAGCTTTAAAAGCACCGGTAGCATTTTCCCAGCTGATATGGCAAGCAGGAATAGAGCGACTGGCTGAACCCCTCAGATAAGGAAAGCTTCTCTCCCATATCAAGTTTCAGCTGCTCCTTCCTCCCCAGCCAACATTTCCAATTTCCATCCAACATTCACCCTGTGTTTGTGAGCACAAGGGCAAAACCAACGCACACGTAAAAACCTGAAGTAAATAGGACTCGCCATCAAAACACCTCCAGGAAACAGCCTCTGCTGCTCATAAGTGCTAACAAGAAAAACCAGGCCTGAAGCACATACAAAAACCATGCAGCCGAGGTCACAATGCTGACCGCCAGCCATGTGCAGGCACAGGACCTTGCCTTCAGGAACAAAGAGATAAATAAAGAAATTTCTGTTCAGCACCTAGAAGAGGGGATGCAGACGACTGCCAGGAAGGACAGGAGATAGGATCCCAGAGCAGCAAGCTGCAGAGCTACCGGAATGGTGGCAGCACGGCGTTAGGGCGGGGTGGTTTCGCCTTTAAACTCAAGGCGTGTGAAGTAGAGGCCTGGCAGCTGCTGTGTTGGCCAGGGCTGATGGGGGACAGAGTGAGGACAGAGCATCAGATATTGAGGGTAGACATCCATGGCTGTCACTGCCCCTCCAGTGGCCAAGACTCCACCCCAGGGCATGGAGTAGAGCGATGTGCTGGCCCCGGGTGGGTGATGGCTCTGACAGCCCAGCCCACTCTGTGCTTCCTCCCACGAGGGACCAAGCCGGGGGCAGTGCCACGCTCTGCAAGCAGTGATCCCACTCACGAGAGTCTGTTCAATCCCTGCTCGCCCCCAAGCACCCCCACAGTTGTGCCCTGGCGCTGGCTGTGCACACACTCCCACACACCCACACACCCACGCAGGACGTAAGCTTTCCAGGAGCATCCCCCGCGCATCCCTACTGCTGCCCAGGCACCAGGCGCCTGCTGGCGCTGCTGCCGCCCGCGTTCCTGCACGCACATCCCGCGCTGCGTCCCAGATACACTTACACACACACACGCGCGAGTGTGCGCCACCCCACGCGTGCACACACAGGACGCTGCCGCCCCCAGGCGCGCACACGCCGCCCCACAGCGCGGCACCGCCGCTGCACCACACCCTCGCCCCGTGTCACGCCTCCAACGGGCGCCCCCGCGGGCCGTGCCCCCGGGACACTCGCACCCGCCCCTCCCGCGCGTGTCCCGCCGCGCGCGGCCCCACCTGCTCTCCGCGTGCCCCGCGTGGGGCCCGATCTCCATCCCGGGCGCGCACGGCCCCGCCGCCGCCACCGCGACACCGTCACATGGGAGGGGCGAGGGACAGCCCCGCCCCGCCGCACCCACGGACTACAGCTCCCGGCGTGCACCGCGCCACCCCGGCGCACACAGCGCCGCGGCGGACTACAGCTCCCAGCGTGCACCGCGGCGTTCGGGCGCCATAACGGGCGGTCCGCCGCAGCCTCCTCTGGCCTGGAGCTTTCGGTGTCCCCTCGACTTCCAAGCGCTGGTAAAAACCACAGTGATTGCTGAGATAACCCTCACCAAATCCTGCCTTGGATGTGATGAGGAAAATGCGGTGGCAAGGGAAAAAAAACCAAACAAGTGAGGGACAGCTCATGCACGGATCACACCTGCAGAGACAGAGAAATGGAAAGAGGGTTCTGTTCTGCCGCCCACTGTAAGGAGGATGTGAAAAATACAGCGGAGTAAGATGTGCCTTCCACCGAAATGCAGTGAAATGAAACTTCAAAAAGGAAAAAGTGATGCTGCTGTCTTTCGACTGAGAATAGTCAATGACAAGTTATTATTGAAGATAAAACCTAGATACGTCTCTAGAGTTGTCTGATGCCTCAGAAACCAAAGGCAGGCATTTGTACAATGGAAATTCCCTATAACTGTTACTTGAAATGATAACTATATGCTGCATACATGAAAAAGCACCCCTTGACCTGACATTTCCTATGTGGTTTATTTTACCAGTACAGTGCTTCTGCAGCACATGTGGGTACACAATTCTATACTGCTGTTTTTGATAACAACAATAATAATGTATTTTTCAGAAGGTGCTTAATGAAGAGACCACAACTCCTCATGCATTGTAATTGTATACAAGTGTGGAACAACTTAAATCCAGTCATTAGGCAGAAATTTCATAGAGCCTACTGCTCTGATTGAAAACACTGCCTGTACATGGCATGTTAAGTCTCAGGCCATCAGACTGTGTTGACTCTCACAGTAAACATATTGGAGGAAATCAAGTCATCTGGACTACTGTGACTGTTAGATGACCATGTCTGGTGAAATGGAGCATGCAGATAAAGCTAACAGATCTAATTTAGCTCCTCCATCAGGAATTGCAAGATACTTCTAGCTCCACAAGTTAGAAATAGCCTGGATGTTGCTCAGCACTGACTTTTTAAATTTCTTCAGGAAAAAAACTCCAATTGCCCTGCTTCATTATGTTGTTTTGCATATCTTACTTATAGTCGTTACTTAACTATGGTCAATGCCCACATCAATTTAGAGAGCATATAAAAAACCATTAATAAAAAGTTTGTGGTCACACACAGACATATGAGCTTCTGGGTCTGCACTGAGGTTAAACTGGACATTAATCCTCCAGTGTAAAATTTAAGGAGTGCCAATAGAGGTCAACTATTGTAAAGGTTTGTTATATATATCTATAAATATGGGATCAAAGCAGGTGTGATATTCCACAGCTCACAACATTCAGCTTAGACCAGACAGTCCCCTCTGGCTTTAAACCTTTGAGTACACTTAGCATTTAATCCTTTGGGTGTTGTTTCTGCTTGGTAATTTTAACATTCCATCCCTGGAATTTCTTCATGCTCAGCAGGTGAAATCTACTCTGCAATTCCTCCTACTGAAACAGCAGGGGTTACTGGGCAGACAAGCCATGAGGTCTGATTTTTGTGAGACAGCTGCTGCTCAGGAAAGGTGTGAGGAAAGCCCAGGGAAGAAACAGCCCTAAAATTTACTACAGCCTGTGGGTGCTTTAGACAAACAGTGTAACGCACTCAGCACAGCTGAGTCATACTGGACTTTATACAGTTAAAATATTGGTTCTTTGTAGCTCTCAGTGCCACATGGAAGCTTTGTCACTTGGCTGGATGGTGACACACTCTGGAGAGCCACACAGCAAACCAAGAGCTGATGTTTGCATGGTTGCCTTCATGATCCCCAGCCATTTTGAACACAGAAAGAAAATACTCTTCAGGATCACAATTTGTGCCTGGTTTTCTGTTGTGCTGAGCAGCAGACAGGAGTTCTGTTTGTATAATAAACACAAACAGGCATCCTGTTTGTATAATAAACATAACTCATGGATGTCATAAAATCTGGATTTCCACTTGTCACAAGGACAGGTAGCATCTGCCACCTTTGCAGTTCATGTGTTTGTTTGGGGTAAACAGAGCATTTGTTTATTAGTGTGATGCAGTCCCCAGATGGAGCTGGACCCTACAGCCTCATGGGAATTTGACATAATGCTTTTTTAAAAATACATCTTTTGGCACCTCTATTTTTAGTAGTTCTTGGTAATCTGGCAATAGCATATTTGCTTTAGAAACGTAGCCTGATTATAAGAACCTCCTACTCATCATCAATCACTTGTCATCCAGTCTCACCTGGGGGAAAATGTTATGAAAAGTTTTCAAATCTGTGGCTCCAAAACTCCATGTCTGAACTTTTGCTGCCCATGGAGAACACAGAGAAGAAAACAGTGTGGAACTGTCAGCCTCCAGCACGCTGGTCACGAGTTTCTCCTGCCTGAAGGGAAAATCTCTCTGTAGCTAGAGGTGTCCTATGACAGTAATTGAGCCATTCTCTTCTAGACAGTAGGAAGCAGCAAGAGGAACATCCAGAAACACATTTTTGGCCTTATTTAAAAAGAGATGGATAAAGACTGTAAATGGAGAGAGCAAGGCCTTGCCAACAGTCTATAGTACAGGACAGCTGAGGACAGAAAGCCTCAACTCACTCCTCTTATTCCTGCCTTTCATAGTAACACTCCTAGAAAGATCTCCCATTCTTAAGGCCTGCACAGTATTTCAGTGCAGGTAGCTCCCAGCACAGCAGGACAGGGCTGTGACAGGGAATACACACACTGGAGCTCATTCTATGTCAGGTACTCATGATAATGCATTTGCCACTGAGTGTTTATTTTAGCAAATGTGCATATGGAATATGTGGGCAATTAAAGAAATGTGAGAGTGTTCCTGCTGGAAGGAGGTGTGTGCAAGGTCATGTATGGAAATAATTATCCCTACCCAAGGGCATTGGCAATACAGTCCCTGCAGTCTCGTGGAGTTCCCCCTCTGGAGGCAATTAGGCAGACCTAAAACAAGCTATCCATTGGTCATGGCGAAGGAAGGCACCTGTAGGATGGCAGCCTCAGCACAGCTCCCAGAGGAAACTTGGGGAGATGTGGACAGTAACACCAGGTGACTGTTGTAAGCAGGGAAAATGGATGTGGATTTTCCTATCAGCATTTACTGCCTGGCTTCTGAAGGAAGTTCATCTTCTGATCACCTTGTCAGTCCATCTGCCCCTTCCTTTTCTGTCTCTGGAACTCAGTGACCAATTTCAACCAACCACGAGCAAGATGCAGAGATTCCAGAGATAATCATATTCCTTAATTCTAATAGACTATCAAACGAAGAAAGTGCTGTTGTGTAAAAAAGTCCTGTTACATGTAACCTGTTTAGCAGCAGCCAGCTGCCCACTAGGCACCTGTGTACTGCTGACCCACCAATACCCACAGCTCCAAAGAATGCAAATATACAGGGAGGAGGGAAAGGTTTTGCTAGATTCCATGCTTCAAAAAACAATTTCTCTTCTGAATTTCTCAATCACATGATTCTGACCAAAAACTGGCAAAGATAACAACTCTGAAAAAAACCCAAAGGGAACAAAGTCTCTAAGGACATACTGTTCTGGGTTTAAGTAGTAATTTTAAGCTTTACAGGGTATTTTGAAATAGAACCTAGTTTGAACTCTGCTGTTTGACATTTGAAAACATAATTCTGCTCAAAACCACCATGCATTGGTTTTGTTGTTCACAGAACAGATTATTTCTCTCAATTGCAAAGGGGTCAAAGGCGAAGTATCTCACAGTCAGCTTCTCAGCTGAACACCCTCCCCTCACCTCCCCTGCAACACAGAATGGTTGGATTGGAGGGGACATTTAGAGGTCATGTGGTCTGACCCCCTTGCCATGAGCAGGGACATTTTCAACTAGATCAGGCTGCTCAGAGCCCCATCCAACCTGACCTTGAGTGTTTCCAGGGACAGGGCATCCACCACCTCCCTAGGTAACCTGTGCCAGTGTTCTACCACTCTCATTGTAAAAAAATTCTTCCTTATATCCAGTCTAAATCGACTGTCTTTCTGTTTAAAGCCATCACCCTTTGTCCTGTTGCAACAAACCCTGCTGAAAAATTTGTCCCTATCTTTCCTAGAGGCCCCTTCAAGTACTGAAGTCTGTAATGAGATCTCCCGGAGCCTTCTCTTTTCCAGGCTGAAAACCCCCAAATCTCTCAGCCTGTCTTCGTAGATGTGCTCCATGCTTCCAATCACCTCCGTGGCCCCTCTCAGCACCCATCAGGTTTGCAGCCAGCCCAGGATTCCGTGTCCCCCAGCCCCCTGCACCCTGCCTGCAGCTCTGCTTCCCAGCGTCCCCCGCCACTGCCCGGGCCCAGGCCGATGTGCGGCTCATTCCTCCCAAAGACACTGTCCCTGGAGAAGCCGCTTCTGGAAGCGGCCGCCAGCACCCAGCGGGTCCCCGCGGTCCGGGCATCGCCCCCCGGCATCGCCCCCCGGCATCGCCCCCCGGCATCGCCCCCCGGCATCGCCCCCCGGCATCGCCCCCCGGCCGCTGTACCTGCTCCTCCCGGCCGCCAGGAGGCGCGGTGCCAGAGGGGCGCTGCGCCGCTCCCCGGCGCGGGCTTGTGTGCCCTGGGCTGGGCGGAGCTGCTGCTCATGCGCGGGCCCGGCTGAGGGCGGTCCGGTCTGAGGGAGGCGGCCATGAACGCGTTCGGGGCTGCGGCACCGCTCCCGGGCTCCTCGGCCGCGGCGGGGGCCCGGCATGGCAGCGGCGAGAGCCTGGAGAAGATCGACATGTCCCTGGGTGAGGAGCGGGGCTGGGGCGGCCGCTGTGGGCAACAGGGTGGAGGGCTCGGGCTGAACCAAGCGCCGGGGACGGGGGGGGGCGGAACGAACCAACGAGGCTGAGCCGGGCACCGGCGCGGGCGGAACCAACGAGGGCGGGGGGGTGGGGAGGGGAAAGGACGGGACCCTCCCACAGCGAGAGCGCAGGAGGGGCGAGGGTGGCGCCGGGGGCTGCGCACGGGGGCGAGTCCCGGGCTTATCACCGGGAGCAGCGGGGATCTGGGGATCGCGATCCTTGGCGGGGAAGAGCCAGGGCCCTTTTGTGTCCCTTGGTCGTCTGAGCAGGCCGCAGACCGGGACACTGCGTTTGGCCCAGTGAGGCCCTCAGTACTCGGGCCTTAGGCTGGATGGCCCTCGAGGAGCGTCTCGGGGCCTCCCCTGGCACTCATAGCTGCAGGGATGGGTGAGGTTTGGTGGTCTCTCAGCTGGCCTGGCCTTTTTATTCTTCTCAGGTTTGAAAGTCGGCAGTGGCAAGTCTCCCGTGTAACCTCTTTGCAGTATAAGACCAGTCACAGCAAGCATGACGTCGCCTCTACCACGTAGTTTCCTGTGACAATCTACCCCGTTGTCCCCTGCCCTCCTATTGCGGGGTGTGTGTGTTAGGAAGTTGCACAGACTCATTACAAACCTGCAGAGCTGTGTCTCTCCAGCGTGTCCGAGAAACTGACATCCACACTGTAGATACTTCAGTGAGGTATCTCAGAGAAGTTCTGTTCTGGTGCTGTGTACTGAGTCCCCTTAACAGTCAGGGACTATTTGGTGTGTTCGTGGACTGCATCTTCTAGTTTACTTCTATTAGAAAAAAAAAATTTAATTGGTTTTGTACACTCCAGGACTGCTCTGTGATACTACCAGAGCATGATAGATTGGTGCTATCAGGAGACTTTGTTCAAAAAGCAGAATCACAGTGTGAACTGAAATTATTAGTGGTGGACTTGGCCTTTTTGTGGGCCACTGTAAAATAAGAGGATTTGTACAATTTCTGTAAATAATTCAGTGGAGTTCTTTGGGCAGTGGAGGTAACTTGTGAAATGATGTTTAGAGCTTGAATGTAGGGTGGTGCTACACCATTCATTGAAAACTAAATCTGTTTCTACCCTTTGCACACAATCTGTGTTCTCAGGGTTGCTAATAGAGTTATTGATCATGGCTTGTTGTATTTTCACATATTGTAATGTTTCCTGGCTGAGTTAACCTTTCAGTCAGTCATTGCTACATGTCCTGACCATTAACTAATAGCAAATTGCAAAGGACTGTTGTAGTGTCATGAAGATGTTGTTTTAAAGTGGTGTTGTGAAGTCCCTCAGCTTCTTTGTGTGTATGAGAACATTTTCACCCCAGCCGTTGTCCCCAGGGCAAAGCTCTGTGTCAGGTATAACCAAAGAGAAGATGCAGTCCCACATCAGAGTGTGATATCAAAGAAACTGACCTTAATCTAGGAAATCTTAAGATTGAGATCATGATGTTGAGTAAATTCTCATATAGTAATAAAATTAAACATGTTTTGGTTGTTACGTGCAGCTCATGTGCAGCTGAGCTTCCAGTTTGATACTGTTGCCCGATAACTCTGCTGTTGTAGCTGTAATTGTGGTCTCTGAACTCATGCAAGGTAGAAGACTGCTTCAGTGTGGCTCCTCTAACAAATGCATGAAGTCCCAAATGTCCTTCATTTACCCAAATAAGAGAATAGCTGAAACTTAAGTCCTTTTGTTTAAAGAGTTATAACCTTGTGTGCAGCAACTTGTAAAAAATGGATTTAAAGTGGAGCAGATGAACTGTGAAGTATGAATCCATGTTTGAAGTGGCTTTGGTTTCCTTTGTGTATAAAAGGATAGTTTGGAATCCTTGTTCCAGGGACAACCCCTTTGGTAAAGAAGATTGAGTAGATATCAAACCCTGAGTGACCTGTATCAGTATTCTTGTCCTAGTAGATTTTTGCAGCAGAGTGAATTCATTTTCTCTTAGCTTTCCTTTGACAGGATGCAAACCATTGTATAAGTGTTGTGATTTTTGGGTTTTATGTTTTTTATTCTGTTTTCTCTATTCTAGCCCTTATGAGTCCGTTTGAACTCAGCCACAAACACAGCAACCCCATTTCTTTCTTTCCTTGACTGAAAAAAGACTGTCCACATATTTAGGGAGGCTCCCTATTGAAACATGACATTTTTTATCAGTTGTGCTCTCATGATAAAGATGCAGTAAACACAGTTTGACAGTTTCCTTTAAGGTGTTCTTGTAAACAAGCTGACAGTCAGATAAAAGCTGCCACACCTCTTGCTTTACTCTTCTCTCCTGAGCTGGCTACCAGGTCAGTGAAGGAAATCAAACTGGTGTAGCATAATTTGCACTGGACAGACCTGCTGTTCACTTTTCATCAGCTTGTTCCTTACACATATTTTTGAACTGATTAATAACTTGTCTGAGATTGTTTCCCTGGATTATAGATAAGGTGATTGCTTTGGATTGTAGATTTCTGGGGAGAGATGTCTTGCTTGCCTTTTTTCCCATCATTTCAGTCTTGGTGAACATCTGAAGATAACTGATGGCCTGAGTTGTCTCTGTGTGATCTTTTTTAAGTAGCTTAGGATGAAAGAAGTAAGGCTGGAATTAACATTTTATCTGAACTCTGCAAAGTCTGGGCATGAGAGTACAAAAACTAATGGAGTAATTAAAATTAAAATTTAATGCTGGGCTGAATGCCATGATCTTACATGTGTCTTGCATTTTCTGGGTATATGCAACTGCTTCCCTTTTGCTTGGGCATTGTATTATAAAGTAAGCTCTATCAGACTTAACATGAACTGGATGTTAATAGTGCTAATGTTTCTGGAACCTTAATTTGTATGTGCTGCCTTTGCAGGACTGATTGGTCTGTCTCCTGTGACTCCAGGCTGTTTGGGGTTTCTATTCAGTATGTCAGATTTTATACAGTATGTCAGTTTTTCTTTTTTCTTCTTGTAGATGATATTATCAAGCTGAACAAGAAAGAAGAGAGAAAGCAATATTCTCCCAAAATAAAAAGAGGGCTTCAGCAGACTCGAGCTCAACAGTTCACTTCACAAGGCTCCAAGTGGGGAATGCAGCAGCAGAAAGGTGTGTGCTAAACATAACATGGATTCCACATTATCTTTTTTGAGCTGAAAGGTAGCATAATGCAATGTGTGGATTGACGTGGTCAGTTCACATGTCTTTCAAACTGTCTTTTGATTATAATTCAGGGGTATTTTAATCTGTTTATACTTGGTTTTGTTTCTGATTCAGTGTGAGAAAGTAATTGACGTGTTTAGCCACCAGGGAGCTTAGATGCTTGAGAGACTGTCTTTGACTCAAGGAAGAACTGGCTTGCTTTCTGATTCTTCAAATTAATTTTAATTTTGGAAATAGTGATGATACCTTGCCCCTTCTCAGAGATGGACAGAACAAGTGCTTATGCCAAAGCCTGTGTATTGGGAGATGTGGAGGCCTTGCCAGAGCTCAGAGCTTTGTGCAAAGAAAAGAATATTTGCTGGTCAGAATTCTCTTTATAGGCTTCCCCAAAGTATCTGTTACTGCATACAGTGATCCTGGCTCAGGAACATTTAAATGGATAGTGCAGAGTGTGAGCTGGCTTTTCTTGGTAAGAGCTTGAGATGCAAAGGAAGTACTGTGCCAGCCTTCTTAAGCCAGTGTTTTTACAGTGGAATACAAAAGGGGAAACCAGTGCTTTAACAGTGGAATACAAAAAGGGGAAAAAGTCATATAGGCAGGGAGTGAGGAGAGGAAAAGTGTGCAGTAACAGCTTTGCTGTAGGTTCCCCTGAGTACTCACATATTTTTTGATAAACAGGAGATATTTTAAAATTATTCCCAGGTTTTAGTTCAGTGCATGGATAGCTCTTCATTGAAGTGCAGACTGGTTTTGCTTGCAATTAGTTTTGAAAAGTATCTATTTAGTACAGGATGATCAAAATACGGAAGAATACTGTCTCATAAGAAAGCTTATGACCTCAGTATAGCTAATTAGGTGTTTAGGTTAGTACATGTAATTTCTTGTTTAGTAGCATTCCTTTAAAACAAAGACATATGTCTGGTGTACTCACAGTGATCCCTGTGTTATCTTTGTCTTGCTTAGTGTTTGTTGTAGCAGCAGCTCCTCGTTTGTGTCTTAGACACAAATGTCTTTAGGGATCAGTGGAATTTAGTCTTACTCAGGGCTCAGAGGAGTTTTGGTTTCTATGCAGGCCCACACAACTGTGTTACTTGTACATTTCTAATAAATTGGTGAAAGGGCTGGAAAAAAATTTACATCTCTCAGCCCAAGTGTGAGAGTGTTTGTGTGGGTGAAGAGCAAGTGAATTTAAGTTGTAGATTATCAAACATGTAGGCTCTGTTTATAACTGCAATTGTCAAGTGCAATTGTTTATCATCAAAAGAGCACAAAAGAAACAAGTATTAGGATTTAGAATTTTAGGAGAAACTTGATCTGTAAACATGAAACTCTAAATACTACTGTTTTGGGCAGTTACTTTCCTCTACTGGAACCTTAGCAGCTTGCCTGCCTGTGTTGTAGGAAAAAGCAAACACTCTCTTTGCAAAATTGTCAGATTCATGAAATCTTAGAGCATTGCAAATAGTTTCAACTGCTCACTCCTGTATAGCTTGGCATATTTTTTCCCATTGAAAACAAATCTCTTACTTTGTTTTTAAGGAAAAGGTGTCATTAAATAGTTGCAAGCATTCTAGTTATTAGTAGGTTACTAGTAGATTTGTTGTGACTGTTGCTACTGAGGTTAGTCTGATAAGTAGCAAATCCTCTGTGGGCAACTGCAGGAACCACAAACGATCAACAGTGTTCAGTTCCTTGTGGTTTTAGAAGTGGCTGCCAAACTTTCTGGAAAGAAGCAAGGAACTTGAGCTGGGATTCTATTCAGCTTTTGGGGGTAAAAACAGAGAGATGACCTTTGTTCATTTAAATAAAAGTTGTCCTTGGTGATACACAGAATGCAACTGCACAAAGCCCTGTGCAGCCTGAGCTAACTGGGAGGTTTTCATTTTTTTGAGCAGAAGTTGGTTTATAAAGCTTGTGAGGTCCCTTTCAGCCTAAGCAACCCTGCTTCTCAGTTTTTCTCTTAGAAGAGGGTTTGATAACCAGACACAAAATGTGTGTATGCAGCAGTTCTCCATGGCAAATTGATCTGAACTGTGTTCTGACCAGTGGCTTACCTCATGTCATGGCTCCTGTCTCATGAGGAAGTACAGATTTATTATCAATGCTGTTAAGTCAGATATGTTAAAACTAAATGTGTCTGTTGCTGGAGAGCTGACTCTTCAGTCTTAAATTTGTTTTCCAGTCTGAGGTTCTAGAGGGGAGGGTGCTTGGGGACAAAATTGGAGCATGGCCTGTATTCATAGCATGAAGCTAACTTACTCCAGACAGGGTTAATCAAACCCTGGTAACTGGAGATACCACAGACCTCAGACTTACAAGCCTTTTATATTCAAAAGCTGCTTTCAATCCTCAGTTTGGCTGCACTGCCATGCAGACAGACTTCTAATTGAAAACATTTCAAATGTGATATAATTAATGTGCTGTTTAATGTGCTTTTGTGGTCCAATTGCAATGTTCTTTGCTCCTAAGTCATGTCTTAGGAACCACTGATTTAAATAAATAATCTTTGAAGCTGTTTTGTTTTTTATTTACTTTTAAATTAAACAGGTAATTAGAAGTTTGCTGAATGGGTAGGAAGCTGAGGGACTCTGGTTTGGTTTTACGTTGTTCAGTACTTGATGAAGTTCCATTTCAGAGTATTTTGGTAGTTTTCTGTGCTAGATGACTCTTAAGTTCTCTCTGAGACATGTCAAATAAGAAATTTTCAACAGAAATTAATGCAATGGACTAGAGCAAAACTGCTCTGTATGAGAAGCTGAACACTGCTGTGCTGGGGCTAGGGCCAGACCTGCTAAACAACTGAGTGACCAAATGGTCTTCAGGTGTAATGGTGGCCTCTGCCCTAAGGCTTGAAGTGTGCAGCCAAATAACTTGTGTTGCCTGCAAGGCACCTTGAGGCATTGATCTTTTTCTTTCAGGAAGAATTGTTGAGCTTTCTGTGCTTATTGCAGGTTATGGTAAGAATCGTTTGGGGCGCAGAAAGAAGATAGCAGGGAAGAAGCGTTCCTATGGAGTTATAACTGGCCTGGCAGCCAAGAAAGCTGTGGGTTCACACAAAGGAATCAGTCCTCTGAACAGACAGCCACTGAGTGAGAAGGTAATTAATGCAACCCTGGTGATTCCTGTCAGAACAGGTTAAAAAAATGAAGCACGAGTGCTTCAGAAGAGTGCTACTGAAATTTAAAATGGAGACAAATGGTACAAGCTTTTATCAAATTGGGAATGTTTTATCTGAGTTCATGTTTGTTTTGAGTGGGCTGGATAATGACTAGGTGTGAAAATAGTTTCTGATACTTAATTGGGTTGGAGTCTTGAGAGTTGAAGTACAGAAGTATATTCTGTGCAAATATGGAGGGAGTTACTGCATTTTTACAAGGAAAATTGGGTTTCTTAGAGACCAATGATTCAGCCAACCTGCAGGTGCTAAGCATGTGCTGTTACAAAAATGAAAGCTTTTCCAGAATACTAAACTCCATCAGTAGGCTCCCTTCTCTGCACTGCTCCAGTGCATTGTTGCCTGCTTCATCTCATTCAGTATTGTAGAATGGAGATTGCCTTTGGATTTATGAAGAAGACTAATTTTAAGACATGTGGAGCATGGATTTTTGTCAGTTTAGGGAGATAGGGTAATGAAAAAAATGACTGCTAAGGTCTGCTGCTTTTTGTTTTCTCCTGAGGATGTGGAGAATATAGAATTCATGAAATTGTAGATGGTATTTTCAAATTACACTAGATTGTGAAAGGTAGGCAAAGCCAAGTGTATTCTAATCACAGTTTGTAAATGGAAACTGAAAGAAAAATGTTTGTGTGTGTACAGTATATTTATGCTGTATACGTTTGTTTTTTAAGAATGCACAGCGGAATTACCAGGTCTTGAAAAGGAAAACAAACCAGCAGAGACAATCTGAAATGCAGAGAAAACAAGCTTCTGCCCTCAGGAGGCCTACCCTGCTAAACAGGAGGTAAAATACCCAGTCTGCTTTCTGAGCACTACTTGGCAACTTTCCATAGTGAATCTTGTTTGACAGGACTGAGGCTAAGAGAAGACAGTAGGTACTGGCAGTAGCAATATGGTCAAGACCCCCTTGTATGTGAAGTTCTACAAATCTGGAAGCCAAGAATGTGAAAAACATATCTCGATACAAAGCCAGATGTTTGTTATCATGTAGGGCACTCAGGAAGTGCCTCTATTTGTGAGCCCCTGCTATTCTGCCTTCAGTTAAATCAAAGGCAGCCTCTGTTTGAGCAACCTGATCTTGTAGAAGGTGTCTGTGCCCATGGCAGGGGGGTTGAATCTAGGGGATCTTTAAGGTTCCTTCCAACCCAAACCATTCTGTGTTTTATGATTCTATGGAAATGGAAATGGCCACTGTGGATTTTGATAGCTCAGAAGTGTCAGCCATGGTTTAGTGAACTTACTGAATGCTTTTGTGGAAGCTGGTGCCATCTGCAGCTTCAGGGAAGCCATTGCATTTTTTATTTGTGCTGGAATTAACAACCTTATAAACCGCAGCTGAAGTGGTCTCCATGATAAAAGGTTTCACTGTGTGACTATATCGTGAAAACTGTAAGCAAACTTCCTTTATACATACCAATTTTAATTTTTTTTTCATCTAACCAGCAATGTTTAAAGTGTTGGAGGATACTGAGCAACGTGAAAAGCAGAATTAATGACAGTATTGTCCTGTGATGTGTGAACATTAGGCTTCTATATACCAGCAGTGATTTCTCCATATATGAGTAATGTGTTTCATTACTAGTAAATGAGGAGCTTATCCCAGCTGAAGCATTCATCCTCAAAGAGGCAGCATTGTGGATGTCCTTATGGATGTTTTGGGCACTTTTTTGACTTCCATAGTAGTCTCTTTAAAGTGTTTCCTGTGGAGCCTTTTATAACTATGTTTTTTTAATATTACAGGAATAACATGTCATCCACTTTTGTCAGAATTGGAAACAAACTAAATCAGCAGAAAGATACTCGTCAAGCAACTTTCCTGTTTAGAAGGGGCCTGAAGGTAATACAAATTTTGAAAAGAACAAGGCTGTTGGGCCACAGGTTCTAAGCTAACCTGTAACAATAATAGTAATGAATCAACTTCAAATATCAGATCTGAGTAGAAACTTCAGGTGCACTGAGAAATAGCTGCAGGTTCTTCTAGGGAAGTGCCCTCATTCTCTTTAGTTATTGTAACCCATTGAGTCTTGCTTCACATTCCAGTGTAATTGAACAATTCTGAGGGGCATGGAACTTGTCAATATTTGAGGGTAGTTGCAAGGTATTAATTTTTTCATTTAGAAGTTAATGTTAGAAAGCATTGTCCAGCTTTCAGAAGTCGCCTTCAGGTGAATAATAGAGCAGAAACACATTTTAGAATCTGACTGTAGTTTGCTTTGCTTTTTTAGTTATTTTGGGGTTGTTTATTTCAGTTATTTTAGTTACTTAAGGATTTTTTAGTTATTTTTAGTAGGATGGAGAGATTAGAGAGTGCACAGTGAAAAAGAAGTGGTGATTTTGGTTTTTATTTGTGCCCTCATTTTCCATCTGCCATTGTTGTGACTGTAAGTAGTTCTTGTCTTCCTTTCAGAGGGATTGCAAAATTACAGACAGGATCAGGACCTAGACAGACTTTTCTTGCTAGTGTAGTAACATTTTGATGTGTCCTCCAAAATGTTACCATTGCTCTCTTGGCAGTTTTGTTTAAATCATGTTGTGTTCTTAAAGTAATCTCTTTGAAATGTCTTACGAAGGTAATAGGACTCTTATCTTTGAAGTTTGTCTGAAAGTACAGTCCTGTTTGTGCAGAGTACAAACAGCTTTAATTTCTGGGTTTGAATTTCTGTATTTCCAGCTGCTACAATAGGGAATTGAAACAGTATTCAAATCTGGTGTCTGTATTGATGTGTTTTCAGGTGCAGGCCCAAGTGCAGTCAACAGATGATCTTGATAATCAGACAGTAAAGAGAACTCGTCAGTAAGTATCTAATTTTGAAAACTTCAGTTTTGTAACACATAAGATTTTCATTTTAACTTAGACTTCCTGGTTATGATAATAGAAGGGGGGTGGATTTTTTCCTCTCTAGGCACATCAACTAGAGTGACAGTGATCCTCCCCTATTCTCAGTTATTTCCTAAATTGTCTTCTAATTTACCCAGGAGGAGTTGGTTTGCATAAGACGTTTGCAGGAATGAGGGGGAAGGTGGTAAGAGGATCAGACTAATCTCTAGCACTCATGAATACTGCATAGACTAGAAGAAAAATTCAAATATCAGTGTTCTCCTGAGCTCTTGTTGTAATTTTCCTTTTATTTAATATGGATATAAGCCTGTAAAATGAAAAAGGCAGAGCCCAATGAGGCCACTCGGCTTTTCCCCCACATACTCTGCACATACCATTCTGTGCCTGCTGGGCTCTTTGCAGGGTGGTTCTTGGGAACACAACAGGCTGAGGAAAGTAGCAGGTGCCACAGAGTGCAGTCTGTCACCTCTTGAATTTGCTGTGTGGGCCATTTTGGCCTCATCTGTGGCAAGGAAACTGAATGTTTTAAAAAAGTGGACTCTTGGGTCAGTGCTGTAGCTCTGGTGTACCATGGCAGTGTATGATTTAGTGCTCTCCTGAATAGGTGTAGGTAATGTAAAAGGTACAAGAATCAATAGCCAAGTGTCAATTGCTTGAGATCTTTGTACTGGCCAGCATTCTGAAAGCTTGCATATTCTTTGCTGGTCAATATTTTGGATATACCTTTAAAGATACCCTGACTGAAATCTCTGCACAATTTTTGTAAGTGATTTTTGTGTTTTCAAACCAGATGGCGAACTTCTACCACAAGTGGAGGGATCCTGACTGTGTCTATTGACAACCCAGGAGCAATCATAAGCCCAATGTGAGTTTTCAGTTAAGTTCTGAAATGTTCTGAACATAAATTGTTGTTTTCAGCCATTTAGTACGTTCCTTGCAGGTAGTATTTCAGGTGACCTCAAAGTCACAGCTTCTTGTGAAGGCTTTTAAGTCTGGCCTCGTTCTGAGTGTATCTGAGCAGTGTTTGAATAATATCACAGCTGGATCTCACACATCATCTCCCAGTTAGGAGCTTGATGTGGTGTATAGAGTGGAAGAATAGTGGGCTAGTAGATTTTCACCTTGTCTGTCCCTTCCAAATCAGGCCATGTCACAGCTGTTTTCCACCTCTGTCTGAGTGGAAATGAACGAGCACCTACTTGATGAATGATGTCCAGCAGGATTCATAAAAATCCTGCTGGACTTAATGCTTAAAGAAAGCATTGCTCTATTTGTGTTTGAGGAGTTGATGGTACTGTTGTTTATAGGTGGTGTATTTTAAAAACGTCTTGAGTAGCATTTCCTTGGTAGCATTTTATCAGTAAGGAAGACTGTACCAATTTTTATTTTTTGTATATATAGGATTGATTAATCACAAATTACACATTTGTCAGTAGAACTACAGATAAAAATAAGATGCTTTCCTGCTGGGACTTTTCCTGTTTGATAACAATAACAAATGGTCCATTTTTTAGTTCTGCCTGACTTACCTTCTTGAATTCATGCCCTCCAGCTCTTCAGCCAGCCTGGTCAAATGGCTTGATGAAAAATTCATACCTCTATCAGCATTAAGGCTTTCTTGCATAAAACACATGTTCATCCTGTCCTTTGTAACATTATTCTTTCACAGCTCCCAGAAATTACGATTAACTCGTAGTCCTGTGCCACCATTTTTGATGAAGAGGGACCAATCTGAAGAGAAGAAGATTCCAAAAGGGGTTCCATTGCAGTTTGATATAAATAGTGTTGGAAAACAGGTAAATGCAATATTCCTCTCATAACTGTAGAAGTAGTTTCAAGACTAATAAAAGCCAGTGAGGCACTTTCCTCCTAGACTTTCAAGTGACAGAAAGAGAGAACTAGTGACTACTGCTTTTTTCCACTTCTAGTCTTTCCGCTAACTTCAAGCAAGTATCTAAACTCACTGTTCCTGTTCTTCTAATTCATGCCTTGCATGCCCACATGATTTAAATGGGATTTAAAATGCTGAATATTTCCAAAAGGCTTCTGGTGTTCCTGCTGTGCTTGCATCAGCAGCTGTGAATAATTCAGGGATGAGCTTCTTTCAGCTGTGTGACCTGCCTGGAGCCCTGGCAGCCAAATTTATAAGGCAGCTTTTGCTCTCCATCTAGGAAAAAAAAATTAAATGTGATCATGTAAAGGCTTGAAAGATGAGCAATTTTTCACAAGTTTCATGAAGAGAGATGACTTCGTGCAGCAATCCTAATGCTGTCATTGAAGGAGTTACAGGGTGACAGAGTTAGATGCTGTTCTTGTAATCAGCTCCTTAGTGCCAGCTGTAGAAAACTGCATGGAGTCAAGGCATTGATCTGCATTTGTTCCATCCAGGAATAAGAACTAAGTCAAAAATAGTCGACTACTGTAGTGTAAAATTAATTGAACTTCTGGATTAGACTCCAGCTTGCTGCCTTAGCTGAGTGAACTGGAAGGCAGCCTGCATTAAAACGGTGAACATGTTCCATTTGTTGAAGTTCCAGAGAATCTGTGTGGGGAAATGTGTACTAAAAGTTCTGTCTGTCCTCAGTTTAACTTACAATATTTTGAGTAGACTTTGAGTATTGACCTTATATACCATGTGTTCTTAATGAATTCTGAAAATGCAAGCTCTTGATGTGTAGTCCAATCTGATTTTTAAATGGTATAGGAAGTGACAAAAAAATCCAAGTGAGGCAACTAAGTAGTCAAGTATAATACAGACTGAAGAAAAAAGTATTCTGTCTCCATTACGTTGATAAAATTAACGAAACACTTTTAAAGTTGTGGTTAAATTACTTTATTTTTCAGACAGGGATGACGTTGAACGAACGATTTGGGATCCTGAAGGAGCAGAGGACAGCACTGTCTCAGAACAAAGGAAGCCGTTTTGTAACAGTGGGCTAACCTGGCAGATGGACTTGGGCACTGAGCCCACCTACCTAAGACCCTGAGATAAAACTGGGCAGAAGAATACAGCATATGTCACTAGAATTCTCCAGACATTTTGCTAAGATGGTGGCAGTGCTATCTCTCTTTATTGCTTTTACTTGGAATGGTAAAAGACTTGATGCCCTGAGAGAGAAAAAGTGAAGAGAAACTGATCCAACATAGTGGCACCATCACCTGGTTGGAAAAGATTCTGTTGCCCAGCTGAGTTCTTTGATCCCTCTGTTATGGTAAAGATTGTTTAAGTGTTTAATTACAAACCCAGTTCTAGGGTTTTTTTAGGGACTGCCTTTGAGCTCTCTTTCAGACTCCAGTTTAGCACAGAGCCTCAGTCCATGGATACTTTGGTAGCAATGTAGCGGCATTTTTCATGGGAGCATTGGTTCTGTACTTCTTTGTGCTTTTAAAGTTCCATTCTTTTCCTTTCTTGAAAACTGTTTTGCATCCTCACATTCACAAATAAAGATGTTAGCTGAGACCCAAAACTTGTAACTGGGATGGAGACTATTCTACTCTTATCCTTCAAAGTGGTCCAGATCATACACCATATTGGAGGAATACTGCAGAGGCAGTGTGAGAGTCTTTTATATTCCAAATAGCTCAACTTCATCATCCTCCTCTGTAAATGAAGTTTATCTGTCTCCTTTTCTTCTTAAACTTTTGATTTTTATTTTTTTTTGAAAGGTTTTTCACAAACTTAATGCAATAACTTCACGTTTTTGAATAATTTGATCAGAAAAGATATAGCAGTTCACAAGGAAGTCAGCAGTATGGTAGAGTTTCTTACCCTCCCAGATACAGGATTCTCATCCTGCATACCTTGCCCCAGAGGGTTTTCTCTAACTCTTAAGAATAGCTGTAGGCAAGCAATCTCATGGCACTTGCTTGTTTTTACCAAAGAGAGGTAAGAAGTGAAGCTGATCCAAAGTGGTCAGACATCTGGAAATTGTCTGAAACTGAGGAATGCTACTGGAGGAAAGCCCTCAGTTTGCCAGCATGTGTAAGGCATTAGGCAGGAACATGTAGCCACCTGCTTTAAGCATAGCTCTGTGCATCAGAATCTGCACAACAATAACAACTGGGGCATCCTCAATCTATATTTATATAATCCTTAAAACTGAGGCAGCTCTTCAGAATTGCTTCCAGACCAGGCACTGATGATCTTGGCACTGCTGATCTTGGCACTGCTCTTTGGCAAGGAGGGTTAAGTACAGTCAGGTAGGAGAGTGGCTGGCTTGCTGCATTCAGGAATGTTTATGGTGTTTGAAGCAGGTTTAACTACTTTTCACATTCTTGAAGAATTTACATTTGACAGACTTGGTTTCCTTGCATTTTTATCTGGAATTCAAAGTTAGCTAGCATATACTGGCAACTTCAACCTTGAAGAGCACTTGACAGCAGAAGGGCTTTTTTTTTTGTATAGTTTTGAAGTCAGAGTGCACTCTGATGCTAAATAGAACTTAATCCCTTATTTTTAATGTTGAAAAATATACCTTAGCAGAAGAAAACTAAATGTAATGGTGTTAAGGTTTCTTTCTCAATTACTAGTAGGATTTTTTTTTAATAAATGTCCCACTGTTAGAATTTGAGTAGGTAAAGTGTAGTCAGTCATCCTGTTTCAGTGTATACGTTTTACATGTGCCAGGATGCAACAAAAAAATTCTTTTGCATCAGCCTAGATGCAAAACATTGATGCAGTGCATCAAAAATGCTAGTTTGTATTTAATGAGAAGATGCTTTACACTGTACCTTTTGGTATTTTTTGGAGAAGTTATTACATTTGATCTATTCTGAAGCTGTTAATTTTTTTTAAAATAAAAAGTTACAGGTTTCATATTGTCTTGTTCCTGTTATAACCATCTGGGCAATATACTTGTTATGTGAATTTTCTGATAGCCTGCAAGGGGTTTTTACTGATCAAATTCTTATTAAATATTCTGAAGAACACAACAGAAAGCAACCTAACTGAAAAGAAGGTTCACACTCCTTGCCCAGCTTAATACCCTAACACGGGAGCACTTCTTGGAGTGACTCTGTGGAAGCTCACCTGCGTTTGAATGTGTCAGCTACTAATTAATGTTTCAGTAGCACTGCGTAATTTAGTGGTTTGGTGTGGTGAGAGTACCAGATGTGTCAGCCCAAGCTCCGATTGTTGCTGTGTTGATAGCGAGAATCGCTGTCATCAACACCTTGTCCTGCAGGAACAGCCCCAGCAGCTTCCGTGGCCGCGTGTGGGAGTGCTGTGCCAGCAGGAGGCACAAAGCAGTGGACATGCTGCTGTCAGTGCAGGAAAAATTCTGCCTGTAAATATATTTGATATGGTGTTAAATATTGTTGTTATCTTGCTACTTGATCATTGACAGCCTTTGTTCATCATCAGTTCAGGTGTGTTGGGTGCAGCATCAGGTGGGTTCAGTGGAAGCAGCTGGGCAAGATGGCATTTATTAAGATGTTGCAAAGGGTGTGGCCTTTTAATGTCATCAATCCTTAAGTTAAAAAACGTGAAGCAGTTGTTACATTTCCCACTTAGCGGAGATCTGCGCGCTATGCCCTTGTTTTGCTGCTGGAACTGGCCCGACACCCAGCAGCTGTGAGCGATGCTCACTCAAAAACCAACCCATGACATCCCGCGTTGGCGGGAAAACTATAATTTTTAACAGTTTCAGCAGGTGTCCAGGCGTGTCCGGGGCGGCGGCCCCCTTGCACGCCGGCTGGCCCGGGGCGGGCGGGAAGATGCGGCCCCGGGGGGAGCCTGGCTCGGCTCGGCTCGGCTCGGCTCGGCCCGGCCGGACGCGGGGCCCGCGCGGTCCCGGGGCTGCCGGGCGGCGGCCGCGCATGCGCTCCTGCCGCGCGCTGTGGCATGCGCGGTCCGGCCGGGCTGTGGCGGGGAAATGGCGGCGCCGGAGGGCGGCTCTGCCGCGATGCCCGCGGCTTGTCCCGCTCCGCCTGGTCCCTCGGCTCCCGGCTCCTGGAGCCGCTCCTTGGATCGAGCCCTAGAAGAAGCGGCGGTCAGCGGGACCCTCAGTTTGAGCGGCAGGAAGCTCCAGGACTATCCGCGAGCCAGCGCCGCCAACCACGATCTCAGCGACACCACCCAGGCTGGTGAGGGACAGGGCGTGAGGGGGGGCGAGGCAGCGGGGAACGGGAGCGGGGACTCTCGGAGAGGGTCTGGGGGTCCTGGCTGCCCTACCAGCCCCCCGCTCAGGACTGAATCTGAGGTGACCAATTTGCTGTCTCTTCGTTAAATTGAAGCCGGTTTCGCCTCCTTCCTTCGCTCTCCGCCCTTCCTCTCCTCGGCTGAGGCAGGATGGAGGAGCTCTGGCAGCATTCTTCCTCTGCCCCTCTGATGAGATCTCTCCCATTTGTAGGGGTTTTTTTCTTTATCATCTCTGCTGTAAAATGTTTCCCTGATGGGGAACTGTTTTTAAAAGCGTTGTGAGGTTTTTCTCAGTATTGCTGCTCGCTGCTGTGGTTTTAGCCAGTCTTGTTCTTGCTCTGATACAACTCTATGTGGATGTGTGTATATACATATACGTGTACCCGCACAGTCTCTCATCTTGTCCTGCTGGCACGGGAAAACAACTTTACAAGAAGGGCTGTCAGGTGTGTGTATGCTAAAGAAACTATTTCTTATAAGTTCTTGAAGCTCTTACGCTTCTATGATTGTAATTTCAAACAGCCATAAGAAGCTATGGAAGATACTGTGAATATAATCAGAGCCCTTTACTTTTTTTTGTCCTGTATAACATGGATTTAAGGATATTAAAGGTTATTAATTACTTTACAAGGTACAGTAAGCATTAAGGCTTTTGTCCTGTCTGTTCCTTAAATGTATTCATAAGAGTAGACTAAAAAAGTATACTTTGACTGTAAGTACCTTGATCAGCAGTGAAAAGACATTTGTGTTTGCATCCTACTGTACTAAATAGAGAGGAGAGACTTGGGAAATGACAGTTTGTGCTGGATTTAGAAATCTTCTTAATACATGATATAGATCAGATTTAGTTTATTTTGATTGTGCAGTTGGATGAGTCAAGTCAAAGTAACTTTAAAAGGTGTCAGCATGCCATCTATTTGTAGCTTTGAAATCTAGTCATTTAGACTTTTTAGTATTGAGTTGTAACTTTAAAGCTTAGAAATAAGTTTCCATCATCACTTTTTTTTTCAAGTTACCGTGTTTATTAATAAGTGTGTTGACTACATTGTCAGTTAAGTAATTCAAAATGGAACCTTCTTTGAAATTGTCTTCATATTCTGTCCTGTAACATCCTACTTATGCAAAAATCTGACACCAACAAAAGAAACACTCATGAAAACGCAAGCAAACCTTGAGACAACAGTGGTTTGCTTGTCTTGAACACATTTATACATAGAAAACACTTCTTGTTGGGATATAAATTTTGGGGCTGTTTTTTGTTTCATTTGTACAAGTGCAGTTGCACAATGAATGTGTAGGGGACTAATCTGTAAGCAAATGCAACATACACATTTGTGAGGGTTTGGGCTTTTTGTTTATAACACTATTCATTTACTGTACTCTTAAACAATTTGTGGGAATTCTTGTTCCCACCAAGGTTCCCATCTATTGTGATGAATATTTGCATTGTAGTTGTTCAAGAAGCATTAAATGCTAATAAGCAGCAGTGCATGCCATACACTTTTGTGCATTTATCATCACAATGAACCCTAGAAAAAAGCTAGAACTGTTCTTAAGTTGTAAAAAGCAAAGCTTATTGAGTGTGTGTGGGGACACACATTATGTTTAAATTCTCTGTTTTGAAGGCTGCTGTGAATAACTTCATCTTGTACTTTTTTTTTTAGCATAGTCCGTTCTGTGACTTTGGTTTTAGATAACGCTAGGGACAGTTTTGTTCATGGGAGACTTAAAATTTTGTATGGTACTAGCCACAAATAATGTGATACAATGTATTTGTGTGTTTAAAGTGTAAACACTTTAAACAACACCCCCACAGTTCAGACTCCCAACAGCCTTCTTGCGTGCTGTGCCACAGACTCCAAGCACATGAGGTGCTGCATGTCTGTGTTCCATAAAAATTACTGGAATTGCTCACTAATTACAGATTGTTACAGAACTGAAGATGAAGCAAGGATGCACAAACCTTCCTCCTCATGTGTCTGAATAGACACCTCTGTAGTGTGAATCATATACTGATACAGCTCATTCCCGTTCTTGTAGCAATAAAAGTAACTGCATGTCAGTGTAACCACATTGATGCTTACGAGGTGGGAATGAATCGCATCCCTCATTAACGTAACTGCCCTGCCGGAAAACCAGGATCTCACACTGCCTGACAGAGCCCTAACAGAGCCGCTGGCCGTGCCGGGAAGCTGCTCTCGGTGCAGGTGAACCAGCAAAGCGGCTCAGTAGGAACAGGGTGTTAGAGATCAGAAGTTCCATCAGGTTTAGTTGGGTGCTCTGTGCGGATTTTGAGGTTGATGGTGGGTGATGTCAGCCATAAGGTGCCTTTCCAGATGTTAAATCAATGGGAAGATCCCATTTGTTTGGACCTTGTATGGGTTCAGATTTGACTAATACTAACCCTGGTGCTCAAGCTGTAATAGCTTCTAGGTACCATTCTTAATCACTCACTGAACAGTCGCCAGAGCAGCAAAATCAGGTCAGGTTTGCTGCACTTTATTTTTTAACTTAATACAGTTTTTCTTTAAGATGGAAAAATTAAGTTCCTCATTAATCATTTTCTTCAGTCCCTAAACTTTTCACTGGAAAGTGGATTCTGTAGTCATGTCAGAGCCTTGGCTGTTTCTGGGCACTGCTGTCTTCCAGATGATGAAAACCCACATGTGACTTTTTAAACCAAGTTCAGTGCTCAAGGTTACTCTCAGAACTGAATATATAACTTCAGCAGGCAGTAAAGCAGTAGTGAGTTTCTAGTTGTTTTGTACTTTAACTGGAATTAAGATCACATAAAAAATAAATTTGAAGATGGGATAGTCTCTGCTGGAAAGCTTTGGCATGGATTAGCAGGAAGGTAGTAACTCCCTACAGTGTGTGATGCAGTCGTCCATCTCATGTTCTCATATGAGAGGGATGGTTCATGTGTAAGAAATGCAGAGTAGTAACAACTAATAACTTAGATACTGAAAAAGTATCTCATTCCTTCATATTCCTCTCTTGCAGCTTAACAGGACTTTTAGGAAGTGACTCAGGTTTAGAAAGCTCATCCATGGTGAAGAATGAGCAAGCTTCTTCATTATCAAATGAAGGATATGCTTTCATACTTTTTGTTTTCTTCTATACTTTCATTTAACATTCTTTATCTCTCCCCATTTTATCTGAATTACAACCCATTTGTTCATTCCACTCATGTTCTTGACCACAAAATAGGAAAAGGAAGAGCTATAAACCACCTGAGTTAAATGTGAAAGGAAGCACAGTTGCATTTTGCCAGCGTTAATGTAGATTCTGATGTCATTATTTGACAGCTTTCCCAGTGGCCTAAAGCATACATTGAGCAGAAAAGTTGTATGTCAAATCCTCCATGACAGCTGTAATTACTTAAACCACTCACTGTCTCAGTTTTTAAAGGAGAAGATGGGAATATGTGGGTTTATGCAATAAAAGAAATGTCCGTTTTATGGAAATTGAGTAAGATAATTACATGCAGCTCACTATGTCTTGTTTCTGGAATATATTAGTAGTAAAAAGGGATAGAAGGGATAGTTTTATTCTTCCTTCTGAACAGGAAGAATAAAATGGTCTGCTGTGCCTTTTCAATGGCTTTGCCAATATGGCATCTCTGTAGTTTTGTTCTTTCTAGCTCTCCGTAGAAATTGTAAAATCTGACTATAGTGTCACTAAAATTTCTATATGCCAAGTGCTTGCATGCATCTAGATGGACTGCAGTATGTGAGTGTTCTGCAGTAAAGGGTCTCACCAGTGTTTTTCATTCCTGCTAGAAGTTCAGTTGATACTGCCTAATGAAATGTAAAATGGCTTGAGAAGCACAGCATGGCTCAGATAGCAGTGGCCCTGTTACCCAAACATTTGCTCTTAAAGCCACAACAGCACAGTCAAAACCAGCCTAAAAGTAATTTATTTTTTTTTAATCTCTTTGGGTTACTGTATTTTGAATGTAAACGTACTGTGATCTTTAAGGTAACTTGGATGGAATTGGGATTATTGTTTGCTCAAATCTCAGACTGCTAACTATTTGTCAGCAAAGTTTACAGTTTTACAGATACTTAGATCATCTAAAGTTTCAATATTAAAACCCACAACCTTCTATGTCAATGGGGTCATTCAGAGTCTTGTGATTGCGTTTATGTCCTTGTCTCTACCCTTACCAAAACCCAAAGGGCAATGCCCTGTCCAAAGGTTCTGGTAGCTGTAGGAGTGAAAAGGAGAGAGGATGACAACCCTTCCCCTGTCTTTGGACAGTAATCCAGCTTGTTCCATCCAGCTGCGTTTTTTGGTCTTAGCTCCTACTTGTGTCAGTTCTTGTTTAATTTGATTATTGCTCCCTTTTGTTTTTGTTCTTGTTGTGTTTGTTATTGGGAAGTCTTGATCTCGTGTGGTCTGTGTATAAATACTGGCAATTCTTGGTCTAATGGGGTTGTCTGAGAGTGGTGCTTTAGTAAATTGCTAAATTGAGGTCAGTTCTCTGGCTTTTTTTTTTGTTACCCTGAAAACTCGGAGAGCAGTAGAATGTGGTAGTTTGTAGTCCATTTTTGTTGGATATGTTGGGTTTGGATGGAGACTTGAGGACTGCAGTAATGCTCAACTGTTCTTTGCACACAGGAAGTCTTTTTGCCTAATGTTTTATGGCAACTGGGAAAATGCAGTCTGAGCTTGTCATTTCTAATCCTTGTGGCAATAAAAGCAAAACGTGACATTCAGAATGCCTTTGTTTTGTGACTTTATCTTTTAAAACAAACAGTAAAGTCCCACCATTAAATTTTACTACCAGTGAGCTCTTGTAAGTAGTGTTCAGCGGTGTTGCATGTGTTTCCTGTTACTTCCGTAGTCTTCCCCTTCCTTGACTCCATCATGATCAGATTTTTTTTAATACTGTCCTGTCTCCATATGCCCCTGTAGTTATATTTTTGGAGATAACTGTAACTACGTAAAAAGTGAAGAGAGTAAGGATTCATAGTTTAATATACTGAGCCCTGCAGTCACATGAAAGACAAATTAGAATTTAAAGAAAAAAGGAAATGTCTGTGTTTCTTTCATGGTGTTTGCAGCCCTGTTCTCCTGTGGTTGTACCTGTGCTTGGAGGTAGAAAATTTATCATGGTTAAATACTCCCTGAAGACCATCATAAATACACAGCCTAGTGTGATCCAGGTTCTATGCTGATGCCAAAAGGGAAAGTTCTATCTTCATCTCCTGCTACACAGTCAACACCAGCGACCCTAGTGCCTTCCAGCAAGCTGTTTCATACTTATCTGGCTGAAAATCCAGCCAGGAACTACTTGTATCAAATCCTTGGACAGCTCGCTACATTTTCAGGGGGGTGTGAATGCGAGCGAAGGGAAAGGATGGAAGCACTGCATGGATGATGAGAAAGAGAGGGTCTGTTTTGGCAGATGTGTATGCTTAAATTGACTTGTGCCAATTGTGAAATCACACCTTAACTCTGTTTTATAACCTTTTACCACTGACCTTTTCTGTCAAACAAAGTGCTGGCCTTCGACTCAGTGAGCGTAAGAATTTTTTATTCTTATAGAGTTTAATTTCATTCAGTGAAACTTTACTACTGATAGATTTGGCTCTTGTGCATTCATTTGGCAAAATACATTGTTTTATGTAAGTAGTTTTAAACTGATGGTTCAGGTTTAGAATGCAGAAGATGTAATTAGTTTATTCAGTAGAATAACCAGCAGTAAAGAATTAGTTACAACAAACACTGCAAATTATGTAGCATGTGTTAAAAATAAAATGACATGGTAGCTAACAAAAATGCTATAACTCAATTCAAGGGTTCTTCTCTCTGTAATGACAAATCGGGCTTGGATCTCATGTTTTCTGATGCTGGCCAAACAGCTTGAATGAATTGTAGTTGAGTATTTATCTGAAGCCATGGGCTGTGCAGGGTGCTTTCTTCTTCATCTGCTGTGTCCCTCTCTCCAAAGTGGAGGGGTGGAAATTCATTCATGTTAGAAATGTCTTGTGGTTTGATTTATCAGTGCATCAGAATTAAAAGTATTGCCTTAATTCTCTGAATTACAGATACTTAGTGAAGATGCAAAGGGTACAACATTATGGTCTTTTCTTTATAGGACTATTGTGCCTAAGTTAGTACTTCTGTATATATGCAGGAAGAGGTTTAATGTTTCAGCTTGAAGTCCCCAAAACTGTCCCAGTAGTCCTTGACTTCAGCCTCACTTAAAATTCTGCACTACAAAATGCTGCTTCCACTGATAGCCCATGTGTCTTTCTGGAGTGAGGAGTCTTTGTTCTCTTCCTGCTGATAATGTTACTGATTTGAAAGTTAAAGTATTTACACTCATAACCTTCTCCCAGTGAGATTCAGACACTCCGAAATGAGAATATGCCAAAACCTCTGAACTTGCTATGCAGCCAGGTGTTGGCTGCTGGAACATATGGTTTGTAACCATAATGTGCTCTGTGCACAGGGCAGTAGGATTAGGGAGCATCTATTCAGTTCCACCCACCACCCCCACATTGTTCAGTGACCCATGTGAATTTTAGTCTCTTTATTCAGCTTATTGTTGAAACTTAGCTTTGAATACAGAAACGTGTTATTGTTGCCTTGGGCTTTTGGGTACTGCTCCAGACTATTGAAAAGTTTTCAAACAATGTTTTTCATGTAATCTCTGTGCAGTGAAGCCTGGTAATGTTACTGCATTTTATATATATGAAGCTTGGAATGGTACAAAGTTTGAAAGCATCTGCTGATCTGGGGTACCAAAATTTAAAATACTTAGTGCCTGAACTTGTAGGCATTATTTTTAAATGTAGCTTTTAATAACTTCAATGCTTTGGTGACCCCTCCAGGAATACTGGGAATCAAACCCAACAACTAGAAAAAAAGTGATTAATTACTATATTTTTGAAAGATTTGTTTAGAAAATTTGCTTAGTATTATGAAAGAAATATATGGCACTGACAGTGTGCAATCTATTTTTCAAAAGCAGTGTTCACTGCTTTCAGGTTAACCAGCCCTTTTTCTTTGTGTAATTCCCTGGGTTTTTTCCCTAATGGTTTTTCAACAGCACTATCTTTTATAGGACTTTGATTGTGTCCTGATTATTACAGTAATTTCATCTTGTCTGAAAAAGTCTATTTGAACAGAAAAATTTTGAAGAAGAATGAAAAGTGGTATGTGGTTTTTAATTAAAGACGTGGACAGTAGATATGCACAGGAAATGAGCAATTAAAGTTCTGTGGGCATCTCTGATGATAGACTTTATCATCCTTGTGCTTGATTTAGCAGTGTTACGTAAGTTTTTAACTGAGTTTTCTCTTTGCAAAATATCAGTGTGCTTTCCAGGTTGCTTTTCTGATGCTGAATTCTAAATTCAGGCTGAGTTTTAGTCAGAGATGCAGTCTGAATTTTCTAGGATGGTTAAGTGGAATACAGCTGGTATCTGTGTGGCTCACCAGGACAGTTCAAACCTTTACATTTTTCTTACGTGAGCCAGCAAGATAGCAGGAGGTGGTCATTCCCTGGAACCTGTTTGTAGGGTGGGATTCCAAGTTGTACAGATGTTTGAGGGTAGAGGTGATGGTTTGAGCAGATCTTAGGTTCTGTGTTTAGTGGTTCTGGAGGTGATTATGTCTACACAGGTTCCTCCCTGTGTTCATGCCACATGTCTTGCTCCTGGCAGTGTTTATTATCTCAGTTCTGTCTCTTCTGCCCACATTTTTTTTCATCTCCTTTATCCCAGCTTCCATGTCTTAACACTGTTCTTTTCTTGTTAATCTTGCCTAGTCTCAAATACCTCTCTCATCACCAACTCTAGTCTTCTCATCCAAATTGCCAGCATAATAAAAAGATGAAAAAATACTTTTTAAAGCCAAGGATAAAAATAATTTTAGGATGCTGATGAGCCAAGTAATAATTTGAACGTGCTTAATTCATGATTACTATTGTTTATGGTCACATATATTACCTTTTAGTTTAGTCATAGACCAAGGCTTCTACTGGTCTTTGAGCTGGTGTCAGTCACGCTGTTCTCAGGGACTGAATCACTTGAGCACAATAATAGCAGGACAATTAGGAGCTTGTCATTACATTGGTCCCAAGCTCAGCTATGGAATAAATGTTTTTGTAGAGGGCCACGACTGAATGTGGTTATGAGCCATAAAATATCTGCTATTTCCTTTCATTCTGCTGGCTTGCAAAGGACTGGGGAGATTTGTGCTTAGCAAGGTAAAAAAATTATCTTTGGAACCCATCTGTGCTAAAACAGCAAGTCAGCCATTGGAACTGTAAACTTATTGCAAATATTCAGATGTTAGATATTTCATGGCTCTGTTCTGCTGGGTGCAGATTGTGTCACATCATTCAGGGATGGCTGTGTGTCAGAAGATTGTTATAATTACCATTAAAAGTTAGTGTGGAAATCCCAGGAGCTTCACTGTTGGTAACAGTCATCAAACCTTCATTGGTGATTAGCTCAGAACTGGCATTGTGTTCTGAGCATGGTGAAGGAAATCACACACACACTTTTCTAATGCTCATGATCTGGCTGTGAATTATTTAACTGAGTAATACAGATGTGATATTTTAAACATCTGCCATCTCTGCTTTCACAAATACAGTAAAATGAGAAACCCATCTGTTAGGTTCTTTTATCAACATTATTGCACTGCAGTTTCTGTTCAAAGCCTCTCTTGCCCTGTAGTGGTTAAGAAATAAGTCTGTGGAAATTCCATTTGAAAAACATGTTATCAGTTTGAAACCAGACTGTTTAAGTAGCTTTCCACATATAAATAAAATTAAATACCATGCAGTTCATATTCCTTTCACTTAAAACACATTTTTCCTCTTTGGATGCATAGAACAAAAGGCAAAAATTTTCATCAATAATGCAACTGTTGCCCAAGTACTGCCAGATTTACAGTATATAAATGGGAGAAAAACTTTGAACAGTTTTAATAATGACTGTTATTGTTTCTAATTAGATTTTCAGACAGAAATGTGATTTTGTTTTTTAAAGAACTAACTTCAACTGTATCCTTGCCATATGATACAGTTCTTTTCAATTCTTGACCGTGCTGAAAATGTTATAAATAGAAGAACAAGGGTTTTTAGAAGTGTGCATTGCTTCTAAAATGAGCAGATTCTGGGATAACTTAAATGAGGTGTTGTTCTCTCTGTTTTGGGGAAGAGGTTTCCTCTTCTAATGAATGTCTACAGTACACGTCCCTGGAGCTTTCTCAATATAGTAAGGAGAAATGTGTCTGGTACCTGACAATTGTTAGGGATAGCAGAAGCAAACAAAAAGACTGAGTATAACCCTGTGATTTTCTGTTCTCCAGTCTGTGGGCTGCCACTTCACCCTTGGAGAAGCACTTTATACTTCTGTTCTCCTCAGCTGGAGGTGTTTCAATCTACTAAACACTGGCATGTGTTCTCTAATCATATTAGAAGAAAGTGTGCTCATGCTTACAGTATGCTTTTTAGATTTGCCTGTTCTATTTCCATTCTGATTTGGCCCATAAAGAAATCCTTCTGTCACTGCATTTCCCAACTCTTTGTGTATTGCTGTCTCTATTTTGTGTGGCACATTCTGCTTCCTTCCTGTGTGCACCATGACATATCCTTATGTTAGAGGCATTTAGAGAAGACCTTGCTTGGTGTATTGTTTTACTTCTTAGGCAAAAGCATATAATTTTAAAGCTAAAAAGCACAGTTTGTGCTCCATGAAGAGAGGCGGAAAAAAGAAATTATAAGCCATCCACCTTATGTGGGGGACTTTTTTAAATCTCATTTTAAGTTTTATATCGAATATAAGTGAATTCATTGAAACAGGTTTTTCATATGCCTTTGTATTTTATTTTCATGCCAGATGATTTGAAGCAATGTGACTACATTATGTAATATCATAAAATTGCACATTGTGCAGAAAAGTCATTCCAGGTGTAATGTTGATATTAATTTTTCCAGGTGATGTCAAACTCCAGTGGCAAATTTTCATTACCAATTTTTTTTTGTCAGTTTATGGCAACTTGTCTTATGATCCTGCCACTCTTGCTATCGTACTGTGCATCAGTGAAATGCAGTACTCTCTGTTTGTTTTACTTAGCATTTCTTGCCACAGCTACAACACTTGTTTCTTCCTTGGCTGTAGGTGCTGTTTAAATAAATAATTCTTGTTTGTTAAATAGTATCAGGAGAAATATAAACCAAAATAGTTTTATTTTTAAATATAGTTTCTGGTGAGACTTTTCACAAGTTTCTCATTCTTTCTTTCTAGTGGCCAGGGAGTTCTATTTTTCTGTTAGAAGTAGAGATGCATTTCTGTGCCTCTGCTGATCTCAGGATAGAGTTTCTTCATCATATTGTGCTTACAGTAATGAACTCAATATTATTTTCAGGGCAAGAGAAATACTCTGTACTGCCACTATTGTTAGTGCTTTATCATAAATTTTTTCTTATAACTTCAAATATCCTGCTTGAGTCACATTTTCCTACCCTTATTTCACTTTTTTTTTTTTCTGATCACTTCCATATTTATACTGAAGTTAGCTGAATCTTTTAATACTGTGCCATTTTTATGTTGTTGTTCAAATATTGCATATCAGGGCAAATTACTTTCAGTGTATAACCAGCCCATCCAGTTTGCTGTGTGTGGTTCAATGGCTTATTTGCTATTCAGTGAATATCAAATCTGAAATTTCAAGACTCTAAAGTTTTCCAGTACCCTTGCTGCATCAAAGCCCTTCTCTCTTATCTCCCCCTGTGCAGACTTAAGGAAGTTGTTAAAGTTGAGTTATTTCCATTAAATCTATTGACTAAAATCCAGGGAGTGACTTTTGCATTGGAGTGTTGTTTGGAGTTAGAGTTCTTCGGGATTTTTTTGCAGTCTCTGACTATTAATTTGCTTCCTGTTCGTCCAAGTTGGAGGCTGTTGACCCTCTTTGTACCCAAACCTGTTATCCTTGTGAGGGTTTGGGAAAGGTAAGTAGACTGAATAAATATCAAATGTATGTTTTAACAATACTCATCATTTTTGACAAGAAAAAATAACAGATGGATCCAGAGGTTTGCACAAGGACTTACAATGTGGCAATAGTTTTAATTCCATTTTTAAGGCTTTTTTTAATGTGTTTTGCTTTAAATTGATGGTTTTAAAAGTTGCTTATTTTTTTTTAGTTGGGTAATTCCTTTTGTACCTGAAGAAACTTTATCTAAGGGTCTAGGGGGATGAGTTCATTTACTACACACTTTCCCTCACTGCAAACTTTGTGAAGCAGTCTTGGAAAATGAAACCCTGCTCTGCTGGAACTCAGTCAAGTATTTCAGGAGCAGCGGGCAGAAGGCAGTGTCGTGTTGCCGAGGAGCAGTGAATGCTCTCACACATCTCGAGTGTCGTGCCTGTGGCCCTGTGTTAGCAGGGGTGAGGCAGTTTCTCTGTAACTTGGAGATTTTTCCACTTGAAATTCTTACATGCTTTCAAATGAACACTTTTTAAATTAGTTTTATATACATGTACAGCTAAAAATACCAGCAGTTGAAATAGTCATTATGGAACGGAATAATAGAGATCTCTGGAAGTGGAATTCTCGTCGTTGTTGTGCAGTGTGGGTAGCGGCTGCACAGCTTCTCTTCTGTGGCTCAGTGTTTGTCAAGAATTTTCCTAGCAAGGCAAAAAGCTTTCATTTTCATCAGTTTGCACTGAGCTGGCACAGATAAAAGTTGTCACAGAAAACTGTTTCACTGAAGGAGCTGGAGGGGTAGAACCACCCAGCCAAAAATTTTCGAAGTGACTACTGCAGTTTGAGATTAATTTTCATCATGGCTTCTTAAGAGCAATGTTTACTGTTAAACCTCAACTTAAGCGTTTCCCTGAAGAGGAATCAGTTTGGTTTTTGTTTTATAAAACGTGTTTACTTCCAGCATTCATAATGTTAATTTTATTTTGTGAAAGGAAGTGCATACAATTCACCTCAAGTACTAATTGGAGAATGTAACAATCATTTTGATAGCCTTGCTACTAGTTTTTAGCAAGCTTAGCTTTTTTTTTGAAAAAAATGAAGATGTATGAAATGGTGACCACCAGTCATGTAGCCCTTGATCCCTGGTAATGTCTGCATGGTGTGTTTTTGACTGAAGGTGACTTTTATGGTTTCCAGATTCAAAATTTATTTCATATTTTAAACGTATGTTTTGGCAATTGCTGCCATTTATCTCCACATTTGGCTGTTCCCTCTGATATGGGATATTTTCCATGCATATCCTATCCTGTTGTTTTATTTCTTGACACTAAAATGTCTTGTACTGCACAGATGACTTTGTAAGCCTCCAGCTCTCATTCTAGAATTCTGGCAATAATTGTCCTATTGAAATTGAAACACTGGTTGTGTAAAGTGTAACAGGCTTTTTTTTGTTAGAGATGATGTCAGCATGAGAGATGGCCTCAAGGAGCCATTAAAAGAACATAGGACTTTTGACTGTTGGAGTTTATTGACTTTTCTCCTCAGTAAAATACAATTCTGCAGAAGATGGATCAGTGTCTGCAGTGGTATGAGACACATTTGGTGACTTTACTGTGCAGTCTGATGAAGCTATATGTGAGTGCCATAAATACAGAGGCACTCTATTAAGAGTGTCAGAGAAATGCAGTAATAAGAGGCATAAAATTTTATAGAAATGCTTGCCTTTCTCTGAAAGTAATTGGCCTTTTTATGTGAAATTACTCACTTTGCTTTTTAGGACCTTTGAATTTTCAGTTCTGGTTTGTTACTAACTCTTCCTTTAAGACATTTTGAAATGTTTTCACAGCTAGCGGGTTTTTTTCTTTATTGTCTGTCCATCTATTGCAGACTTTATTCTATCATTCTATTTAAACTGGTGGGGGAAAAAAAGGACTATAGCAATACATTTTGAACTGATTGGTGAAATATATAGGGGGAATATGCAGAATTAATGTGACAATAGGTAAATAGCAGCTGTTATATTAGCTGACATATTTATATGTGAAAATGCTTGTAGATGGAGAATTTTATGCCCAGTATTAAGATGAATTGAAGCTTTTAGTAAAATAAATAGATGAATGGTAGAAATAAGAGGTCTTTGTTAGTTGCATTTTATGTTTCTAGCCCTCCTGATTGACACATTCCTCCTGCTTTTATTCCGTGCCAGGTTGTCCTTCCCCAAGTTAGTTTACTCACAGAGCCATTAGAATGACTAAATATATGAGATATTTTACTGATTGAGATGAAAGCTAGGGCAGAACATCCAGCAGAGTGACGGCACCACACAGTCTTCTGATAGCCATGGACAGATTATTGAGGATTGTTTATCAATGTAGTCGATGTACCTGGGATGCCTAAGCTGGGTGTGGAAGGATCACCTTGGACAGAAGGCACTTTTGCTGCCTTGCAGGGTTTTTCTAGCCTGGCTCAGTCCTTCCTAGAAGTCCTTGACACTCTTCTGTCAGCAGTGTCATTGCCTATGACTTTACACTCTGCATTAGTTTTATATTAATCTGTGGTATTGCTTTGTCCTCGTTATCTGACCCTTCCTTCCCCTCCCTTTTATGAATAACTGAAGGTTGGCCATGGATTTTAAACTACAGACTAGGGTATCTAGTGTAGTATCTGAAAGTCTTATCATGGAATGGAGGAACTAATATTTATCATATTCTTGATTTCCTGTCGTTTTTGTGAGGAGCTGTATATGCAGCATAGTCTTTTCTGGTTTTCATATCTGCTCCTGTGCATTGCCTTTCTTTCATACTGAGTGCCCCTTGTTTTCCATGTAAAATCGGAAAAGAGAGAAATGGGTTTGAGGAGATGATAATGTGTGTGAAGACCTTGAAGCCCTCTGAGTACTTACTGACCAGTCTCTGGACCATGAGAAAAATGTTGTACTTTTAACTTGTAAAAGCAAGGAAATGTAAAGTTGGCCCATAGAACTCAGAGCCTTCTCTCCTCTTGCTGAGAGCAGATATCTCCCTGTTCCACTGGTTCAGCCCTTGCTCTGGAGGTGGCAGCTTGCACTGTGTCCTGTGCTGAAGTTTATTTTTGAGTACAACTTACCATGATGTGAGGACAAGCATAACAACATTAGCAAGCTTTTAATTAAAAACAAGATAAAAAATATGTATTGAGTGACTTGGCTTTCAAATTCAGCATTCCAACTCGAGCCTGCAAAAGAATGTCTTCAGCTGAGCTTTTTTGCAGTCCTTTGCTGCATTTGTTCCTATTTCTGCATGACAGCTCAGCTCCCCTCTGCACTGCAAACCAGATCACTGAGAACAAGTTGCTGTAAGTTACGAACTGACAGCCAGGTTAGTTCTGCCCCTGTGGACATGACAAGTTATACTCAAGTCTTGAGCCATCAGTTGTCCTGAAGTGTTCATGGGAAAGTGAAGAGGTGTCAGAGAATATGAGGAATTGTTTCGTGATTGGGAGAATCCGTAGGAGGGAGGTATGTTGATGTTTTGGAGGGAGTATGTCCATATTTATTTATTAATTTATTTATTTTTATTCTCCATGGTCCTGAGTGTGAGAACTGAGAAAAGCAGATGTCTTAGATAAAAATAGATGATGAAGAAATACAGAAGAGGTAAATTTTGGTTTTTGTGTGCTGAGAATCAAAGCAGCAAATCTGAACCATATATAATGATTTTAAGTGATTGTGTTGCAGTGAGACATTCACAAAATGAGCTTAGTCTCCTTTGTTTTAGCCAAGGTTGCATAATGCTACAAGAAAATGGAATACTTAAGTAATGAAGACTTTGATCTGATTCAATTCAAAGAAATGTCTGCTTAGAATAGCCTGATGAAAGATTTTATTTCAAAAGTTGTTTTCTTACTTCTCCTTTTCTCAACCCTTTGTTAAGGCAAGACTTCAACTTATTTGTCAAAGTGCTGATAACAGCTAATTTAAGGAAATTGTGCTGCCAAAGGAAGCCACTGCCCTCATATATCCACTAGAGAGACAGTTCATGTAAGTCCTCCCAAAGTTAGCTTCAGGCAAAATTTGCAAGAGTAGTTTAAACAACTTGAAAATTCATGTGAACTAACTTGACAGTTTCTCTGCCTGATGTGAATTGGGAAATGCTCACACAAGCATTGCAGAATCAGTAGCTTACAGCAAAGAGCCAGTAGGGAGGACCCAAGAGAGGGGATAATTTTAAACCCAGTAGAGTCGGATCCCAGAGGGTGGGGATCTCCAAGGCTTTCATATACCATTAAACTGTCTTTGTTACACTGTATGAAAGGCTAGACAGGAGGGTTTCATGATATGATTTGACTTTTTTTTTTCTTTTTTAATTTTAAATCAGCAAGGAGTAGGTTTGGGTCAAACCTAAACAGCTTCTTTTAAACCAGTTTTGTCAATGAAGGGGTGTATGCTGCCATACCAGCTTTGTAGGTGTAGTCCAAAGGCTGCTTTCCTTGGAGATAAATACTGTGTCTGTGTTTCTGCTTAAAAAAAAGCAGAGGGGCATGGAATGCAGCTGGGCAATGGGGAACTGAGCTTCCCCCATTTAACCAGCCTTGGTGAGCTGGAGACTCCAATTCATTTACTCAGTGATAGATCTTTTGCAACATTGCTTCTCCAACTTTCGCTTAGTTTAGTTTGTTTGGCTTTAAGTTTTAGAATTGTTTGAAAGAGAAGCATAATTTTGTGCTGTTGGGTGAGTGCCAAGTCTAGTGAGGACAGGCAATGAAATTGCTAGAAGAGAAAAGATTGGGGGAGTGTGTCTGGGAAATTGGGAGCAGAACATGTAAAAACTTCTTTAACTGCAAAACCCATGTGAAGAAGTTAGAAGTAATTCCTGGTTTCAGACATGGATAAACAGTTCCACTTTGCATCATCTCTGCTGTAGCAGTACATGAGTTGCAGTTTGTATTCTGCCTGTAATCTGTCCTGTTGTTTACTGGCCTGTCATAAGGCCCAGCTGGCAGGTCACCTGACTTCCTTCTGCCTCCCTTTTAAAGCTACTAAAATCTCTGCCCTGCTCATCTGAAAAGTGGTTTCATCTCACTCCCAGAGTGTTTCCTTTGTTCCACTGTGTACCATCCTTAAAACACCATGGTGTGCACACGAGGACATACCATGCTTTGTAATGAGGTATATAACCATAATGAGCAAAATTTGAGAATAAGTCCCTGATCACAGCCCTGTATTTGCTACTCTGAAAAGACCTGTTTTATTAGAAGTGTTTGTGAGTTAAGGAGCCAAAAAAACCCCCAACTTTCATGGTTGTTATTAACCAGTTAGTCCAAATCCCAAATATTGCAGAAGTCCTGGTCTTATTCTTCAATACTTGTAAAGTTACATTCTCGTTCTCTCCCTTGTGTTGATGTTAGAGATTACTCAACTGCAGCAGGATCTGGATCATGCCTCAGAAGGACTGAAAACTATTTGTGGCTTTGGTTTTTTTCAGGATTTGTTTTCAGTAATGAGACCCAACTGGCAGTGTGGCTGCACAGTCGGGAGTGCTGGTGCAAGGGAGAGGATGGTAACACATGGCCAGTAAGGAATTGCGCCGTGGGTTGGAGTGACTGGCTGTGAAGCCAGGGTCTACACTGAATAATGAATAAATAATAGTTGACCTAACAGTTTGATCCATTCAGGCTACAGATTTTTCTGCTCTGGAGCCAACTGGAGGAAAAGCAACTGGAGTTGCTGGAATATGAAGAGTTTTCAGTTCCTTGCAAGGACTGGAGCTTGTCACTCTTGCCTGATCTCCAGTAACCACACAAGAACAACAATGTAATGGTGTTCTATAGTCATCACTGTTTGTTTTTTGTTTTTAATAAACAAACAATATTTTTCCTTGCAAAAGGAAAATTAACTCATCTTGCAGAGGAAGTGGCATTGTATCTCAAGTTGTTACTCTCGTTAGAGTGTTTATCCTCTTCTTTCAATACTCAGGTGGTTCTGCTCCAGTGAGGCATCATGCTTTCCTTGGAAATGTGCTTTCTTGTCAGTGGTCATACAGCAGCTTACATTAAGGGCAGGACTGTAAAATACGTGTTTGTGTTTAGTCAGTGTTTTTATGGTGGCACTCATGAGGTTTTCCTTCATGACTAAAAGAGAAAGCTAAACTACAGCAAATATGCATTCAAATCATGTGGAGAGAAAAAAGGGAGTTGATGTTGGAGTGATGTTTAGAATCTTCTGCTTTCCTCTTTGATCCCAGGTATGATTGAGTTTTCTTATTTAGCATAATAAAAGTTCTTACAGATCTTTGTATATAGATTTTTCTAATCTTAAGAGCACATGGTGATTGTTGCAGAGACTAGGCCAGGTAAGAGAGTTGTATTTGTTTAATTTTCTTTTGATTTTATGTGATGTGTTTTAGCAGAAAAGAGTTGCTAAAAAAACCCTAGTGTAGTTCAAGTAACTTGGAAGCTAGATTCTGCAAATCTCCCTTGTGTGACTGTTCTTAAGATGCTCCTGAGTTAGAAAATTGAAAAGCCAGCCAGATTTCATCTGGTAATCTAGGTGTTGAAGGAAAAGAAAAGGTAAAGGCTTTGGCCATAGTTCTCACTTCATTAAAATTGCTTCAAGCAAGGGATTTGTGGGAATTCTTCAGAGAAGTGAGGGGTTTTCTTGTTGTTTAAAAGCTTTGGCAAGAAGCTTTGTTATTTGTATTGAATGTTCCAAAATAAAGATGTAGCCAGAGGAAATAGCATCTGTGAAACCTTGATTCACACATGTGAAACTTGACAATGATTTGGCAGTGATTTGAAGCAGGTTTTATAAAGGACAGTTAAGCAACCTTGGTTAAAAGCTACAAACCTTGTGTTTAGCACTTGAGGCAGGAGATCCAGAGGGCCCATTTCAGTGTGTAATCTTCCATTCGTGTTTCATGTCAGGCAGTAAATTCTCAGGTTGGTGGAGCAGGTTTTGGTGGTCACTCTGCATTCCAGATGTAGCACCACCAAATAACATTTGGAAGAAACCAGCAACCTTTGCCTTGTTTTCTGGAACTGCAGAAATCACAGCCTGTGCATGGCATCAAAACCAGCAGGTTGGAGATTCTTAGTTACAAACTGTTAGTTCATGGAAATGGTTAAAGTGCAGTTTAATGCTGCTGGTGCTGCTGCTAAGTAGGAATGTGATCATGCATATCAAGCATGGATCTGCTGAGAATTGAAATGTGATAAGTGTATCAAGGATGGATCACGTCTGAACCTAATCTTCCTTCATGAAATGCTGGAAATTGAAACTGGAAATTCCATATTTCATTACAAGGCTACAGAAATATTGCTGATGGAAACAGTCTTTATTAAATCTGTTCTGTGGGTATTCTGGCTTGGGCCGTGGGGCTGTCCTTGGCAGTTTACCTGGGGAAAACACAGAAGGAACAAATGCATTTTGGTTCAGTAAATGCCACCTTAACTTAATAGGTTTACACAAAGAGTATCTTGATGCCTGGGACAATAATTGGGAAAAGTTCAGGTTTGACAGGGTTGGCAGGTAGGTGAGTCAGGAGATGACATTTTTGAGGTTTGTTTTAAATTAGGGTATGGCAGAAGTGGTAGTCTTGTATCACAGCAGGCAGGAAGAGGTAAAGTCACCCCTCCTGTGTCAGGAAATCCTCCAGGTGTGAAATGGAGCTCGAAGGATGCCAACATTTCCAGTGTTTAGAAAGAAAAACATTCCCAGTAACTGAGCACAGGTACCATCAGCATCAGAAGTATATCACAGAGGTATTCTCTTATGATAACTTCTGGTTTCCTTGTGCAAGAAAAGTCAGTAGCTCATCTGCTTGGGGCCATGCTTTCATTATATTAATTTTCTCTTAGTAGCTTTATGGGAATGCTTCATAAAAGTCAGTAGAATCACAAGGATTGTTGCTTTTAGGTTATCAGGTTCAGAAGTGTTTGAGAAGTGAAAAAAAAAAAATTCATAAGACCAGGATAAATGTGCATGCATTTATGTAGCTAATAGAATGAGTGACAGGCTAAAGGTGGAGCTGAGGTTTGTGTAACAATGTGCCTCAAATCCACTTGGAAATGTTGTTTGTTCTAATAGAGTTGATTCTAAATGTCAGAATTGAGCAATCAGATGGATTCAAGTTCCTCAAAAGAGGGTTTTAGTGACATTATCTGAGAGGTGGCTGGACCTGAGCAGTCACTTTTCAGGGAGCCTAGCTGTAAATGAGCTGTCCTGTCGAGCTGCTTTCCATATCATCGAGACTACATTCACCCAATTCAGAGATATTCTTCAGTGCAATGGTGGTTTTGTTGTTATCGGTGTGAAACTGTGGAGTTTGCTTCTGGTCTTTAAGTTGTGTATGTGAAAAAAAAAAAAAAAAAAGGCTGTTTACACAGTTCCAGATTCTGGTATTTCTTCTTAAACAGCTGTACCTTCTCCTCCTAAAGCAGTTCATGTGGCCTTTTTGCTACATTGGCTGTCAGCCTCCTGGTCATTGATTGGCTTTTTTAATTATTCATAAGAAAATATTTTTTCCTCTGACAGCTGCAAACTCTTATGGCTTAGATTTGTCTGTTATTGAAGGAAAACCATGAATGTGCTTTCAAGCTACACCACATGTCCCATAGTTTTTGAGAAAACAGAACAATTTGCTTGCCATGCAAGTGAAGTCATCCTAGCTAAGGGCAGTCTATGGCCACCAGTGTCACCACTGGGATTCAGATCAATTCACAGATAGCAGGGTTGTTGCATCACTGCAGCAAGTTCCTGGCTGACATCACACAGCTGCAAAGGGGTTGTTCTGGAGCCATGTTACATCATGGGTGGGAGCCCACAGCTGACAGTGTCACAATATCTCTTACATCAATGTTGCCAGCGGGTGTTGTGGTGGTTGCAGACATTTGGTTTTGAATAGTCAGCCAAAATCTGGGCTTTGCTGGTTTAAATTTAAAAAAATAAAAATTCAGAGTGTGTGGGGAACACATGCAGATCTCTGACAAAAGGCAGATTTTTATCAACAAAATTTTGTATCAAAGCCCAGGTCTAGAGCTGTCCGCCTTTGTCGTAGATAATTGGAATGAGAGCAGAAGCCATATTCCCATCACAACAGGATTAATGGACTGATCCCATTAGCATCTCATGATGAATTGGAATTCACCACCACCCAGCTGGTCTGAGTGCCAGCAACAATTGAGCTGCAGCTCCCTCTCTTTGTAGTATATGCGGTGGGTACCCCATACCTTGCACAGTGCATCTTTATGCATCACTGATTATCCTTGGGAGACAAAATTTGTGTTACAGCTGAAGTTAAAAATGTGTGAACACAGCCCTGCTAATGTCTGATGTTAGAGGAACATTCTTCTTTGAGCAGGAGGAGTTTGCATTTAATGCCAAATGATGCAATTTCAAGCATAATGTATCTCTAGTCACATTTAACATTGGATTTGCTGGCTTTCTCCACAGAATCCCAATTAAGATGGAAAAGGTCAGTGATCTGACTCTGCTCTGAGATTTCATTTTGTATCTGTACTGTTGGCTTTTTTATCTTTCACAAAGAGCTTAGTTTCAAAGAATGTTTCCCCTTTGCCAAAATTCCACATGATCTTGCTTTCAAGGAAACACATCCATTTTTAGTAAACTAGGAGAGCCTCTTTTTTTTAAAGAAGATTTCTGGTAACAGTGATTTTAACCCATGAAATGTGAACACAAATGAGTTAATTCTAGTTCAACTTATAACAGCTATATTTCATTCATATGATTATTCATAGTGAAATTCAGTATCTGTGCCTTTAGGGGGGAATTAGTAGTTTGTTTTTTGCAGTTTAAGGTACGAGAAGCAGCAAGGGTGTGTACCTACATGTTAAAGAAAATAACCTGCATCACATCAATTACTTCTTGCTTGTAAAAAAAATGAAAATTTAAATAATGCCTCACTACAACATTGTTTATTTTCCCTGAAAAATAGAAATTTTTGCAGAAACTTTAGTTTACACAATAATTTGTACTGTAATAACTTCAACAACCAGAAAATAGAAAGGTATTTCATGCATACAGTAGCAGAAGAATATGACCAAAACAAGTCTTAATTGGCAGGGTATTAATTTGGTATTTTAAATAAGATACTTTTGTTTTTTCCTTCACCTCACTTCCACTTTCTCTTTAAAAAAACACCAGCTAGTGCTGCGCTGGGCAGCAAATAAGTGAATATATAACCAATCACTGGAATGCTTTTATCTTCTGGTTTTGTTATAGCTGTGTCTCTGATTCAGGTTTCTTGAGGAAGATGGTGGGAGAAAGGATGGACTTGCTGAATTGTTTCATGCAGTGACCGCTGTACTCTGCTTATTTCTGGTCTCATTTAAGGTCTGCTCTTCTGGCATGAGAGAGGATTCCAGAGAAACTGAACAAAATAAAAAAATGTCCCTGAATCTTAGGGATGCTGTGTTCTGGACTTTGGGAAATTTACTGAAGCTTTGGGGGGGACAAGGCAGGGATTGCAAATAACCAAATGCAGTTCTTAAATTTGCAGATTCAGAATTCACTCTGTATTTTGTCATATGTTGCTTCTGTCTAATTCTCAACTCAGTTCTCAACTCTTGTTTCTGCTTAGTTGTTCTCTTCCTAGTGCTTGCCTGTTTTTATGGTCCTGGTCAACCCTCCCTCTTGGCTCCCTGTTTGGGCACATGAAATCATAGATGCTGTGTATAAGACAGCATTCTTGTGGCCATCATGAGTAAAAATGTTTTATACTTATTAAGAAAACTTGCAACTGGTTAGAGCCATTTTGAATGATTTAAGAGACTATACTGCAGCATCCAAATTCAGCTGATTTAATCTGTTTTCCGCTGAATGACTACTGCTAAATAGGAATGCCAAGTTTTAAAAATCACTGTAGAGTGAGAAAAGTCTGCAAAAACCTATTCATTAGTGCTAACCAGCTTTGGTTTCTCTTTTCTATCACACTCTGAGCTCATTTGTTGCTTAAAATGTGTATTTTCATTTCTTCATACTTAATGTTATTTTTGCAGGGAGTTAGTCCTATAGCAATACTAAATCATAGTTCAGAGTATGTGAAGTTCTTGACTAATTCATGCCTTATGCTCTGCACAACGTGTAAAAAATAGTTTTAAAATGTTCTTTGGTAAGGTAAAGTGAAACAAAAAGCAAATGAGAATTCTCATATTTGTGGTTAAACCCTTTCCAAAACAGAGTAGAAAGAAACTTTTTGTCACTTTCTGCCAGAGAATAGGGCTCACTACTTAGGAAGCCTGTTTCTCTGTTAAAATGGGTAGAATTCAAACTGCCTTTGCCAGCACAGCTGTGTGAAGGAGGGATAAAGATGTGAGCTGAAGGATGCTTGTATTTTGTGGAATGCAGAAACTTTTACACCTTATACATAAAACAGTGTTGTAATAATTCTTTAAATAGGTGGTTAAACATCCAGTCAATGTGGGAAATAAGTATCTTTTCTAAATTACTCTTGCTTGTTTCTTGTCTTCTCTGAAATAATTTGCATTCTTCTCTCTTTCTTGCATGGTAACATACAATTATATTGTGAAACCTCGTAGCAAGTTGTGTGGATGGCAGATAATTCCAGTGTGGTTAGCTGCACTTGGTAGAAATGTTTCAGGATACATGACCTATGTTGGGACAGTATGACTGAAAACCTCTCTTTTCCTGTTAATGTTTTACAACAATGTTGGCAGAGAGATCCTGCTAGTAATGACACAATTTTGGATACTGCATTGTAGCACAGCCCTAAAACTCTGCTTTAAATCTGCTGCAGCTCTACAACTTGGAGGGGAGGGCTGGAGTGTGCTGTCATTTTCCTGAAATCATTAATTAGAATTAAACTATGGAAGTAAAGCAGAAGGGACCTTAGGACATACTAGAGCATTCTGGGAGATGGCTAGTGCAAAATAAGTATCCGTTGCATAAATTCTTGGAAGTGTATGCTGTGTTCTGCAGGATATATACAATTACTTTATTGAGTCCTTTGTTACCCACAGGTTCTTAAGCAGGTTCTGATCAGTCCCAAATCATTTGCTGCTTCCTTTCCTCATTGCTCTTAAGCTGGAGTTCAGTGAGTGCTTTAAAATGCCAAGAAAGTTCTCTGCCACCAAAACAGGGATTCTTCTGCCTGCACCAACATTTTTCCCTGGTTCTGCACAGGGTTTGTGGGAGAGGCAATCAGAAAATCGCTGTATTTCTGATCAGTTTCTCTCACACACTCAGACAACGCAAAGCTTGTCACACAGGGACAAGCTGTAGAGGTAGGAAAATTCTGCTTTGGCAGTAGCAGGATCCATCACAGTGATCTTTGCACTGATGCATTTATCTGATGTTTTATCTGGATTAGCAAATGGTAAGATCAGGATGTTTATAGAGCCTGTCTTTAGCAATCTGTAAGTGCAGGTTTTTCTTCACTCTAGAAAGAAGAGGGGGAAAAAAGGGAAAAATGTTTTCTTTTTCACAAAAAGTAGGGCAAAGATCCCTAACTGCTTTCTGTCAGAAAATAATAAAACTATTCTAGATATGCAATACAAACTTATTGCTGACTTCTATCATTTTGTATTTTTAACTCCCACTATTAGAGCTGTCGGAAACATTCATTTAAAGTGTTGTTTTTTTCAAAATCAAGTTTGTACAAGTTGAAGCTGAGGTCATGTTTGAGCCTGATACCAGCTGGAAAGAAGCACTTGAAGTTTGTGTATGGGGGAGTAATTTTTAATTTATTTCTTTTAAAAAATTTTTTTTGGTGAACAGACAAGGGTTTTGTTATGTTCCCCATTAACTTTTTGTATTGGTGAATTAGAAGCCTCCATGACTTTCATGCTTTCTTACCTGTGTGCACCCTGCTGAACTTTATATCCATCATAACCCCTGTTGTAGTGAGCTTTTGTCATCCTTGGAGGTTGGGTAATGCTTCTGTCAGAACTCAGAACTTTGGCATTTATAAGCAGCAGCTGTCCTTGCCCTTAAAGAAGAAAGAATCCTTTGCAACTGCATTATTTATCACAGTGCAGCTTGTGAAGGAGAGTAGTGCACATGGATATTTTGTGTCCATAGACTGATAGTTGGAACTGTCCAAGGAAAAATACTGATTCTTCAAGTATAAACATTTGGTAGGTGTTTTGGTTAAACTTCATTAACCAAAACAATCTTGCCAGGCAGGGAACTTAGTGAAGTTCTAAGGCAGCTTTACTGAATCTTTCTTCCCTCCTTTCAGACTTGTCACGGAACCGACTGTCGGAGCTTCCAGCAGAAGCCTGTCACTTTGTCTCCCTGGAGACTCTTAATCTGTACCAGAACTGCATTCGATATATCCCAGAGGCTATTTCGAACTTACAGTCTTTAACATTTCTAAATATCAGGTAACAGTTGTCTTACAAACTTTGCTTTAGCATGAGTAGTCCAGGTTTATACATTTTAAGTAATGCTAACTTGTTATGTTGTATATAATTTGATCAAAGCAACCTGAACCAGTCTTACCCACTTAGGTGGATCAGGGAACATGAGGATTAAGCAGCGGCTTGTAAAAGAGGAGTATGAAGAGGAAAGCTAATTCCAGCTTGAAGGAATAAATCAATTCCAGTAGTTTCCATGTGAAATATCACCATGCAGACTGAAAAGAGATGGTAGAGTTTTTGCATAGTCTTTGCAAAGCAGTTCTCAACAGCTGAGTAAGGCTTATGCACTATCCCTCTACCTTCACTGTACTGGTGGCTTTGGAAGATCTTTCTCAAGCACTAAGACTTCTCTACCAGCATTACAAGCAAATTGCTGCAACTTGACCTCTTGATGAAATCCAAGCTTCATCATTTTGTACAGCATCCTCCATTTGTAGAGGGTCTTTTAGTATATGTGGAAAGTTTCTCTTAAAAAATTGGCAGAGATACTAATTAAAAAAGTCCCAGGCTATTTCTTTCTGGTGTTATAAGCACAATTAATTGACAAAAGTATATTTCTTTATTTTCTTTTTTCTGTTGATGTGAAACTTGTACGAATATGGATTTGGATTTCCTAATGCTGTATCTCTAGTAGGTGCAGTACCAGTAAGTATTATCCTTACTTAACCAGAAATACACTTAAAATATTCAGTGTCTCATGACATTCTCTGTAGCATTTCATGTGTTCTGACCTGCCATGCTACCCATGAGGAGAGCTTTTGCCTTCAGCCCAAATATGCTCCTTTGTGACAGAGCATGGCCAGTTATCAGAGGCACCTGAAAGGGCACAAAAACATCACATTCCTCCACACTGAGTTCAGAAGCCTCTGATCAGCCTTGATACTTGATATTCAGAGTTTGTTCACAGTAACTAGATAAAGCAAGTAATGAAGAGCAGCCTCATGGAGCTGCTATTGTAGTAACTGCATAAGAACTGATTTGATCATCTAAATGGAGCGTGCTTTTTGTATGTGTCTTTCATTGCATGAATATTTCTTATTAGACTTCTGATTATTTTGTTTTCTTTCTGTCCAAAAGTCGAAACCAGCTTTCAAAACTGCCAAAACACCTCTGTAGTCTACCACTAAAAGTTTTGATAGCAAGTAATAATAAGTTGGTATCAATACCTGAAGAAATTGAACATCTCAAACAGCTGACAGAGCTTGTGAGTATGCACTTGATTTCCAACTATTACTTTTCTGCTCTTGGCCTAAGGATGATCTGTGTCTGCCACAGTGTCTCTAACTGTGTTTGGTTTTGTATAGAGGTGTTAGAAAAGATTTTTAAATACTCCAAGATTTTAAAAGAATTTTATGTGAGGGAAAGATGCACTGGAGAGCAAATGATCCATGTCAATTTAAATGTCTTCTCTGAACTGGTGGAATTAGAGTTCTTGTTATGTTTGTCTCTGGCAGAAAGCTTTTATATAGCAAATTGTGCTGTCTGAAATACTATGGAGTACCCTGAAATAAATTTCTACATCTGAATGCTTAATCTTTTAAAGCTTTTATTTCCCCTTGTGTTTAAAATGAGAACAATGCTTCATATCAGCAGTGAGATTGAATGAGTGTACGGATCTGAGGTGTTATATAAATAGCTGTCTTTTTCTTTCAGTCCCTAAATAGAGCTGCATATTTGAGTTAACAGAGACTTAGACAGTGGTAACTCATTCTTTGCTCTTCTGTATAGGATGTGAGCTGTAATGAAATACAGACAATACCTCCACAGATTGGCCGTTTGGAATCCTTGCGAGACCTAAATGTCAGAAGAAATAATTTGGTGCGTTTACCTGAAGGTGAGAAAACAGCTGTCAGTTATACAGCAGAAACTTCAAACACTTCTCTGTTTTCAGTCCCCTTTTTTTTTTCCCTGAGAGCTGAAAGCAGCTTAATTGTTTTGTGAAACATGTCTTTTTATACTTTTGATTTTTCTCACACTCTTAATCTTCTGAATTGTATCTTTGTTTTCTGTCTCCAGAGCTTGCTGAATTGCCTTTGATTCGATTAGATTTCTCCTGCAATAAAATAACAACAATACCAGTTTGTTATAGGAACCTCAGACATCTTCAGACCATCATGTTAGAAAACAACCCTCTCCAATCCCCCCCTGCACAGGTAAACTGCATCTACAAAATCAGATGACTAGTTCAGCCAACAAGAGCAGAACTAAGTTCTAAACTGAAGGACTATATTACATATTTGTTATTTAAGAACAAGAGAAAATAAATACTGTTGTCTAAAATTGTTAAATATGTAGCACAGCTTGAAAAATCCCTTTTATTCCTTTTCTGTATTAATAGTGTCTGCTGTGGAATATTGCAAAAATTCTATTAATGCTGGCTTGAATATTTCTGCTTTCAGCATAGGAGAGAGGAAGCTCAGTTAGGCAAGACTGATTTTCTGCCACTCAAATTCAAATTTTTGACTAAGGCCTCAGTGCTGCAGGTTGCTGGTCCACTTTGCAGCAGATATTTAAACTGGCTTTTGAGCTAGAAACTGCAATATTGTTAGTGACTAATTTGATTTTCAGTGTGGGTATACGAGCCCCTGAATATTTCAGGTTCTACTGTGAGCTGCTGCATCAGAGTCAAGAGGGGCACTTGCTGAAACTTGTAGGTTCAGTGGGGTTTTGCTTTCCTTGTGAAAGCAAAGACAGCTGTTACTGCCTTCATTGACTATAAATTTGAGCTGGCTTTGGCAGTCTGCCACTGCCATTCAAATCTGGGCATGGGTGGGATGCATCTGTTCTGATGCCAAGGGTATAAATTCTAGTACTTGTAAATGCTCCTGTCTTGTTTTCATGATGAAATTTCAGCATCCAACTGACAGAGTTGCCTGCAGACCAGATGTACTTGGAGGACAGCTTCCATTTGTCTATTACAGGCATCCCATGATGCTCCACTATAGCTGTTCCTCTAAAATGCTGTGAGATTAGAATAAAAGATACATTGATGGATGTAAATGTGCTCATTTATTATTATTCTCAATTGCATCTTGAATGTTTACAGTGTACTTTGAAAATGTATTGTCAAATTATATACTTACTTCACTTTTTTTTTAAACTTTTTAAAGATATGTATAAAAGGAAAAATTCATATATTTAAATACCTGAACATAGAAGCATGCAAGATAGCTCCAGACTTGCCTGATTATGATAGAAGACCCATGGGATTTGTATCATGGTAAGTTTTGCACAAGCCAGGTTCCCAGTTTTAATGGCATTCAAGAAAATTTTGTCAGTCCACCTTAAGTTTATTTAAAAAAAAAACAGATCAAGGATTGACCTTTGGCAAGTGGATTGAGGTGGCTTTGAAAAATATTTTTTATGGTATTTCATGGTGCATTCTAGCAAGGTACCAGAGTGTAAGAAGTGAGAAGTGGTTCAGGAGATGACCTGGGTAGTGTCATGTGAAAGACGGTGTCAGAGTTGATATGCAGTAAAAAGAGAGTAATAATAAACAATATAGGGGGGATGCTTTTGTGTTGTTAACATGTATGTTCAGTTTACAAGATCTTAATATTTTCCCCAGACTTACTGGATCATATCCCAGCTGTGATTTTTAACCTTTTGTACAGAATTTTATAACGGCTGTGCTCAAACCGCAGGTGTAAATGCTGATCTCCACCCTGTTAGTAAACTGTTATTTTTGGCAAGCTTTCACTTGGCACTGCTGCTTGGCATTGTAACACAAATATTGGAACAGTCAGCCATATCAGCTGCTAAATTAAGATGTCTAGCAAAAAGCAGGAGTTAAGATTTATTTCTGTTATGTGATACAGAAGAAGGGGAGTCAGTCAAGTATGAAACTGAGTATGTATAAAAATTACTTCAGTCATCATGGAAGGTAGTAATAATGCGTGGAGGAGTAAGTTGCTGAAGGATGTACTGCTGCCTTAGCAACAGTAAAACACAAATCAGGGGGCTTCACAATAAATCATCATGAGTCAGATTTATGAAGAGGAATTTGCATGAGGAACTGACAGAGTGATTCCTCATCAGTACAGAATGTCATAAATTACTGTTCTAGATGAGCCAACATATGAGCATGTCAAGGGTTAATCAATTTCCAGTACAAGCTGTTGCAGATGGTTTCTGCATGATACTGAAGATACTGTCCTTTTTCTGGAAGGAAAAGGCTCTAAATGAGAAAATGTCATATGTTTGGCTCTAGCATAGTTTATTTATTTTTAAGAGAAATTCAAAATTGAGTCGACTGTGTGCTTACTGATTTGGTATTGTCTGTAGTTGTATATTGCTCTGAAGATTTTCATAAATTGCTTTAGTGACATGAGCAGAAGAATTAATGTATTTTATTCATAGCTTGGAATTGTAAATGTTAAAGGCTGAACTAGTTGAGGATGCTTTCTCTAGAATTTTTACCAGACTCAGCAATATGAAATGAGCTTTTACTGGCTTTGCTTTAGCTTTATTTCTGTACCCAAGGGGAGATAAGAGTTGGTGATAGAATTATTTATTGTTACTGTGCTGTTTAGGGCATTCAGTGTTGCAGGTGATTCCTTCCATCTTCATGTACCTATGGAAGAACTGACCATGGAGCAGAGCACATATTAGAAGAAAATAGTAGAATGATCCAGTGAAGGAGGGAATCCCCAGTTATTATACTTTTATGTAAGTTGAGATGAAAGAAATAAAATACTTCAGCTAAGATACAGCTAATATTTCCAGGCAAGGCACAAGAGCTTTGTGTTTGTTATCTTCAAAGGTGACCAATAGAAATAAGGTGTTAGTCAGTCCACCTAGACTTTGTTGCTGGTTTATCTGATCATCTTGGTGTAATACTGTGCAGGTTGAGAGTCTGAGTGATAGAGACTCTTAAAGTTTAAGGAAGTTTGTGTCATGCTGTCAGTTCACTCTTGATCAAACATTTTTAGCAGTAAGGCTGTTGATACTGCTAATAAAACAAGATACTCTGAAATGTCATGGCAGGAGGTGTGGGTTGGAGGTTCTAGCACAGCTAATTGGTTGTTTTAGCCTTGTCAAATTATAGCAAACTGTTTAACCAGAGTGAAACCCTGTATGTTTCAGTCCTTTTCTAAATGTAAGCTGTGCGAAATTTATCTTGCAGCAAGTTTTGTTCAGCTGTAACAAGCCAGTCTCATTTGCAACAGTGAGACTCAGAGCATCTCAGGTTGGTGCTGGAGGGAATGAGGCTGAGAGGAGGCAGAATTGCCAAGGCTGTAGCAGTTGTTGGCAGACTGGCATAGTCTGGAGCTAGAAGGTTTAAAGTACTCACAGGTGAACCACTGTAGTGAATATTCTGAGACTTGAGCAACTGTTCTTGCTTACAGGAGATAAAGATACAGGTTTTAGTGTGACGTGGAAATGGCAGCAAGTATTGTCTTTCATTGTTGGTCTTAGCAAGGATTTGGTTTCTCATCCTTTGACTGCAAGCTTATATTATACAGCTTCCTATAAGCTGTACTTGTCCCAAATGCTCTGATCTGGCCAAATGCCTGATGGTTGTTCCTTGTGCCTTCTTGGTCAGGGAGGAATAAAAATCTTATGTCTCAGCTGATTTTGGGATGGCTGCTGTGTGATTATAAATGTGTAAAGTGTGTAACACTGGATAGGTGGGTTTAGTTGTGAGAGTTTGGAAGACAGAAAGCAGCTTTCTTGTTAAAAAGGAGAAGTCCTGGGCACAGCATTTACATATTTTTGAGCTTCCAGCTAACTTTAGTGTTAGATGTAAAGCTTTTCAAATTCTCCAATTGAAAAGGGAGGCAAAAAGAAAATTTGTGTCAAAACACTTCCTCATTTTTGAGCTCCTTAATTTGCAATAATTGTTCAATTTACAAAAGGGTGCTCAGGAGATGCTGAAAATATTGATTCATTTAAAATGGAATTATAGTGCAGATGGATTTTTCTTTGATCCATGTTTTAAAAATATATGTAAGTTCTATGGACTGTTAGCATAATTATGGTTCTATTGTCAGTTATTCAAATTAGTAGCTCTTTAACTACATTGGGTGACTTCATGGTCATTCTTTTTTCTTCCCACCCAAGAGGGAATTGATTTTTTCTTTGGCTTTTTTTTTCTTTCTGATGGTTTATTATGCAGATCATCTTCCTGTCAAAATACAGGGCCATAAAAGTGGAACTCCTCTGAGTTAATCAAAACTCCATGCAGATGCAAGAGCTTGACTTCTGCATAGAAACAGAAGCATAGCTTAATGTTTCTCATCTGTAGCCTCCATCCCTCCGGGTACTTCTTAGCTATTTCGTGTCTATCTGAAAACTAAAATAGGCCTTGATAGTAGAATGTCAGTCGTCTGTGAAGATGATGATGATGATAATAATAATAATTTGAAAATAAGTATTTCCTGAAAGTGGAATCTCAGAGGGAGCAGCAACTTGAGAGCAATGCCAGTGAGAAAATGACCTGCAATTTAGTTTCGATGGGGTGAAGCAATTAACTTCCTGAAATTCATTCTTCCTTGTGCATTATGTAGTAATTACTGGTGCAGTTCTCCCTGGGGCATCGAGTGCCAGTAGGACAGTTGAGCCATTGTGAAATGCCATCTGCAGTGGATCAGACAAGTTCCATTGTCTCTTTTACTGTAGTTATCTGCGGCAGTTGCCAGAGTTGACATCTGTGATGGCTATACTGCTGAATTACATAGTTTCTAAGCCCAGAAATTTAAAGAACTGTGTGGCTGTTTGGTTATATGTATTGTAACATTGGGCACGTGTCTAATGCCTTTGTCTAGACATGTCATTGACAAAGCTCTGTAAATGAAAACTGTACTTCTACAGTTATTACATTATGATGTATCTGAAATACTGTTCAGCTGACTGCAGTTTCTTATGTAATTATGACACAGAAGACATTCATTTAATACATGCTGCATACTTTTGAGTAGTAGTAGTATATTCTGTATTTTTAGTGATTTTTGTCTGTATTTATGCTTATTTATGCAAAAGTTTGTTTGACAGTGTTCTTCAACCAAAACATACGAGTAACAGAAAATGCAAGTTTGACTTGCTAAACAGAAAAATACGAGACCATTTTGCAGTTTGCTTTGTCATAATTTCTCTTTGGGAAACATTTGAAGAGTGGATCTGTCCTTTGAATCAGCTTAGCTCTGAAGGCCAGGCAGTGGCAGGTGACAGCTGACTGACAAGGATGGTGAGCTGTCAGCATGTGCCTCCTGCTCTATTGTAGCAAGTGCAGTGTAAGGTTTTCAGACATGCTGAGCTTGTGAACATGCTGCAGGTTGCTTGGTGGCTTATTCTGCTTTTGTTCTGTAATAGCTGAGAAGCTTTTGGTGGTGTTTATATCACAGTAACTAAAACTGTGTGTTTGACAGCCACGAGGAGCTCTATTCCAGTCGTCCATATGGAGCACTTGACTCTGGCTTCAATAGTGTGGACAGCGGAGACAAAAGATGGTCTGGGAATGAAGTAAGTGTTACAGCTTTATTTTTGTTGAGTGCAGTGTTGTACAGGAAAGAGAACTAAATGTATGCATCTGGAAGCACATTCCATAAGTAACATGCATGTGCTGGTGTGCAGGTTGCCTTGAGCCAATATTACTTGTTTTATTGGAGAAAAAACAAGGTTAATTTTATATGGGGCAGACCCCAAGTTGGAAATATTAACAGAAATGTATAAAACAGCGCATGAGAGGTTAATTTACTGGAGCATAAAAATGAGAAAAATCAGGTTCCTCATTTTTTAAACTTTGTAACAGTATCATTTTACAATGCTGAGTCAGCTGTAATTATTCATGAAAAGTTGTTTCAGTAAAATAAATCTGAACATGAAAATTCAGCTTTGGAAATCAGCTGGAAATTTTCTTTTCTTCCTTTGTTTAAAACATTAGTCTGTTTGCTATTTAGAAGCAAGAAAACAGGATCTCTTACCAAAAAGATTGTCAGTCATTATTACCATGAACTTCCCTCTTCCTCTTGGGGCAGCTAGAAAATAGCCAAGACCTAAAGTGTCGCAGTGAGCTGTACTACTTGCACTGCTAGCTTGATTTTAGAGAAGGTGCTAGGATTTTCCATTCTGGGATGTTTTCAGTCTTGTGTGGATACTGCAATCAAAACTGTAGACAGCTAGTTTCTAAAGAAAGCTCAACTATATGCTTTTTTGAAAATTCATTATAGCTGTCTTTTGCTTTAAATTAGTGTTTTGTGGTTGTAAAACAGGGCAATTGAGGTACGAATCAAGAACAAATCAAGAAGTAGTAGATTACAAAATCATGGTTCTGAAGAAAAATGTTTCCAGACTTCACTGTTTGTTTTCCAAAGCCAACAGATGAGTTCTCAGATCTCCCGTTACGTGTGGCAGAGTTCAAAGAGCAGAGACTGAAAAGAGAGAGTCAGTACCAAGAAAACAGAGGGAGTGCAGTTGTAACTAATGGTGGAGGTAAGTAGTGACCTTTGGCTAACAGTATTTATTGTCATCATTATTAAAGTTCCAGAATGTTTTCTATAGGTAGTAGCTTGTTTAAAGAGGAGAAAACCAGAAAGGTCTAGGTGGAATTACACAAAAACAATGTTGCGGAAACTGTAAAAATACTGTTGTTTTAAGGATGTTAAAGGCGAAACCAAATAGCAGCAGAATTGCTATTTTCTTGAAAAATTTGACAGCTTTTCCCTGTGTCCTATGTTAAAGTCTCCAACTACTTCAAATGTTTTTTTGGAATATTGAATTTCAGTGCATGGGGTTTTGCTGTTTGAGCTTCTGGGGAAGATTTACTGCAGTAGTAAATTGTTAGTGCTCTGTGCTGACTGCTGTCAGAGCAGGGCGAGCAATTTTGTCAGGGAATTTATATTTCCAACTAGTACAAGTGACTCATTCCAGTTTTGGATTTTAATCCAAACTTTAATCATCCAGGAGGGGCTGATGTTTGTGAGTGGCAGTGCTTTGTTGCACTTTCTCAATTGGTGTCCTGCAGTCTTACAGGATTTTAATCGTTTTAATTTCTAGTGACCTGCTGCTACCAGTGTCTCCTTTAGTTTCTATGCCTTAATTTTAACAGTCTTTCTGGTTTGTTTTTTCAGTCATTCCTTCTTCTCCACTGTTCTGCACTACTTATTATTAGATCTCTTCTGCATATACTTCTGTTGATTCTTCTTTCTCAGCTGCTCCCTGTTTTTCATTTTCCCTGATGGCTGCAGTTCATTTTTCTAAGTGTCGCTCTTCCCAGCTAATCTCCAGTGCCCAGCTCCCACTCTTTATTCTCTCTTCCCTTCTCCTCCCCATCTTTATCTTTTGCTATCTTCTTTTCTTGGTCTTAGACTTCTGTGCCACAATTTTTTATTTTCTCTGCCACCTTCTAGAAATATCTGAAACTTTTTAGTTGACTCACACTTTTTCACACATTAATGGGGAAAAAACTCAGTTGAAACAGTTAAATTCTGGCAGTTAGAAGAACTGAAGATATGGTGTCATGGGGACCTCTGGGCAGCCTTAATAACAGGTAGTGTTGCCAATTCTGTCTCCAAGACTAACTTTATTTTGTTGTTTGAGTTTTGTACACCAAAGATTTCAAAATGCCTCGCAGACTTTTAAGCTGGAGCATGATAAGTTTATGAGTAGGTGTATCTGAGAGGGGCACAAACCATAGCATGTGTCTGTCAGAGATCCAGATGCTTTCCAGTTTTGTGTTCCTAACACAGATACTAATACCTTACACCTTTTTCTGTATTATTATCATCATCATTGTTATTTAATAAGCAAGCATGGAAAGAAGGGGAGTTTGGGTTTTTGGGGGTTTTTTTAAGATTTGAAACTTAGATGGAGATGTAATGAAGCCACAGTATATAGGAATGTCGTTTTGGATGGTTGTAGTAGCAGAGGGGGTGGCTTTGGCAGTAACAGTTGCTAGATTGTGTGGTGAGGCAAAGAGAAGTCTGTTTTAGACAAGCAGGAAAACGACGGGGGAGTAAAGAAGAATGTCTGCAAGAGTCTGGAGCAAGTTTGGGGAGAGTTCTTTTTTTTTTTTTTTTTAAGAAAAGAGAAAGCTCTAGTGCTCTGAAAGGGAACTTATGCTTTCCCCTGCATCCCCAGTGCAGTATTTTTCACCAGGGGCATTTGCTCAATGTCATGACTCTCAGAATCCCTGGGCAGAATGTGGAAAAGCAGTGACAAGTGAAAAAATTGCCCTACATAGTATCTCCCACACAAAGGAAAATCAATACCAGCCAAACTGTGCTATTTCTTGCTCTCATTTCAGTGATTCCTAATTTCTTTTTTCATTCTTCTTTTAAAATAAAATTGCAGGTGCCTTGTATTGTTTTAGAGGGATTTTTTTTGTTTTCTGTAGTGTTTTTTCTGGTTTTTGTAGTGTTCATTATTTACACATATGCTTCTTATATTTATTGTATTTGCATCCAGATAACTTAGACATGCTGCTCTCTTTTTTGTTGTAGTAGTAATACTAGTAGAAGGATCTGTCATATTCCTTCTGATTTTTCTGACAGAGAACCAAGAGAAATTATTCCAAAATGTACACAGGTCATTGTACAGTCCTGATATTAGCTGAAAGATTTCGATATATAGTTTTTAGTTTTGAAAAGGAAATCACAGTATTTACTTTTTCAGTCACTGCAAAAGTATCTGCAGCCAGCAGTATAAAACTATCTGTGTGATACATGTTCCTCATTGCTTTTTAGGAGGCATAAATTTCAACATTATTTCAGAATTTTTTTTTTTAATGTTCGTGGGCCTGGCAAAATCCAAGAGCTTTCAGGCTGAGCTTTCCCAGACGGCAGAAAAAGCAGGGCCTTAGTTCCTGACCTTGCTGCCTTGTTGGGTTTTTTCCTCTCTCATGGGTTATCTAACTGTAGGTGTTTTCTCTGTGTATGTTTGTCAAGTGGAACACGATCTCGATCAGATCGACTACATTGACAGCTGTGCCACAGAGGAGGAGGAGGAGGAGGTGAGGCAGCCCAAGTGCCTGGACGCAGACAGCCTCAGCTCCCAGTTCATGGCGTACATCGACCAGCGGCGCATCTCCAATGAGGTGGTGCTTTTACTTGCATTCATTCCATTCACACACCCCAGCAAAGCCCTTGTGAAAACTCTTCCCTGTTAAGTCATTTGGATGTTACACTTCTGGAGAGAGTCCTTGGAAGCTGAACCTATAGAAACAGATTTTTAGCTATATCCTATTTCCTTCTGTGTTCTGTCAGTCTTAATACCTATGTACACAGTTACACAGTTCAGTGGCTCACTGTACAGACTACATGAAAAACTTGTCTGAAAAAATCTTGGTGGTTGCTCTGCCTAAACAGTAACTATGGTGCTGTGATTCAGGTGTGTCCTTTCAAAGTTCTGTGTGTTTTGAAGCAGAAAACTATTTGCTACTTGAAGAAAGAAAAAAAAGTGGATCTTTAGCTTTTTTGTAGGAGCTTGGTCCCTATCTTGTCAACTTTATATTACTGTGTTTAAAATCAATCACACAGATATGAGAGATGCATTCATTTTGAAAAGCTCCTAAATTCAATATCAGATCACAGAAGCTGAAGCACAGACACAAGAGCAAAACTCAGAAAAATCCACTGTAGGCAATGCAACCCAAGGAGTCCTTGCTGTAGACAGGGAAAAGGCCTTGGTTAGCATCACAACAGCTATTCTTTGGGGTCTGTCTTGTCATAAAAATTAAACTGCTTTTAGCTGAGTGACTGGTTTCTCTAAAAAGACAGTCCATAATACTCTACTACTACTTAGGAAGGCTGACTGCAAGATGGCATCATGCATGCAGGCATGAGTGGAAATTGGCAAGTTAATCTTGAAAAAATTTCTATTTTCCTACATTAATGGGTGCCGGTGGACATTTTTAAATAACACCAAAGGCAATATGTCTCTGTTCCCAATAGGGTAAATTATTTCATTGGTCAAATTAAACCTAAAATGTTCTTATTAGTCCTATGTTTTGCTTTCTTAGTCCTCCTGGGACCTGTCTTTAGAACATCAGCCTCTTTATTCTGTAATTCTGGGAATCCAGTCTTCACTGCCGTACACTTGTAGGTTAAACTCCAAAGAATGTATTTACATTTCAATACAAATTTTATATCTTCATTAACTTCTCTGCATGATTCTTAATACTGGAGGTTTTAAACTCCTAAAGTTATCAGCAGGCATATTTAATCTTGAAACTCTTTTTTATTTAAATTGGAGAAAAACATAAGAGAGAGCTTGCTTGGCTAGAAATGAACATCCCTGATTTGTGTTTTGTGCTTCTTTGTCAGATGTTTTAAATACCAGTAGTTACAATTGAAGCTCTACAAGGAGATTGTTTGGCATTAATGTACAGTTTTCTGAATAAATTGCTAGCTTAGTCTTTTGTGGTTTTTTGCTTAGAGCTCACCAGTAAAGCCTGTATCCATCAGAGAATTTCAGAGAACAGAGGATACAAGAAGACATTTACATCAAAACAGGTAAGATTTACTGTGGTAACAGTAATTTTATTCAGAGTTTCATGATGAATGCAGAGCATGTATTTACTGAACATGTTTAGAAAATGGCATTGGTTTCTGTTGCTTCGCCAGAAGCTTTTTTTGATAAGTTATTGCTCCAAATTAGGAATTGGAATTCTGATAATGGCAGTGAGTGGCAAAAGGCATAATTATTCTATGCCAATGCTCGACTTAAAATCAGTTGGTTAAATAAATCTGCATAATTAAAGTGCATATTTTTAAATTGATTTAATATCTGCTTTTTGTGATTTAATTTGTGCTTTGATTAAATAGTTGATTTAAGCTGTATTACAGAGAGGACAAAAGGGATAAAGGTACTTGCAGGAAGGATAGAGATACTATGGAGTAACAGATGTGCCATAAGGACACATTCTTGGTTGACTCCTGCTGGTTTTGGTATTGTAGGAGATTCATTTATTTTAAAAAGTACCTTTCTGGGTCATAATCATGAGCTTACATCAGCAGAAGGGGTAGAATGGGAATCAATTCTGCAAACAAGTTGCTTATTTTGATGAAGTATGCCTATGCTCTTTAATGATTACTTGGCTTATTGGAGAGAATGCTTATCTGTAAAATAAAGGTCAGAATTGGGCAGAGTATCAATAAGGGGTGGTTAGGTTTCTGAAAAGAATTTTGGATGTCTAGTTAAAAGAAAAGAAGATAAGCAAATACAAGATAAAAACCAAGCAAATTCTTGCAAATGAAAATTGATAGAACCTTTATTATGCTATTGAAGCATTTCAGTATTCTGTGGAGTGAAAGTGACTCCACAGAAAAGCAGCCCAGTTGTACTTGGAATGTTTGGGGGGGCAGGGGAGTAGTGGAAAAGACAACTGCTAGTCCTAAGTATGTCATTACTTATACTGTCAGTAGAAACCAATTTTTAATGGATTCTAAAACGGTATTGAAAGAGCAAATGAAACCAAGATTAGTGTGTAAATTTTTCCAGAGTTTTGGCAACATTTTAGTAAGCATTCTGAAATGTGCAGAAAATGTGCAGATACAGTAGCTGTACTGATACAAGGGAGGGTAACTATTTCAGCATATGTCAGTATTCCTTACCCTGTCCACAAGTCAGGTATAAAGTGATATAGCAGTTCTGCCATGTTCTCTGCCAAAAAAGTGAGTGCTCTTAGTTTGAAAAATTGATTTTTTGCTTGTTTGTTTACTTACTTTTTTATTTGAACATTTGTGGTCAACATGGAAATAATTAGACTTTATGAACACTGATTTCCATGATAAATCTGAAGGAAATAGGAGAAGGCTGGTTAGCTGGAGAGACCTGCTGTTCACACAGACAGATGTTAATGATAAGGGAAGTTGAAGTTCAGTAAGGTATCCAGTGATTTCAAAATTTAACTTAAAGGATAGCAGCAGATCTTCATGCAGAAGTAATTAATCAGAGATCTGAATGAATTTCAGCTTACGATGTTGCAGCAGAATGAAATTATGAAGGCACTAAAACCAGATCATGTTGTTATTGCCTTCAAAAATGTGTAAAAACAGCCATATGACAATGAGTAATTTTTTGTATTTTAAGCTTGTATGAGTCAAATATTTTATTTTGTGGCAACCACAAGCTGTAAAGTGCTTCCACAGTAATTCTGTGCAAATGCCTTGGCAAGCAGCCTCTTTTTTTTTTCTTTAGCATGCTGGAGCCATTAAAATTCTGAAAGTTGGATGTAACACAGACTTCATCTCAAGAGTACTTACATTAGTTGATTCAATTAAATAAATACAGTTTATGCCTCTGGACAGACTGTGGTGCATTCCTGATGCGACAAAGCTGTGTGTACTGTGCTCTGAACACACTCCTTGGCACTGAGCTGAACCCAGTCCTGTCTGTTCAAAACAGCTCTAAGTAATGGGTTTGTCATGTGCTTCAGTGCTAATTTAAGTAACAGAAGAGACCTGTAACATATGGGTCTTCCACATCTCATCTCCATGTGGAAAAGGCTCTAAGCGAGCACACAGCCAGCTGGACTGACATTTTTTGGAAATGCATGGTTAAGTGTGTCTGTGTTCCATGGCTGCCCCAGGAGCGAAGGTCACAGAGTTTAGGCTGTCAAGAGTAAGCTCCTTGATTTCCATCAGCTTTTTTTTCTAAGCAGCAACATGTCAGGGTACATGCTGTAGGCTGTGGACCTTGGGAGTTGTTTCAGTGCTAACAGCTGCCTTCTAGCAAAGAACTGACTGCAAAATTTCTCTCTTATGGTTGATGTGATGGATAAGAGCCAGATGGGTTCTTGTTTACCTTGTGACTTCGAGGGCTTGTGTCACTGGCAGTCACCTGATTGCTGAGGTGAGCAGGTTTGTGCTGAAATTACCAAAGGATCCTGATGTTTAAAAATAATTCTGCTCTTTCCAGGGTAGAATAAAGCCTGCAATAACCCAAATATTTGTCTTAGAAGAGAGAATCTATCTTTGTGTATTTTGAAACCATTGTTAATTAAGCAAGTTATGTTTTATTACGAACCGCAGTACTTGTAATCTGACTTGGTATCACAATGTGATTTCTTTAGACCAAATACCACTTTTGTGATTATCTGAAGCTAATTGTTTGGGCATTTCTCTCACAAAAACATTGTAATCTAGACTAGAATTAATTTGACAGTAGTCTATATGCATCAGTGGCCAAACCTCCTTCCACCTGGTGTCTTACCTGCAGGGATACAGATGAATTACGAAGACCTGAAACTCTAAATTTGATGCAGGACAGAGAGCATCACCAAGTACTAAGGAGTTATGTGGACAGGACAGAGAGGTAGGGAAAAAAACCTGAGAATTTCTGCTGATTCATTTTATTATTTTCCCCTCCCTCAAATAACTATACTATCCAGTTGTTCCTCTAAATGAGGATCATGTGAAAAATTCTTAGAGAATGAGCATGAAGTACTGAGCATCTCAGTGTAGTAGGCCAAATGTACAATCTACTGGTACATCTTATGCTATAAAAAACGTTACTGCAATTCAGGAGAAGAAATAGAAATTACATCACAAAATCTGTCATTCACAGTGAGTTAAATCATCATCACAGCTTTTAGTAGACAGTTACTCTTCTGATTTGATCAGATACTTGTGTGTCACTGACAATTCATGTATGCAAAATGTTTAGATTTCAGATTAAAAGTCTGCTTGCTTACTCTCTGTTTTTGCATTTGTCAGACCCCTGCCTGATTCACCTTATTTTCTCTCGCTATCAAGTCACCACACCCAGGTAACACATAAAATTCAAATAGCTTTGAATGAGTTTGATGCAAAACCAAACTGATGTTATCCATAAGATGTGGGCTGTTTCTCCATAACCCATCTGCAGCTCTGGCCTCACAGCCTGATGCCCTGTTTGATTGCAGGTGCCTAACACAGATTCTGAGCTGCACCGCCGGCACATCGAGCGCACCCGGCGGGAGGCCCAGCTGGCAGCCCTCCAGTATGAGGAGGAGAGGATGAGAACTAAGCAGATTCAGAGAGAAGCTGTCCTTGACTTTGTTAAGGTGCCTCCTTTTAGTACCTACTCCATACTTTCTTTTCTAAATCCCTTAATTATAACTAATTGCCATGATGATTACTGCTTGTATGTTACACTTCTAGCACTTTATAAAGAATTTGGACAAATAGCATTTAAGTTCATTAAGTGTTGGTGCTGTAGCTTATCACAGGCAAAGCTAGAACTGGGGAGGAAGATGGAAGATGTACCCAAAATATGATTGTTACAAAGAATTTTGATTTTTTGTATATTTCACCTCATTTTCTCAGTTTTCATTTGCATAGCTGTGACAGGATTGGTTTAAGAAAGAAGAGGGCTCTGAGCAGGCATAGATGCAGTTTAATTTTTAAGACAAATTTGGCAGGGAGGAAATAATCATACACAGAAAAATATTATGCTGCCTGATCTATTTTGCTATTTTGTGATAAAAAAGTTAGTTCTGGGTAAAGCATGAATGCAGACCTGTGGTGAATCAGGCATTCACTCTGAGCACTGAGTCTTCTCTGTCTCTGCACTCAATATGAAGCTTTCTGCTTAACATGCCAGTCTGTATATATGATAGTTGATTTAAATTTGTTTTACTGATTGCTGCTCTGGTCACTTACCAGAATCTCACCATCACAAATATAAGAAATGTTATGGTTAATATTTATTTTGGGTTTAGGGCGGTCTGCAGAGGCAAAGAATGGTTTATTGCTTTCATTTTAAGTTAGTTTAGAAAAAGGGTTTTAGGTGCCTAAAACTAGGCTTCTCATTAGCAATAACTGTTCTTAGGCCCCTGGTACTATTTTGTAGTAAAGCTTCTTATTAAAGATTCAGCTCAGTCTTTTAGTTGAAGATAAAGCTTATAGGATGCATGTTGTTCATTGATGAGTCTCCTGGGTTTTTTGGTTTGGGGTTGATTTTTTAGTATTTTTTCTGTTTCCTTTGTTATTCAAGACCACTTTTTTCTCAGTAGTTAAATTCCTGCCTTGGGTTGTATTTGGGGTTTATTATACATCTTTCATATGCATAATTGGAAATTTTTGTTTGTTTGAATGTGGAATGAAGGCTGATTTTTTACAAATATTAGGGAAGTTTCAGCTCAGTGAAATTTCCACAATGCATGTTCTATTTGAAAACTAAGACTTCTGATTTAAAACATTTTTAAATGATGCTGATTTGTTCTGAGCTTCTGTTTCTCTGTGACATTTTATTTTATTTTTATTTTTCTGTGTAGCAAAAAGCCTCTTTAAGTCCTCAGAAACAAAGTCCAATGGATAGTGAGGTAAGAGTCCAATAAGATCATTAGTAGGGATGTCAGCTCTTAAATTCTTAGCTCCTCATTGTGGAAAACACCTCAAAACTGGCTTATAGCATAGGTTTTTCACATATTATTAAGCCTTGGGTTGGGTTTTTTTTGTGGGGTCAGTCTAGTGTTTTCTTCTGTTCATATAGATTGCCTGTCCTGTATTGTTTTATTGGATTTTTGTACATCTTTTATGTCCTCTGCAGAAAATGCATTTCATATTCCACTTTAACCTGCTCCTTGTGAGCAGTACAGTTTATATTCTAACAGGAATGTTCAGTCAAGTTTCAGTGTTAGTCATCCTTCATTGATCAGTTTTCTCCCAGTTTCTTGTTCTTAGATCACCAGTTGTCCCAGAAATACTAACCTTCAGAATTTTGAGGGCTGTCAGAAAAAGGAATAAATGTTTTTTTAAAGTTTTCTTCTACTACAGTTTTATAATAATATAGTTTTTATAATCAAAATCAGGGATACAGTCATACAAAGCTCAGTCTTCTAGAATATACTGAGCTAAGCCAATGACATCTGTTCACTCTCTGCATCAAATTTCTGCATAGTGACAGCTTTTCCACTGCTTGCCACCCCCACTTCTGTCCAAAGAAAGATAATTCACATGGTAGTATTAATCAGATCAAAACTTTTAATATTATAATGAATATGATAGTTATTTAGCAGTATTTTCCAACTAGCTCTGCTTGTTAGAAAATTACCAAAACATGGAGTAATTGAAATAGTTTTTGCTCCTTTTTCTTCTTAACGTTTTTCTGTTCTTAATTTACTCTTCTAAAAGGTTCTTTGTTCTACCAGAGTAAGCACTATGAATGCATAGTGTTCTGTATTTGCTTGACACAACACAGAAAGCAGAATAATTGATTCCTTAAGTAATATGACTGCACTGTAATTCCTGGGTCATGTGGCTGTCTATTCCTACAGAGTTATGGATAGTTCATGGATTGTTTTAAAGGCCTCACAGTGCTATAAGCAAGCAGTACATGTTCCAAGATGTCTGTCTGTTCACATACCGTGTGTTCCTGACATTGTGTGTGTTTCTGACATTGCTCCATCTCTCCCACCTCCCAGTGTCCCTTTCCATCCAGAAGGTCTCAGCATACTGATGATAGTGCCTTGTTAGTGGTAAGATCCTGCACGTAATGGCCTTTTTCTGTGGCAGATTCTAGAGCATAGAAATGACAACACGTTATGATTGTCTCAGATTAGACCAACTGTTTTGGAGCTAATCTAAATAGCATAAAACATGACCATCTCCTTCGAAAAGTAGTTTAGCTGTGAACTATGATGTTATGAATATGTTGACACTTTTGCTGACAGACATTTGCTAATAATACAATGATGGTTTTCCACAAAATAATTAAAGCTTATATTTTGTTTGAGAGCATAAGAAAATTACTGATAGTAAAGAACAGTTTCTAAAATTAAAAATTTACCTCTAGTTGTTCTGGTTTGATTTTTTCTCCATTCAGCTTGCTTCATAATTGATGTGCTCTTCAGTGTCAAGTAAGCAATCTTAAGGCTTAGTACACCCTTCTACTTTAACTTGTCTGTGTCCTGCACATGGGGGTTAGAAATACTTGGCACAAGAAAAGTGTTCTACTTTTGAATGCCACAAATCATGAAATGCTCCTCATGCAGTTTTATTGCTTATTAGTCTTAAAAATCATCTATTTTGAACACTTATCAAAAATAAAAACATGTATGTGCATAATTCATGTTTTATGCTATTTCTTCCTTTATGGCATCCTAGCAATGTAGCATAACTAAAAAATATAATTAATGTCATAATCCATGTCTAGAAAATTAAAAATACACCTGCTTTGCCTGCTGTTGCATGACTGCATGCCTAGAATTTATTTTCTTGATTTATGTGCTTCCATTATCTGCCTAAATTTTCTTTAGGCAGTGCTCTTGGTTAGTGTCTCTCTCCTGAATGTGTTGGTCAAGGTATTTACTGTGTCTTTATTCAGACTTTTGGGTTTTCTGCTTTCATAAGACTTTGTGGGTAAGAAAGAAAGCTTAAAATGTTAGAGAGAAGTTTAATAATCATGTGGCTGTTAAGAGAAATCACTATCAATGAGCATATTAAAATATGCTTTCATAGTTAGGTCATAAAAAGCAGAACAGCAGTAGTTTGGGTTCAGATGATTCCCTGTTGTCAGTGAATTCATCTTTGGAATGTATTTTAAAGACACCTGTAAGAACCCCATTTCTATTTTATTATGTGATCACATGACTTTTGTTGTAAATTAAAATATAGAATTTTCAGAAATTATGTTGAAACTGGCTTCCATTGCTATTTGTTTCCTTTTTTCTCTTTAACCAAGTTACATCCTTTTATTTCATAAAGAGTGACCAGGCTGGCAGGGGGGATTGAAAGCAATAATTTCTCTGTTCATTTTTCTTTTGGTTCCTCACATTTTTCAGCAGCACTTAATTATAATAGTATATGAAATGCTGGAGTTTCTGATCTGCAGCTCTCATTCTGTGGTGGAAATCCACACTGTGCCTAATGATCGCATATGCCAGGGCAGCTGTTTCTGGCAATTACTGTAACATTTGGCCCATACTAACTCATTAATTTGTATCATTTTTTGTTTGCACAAATGTATTTTATATGGTAAAAACTTGTTCAACATCAAGGAAATGGTCATCAGTTTGCTTTAAAAAAATTGTGTTTACATTGCTTTTACCTTTCTATATTCTATTGCATTTCATTTGACATTTTCCCTATGCTTATGGGTTTGAAATTTAGCTGGGTCTAATTTCTGAGGACATAAGGAAAAGCTTTTAAAAGTACTAAATCTAATATGTAGTTAGAAAGCAAGTGAACCTTTATTTTACTACTTTGCTCTTCTGGCATTGTTACTGCTTTAACAAAAAAATTAAGTTGTGAATGTCCCTTTTAAAATCGTTAGTGTTTCTTTTATTCATCTTGTTGTTGTCTTTAATCACTCATTAAAATTAAAATACATTCATGTTGTACAGGTTACTCTGATCATTTCCTTCTGTTTATAAACAACGTCAGGACTGTTGGTTTGAATTCCCAGAATGATTGCCCATACCTTCTGTGAATGTTAATGGTTCAGTTTAGTTGTAGTTCTGCTGCATACCTGTGAAGTCAGGATGTAGAACTTCATTGCACACTGTGGTGGATTTTTTTGGGTTGACCTGTGATAGATAACTAGACTAAAATGTTGTTGAAGGAATGTAATCACTGGCCTGTCTGAGGAAGTAAGTTTTGTTAGTCAGAACCTTTTGCTGTTCTCACAAGGATAGTTCCATACAAACTCTATAGTTCGTTACAATGGAGATTACTTGTAGAGCTGATATCGAGCTTTCAGACTTGGCTAATGATTTCAGCCTTCATTGCTTCTAAACTTCATTTTTCTCCAAGTATCTTCTTGTTTTCTCCTATACTGTCCCTCACAAGGTTAGTATTGTCAAAGGGGAAAAAACCCAAAACATTCTCTCTTAACTACTGCTCAGTTTCTCTGTTGTGAAGCCCACAAGGTACTTCAGAAGCGTCAGGCAGCTGTTGTGACCACTTGCTCTCACAACCTTTGTGTGGTTGCTGCCTTGTGCTCCCTTTCTTGTGTTGTTTTCTTGTTGTGGTCTCAAATGTGGCCTGAGGTTGTCATATTACTGCTAGCACGTAGGATCTCTGAAACATTTTAAGTTGAGACTAAGTTTAGGTTAAGCACCAGGGTGTTAAAATAATAATGGTATGGGTAAAGTAAGCAGGGCTTGACTTATGCAAACTTGTACCTCGGAGTTCTCTCTCAGACCGTTGGCATTCATTTGTGTATTCAAATGTTTAATAATTGAATTCCCTTAAAATATCCTTATTTGGTTCATGCAGAGTTCTGGTTGGGCTCTCCTTTGGCATTCCCTTTATCTGCAGTTGTTTCTGGCACAGGGAAATTTTTGTGACTTCAGTGCTAGACCTAAAGACTGCGTGCAGCATGTGCAGAGGGTGGTGTAAGTGAACTGCAGCATCCTGGCTCCTTTAGTGTTGTGGCTGCCTTTTCTCACAGTCGTTCTTTGCCTCACTTCTTCCTTTCTTACCTCTCTTTCCTTACTGTCCCTGACAGAATGGCTTTGAGCCTCTCTTTGTGTTTGAGATTGACAATAACACCAATACCATTAAAAGGAGGCCAGGCACTCGCAAACAGGTGAAGAGCATGCGGTGTGTTGGTGTTGTGATTGTCCCTCCCTGTGCTGTGCCGTGTCCCCTTCCCTCTGCCCACTGCTGGGTGCTTGCATAGTGACCACGTCTTGTTAGTCTGTGTCAAGCTTGCCCTGCTCTTTTCATACAGGAATAAGCAGATATATTGATGTTACAGTCCACCTAGTTCTGGTTTATTTTACTGTTCTCATGTGCAAGCTAATGTGTTGTCTAAATCAAGTGATATTTGAAACTCTTAAAAAATAAAAAACCCATCATTTTGGCTCTGTCCTGCTCTGGAGAAAGAGGCAGTCTTTAAGGATCAGCTGTAAGTCTGTACAGGGCCTAAAAATATTTAAGGCCTTCCCTTCTATCCCTCTGGCTGTGCTGTTCTGAAGTGGCAGAATAGTTGGAAATATTTTTAAAACTAACTCCCAAATTTCTTTCACTACTTGTAGTTTTTAGGTTTCGTTTGATGTTCTTTCCTGTGCTGAACTGTCACTTTGCTATTTGAATGTTGTTTCAGAAAGTGTAGTGAGCCATTCAGTCCTCAAATGTTAAAGTTCTGATGGTGCTTTCAGTAGGACACAGGATTTGGCCTTCTAGATTCACTTATCAGTGACAGATGGGCACAACTACAGCCCCTGTTCTGTAAACAGGAAAAGTTGTTTATTTGGCTGGTTTTCATATTGGTCATAATTGAAATGTGACTGCACTTTATTTGTGGCACCACTGTAAATCCTGACACTGACCTCACTTAGCCAAGAGTGAGAGTCTACCCTCAGAATCTCATTTACCTTTGTGTGTAATCACAAGGACCATTTGTTAGTGTTTGTGGCAGATACAAACTGTGTATTACTGAGCCTCTTGTCTATGGGTTTCTCTGATTTTTCAGATATGCATAACATCCTCAAAACACTAAAAAGAGAGTTATTTATTTTTAATGGTGGCCTAGAATGGACAGTTGTAGGGTAAAATTTCCTTTTTTCTGATGGCATAGGTTTACTGAAGAAGCTTTTGCCTCACTTACTGTTCATAATTCTGTTTTGAATGTCACTCTATTATATGTAAAAGAAGCACTGTACTTCCCAGAAGGTTCAGGAGCGTAGGAAGGCTTTAACTATAGTTCATCAAGTATTTATGTGTTGCTTGTTGAGTGTTTCTGAGAATGTGATCGTGATCACCTTCATTTTTAACTTCGCTGCATTCCACCTTTGTGTTCAACCTGTCAGCCTCACTAACTCTGCTACTGCCTTCTCTTTCTTTCTGCATTCAGTCACACTCAGGGTTGAACCAAGAAAGCTGTGCTACTACCCTGCCTAGTGCCTCTACCTTCAGTCCTGTCAAGGTATCTCTTGCTATTATCATTCACCTCTAGAGCCAACAAAAAAATCTTGGATCCACACATCGGTTTTAACAGGTGTTAGTCTGTCAGCATCTAATCAAAAGTTCAGGTAGGGTATGAACCTGATTCACCTGATTAAACTCTAGTAGGTATTACCTCATCTTAGCTTTAGGCTGTGTCTGCAGGAGGCCTGATCTATAAAATATGGTAACCAGTCTCTGCTCCAAGGGGTTCTTGATTGTCTTTGATGTAGCTTTTTCTGTACAAGATCATTTATTCTTGGTCAAGTTGAGTTCATCAAAAGTACACTTGTATTCTTTGCCTGTTTCTTTCTTTCCTGTGCAAGCTGCTGTGCTGAATGCATTCCTCACAAGAAATCATTAGTCTATGTAAGCAGTGTGATGAAACCACAGTGTGTTTCACTGGGGACAGATGTTCCTGTAATGGCAGTTCTGCATTAGCAAAGGTGTCAAAGAGGAGTATCCTTGTGGAAGCTGCTGTATTGCCAATTCTGCATGTTTCTTAATACCTGTTTTTTGGTGTCCCCTTTGCAAGGAGCACTTTTCACTTTGGGTTGGAAGAGTTAACAATGATCTGTCATTGCACAGTCAGTGCTGTTTCATCAATTTTTTTTTCCTAAGGGAAAAAGAAGCAATTGTGTCATTTCTGTAAAAGAAAGAAACTGTCTCTGCAGAGATAAGACTTGAGAAACAATATACACAGTGGTTTCTCTTTTTTCTGTTTTTTTTATCTGAAACACATTTAGATGGATGGAGCTTTTCTTAAAACACAGCAAATTAAAATATAGTTAAAGCTTTTCCAGATTAGGACCACTCATACTCTTCTGCTTTTTTGTTCACAGAGTGATGACAGATCTACCATCTCCCCTGGCTCACCTACCGCTCAGACAGGTAACAGGGACAGGAAAAAAATTCTGAAAAATAAGATCAAAATGCCTGCTTGCTTATTTGTCCTATGAAGAGAGGGGAGCATCTGTTCCCACCTCTGTCTGTGGCACTGCTGTGTGTGAGAATTTACCCACTTACTTGGGTCTCCTTAGAAAAACACAAGGGTAGAGACAAACAGGGATGAAGCATGTCCTTAGGCAGAGCACAGCATTTGGCTGGTTTAGGCCTTCACAGAGGCATTCAGCAAGAGTCAGAACAGTTGTTGGAATTGGTATGTGGAATGTGCTTTGCATGCAAGTGTCCTTGGAAGTGCCTTTTCCTGCTCTGCTTTTATCATGCATGGCTGTAATTTATTTTGTCATCATTACATTAAAAGTTTTGGTTTGTTCTTTTTAATTACCACATTGCTGTACCCATTTCCTATTTAAACTCTAACCATTTCCTTCTTCCTCCTTCCTTTCCTGTGCCTTTCCACATTTGTTTAGTCCACCTTTCCCCTCCATATCCTGGCCATGCAGCCCCGCCTTCCTATAGAAACCCTTCCCAGCGACCTGAGAGTTTCCTTTTCCGAACAGCTGTCAGGGATGAAGCCAAGAAAGGTAGGTTTTGTAGCTCAGAAATCAGCTAGTTTTGTTACATTATATTGACATCTGCATTACCTGGGGTTTGCAGTGTTTTTAATCATCAAACTGCTTTTAGAATTCTGTTTGTAGACAGATGACATCACATATATTGTGAACAAGCAGGGTTTTATTTGGAGCTGTCCAGTATTCTTTTGTCATATCTGTGGAAGTGTGAGAATTTGCTCATTCTGGTCTGCACTTACACCTTTGTCACACAAGCCTTCAACAACTTGATAATTCTTGCATTGCCCAGTAGCCTTAACAGAATTGCAATTTCTGGAGAAAGACAGAACTCTTTCCATGTACTCCATGTGGCAAAACTTCGTCATCATTTGTGCATGACTATTATCCAACAGAAATCTAAACAGTGAGGGGATGGTGTTGACACCTCGTTTAGGTTGGTAGACCATTAGTTTGATTAATAATCAAAGGTAAGAAAGAGATTTGTGGAAAGGGATGTAATGTAGCCATTCTGGAACTTTGCGTGCAGTGCAGTAGCAAACAACACAGAGCCAAACCATGCTTAGTGATTTTCTTTCCTTCATGCTGCTGTTTTAGCTGTTGCTTCATCCTCTACCTGTGCCTTGTCTCCTGCTAATGATTCTGCAGACCCTCGAGTGAGACAGAACTCCAAACAGCGGGAGGAGGAGCTGGAGCTGATAGAGCAGCTACGCAAGGTACGTGCTCCAGGAGCCAGAGCGTGGACGTGTGTTTTGTGACGCTGCTAAATCTGCCTTTGTCTTATGGACCAGTTTCACTGAACCAATATGGGGCACAGTTGATCAAAATTAAATGGTGTGGTACAGTCTATGTACTTCTTTAAGATGGGTGCAGGGGTGTTCACTTGATTGTTTCTGGTAGATAAAGTCAGCTTCAAATTCTGTATAATAAACTATGTTGACTCCTGCTCATAAATATCTGGTAAACTCTGCTTTTATGTGTGCTTCCTTTCTTCCTTATCAGCTTTCACACTTGTAAGGAGCTCCCTGGAAACTTGCCTTTACTGTCCCCTTTTAATGTCTTTTTTTTAAAATTCTTTTTTGCTCTAAAGCTGACAGAAAAGCAGATGGAGTGCAGAGACTGCTGCCAGTCATGCTGCCATCATGGTTTCCTCATGTGCTCTAGATCTGTCTGTTGATTCTTGCCTTATCCTTAGTTAAGTGCAGAACACTTGAGCCACAAATGTTTCTAATATTTATGCTTTTTGTCTGCCCAGGGGCACCAGACTCCTGGTTTGTGCCCAGGTACAATGACAATAAACAAGAATATTGGAAATGCCACATGGCATTAAGGTATGGCTCTGCTTTGCCCCAGACTTATTTCTGCGGAGCATGAAGGGATTTCCTGAGGTGCTGTAATTAATTGTTTGAATTTTTCCAATAAATAAGAATATACTTATTGAAGCTAATCTTAAAAGCCATAAGCATCCCAGGTAGAGAAAATTCCCTCTCTTTGGGGGGAAGTGTTGAAGTAAGGACAGTCTCCTTTCCCTAAAGGAGAAAGGTTACCTTAGATAAAACAAAACTTGCTGGTGTTTGCAGACCCTCTCATGTTATCTCAGATTGCTTTCTGTGTAGTCTCTCTTGTTCTGCTCCCCAGGTAGACTTAATTTTTTTTAGTACTTAAAAATTTAGATACAGTATTACAACTTGGTGACATTCACACAGCATTTTAAATGAGTTTGAAAGCCTGAACTGAATATTTATTCATTCTCTTAAACAAATGCTAACTACCTTCTTTTTAAAGGACCACTTATGTCAAATAGTTCAGTTTTTATTTAAAGGCAAAAGTATTGTCTTAACTTTTGTTAATTGTGTTGTCCTCCAACCCACAAAGACAATTATTTTCACTTCCCTCAGCAGAACCATTCTCTGAGAATATGCAGGGTTAGGAATACTGTTCCTAGATCCTGATTTTCATTATTTTTGAATAATGGTTGTGTTAGTCCACTGTGCTGCACAATGAAAACTGTTTTTCGTTGAACTCAGTTGCTCCCAGACTGTGGCCAGCCCTGGGCCACAGTAATGCACAGGGCTTTCCTTGGGGTTATTCAGAAAGCTGGTTGGAAATGCCATGAGGACAGACAGAGTTGTAATGCAGGAACTCTGCCTCATACCAACTTCTGTGCAGAATGACCCAGCTGGAAGAGTGCAGCTCTGAGCTCCCCGTGTGTGTCCCTGTTGGTTTCCCACAGAACATCGAGTCGCGGTTGAAGGTGTCCCTGCCCAGCGACCTCGGGGCGGCTCTCACGGACGGCGTCGTTCTGTGCCACTTGGCCAACCACGTGCGGCCCCGCTCTGTCCCCAGCATCCACGTGCCCTCGCCTGCTGTTGTAAGTGTGTGACAGTGACACTACTTCATAGCTGTCCAGAGTGACATCCTACAAGGTCCTGTAATCCAGACAGACACTAAACTCAGCATTCTCCTCAGTGAATGTATGTGACAAAAAATAACCATCTGTGCTGTTTAAAAAAGGTCTGTGGTGTCACTAAATGAAATTCTGTTTCATTTAAAGGAAGTTACTTCTAACAGTTTGTAAGCAAATGTTAGCATGTCCTCCCTAAGCACATTAACTTCAAAACTAGTGAAATATGAGACAGTTCAGCATGAAAACTGAAATAGGATATTTTAAAAGATTTAAAAGAATGTCTGCGAAGTTCAGGAAAACATAATAGGGAATTACAAGTAGGATCCCACTACACAAGACAGTGAAACCATGCAGAGACCAAGTTGATTCCTGTGTCCACAGCACTACAAATTCCTCTGCTTAGGAATTTTAGCAGAACATACTCAAGATACTTGGAGAACAGCATCTCCTGGGACAAAACAAATCCCATCATACCTTTGTGATAACAGGAGAAAAAGGTGGCTGTGTCAGGGGACTGTTGAGAGCAGGGAAGTATTGCAGTCTATTTTGTAGGGAAAGTACAGAATTAGAGAGAAGTCAAAATCTGTGAGATAACAGATTATTTATCCAGTTTGTGTTTATGGAAGCCAGAAAGTGCAGTGAAAATATTTAGGATCAGCTACTTGCAAGTAATATGGACAGGCAGATTGCTGGTTATGCACCTTTAAATTGTATGAATAAGGAAAAAAATCAGAGATTGTTCCTTGGGGAAGAAGTTGAAACATGCACGTAGTCTTCACTTATCCTTCTCTTGGAGTGAGTGTTCATGTTGATTGGAATCTGAAGTGGCACTTCCAGGGCTGCCAAGTGTGTCAGCGTGGTCATGTCCCTGGGAGTCGATGTGACCAGGCAGATGGCCCCGTTATTTTGAGAACGACTGAATTGGACACACCAACATTTTAGGCAGATTGTGGGGTCATTCCAAGCAAAGGCAGGGAGCCACTGCTCAGGAGACTTGCGTCAGTGAGATCTTTTCAATGGCCTGGTTTGATGTGCAGCTGAATGTTCTGTTAGGAATTAAATCATGGCTTTGTCATGTGGATCTCAAGGAAGAGGCAGCCTGGAGTCGCGTGGCTCCGGGAGCAGAAGAGGCATCACGTCATGCCCCAGGCACAGTGAGATCTTTGTACTCCCGTGGTCCTTCTGGAGAAAGAAGCCAGCACTGGCCTTTAAGCTGCTTCCTTGCTGGGGAGCACAGCACATGAAGGGGACAGAAGAAACCCCATCACTTACAGAACTGTTGAACACCTGGAGGTGCTACCTGCTGCTCCAAAGCGTGTTCATAGGAGCAGGGAGCTTGTGTCTCTTGAACCAGAAGAGAATAAGTTTTGAGAGCAGGAGCAAGACAGAGTCTGTGCTGTGGTATGTCTGAAGAGGTGTGAAGCTGACTGCAGAAAAAAACCTCAGTTGAAAAAATGCCAGTGAGTGCAATTCAGACAGCTCCATTAAATACATCTATGAGAGGCTGACAAGCAGCAAGCTTCACTTCCAGTTTTCTGACATTATTTTTTTGGTTTCATCTACCCTTTATTTTTTTACCTCTTTGTTAATTGAAGTGTGGTTTGATATTTATATTGTTTTGCATTATAGTAATCCAGAACAGACTCTAGATTGCTTTATGTCGTGAAAATTGCTCTGAAAGCACAGCGTGGAAGCCATGGATGTGTATTTCATCAAAAGACATTTTTAAAATTATTATACTATATTCACTAAAGTGTTAGCCAGTTTTATATAACACTGTGTATATAAATATTGCATGGCTTAGAACTGTCTTTTTTTAAAATCATCCAGCATTCATAACTTTGCTTTTCGTAAAACAGCTTTGAAAACTGAGATGGTTTTATAAGAAAAGCAAACTTCAGCAGAGCCTGCTTTGAATTAGACGAGCTTATGTCAGCGCAGTGTTTTTGGCAAAGACATTTATTAAGAGTTTTATTTAAATAAAAAATAAAAATCTTTTAAAATGTTGCCAGTTAAGAACACTGTATGCCTTTGCTTCTTTGCAGCCTAAGCTTACAATGGCAAAGTGCAGACGAAACGTGGAGAATTTCTTGGAAGCTTGCAGGAGGATTGGAGTGCCTCAGGTATGTATTTCTTCTGTCCTGATATAATGTTTCAGATGCAGTTTTTCCTGGTGCTTCAGAAAACAAAACATTCTTTGGGATATTGGATTAAAACAAAATCATTAAAAATTTAGAAGGTTCAGGTACAAGCTGTCCTGCAGTATAGATCAGACTTACCTTGCATGGTCTTCCTGAGCAAAATGAAGCCAGATACAGTTTATCAGAGTGTCGTATATAGACTTTATATTTTAGTAGAGATTCATTTAAATACTGTGCATCAAATTCATAATAGCTGATGGACTTCGAGTCTGCCTTTAAAACTGACAGGTTCTATAAAACCAGTTACATTTTCTCAATGTTAGGTATGTGACAGCTTAAAAGTGGGATAAAATCTGGATGATGGTTTGCATGTGGTTTTTTTTAATCCCAAAGCTTTTCATGTTCCTTCACAATAATTCTCTTACATTAATGTCTTTACTGTCTTACCAACAAGTAACAGAATTATTGGCCCTTTCTCTGATGGTAGCTGTCTTTGCATAGTTCCTACTTCTTTTGTTATGTACCAATGATATAAGTCTGTCTTTCCTTGTTCCTTTTTGAAACTTTGAAGATCTAGGAGGTGGACACATATTAAATAGTCCATCTTATCTTATCCTTGGTCCAGTTATCTTGTTTTATGCTGTCCTGTCCTTTGCACTTTGTCTTATTCAGCAGCTGTCTCAGTACAAATAGTTTTAATACATTATATTTTTCCTAATTTCCCTTCCAGTACACTAATTGATTTGGGTTTTTACATTGCTGAGCATTGGTGTTTCTGCTGTAGGTGCTGGTTTCTTTTGTATTCTGAAAGGGAGAAGTAGACCCCGTGATTCATTTCCCAGCTACATCTAAAGGCAGTTCTTGAGTCAGTCATGCAGGATTTTCTGGTGTTTTCAGACCACTTGCAGGCATTTGAGCCGCTGGGATTTTAGGATGACTTATTTATTGAGCTGCCTGGCAATTTCACATGGCTCAGTGGTGAATTGTGTTGGAAGGGGCTAGGGAGTTGTAAATGATCATTAATGCTGGGAGATCCTGCACTGCTTTGGTCCCCTAAAAACCTTTCGACTTTCAATCCCAGCAGAATTGCACAATATAAATTCATCTGGGGCATTGTGCAATTCCATCCCAGCTTCCGTATTTATAGCTCCCTCAGGTATGAAGATAAAATTTTTATGGGATTGCAGTACAAAGAAGATCACTGGAATGAACCACAGTCAAAACCAAACAAAACACAAAGGCCAATCAAGAAAAAGTCCCCTCCAAACCCAGGCTGCTCCATCTGCTACCCCTACTGTGTAGGGCCCTCCTGTTTTTCTCATATATCTTGTTTTAATGTGAAAGAGTTCAAGGAGGGTCTCTCTGGGAAAACCGAGTAAAATACCCTCCCTGAACTCCAAAGCTGCTCTCACATGTCTGCATTACATCTCTACTGAGATGTGAACATAAGATACCTGTATGTAAGAATGGCATGGCAGACTAGTATGTTTTTCTTGAAAGGTTGCCTGCAGGTTTTTCATTTCATTTCCATTCTAATTACAAAAATAATAGGCTTTCTGAAAACATGGATCCATGTAGGAATACTTGCCTTTTAAGGGGAAGGCTACTTTCAGAAAGGGCTAATTACAGGCACCACTGCAGAGCAGCAGTTTCTGTAGGACTTTGGTGGTTTTAAAGCCCTTGGATCAAAGGAAACCCTCAGCTGAACAGGTTGATCCATGCATCTAGATTTCACTGATTATTAGCAGTTACCTGTGGGAAAGGGAGACAAGAGACACACAATGGGAATAGTTATAGAACTCTTAAACTCTAATTAGTAATAGATATTTCTGCAGGATGCTTCATTCAAGCATCAGTTACACACAAATAATTCCTTGTCCTGCTGTTTTCATTAAGTTACGTGTGGAGGCTGAACTTTGTTGAGTACTCAATGCCAGCAGCATCTCAGATACCTGTAACCTCTTCACTTCTGGAGAGAAATGGGTTTCACTAAGGCTTGTATAAAATGCCTTTTTTAACAACAAGAAGTAGTTATGTGTTGGAGCTGGAGAGGTGACAGGCACCTCACTGAACACGAAACACTGACATCGAGTTCTTTGCAATGGGAGTCTTGGAGATTTCTATGTGAGAATTAACCAGGTGTGATGTGCTTCTCAAATGTGTAGGTTGTATCTGAGATGTCTGATAACTGCTTCGTGGATGTTGCTATGGCTAACTGACTGACCTTTTTTTTCTGTCTGTTTTCCCTTCCTGCTCACACACTCTGGACAGGACAATCTTTGTTCCCCTTCTGACATTCTCCAGCTAAACCTCAGCGTTAAAAGAACAGTTGAGACTCTTCTTTCCCTGGGGACAGATTCAGAAGAATCCAGTCTTGTGTCCCTTTCCGTTCAGCTCTGGGGCTTTGTGGTGTTTTACTGTACTCTAATGCTAACGCTCTGTATGTTCTATCGCTGGGTCTTTTTTCTCTAGTGAAGGATAGTGGTGCTGCTTCCTCCCTCCATCACTCCAGTGCTTGGGAGCAGATTCTGGGCTTTGCCAAGACTGTGTGTATGAAGTGCTTTGTTTCCCACGGATGGGACAGAGGTGACAAGTACGAAGTGCAAACACGTTGGTGCACCCACACCACCATCCGTGACCCAATTCCCATTTGTATTTGCTGTGTCACGTTGAGCAGATGAAATGCTGTCCAAGGGAGGAGGTGCTGTCCCTGGGCTCGAGCGAGGGCTGAGGTCAGGACACGTGGTGCATGCTGTAGTCTGCTGACCAGTGGTGTAGTGAAAACTGCAGTGTCAGTTTGTGCCTCTGTTCTCCCATCTGTGTAATGGGAAATGCAACCACTTTGGTTAATTGCTTGAGGATTAACTGATAAAAAATGTTAAACAATGTGAAGTATTTTTTCAATGTCAATGTTCTTGATGCGATCTCACAGTCTTAGGAGACATGGTCTGGTGTTGTCCACAGAACAATCTAGCTGGTTTGGTTTTCCCAGTCCTTTATCCTGCTTCTGAGAGCATTTGATTTCTCAAATTTATAGACTCTGTAGTATTACTTTGAGTCAGGATTTTTAAAACAACTGTCAGTGAATCCTGAGCTACTTGAACTTTATAACTGCTCAAGCAGAAAAATTTCAGAGAAATTAAGTTCTTCAACAGCTTTAAAAGAAAAGTTTTCTGGCACAGAAAGAAAAATCTTTATGATTCTGTCAGGTGCTACAGAATGTCACAGCATTTTACTGTGATCTGGATAAGACTTAACAAAAACTTGTTGAATTGTCACTTGATCTTGGGCACCCCACCCCAAGCTTGTTCCATGCTTATTCCTTCTTCTGTCATTTTCAGAAACACTTGTGTCATGCAATTGCACAAATATAAGTCCCAGCTGCACAAGCACTCTTCACTGTTTTACAAAACTCAGGTAGTCTTCCATAAAGCTTCACAGCCTTTCCCTCCCCAGGGAAAGCATCCTGGTGCTTTAATGCTTTAACGTCTCAGGGACACCTCAGAACTTCAGGGCACTCCCCATGTGTGTAACAGACCGTGTCTCCTGAGAGTGGAGATCCATTCAGGGAGCTCTGCTCAGAGACCAGTGACAGGTAAGTGTTCAGGAAATGGCTGTTCCAAATGTGTCTTCAATAAATTCCTGTTATATCTGCAAATGCAGTAAATGGCTTGGAAGCCCAGTGCAAATGGTGTTGGCATTCCAGCCATAACCTGGAACACCTCTGAAGCACAATGAAGGTACACAGGAGTTCAGTTGCAAATGTGGTCACTAGCAGTAAAAATGTGTTATGTGTATGTGGGTCTCACAAGCTCTTGTACTGTGAAGTATTTATCAAAGGAGCAAGTAAGAGCTGCTGCCTTCTGTCCAAGTCACACAAAGTGTTCTGTCCAAGCCAAACATCACTGAGTAAAGAAGGGACATCTGACAGGGGGAGATTGTTTTATTTTTAAGTAAGCTATTTTTGCACTGCTTACTGGTATGAACTAAAATGAACTCGGTTCCTGTGTTTCTTAACTTCTAATGAACACTGTGATAAAAGCTGCAAGGGGTTTTACACTAACAGTGCCTTCCAGTTTTTAAATTTTGTTTGTCATTACTGTCTGTGGTATGGAGTCATTCCAAAGCCTTTCCCCTTTATCTGTTTGCATACATAAGAAAAAAGATAAGGCATATTTACTCAAGTTTACAAGTATTTTCTCAAAAAGCACACTTTTTTCAAAGTAATATACATTTGCTGGAAGAAAAATGTATTTTAGCCTGAGCATATGGCTTTCTGTGAGAATTACAGTCGGGGCTCACTTGTTTTCTCTCTGCTTGGAGCTTTGTGGGAGGAATGTTGGCTGCCACTGTTTGTGCTGAAGGATTTCTTTAACCTCAAAAATCAGTAAAGACTCAAGGAGTGGAGAAATGCCAGCTAATGTGAAAATAATACATGACAAATAGTCTCTGTAGCTCTATAGAGAAAGGACACACTTGGGTTATTTTCTGCAGATACAGAGAACTGTTGGACATGTATCCTGACTGTTGTGGAGTGAGGATGGCCAGGAGGTGCCATGGACTTCTGTAGGATGAGGCTTTAAATACATCTTAGACTGAGAATAGCACAACTATTAATAAACACTTTGAAACCTCTTTTTGCATGTTGCGTATTACTGTTATTCCTCAGGATGATTTTGGGGGCCGCCCACTAAGCAGGGGCACTTTGGGGAGGTGAGTGAGTGGTAGTGACTCATTCCCTGCTCCCCAGCAGGGCATCCCTCACAGCTATAACTGAACAGCCTTGTCTCATGAGACTCTCTCCAAGAGGTGTGATCTGGAAAGGAAGCTGTGGTTCCTCTCCCGCTCTGTGTTGTAGCTCACTGATCGTATTGAGGCAAAGCTTCCTCCTCTTCAAGTTCATCTACTTTGGTTTCATAAACTGCTGCCATCTCAGTGTGGGCAGAGATGGAGGACAATTTGCTATTCCCCTTTTCTCCCACAATCCTTTATCAAATTCTTATTTGTAGAGTTTTCCATTAAAAGAATACAACAGATTATCCCAAGGCCACCTTTCTTGAGTAGTCAAGGTCATGGTTCTTTTGTGACAAGCAGAAATCTCCTGTCCTACCCCTGTGTGTGTGTGCTGCCTGTCCATAACATTTCATATTTCAGTCACCTTTTGCTTAATTTTTTTTTCTTTTCAGTTGAGTGGTTTTCATCCATTTTGTTTTTGTCTTTGTTTTGTTCCCCATTCAGGAGCAATTATGTTTGCCTCTGCATATTTTAGAAGAGAAGGGTTTGACACAGGTAGCTGTGACTGTCCAGGCGCTCCTGGAGCTGGCACCCCCAAAGCAGCAGCCACTTCACCACTTGTCTGCTGTGTAAAGACCTCCGGGACCTTTTGGGTTACCTTGGCTAAGCAGAAGGACCTGAAGACTTTACTGCCCATGCAGTGCATCCAAACACACAGAGCTCTGTTCTAAGGAAATGAGTTCCCGTGATTCCTGACAGGAATGTTTTACTTCATTTCTCCATTTTTTTGGAGATCACAACAGTTTCCAGTAACATTTTTTATTACCAATATTTTGCCCCTTATTTAAAAAAATGAGAGCTCATTGGGAGGAGGGCAGGGAATTTCAGTGGCTGGCTGTTGGAAGCAGCTGTAGAAGCTGACCTTGCAGGATGGAGAAATGGATTTAGAGTTTGGAAAACAATTTGTAGGGGAATTTGTAAAAGAAAAGGGTGTTGCTGCAGTGAGCACACAGGGAATTAAATTTCTTTCCTTACTCACGGGGTGCAAAGAAATGGCGTTTCTTTGCCTCCAAAGAATGGCTATTTCTATTATAATATTTTAAAAAATGCATCACACAATCTTAACCTGCAGTATTTGATAACAGGATCGAACCTCACACAGCTGTCACTTGCCTTGGCAGATCCTCATTACTAAAAGTCTGAGGAAAAAAACACTTTTTTTTTTTTCCAATGGAAAAATTACTGCATGTTCTCTCTGCCAGAAACACTTCAGTAAAAGATGCTAAGTCAGATATATTCAAATGGGATTAATCCCATCAGCATTCTTGCTGGGTTCACTTTCAGTTTGAGATTTAAGATGTCTTTATCTGAACACTTTTCCAACAGCAGTGGAGGGAGATTGTCCCTATCCTCACATCCCATTTTGGTGGTTTTGTGGGATCACTAGAATCCCGTGCATTTCCCTGCAGTGGGAACAGTGCCAGCCTGCCCTGCTGGTCCTTAGAAGCCCTACCAGCTAACACATTTATGAGGGGCTGAAGCATCCCCTGCAGGCACAGAATGGATCATGTTAAGAGCACAGTTCTCAAGTTCCCCAGGTGGACTGGGTGTTGTCAGAGCAGCTCTGTGCTAAGGCAGCTCTGAAGGGTTAGGCAAGGCTTTCAATGAAGTCCTTTATTAGCTGGAGTTCAGGTAGAGAGATGTGCTGGTTTTACAGAAGTTACTACTTTGTTCCTCTTTCCTGAAGGTAAAAATGGAAACTCACTGTACAGAAGTGGGAGAGGCAGCTGACAAGTTTTGCATTTTCCTGGAAAGAAAAATATTCTTTTGCTGATATGCAAAATAAAGACAGTGTTACATTCTCTGGTCCTATTGACGAGACCAAGCTCACTGCCAGATCAATTAACAGTATTCCCCCCTCCAAAAAAAAGGTCTCACAAAATCCAGCTTTCCACCCCTGTGGTTCCTTTGTCAGGTGTTGCCCAATTTAAAGCATCCCTGAACATTATGCTACTAATACATGGTACATGAGGTTCTGAAAGCAACTCCAGGCATCACAATATTCTGTCTGAGATATACTTGAAGCAAAATACACCAAGAGGATTTTATGCAGATAAAGGAAGAAGAAATGGGAACAAATAAGCTAAAAGTCATTTTTGCAGAAGTAAAACCTGCTGTGGGAGCTGCCAAGGACTGGTCTTAGCTGCATTTTCCCCCTTTCGATTTGCAGTTTTGTTTCTATTTTGTTTTGCTTCATGTATTTCTTTCAAGGGCCATTGTGGTGATTGTTGAATCTCGTAATTATTCCAGTTGCTTGTTACTGACATTGGTTGGTCACATTCCAAGTGAAGAACACCTGGAAGGTGTTAAGAGTGCCCAACCACAAAGAGAAACATGCTGGGCAGATGCAGGGCATGGAATTACCAGGAACTCACAGTACCCACAGGAAGTGCAGCTCCACACAGGCGTTCTCGCCCCCTTAAGTAGTTTTTGTGTTTCACTTAATGCCATTGGTGAGGAGCGTTGGTCATTCCCACAGGGTTACACAGAGGTGTCTGAAGTGTCTGCTGCAGTTTGCTGAGGGGAAGATGCTGCCACTCACAGGCAGCACCACGGACACAGAGTGTTCCTGGTGTGTTTGTCTCTGCACATAATTTGAGAGAGAGGGAGGCACTGACTTCCTCTTGGTTTCCAACATTAGGTCACCTGTAGTTACAGGGGTAGTTGCATTTAGCAGCACACCCATCATGGGCTATTTAAATACCCCTGTTTGAAGAAAACCATTCCCTTCATGGAATTGCAAGGATGTGGTGATTGCTCCAGCACATAAAGAAAATTAAACTTAGCAGTATTCAGGTTGGTGGAAATTTTGTTATTTAATTAACAGTAGCTTTTAATGGGGTGGGGGCTTGAGTCTGGCCTGCCATTTCCTATTGCCATGTGTGGCTCACAGCCATGAGTGGCTTATGGCCAACTGTGGCTGGAGGCCAGGCAGGCAGAGGGTCCCTGGCACCAGGTACTTCGTTGTGAGCAACATTCACTCTGGCAGTTTCAATGTAGGTAATTGTGTTAGCTTGACATTTGTAATCTTAAGTTTTCAGGCTGGCAAGCACTAAATCTTGTCCAGATGCTTAGGACAAAAATCCAAACCTGAAGTTTCATCATACAGTTTATTTAATGTGTTACACTAAACCCACTTCAGTTCTCTCTTGCAAAATGGGTTGGGATTATTCAGTATAGTTATGTGCAATTTTTGTTGTATCCCATGAAAAGAGTATTTGAAAGAAAACATGTATAAAGTTCTATTCTGTGTGTTAAAGCAAAGAAGAGACGGCCTTTCCTCTTCGGGGCATTTGTGTTGGAGATTGTGGGAGGGATCCACCTCAGTGTTTGGTGCTGCTGGCGTTCACTGACTCCATGGTGTCACACTCCTCAAACCTGGCGAGCCCTGAGCAGTGTCTGAGGCTCTGCAAGGTCACACACTCCAGGAGGAGCGGCCCAGGCACTGGGGAGCCCCTAATGGCACTGGGGGGCCAGGGCAGAGCAGCTTGGGACCCCCCTGTGAAGGAGAGGCTTTTGTAAAGGCCCTGCCCAGTGCTTAAATCTACCAGGGACAACTCTTTACAGCACCACAGCACCTCTGTTGTTCTTGGTAACAGCAGGCTGGCAAATGGTATTCATACCTCTTTATGAATATAAATGGTTCTTTGAAAAACTGTTTTAGAAACAGAGGACTTGTAAGGTGAATTTGGACATTAAAAAATTCTTTTGTATAGATATTGTGATGTTCTACAAAGTGATCTAATTTTGTTATTTCTGAAAACAGTGTAAACGTGTAAGTAATAGAGTAAAGGATTTTAAAGCTTCATCCCATGCTGTATGTCTGTAAATACATTCCATAATTTCTGTTACATATTAATGTGTCTGAATATTGTATATTTTAAATCGCCTGTATTCTGCCAGTAGCGTGAACTTCTAGCACATTGATAATATAAAAGAAAACCATGGGTATTTGAAATAAAGTTTTAAAACTTACATGAAGTGCAGTATTTCTTCCTGCTGTTTTTCTGTTGCTCCAACGAATGTTACATCCTCTGTGTCAGGTGTTTATTCCCATTCCACTTCATCCCAGTTGGCATTTGATGGACCTACTTTGATTTTCTACTTCTCCTAGTTAACCAGGACAGGAAAATCCCAGTATTTTTACACGTATTTTGTAGCCACATCCAAAGCTTTTTCTTGGGAGTATTTTTAACCTTCCCAGATACTGATTTTGTACGGAATCTGTTGCTCATCCCTCCACAGCCTCTTGTTTTTTCCTCCTCTGTGTAAATTATACATTCTGGGCTTGGGGTTTCCTACTGCCAGTTCCATTGCTCCTTGTTCTTGTCCTTTGCTTTCGGCCTGTTTTGGGTTTGAAGTGTAAAACTCTCACCCCTGCTTCCTGACCCTGCTGCATTTGAAAGGTTTATTGTTAGCCAGAATGTTTAGTCCTCTTTTCATCCCTCCTCATCACTAGTTTTATTATTTTTTAAAATATAAAAATGCAAAGCCTAGAAATCGCCAGAGATCCACAAACCCTCCCTGCTTGTGTTACCCTTGTGATGCTCTTCCCTACTCACCAGGCTGCTCCAGCATCCTTGTCTGACCTGGTTACTCTGTCAGCCCCTGGGGGCAGCTCCATTCCTGCCTCTCTCAAGGCTGCCTAGCTCTCTTCAGGTATTTCTTTCTCCCCCTCAATCTGTAGCTTCCTTCTAACCAGCTTCCCAATCTCCAGCCTTTATTCTGCATTTAATTCCCAGGAAAACCCTCTCCAAAGGGCATATGATTTCCCTGCAGAAAATTCTATAGATGTACATCTTGATCCAGTCTCTCCACAGCTGGAAAAATGGAGTAGTACCAAGTGTGGCACAGTTCCTTGGAAGCGCTGGGTTTGGGACTCTGCTCCCATCCCTGGCTGTTTGCTTGGCAGCTGCACAGCCCAGACACAAACTCTGCTGTGGTTTCCACGGAGTGAGGGGAGGCTCATACAGACACAGTGCACTGGGATGAGCTGGTGCAGCCAAGGAGGCTGGGAGGAGCTGGATGGGTGGCACTGTGGCCACAGTGCCCAGCCCAGAGTGTGTGGCAGGTCACAGGGCTCAGTCAGGTTAAACACCTGTGCCCCCATCACTATCCCGCAGTGGCCTCATGTGGGAACCTGAGGTTCAGCACCCCAATGTCATGGGAAAACCCTGTTCCACTGTTGCCTCTTTGTTTTGGTTTCCAGAGCTGATCATTGTCTGCTGAGTAGCAAATGCAGCCCAGAGTCAGATTTCAGTTGTTTGGTTGCATTAATAAAGAGTGCCCAGAGTGTGACATAAACAGCAGAGATTTGCTGCTCTCCATCTCATCCTGCTTTCCTTAGCTCAAAGCCTCTGGAGAGTTTTATGATCAACTTCATTCCTTCCATCCAAGCAGGTCACCTGTTAACACCCCCATTACATGCAGAAAACAGGTCTGTGGTGAAATGTACTGAGTCAGCAGCACACGAAGAGTTAAAATTAGGAACTTAAGTCCCGGGTTTGCACTGAGGCACTTCCTGCAGTGGGGTGTAAAGTCAGTCCTGGCTCTGTTCTGCCAGCACTGAACTGGAGCGATCCCTGCTCTTAGTGCTGAGTGGGGAGCATGGGAAGCAAGGGAATTTGTTCAGTACCGGTGCTGGAATGGGAACTTGTTCAGGCTTCAAAGAAGCATCTGTGCTCCAGTGGGAACACTGGCACTTCCAATGCCGTTTGCCTGGAGCATCTGAGACTTCAGCACTCCCCTGACAACAAAATCTCCCTCATGAGGCACCAGCGCCCTCTGTTCAGAGTTCTGAGCCACAGGCTCCCTGCTCATGGTTTCAGCTCAGAACTTCAGAGCTTTTGGCTCAGTTCGGGTTGGACACAAGGAGGTTTGGATGGAGCCAGCACGAGTTGGTCACAAAGAGCAGAGCAGACGCTGGTTTGAGATCATCTCCCACGTGACAGAGTCAGAAACCAGGCAGCTCAGCCACAGGGCTTTGTGCACTGACCTGCATGCAGACTGACAGTGGTGTCAGGAGCAGGGATTCCCTTTTGGTTAAAAAGCAGCTCTGCTCCCTGCCTTCAGCCCTGTCCCACTGTGCAGTGGCAGTGGGGATGGTTGTGACAGACCAGCTTCTGTAGGCAGCATGGCTGGCTGCCTTTTCCCTTTGTCCCTCCCCTTGGTCAGAGGGTATGTGGAGCTATCCTGTCTGTGCACTGACACTGTGCAGAACTGTCGGAATGGAAACTTGTATGCTCTGACTGCACTTGTGTTTACACTGCAAACTGCCCATGTTCTCCCCTGCTGTCCTGATGCCAGCACTGGAGGCATGGAGAGCACAGAGGGAGCCCAGCTGGGGGTGCCTTGGCCTCCCCACCTGACCCAGAGCCATAGCCAGTGCTTTGGGGGTGGCAGAGTAGGTTCTAGGTGCAGAGCATCCCATGCTGCTGAATTGCTGGGCTGGTAACAGGATTACCTCCCACTGTCTTGTTTCCATAAAGCACTTTGCAGGGGATATAGTGTTTCTCACTGCTTTGACGCAAATCCCCTTTCTGCTGGGAAAAAAGGCTGTACAAGGGCAGCTTTAAGATCCTTAGTGCAGCTTCATCATAACTGTGTCTGCAGGAACTGCGTTCTCCAGAATTGCCCAAGCTCTCTTACATAGTTTATTTTGTCAGACATACCACAGTGCCCTGCCCAGCACATCTGTGGCCACTTTCTTATTTCTTTCCTCCAGATTTTTCCTTGCCTGTTTCTTTCTCTGCTAACTTTCCCTTCAGATACTTCTCAAGCTCCTGGTATTGGCCAAGGAATCTGCGGACCATTGTACCCTTCCACCAGGACTGCACCTGGAAGTGAGAGAGAGAGAGAGGCCTGAGGGGAAATCGCTGGGGTACCTGGTACAGCTCAGTGCCTGGACAGTCTTTCCTGTGTTCCCCAGGCACAGAGGGGAGCCTCCAGCCCATGCAGCAGCCTTTGGGCCTGTGCTGGTTGTGCCCAAGGCATCCACAGCTGGGCTGAGGGCACCTGTTGCTGGTGGCAAGGGACAAGTCGGGCACTACTCCATGACCCTCCCTGCATCACCTGTGCAGTGATATTTGCTGGCTCTTTCCCTTTCATTTCCCATCTCAAACCTGCAGCCAGCTGCCAGCTCTGAGTGTGCCCCAGCAAAAGGAACAGGCTTTGTCCTTTGCTTGTGCCACCACACAGCAGCCAGATTTCTTGGGCTGTTTTCTGCCTGGACAAAACCCATGGCACAGATTATTAACTCGCAGCTGCTGCTGGAGCAACACTGCCTCAGCTTTGCTCCCCTTTACCTTTATGGCACTCTTCAGCTCCAGGGCTTCCTGCTCTCTTTGTTTTTTCTTGGCCTCCTTGTCTGTCCGGTCAATGATGATGGTTGCCTGGAATTTCAGGCACTGCAAGGAAGCACAGGGGTGGAAAAGCCATGACAAACACATCCCCTAAATTGCAAGGCCAGCCTTCAGGGTTCACTGTGCCCAACCATTTGCCAGGACAGGGCTCACCTGGACCTTGGTGCAAGGATTCTTTCCCTCTGCTGCCTACAGGTCTCATCCTTGCTACACAGTTCCCATAGCCCTGCCAGGACTGCTCAGGCCCGTGGGTTGTGGTGTCCCTCTGCACCAGGGAGCTTCAGGGCAGCCCAGGGATAATGTGTGAGTGAGGGCTTTCCTCCCCCACCTCTATTATTTGATCTTTCCTAAATCCAGATAGCAAATGTTGCTCATTACCACCGTCAGTCCTCAGGCACTTGGAGCCGCTGCCAAAGTGAAACCTCTCACAGCCTGGGTGTAATTAACCCCCTGATCCCGTGCTGTAAAATGGCTGGCTGATAACTTCCCAGGCAACAGCTGGTGGTGGGGAGGACATTTGGTCCCCCAAGCTAAGCAGCGGATGATGTGCAAACACCCTTGGGAGACTGAGATGACAGTGTACAGAGTGAAAAATGAGCACACAAGCAGGGAAACATCCAGCTCTGTCCCATCATCTCCAACCCACGGACAATAAGGAATGTTTACAAGTAAATTCCTTCTGGTTTTAAAACACATTTTTCTAGATGGCTTCTCTCTGTCCTGTGCTGCTGTTCTGCTGTGATCAGAGCCCAGCAGTTAACCAAGAAGCCAGTGGGGCAGGAGTGGTTCTACCCAGAATCAGCTCCCTGATAACAGAGCTCTGTGCAGCTGGGAATGTGTGTCTGCAGGAAGGGATGAGCTGCCTTTTCCAGTCTCAGCCTGTCTTATCCCAATCTTCCCAGAAGGAGCAGATTTGTTCAGACTCAGGCAGCAAAGTAAGATGAGGCATACTGATGGGATGGGACAGTACCTGTGCCTCTCACAAAGGCTGTCAGTAGCTCTCTCATTACTTGCTGGTATTTGAAAATAGGGAAACATCATCATCCCTTCTTGATGTCACAGGTGTCAAATAGAAGATGACATCTCAGCCGTTGTCTTCCCAAGACAAGTGCTATAATCACAGCCTATGCCTCAAAATTACTACTTTTTTCCCATGGTCCTGGTTCCTTATCCAAATGAGTGTAGGAAAAAGCCCAATGCAATTTTGCGTGGCTGAACATTGAGATGCTGCTCATGCCTTACCTCTTTGGCAAATCTCTGCATTGTTTCCAAGTTCTCTGCCTTTAATGCTCTTAGATCATCCAGTTCTTCATCTTTTGCAGCAGTGTCTTTATTATATTTCTCCATCCAGTATTCCAGCTTCTCTTTCACTTTCTGCATGGGGAGAGAGTAGTGCTTAGTATGGTGCAAAGAGTGCACAGGTGAGAGGTTTGCTACTTTTATATGGCCTGCTTTCAGGATGTTGGTGAGAGTCCTGTAAATTGTGCATGGTCAGTGTTTCCTTCTCATCTTGAAAGGATCAAACCCCTAAGACTATTCATAAATTACTGCAGGGCTAGTTTTGTGCAGTCAGTCCTGATGAAGCAACTGACAGCCAGAAGCCATTCTTTGTGTGTATACAGAAGGAAGGGGCGTTAAAAAGCACAATTTGTCAGTGGGAGAGCTTTTATCCTCTGCCTGACTCCCTACCCACTTTCTGGATTAAGCTCAGCACACCAGGAATAAGGTCCCAGGGGACAGCACTTCACACTATTTCAGGTTGTGAACTTGGCTTTGTATTCATGAATAGGGCAGGTGTTTCTGAAACGGTCACCCAGATGACTTCCTCCTATTCACCAATAACTGCTCCATAGCAACCACCGTGATTGCTTCCATGGAAAAATAATCTGAGGAAAAGCATCAATCTCATTATGGCATCACAGCTGGACACACAAGGGGGATGGAGGGCATGGTCACCCTCGTGTCTGCGGGCCCCTGCAAAGCCACCAGCTGCTGTCTGAGCACTGAGGGGCTGCTGCTGGGCTGGCTGCTGGAGGTCAGCCAGGCTCAGCATGTACTTGGGCAGTCCCCTTGCTGGGAGCATTGATCAGACCAAAGCTCTGGGGTGCAGAACACACTGTTCAATTGCTCACAAGATACAGCACTGGTTTGCACTCAAATTACGTTTTTAAAAACCTATTATCTGCTATTAAATTCTGTACTGGCAGTGATGTCAGGTACCCTGCAGTAGTCCAGGTTTTCTTCCCATCATACCATTTATGAGAGGCTTTGCAGCATTATTCACTGTAAAGTTATTCACTGTTAATGATAGGAATGATCTGAACCTCTGAATCAACACCACAAGGACATTCATGCTGCTGAAAATGTGTACAATAGTTGTGGGTTAGCAATGATCCAACCCCAATTCTTCCTCAGATAAGGCTGGACTGGCCTTCTGGCCAACTGGACAGGCAGTTTGTGTCATTCCCTCCTCAGTGTCCCTTGCCTCTGTGCAGCCCTTGGGTCTCTGAAGCTGCTGCCCTTACTTTGGGCTCTTCACTGGGGTGCTGGGAGCCCCAGTGGCTGCCAAGGAGAGTCTACATAAAATTCCAATTAGCCAAATACAACTGTCTGAGAGAGGAAAAATACATAACACCTGAATAAACAATGTAATTCATTACATGAACCCTAATTCTAAGGAAATATATCTATATGCAGCAAATCCCAAGCCTGGGACAGCTGCATAATTAAAATTCGAGAACAAGTAATCATTCAAACTGCAGCAGTCATGAACCTGGTGCATTTGATGGAGCAATAACTGTTTTCCTTTAGGCACTAATTGATGATATGGTGTTTATAGGTTGCTATTTTAAGCATTAGCTGACAGTCACACATACCTGATATTGTTGCGTGAGGAAATCTTCAGTCTCTGAGTGGAGTTGAAACTCCTCATCAGTTTTGCTCTTCAAATTCTATGATCAGAACAGACAGAACACGTGTGAGACAATGTTGGTGTGTATGTGTGTGCACACAGTGCTGCTGAAAGCTGAGTAAAAGTGCTGGAGCTCTGTGTAGTCCACAGACATTTTTTCCAGTGATAAAATCAGCCAAGGCAGTCCCTGCTCCTGGGCCATCCATGAAAAAGGGACAATTAGATCAGACTTTGATCACTCAAAAAGAGATGCTGCAAAACCAGAAGAGTTTTCTCATCCAGTATGGCTACACAAGCAGCTCTATCTGTATAATCTGTAGTGCCCCCCCAGTTGGGGGCACTACTGGGAGCTCAGGCTGCTAATACCTTTGTAACCACCCCTTTGGATATACTGCTAACCCCAATGAGTTTCCTGATCCAGTTCAAACAGATGTGCTGCTGACTATAATGGAGAACAGAGAGGGCATCTGGGGAGTGAGGGAGGCCTCTTCTCTTACGAGATGGAGATGCTTTCCAGGGCCATGGGGAAGGGCTTACCTGGATTTCCTTTTCCAGGGCATTCTCTGCACTGCTGTACTTTTTCTGGCTGAGTTGGAGCTGGAGATCTGTGTTTTTCTTCATGTAGTAGCTCTCTATGTTCAATATGGCCGTCCTCTCTTGAAGCTTATCTTTGAGACAATCAATAACCTTATCTTTATTCTAGTGGAGACAAGAGCAGCACAAAAGCAAGCCTGGAGACTGAGGTCAGCTCACCCACTCCCTGATAAGGTCAGAAGAGACAAAGCTATAGGCTTCACTTTCCCTGAATGTTGCTCCATTTAAAGGAGCATTTCAAAGGTTAGTTTGATCTGTAACCCATATAGACAGCAATAAACCCATCAGCAGGGAGTGATTGCCTCTGGAGAGGGTGGAGTGAGGAGCAGAGTGGGACAAGAAGGCAGGCCTGCTCTCTGGTCAAGAAACCAATTCAGTCATGCTTAGGATAAAATATGGAAAAAAAGCCAAAGAATTTTAACCACCTAAAGTTACTAACTTTTACTAACACCTTAGACCATCTCAGTGAGTAAGCATCCGTAAGAGGAGGATAATGTCTCAGCCCCACAAAAACCAAAGTTTTTATCCTAAAGTATACTCTATTCCTTGGATTTTTTTTTTTCTAGCTATGCAGCAACTGTACAAACACAGCCTCAGGAACAGGTGCAAATCTAATCCTGACTTGCTTGTATTTTCAAATAGTTCTTTCTTGAAATTTTACCAGGTAGATGATGCCCACTTTGCTATGAAAACATACACCCAGGGCAAGGAGGCAGTGCCAAGGAAAAGCTGGCTATGAGGTCCCAGCCTCTCCCCATGCCTTGCTTTGCAATGGAGCTGAGCTTTCCTGTGGCAGAAAGCTCAGATTTCTGTTCCCAAGAGTTCTCCCATGGGCCAGAATCCTGAGTGGTTTGTCCAGCTTTTGCCCAGGAAGCAAAGTGCATTTGCTTGATTTGGGATTGCTGTGTTGTTTACTCCTTTTTAATTAATTTATTTGAATAACAGATAAAAGTTCATTACCCTGGGGTTGGAACTTGGGACAAATGCTTGTAAAATGAAGACTTTTTTATCGAGTTAAAAAGGTCATCAAAGCTTCCTGTGTAATTATGCAAGATCAATGTGAATGCACCCAACTGCTCCATTACAGCCTTTCTCTTTGCTTCCCTGCCATGCTGTGGTGGGTTATACTCATCAGCCAAACCTCTGCAGCTGAAGATGAAATATCAAAGTGCTGGCTTTTTTTGAAGCCCACATATCTTGTCTCTGAAGCACCTCACATTCCTTAGCTGTGTAAACATGGAAACATGCCACAGGAAGAAGCCACCTCAATAGTGCTGTATTTGAAAGTCCTTGTAGCATGACTCATTTGGAAAAGGTCTCCTTATAAGAAGAGTTTGGAACAGTTAAAAGGAAAGTCCTTCCTTCTGTGCCCCTTGTCATATATAGGAAGAGTCGAGTACATTTATGAGACTCAGGATAATTGGAGCCTTGGCTGATGTTGTTTTGTGGCTTCAAAGGTGTTCACATGTTTTTGGAGGTTTCAAACACCAGATACTATTTTTATGGCCATATCATCATATGACTGCAGACATGAGCTGTTTGTGCCTTATTAAGGTTTCTGGTCATGGTCTTTATTTTCCCTGGCATGGAATTTTGGTGGTCATTGGGAGGAGTTGTGTTTCTGGTCAGTAGACAGGGGATGTGAGTGTACCACTCTATTTCAAGATTATCTTCCTGGGTCATAGTGGAATTGTGTCTAAATTAAAGAACCACCAGAGAGACTGAGGAGATGCTAATTAAGAAAAAGCAAACCCACAATTTTTTGTGGCACTGAGGCTCAGGGAAGTCAAGCACTGCTGATGTCAGTGTGTTACTGCTATCTGCTCAAAAACTGCCAACTGGCCAGAAAATAAGGGTTCAGCCTAGGTTACAAAGTACTCAGAGAGTTGGAGCAAAACATGAACTTCTCACCAGGTTATTTTCTTTTCCATTTCACATTTTAGTAAAGAAAAAAGTGCTTTTGATTCTTGTGCCTCAGGCCTCAGCCGGGATGGGGGCCCATCTGCTCTGTTGTTTCTCTGTTGAATGGCATGTCTGTGGTTTGGATTCGGTCTGCGGTGTTGTAAAACATCCTGGTGAGAGGTGAGGAGTCTGGGGGCTTGGTTACACAATCCAAAACAGACGGGAAGTGAAATGCAAAACCCGCTGGTGGTTTATAGCAGCGTCTGCCTGGCCAGGGAAAGCCAGCTGCAGGCATAAGGGCACCTCGTGCTGCAGGACCTGGTGCTGCAGAGCTGGAGCACTTTTGGGATATAGCTGAAGGTAGTAAATGCAGCAGTAAATGCCCACAAGCTGTGGGTACCATCTGCAGAATGTGCTGCTCCCTGAACTTCAGGGACAGTAACTGGGAAAAAGAGTCAATATTTATTCATTCTGGTTTATCATAGCAAAGGTCCACTCCAGGACATGGAACGCTTTCATAGCTGATGCAGTAAATCTCTGGGCTGCTTATTTGGGATGACTTCAGCATTGAATCTGCCAAACCAAATCATCCCTCATGTCCAAAAGTATCAGAAAACTGGCAGAGATCAAGATCAAAACCCAGGAAATATTTGTCAGGAGCCAGTCTGCTTCACAAGCAGGTAAACAGGCTGATTCTCTCTGATCTCTCAGCTCACAGACATCAGCTCAGGGGCCTGTCTGCTGTCACCCGGTGCCACAGGAGTCTTCCCCACAGATGCTGTTTGGCTGCACTTAGCTGGAGACCTTATCCACACTCCTGTGTTTTCATTTACTTTGATTTATCTTTCTTGTAAGTGCCACCAAGATCTCCCAGCTCTTCCACAGCAACTAGTGTTTACAGTCATAAAATACAGCTGCTTACAAAAATAGCCCACAGGAGTAAACAGTCTGAGGAATTCTCCAGCAGTTCAATGCTGCCCGTTTGGCAGGGGAAGAAGTGCAGTGCTCTGTGCTGACAGAGAGCCCTGCTCTGCCTTGCTCCCACACTGAGCTCAAGGCTCTTCCTGGCAGCTGCAGCATCTCAGTTTGCAGGGCCTGGAGATGTGCTTGGATCCACACACCTGCTGCAGCCTCCCCTGAAACCACAACAGGCAGCCCTGCAGGCACTTCAGTAAGGCTTTGCCTGCATCACTGCCCCAGCTCCAGAACACCCTCAGGGAATGTCTGTGGCCGAGGGACAGCAGGGCTGGCTATCACCAGGTGTTGACAGAACAGTTTCTGCAGCCCTTGGCCAGCTCAGCACCGATGCCAGCAGCTGCAGGAGAGCCCCAGGAGGGGCAGTTTGCTGGCAGAGGGAGCAGACCTGTTGGCAGCAGCACTCCTGTGGAAAATCCTGCCCCTCTGGAACCAGGTTTGGATCTACTGCACCAGCTTCAGGTCCTGCAGTGCTCCTTGGGGCTCTGCTAGCAGGGAAGCTCAGGACCATCACAAAACTTGTGCCTTCTACTGTAATCATCCTGTGCATATCTCCAGTAGAAACATACACCAGTGGGTGTGTATATGTATTTAAAACATTCCACAGAACACTGCATTGATGCATTTGTCCTCCTGGGAGAGGAAAAGGGAAGAAAACATGATGGGTTTTAGTCTTAGCACTAAAAGCATGACTGAGTGATACAGTGATACAGATACACTGATACAGTGGATCTGGGTGTGTTACGACAACTGGCAAAGAATTGAAGTTACAAACCTGTTTTCACTGGGACTGTGGTGCAGTGGCTTGGATTTCTGTCTGTTTGGTAGCTGTAATATTCTTGTTATAAAATGACACCACTACCTGCACACATGTATGACATGAGTACACCCCAAAAGCTACACGACATAAAAAGTCTTTGGGTGAAGAGCAATGCAGGAATGCTAAATTTTACATTCCTAAATTTTTATGTTAAACAGTATAATCCTATATGACAGTAATCTGCTTCAAAACCTGTACAGACTGCTGTTACTTGTCCAGGAAACCAGAAAAAAGTATTTATTTGTATGAGTATTTTTATAGAAACTAGAAAATGAACACTACAGCAGCAAAGAGACCCCCTGCAGCCAAACCTGAGCTACCAGTGCTGCTCCTGCACAAAGAGGTAAGAGCAAAACCAGATGTAGCATTTCAGCTCCTTTAGAGACATCAGTGCTTTCCAAGAGAAAACAAAATAAAGAAGAATATTTAGCATTTGATTTGTATTCAATTAGAATGAAAAATGAGCTGAGCAGGCTAATACACTATTAATTAGCATCTTATTAAGAGGTAGAGAGGCTGAAAATACAAATTCACAGCAACATGAGTGAGACAAAGGCCATGTTTTTCTGGTTCCAGGATCAGATTTGCTTGCTTTTGTTTTCTCAGCCATGTAGGCTTTTGTCTACAGGTCTGTGCATTATTATTGTTGTTCAAAGTACTCCAAAGTCAGCGAAGCTGTATTTTTATTTTTAATTAGTTGGCAAGGTGACAAATCATGCAAGTGTCTGTAAAACTGCCTATGGGAAAATCCCATATGAAGCAAATAGAAATTATTCTCCCTTGAGAGACACAGTGAGACACCATTATTTTTGGCACAGGAGGAAAGCAGTACTTTAAAGTAGTCTTGTCTTTGATTTGTTATCAAAGCTGAAACTATAAGGAAGGATTTTTAGGCTTCAAATATTCAAAAAAAAATCCCAGATGAGTGCAAATCCAACTTGATGAGGCAAAACCCAAGAACAGAATTAGCACTGAAAGGACAAAAAGAAGAGCCCCCTCTCATCACTGGAGCTACACACATTTTTATGACTGCAGGAGGTAGGAGAGGTGTAAGGCAGGACATAGAGAAGTGGCCCCCTGACTGCAGAGTGCCAGGACATTGCTGCTGGTACAAGACAAGATGATTACAGCTCCTGGGAAGGCATTAAATCAGGATTGGCTACAAATATTGTGTGCACGGACATGGTGAGGTTTGAAGAGCACTACACAGATGGAGAACTGTAAGACTCATCATTCACCAGCCCGGGGAGCGGGAGAGCAGGAACTTCCTAGGAGCCATTAAAGTCTGACTGAGAAGGGACAGTGTGAGAAGCAAATAGGTCCCTCATGTTTTTACAGCTGTCCTGTATTTGCAATTAAACTTTCCACTGCACATGCATCCAGGCTGCCAACACAAAACCTTCATGTTCTACTAACCAAACTTCACCAGCATGTCTGGGGCTTAAAATTCCTCTCTGTAATCAACTATATCCTGGCTTGATTACTATCCACGTTTTTGTCCAAAGACAAAACTCAGGGACACCAATTCCTTCCTCAGATGCCCTTGCTGTCCTCTTGCCCACTACTGAACCAAGTGTCAGATTCTTGTTTCTTCCCCCAGCCCCTGTACAGCTCTGCCCTAGCTTGCCTTCTGCTTGTTTGCTATCACACATCTCCTGCCTCAGCAGGGCCAGGCTGCATTTCCATGTTGAATGAGCATCAAGTTTGAGCTGTCTGGTGAGCATCAAAGTGACCAGTGATAAGCCATTCAATTGATCTGCACTTGTGTAGCAAGTCTGACATTTCCAGAATGCCCCTATTTACTGTGCATGCACACACCCTTTGCATGATGCAGACAGAAGGGCTGAAGCTTTCCAGAAAGATTAAGTTGACAGCATATGTGCAATAACATTGATCTGCCCTTGTGTAGGCATGTTTGGGATTTTCTGATGTCTGGAAGCCTAGAAAAAGAGATTAATAGAATTACACTTCCCCCAGATGAAAATGTAGGTAGAAAAATGGCCTGCCCCTATGATAGGTGTCTGCCTTTCTCACTCCCTTTGGCGCACTTCCTTCTGTGCTAAATGATCTGCCATGACTGAGTATGACAGAACCTGACATACTGTTATCTACAGATAACCTCTTTCTTACTGATTGCAGGTATCTGTGCTTTGTGACTCCCAGCAGAGTTTTTGGAATATTCTAATTTGACTAGAGTATCTCATGATTATGAGCATTTTGAGCTCCCATTTGAAAACCATCAGACACTGCTCTTGATGTCATTAGTAGGCTTATTCCAAATACAAATTTTTATAGTAATTATTCTACTTCTATATTCCTAAGTGGTGGCTTATTGTGTATGGCCATGGCCTCTCTGAGTGCTAGTTCCTGGGCAGCAGAGGCCAGCTTCCTAGCAGGCTTCCCCCTGGCAAGATGCCCAGTGCTAAGTGTTCTCACCTGAAGGTCTTTTTCAGCTTGTTTCTTGACATCATGCAGCTGTTTCTCAAGTGCCTTTATCTCCTTCTTTCCTTTTTCCTCCCTGAAGTGAGAAAATATAATCACTTGAATATATAAAAAAAGACAAGAGCTGTTTACCTAGAAGAGGAACTTCCTGTCTCCTGATACACTGTGATAAGATAAACAGAGACTTCTCACCGAAACAACTGACTTGGTCAGTAAATCCTGAAAGAAAAGGTGCACAGACTGAGCAAGGCAAATATCAACAGTAGGGAGAATAAGCAAAAAAAACTAGGGGATGCTCTTGTTGAAAGCCTGGAATGGATTTGAGAATGATGCAATTACTATAGCGGGAGGGACGATTTCCATCACTGAATCACAGTTTCTACATTTAGGCAAAAATGCCCATGATTCTATGCAGAAGCAAGCCCGAGCAGCAGAGAGTGCCCAACTGTGTTATTACATGTATGAGAATGTTGTTTCTTTCATATCAAACCTAAAATCTTCCAAAGAACACTGCCCCAGGTTCTGAGATCCATGAAGGGATCTGAGTGAAGACCGAAAGTTAGAGAAGTGTTCATCTACCTAAAACAAAACAGATGCAGTAAATATTCTAGGTATTATTATCTTATTTCACTCAGAGTGCTTCTCTAAGCTTTTATGCCTATCAGTTTTCAAACCAGTAAATACTGCAGTTGGCCCCTGAAACTTTGCATCCTATTCCAACCTTACAATCACACATGCATTTCATTTTCAGAGTCCTTATCTGGGTGACTGATGAACAAAAGCTCCTGATAAGGAGTCCGTTGTCTTGCTGCAGATGGCTTTCAGTGTATTTACACAAAACCAGGCAAGTATTTATTATCTTGAAAGACAGATCAAGTTCATTCCATGAAAAGAATGTATAGTACAACATGGCTAGATATGATTGACAGAAGGGGATAAAAAGGATTATGTCTTTTCTGATTATAATTTGTCTGCTCTTTTCCACCTTTCAGTATTGGATAGTTACTCCACAGCCAATTGTTAATCTCATTCCTGCTTTCTGTCCCTTCCATAGATAAACAATATATCCCTTGATTTTAGGCAGTGGAAGAGTTGGGTTTCATGCTTGAAGTTACATACTCCACTGAAGCTGACGATTTGCCCTGGAAGCAGATCCCTGAGCCACCACAAGAGCTGTTCCAGTAGGTTGGACTCCTGACAAATCATGACTGAGAGCAACTTTGCTGTGCACCCTCAATGAAGGGCCCGAGCTGCTACACTGAGGTAGCTTTAAAGTGGTCAAATATTTGTCTGATGACTGCAATCCTCTCTGACAGTGTTGGGATTGAAACAGAGCTTTGCATACTAAAAAACCACCAAACCTCTAGAGCTCACAAGTTCGAGCTAAGAAATCACCAGTTTGAGCTGAGATGATAACAAACGTGAACCCTGAAAGATTTGGGACAGAAGAGAATCACAGCACAGTGGCTGGTGGATTAGCCTTAAATAAGACACCTCTGTCACCATCTGTGCTAACCCCTCATTGATGCTGGGAAAAGGGAGCCTATTAGCATATGGGTCAGAGCAGATTTTCCTGGGCATCAGACAACCTAAAGGCCATATGTTGCTGGCCCTGATTTGAACAGATTCTCTGCTGCTCTGGCTTTCACTAAGGACAGGAGTTAAAGATCAAGGAGCTCCTACAGCACATTATGTTTTAATTGAAATGAGGCATTTGCACTAATTCAGCCACTGGTGTCCACCGTGGTCAAAGCTCAGGCAATTCCTAGCTCAGATCAGAATCAGACCCATCCACTGTTTTTTTCCGAAGGAGAAAAATTGCAGTTTGCAAAGCAAACAGAATAATTCAAGTTTTTAAAAGTATCCCTTCCGTATTTTGGTTTTATTGGGTTTTATTTCCTTTTCAGCATGTACTGAGTGGGAATGGCTTTCAGCATTTAAACGGGGAAGAACTGAGCACAACACTGACCTGTTGAGGATGTCAAAAAACTTGTTCTTTTTTGCCTTCTCTCTCTCATTAGCATCTGTTAGGCTACTAAATGTTCCAAATTCCTCCATCTTTTTAATAGTGACTGTAATTACATCACTTGCATACTGCCTGCCAGGAAGAAAAGAAACACACCAATACTTTACAGCTGCTGGTAGTACAGTGTCTGGCACTTTTATCCATTACTATTTACAGTAAAATGTAAGGAAACAAAAGATCCCTTTTCTGGTCTTATGTCCTATCAAACCCAGCCTTCTCCCATGGTATCTGCTTGTTGTATGTCTGGAGAACTCAGTATTAGGAGTTGGTTGAAGTTTATAATTTAGAAATGCTGCCCTGCATGCTACTCTGGGAAGTTGCAAAGAGGCACTAATATATCCATGCTGTGCCAGACTGTGTTGCCATTAAGAAGGCTGCTGGCCTGCAGTATTGATGACAGGTGGATGTTGAAAAATGAGACCTGGCAATGCAGTACATGGGCTAGTCCAGTTTATGCATGTAGCATTTACATTTTAGCTGCATTTCCCTTATTTGTGTTCAAATCTTCTTTAAGCCCATTGTTGACATGACATTAAATTACAAAGCCAGGATGCAGAAAAATGCATACTGAGCATTCAGCTCTATAATCTCTTTCAAACCAAAGGCTGTTGGTATTTCTGCAAATCAGGACACTGGTTTAGGTGCAGGAACAAAGTTTGTTTTAAAAAAGAAAGAAAATCTTTAGTCTTTATATACATTACCTTTTCTAGAATGGCTGCCACAGAAGCTCTGTGTGCTGTGCTGTGCAGAATGACTGAGTTCAAAAACAAGGCTCAGATCTCCTTTTGCCTGTGGGATCTGCTAAAGGACCCTAACTCCAGGTACCAGAACATGAGCACTGATTGGTGCCTGGCATGATTTCTACCCAGGGAACCATTATCAACAGGCTAATGTTTTACAGCTCCATTCAAAAGGAACTGCTGCATTAGGTAGTCCCAGAGGCAAGCAAAGGCCAGAACTAAATGGTCTATAAAGGATAACACTGCTATCCTTAGAGGAACTCCTTCCAGACAGAGACTGATGTACTCTGGCAGTCGGAGAGTGAGGAATTTGTAATTTTGCTTTCAAGAGATAGACTGAGAACTTTACGGCTCTGAGCATCCCTCATAGGTGCTTCACTCACCTGTCAGCATAAATTTTTTTGAGTTTCTGTGCAGCCCAGGTGGTGGGTTTCTTGGAGCTTTTGGAAGAACGGCGCGTGCTCTTTTGATCTTCAGTTTTTCCCTGCTGCTCTTTGTGTTCAGTGTTTTCCAGGGTTGTGGAGGTAGCTGTTTCCCCACTCTCTTGCTTTGCTGACGTAAGCTCTGGGGAGTTAATATCCAGCTCCTCCTGGGTCATTTCTTTCATTTCCTGGATGGGAATGAAAGGGGATAAGGAAAATAAGAGAATAAGGGAAGAGGGAAAAGGGAATAATAGAGACCTGCTTGCACATTGCACAGCAGAACTAAGCCCTCTGCAACATTATGGAGAGGAAGGAAAATTAGTAATAAACTAGAATGAAGCTATACCGAGAGCAGCTGCTAGTCCGTGTTACATTCTGCAAAGAGTGGAAGATCAGAAATATTTATGTTGATTAGTTTTGAGCACACAGTGTAGCTCATTGAAGTTTATGGGCTCAAAAGTCCTAAAGTGACAGGGCTAGAAAAGGCCTAAAAAGGTGAATTCATCCACTCCAAGAGATGGTGGTTCAGATTGTTCTTAATCTGATATGTTCTTAATGGCCTCCAGCAGTGGAGACTACACACCCTCCTGTCAATGCCAGCACCTCACAACTTTCTGTACCATAAGAAAGTTTTTTCTCCTCAACAGCATTTGAACCCCTGGCTTGTCGTCCTGGTCTCTGTAGGCACAGAGAACAAGTCATTCCCTCCTTTTTTGCAGCAGTTTTTACAAACTGGAAGACTGTTAGTCTATTTCTCCTCCTCCTTCTCTCCATCTTAGACATTTCCCACTGCCTGTCACCACAACCTTTCCCTACAATATTGTTGTTATAACTAGAGCTGCGTGAAAGTAAAGGTAATAAAAATATTAAAAGTATTAATTTAATATTAAAATAATAATTTAAAAATATTCTAAAAATAAAAGCAGACTTTCTGCTTAGCAGGTTTTTTAACAGAGTAACAGCAGGGGAAATATAACATGAATTCAAAGGATAAATTCAAAATATTGGCAGCTCTCTCCTTCATGGAAAGGTATCTTGTGCTTGAGTACAATTTCATTAAAAAAAGGAAAGCCCCAAAAAATGCAAAAGCACGTTATAAAATCAGCTAAGCACTTGCTTCTAGGAAATTCTCTGCTTTATGTGTTATGGATAAAATGCAAGTGTATACACTGGGACATTAAAAGAGAACAATTTCTTGCCTGCCTACCAGCATTTCTGTGGCTGAACACTTCATAACAGCACTGCTGACTGCAGCTAACACAGTCTCTGCCAGCCCCATCCCTGTCTGCAGCTGCCTGCTCCCCACCCCGGCTGCTTGGGGAAGTGGACAGAGAACTCACTGTGATGAAACATTTTCCAGCAAAAAGGAAAAAAAAAAAGTTATTTTTAGTAGCACCAGTTCTCAGTCCAGATCCTTCCACAACCACACACACATTTGTGCCAGCAGAGCAGAGAGGGCAGAGTTAAAACAAGTGGTCAGGGCAGCAGCTGTGGATGCCAGGAGTATTTCCAAAAATTTACTTGTCAGGCAAGTCAAGCAAGGCTCTGTCAGAGGTTTGAGGTGCTGCTGCAGTCTGTGAGGGCTCTGCAAGGGACTGCTTCATGCTGAGTGTTTTGGACAACTCTGGATTGGGATGGATCAGCCTCTGGCAGTGCCTGACTCATCAGTAACTAGAGAAGGAGGCTAAGTGACTACGTGCTTAATTTTTGGACTGTGGAATTTACATTAAATGAATCACATGCAAAGCATACACAGACAAGTGAAAATTGCATTGTTAATTAGTAAAAAGGGCTTTAATAGCTGGTTGGTGACAATTGTACTTCAGAAAGAACTAATTTTGTCAAACAAACTGCTTTAATATCATGTAGATTTTATGAACTGATAGATTTTTTTTAATGTCTGGGAAAGTTCAAGACAGGCAATAACTGGGTTGTCTGTAAACAGTAGGGACTTACACACTAATAATCAGCAAATAACTATGTAAAAGCAAGGAGTTTGTAAACTGCATGTGTTACCATCTGTGTAGTCTGCTAAGTGCTTGTCTGTTGCCCAAAATTCAGCAAATAGAAAGGCTGCCTCCCTCTAGGGCAAGCACTGTGTGAAGCAATGTGCAAGAGCATCCAAGCTGGAAAATCAGTTAAGTGCTGCCCAGCACTGTGATTAATTCTCTCAAAAATGTCATCAACTGAAATTTAGATGTCAGTCTTTGAAGATGCCATTGATTTGTCTGCCTGATAGAACTCTAGAGTGCTTTGCAAACACAGATCTTGTACAAATACAATGAAAACAGCCAAATGTAAACTGAGAAACAGGGAGGAGTAGCAAATTACAGAGCACCAAAGTTAGCAAGTAGCTTCCCTAAGCCATTTTCTTGTTTCTAAATTGTTTCCTCCTCGATTTGTTTTGACATCTTTAAGAACACAAGTAGGGTTTATAACCTGTGAGAAAATTGTGTTCTATGAGGTGACTTGGCGGAAACGAGCATCTGTAATTGAAGAGAAAAGCAGAAGTGTTTTCTCTATAATTTATGTGTGCCTTCAGTAGGTCTATCAACCTGAGTCTGTGTGTCTGAAGAGGACAACTCCTGCTGTACCAGAAATATGCTCTTTCTCTGTGTTGTGCTGCTGGCACCTAAGAGAGGGAGAAGCATCCTCTGGGAGCAGATGAGGCCAGCTCCCAGGAGTCTTTCAGGGGAGCAGTGCCCTCTATGGCACAGTCTCAGCATCGTTCCCGCCCTGAAATTCACGGTAGCTTCAGCTGCTGCTGCGGCTTTGCCATGGGTTTTTTGAAAAGGTAATATAGAAAGGAAGCACGTAGAAAAACATGATTTAACTTCATCTGGCATTCTTAAGTGGTACATCAGACAGAGTGAACATCATTAGATGTCGAAACTCAGATCCCAGTTTTTATTTTCATCCTGGTTGTGAACTTTGTTCTTGAGTTCATCTTAAAAAAGGTTTCAAACCTGCTAAAACTGGAAAGAGCCTGCTGTGTCACTCAGAGACCACAGTACTTAGACCCATTTACCCCTCAGGATGGTCCCATCCTGATTCCTGTGTCTAACAGCTACCAGAAATGTCACAACACCTTTCTCCACAGCAACAAACCCCTGCCTGAACATAAGGAATTCTCTGTTCTCCATATCTCTGCCCAAACATCTTAGCTATGACACCTATTAGAAATCAACTAATGATCACTGAAAAAGGGTAGTTACAAATATATTTTGAAGTGCATCTTTCTTGTGGGATGTGGGAACAAAAGGAACTTTGGTGCGGACTTAGAGAGGAATAGAATTACCCTGGGTTTGAGTACTTTGAAATAACCTATACATTTCTACTTTTAAAATAGCTCTGCATCTACCAAAGAACCTACGCATGTTTTGCTTCATCTTCCCTGATTCTTTGCTTGTTGTCTAACTGCTGAGATTTTAAAATTATAATCTCAGGAACCTCATCTTGGATCAGTAGGGTCCTTTGCACAAATCCTTGACCAAGGCTCCTCAGTGATGCTGCAGTATAAGTATTAAAATTAGGTCACTTTTATTGTGTTTCTTCTCCCATAAGTCATAGAATCACAGAAAATCTGAGTTATTTTTTTTAAAATATGCTGGTAAAAGATATAAAACCAAGACAAAGAAAAGAAAGAAGACATTATATACATCTTTTTCAGCAGTGGCACATACATGGTTGATATCTGTCTTGTCCTCATGTGGAACTGTCATGATATATCCAAGAATTGCAAGTTGATCCACACAGTGCTCCAGCACAGCACTAAACATCAGAGCTTCCAGATGAGTGATTTTTTCCATTTGTTTAGTCTCTGTGTTCTTGCTAGGAGGAACAAAGATAAAAGATACCAATCAGAAGAATGCTATGATGTTAGTAATGCTAGTAACAGTAGTTTAAACTAAAGGTAGACCCAAAATAGCCTTATTTGCAGCCTTACATATACTTCCCTGGCTTTGTTTATAACCTTCCATACACTGTTTATAAGAGGAGCTGTGCTCTGCTAATGGCTGCATTCAGGGACAGTGGGAATGTTTAGCTTTCACAAAACAAAGAGGTCCTGGTCCCTCCTACAGCAGATCTGGGTAGACAGGCTGAGAAGGGAATGGGTATGAGGGGCACAAACTGGGTGAGATGCCTCGTTATTCAGTTCAGAGGGGAAAACTGGTTCAAGGTGGACTTTGGGAAACTACAGAAGGAAAGTGCCTTTTTAAAAGAAAAAAATAAATCCACATCCTATAAAGTCTCAGATGGTGAACCTTCATACTCTAATCATTCCCCAGTATTACTGTGTAGCCTTCAGAATTTTATGATCCCAGTCCCCTCTCAGCAGGAACTGTTACCATCTTAAGATGCTGAAAGTTAAACAAGAACCAATACCTGGACTGAGTATCTTTAATTTTCTGTATTATTTTATTTTAACTTGCACTTCAAACATGAAACTGCTCTGACATACACTTAGGCACCCTTTGCCTTGCCTACAGATGGAATATTGTGAAAGCATAGCTAAGGAACAGTGAAAATTCACTATTAATCAAAAAATATCTAAGAAAAAACCTGCACAAAAATGGAAAAATTCTCTGAGAATTTTAATGTTTTGATAAGCCATTGGACAATCCCTCCAAAGCCTGTACATACAAACCAGGTATTTCTTGTACAACACGTCTTGTACAACTGCCGTCTGAGGTGGCTGAGATCCTTAGTGTCATTGCAATGGAAGTCTCAACAGCCACTAACAAAATCTTCATTTGGCTGCTCTACCTACAACTGGATTTGTGCCATCTGTAAAACCCTTGCATAAATATATCCTAAGCCTGCAAAATATTACAGCCCAACCTCTAAGCATGCCAAGGAAACACATCAGGCACTCCCTGTTAGCATAAGACATGGCCATATTCTATGAAAATTAAAGAGGTTTGGATGCAGCTGTGCATCACTGGAAATCAGTGATGTTTCACAAGCAAGTGTTTAAAAATATTCATACTTGCTATAACCTCTCTGAAGCTGTTATAATTTGTCCTTCTCCATTTTTATTGTTTTTGTTGAAGAAAATATGTAATTTACTGTTGGACCATGGAGTTAATTTCACTTGGCAGAAAAGAAGGGCCACTTTTCAGTGCAGGTTTATTTGATGTCTGTTAGTACAGAATAGGGAAAACAAACAAAAGTAACTCAGATTTCACACATTTATTTCCTGATGTCCCTGTGTGTTGCAGGAAGTTGTTTAATGCAACATGTGTTGAAATGTGCTGGAAGAGGACATGGCTGTCCCTGGGGATAAGATTAGAAAGAGTGCACAGGGCAATGACTGGGATTGCTCTCAGTAAATCCATAGGAAGGGCAGATACCAGGGAGAGACAAAGGTATTAGAGTTAAAGGATAATACTGCCCTGGGTCAAAGGAGAATTATTTCCCTTAAGCCAGGCAATTATGATAAGGTTTTAATTCCTGAATGGATAAAAACATAGAACAGCCTTTTAGACAAGGTAATGGTAGAGGCACTCTGATTTATTTCAAGAAGCTTGTTTAAATCATGGCAGGAAAAGATAACAGTAAAGTAGTGATTCTGAACATTATCAATATGTTCACTATACTTGTATTGTTTGTACCCACTTACCTCTAATTCCTCTGAGATGGTCTTTTGATGGTCACCTAGGACAAAGAAGGAACTGATTTCATCCCTTTTCTTCTGAGATTTTTTTCTCTCTTTTATCTTAATTATAAAAAATGTAACAACTTGAAATAGGAATCTGATAATAGCATTAACAAAAAAATGGCAAATGATCTGTATAATACACTAAACCCATCACTTTTCTTTTCAACCTTGGAATGAATTCTAGAAGTGGAGATGCAGTATTTTTACATGAAGAAAGTCAGACAGTGTCTCCAGTTAACAGGCACTAATAAAATATTTTTTTCAATGTTTTACTCATTTTTATCTTTTTCAGAAATCCATGATCCATATTTTGAGTCTAAACAATCTAAGAATAATCTGTTACATGTGGAGTCCTAATGCTAAAAATATGATGAAAAAAGATGAGTTGGAGATAGCTGTGACAGATGATTACAGCAGCATTTTTGGAAGAAGAAATAACACATGCAGCTCTCATGGGAAAAAGGGACTTATTTGGAAACAAAGGAGGATGCAACAGCTTTTCCTCTTTTCCATCAGCAGCTTCTGACCAGCAGAGAATTAACTGAGGATATTAATATGTTTTAAGAAAGCTGGAAGCTGGAATGTTTCTCTAAAGCCCCTTTGCTGCTTTGCTCCTCCTGTCTATCTTCTCTTACATCCATATCCTTACTCAGCAGATCCATGGGCCAAGCCAGTAGGGTCTGGGCTTATGTTAAGCTGGAATTGAGAAGGGAGCAACTGTCTGGGGCATTATCAAACACTACAGATATGAGCTGCTTGCTCTGGATTTTAGGGTCAACACAATGCCCTCAGACCATCCACTGGCATCACCCTGCACTGCTGTGTTTGCTGAACTCCCTCATTAAACTCTATTAATAATAATTTTGGAAAAAAAAAAAAAAAAGAAGTATGTGAAGGATTCAGCTTTCCCCATGAGTTTTGGATGACATTCTTTCCCTGCTGATCTAAAGGGAAAGAAAAACATATCATGTAATAATTTTTAAAACAACTGTATAAAAGGTCTGGCCTCCTGTTGCTTTGGGGATTGCAACTCCCTCTGCTGTGTGAGAGTCCTGGATGTACACTTCTCCCACCCTGCTGCCTGATAAATGAAAATGGATTCAAGAGCAGCATTTTGTGCAGCATTCCTTGTAGTCAAGCAAAGAGACTCCAGTGAACTCCAGTGAGAAAATGCATAGCTGAGAATGTCACATATCCTTTATCTCTGTTTGGCAAATGATTGGCAAACAGAGATTCTGAATATGCACAGGAGCAGCAGCTGAGCCAGAAATCACAAGTAACTTCATTTTTGCCAAAGAAAGGTCTCTTGGAAAGCAAAATAGGCGTGGCCTTACCTTACACAGCTCTGCCTACTGCTAGGAATATTAGGACAGCGAGGTGCTCATTTTGGAAAAAAAAAAGGGGGGCAGGAAGGGCAAGGAAAGAAGAGGAAAGGGGAGGAATGGAGAGAGGAAGAGGAAAGGAAAGGGCAAGAAAGGGAAGGAAAGGGCAAGGGCCTATCAAAGTTCCTCAAGGTTTCCCCTCCCCTCACCTTTTTTCCCCTAAATCACTTGAAGTGCTCTGAAAATGCACCTGAATTTCTGGCAGTGTGAAGGAAGTGGCAGAAATCTGGAGTGAATAATCTTGACGTGAGCAAATGAGTAAGTACATGCTTCCAGATCTTATTTAGGAAAATAAAGGAACGTGAAGTTTGGTTACAGGGATTTCATTGTCGAAATATGTTTTTTGCCTCCGAGGCGATATCGAGAGTAAAATAAATGTCGAGATGATTCACTAACTCAGGGTGAGAACAGAGGACGACGGGCAGGGCCCGGAGCCCACCCCGAACACCAAGGGCTGCTCTGTCCCTCAGCGCTGCCTCACTTCGGGCTCCTCGGCTCGTTCCACCGCCGCGGCCCGTTTTCATTCGCTCTGCCCAGACCGGCCCGGGTTCCCCTCAACCTCTCACCGGGATCTGTCCTCATTTCCCCTGCTCCCACTCCCGATCCTGATCCCGATCCCGGCCGCCCCCCGCCTTCACCGGGATGCGCCGCCCGTCTCCACGGCAACCACCACGCTCTGGGGCCTCGAGGGGCTGCCGGGGGGGTGCCTGAGCAGCGGGGCTGGGGCCGCTCCTCCCGGGATCGCTTTTGCGGGGATGACCCCCGGGGAACGCGGGAACGGAACACGGGACGCGGGGCACGGGACGGGCGGCGCGGGGCCGCTGGACCGCCCTCATCACCTCAGCGCTGCTCATTCAGGCAGCGCTCGGGCCGCCCGCTCGGGTCCTGGCGGCCCATTTCCCGGAAGTCAGCGAGTCGCGGGTCTCTTTCGCCGCCATCTTGGGGCGCCGGGGGTGAGGCGGAGCGGGCCCGGGGGCCGGGAGCGGGGCCGGGGGGTGCTGCCCTCGCTATGGGGCCGCCGGTGGGCGCGGGGCTCCTGGCACGCGGCGGAGGCGCGGTCCGGGGCGGGGACAAGGCGGGATGGCGCCGATGCGCGGCGGATGGTACCAGTCTCGGGTTGGGGCCCGTGGTTGGAGCGGGGCTGAGGCGGCTGCGCTGTGGGGGAGCGGAGGGTCCCGGAGCTCTGGGTGGTTCCCGGGTAGCCCCCGCGTGTTCGGGGTCCCTTTCACCCGGCCGGGCGGAAATGCTGGCCCGAGGCTCATGGCTGTGTGTCGTTTCCAGGCCTGCCGGGACCGGGTCTGCGAGAAGACACCATGACCGGGAGGTGAGTGAGTGCCCGAGGTGGCTCTCGGCTCGGTGCTGTAACGCTGTTGAAACATTCCTGAGAGTGTTTGTTGAAGCAGTGGGCAATGAGCAGTGTTCCTCTGCCCAGTGTCCTGCTGGGCCCTGTTGAACGCCCACAATTGTGTGTCCTTATTCTGATATCTCTTGAGCTGCCTGTACTTGCTGCTATGATGTGCCACGCTCTCCCTGGCCTGTCAGTAAATTTCAATGTAAAAATTATAGGTTTGTTAGCACAAGTGTTTGTGACTCTCCAATGTACAGTAGAGCTTTGACATACTGTTTCCTTGAGTAAAGGAGACAACGTGGTTTTCGCATGGGTAAACTTCCTGTTGTGCCACCGAATTTTCTTAAGGATGTAGGGGTTGAGTTTGTAAGTGGAAGAATTAAATCTGAATACTCTGCAGTTGCCTGGAGAAGCTGTGGCTGCCTCATCCCTGGAAGTGTTCAAGGCCGAGCTGGATGGGGCTTGGAGCTTTAGTGTGAGGTGTCCCTGCCCATGACAGGGGAGTCAGAACTGGATGGTCTTTAATGTCCTTTCCAACCCAAACCATTCGATGGTTCTGTGAATCACAGCTTTATGTCTTACTATTTATCTCTGGAATTCATGTCCTGTTACACGTGTGGCAGGTGGAACTGGATATCTCAGTTTGATCCTGCTGTATCCTGGGGCAGGTGCTGGATGCCCTTGGACCAGACGTGCTGTCTGTTCATGTGTGGGACAAGTCTTATAATGACTTTACATGGGCAGTGCAGGCAGGACTTTGTCCTGAAGAATTGCTGGGGAGTTTCTGTAATGTCTGTCCAGTGGATGTCTGGCTGTTGCTCTGGCTGTTAAGTCCCTACAAGTCAAGGGCAGTTCTTACCTTCTACAGGAGTTACTGCAACACAAGGGACTTCTGTGGTGTGTAGAAAAAATGCAGTGTTTACTCATCAGTGTTAGTTGACATTTGGAAGCAATATCTGCTAATGCTGAAGTATGAAGCCTATACTGCAGTGCCAGGAGTTTATGACAAGCAAAAAATGCAATATTCTCATAAATACTTCATGTTGCACATACTCAGCTTTCCTCTATGTTCATTGAACATAAGTATTTTGAGTGATTTGTAAAAGTCAGTTATTTCCTCTGCTAATTTCTACAGGTGTGGAATTAGTTTCTGTTGAAACAGCCTGTGATTTGTTTTTACTTTTGTTACTTTGGAGCAAATTATAATTTGCAGATGTTTTCCATGTCTTTAGGCTGTGGTGCAAGGCCATTTTTGCTGGCTACAAACGTGGCCTCCGAAACCAGCGGGAGCACACGGCCCTTCTGAAAATTGAAGGTGTTTATGCCCGTCAGGAGACAGACTTCTACCTGGGCAAGAGGTGTGCCTATGTGTACAAAGCTAAAAAGTAAGTAATGTTTTATTCTTGTGCTGAATTAGCCAATTCCTGTATTGGCTTTTGCAAATTCTAGGAGAGAATGATATTATTTGATATGTTATTGAGCAAGTGGGATGGGAAACAAGTTTTGCCTAAGATTGACAAAAATTGAAGGGGGGTTGATGGAATAAATTGTGGTGGGTGAATTTGTGTTAAATGCTATGAACTGTTGAGTTACTTAAACAGTAAAGTGATTTTGTGAAGCCTGGATGAGTGTATCCTGACCTTTGTGTGCCCATGTCTGAGCGCTGTCTGTTGCTTCTGCTCTGCTGCCGCTGGTAGACACCTTGGGAACAGCTGCTTGTTACTTCCACTTCTTTTTTTCTTTCCTTGAGTGCTGTTGTTAGAGTTCAAAATTGCCTTGAATAAAATTGAACAGACTGATAACTTGGCCACCATCATTTCCAACATGGCACATGGCTCTTCATTTAAGGCAATTTCTGCCATTTATCCCAATGGCCTGTTCTTCTCCTACCTTCAGTGTGTTTGGAGAAATAAGGCGTTGGCAATTTCATATTGTTGATTTTTCAGTTTAATCATATTAGCAAAAGTGTTTTCCAAATTGTTGAGCTTTGTAAGCTGTTACAAGTTGTCCAGTGGAACTTCCGATAAATTACAAGCTGTAATTACCAGATTGAAAGGTACAGGGAAAATCCGAGGCCTGGAAAATTTCACAAGTAAATAAAAGTGGACATTGGTCTAGTTAAAGGTGAGCTAGAGCTAAAGGATTGAGGTGCCTTGGAGAGACCACATTGTCACTGCTGATGACAGCAGAGCTGTGACTGCCCTGCTCAGCTATCCTTTGCCTCCTTTTCCCCAGCAACACGGTAACCCCTGGAGGCAAACCCAACAGGACACGCGTGATCTGGGGGAAGGTGACCCGCGCCCATGGGAACAGTGGCATGGTTCGTGCCAAGTTCCGCTCCAACCTTCCTGCCAAGGCCATTGGACACAGAATCCGGGTGGTAAGTGGATGTGTTTTAGCAACAAGATATTTATTGGCAGTCTTTGGGGTGCCTTTTAATTCTACATAGTACAAGCGAACATTTGAACTCTGGTTTTTTTCTGTTGCTGTTGGGTGTTCAGCATGGCTCAGTGACTGTTCCTTTTGGAGCCTGGAGAGGCTTTTTCCTGGCTTCCTGTGCTGAGGTGATTTGTCTCATTGTCAGGGGGTTGTGTGCTTGCTCAGGTTGTCTGGAAAGGCTCAAGTTCCAGGACTCAGCTCCTTCCTAAAGCTGCCTTGATTTCTTTTCCACCAATGTGTTGTGTATTTTTGCACCCTTCTACTCCTCTACCTGTTTGATTTTTCTCTTACCTCCCAAGTGTTTTAAATGAGGGTGGTGCTGTCCTGTCATGGCCACTCCCACCTGCTTCCACTGTTGGCATTTTAGCCGCAGGGCTTCAGTGGGACTCTCCCTCTAGGTCTCTCACCCAGAGTTGTGATGTAATATTTTCTTAGTTATGTTGTCAAAAGGAGTACAAGAGGGTTGCAGTCTTTTCTTTCTCCTGTACCTTAGAAAAAGCACAGTAGGAGCATCGCAGGTAATTCCTGAAATCCAGAGCCATGGGAACTCTGTTGTTGGTGCGCAGGAGGGCTGGTTGCCATGGAGTCTGTGCCACCAGCGCAGTGCTTCTGCAAGTCACTGAAGCCACTGTTGGGCTTTTCCAGTCTCACACCTCTTCTATATAAACTGGGGATTACTTTTATACAATTGAAGAGCTTAATGGTCTACATTGTAACTGGAAAACTTGTGTTTGAATACAAGGTTTCTAACGTGATTCTGTCTGGTTTTGTGTTTTACAGATGCTGTATCCATCTAGGATCTAAATTTTTATTGAAAATAAAATGGAGAATCTGTTTAACTTTTGTATATTTCTGGTTTTATTGCCTCCTCCAATTTTGAGGGACCTCTTTCTCAGTAACACGTCAGAGTTGACGGCACAGAGACACTGAATCCTGGCAGGTGCAAAGCCTCTCACATCTTACAATAGCAGTTCAGGTAGAATCCCAGATAATGAGCCCACGTGTACCTGAGCAGCACATGTGCCCATAGTGTCTGCTCTGTGTAAATTATTTAAACACGTTTTCGTTGCACAGCTCTGTGGTGCCCAATTCTGAACGCTGTTTTCTCAGCCAGCCTTATCCCAGCATGTCATGTAGGGCACTGAGCATCTTCACAGCCCTTCTGTAGCTCTTTTAGGTTTGCTAAATAATAAGGTGGTGAAAAATTAATTTACAGTCTTGAAGTGCAAGTCACAGAGTTTATCTCTGAAAATCCCCCCAAAATACTGGGTAGTTCAAAGGGAGGTTTGAGGCAGGTACAGGTTGTCATGGTTGCTGCTGATGTCACAATCCCAAAACGACTTGTGGATACCCTGTGAGGGCAGTTCCACATACACCAACTAGTTCCATCATTTTCAAAGCATCCTTAGTTGGTCAGGCAGGTGAGTCTGTTGGTTCAACCATACCTGGAGCCCACTCCAATGCAGTCCTGCCTTCCCAGGGCATGAGAGCTTCCTTCTCTCACCCTGGCCTTGCTGCCAGTGTGTGTCAGGGAGCCCTGTGAGCTGTTGGCTTTGCGTCTCCTGCAGTGGGCTGGTATTTCATGGCTAATCATCTTCTGAAAGAGGTGGAGTTGTCGTGTGTGCAGAATAGTAGTAGTAGTGTGTTTTCATTTGGGTAAATCAAAACTTTGCTTTGAATTGGAATTAAAAAGTGACCCAACTACTCAGCTCTGGTATAGAAATCATTTTGCTGGACTTAAAGACCTAAACCTGCTGCCATTGATGTCCTTCACAACAGGAGAGCCTTGGCCATGGAAAACTGCATTTTTTTTGCATGTGGGGAGAAATTGCAGCTTATGGGATACTGGGCCAGGTCAGGTAGGGCTTTTAGTCTTCCACAACAATCAACAGCTTGGACACATTGGATTCAAGGAAGGATGGATGGGATTTCCAGCTTTAGGCATTACAGAGGAAGGAGGAGGAAATGTAGTGAGCAAAGTGGACTGTAATAACAGATTTGTAGGCCTGTGGTCACTATCATGTAGCTGGGTTTTGCTGATGAGAAGGTAGTAAGTCCTCCTAAGTTTGATACAAGATGCCCAAAAATACATAATCAACCCTTCTCTCTCCCCTGTCACCTCTTTCTATTGTACTAGACTGCCAAGATAACAAAGCCTTTTCTGGGAGGTCCAACCCCAAATAGCACATGGCTGCAATTCATGAATCTTTGTATCAAAACTCTGCTATTTTCACATTCATTGGGTCCCACCCAACCCAGTGTTGGCTGCTCGGAGCAGCAGCTGTTGCCTGTTTTGAGCCTGTGCAGTGCAATTGCCTTTGTTACTTCCATTCCTTTCCCCAGCAGCACAGTAAGCTGACGTGTGAGAGGAAGCTATGGCATCAAAGGAGCCGGCCTCCTTCGTGGACAGAACCACCTGGGACTTCCTCAACCTACTGGACATGCTGGGGAGCCGGAATGGACGGGTGGGTGTGATGGAGGTGGACCATGCTGACTCAAGAGCTCCTTCATTGCTGGTGGATTTTACCCGGGACCTGTGTGGCACAGGGGACATCAAGCACAAACCACAGCAGGCAGAGAATGAGGGGAAGGAAGAGGAGGACCTGGTTCCCCCACATCTGATTTTTATGCTATGGCAAGCAAGTGTGTTGAAAAGGCTCATGGAGTGGGATCACCTGGAGGAGGCTGTCCGGGATGTGAGGAACCTCCTCCCCTGCCTGCCGGACGTGCTGGTGCTCGTGATGATCCGTCCTGACTCCCAGGAGCAGCTGGACCAGGCAGCAAGAGCGCTGAGGAGAATGCAGTGCGTGCTGGATGGGGCCCTGCAACTGACTGTGGAGACTGCAATTTACACCCCAGGCCAGCCTGGAGGTGTCCTGGAGGCAAAGAGAGCTGCCTGTAGGGCACTGAGAGAAGCCTTGAACTGCCATGAAGGTAACCGGGTAGCACAGCTAAACACAGGGGCGAGGGACACAAAAGCATGCCCAGGGCAGAATCTGAGAGACAGTGTAGACAGAAGTGGTGCTTATCAACTGGATTCAGATACAAGAGGAAAGACAAGCTGGACCTTGCAGGCAATATGAGCCAGAAATGAGAATGAGGGTTTACATGCTGGGATGGGGATGAACAATGTGTCCAAGCCAAGTGTGTTCCCTCTTCCAAGTTAAATGGTGTTGGCTTTTCCTTGCCCCAAAACACACATGGCAGAGGAAATGCTGCTCAGCGTAAGAGCTGCAGTTCTGACTCCCTGCTGGAGCTTTCTGTAATGATGTTAACTACTCCACAGCCTCATTGACACTGAGTTCTTCATTGGAGGGATGTGCCATTTGGGTGGCCACAGGCCTTAGCTTTGAAAGGATTATGCCAGGTGTTCTGCTATCATTTGTGTTTCTTCCTGTAGAAGTCGACTCCCAGGAGCCATTTGTTATTTCGCTCCCGGAGCTCAGATACTGCCGAGTTCTGCCTGAATGTAGGCAAGAGAAGGTATCAAAGACAGATGGAGAATGAATTCCCTTGGGCAGCAGAATCTGTCAGGTTGGTTTTAGCGCTGTCCTCCTGGATGTCCCTTTCCAAAACACTTCCTCCTGGTGACTTGCTTGTCTGCCCAGACCTTCTGTGTGGATGAGAGTCAGTGTGTGGCTGCTGCCAGAAGGGGACGCTGCACCCTCAGCATTGCACTGTCCTTGCCACAAAGTTTGGAGTTCTTTGCTGCATTGGTTGAATAATCTGTCCCGGGAAACTTTTATCAAAAATCACTGAGTTTCTGCTTTGCATTAAATGCATGCCATGCTTGATTATCAAAATATCCATAAGAAAACTGTCAGCAGAGAAGGAATCAGAGCAGGCCAGAAGCCTCTAGATTTTAAACTGTCCCAAAACTGAGACAGTAAGAGAAACTCAAGACTAAGGCCTCAGACCATGTTTTCCCAGGAGAACCTGGATGCAGGAGCCCTTTGGTACATGGTTCTCATCAGGAACAAAGCTCCTGAAACTCCCCAGGGTTCTCTGTAGCAGGGAGTTGACCTTACATACAAGCGGGTACACATCCAGCAGATTGAGTTTCTAGGATGGGTTATTTTGGATGGGAGGAACTGTGGGAGCAGTAGAACATTTTTAAGTCCAATTACATAATAGCTGAATTCATTTCCCATCCTCTCTGGACATGGCAAAGCACTATAGGTAGCCGCACTTATTTGCATCAGGAGTTTATATGTATTTTTTCTCTGGTATTTTTTGTAGATCTTTTGTCATCCTAAGATCTTCACTATCATCAAAAGAAGGATTAAAAACCTGGTATTTATCTCATTTCTCTGTGTCTCTGTGTATCTATAAGCTTTAAAGCTTATCTCTAAGACTGCAAAACTTGCTGAAGCTGAAGGTTTGCACAGTATGGAACAGAAGGGGTGGGATTTGAGGGCGGTACAGATCCTGTAAACCAATGTTTGTCAGAGAAAGGATTCTCCAGGTTATTTTTCAAATATGGATTCTTTCCAAATCCTTAAGGATGTGGCTTTACAAAGCAAAACAATCTTGCTGTAAGTGTTTGGGTGGTGCTGGTGCTTGGCAGACTTTTGGATGAGGTGACCCAATTGCTCTGTTGTGGAAGAGACCTTCCCTGAGCATTTCCACAAGATGAATTCTGCCTTTCATTACTGAGGACACTTTTTTGGTCAAGCTAATGAAGAAATAGTTCCCTTGAGTCAAAGCAAGACATGTACATGTTCAGGCTGTTTGTAAGTGAAGCAAGTTTGGCTTTAAAAGATCAACATATTAGGACATCCTTAAAGCAAGAAGCCACAATGAGGTCCTGTGTCTCTATTATTTCCTGTAGCATCTGACACACACAGATAACCACCCAAATCCAGGCACAGTCCATGCAGCTCTCAAGTTTCTCCTCTGGCAGCACGTTTGTACTTTGTCCAAGCACTTCTGTGCAGGGTGATGTTGGGCACTGGCAAGATGAAAGGGAAAAATCCTGGCCAGAGCTTGGAAGCTCAGGAATGCCCTGCAAGGGCAAGTGATGTAGCCACAGGGTTATGTGGCTGGGACAACGAGGAGTGTGGTCACCCAGAGAGCCGAGGAGGAGAGGAGGCAGAGGGCCATCCATGGATGCTCTCAAGCTGCACCCTTGCTGCATTCTCCACCTAATCCTGGGTGGATACAGAGGAGTCTTAAGACTGCCCTGTAGCGTACCAGAAGGGCCCCTTTATGGCCTTTTTCAGGGCTGGCAAGCCAGGCAAATCCACACTGACCTACTCTGCTCATTCCAGCAGCTCCAAGGAAGCTGATGGATCTGCCCTTTGCCTTATAAGAGGGAGCAGGTCTGAGAACCTGGGAGTTTTGCTATGCCAAGAAGGAAGTAGGAGAATGCACGAGGCAGGGTTAGGGAGGCAGGAGGGGCTGTGTGAGCTTCCAGTGGTCCCAACTATTGGCTTCCAGCTTGGTGAGGTCTGAGGTGATTTTTAAGAGGTACTGCAAAAGGTAAGTGCAGAAAAGCTGGACTGTTGGTGTAGAAGGCATGTGTGTACTGGGAAAGAATGGAGACCAGTGGCTGTGAACAGCTAGTCTTGGTCCTGTTTTCAAACCAAAGGCAAGGATCCAGCTGAGGACAGCCAGAAAAAAGACCAGAAGAGGCAGCTTGATCCTTGGGTCTGATTTCATACTCATTGCCACTTCTTTAACATCTTCCACTGGAAGAGTCTTATAGGCTGCCTCCATCTGTCTCTAAGAGGGCAGGGAAGGACTTCCCTCCTGTTGTGTGACCAGGACTGACCAACACTTTGGGCTCTCTGCAAATGACCCTGTGCCAGGTTTCCATCCTCCTCTTCACCCATACCTTCCTATGCCTCTCTGCCATCCAGAAGGGGATGTTGACTCAAAGAAACATGAGGAAACTTAGGACAACTGCAGAGATGGACAACTTTTAGAGGTGTTCTGGTTTGAAAGCAAAACCAGTGAAGGACTCCAAGTCAGAAACACAATTTAGTAAGATGAAAAGAAAATAAAGTAAAATAAAGTAATAGTACAAAAAAACCTGACAGAGTCAGAATACAACCTGACACCCTTTTAGTTAGGGTGGTAGTGGCAGTCCAGATGAGATGGTCTTGTCAAAGCAGTGATTCCTGTAGAAACATCTGGCAGCTCTTGTCTCCTCTGGAAGTCCAGTGGATAAAAGCTGCCTGTGCTGTCCCAAACCCTGGATTTATCCAGCTGGGAATGCTTGGCTCCTCCCCCTGGGCGGAGCATCTCACAATGGGGATGATCTTATTCTATGAGTCATGCAGTGGGTCCTTGCTGGCCCATTAAACAGAGATAGCTCCCAGAGGAAGTTATCTATGAGTCATGTGGCAAGGCATTGTTAGGCTCATTAACAGAAGATAAGGAAAACACTGCCCCACCTTGGCTCCAACGGCTCATGGGGATAGAATACAAACCTTGGGCACAATTTTACATTGTAACCTAGGACAAGAGGGAACAGACTTTTGGAGAAAAGAGACAAGAAAAATATTTGACGTTCCCCATCAGGAAGCCAGGCTTTGTCCCAGCCATGGGGTGCCAAGAATTTCCCAACTTTATTTGCTTATGGTGTGTAACTTCCACTGAGTGTAGCCCAGAGGACTATGATGACTTCGATGGATCCAGGCCAGGGCTAAGCTGCTACAGGCTGCCTTGGGACCAAAACTGAGGCTGCCTCAGCTGGCCCTGGAGGTGGCTGCGTCTGGGGTGAGGGGACCTGGGTCAGAACAGTGTGACCATCCAGTTTGGATTCAGTTGTGACTGAGCTCGTCACAGAAAGGGTTCATGTCTTGTTTGAGACAAAGTTCAAGCTCCAGTGCGTGAAAAGTGGGAAGGCGATTGGTTTCAGGGGCCAGAAAGATTGAGGGGAAGTTGGGGAAGGTCAGTGGAGGAAATAGGAAGAGCCTTGGAGGAGTGAACAGGAGGCAGGCTAGAAGTTAATCAGAGGGACCAGGATGTTGGGGGCAGGAGTGGGGTTTGGGGTATTTTCTTCTCTTGTAATTACCTCCTCCGCTACTTCTTTGGGAGACCCAAGGAGGTCTCCATGGATGAAGAGCTCAGCGAGTGCTGGTGCCCTGCAGCAATGCCATGGTAGCAGCTGGTGGTGCTACACAAGTAAAGCACATGCTTTCCAGCATCTAGTAAGGATGGCTGAAGTAATATTTTTCAAAGTAATCATTGAAGCAAGTTTGGAGAACAGATGAGTGGAAAAGCAAATGTGCAAAGGTTTGCTGAGGTTTGTCTGGAGCCAGTTCCAGCTCCTACCTGGCTCAGAGGTTTTTCCAAGTGTCCCAGTGAGCACCAAAGCTACTGAAAGGAAGAATTTAAGGAGTTGGGCTGGGTCATTGGACATTGGGCTCAGAACAGTTCCTACAGATTCCTTCTTGCTCATTCAGTCTCTCTGCTCTTCTATCATCGAAACTAGCACAAGAATCCTTTTTTCCTGTCCTCTTTTTACTCTCTTCAGAAGAAAGGTTAATCTTGGTAAATGCAGACTCTAATGCAGTGGACCTTTTTTGTTTTGTTTTGTTTAGGCTTCAAGGCACTACTAATACACATGCCAAATTTGTTTCTCTGAACAAAGCATCTTTACTCCTCTTTTGAATTCAAAAATGAACAGATGTTTTCTCTGCTCTGGACAGCTATGGGCATATATAAGGGATGTGATGACCCTCATTTAGGGCTGTCCATAGTGATTCTTTACAACTGTGACTGTCAGATGGATGGAGTGTCAGGTCTTCTAAATACATCTGTGTTTTTGCTTAGATTCCTAACAGGGCTCTGAAGACATTTTGTGGGGGACTACAAATGCTGTTGAGCTCATAACTGCCTCTGAACTGTTTGAGTTTTACCTCTTTAAAGAACACAAAGGGAGTTGTATGTGTTAGATCTTACCCCTGTTAATGAGTAAAGAAATGTAAACAAGGTTGTTTGGGTATTGTGGGTGACATTCACCTTTCCAACCAGCCTCTGCTGGCAGTGTTACATGTGTACCCAAAATAAACGAAAGAATTGCAGGGGCCATGAAGAACAGCTCTATGTAGTCCCAAATATTAGTTTTAGTGGCTCTGCTGGCAGTTTGAACATCGAGGCCACTGCAGAGAAGTAGCCAGTGATGTACCTGAGTTAGGAAGAAAACTCCAATTTTTTCTATACCTTCTCCCAGAATTATCTTTATAAATCTGGGGAATTGCCAGCTAGAAAGACAACTTCCCAATGCCTAAGGCATCTTGGCATCTCTAGGCAAGTTACTGGCATAGTGCTGTTCTGGAAGAGCTCTGTGAGAGCCGTGCTGTAATGGTCTGCATGTCAGTCAGGCTTTAACCAGTACCACCACACCACAGGCTGTGCTGGCAGCTCATGAGGAGTTTAAACACTCTGTGGATCTTGTGGTAGTTTTCCAGAGAGATGAGGATTTCTGGGGGCCAGCACATGTTCCTGTCCCCTCCTGCTGCTGACACAACTCATGATGCTAATTACACCCCTGGCTTTTGACCATAGGACCATGAACAGGATTCTGAACAGATGAGAAAAAAATCCTTGTAAATACAAAACCTGGGCAATACTAAGGCCAGACCTGGCTGCTGAATTATGTCTGACTTTGTAGCCCCCCCATGTTGACAGCTACTCTCAGGGCTACCACACTGGAATGGGAGCATGGGCTCTTGCAGACCCTGATCTTTGGAAGAGGAGCCTAATCCTTCTGTTTTACCTTCCCCTTTTTGCCCTGTCCCATTTGCTTATCAGCACTTCTCCATGAGTAAATTCCTTTTGCTAGGACCCAGGGCAGAAAGTCTCTCTTGAAGCCCACATCCATGATGCTGAGCCTGCCCTACTGGGGGAAATATTTTCCTTGGATTAAAATTGGTGTCACACTGTGACCTTCCTGAGCTGCCACTGTTGTGCCTGGGGATTAGCCTGTGACACATCCCTTCTGCTGTGGCTGCTGATGTGCTGGGCTCTGGGGACAGCTGGCCATGAGTATGGGCAGGCAGCAGGCACGAGATCTCAGCCACATTTGTGGTACAAGTGTACCCAAACACACATGTTGAGCATCACTGATCCATGAGAGGCACGTGGATTTTGATTTGCTTTCACCCCCAGTACACTCAAAGACTCCTCCACCCATCCCACAAGAGATGGTTCAGCTCCAAAAATCCTCAGAGAGCAATTGTCCCAGGGGACTCTGGCCGTTTACACCTTTGAGCTGTTTATCCTTTCCCAGGTTCTTGTGATAAGATGTTACTGGTTTGGAGGAGCCTGTTCTGATATGGCACAGGGGAAGTATTTACCTCCTGCCATGGATTGGAACTTCCCCATGCAAGTGCCAGGGCTAGGCACAGTGGCTTTCATTCACTGTTGGCTGGCAGAGATACCTGTAACAAGTGCCAGCACTGAGGCCCTGACTAAAACTCTGTACTTATCCCTGGAAACATCTGTGATTTGATGGGATGAAGTGATGTTGACGCTCATGGGCCTGTGACTGCAGGCTGTGTTTTTGCATGGAGGTGGCAGAGGGGAAGTCAAAGCTCACTGGCTTGGGAAGGGGCTCAGAGATGAAACGTGTGGTGTGGGGGTGCAAGCTCAGCTGTGCGCTTGTGACCAGTGGGGTGGGTATGTCCTTTGAGGATGTAATTGTTTCCCAAAGTGGAATTGTTTCCAGGGGTGGCTATAGCCTGGCCATGCTGTGCAGCAGCATAGTGCACATGATGCCAGAGAGGCTACTCTGTTGCTGCTCTGGGGCATGAGATGCCACACCATAGGGGGCACCTTGGGGATGCATGATCAGCTGCTCCTCTGTCATAACCTTGTGTGTGTCCCACTTTGCAGCCACCACAGCCTCTCCTCATCCCCCTCTCACCTTCTGAGCCCCTTCATAGTGCAGTATTTTACCTGAATTTTATCCACTCTTTGGCAACAAGACCAGCCTGTGCGAGGGCCCTGAGTCTGGTCGTGTGGCAGATGCGGGGGCTCTTTACTACCCTCCCTGCTGTGCCCACCAGGCATCAGGCAGGGGCTGTTCACCACGGGATTGTGCGGGTCCCGGGAGGGGGCTGGAAGTGGGGGGGATCCTTGACACCCTCTCGCCCTGCTGCCCGAGGTGTTTCTTTGCGCGGGGCCGGGGCTGGTGCTGGGTGGCGGGGCGGGTGGGGGCCAGTGGGCGGTGCGGAGCCGGGGCCGGGGAACATGCAGGTGCGGGCCGGACAGGGAGCACGGCGGGGGATGGCGGCGGCGGACCTACAGGAGCTGCGGGCGCTGGTGGAGCGGGTCGGCGGCCGGCAGGCAGTACTGCTGGTGGCCGAGGTGGCGGAGGGGGTCCCGGCGGCGCCCACGCTCGCCGCCTTCGCCCGCGATCTCTTGGGCGACGAGGCGCCGCACGCACCGTGCCCAGGGCCGGTGCCGGGGTACCAGGCGCGGCGGGCGGCGGGCAGAGGGCGGCGGGCGCTGGGAGCGCGGCTGCTGCTGGTGCTGTGCGGCGGCGGGGCGGCGCGGAGCCGCGGGGCGCGTACCCGCCTGCGGGAGGTGGTGCGGGACGTGCGAGGCCGCCTGCCCGCGGGGCTGCCGCCCGCCGTCGTGGGGGTCCTGCTGCCCGGCGGGGACGGAGAGGACGCGGCGGTGCTGGACGCGGCGCTACGGCGGCATTTCCCGGCGCCCGGCACGGTGCAGGCGGCCCGGTACAGCCCGGGCAGCCCCGGCGATTGCCGCGCCGCCGCCTGCCGCGCCCTGCGCGCCGCCCTGCAGCACCCCGCAGGTACCAGGATCGGGGGACCCCTTCCTCCCTTACCGGAGCCCGGTTTTTACAGTGGGATTTGCTCCATTTTCCTGTGGGATCTTCCCCTTCTCAATGGGATCTACCCTATCCTAATGGGTTCTGATCTCTCCTCATGGGATCTCTCCTGCAATGGGGTCAGGCTTTTCCCATTAGGATCTGATCATTCCTGATGGGATCGTCTCCCCACCCAATAGGATATGGCCTTTCCCATTAGGATTGGACCACTCACTACCGATAGGATCTTTACACACGCACAATCTGATCTACCTTTCCCCAATGAAATCTCTTTCATGTCAGTGGGATCAGAGCCTTTCTAATGGGATCTGCCTCAGTGAGGTTCCCAGACCTGGCAGCCAGGGTGGACAAACTTCCCAGCAGTTTGGGAAGCACTAGTGTAGCTTATGGATAACAGGGATGTGGCAGCTGACTACAGTGACATTGTGGCCATCCATGACATGGTGGCCTTCCATGACATGGTGGCCTTCCATGCCTATTGAATGTGTGTTCTTGTGGGAAGCGGGACTGGGATGTGGCTTGTGCTGTAGGGTGCCTGAAGGACCTGACCTTCCTGCAGGAGGAAGATGCTTGTGCTGATTTCGCATAATGAATAAGTAAAACAGCAAGTCGTTGTTTGCATGTAAAGCTATATGTTAGGGTGAGGTTGGCAGGATGAAAGCTGGGTGTCAGCCAGGCCTGAGGAGCAGCATTTGCCCTGGGGTGAAAGGGGTGTTGGATTTGTCAATGCAGGGTGATGGGCAGTTGGGCAGGCTCTGCTCTCACAGCTGCCACATAAAACACTTTAATCTTTGGCACTGCTTGTCTTGGGCTGTTTTCCTTTCCTCCTCCCTTTCATTTTTTCCCACTTTTACCTTGCTCCCCAGCATTTCCAGGGGCTTGGATGCTTTGCTGGCTTTACCTCAAGGGATCCTGGCACTTGCCTTCAGCACCACAGGGTTGACTGGGTCTCCTGGGACCTCTGGGACATGGGGATGACTGGTTGCAGTTTAGGTGCTTCTTTCTATCAGCTCAGCCCAGAATCCTGGATCTGAATGTTGAGGAGGGTTGAGGTGGCTGGTGGCAAGGGTACAGGGCTGTCTTCTGCCACCTCTCTAATGAGGCACACACAGTCCTCTTTCCAGCTTCTCTCCTTTCATATGCTTTTGTCTTCCTCACATTGTTCCTGCTGCAAGAATTTCTGGTGTGCTCCCAGACACCAGTAAATCCTCCAGTTCTGGTCTCAGCAGTCTGGTGGGATGGCAGCTGCAGAGGCAGAAAAGCATCCCTGCATACCTTTTTCTGCTTTGGCACTTTGCAGTGCTTGGCTCAGTATATGTATTTTTGTGGTTGGCTGTGGAGATTGAGGAGCAGGAGGAGTTGGATCGAGTGTTACAGCCTGTTTGTGTGTGCTCATTCACTTCTGATGCTCTGCCTGGTGCTCTGAGTCATGTAAGTGTCCCAGGACCTGTGTGTGTAATGAGGGCACTCATCACCTTCAGGGTTCAGCCATGGGCAGGGACAACTACTTTCCATGATTCTGTGAGCTTTGCCTTCTAAAATCTCCACCTGGACAGAGGGATCCCAAGTGTAGCTGTGCCTCCAAAGAGCAGTTGAATTCTTCAGGCAGTGCACCCCAGGCAGTGCACTGGAGTTTTTTGTTTGTTGACTGCCAGAAAGGCACTGAGCCCTTTAGTGTTGCAATGGCTCGATAAACTGAAGGACGCTGAAGTGGTTTAGTATTTGTTATCTGATTAGGAGGGGAAAGGCTGGATGATATTTCAATGGAGATGCTGAACTGCTGCTGTTGGAGACCATGTAAAATATGCTGCTGTAGTGTTTTACTAAAATGGCTTGAAAGTCTGTAGTAACTTTGTTGTCTTCTAGAATAATTACCATGCATTGACCACATGTCCTCTGCAATTTGCAGTTACAGCTGCAGTTTTCAGTGTGCTGCTGCAAGGCACTGTGTCCAGCAGCTCTCCATGTGAGGGAGGAATTGCTTAATAAAGCAGGGAGCAGTAAACAGGTTGATGTGTTAGAAGCTGTGTGACAATGCAAAAGGAAAGCCTCCTTCTGTGGGAATTCTCTAACTGTGTCAGTCCCCAGCCTTGCCACGTGTGCCAGCTGAGCTCCTGCCAGGTTTCTTTTGCTCAGTCTTGGCTGCCACATCCAGGTTGGTTTTGGCAGTGAGGTGGCAAAGCAGAAGCAGACACCAGGGACAAATTTCCAGGGTAGCAGAGAGGTTTCAGCCAAAAATAAGGATTTCCAGGAGTTGCTCTGTGCTTTCCAGTGGTGGGTTTTGTGGAGTGGACCTGGTTTTGTTGCTAGGACCTGGTTTTGTTGCAAGGTTCATGGAGGGAGAGGTGAAGAAACAGCAGGGCTGACCTGCTACCAGTCTGAACTCATCTTCTCTGGTTTATTCAGAAAACATGAAAGACGGGGAGAGGTGGAGGCTCCCATCCTTCCTGCAGTGCATTTCTTGGAACCAGAGAAGCTGGAGAAAAGATTATGAAGCAAAAGCTGAAAAAAACATTCATGAAGGTATGCCCAGCTCCCTCCCTTGTACTCTGCTGTGATTGTCAGAAGTTCCTCATGATTCCCTGGCAGTTCTGTGCCCAAACCCCTTGCTGGTAGCCTCTTCCAGCTATTTCCAGCTCTGCAGTTGACCTTGCTTCCCTGGCTGTGGTTTAGCCCAAACCTGAAGACAACCAGCACATATGTCTGCTTTGTTGCCATCTCCTTGTTTTCTGACCTTTGCTTGTCTAAACAAACCCACACTGAGTCTGGTGTCCAAATACACACCTGGAAGCACTGCTGAACTCAGCTGTATTGTGTTTGGATATCTGGAAGCAGAACTACTCTCTGTCTAAGCAATGACTTGGAAGCACCCTGATATTATGTGATGTTTTCTGCAAACATGGGTGGAAGGAGTGTTCCCAAACCATTTGCTTTTGGGGCTGGCAGAGAGAAGGAAGAGGGCAGTCAGCCATGGGGTCCCCAGTTCTAAAGGAAATTGTTCAGGTAACACATGGCATAACATTCAGCCTTTGTGCATGGTTGGAACTTTGGCTTGCACTTCCCAGCAGTGGTTTTCTTTCTGCAGGAGTGCCTCATGCAGGAGGCTACAAGGTGTGTAGTGTGGAGATCCAGACTGTACTATGAAGCATGAAGAGGAAGGAAAGCTCCTTCACTGTAAAAAGAATAGAATAGAATAGAATAGAATAGAATAGAATAGAATAGAATAGAATAGAATAGAACAGAATAGAATAGTTGCATGCCCTGTGGCCATGCAACTTGGTTTAAGATTGCTGAGACTTCAGGAGGCCAGAAGCCAGGCCCTGCACTCCTTTGCTCTATTTGCTGAAGAAATGTTGGGTTTGTAAAACAAAATGAAAATCAGTTTTGAAAAAAAAATCAGCTGTGTTTAGGTTGTGAGTATATATCAATAGCTTCAGCCTATGCTTTCTTTTCATCTTAAGTTGCATTTTCTGGGAGGAGGGGTTTTCCATTCAGGTCTGCCTTGACCTCTCTCTGCTCCTTGCAGATGACCTGCAGGACCCTGAGGAAGAAGTGGCCCTGGCCAGCCTTTCCCCCAATGGAAACTGCGAAGAAGCTGCAGGAGGCACAGGCACCTAAACTGCTCCCCATCCAACACAGTCCACATCCCAGATCCGCCCAGTGGATTTGGAGCAGTGGGAGGAGGAGCTGGTGTAGGCCCTCTCCTCCACGGACCCACAGCTCCAGGGAAAAGCTGCTTGGCTGGACTCATCAGGGTCTTTTGTAGCTGCCAGCAGCCCTGGGGGTCTGGAGTTGCCCTGGGGCACCTGGAGTTGCTGCTGGACACTGGGCTTCTGAGAAGCCCTTTGGGGATGTACTCCACATCCTGGCCAAAATGACGTTGGGACTTTGAGTGTGAAATGCAGCCACCTGTTTGAAGAATGAGAAATGTTTTCTAATTCTAAGCAAAGCTCCCTGCTGAGGCTGCTGGGGCTGACCTCCCTGGCAGACTAATTCTGCTGCCTTGTTTTCCTGCTTTATTAGTGTTTGGAAGTTCCCACCCTCTTTTGTGATTAAAAAAAAAAAAAAGAAAGAAAGAAAAAAAAAAAAAGAGAGAAGTAACACAGCGGCTTGGAGACTGCAGTGGGTCTAAATGGATCTACCACCTACTGAAAAGCCTTGAGTGTAACAGTGTAACACAGAGAATGCAGTAACAGCCCAGCTTGAGTGGCAAGAGTAACATGCAAGATCCTGATGGTGCTGGCATCTAGATCAGAGTATGGTTTGGGAGCAGGATCTGTCCCTCTGGTTTGTCCTGATGCTCATAGCTAACTGAGGGATGCCTGGGTTGGAGGGGTGGCAGGTGGGCACTAAGGTGTGGCTGGTGCTAGATGGGGCTACAGGAGAGGGCCATCTTACCTGGGACATCTCCACAGGCATGGTGGCACATCTTGGGGGTGGCCTGCAGCACAACATGAGGTGGCTGTTTCATAAACATAAAAATATAAAAATTATCAATTTCAGTAGTTCCAAAGGGCTGCCTGTAGCCTGTGAGGTAATACAACTAACTAGAAATCCTTGGCTTACAAGGAATATTACTCTAATGCTAAGAATATCTTTTAAATTCTTTATGCAACATAAAAGAGGTCTTGTTTTATTTTGAGCACAAGCCTGGGGCTGGCTTTCCTTTAGGAGTTTCCTCCAGCTCAGATCAGAAATTTCAACCTGTCTACCTCTACTTTGGGTTAATTGCCAAAGTACATCCTCTGTGCATATCTGTTCTCTCCTTGTTCCCCACTGGCAGCAGAAATGTCTGGAGTCCTGCCAGCTCTGGCCAGCACTCTCCCCCAGCAGTTTGCCTTTGCATCCCTCTAGCTCTTGCCTGGAGCAGGGGATGCTGCTCTGCAGAGAGGGCACTCTCCTTCCAGCCTCCAGGATTTCTGTAGGATTTCTGTGCTTATGACAAGTGGAAAATACAAATGTAACCAAGTGACTTGGTGTGGGTGGCTGTATGACTGGCCCCAAGTTTCAGCATTGAGCACTCAGTGCATCTTGCTGAGATTAAGATTCCTTCCTGCTCCATCCCTGCACATCCCAGATTGCTGTGCAGGTCTGTATTTCCCAGTAAAGCCTTTGGTTAGGTGGGTCAAGCAGAACTCACTGGTAGAAATCTTTACTTTCTTGCAGCATTTAGCCTTTGCTGCTAGGCATTCTCCAATGAAGAGGGGGTCCAAGAGTACAGACTGGCAGTTAAAACTCCCTTAGTGCTGCAAACCCACTGGATTTATTTACTGGTAATTTTTAGGCAAATCACACAAGTTTACCCCTGCAAGAAACTGGTGGAAGTGGATGAACTGCCCAGGCTTTAGGAGATGTGAGCGAGAATTCATTTGACCAAAAGTATTGTTTTTCTTTGATTGAAGAATAAAAGTGACTTGAATTACTTTTCTTTTTTTCCTTTTCTCTTTTCACTATCCGTGCACTTGAATGTATAAGCAGATTGTTTTACATGTTTAATTGATTGAATAATTTAAGGGCACTATTACATGCTTGTTGAATAAAGACATTTAATTTCTGAATTAGAATGTGCTTATTTGTTTACCATGGTGTTATCCTTAAAGTAGTATTGTGCATAGCTTAACTCATAACTATCTTGGCTTGAAAAAACTGGATATTGGGATGGAATGGAGTGACCCCAGTGTCTGATATGCAGAGGATCAGCAGAACTGAGTGCAGCCCGGGTGGGGCAATGGAGAAGGCTGGAGACATTCTCAGTTGTCAAGGAGCAGAGCAGCCCCTCATGGCATTGTGGGTAGCGGTCTGATAAGCTTTCATTAGTAATTTTCATTTATAATTTTCACTAACTGATACCATTATGCATCCTCAAGGAATTCAAGCCCTTCATAGGGCATTCCTATTCAGTAGCAACAAGGAGAAATGAATGCTGCCGAGGTCTGGGCACTCTGGTCTCTGGTCACTTTAGTATCGTTGATCCTGAGCTGGGCTTTCCCTGGTGCAAATCCACCAGCCTGGGTATCCCATCTGTCTTGTGCAACAGAGACGCCGGCAAGAGGTGTTAAACCCATGGGATAAAATCGCTGACCCTTGCACTGCCATGGGACACGCTGTGCCCCTGAAGACGTCCGCCCACCGCGGACGGCCTGCCTTGGCAGGGGAAGGAGCCGCTTCTCTGGGCACGGCACAAACGCGGACACCGGCGGGGTCACTCGTAGGGTAGCACAGCTCCGGCTCCGCGGCCCCGCTCGCCCAGTCAGTGGTGTGCGGTTTGCGGGCGCGGGAGGCCGTGAGGAGCCCGCGGGGGCTGTGGGGGAGCCCCGAGAGGCCGCGGGTGCAGCGGGGCGTCCGTGCGGGGCCGCGTACGGCACAAGGCCCCCGGCGGCAGGGCTGCCGACTTCCTGCCTGCCTGTTTCTCCGCCGTCCCGCGCAGGCGATCACACGGGCACCTTTCCCGGGCGCAGCGCGGAGCCGCCGGAAGAGGCCTTTGGCGGCACTTCCGGGCCGGGCAGCGGCGGCGGCGGCGGAACCGCGGTTGGGCCGGACCGGACCCGACCCGACCCCCCCCGGACCCTTCAGACCTCCCCGACCCCCCTTCCGAGGGCAGCTGGGCGGCACCATGATCACCTCGGCCGGTGAGGCAGCGGCGCGGGGCGGCGTTGTCCGCCGGGGTTTCGCTGAGTCAGGGCCGTGACTGAGCACCGCCGCGGCTCCGCGGGGCCGCCCGTCACGGGGCTCCCCCGCCCTGGTCACCCCCGGACGGCAGAGAGAGCCCACCCCGGTGCCCGGCGGTCCGGCACGACCGGCTGTTGAAGCCCGGTGCCGTCTCCTGCCGGTGTCTCACGGGGGCTCCGGTGGCTTTGCGGGTCCCTGGGCAGCGGCGCGGGAGTCCCGCGGTGTGAGCGGGAGGGTTCGGCTGCGTCAAGTGAACGGCGAATTTTCGGTGTAAAACCGGAGGGCACTCGAGAGGTGCAGCAGGGACTGAGAGGGGGAAGAGGAGGAAGTTTGGAGTTCAGAAACTCAAATGCCTTGCAGAGGAAATGTCGGTCTAAGGAGTGCGGGATAATGAAGTGTGAGGAGTTGGATGTTACGCAGTGTTTGTGCATCTGTTGAGAACTTGAAAGTGTAAAAAAAAAATATGGAATGTATTTCCAGAAATGCTCAGGCTAGAAATTAATATGTGGCTGGTTGTGGCTTGGCGAAAGAAACAGTGCAGAGGATGACAGTGTCCAGGCAGCTTTCTCTTCCTGAACCTTTGCTTTGTTTAAGTCTGTATTTTAATTGAGGAAAAGTAGGAATTAATTTCAGAGGCATTTTAAAAACGTAAAAATGGTATGTGGGAGTAAGTTATGTAGGTGGTGTGTAGGAGTGAGATTGTGCTCTCCTGATAGATCAGGTAAATACAGGAAGTTATTTAAAAACAAACAAACTAACAAAAACTCAAAGCAGACATTTGGTGCAGAGATGCAGGAAACAGCTGGAAGGAAGTGGAAGTGGGATGACTGCTGAATCTGCCTTCTTTGCCTAAGAGCCACTTTGGTGTTCTTCCATTCCTGTTACTGTGTGTCTAACCTGTTTTTTAAAAACAATATCTGATAATAGGGATTCTGCAACTTCATTAGGCAAAGGAATAAATGTGTTCCTATGAGAAAACTTTTCAGATCATCAAACCTCATTCTTTGAGGCTTCACTAAAGTTTGGTGTTACTGTTCCTGTTTATATCTGACACAAAGATCAGACTCAGTGCTGCCCTGAGCTCTGCACCCTTCCCAGGTGTCTGTAGACCAACCAGTTCCAAGCCTCCAGCCACCCTTCAGGAGCTGACTGCCAGAGCTCCCTGTTCTTCCTGCCCAGCTCCAAACACCCTGGTTTGCTCATGACTCAGAGGTGGTGCCCAGCACTGGGTACGGGTTCTGGCCAGATCTGCCAAGAACTGCTCTTGCTTACACATCTGTGTGAGGTTTGGGTTCTCTGCCTCCCACTGCAGCCAAATGATATTATTGATCATATTTCATCTGAACGCTCTGTACTGTTCAGATTCTGTATTTGTGCATTTTGGTTTGGACCTGCACATGCTCCTTTTAGATATGTCAAGATCTTTTGGAAGCCCAGTTCAGCCCTCCAAAGGCTTGCTGGCCTTTCCAGTTTCATGTGGTTTTTCAGATTTAAAGAAGTTGTCAAGCTGTACAACAGATTAAAGATTTAAAGCAGTGATTTGTGTTGGACTTTGATCAGATCATATTCCAACCCTTTCTGTTGCATCTTTGCAATCTGACAATGAAACCACCTATCCCTATTCTTCAGATTAAGCTCCTGTGAACCTCTCAGTCATGTCACTTAAACAGTATTTCTGTAACTGTACAAATGTTCTTGGACAGGATCAGCAGTCAGAAGCATAAAGTTGTGATATACATCTCCTCTTATCCATGAGGCCAGTTTCCTTGGCATGGAAAAATTCTTTGTTTTCCCCTAGGAAGGATCACCTTCTATAAATAATGTACCTTTTCAATTATAAATTCTGAACTATTTTACCTTATATTTAATACAAACTTGAATTTGATCTTTGAAGTTCAATACTGAAGATGTAAAATCAGCATTCCAGAGACAGCTTTCCTTCCTGTTCTGCTGGTTTTGAATTAAATGACAAGCTTACTTTTGATACAGAGAAACCAAAAGTAACTATGATTTTGTTTTGCAGCTGGAATTATCTCTCTTTTGGATGAAGAAGAGCCACAGCTCAAGGTAAGCTCTTATATCTGAGAGCAAATGCATTATGTGGAGAGCTTGAAATCAAAAAGGAGTAGATCTCAGTAATTTATGGTTGGACAGCAACAGGCGAGCACCAAATTGTATCTAGCCTGAAAGCTAAAAGAAAGGGGTCAAATAAATGATAACAGATTGCAAACTTCCTTGTTTTGAGCATGGATCAAACAGGAGCTTCAAATGCAAAAATTGCTATTTATGAAAGTTCCCATCTATCTGGTGGTAATGGAGCTTTGTTACTTAAAATTGTTCCAGAGACTACATTTTGACTATGTAAAATTCAAAGCTGAAGAACAGCTCAGATTTTTCGAATAATTTAATCAATATAGAACAAAATCACAGTTTTCACTTGGAAAAAAATCACAGTAATAGTATGAGAAGAAGAAAACAGCAACAGAAACTTTCCAGTGCACAGAGGGTATGAATCCACAACAGAATACCAACACTCAGAGTGGTGGTGTGTTGATGGAACATGCACTTTTCAATATTTGTAATTCCCTAATTGTTTTCTTGGATACAGACATAGGTAGTGATGGATCTGAATGATCCCTGATTTTGCTGTGAGCTGATTACAAGTGGGCTGATTGTGATTTGTTTATCATCTGAAGTACTGTGTCTGTATAGATGAATAGAGTTGGCTGCTGTAGGCCACAGGTTGATTCCATGTGCTACACAAAGGCTGTCACTTTTTCATCTATCAGACACATCAGCCAGTCATTCATCAGAGAGAGACCATGGAAAGGAATGCTAGAGTTGTCTTATCTGTGAAGTGAACAGTTCTTTATTTGTAAAGGACTTACAAAGATTAGTGAATGCTTGCAAAGATCTTTTAAAATAGAATTTTCTGTTGAAATGGTCAGTGTTCATGATATTCATCCTAGAATGTACTTCATTTTTATTGGGGAAAGGTGGTAAATGCATTTTTAATATAATATAACCTTCTTTTTTCTTTTTTTTTTTTGGTAGGAGTTTGCTCTTCACAAGTTGAATGCTGTTGTCAATGACTTCTGGGCAGAAATCTCTGAGTCAGTGGACAAAATGTAAGAGAAGGCATTTAATACTGCTGAAAAAGAGCATGAGATATGAAGTGGATGTAGTTCTGGTTTCTTGACAATGGCTAATACAGCATGTAGCTACATACTTCCTAGAGAGCTGTAATATGTGTGGATGTGGGGTTGGAGCTGTGGTCCCACAGATGCAAGTTCAGTCAAGCTTGTAGTTGAGTCGTGGCCTTAAAGAGATCTGAGCACACAGAGCTGATGCTCTTCTCTCCCTCCTCTGCAGTGAAGTTCTCTATGAAGACGAAGGTTTTCGGAGCCGCCAGTTTGCTGCTCTGGTTGCTTCTAAAGTTTTTTACCACCTGGGAGCCTTTGAGGAATCCCTGAACTATGCCCTGGGAGCTGGTGACCTCTTCAATGTCAACGACAACTCAGAATATGTGGAGACGATCATTGGTAAAGAACTTCTGCTGCAAAGGAAAAGCTCTTGTGTTGTCAAAGCTGCTGTAATTTAGAAATTTTACTTGGATTAGCTTTTTTCTCTGTATTTTTCTTGCTGTCTTCATGTTCATTTAAACCAATGCTGCAGCTAATTTTACCCAGTTTATTGGTACTTTATTATATTTTAGGATTCTGTAATGGAACTGACTTTGGAGTTCTGGAGGGTTTTTTCCCTATTTTAACCCTTATTCTATTGTGAATTCCTAATAAGAAAATTGCTTTGATTGTTTATTGTCCTTCCTCTCATTTGTGTGCTGGTGTTGTTATCAATTTCAGCATGGCTGGAAATAATTCACTGGTAAGTGTAGCTGCACACCTAATTGAGAGGGACAGTTGTATTTATCCACCCACAACAAGATGGCAAGTCAGCAGTTGACTGCAGATATAATTTTAATGCCTTTTAAAAATCTCATCTGCTGGAGTCGCTTTGTACAGGATATGATGGAGCTGGGCTGACTTTCAGTCTCCCTAGCTGGTGTTTGCAGTGAAGCTAGGAAGTCTCCTACTGCTGTTTTCTCATTTATTTAACATGACACTGGGAAAAAATCATATCCTTGGTTTAATTTTTAAAATACCTACTTGATTTCTAAAATCAGCACCAAAATCAGAGTTTGTTAGGAGATAATAGAAGCGTTTTCCACTATTATCTGTATATGACTACACAAATGTCTTATTTCCCATACTGTACTTGCTGGTAAAACATGTTCATGCACATGCTGGTCTCTTCACCTGTACAAAACTGCAAAAATCTGTGAACTTGACTTTTCCTCTCCATATTTATTCATTATCTCTTCAGCAAAATGTATCGACCACTATACCAAGCAGTGTGTGGAGAACGCGGAGCTGCCGGAAGGGGAGAAGAAACCTGTGGATGAGAGGCTGGAAGGGATAGTGAACAAAATGTTCCAGCGGTGCTTGGATGACCACAAGTACAAGCAGGCCATTGGCATTGCTCTGGAGACACGCAGGCTGGACATCTTTGAGAAAACCATCCTTGAGTCGGTATGTGCAAGAGACAGGAGGTGCCTGTAGCTAGGCTTTTCCAGGTATGGATCCAGAAGTCAAGTGCAAGATCCACGTTGCTGTGGAACTTGCTCTTTTTGTATGAACAGAACAAAAGATAAAACTCCGAGGTGTTCAGTTCAGCATGTTCATGGAAAGCAGAGCCACTCAGGACTACCAAGTATAGGAAGATTCCCCCTGCCTTTAGAAAATCCTTGAGCTACATGTTTATGGGAAAATATTCCCAGGAAGCTTGGCTTACCTCTTCTTAAGGTATTCCCTGTCAGCTACTGGCAGAGATATAATACTGGCATAATGTAAGAACAGCCCTTTTATTTAATTATCCCTGTCATCTGCTGTAATTCACTGTGAGAAGGGATCCTTAGGGCTGGGTAAGTGATTTATTAATGGCAAGCGAAAGAAAAAACTCCAGTAGGTCAGTGAGCTGCTCTAATTATCAGTGATTGTAATTATCTTTGTGCAATCTTGTCCTACCCTGACTCCAAGATGGTGCACCTTGGTTTTAAAATCTTTCACTGAGGGTTTAAGGTAAGTCATGTTACTGTTAGTGGCAGTAAGAGAAGCAGGCCTGTAGTAATTTGCAGCAGCTCAACAGTTGTGTGCAATCTTGTTATGCTATAGTATCTCAATCATATGCCAGACACATAGCTTGAATCCTTTAAATTTTACTGCTTTTCAGTTTACAACTTTTACGTATGTTTGGATGTCTCCCATTTCTCCCATATGTCTCCCATACCAGTATGAGTGATAATCATAAGGCATCCATCTTGCTTTCTTTGTTCTGTTTGTTGTCCTATGCATTTAATAACTTGTCCATTATAAATCCCTCATTCTGTATTACCTTTCTGAGGTCTAGTAACCAAATCAGTTTCTCAGGCTTGATCTTTTCTTGGTGCATGGTTTGTTTTGCTGACATTTTATGTTAGTGCAGTGAATTTCACTGCATTCAAAACTGATTGTTTGAACAAGAAGGGTGAAGGGAATATAGGTATTGTATTATTTTAACTTAATATTTTGCATGTTTTAACTTCTGAATTAAATATCGGTCCTGCATGATTTTGATAGTGTTTTTTCTTTAAACTACAATACACCTGTATATAAGCTTTTCTGAAAATAGAAAAGGAAACTGTGAAGATTTATATGCACATTTGGTCTGCTTTTTTAAATATAAAAAGGACAGCTTTATTTTCCTCTCTAAATCCTGCTTGTCAGTCTAAACCCGTGCATGATATCCCTGAATTTTATTTCAGAATGATGTTCCTGGGATGCTGGCCTACAGCTTGAAGCTCTGTATGTCTTTGATGCAGAATAAACAGTTTCGTAATAAAGTCTTGAGAGTTCTAGTTAAAATCTACATGAATCTGGAGAAACCAGACTTCATCAATGTGTGCCAGGTAAACTTTTCAAAGTAATGTTTAAAGATAATAAAAAGTTACTCTTCTTTAGGTATATTTGGCGTGACATCTACCTGTTCTCTGTCTTTTGTTCAGTTAAATGAAATATCTTTTCCTGGTTGCGTGCTTCCAACGTATATCAGAGTGAGACCAACTTGAAAAAGAGATGTAAAGATTGCATATTTGGTCAATTTATAGAGAAAGAAAACCATTCAAAGGCAGTTTGAGGACACAGACAACTCTGACAGAATATTTTATGCCTATGTAGGGAGTATCAGATGGTAGGTTCACAGCTTGGAATTTTATTTATTCCTCACGAGAACATTTCCAGTGCTTTGTTTTTTCGGTAAGCCATTGTCTAAAAGTGTTTAGACAACCAGTTTTGAAGTTACTCAGATGTTCTCAGATCTTTGCCAGTCTTGGTATGCCACATACACGTGGCTCAGTGTTATGTCTGTTTCATTTCAGCTGAGACATCCTTACAGAATGACTGGTGCTTCTTCAATGTACTTTTGAAATTTCTGTGTCTAGTAGGACAAGTCCTGTTTTTCTATGAAAACTCTTCTGAGTTTTCTATTGTTTTCAATGGAAGAGAGAAAAGCTTTCTTTGAAGGGGGTGTTCTGTGGAAGCAGCAGATGAGGGCATTGGAGTGCGCCTTGGGTAGTGTTACTTTCTCATTCTGAAGTATCTGATGTCTTCTCCTATTTTTTTTTCTGTTCTTCCCTTTCTCCTACTCAGTGCCTGATATTCCTGGATGACCCACAGGCTGTGAGTGACATCTTGGAAAAATTGGTGAAGGATGATAACCTTCTCATGGCCTACCAAATTTGCTTTGACCTTTATGAAAGTGCAAGCCAGCAGTTCCTGTCTTCTGTCATCCAGAATCTGCGCACGGTTGGAACTCCCATTGCCTCCGTGCCTGGATCCACCAACACCGGCACTGTCCCTGGATCAGAGAAAGACAGGTGGGGAGATTGACTTGAGAGGTGGTGGAGTTGTTTGGCTCCAGTCCTGCTCTAAGGGAGCCTCATATTCCATGTATGGATGCTTTTTACAAGCTAACAAGTTACTGCCCTTTATTTAAGTACTAAGACATGCTATTTGCTCAAACAAAAATTGTGTATTACCAAGTGTGACTAGTGGTTTTTAAAGGGATTCTTCTTTGCAGTTGAGATAAGCACAGAGCAGTTATACTGGGGCTCAGCTAATGAGCAGTAATTCATTAAGCCACAGCATGAGTCGCTTGGGAATGCTGATTCTGTGTGGTCTTTGCAGCAACTTGCAGAGCTAAGGAAGTGGGGAGTTCAGGGAAAAAGCTCATCACAGCTACGTGCAAGTTTGATTTCACATAACAGCTTGTGGGAAAAGTGAGCTCAGATGATACTGTGGTGTCAGCAGACCCTTACGTACTTGCAGTTCACAAGAGCTACTTCAAAACTTCTTTGAGTTTTTAAGAACATGTTCAGTGGTCAGTATCACAGATCTTAGCTGCAGGAAGCAGCTGTTAAGAAAAATCTAGGTTGGCACTAACCATTCTATCATCTTTATTTCTTCTTTTGGTGACTTATGGGAGAATTGGCCAATTTCTGCTAAGGTTGCTGCCTGGCTCAGAGGCAGCATGGAAGAAGTTTGCTCCCCATCTGCTCTGTAATCACCATAGAATGCTTACTGGTGCTTTCACCAGAGCTCTCATGTCTGTGCACAACCTGCTCCCTTGCACTCTTGTTGATGTGTGTGGTGGAGAATCCAACATGGATCCAAGCTGGTTGAATATAAGGGTTTATCCAGCTGTGGAACTGACTATAAATACTTGTGAATCAGTGACACAGGCATGGCAAGCATTTTCCTCTTCCTCTCTTCCAGTGAAATAAAAGGAAAGACACGGAAGAATTTATGTCAGCCTGTGAAGCATTAGCACAAGGTGCTAACAAGAGCTTAATATGCTTAATTTCCATGTCAACACTCTAGGATGGAAGCTAATAGTGACAAGCACAAGGCTTCTAGGGGAGAATATAATTATCCTTGATGTCTTGTTTGTTGACCTTGTTTTCTCACCTGTGGCTGTTCATTCCCTACAAGCATATTTATTTTTGTTGTCTCTGTAGATGGAATAAGAGAGTAGGATTTTCCAGGCCTGTGTCTTCAAGTTCCCTGAAAGTAGAGTGGAGGGGGAGTTTTCTGCTCAGCAGTAAGCTCCAGATAGTCAGCCCTTGTTCTATCAAAGTCCTCTTTTCCAGTCAATGTCTCCAAATCCCAGGCTACTGTTTCAGGACAATTTTCAGCCATAATTACTGTATTTGACTTGTTGCAAGTGATGCATTTCTGTTTTATTTCAGTGATGCTATGGAAGCAGAAGAGAAACCAGGAAGCACCTGTGCAGCAGGGAGGTCTGCAGAAATTGTGAGTGCTATTTCTGAAACAGACCTCACTTAGTTTTTTTTACGTGTTCTCTTTGGATGGCTAGGATTTCTAAATTGGCTAATAAAAAATAGAATTCCTTTTCTGTCTTGCTTGCAGACAAGGTGACAGATGAACTCTGAGGGCTAAATACCTGACTTAATGTCCAGCAGTTCAGATACTGAAAGCTGTATGCAAGTGGGAAATGGTCAGAGTTCTGTAGGAATTACTGAGTTCTGAAAAATGAGATGGAAGGATCTGGCTCATGTGTTTTGCTTTTTGATATGGAAAAAATTAACTCATCCCAAAAGAAAGGGTCCGAAGTTTAACTGCTGCTGAGAACCTTAGGGAGTGAATTAGCCTGATGCATTTTTTTTCCTCTCTTTCAAAAGCTGTAACTCTGGTTGGATAGAACTGATGCTGTTCTGCAGGAATGGCAGAAGGGGATCCTGATGTAACATAGTTTCTTTCCCACGAAGTCATAAAGTTACCTGGGGCCTCCATGGTGCTGTGTTGCTGGGCCAGTTGGTTGGAATCTTTTTATGTTCTTTTCCTAAGTATTTGAGAAAGTGAGTTCACTTCTAACATGCACATACAGTTGCATTTCAGCATGTAGAATAGTTAATGCAGTTTTGACTCCTTGAAGGCAAGAAGTGCTACCAGAGAGGAAGGTAAAACCCAAGAGAAGTTGTTTTTTGTTTTTCTTCTTTTTCCCCATGGTAAATGTTTGCAAACAAAACTTGGGAATCTTTGAATGATTCTTGCAGATCACTTAAAAATAAATTAGAGCAAACAGAAGTGTTTTCTTCAAATTATATTTCACAAGGAAAACAAAAGGGGTTGAGTTTCTTGCCCCAGAACCTTGCCAGTGCTTTTGTACAGGAAAGGTGTCTGAATCAGTTTCTGCTGCATTGGCTTTGCTGATTGTGCCAAGTACACAAAAACAATATGTGAGGCCAGAAATGTTCTTTAGCTTAATCTTCCACAATTCAGAATGCTGACTACAAAGAAATAATTGAGGGAATTAGTTTAAGGGCTGAACTACTCATGCTTGACTGGTCTGTGACCAGTTAACAAGGTCAGGACAGAGCTGCACTGTACTTTTCACCCTGCTCAGAACAAACTTCAGTTTCTACAGCTCCATTTTCAACTGTTCCATCATGAAGAAGAAGGAGACTTTTCTCAAAGAGCTCTGGAAGATGAATGTATTAGTTTCCTAGTTCTACTAGCTGTTGTTCTAAATAAAGCTTGTAGCTCACAACAATGATGCTGCAGCTCAACAGAGGGTCATGCAAAGTATTGTGGCTTTGTGGCCCTGTTTATGAAAGCTTCCACGGAAATACAGATTTATTTATAAAAGGATTTGCCTCTGGCAGGAGCCTTATTGTCTCTGTAAGGCCAAACAGCACCTTGCAGAATGTCAGATGTCACCCATATCCTTTTGCTTACAATGAAATAATACATTTCTTTTTGAAGAGTCTTTTCTCCCGTTGGCACTGCTGTGTGCAAAAGATTTAATTTCTGGGAGGTTTGGGCTTGTACACCAAGGACAGAAACAATGTCTTTTTAGTCCTAAAACCTGACAGGTTTTGGAATATGGTGATGGGAACATACCAGAGCTGCTTCTCATGAATTGTATTTTAACAAAGCCATGGTTGGGTTTTCATGGAATTTTTTTCCCTTTCTGCTTGTATGTGCAGAACCCAGAGCCTAAGGACCAGATCTCAAAAATGATTAAAATTTTAAGTGGGGAAATGGCCATTGAGTTACATCTGCAGTTTTTAATACGAAACAACAATACAGACCTCATGATCCTCAAAAACACAAAGGTAAGAATCTTTGTTAAATATGGTTGTCTTGTATTTATCTGATTCGTCCTGTGTTGGTTTTGACCATGCTGCTATTGTTTTTAATGATAGGCTGCTATCAGCATGTTGATATTTTAATTAGTTTTTTTTCTGATTGGTTATAGCAACTCATCTTTTCCTTACCCTTTTTTTTTTTTTTTTATGGTGGGTTTGTTTTTTATCTGTTCAGTAAGATGGGCAAAATTTACCCTTCAGCTCCATGTCAGATCCACTGCAAATGCTGCTGGTTGGGAAGGGAGGAGTCAGCCAGGACTATAGGTCACAGTATGTTGGTATCTTGGTTGAGGTGTTAGGTAAGCCCACACCTTCAGCTTGTCAAGGGAATCCTGGTCTGTAGTAAAAGACCAATATTTCCACATTAGAGACAAAGCCAATCACATACTGCAGTGTAGACACAGAGTTAGTGAATAGAGTGGTTTTTTTCAGAAGGTGTTACTCAAGGGTGGGCAAATTAAAACTTACAGGTAAACTAGACTCTTAAATACTTACTAGAAACTATAGGACAAGTTTTTATTTGTGAAATTAGATGCACATCATCAGTAAAAGTAGTAGGGGTTGCTTGTTAGTGGGTTCATCTATTTCAGATGACAGTTCAAATGTATTGGAAAATCTTTTCCATCTGCTGGTGAAGTGTTCAGGAGTGATTCTGCAATAGAGTTCTGGGAACAGCCTGGAAACATCAGTGGCACTCTCTGCAGTGCTCAGTTCTGGGAAGTGGAAGGGGGTGGTTTGCCAGTTAAGTGGCAATTGGAGTAATCACATCTCTGAAAGGAACTCACAGAAAGGATCATTTTGCATGAGGAAAGACAGCTTGAGGATATGTTAAAATGTATTAGCAATCTATTAGCTGATTACAGGGAAATTGCTGGTTAAATTGAGGATCATTACAATCCATTTTTTTAGTGTACTGGCAAGCTTGTTAAGTGACCTTGGGCAGATCTTTTGCTGAGTGATGCTATTGATTGTTCTTGTTCTTTCAGGATGCAGTGAGGAATTCCGTGTGTCATACAGCAACTGTTATAGCAAACTCCTTTATGCATTGTGGGACAACCAGTGACCAGTTCCTTAGGTAAATCTGTGGCAAGGGAGCTGCAATGTCATTTAGAGGTCTTTGAACAACATTGTTGCCCTCCTTGATACTTCCAGAGTGGTAACTGCAGAACTCTAATGGTGTTAGAGAATTGCTTTCTCCTCTATCCTCACAAACTGGCTTTGTTTGACTGCTAACTGTATGAGCAGCTTGGAGGGTGAAGATCTGGAATTTCTCTTCTCTTTGTTTACCAGTCAGAGAGTTTCTGAGATGATGTATCTTCTTACAGGAGAGACTGACACTGCTGAGTAACTCTTGTAAGGGAAATGCAAGGGCTGACCTTATGGGGGACTTCAGGAAAGCTGCAGAAACTCTGCTAAAGTTTCTCCCAGAGAATTGGTGGGGTGCATATTGAGCAGTTCTCTATCTTTCACCCATGTCTAGAAGCTTTATTACAACCAGGCAAAAATCAGGACTGATGAAGGGGAGACAAATGTAAAGTGGAAATGTGATTAGCTGCCTTCCCTTCTGGAGCTGATTTTTAGTGAGAAAGCAGTCTTCAATGCTCTTAAATCCTGCTTGCAGGATTAGGAACATGTTATGTGAAAAACTTTGTATAACCTTTCTCTTTTCATCTTCTAGAGACAATTTGGAGTGGCTGGCCAGGGCCACTAACTGGGCTAAGTTTACTGCTACTGCCAGCTTGGGTGTTATACACAAGGTAACATTGCATTAATTTCCCTCTGCTCAGTGTAAATGCTTGACTTGTGAACACTGAAAACGTGGAAGTGGGGATTCTGAATGGTGTCTGCACTCCAGTGTACCTGGCACAGCTATAACATATTTTGTGTCTTTGCACCAAAAAGCTATGTTTATATTATTTTGTCTAACATTCAATATAATTTATGGTATGTTTTGCTGAGAATCAAAAAGGTGCTAGGATAACATGGCTTAAGGAGAGAGTATTTTTTCTCTTTTCTTCCTTTGTGAGTTGAACAGATTTAATAGTTTCTACATATTAAAATTGCAGGTGGTTCTTAAATGATTTTGGGACATACCAAAGTTCCTTACTGTAGTAACTTTCAGTAAATTTGAATGGTGATGTGTGGCCCTGAAACACTGATTTTAGTGGAGAAAGTAATGGCTATAACACATATTTAAATATTACTTTGCTGTATTTTCACATTTCACTTCCTTCTGTCTTCCCTTCCTGCTGGACACTGGACATCCAGGGTCATGAGAAAGAAGCTTTACAGCTAATGGCAACATACCTGCCCAAGGACACCTCTCCAGGGTCGGCCTACCAGGAGGGAGGAGGCCTCTATGCCTTGGGTCTCATCCATGCCAACCATGGTGGGGACATCATTGACTACTTGCTGAACCAGCTGAAGAATGCCAGTAATGATGTGTGTACTGGGCTCAGCAGTGAGCCTTTATTTTGTTGGGAATATGCAGGAGGGTGCTGGATGGTTTGGTACTGGGGGGTAGAGGTAATTAAGCAGCAGTGTGGTATTTAGACCTCCTCTGGGTCTTAAAGATTGGTTAAAGGTTGGTTTTAACAACCTGTTGCTTAAGGTTTAGGTAAGATTTTTAGGAAATTCTTACATACTTGACAGTTACTGTAGCTTCATCGTATTTACTACTTTTTATACCTGCGTTGTTTTGCTAGTAGGCCTGCAGCATTCAGGCACTGTTATTGTTTACAGCTTAGTTGTCAAGAAAATAAGCCACAAAATGTTTCTGCTGACCTGACCTGTAGTTTTAATGCATCTTGCACAATAAGAAGTGTTTTACTTCTGCACTCAGTGTTTGTAGACCTCTAAAAAAAAAATCTTTTAAAGTTGGGAATAGATCATTGTTCCAGCATGTTCCCTCTTTCTCCTTGTGGAATCTCAAATTACTTTTTTTAAAAAATTCCATGAACAGATCCCATTAGTCTCACTGCAAATGTATGCATTGTTAGACTGTTTTTAAGTGGATACCTTTTTACCTTTTTATTTAAAAGCTATTGTTAGCTTTTACATGGCACAGGTTTATGGTTTTACATAAATCACTCAGTGGGGGAAAAGATCTTGAAGTTAAAACATACTACTTCTGTGCTATGTGTTAAGCTTCTGTTACTCACTGTTTATGGGCTTTTGAACTGTTTTTCTTCTATTTTCTGCCTCTTTCACTGGATCTGCTGCCTGAGACTGTGAAAGTGGTATTTCTAGCAGGTCAAGAGATCATTTTGGGTTGGTTTGGGGCTAAAAGGTTGCAGGTTTATATTGATGAAAAGATGTCTTTCAGCTGAAGCCATACTGTTCCCTGTTTTATGACTGAACTTGCATATGCTTCTCTAGATTGTGCGACACGGTGGCAGCCTGGGCTTGGGGCTGGCTGCCATGGGGACAGCACGTCAAGATGTGTACGATCTGCTGAAAACAAATCTATACCAGGATGATGCAGTGACAGGTAAATGTTCTGCTTTCAAAGCAAATAACCATCTGAGGCCTTATCAGGCACCTGGGGGTTTTTGTTGTGTTTTTTTTTCCCCAGGTTTTCTGTTATCAGTGTAGATTGTTTCTAGCTGTGTTTTATTTACTGACCTCTTCCTGATCATTATGGTCCTTTAGTTTTCTTTCCTGATCATTATGGTTCTCTTAGTAATGTTCAGAGATCCTGTCATGACTGGCACTGTGGCAAGTTTTGATAAGACATGCTAGGTCTTTAAACAGCCCCTTCTTTTGCTCTGCTCTTTTGTTTGTCATGTGCTTTTTCTTTAGTGTGGCTGATCTCCAGAGCCATGTGCTTTTTTGAGCTGAGAGATTGGCCTGGAGAAGCTTGTGGGAGTTACTGCTGCATTGATGGGGCTCATAGGAAAATGATCTCAGCAGCACTTGGCCCAAGGAAGTGATAATTGAACTTGGTAGAGAAAAGTACTAAATTGTGGTTACAAACACATTTTGCCATGAATAATGGAGTTGTTGGGCATGGAGATGTCCAGAAGTGATATATTGGCCTACATCTGGTGTGATTCTCTAGATACAGTATTTATTACTTTTGGGAACAGAGTTGACTTTTTTACTTTTCTGTGCTTTTCAGGTGAGGCAGCTGGCCTGGCACTGGGGTTGGTTATGTTGGGATCTAAAAATGCCCAGGCTATTGAGGACATGGTTGGCTATGCACAGGAAACCCAGCATGAAAAGATCCTGCGTGGCCTTGCGGTTGGAATTGCTCTGGTCATGTATGGGAGGATGGAGGAGGCAGATGCTCTCATTGAGAGTCTCTGCAGAGATAAGGTAAATTGAGCTGACTTAATCCCTGACTCTTGTGTTACATGGCTGACCTTCCTGTCTGTTTGTGAATCTCCAGCCATGGTGGGTTGGCTCTTTTGAACCAGAGAAGTTCTTACATAGGTCTGAAGTGGGACTGTTTCACAAGTTGCTGCACTCTGATCAAAAATACAAGAACAATACTCCTTAGTTGTGTATTTCTTTAGCCTTGTACTTGGTCTTCATAGTCATGTGAGCAGCAACAGGGAGTAGAACAGGATGTAGTGGTTAAAAACACATGAGGCTTGCTGTAGGTGGGTCATCTCAAGGCTCTGGTAGTGATCACTGCAGATAGCAAGTAAGAAGCAGAATGACACCTCTGCCCTATATGCTCTTTGGCAACCTGCAGCATAGCAGGCTCTCTGCCCCCTGAACTTGGTAATGACAACCCTGCTTTGGTGATTGTCCTTTTACTTGTCCCAAATAAACAATTAAGCAGTGAAGGTGACCTATGACCTGTTTGCAGATTCAAGACACTAGAGTGGAAGAGATTTAAAGTTAGAATTACTGAGTCACCGTTTGGATGGATGTGAAATATTGATGCTTTCTCTTCCAGGATCCAATTCTCCGTCGTTCTGGCATGTACACTGTGGCTATGGCATACTGTGGCTCAGGGAACAACAAAGCTATCAGGCGCCTGCTGCATGTGGCTGTAAGTACTCTGGCCTTAGGAGCACATAGGAAGCAAGCATGTCACTTTGTCAGGCCTTTTGTCTGCAGTGTTAATATTCTGGTCCAAATCAGATTGTGGAGTGATGAAAGCTTTACTTAGTATTATGAGTAGAGCTTCTGACAATAAGATAACTACTAGACTTTCAGAATTTCAACCTGTTATCACAGAAAAGGACCCTGTTAAAAATGAAAGCATGAACCTAAACTACCCAGCTAAGGTTTGCAGTGAATAGTCTGTGTAATGATGGGCTGGAGAAAAAATAAATTAAGTTCTAAAGGATGGGATCTGTCTGTTCTTTGATCATCTTGCAGTTGGTGTGCAAACACAGGTGAGACTGTTTGGGCTAAGGCTGAACATGATTTTAACTGACTTTCTTTATAATCCTGTCTTCTGGATTAGCTGACATCTGGCCTGAAACGTTGCAGAGTCCTCAAGTGTTTTAGCTGTATTCTGAATGTCCTGTTTTTCCTTTTGTAGGTGAGTGATGTGAATGATGATGTGAGGCGGGCAGCTGTGGAGTCACTTGGTTTCATTCTGTTCAGGTAAAGTGTCTTCCTCTGTCACTCCTGCAGCCGTCAGTTTAATATCTGTTACTTTTTCAGAAAATCATATGCTACTGCTTTCACAAAGAGACTCAACTGCTGATTGAATGGATTTTGAAAAGTTAAAAACCTGAGAGATTGGTTTAGAAGCGTTCCTTAATGTTCAGCAGATGTTTAATGAAGTTTCTGTAGGTTTCCAGACTTGTGGCTTAATCATCCGAACAGAGCTAGATGAAGTTGACAAATAGAATGAAAAATTAATGTTTGCAGGATTGAGAGTTAATTAAAAATTAAATATACTGTGCTTGTGCCAAGCCTCTTAAGGGCAGCAGACAAATATATCTGCCTAATGGCTGTCTGAAATGTTGTAACTTTGATTAAAAGAAGGTGAAGGAGGACCTTGAAATAGACTTTGTTTCTGAAGTATCCACTGTTAAACTGTGAAAAGTTCCTGGGCTTACAATGTAACATGAGCCCGTCACAAAATCGTCACAATGTTTCCTTTGGTTGTCTAAAGTGAAACCTATTTCTGAAATGGTATTTTGTAGTGCCCTACAGTTCCTTGGTTTAGGGATGGTTGGGGAATTAGAAGGCTCCCTAGGGACTATACCTGTTAATACAATAGTCTGTGTAATCTCAGCACTGAGCCAAACTGAAGCCTTTGAGTGTGGCTGAGAGGAGCTGCTGCATACTTGGGTCCATAACTGTAATTTAAAAATCATTCTTCACATCTTCTTTGGGTTGGTAGCTGTCCTTAAAAGCAGGATGAGAGGTTCTTAAAGATGGGGTTAAAACTTGGGTTACTGATGTGAGTAGTCACCTTTTCTCTAACCAAGCTGTATCCCACGTGGAAGTGACTCTGCACCGTTTTGCTCTATCTGAAGGATAATTGAATGTGGTTTGCAAACAGGACAGATTCTCTCAGTGGGCAGCAGATGTCTCTCAAGTGCTTCTGCTCTGTTACTTCCAGGCAGCACAGCTCGTTCCTTGCTGCTTAGGGATCTCTGCCTCTCCTGAAGCCAAGGGGTCTGTTTAGCTGACTTCTGTATCTGTGTACAGAGTAAAAATTCCATGCACGCCTTCCATAATTTCAGGCATCTTTTTTCAAAACAGGTTGTGACAAAGCCCTTTTGAGCTCAGATTTCAGTGTAGTTTTTCTTTTCAACAAATGCAAAACACAGTTGGACATGGATAGCTCTTACCAAAATGAGAAACTTTCAAGGCTCTGAGCTAAACCATTTACCATGTGCTGGCATCTTGCTGCAACAACATAGTTCAGGGCCTCTTCTCTCCATATCCAGCAATGAGGAAATGAGTGACATGATCTTTGACTCTTTCACCTGCTGTACAGTGGTTCAGATGTTATCCTGCCTCTTCTCTTCCCTTTCTGGAGACTTGCAGTCCAGAACCTGTTTGTGCAAAAGGAGGAGCATTTCCTTGTGAAGTCCAGTGTCCACCTTACTTGGCAGTCAAGAACTAAAACTTTTTAGCTGATTATCACTGGCTCCTGGAGGCAAAAGGTTTGTGTTAGGCTGTGGTAGTTGCCAACACTTTTCACTTGATAGCTAGTTGTGTGCTCTGGCCCAGCTCAACAATGCCAGTGTACAGAGACATAATGACCAAGTGAGTTGTAAGTTTGTCAGATTTCATGGCTAAAATGACATTTCTTTCTTCAGACTGTTGTTTGTTGAGGTCTAACTGGATTTGCTTGTAAGGGCCACTAACACAGCGTTGAATAGTGGCAAGAGTCAGTGATTTGTCAGCTGCTGGGTATACAGAGCTTTTGAATGAAGTGTTTTGTGATGGGAGGTGAGTAGGTCTGAGACACACTGAGCTAAATCCCAGAAATTAATTTAATTTTAAGTGAAGGAAACATAACTGAAAAGTCGTATGAAAAGAGTTCTCATTGAATTCTTTGTATGCGGTTCCAGAAAGGGAACTGTGAAGTCAGGATTGAAATAAGAGAATACATTTGTTTAATGCAGTCTGCATTTTTCTTGGAGAATTCATGGCATTCATGTAAAGTTGATTATGCTGGAGGTGTGAGTTTGTCTGCTGAATTGTACACTTTAGCAGCCTCAGACTTGTGCTTCTGTCTGTTCCTCCTTATGGAATAGTAAAATCCATATAAGGGTGGAGGTTACACAGTGAGAAGGATGATAATTTCCTTAAAAGCACCATTGTTTGAACATGACAGAACTACAGCCCACAAACTCACGTTGTGTCATAAATATCCAGTTTGTTTTCTCCTGTTGTTACAACTATCTGTGAATAAATGTTTTTCCTCTTGGATTTGAACTAAAAGTGTCGTAAACGTCACAAAACTGCTAATTTTAGGTAACGCATCTGCATAGCAGAACATTCTGTAAGGCTTTACTGTCCTTGTTTTCCTCTGCAAGTCTTCCTTGCTATCACATACATACAACCCTGCATACACTCACTCAAGAGCCCATCTTGACTTTTATTGTTGGTTGTGAAAACAGCACAAAGTAGAATGTGATAGAACATAATGTAATAAAACATGACATTTAATTTTTAGAGCAACAAGGTTTTGCTTGAACTTGAAGATTCTGTCTTTTATATTTTTTTAAGCATGGTAATTCTTTTATTTTTTAATTGGACTTTCAAATTACTGGAAAAATCTACAAAAGAATGTATGTGGCTTTTTTCATTATTCAGAAATCATGAATCAAGGTTTAGATAGAATATTCTACTCTAGGTTCTTAAGTTATACCTAAGAATTGCAAGATTAAATTTTCCAGTGTGTTATGAAAGATAATAAATCACCCAGTTACAATCCCCCTGAGGGATTGGGGGAGCAGGGGTTAGTGCTGCTGTAACAGTTTCACTCTGGGATGTTGGATGCAGGCTTGCCTGGCTGTGGGAATGTCTGCAGGCAAGTCACCCAGGTGGGCAGAGCAGTATCAATCACACTGTGTGAGTGCAGAGTACATTGCAGGTCCTATTCATATAGCACAAAACTTCCATGTCCTATTCTTGGGCTTCCCAAAGCTTTCCCAGGGGACCCTGTATGTAGAATTGAACCTTGACCAGCAGCATTGCTGCTGTTAATTCTGGTTTTGCTGACTGTTTAGAAGCAGTCCATAGGTTCAGACTGGGGATGGAAAGCACACTAGTCCTGGCTATAGGACTTGGTGTGGCTTTTTTCCCCTCTTGGCTTACTGCCATACAAAAATTAGGCACTAATTATGTTTTTTGGAGCAGATCATTTTCATGCCACTATATTAAATTATCAGAAAATGATCTGGTGCAAGAAAATTATTTTGAAACTGCCTCCTCTTTTCTTCCTTTTCCCATTCAAACAAACAATCAAAATTGTGTGGTGCAAAAACATGAGACTTTACATCTTCTCTCTTTTTAAAAATTACCACCTTTTACAGGTGGCACTTCTAAGTAAAATGTTATTGTAAAGTGATACAGAGGCACTAATAAAGCTTGGGATATTTGGAGCTTGCAGTGTGGATACAGGGCTGAACAAGAAGCTGTATTGTGAAATAGGAAGAAGAGAAATGATGTATTGACTTGGCTGCTGTAAGGTATCTCTGTTTTCCCAGTCCCGATCCTTTTGCCAGTGATCACAGATAGCAAACTTACCTTATTGTTGATGTTTATATACTGGTGGTTCTTTCTGGTGAAGTGGTTTATGAAATATTTATGACTGTTGGAAAACAGCATTTAAAGTGCCTGTGATTTCTGGTCAGCTTTTTTTAAAGACTATTATGATGAGATGGAAAACATGATAAATTTAAAATGTTTTGCTTTTTAAAAATGGAAAGACTTATTTTTATCATCATTTTTACCACTCTAGATCACGAATTGATCTTTGTTGGTATTGCAGAGTGAGATGTGACTGGATTATGTAGTCAGCCTTATTTTTACATTGTTAGAGCAGTGCTGCAGAGTATCTAAACACTTTGTATACAGAATGAGGAAGTAGGTGTTTTATGGGTAGAAAAAATCTGATTGGGAGAAAGATGTATTCCTTCAATGTGGGGTGGAGCAGTGCTTGCAAGCATGGACTAAAAACATTTAATGCTCTCATAGCAGTTGTTAAATCCAGGGGAATGAGAGTCATGGGGAAGTGGGATTTGAGTTGTAGGATGCTGCGTTTGTCTTCATGCAATACTGTTGGGAAAAGGCTGAGGGCAAGAGAAGGAACAATGCAGCCTCTAGAGAGTCCCAAAAGAAAGATGTAGTCTCAGCTGATAAGTGTAGGCTACCCAAATATGAGGAGCTCTGTATGACTTCTGTTCAGTTTTTCATTTTAGGATGATGCAAGTGAAATAGTAATGTTTCCTGCTTTTGTATTCTTTGTGTTTACATAGCCTTTGGTATTTTAAGGCTATATATTTGTTGCAAGGCAAACAGATCAGATACTTGGATTTTATTCCAGGAAGACTTGGACAGTTTGTTTTCTTTATATCTTCTAACCTGCCTTTATCCACAAGGCAGATAGTAGATGATCTGGGTAATTGTGCATGAGGCTGACAGTCACTCTAATGTGATCTGCACCAGTCTTTTTAAACATTTTAATTGTGAAGAGGAATTTAGTGAAACTTATCTGCTTGTTAATTCTTGCATAGGGAAGATTAAAGGTGTTTTGTTTACAATCCAACACATTTTATCATGTCATATTCAGTCTTCCTGGGAGAGGAGAATGAAGGTCCCTTTCAAACAAATAGTAGCAGAAATCTTACTATAATCAGAAGAAGCCTTAGACTATCACTGAAGTTGTGCAGGATTTAATGAATTTGAAAATGAGTTGCTGTTACCTGTGTAGAGCCTTTGTAAAGAGGATCCTTTAGAGCATAAAAGCCTCTTAATTTTTAAGAGCATGATGTTGTTTTTCAGAGGTGGAAAGGATCTGAATACCTGGGTGCAAGGAATCATAGCTGTGGCTTGACAAATAGGGTTGACATGAATTATTAACAATAAGAGTTAAAATAGACACTTTGAGCAAGCCATCTTTCCTATTTTTGTACCTAGCTTCCCATTGTAAAATGAAAGGGCTTCCTCTCCTCTGCAGGGCAAAATTCTTCCTTTTCCACTGGAGAAAACATTGTTTCTCATGGGAATGGACACTGATAGTAAACACCATATTGTTATGCCAAGGCAAAATTATGGAAGTTACTTCTCTCCTGACTATTGTTTTTGCCATGTTAATGGTTGCCTAGAGAGCCAGAGGGGAAGTGAAACAAAGGAGGGCCTCTGAGCAGTTGTACATAGGCATCTTTATCAATATGAAGAAAAAAATCTAATGCTTCGTGGTAATATTAAGTTAGTGCTGAGAACTGGCCAGAACTCTGGGGCTCTTGGCTCCAGCTTGCAAGGCAAAAAGCCAGAAGAGCTCTGGCAGATGTTCTGCCTCTTTGGGCTCCAATGTCCCAGGTTGTTCAGTGTGCCTTTACCAGGTACTTACATTGCTTTACTTTTTAAGTCTGATGTTACATACAGCAGCCTAGAAAAAGATTTAGGGGAGTTATGTTTTTGTTTTCTTTTACTAGCTTGCAGTGATGTGGGTGTTTCCACAGTATGAAAACAGTGTAGAAAAGCAACACTTTCTGTGAAGTACTATAAAAAAATCCTATGTGCCTCTTGTGTGCAGGTGATGCAGCACCAGTTTGTAGCATCAGCCTCTCTCTGCTTAACACTCTATTTAACTGTAGTTAGTACAGTTGGCCGAGTGTAATATAGTCAGGAAGAGTTTTATACTTGTAGGATACAAGGTAACTGAATAATACATTTTTGTAGCTGCCTGTAAGTTTCCTGATAGCTAAAGGCCTGCAGCTTATAGATGATTTTAAGATTGGCTTCACAAAATGCATTTTACATCACATCACTATAGCTGGGATTAGCTGAATTTCTTGCTTCTCTGTTTCTCAGAGTAAGTTAAAGGTTGGGATTTTTCTTGGTAGATTTTTTTTGTTTTGTCTATTTTGTGTGTATTTTGTTGTTGTTTTGTTTAGTTTCTTGTAAGGTAATCCCTTTATTTGCATTTCAAGACACTTATTCTATTAGGCTTCAAACTCCATTATTTTCCTCTCTACAAGATTGCTGAGTCCTTAGGTCCATGTCTGTGCTGTAATTTTTAATTAGATAGGCAGGCAGAACATTGACTAAGTATCTCCTAATGTATTTTAAATAATTAAACAACAAAACAACCACCGTACTTGTCCATTGCCCTTCTAAAGTGTTCTTCCCATAGTGTTTGGATGTTGCAGATCAGTTTGACTTTTACCTTGCTTTTTGGAAGTTTAAAAAGAGATTAAATATGCCAGATAAAGGTTTTTGTGATAATGAGAAAAGTTGAACTAGGTTATTATTTTATGGACTTTATTTTTTTATTTTATAGCTTCTGTACAGTAATAACTCTAAGTTATGACTGTATAGAGACCATAGAGCTGGCCAGGTGCCTGATTAAGTGTGGGTCAGATTGGAAAGAACTGGCAACATTTTGCTCCAGAGAAAGGAATCCCTTTTTTTGTTTGTGTGTGTTAAGTGGGAAGTGCATGACCCCTTCCTTCTGTAAAAATGTCTTGTGTTCCACAGCCAAACAACTGCAAAGCTTTATCAGTTATTATTTATACTGCTATCTTTATGAAAAAAAGCTGAAAAATATTATAATACTATGAAAATGCTCTCACTTTGCAGGCAGCATATAAAAATATATTTTATAAATTTGTGTTACCTAAAGACAGTACTCATGGATGTAGTTCTGAGCCTCCTCCTGTTGTGCTTGTTGATACCACATGAGCAGTGTTGTCCATAGTTACCATACAACAAGCCGGTGCTTTCTTACAGGAGCTTGCAGTGACTGTCTCATCATGCCTTACTAATGAAGGTGATGTCTCTGTTCAGGTCTGCTCTTGTAGATACAGTTGCTAAAACAAGAACTCCGTTGTCCATTATGCTTTCTTATTTCATAGTTCTGCTTATTCATCTTTTTTTCTTGCTCTGTCCTGCTTTCCAAGGCTGTTACTGAATTCTCAGCTTGTTTGCTTTGTAAGTGGACAAGCTCTGAGCAATGTCTTCTTGCAGTTAGCATGTTAAGTGGAATGTCTTCCACTTGTAAAGTGGAAGCATGGAATGTGCATGCTTTCTTGGCTGATGTGTTTCTGTCTATGGAGAAATTTGCTTTTCCTGTAGAAAGACTGGATTTTTGATTAGTCATTAGTCCTTTAGATTGAGGTTTGTTGTTGCTGACTGAACTCAGTAACTGAAATATGCTGTTTACAGTTACTAAAATTGAGAAACCTGTATACTGGCTTGAGAAAATACATCTCTGTTGGCTGAGGCTTTTTCAAGGATTATTTCCTGTTAGTGGAGGTCTAAGCACTAATTACAAAGAGGCTTTGGAATCTTTCTCTGTGGGACATTTAGGACAAATTACTCCTTGTCTAAGACAGATTGCAGACTTGACACCTATACAAGAACAGGGTCAAACAGAAAAGAGCTGAGTTACCTCTCAGACTTTCTAGATGCTGTGAGCCAGCTGTGATGTTTCTGCTGGAAAGGGAAAATATAAGTTGCTGCTGAAAGTAGGTGATTGCTGCCTGCTATATGAACATTTTTTTTGTTTAATTAATATGGATTTATTCAAGTATCAAGAGAATTTTCAAGGATGACTGCTTCTTGCTTTCTGTCTGCTGGGCAATAACCTTCAGGAATGGTGTTTTCCTTTTGGTGTTACTGCTCATGTAGGCTGGTTCCTGCATTGCAAATTATGCTTTTAAGATTTTTACTGTGATCACTCTGTGCATGGATGTGATTGCACCTTCACCTGGTTCCAGAGCCCTGGGTTAAATAAGGCACTGCTCTATGATGTTTTCAGTGACATGCCTGGACATTTTAGGGGCTTTGTGTTTTTTTTACTCCTATTCCCTCCCTGTTTGAGCTTCAAAGTGATCTTGGTCTTATTAAAAGCATTTGATTCTCAAGTATTTTTAAGTGTTGGTATCTTTTATAGCTATCACAGTCCATCCATTTTGGCTTTTAATTACAGAATCCTCTTAAACCTATTTTGATTAAGTGAAGAGGAGGGAGAACAGTTAGAATTTACTTTGATTTAAGTGGCTAGTGATTATCACCAAAAAGGGGAGGAAGGAGACAACTTACTGCAAGTATCACAGATGTATTTTTAATGCTTTCGCCTGAAACTCTCTGGCAGTTGTTACAGTAAGCTCTGTTTTGAGCTTGCATATGTTTTAAATTAAATATATATAAATAAATGTTGGAAGGACATGTTATCTTTAGTACTTTCTGTTCTGCAGATGAAAAAATCCTAAGCCTTTTGCTGTACATAATTTTAGTGTAACCAAAGAATGCTGAAAACATTAAAAATGAAAACAAAGCCCAAGCTGAAAATTTTACTGTAAATGGAAACTATTGAAAAAATGGTGAGTTGGCTGCTTGCTGTAAGAACTCCTGTACTTTGTGGAAATGAGATTTCCTTTCCCAAAGAGTCTGGAGCTGTCAGAAGTTTCTGATTTCCCAAATAACAGAATCTGGTAGCATTTATGGATTGTGAGGACCAATTCTTTCTATTAATTTTGTGCTCATACTGAAGTCTTGGGCATGTGCATGTTTGAGGGAGTGCAAATTGGGGCCTGTAATTGGCCATTAGTCCAATTAAATCATTTTGAGCTCAGCTAAACTGTGAATATGTGCAGGTGTAGGCAGTACTGTTGTCTCTGCTGTCTCTTAAATATTTGCTCTTATTTTCTTGTGAAGTAGCTGTTCTGTCTGTGATTTCTCTACTTTCTGTGAACTACATTGGATGAAGGGAGGCTTTCACTGAAATTTCCATGGTCATTAAAAAAGGAAGCTTGTACATTTAAATTATAGGGATGTTACAGGCATTGTGTATTCTGTCTTTCTTATGATCATTGATTGTGTATTGTGTTATTTTGATTAAATGATTCATTTTCTTAGTATGAAAAGAAAAAAGGGCAGTTTTCTGTAAATAATCTGGCAACACTGAGCTTATGTGTATGTGAATATAATGGAGATGAAATTCAGGTGGGTGAAATATTCTGCCCATCCCTACAGTAAAGGGATCATTTCCATACATGGAATTTTTAATCATGCGTTATGGAATGGGCTTGTACATTGGTCTCTGGAGTGATTCTGCTTGTGATTTCCACACCCTCAGAGAACAAGGAAAGCTCCTACGTGGGTAGTCAGTTTCAGCAGAGGAATGTATCTGTAGGAGAGAAAGGAGTGTGCTTGTGTGCTGGTCTGTTTACAGAGATCTAAATTAATACCAGTGAGCTTGTATCCCTCTGCTACTTCCATTGTAGAGCATCAACCTACAAAGTTTTGTCTTCTTGCCAGAGCAAATGTTAGAGTAGTGTTTGTACAGAAACACTTTTCTTACAAAGATGTGCTTTGAAGAGACTGAAGTTGATGAGAACTGAAGTCAGATACTTAAACTGATTAGCTTTTATTTATTTCCTTCTTCCTTAGGCTACAGTTTGGCATGAGTCATTTGTCATGGAATGAAGTTGTGGTTGCCACCATGGGGTTGGGGTTAAAGTAGAGGAGACTTTGGAGGAGAGGAATTAATATAAATTTATAAGATATTGCTCACATAAATAACAGAAAACAATAGTATTTATACCCTCTTACAGTGCAGTTATTTAGAATAATACATACAGTAATGCTGTATGGACATGGTTGCTATTCCACTATACATAGCTGACTTGTTCTTCTGTTTTATCAACCTCATTCTCAGTGAGCAGCAGCGTATCCAGCAGAATGGCCGATGATGCTTGGATGGGTGAGCTCCTCAGCCTCATTGGGCTCTGGTACATAATGGGGTTAATTCCATTTCTCATCCCATTCATGACAAAGAGCTTGGAATTTTCTGCTACAGAGCTTCTGAAAGAGATCCTGCTGGAGTGCTGCCGAAGGACCTTGATAGGCTTTGTGGTCTGATAGTTGCACGTGATGTACCTGCTGAAAGCCTCCCTAAATGTTTTGTTAAAGAGTGTATATACAAGAGGGTTCACTCCTGAGGATACATAACCTATCCAAACAAATATCTCCAAAAGCTTTTGAAAAAGCTCCTTGCTGCAGGAGTTGCACAGAACTGAGCTGATGTTTGTTATGAAGAACGGGCACCACATCAGCAAGAAAAGAAAAAATACAATCCCCAGAACTTTTGACGCCCTTTGTTCATTGGTTATCGTTTGCATGGACTTCCTCCCAATTGTGGATGTCCTGCAGATAGGCATGTCACTGGACAAAGTCTGGTCCTTTCTGGAGCCATTTAGCATGGCCACCTTTTCTGGTGAGGAGGCAGGTGTAGTGTCACGCTGAAAGACTGTGGACACTGTTGACCAGATGAAGCGCTGGGGTGGCTTGTTGATCAAATAGGCCTTTTTGTGCAGCACTTGGATTGTCAGGAAATAAGTGACGATCATGATAGCGAGGGGAATGAAGAAAGCAGCCACTGATCCGTACAGAATGAAGTCATGAAAACGATCAGGCGTCAGGGCGCACGTGATGTTTGTAGAGTTGCCATTTCCATCCTCAATGCCTCTGATAGGGACTGGAATTGCAATGCCTGTCAGAATAAAAAACAAGTGCTTCAGCAAAGGGTAATTGCTTGCAATCGCTTCACTGGGCCTGAAGCCTCAGGGTTTCTAAAGAAAGGTAATTCCTGAGCTCTGGAGCAGGCACGGGGTGATGGACACAACGTGAAGTGTTGAGAGCATCACGTGGGTAATTGGGCAAACAGTACTTTGTAAGACTTGGCAGACTGAGCTTTAACAGAGTGCCCTTTCTAGGGAGCCTGGGCCTAACTTGTAGTGATTGAGGAAGCAGTATAAAGTTGCCAACTTTTCAAGTGTAAAACACATGAATTTCTTTAGCTCTGGTTATTACAATTAGTATGGCTTTTCCTCCAGAGAAATACGTTTCCCTAATGCCATCTCCTCCTTTTTTTTTCTCTTCCCCAGGGTAACATTTGCACTTTTTGAAGGGCAGTTTTGTAAATACATAAATCTTTCCCTCTTCTATTAACCACATCAAGTGACTGGACACAGACAGCTGATTTTTTTCACCCTGCTTGACTCTTTCATATATACAAGTAGCTAAATAGTTGCCAGAATTATGCAGTGTGTGTTTGAGATGGACTTGTTGTTTAAAGTCTCCTGCATATTTAGGAGTGTTTAAATGAGGCTGGCTAGCTCTGTAATTCACCACTAGTTTAAAAAAAGGTTAGCAGTCTTGTCTTTAAATGAATTTTTTATAACCACTAAATTACAGTCAGCACTTCATTTGCCAGCAGTCTGACATTACAACAAAAACAACAGGTTCCTTGCTGTCTGGTGAAGCTGATTTGTGCAGTTTTCTGATACCACTTAATGAGATATAGGGATTTACTGTATTCCTCTGCTACTCTGCTTGCTGAAGTTGGTTGAAAGCAGCAAGAGCAAAATGGGTTACCCTTCAGCAACTTGATCCCTTTCTTAATTAGAAGCACACCTTCAGATACAACAAGCATTTAAAATGAAGATTGAACCAAATTAACCTTTGATTTGGAGAACTTGGCTCAGCTGCAGAGTAGTTTTATGTTAGATAAAAAGAAATTGAAAAGTACACACTGTTTAATGGCAATAAATCACACATTAAAAGGTCAACTTGTGGCTGTCTTGTCATGTAAGGTTTTGGGGGTGGGGGAAGGGAGTTGGTGATAGCATCTTTTCTCATATCATCACAGCTCTTCCAGAATTTTTTCAACTTAGAAATTTGGGGTTTGCCTCAGTCAAGAAGGTGGATGTACCCATTCTCCTATGCATCATTGGCCTTAATAATGCAGAATAATTTTGTTTGGTCTTGCACACAGAGCATACAGCACTAAGGCTGTCTGGAGCATGTATTAAGTTATTTGAATTAAATGTTTTCACTTCCTTAGCTCATTTAACAGATTAATTTTTTTAAGCATTAAAGACAGATGAGGTGCCACATGCACATCACAGAGACACTGATGTCATAGAAGTTTTTATGTTGGTATGAACTTCTTCAAGTTTTGCTGTTCTGATTGTTTGGGGGTTTTTTTGTTAGACATTAGCCTTTCTATGTGCTGTCTTAGCTTTCGGTGTTAGCCTGGATGTTACCACTCACTCATATATATCTTTGCTATAAATAATTAACCCCTTTGTACTTCCTTTATGTGGCACAGAATTTTAGCAACATCTATTCAAGGCTTAAAATTGTGTTTGGGACAAAATATAGCACCACGGGAACATGAAATCTTGCTTTCCCAGGAGACATACTATGCATGCAGATAATTGTCTTCTGAATTTTGAACTTTTAGGATCATGAAGAAGAGTGATGATTAATACTCTGACTCAATCCTTGGCCTTTTTGGTGAGCCTAATAAGGAGCAGTGGTTCAGGCAGATTTTTATGATGTAGCTATGTATGATCCAAGATGTGGACTTCGGCCAGCCTGAGTGTTACAGTTCTCTAATCAATAGCACTTGGCCAAATTTTCTATTTTCCCCACGTTTCACCTATTGTTTTGGACATGAAAAGCTTCTGTGTTCCTTTTCCAGTCTCCAGGTCTCACATACCTATTGAAATGAGCCAAACCACGATGATTTTGATGACTGTTGTAGCCCATGAATTGTACTGGCTGGCCTGGATTGGCTTTTTTATCGCAATGTAGCGGTCCAGGGAGATGGCACAGAGGTGCATAATGGAAGCTGTGGAAAAGAGGACATCAAGGAACAGCCAGATAGGACATAAGGCAGTTGGTAAAGGCCAAGTATTGTCTGAAAGAGAACAAAAAACTCATTAGATTCTAAGGTTTTTGGGAACTTTCAGTGTGTCATTTTCCTGTGGTATCAGTATCTTCGAAAAGTTCATAGTACTACAGGAACTGAGTTTTATCACTGCCTCAGATAGGTTCTGTCTTATATTTTAATTAGCTCCTAACTGCCATGGTTGCTGCCATCATATTCATCAGGCTACTTGTGTATTATAAACCTTTCCCTGTCCTTTTGTGGCAAGGACTGTGGATTAAAAAGTTTGTAAAAAGTGGACCATGATTAGTTCTTGGGAGCCTGCTGTTAAATTATTTTCAGCTGTTTCTTCTTGATAGTCCTGTGATTCAAGGTTACATTAAATGGAGGAGATAATGGGTCATAACCAAAGTATTAGTCATTGTAGAACCATTATTGAATCTTAGGAGTGATATTGAAGAATCTTGTTCATACATCTCTAAAATGAGTTTGCTGTGTCACTCGGCCAGATACACTGGAACACTAATGTGACAGAGTAGGGCTGTTCTGTCTCAGTAATGATTTTATAAAAATCGAACATTTTTGTGCCTGTCCTTTTTTTTGTTGTTTCCCCAAGAGCCATGGCTTGGATTTTAAGTCTGGCATCCTATTTCTTAGAGTAGTTACCTGTCCTTAATATTAACCTTTATAGCAAACACAGGGCTGTCAACTGCGCTGTGTCCAAGATAACGGTTTTACAGTGTTTAGATTTCCTAAAGGCTTGTATTTTTGAGAGCTGTGTCTCCCCTATCAATGTCTGCAATACCAAATGAACTTTAATAGAACTCTGATTATTTTTTTAACTGGTCTATTTTCGCTCAGAAGTAGCTTCTATTGCAATCCAGTGTGAGCAGTGTTCAGTTTGAGGTGCACTATAGTGTTGTGTGTCTCTAAGGATGTTCTGTAGTCTCAGGAAAGAATGTGTGAACGAGGAATATTTTTCTGTTTCTCATGGTAGAAGTTGATCTACTAAATGTATTTTCCTCCCTTATAAAATTCAGCTGTACTCAATCAGTAAGTACATTAATAGTATTGCCAGGAAAATCAGTTCTTTTTTGAATGACGATTAGGGGGAAACATTTGCATTTCTAACAAATCAGATTGGTTTTAATTTCCTTGGTCAGCATAAATAGACCTGCATGCTGAGAATGCCAAATGAGCTGGACTTTTGTAATGTTCAGTCTTATCAACGTGGCAACATTGCAGTCATTTGAGATGAAAACATTTTTTTGTAACATGACTGATAGATGGAAATGATAACGGTGCTGCTTTGACTTGAATTATAAACTACAGTGGATGGAAAATTTTATGAAAACAAACATAGCAAGTACTTGTCTGCACTCTTACCTATGCTGGGAAACCTTCTGTGTTAAACAAAGAAAATGGATGGACAGAGCCCTGAACTGAACCTCAGCTGTCCCCAAAGCCGAGGACTCCAGGTGAGGGTGACATAGGCAGTGAGGCAAATGGGAAAGAGGCCATCTGCTCTCAATTTATTAACCAGAAAATTTTAGTATCTACCATAATTATTTCCTAAAATAGATTCTATGGTTGAAATTAGGCTTCAAAAAACTTAGTCTGTCAGGCAGGTGTGAGAAAGTTGTAATTAGTAAATTATGAAGCATTTACTCATCCTTAATTTTCATGCCTTGACTTTTAGCTGGCAGTAAGGTATGGTGCATTTCTGAAACAGATTTCCTTTGAAAAGAAAAACCAAAATATATTGTGGCTCATGTAACTGTAATTAAAAAAAATAGAGGTAAAAGAAGTAAATGATTTGATGGGCTTGAAATGGTTTTGCTCACTCTGGAAAACTGACAGCTTCTTTTGACTTTGTTATAAAAGATTAGTTCAGATAAAACATGAACAATAGAAAGTGTGTTCTACAGCTTGAAGGATGGAAGATAACACAGCTGGATTTGAAGTGAGCAGCTAATACTTCTTTTGGATAGTACTCACATGTCATTGCCTGGATTATAACTGCTTTGAGATCTGGAGAATCCCAGTGTAAGAAGTCTTTCCTTTTTTAGTTAATTTACTGTTTGCAGAAGAAAATACTTTGCAACAAAAGGCCCTTCTGCTTCTTTAAATAAAGATACATTTAAACAGTGATCTGATACAAAGCAATCTTGTACATTTTTGAGTTTTAAGAGCTTTTGTGAGTTGACATGTGCAACTGAACAGAGAAAGCTTTTTAATTTCTTTATTTTTGTTTAGTTTTGAACTGGGTGCAGAAGTCAGTAGGTTATCACATTCATGATTATAGCATTATGTCCTGCTGTATTTCTGTGTAAGAGATGATGGTTTTTGTCCAAACAAAATCAAAGTAAACTTTAAATGCAGTAACTGATAAGGACTGAAGATGATGGTTACTATTTAAACAAAACAAATATCACGAAACTGATACTTTAAAGTCCTGAAGAGTCACACAGTTATCTAGGATTAATTCTGTGCTGTATTTTGCTGTAACTTACTTTGATTTGTAGGTTACACCTGCATTAGAAGCTTTATGCCTGTTATTTGAGGAAATGCTCTGGGCTGAGTTGTTGTCCTTTTCTGGTGATGGTGGTGCTGTCTATCACTGTTGGCCTATTCTATTTGTTTAGGAGTTGGGAAATAATGGAATATTAATTTCCTTTCATGACTCAGAAAGCATCTCTGACCCTTGAACATGATGGTGACCTGCTTGGTTGTTGTTCTGCTTTATAATTCAAACCTAAAATGAATATGTCCTGCCAAGTAGTGATACAAAGCTGTTAGCAGGTCTTGCTTAGTTTGGACTGCTCTGATTCTCCTACTATAGATCTACATTGTGTAAGCAGACCACAGCATTTACAGGGCAGAGATTCTCCACTCCCATTTTTCTTGGGAGCTAATAGGGATTGGATTTTTTTTTTTTTAATGCCTTGGTTACCTGGCAAAGATGCCTGCCTGAAAATTTGTCTGGTTTCTCCAACTGTCAGGTGGTATAAGTTAAAAAGAAATTTCTTCTTCCTACAAACCTTGCCTCCAATCCTCCCAGCACTGCAGCAGTATTGCTATTGCAGATTTTGTTTATTTTGAGTCAAAATAAGACCGAATACATGCTTTAAGATTTGTCTTGCACCTTAAGGGAAGTAAAATGAGCTTTTACTGCAACTGTCTACCCTTGATTAATCTTTATTTAAGAAAAGCTTTATTTATAGGAAATACCTTGGAAATGTGTAATCCTTAAAACAAAGTACAGTATAGAAGAGTTGCTCTTGCTGTAAGCCAAAATATTTTTGAAAGCCTGAGACAAAGCACTTCTGCACATGTATAAGTATGATTGAGAGAAGTCTTTAAATAGACTTGGAAAGCAGTTGTTCTTCTGCTGTAAGGGCTGCAGAAATGTGTTACCTGTAAAGGGTTTGTTGTTGTATGTAATGATGCTTTTGCTGAGATGGAAATGGATATTTTCACCTCCTTTAAGCCTAAGCTTCAATCTTCACATTGATGTATGTGTCTGTAGGTGCATGTGGGGTGTTCACTCTCATGGCAGGACTTGGCTCCATGGGCTGCCAAAGCCCTGTCTCTCCAGGCTGTTCTCTAATTTTTTTTTAATTTATTCAAAGTTTTTTTTTCAATTAGGCTTTTTTTTTTTTTTCATAAACCCTTGTTTTCTTACTTATCTTTAGATTTGAGATTTTGGAAAGTAGTCCTTGATTAAAGTTTTCTCTGGCAGTTTGCACAAGCAAGAAGGGAAAATTTGTTGAGGTTCATCATCAGTAATGGGGGAAGATTAGGACTGGTTGCTTGTGATAGATTAAAGTAATGGTTTGCAACCTAGGATGATCAGCATTACTTTCTGATTTTAAATGGAAATTATTGGGAGGAGAGAATGTATTTTAAAAGATGGTACATAGGTTGTCTTCAAGTAGCCTATTGCCCACCAAACTGGACATCAGACTTCTTCCTGCTGTAGGATTTGCAAATGGGAGAATCTCATAAGTTTGTTTGCTAATTTCACTATTCAATGAATTTCAGTAGTTCTGAGTGTAAGAAATTTGGGTAACTGTTTTGAAAGGTAGATTTCAGAGAATGCAGTTATCTCCTAGTGGGCCCTCCTTGATTTTTTTTAAGAAATGAGAATAATATAGCAACCTATAAAAGCTATGAAATGTTTATGTATTCTGACACTCACACTCCTAAATTAAAATTGCTGTGTATGCTTGTATCAGAATATATTTTGGTTGCTCTGCTGAGAATAAATCATGTGCTGCTCATGGCATTACACCTGCAAGTGAGTTTACAGATTCATTTATTTACTTACTTTTAAAAGGGACAGCTCTTTATTACAGACACAGTCCATTTCTGCAGATTTTTTGGTGAATGTTCTGTCAGAGTATGGAGCCAATGTCTGTAGCAGGTTTTGATTTGGAACACCCTGTAACACATTAGTTTGTACAGTCAGGATCTTAATGTGACTGCACTTTAGTTCACACCTTTCTTTCAAATCTTCTCCACATAATTAGATATCAATCCCCAACGGAAGCATATTTGTACTCTGTATCTAGAAGGTGCTTTCATTATTATGGAAACATTCCTGTGTGGAGGTGCCAGGAGGCTGGATTTAGTTTGCTGTCTGGCTGTCAATGACTATTCTTTGTTCAAGTAGTTATCTGGCTAATGTAGCTTCGAGATTTAGACTTGTTATATATTTAATGTCTGTTCCGTCTTCATTCCAGTAACTCCTCATGTTTTGCTCATGCTTTGAACTTCTATAAACACCTCAGCATCTTCTCCCAGTTGGTGAAGAGGCAAAGCAGTTTTTCTGGTTGGCTGCCAGAGAGAGACTTGTATGCAAGAAATTTCAGTTTTAACCACTGTTGTGTGGAAGGCGGGTTATGGTCTTCATTAATTATAACTGATTTTACTACTTTCTGGTAAATTTCCTGCACCATGAAAGACGTTTTTGTTTGACTTTTGAATTAAGATTCCTAGCATGCTTTAAACTGTTGTAACCAGGGTTTAGCAGTGGATTAATTGAGAGATTAAGGAGCAATAGAGTCCTTATGAAGTTATAAAGGAAAGATTTGGTAGTCAAGCAGAATGAAAATAATAATAAAAAATCCAAACCGAGAAAGCTCCACCACTGCCAAAAACCCAAAATCCAGAATTTGCCTTCCCTTTATATTGATTGCTAGTCAATACTAGCACTTTTTATGACTAGTAACTTTATTGTTGTTAGTAATGAGACCTTTGGCAGGCACTGAGCAGTTACAGCATCCATGTGTAAGTATGGAGGTGCTGTCTGCCTCTTGCCTCCCACACACGTGCACATACATGACGTACCAATGTTTTCTGTGACTGCTTTTCTGAGTTAGAAATCACTGTCTCAGTTATGTACATTCAGTTTTCTTTTTAGAAACTGTTGCTTGAAAAAAAATCCTTATTCTATGGTCTCAACGCTGAATTCTGACCTCTTGTTCACACTTCTGTTTAGAGAGAAGTCTGTAACACACAGAAATTCTCAAGGCATTTAATCACTTTATTTGTTAATAAAGTGATACCATTTTTCTGTAGCAAACAGAAGCTACTGATGGCCTTTCTGAAATAAAGTTTATGATTGTGTTTGCTTGTTGCTCAGGCAACTCTTAAGAGTCTAGCCTAGGAAAAATGAAGTCCTGTGGCCTTTCTTAGGACCCAGTGTACCTTAAAGGTAATTATAGAAATCTTTAAGTTTATTGAAAAACCTGTCTCATTGATTTTTTTCAATTTATGATATGAGAACAAACAATTTAAAATGTATTCTTAAAGAAAAATTGGCAGTAAAAGAGAGAGACTTTCCCATGGAGCTGCCTCTAATTAGTTGTCAGAAGCAGTATCTGAAATAAAGCTGGGTGTGAGAGATTGTGGAAAAATTATGCTTGTTCTGTAAGGGCTAATGAGAAAGAAAATGTCACATCCAATGTTTGTTCATGTGAAAAAGACCTATTTTATTTCATATGAAGCAGACTAAATGACAAACATGTATCTCAAACATTAGGTACAAGGATAGAGGCTTCCTTGGCTTCACAGATGATTTAATTGTGATGTCTTATGAACCTGTGGCTTTCCCCAGGGTGGGAGAAAATCAGTTTCTCTGAAACCAGTACTGGTAAAATTTGTTGTCACTGATGGTGTCAGAGACCAACTCTTCCTGACCATGTAAATATATGACTACTCATGGAGGCAATACTCAGGTAAAATCAGGTGCATTACTCAGAGAAAGTTCAAAACCTGTTCAGTGTACTGAACAGATACTTAGCCTTGATTTCAAGTTTTTAAAGAGAATACTGCCTGCAATTAGTGTAATATGATACAACAAATACCAGCATTGTGCTGATGTTGTTAAAAATTATATTACACTGTACAAAATGTAATTCCCTGTGCTTCAGCTCCATTTTAAATATTTTTAAGTCTTGGGTGATTTTTGAATGGTTTGTTTCAAAGGAAAGGATATCCACATAGTTGTACTCCCCATAAAGACATTAGGCTGTATTAGGGTGAGAGGGAGAGAAGATTTAGCAGCTCTCATCCTAGTGATTTTTTCAAATTGTAATGCTGGAAAGCAAACAACTTTTCTGTTTAAATTAGACCTCCCAAAATTGTACCTCATATGCAAACCTGATGAAACAAAAATGCTGCACTTACCAAATAATATTATGAGAAGGGCAATTGGCATCACGAACAGACCCACGAGCAAATCTGCCACCGCCAAGGACGTCAGAAAGTAGTTGGTAGCATATTGCAACTTTTTCTCCAAGGACACCGCCAGAATGACAAGTATGTTCCCCCCAATGGTGGGGATTATCACCAGGAGGATCAGCAATGCTACCCAGTGCACTTTGTTTCCTTGTTCCTCACTTGGGTAGTCCTGCTTGGGTGCTCCTGTTACTGAGAGAGGCGACAAAGATCCATTGCCAGCTCCAGATCCGTTCAAGGACTGTAAAGGATGGGACATTTTTGTGTGCAGCGGAATGTCTTCAGGAGCAGGATATGTGTATGATGTAAGAGTTCTCTGTTCCTCTCTGGTCCAGGATGGTCCTGAAGAAAGGCCAGCATGGTCAGTATAGTGAACTGGTCATCTGCTATTTTGAGATACTATAACCATGTCCGAGCTGGTATCCAATTTTCTAATTCTGTGCCTTACTGGGCGCAAAAGAGTTTTAAAAATGAAAGTCCTGTCTTGTGTCCATCTCTGGTTGGTAGGGTTCGGGGGTCTGGTCTCCCCTTTGGAGTGACGTTCAGATTTCAGAAGGTTGTAAGGAAAAATCAGTAGCTGTCAAAAATAAGCAGTGCATTAGCTTCCTTTTTTATTTTTCCAGCAGCAGTAAAGAGCGATATATGACTCTGAATGCGGAATGATTCCCTTTAGGTGCAGCCTATGTAGATTTGCTCCTTGTGAGTACAAACTGATGCAGAGGCAGATGCTGGAGTTGTGTATGTGCAACTCCTCCTCTCCCGAGTGTCTAGTCTCTAGCAGCATGTGCGTAGGCAGACAGCAGTTCCCATATTTCCCCTTATTAAGAATCCTATTTCTCCTCAGAGGGTAACCCCAAAAATATCTTCAGAAATTATGTATGAGGTTTCCGTTTTAATCTCAGCACTTCCTAATTTATCAGGTGAGGGTCAGGAAGCTACAGACAATAAAACACTGCTGACAGTCTCAAGGGGACCGTAGAAATTTATCGAACTGAGACATCTAAATTTACCCATTACTTGAAGGGGTGGGGGTGAGTAAAATGCTTGTTTTTGTAATCTGAGCAAGGCTTTTATTAAGCACAGCCCGTTCTCTCCCTCTGTCTGTCTTTCTCTGTCTCTGTCAACTCTGCTAAAGACTTAAGGCTTGCATTTCCCCCTTCAAGCAGAGACTCAAACAGCTGTCCTGACATTAAGCTGAAAAAATGCTCAGTTACTGAGAAGATTTGATGTGTTGCAGTTTTCAGGTGAAGAAAGCCTTACCTCTTTCTCTTGCATTTTAGTTGAGTTCACTTTGCATCCAGGAAGATCCTTTATAATTTTCTTTTTCATCATATGGTGAAAATTGAGATTTTTCACTACTTTCTGGAAAACAAGTTGTTCATTTGCTTTTGGCTTTTATAATATTTCTGAAGCTTGTCTCTTCGTGTGCTTTTTTTTTAGCACATTTCTTCTATCACGAAGATTAAGAATTTCTGTTTTGGGAAAACTGTATTTCTTCTCATCCAGGTATTTTTTCCAACTCTGAAATGGAGGAGAAGAATAATTATTACCACATGTAAAAAAGGATAGAAATAAGGTTGTATCCTCTTTTGCTGTCCTTTTACTTCCATTCTTTGTTGATTCTACTTAGGTGATCAGCAGAGTCTGTGTGCAGTTCTCTCTGTTCATAGGCAAAGCTCGCAGTTTGCTGCTACCCCTGTTTGTTGATTGACTCCTTCCAGCGTATCCAGCTCCAGTGTTGGAAAGGCAGGGAAGTGAGCGGGTTTGGCTGGAAATGAGACAGAGAGGGTTAATTATTTCACTGCTCCAGCACTATAATGTGTGCTCCCTGTAGCTGTATCAGGATGTGCAGGTCCTGGAAATGACCCTTCACACTACAACATTCTGTTTCTGTGCACCGTAGTGTGTCTGTCTGTCTGTCTGTCTGCTGCCTGCTCTCTGGGCTCTCTCGCTCACTTGCTTTCTGGATGGAAGCACAGTTAACCCTGAAAAGTTCTGCCCTGTAAACAATGCAGGTTTTTTCTTGTCTAATTTCATAAAAATATTGTCTAGCACACTTCTTTTAAGAGTGTGCACTGTTACTTTAAAACTTTCCTTCTGCAGCTGCTTTTTATTATCCTGAGTGTTCTCTTTTCTTACCTTCCAACTTTCAGTCAGATGTGTGTATAGCCTCAACGTCACCTTCTAGTTCTGCATTAAAATGGAAATAGAGTTCACTTCCAAGGACATTAGCTGCAAAATTGTGTAATAAGTCCTTGAGTAAAGGCCGTTAGAGAGACCATGAGATCATGGTCTGACCCTCTGTATGACACCAGCCATTACATTCCATGAATTGCTAGTGCTCACCAGCCTTGAGCTGGAAATCAGGTCCTCAATGAACTGTACATAATTTTATATTTCTTTAAAAAAGAAAAATATTCTATCTCTAGAATGCAGGTATTGTATGGCCAAAGAGAGAAGGCTGCTGTCAGAAATTAACATAAATACTTAAACTGTATTTAGATCATACAATGGAATTTTCAGTAGTTTTCACTTGTTCCTTATTTTTCCTGTTTAAAGGAAACTGTCAATAAGATTCCATGCTGTATTAATTTACAATTGAGTGTTGATTTCTTTATTCACCAGAAAAGTATATATTACAAAAATAAAGATTAATCCAGCTATGGTAATACTATTTCCTTATCTGGCCACCTCCCTATTGTCACCACTGACAGTACTGAGAGAGCAGAGCACATGAAAACATATAAAAACTGGAAATTGAGACAGGACAATACCTTATTTGGCTAATGAGTATTTGGATTCAGTTTTTCTTAAGCTCCACTCTGTCTAATCAACTCCTGGTTTGTATTTGATAAATCTTGAAGGATATCCTGCCATTAATCTAGCTGTACTTGAAGTTTTTACTGCAGATTGTTCTGGTGAAAGCTAATGAATACATTTATATCTAATTGAAAAGGAAATTATTTTTAAAATACAGATAAAACCAATTATCTTACGAACTTGCAGAGGATGATACAAGCTTAGCGATATGTTGGCTTGCAAGCTTTTTTACCTCTTCTGTGCATTGTTTAATTTCAGAGAGATGAAAAACATACCTGCCCTTTGTGATGTTTTCTGAACTTTACCAGGTTTGAATCATATGAGGAGCACATCCATCTCTGTATCTATTACAGACCTGCAGCAGGTTCTTCACTGTATCTTCTGGCCAGACTTTTTGTGCAGGCCACTGTCCTGCCCCTGTGTCCAGCTCTTGTCCTGTGTTACAGGATGATAAACCATAAATCATGCTAGACCCCACTCCTGGTCCATTGTAAATTGAATATTTGAGCTATACATAGATAGTATTTTTATTTCCCATCCCTTGCTGTTCTTTGTTTTCAAATTGCCGGTGTTATTTTATAGAGCCATGTCTCCATCAGATATGAGCTGTCTCTGGTGAGTGCTGTTCAGTCAGTACATATCCCTCAAGTTCACTTGCTGTGTTGTATGTGAGATAGTTGCTGGAAATTCCTGGTTTGGGAATAGCTGGGATCATTTTTGTCCAGAGAGAGAGAGATGTGATGTTTAGTCTACACTGATTATATCAGTTTGTTGCATATTTCTCTGCAGGTTTTTCTGTTTTCTATATATTTCCCTTTCTGTTGCACATCCCCTCCTCCAGAAATGACCACAAACGGTACAGTTAATATCTGCATTTCTCCTTTGTTAACTCATTCATGGATGAAATGAAACTTCTGTTAAGCTTTTTTTTTTTAATTGCCGCTACACCACTAAAACAACTTGTGGAAATAGTTCTGTATAAAATGATTAATTAATGACCAATAGTTTATAAAAGTTATAAATATTTAGAACCTTTTGAAATATGAGTGAGGACACTTAATGAGGAATTTAGAAAATATATTTGACGTTGTTCTTCGATTCTCTGACATTTCATTTTTCAATGAGTTGTATAGTCCTTAAATATTTAGACTAAAAAAGAAGTGCATGTTAGTGATGCTTCAGATGCTTCCATTATTAGTCTCAATCATGAGACCAATGTGATGGGGTTTTTTCAGTATTCTGTATATTTGCTTACTGATACTACCACATATATATATTTATGTGGGGTTTCATGTTTAAAAATTGCTGAAATATAAAGAAAAACAGCAGAAATGCATTAACCTTGAAGATGTGCAGCTTAGAGGATTGGAAATAAACTGCTCAAAGAATGTGCTTTTAACTGGTCTGTGATGTAAGACACTTGAAGTGGAATGTGCTCCAAGATATGGCAGTCTGAGTTTTTAGTTTATGTTGGTGCATACCTCGTGGGGAAAAAAGATTAGAGTGGATTGTTAACAGCCAGTGTACCTAACTGCGATACTCAGTTTTCAGTAGCCCAATAAGGCTCTTGGCAGGCAAAGCTTCCTGAGAACTATGATACCTACAGATGTTGCAACTGTAAAGATTTTCTGGGAAAAAAAAAAAAAACAGTTTAGGTCAACACCATGGGTAGAAAAGGAATCTGACCACCTTCTGTGTCCAGCTGACCTGGGCCATTTTTTTCATATTAGTCTGGGTCAACAATCAACATCCTGGTTTTCGTTCTGTTAATTTTTGCACTGGAGGCTTAAGAAAAATTTTCTTTTATCTCTCTTTGGAAGTAATGAAGAATTCAAAATTATCTTTGGTTTCTTGGCATTTCTAGGCTACTTACAAGCTAAGTATCAGCTTTTTATGGAGACAATATGACATATACATATATATGTATATACACACACACACACATATATATATATGTCCTTATATATATCCAAGAAATAACAGTCCCAGAAAGGAGTTCAGAATTGAGGCTAAGGCAGTTGGGCAGGAGTCAGGCAGCTCCTCTGTGTTTTCGCTGGTTCTAGTTCCTGGGAAGATTCAAAATCCATAGTGTAGGGTGTTTGTTTCTTGCAGAGGTTTCAAGAGCAACCAGTTGGTGAGTAAAACTAATAAAATGCCAGCTGTTATGTTTTGCTGAGAATCTCTTATTGCTATCTTGGTGCATTTTTATTTTTCTTTATGATGTTGTTTGACTTTTGAAACAAACCAAACTCGATCTTGGAGGAAGTTCTTCATCTGCAGCCCATTTATTACAACAGTAAAACTTATCCTGATGTAGGGTGGAAACAAAGCTGTAGCTGACTACACTGTTGAAGTCCCATGGAAGAAACTTCTTGAGATTTTTGGCTTCTTTATCCATTTAGTTTCCTGGTAACAGAACAAAGTTGAAGGTAGTTATGATGTTGGTTTTTTTTGTGTACAGGTCTGGGTTCACTGACGTCTGTGGTTTCATGGCTTATGTAGGAGCAGCTGAGCAATTTTCAGATGAAAATGAAGGAAATAATTGGGTCATTTTTTTGTCTTCATTTTGCTGTTGTAGTAAAGTGTAATTGCAAAAGCAAACTGCTTGAGTAAAACCAGTGTTAGGAAAAAAGGAAGGAACCAGTCCATTAAAGATAATTTGATTTTCAAAAATAGACATTGCCTATCTTTCTAAGATACACAGCCCAGTTTAGAGGCATGCCTTAGGCTTTAATGTAGGAATTTTAAGATGAAATTACTGGACTGTGTTATGGGAAGGTCATGCTAGAGGACTATGGTACATTGCTTCTGTCCTCAGAATATATTAAATCTACTCCAGGCTTAGAATTTTTACTGTGACTTTAAAGAGGGGAGGAAAAATTTGTGTCTGGAGATAAAACTTCTGCCCACTGAATCTCCAGATGTTATTCTGGTATTTCATGTGATGTTATTTTCTGTTTAACTTGCAGTAATGACAGATACCTGTATTAGCACTGAGTAGGAGTAGCGGGTTGCTGAGTGTGAGTTGTGAGAAACCATTTCTCTTTTTTAGTACTGTTAATAAGATTTCTCACACTCTTCATTATTTCTCTCCATCTCCCACCAGGGGTTTCTACTCTGTAACCACATTGATTCAGCTGTCATCAGTCAACAGAGTGGTAGAGGTCTCCAGCAGGGAGCCAGAAGGGTGGGCTTGGTTTGGGAGCCTGTGTAGGGCTTGGTACCAGTGAAGCAGAAACTTCCTCCATCAGCAGGGGGACTGTCCCTCTGGGTTCTGCTGAGTGTCACGTCAGCAGCTCGAGGGGAAGGGCCTCAGTGAAGGGCCAGGGGAAGGGGAACATGGTCATGTTTTAAACATAGTCCCCAACTGGATTACCAGATGGAAGTAATGCCATGGGAGCACAAGTGCAGCCTGTGACTGCTTATGAGGGCTTTTTAATTTTTCCTTTGATCACTTGGCAGAATTGTTTTGAGTTTTATAAATTTTATGGAGCGTGGGTTTGGGTTTATATGGGCTGACCTTTGGCAACACTGTGTAGGATTTTGTAAAACATCTCAGCAATAAAGGAGTAAGCAAATGTTACTGCTTCAGCAATAATGCCAACAGTGCTCTTGTGCACTGAGGTCCTGTTCCTCTGATACACACTTTTGCAAGACTCCCACTTTTTGATCTGCCTTTGAGATCTCTGTTAAGTGAGAAGACATTTTTTGAAGATTAAAGTTTTGAGAAAACTGAGGAAAGTGGTGGGACCCATTAAGTTGTCTGCAACTCCCAAAGTGGATTTATGGAAGCCTCCTGTCAAAATGTTTGACTGTTTTATGAATAGATTTGAGATAAAAGTATTTCAAATAATGGCCACAAATAATTTAAATCTGGCCAAGAATTCAAAAATCAATTAGTGCACATTAATCCTGATTTTATAATAAAAACTGTTAGAACTTCTGAGCCTGCAGACACAAATATGTGTCCAAGTTAATGATTCTATAAAATCCAGCTTTCTGAACAGGAATTTAATGCTTAATGCTTCAGAGGACATAATGACATCTTTGCCAGAAAATGTTTTTCTCTTCTTTGGCTAACAATCTGCCTGTTTAACATTATATGAAGTAAAGCAAACAAAAAGGTGTTAAGGGTCTTTGAGCAAAAGCTGAAGTCTTCTGTGCAGCTGAATGCTTGGCATTGTTTATTATAGGATTGGTGTTTCCTGGTCTCCACATCAGCTCATTTTTAAAAAAACATTGTCAGCATCTAAGCTGTTATTTGAGCAAGAGACTGATAGGTGGTTTTAAATGTGTCCTTTAGTTTGTTGTCTTCACTCATAGGGCATGACAGAATTGTTCTGTTGCCCAGCTTTTCTCCCTTTCTTTACATTTGTTATCATGGCTGCATCTTAGAGGCAGCAGTTTCCAGCAGCTTTGTGTTTCCTTCTCTCTTGTGGGTTTTTTTTCCTGGTGTTAAAGGCCAGGGGACCTGTAAGGTGATGTTGGTAGATGGGATTCTTTCCCCATGTGGATGCTTTGGGAAGACTCAGATGGAAGTGGTGGGTGGGGGGAACATGTGGATGCTTACTGCTATTACTGCTGAAGCATTGAGTAGCCTCTGAAGTGTGGGTGCCTTTGGGTCCCTTCAGCAGTTCTGGAGGAGAACTGGAGCTTGTGTGGTGGTGCTGCCTGTCTGTGATCAGCTGGAGTAGGAGAGAGGAGTGCAGAGAGGAGTTCAGGACTGGTTGTCAGAGGAGACCGTGGGAAAGTGTTAAAGTAGAAATAGCTAGAGTAGAAATTAATTGGTGATGTGTGTGGAGTATAACTGAAGTATGTGTGTCATTATATGAACATGTCTTCTGTTCCCCGTCACAATGAAAGAAGAGAATGAACTAGATTATTGCTTAAAGTCTTTTTCATTCCTCTTTTCTATGATTCAGCTATTCTTTTAAATAAAACCCATGCTGGAGTATATTCTGTAGTGGTTTTTCTCTCTCTTGAGTTGTTGAGTTCTTGACAGGCAATGATTTTACATGATGCTATTCCTGTGTACAAACAGGTACTGCTGCCACCCTCCAACCTCCATCTTTCAATGTAGCAAATGTAAGAAAGGAAGCTAAAACTAAGGTGCTCTTGGCTTCTTCCTAGATACATTTTAGTCTGAAATTATTTTATAGCAGAAGTAAATGCTTGCAAGGCTGCTTACAGAATTGTGAATGTGACAGTTAAAATGCTAGTCTAGGCTAAAAGACACCAGTGAGATGGCATGAAGAGCCAGATGATATTCACTCTATAAACAGATATAATGAAATCACTTACAAATTATAGTTTTACATCTTTCTTCTTCATGAGCATGTACTTAGAAACTGCATTCCTGTATTGCTCTTGTGTTCATTGTGCCATGAGATTCAATGTGCTGAAATTGGCAGTGTTCAATATTATGGAGTGGTTTGTGTGGCATCAAAATCAAAGGAAGAATAAATATGACCATGAAGACAGGAAGGAAATCAATATATTAACACCTGTGAGTTCTGCACTACTTCAGAAATACTCAATATTTACAAATCTATTTGCATTAGCAATGTATGCTTCTGGCTGTGGGAAATTAAGGGTCTCTTTCATTTTCTAGCACTGGGCTGGAAGTTTTGTTGCTGTAGTGACCAGCAGGACACTGGTTCCCAGCTGGTAAGGCACAGAGTATATACACCCATTTCAGATCTCTTAAAAGGCAGCAACAGTCCCAGCATGACACTAAGGACACAGCAGTAGACATTGCTCATAAACTGATTGGAAATGTGTGTTGTATCAGCATTTCCTCTCGTGCTGTGATTTACAGCAGTAGGTGGGGGTGAGGAGGAGTTGGCAGAAGCCGTGATTGCAAAAGGGAATTTGGGACCCACCAGCCTTGAAGGCTGATTGAATACTGGAGGTGAGTTTTGTGTCTACTGATGGGAAATTTAGTACTGTGTGTCTCGTGGAGGGTAAACCTCTGATAGTGGAAAGCCTGTCAAAAAGGCATGATTTCTGGAGATAAAGGCCTCAGCCTCAACTGATATATCATTTTGCTGGGTGATCTTTTAAAGGCAGAAAATAAGCACTAAGGAAGACTTCAGAAGTGGGAGCTGTGTGAGATTATCTGCAGTGATAGGGAAGTTTATTAATTTGTTAATTAATCTATTCTCTTAGCCCATTTGTTCCTTCCCTCTGGTTAAGTTTTGAAAAACGAAAAAACATAGAGTGTGAAAGAACAATTTGAAATTTTCAGTTGTGAACAGAGTGAAGTCACCATATTTTGAAGCACAATACCATATTTTGAAGAACACTAATAATAAACAATATATTTTTTTGCCTTTCTCTAGGACTCCAGAGCAATGTCCGAGCGTGGTTTCTTTGCTGTCAGAGAGCTACAATCCCCACGTGCGTTATGGGGCTGCCATGGCTTTGGGGATCTGCTGTGCAGGCACTGGAAACAAGGTGAGGGCCAGAAAGAAGCATCTGTGGCCAAGACTGTTCCTGCTCCCTCCTGCCACAGACACATTTATGTGCAAACATCACACATGCAGATGGATTTCTCACACATGTACACTACCAGCCAGCTGGAGTACAGCACTACTTTAAGTTCTTTAGCTTTTCTGGGCATAGAGTTTCTTTTCCTGCTTGTACAGAATAGATAAATTGGAATGTTTTTATACATTATTGCCACATTCTTGGAATTTTGTCTCCAAAACTTTTCTTAGAGTTTTCTTACTGTCAAGTTGCCACTGAACTTAAAATGTATGTTCAGTACTCCAAAATCAATACTCCTTTGCCCTTGGAGTGCCAGTGACAGGAAAACAGCAGGTGTTTTGCTAAACTTCTAGTTCTTTTCATCTTTCCTGTGATACACAATTCATGGAAGATCCATGTAGTAAAGCCAAGTGCAATGAAATTTAATTAAATTTCTTGTAGTTTCAGGAGTACATTTTATTCTCACTTTGTAAGTATCAGGGAAGGTTAATTCTCATGGATGGTAAGAGACCTTTTATAGTAAGATTCTTGCTTCTTCTGTGGGAAGTGAGCACTCACTGGAACAAGCAGCAAGTAAACTTGGGAATAAGCTCCCTCTGCTTCTCTCACACTTGTATAATAATCCGTAGTGGTACAGAATTGCAGTTTCAGAACAGGTGCACAGGCAAAGTAATATGTCATGCTTCTGAGTCTTTGATGAATCTTTTGCTTATCTGTCTCATCTCTTCCTGTATTAAACACTTGGTCTGTGGCTCTTGCGCGAGCGCTCCCGAGTGTCACTTGTGCTGCCAAAAGCACAGAATGCTGACGTGCACTGCCTGCCATCTTTAGTAGCTAAAGCATGCAGATTTGAAAGCAAATCTGAGAGTCCTATTTTTATCCAGGTTGCTTTATTCTCAAGTGGAAGGTGGAATCAAGGAGTTAGTTATTTTTAACCTGCTGCATCTGACAAGTTAATTTAAGTGGAAAGGCTTTTAGTCGCAAGAATGAGTCTTATTTCCAGATACATTGTGTGATGACCTAAACCATCTGATTACACAGAGACATGTCTTCCCAGAGCTTCTATTAGTGGGTTTTGAAGGTCCAAATAGATTCCGTTTTGGAGATCAAAAAGTTCAGCTTTTTGTCATAGTGGGTGTTTCATCCATGGTACTGAATGCTTGCCAAAGAGTGAATGAGTCACCTTCAGGTAAAGAACCACAGCCTCCAACACAGCTCAGATGGCAAAAGCAGTCTTCGTGAAGGCATGATGTTATTTTAGAAGTGGTTCTTTGAAACAATTTTCTGTATAAAATGAACTTGTTTTTAAAAGCCTCACTCTAATGGAAGTAACACCAAGAGGGGTCTGAACTGGGAATCTCTTGCACTCTGCACTCAGCTGCATTTGCTCTTGTCCTCAGTTTAAGTATGGATAGAAGGGCTGAACTCTAAACAAGAGATTACTTGAATGATGCTAAACACTATAGGTTCTAACAATAAAGTATAAGGCCAAGAATTTGGAATCTAATGTGATGAACACCCAGCTGTTGTTTAGCTGTTGCCCTGTTTCTGCAGGTAGATCTTGTTCCATCCTTCCATCACTTGTTTTTAGTGTTTATTTTCTTTTTCTCCACAATTTTTAGATTAAAATCTACAGAAATACAGATTTCTGCTTCATTTGCCAAGAACAGGCAAAACATTTTTTTAAGTATATCCGATAGCATCAATGTGATAACCTTCCACTGGAGAATTGAATCCTGGCCTACTAAAAATAGCAGTATTAACTCTATGACTCTGTATTTCTATATTTCTTTTAGGAAGCAATCAATTTGCTTGAGCCAATGACAAATGATCCCGTGAACTACGTGCGCCAAGGAGCTCTCATTGCATCTGCCCTCATCATGATCCAGCAGACTGAGATCACCTGCCCAAAGGTAGTGTGTCATACCTCACATACCAGCCTCTCAGGTGGGAAAATAGTCTTGGATGCCAAATATTTAGTGCTTGGCAGTGCATGTGAGCATTGGCAAGAGACTGCACATGTCTTGTAAAGAGCCAGAGCTGAATGTACAGGGGGAAGCTCCTGCTTGGATCAGAACATGTGCTTTGAATGATGGGAACATGCCTGATGAATGGCAGCATTCTGACCCTGGGGACTAAAAGAATAAATCTTCTTCCTTAAAAGGTCTCTTGTAATGATAGGAAAGTGACTGTAAAGACATTGGTTTTGATAATAGTAAGCTTAGTTTTGGATGTGATCACCATGCAGAGAGGTCCTGTTAGAACAGTATTTCCTTTGCAGTTAGTCTTACATTTTTCAGGTGAAACAACTTCAGAACTGTCAGAACTGGCTTAGTGAGTTTATAACAAATACTCCGTATTTTAATGGAGTTTTCTGCTCATAAGGCAAAAAGGGTTGCCTATGCTGTGTTTAGCTTTTAAAAGTAGGTTCCCTGTAAGTGTGTGACAGGTGATGATATGCAAACATTTGTACAGACTAAAAATCCACATTAGGAGAAGCTCTGAGGTTCCACATTTCACCTGCTCTGGTGAGTGCTGAGGTAGAGCAGTAGTTGGTACTTTACTACTCATCTTCTGCATATTGGTTGCTTTTATTGATGTCATTTTAGAATTGAACTGTGATAAAAACAGACCTTTTTACTGCATTTGGATGAGAAGAAGGAAAAAAGCCTCTGCCCAGTGGAAAATTTTAGTTGGGAAAGTCAGAGAAGGAAATGCAGGTGTTTGGATATTTCTAAGTCACGGAACATGAAAATTTGCTGGCAGACAGTTTGTTCCTTCAAATTGTTTAAAAAAATAGAAAGAAAAATGTTAGTTTTCACTGAGCAGAATCTGGGAACGTTGTTTATATTATCAGAATTGTAGTTCAAGTGAATAAGCCAAGAATAGTACTTCACTTGAATAAGCCAGTAGAGAACACTAGACTCCTGTTGGATCCCCTTGTCTTCCAAGATACAAAGTTTCTGTAATGTGAAGTTGAATTATCTCTCTGTGGAAAGAAATTAATTGTTGTTTTTATTGTTTGTTCCTTGGTCAGGTGATTGAATGCCAGACCTCAAGATAGGAGATCAGGTTTAATCATTCTGTGTTGCTCTAGTACTGGACAAATTATATAGCTCTCCTATGCCTCAGTTTCCCACCAGAAAGGATTAAGGATGATACTTTTATATATGAAAGGACTTTTATATATGAGAATCAATTCATTTTAGTTTGCAAAGCACCCTAATCCTCTTGGGATGGGAATTGCAGTCTCCTATGAATCAGTCAGCCAACCTAAACCATGGATCACTTGCTGAGTCTGCCTGTTGGAGTTTCTGACTTTTTGAGATGTTGTATGAAAGTCTCTGTTCTAAAGAAAAATGTGGGTAGGAAAATAGCTAGTGAAAACACAGATTATTTGAGGTGTGTAATAAAGCAGATCTCTTTTCTCAAAGAGGCCTGGAAACCTTGACTTCCAAGTCATGTGTGATATTTCTGCTTGATAAAAGGGTGGTTAAAATAGCTGGCCAGCAAATACAGGATGAGATGTACAGTTTGGGAGTCAGTGGCTTGTTTAAAAATGAGGCCAGAAACTGAAACAGATTGATGCCAATTTGTTACCTGATATAGATACAGAAGGCAATTAATTGTCTAATCATGGAAGTACTACAGATATTAAAAAACAAGCAGAAACAAAACTCCAGATTAAAAAATAATAAATAATACCTGAAGTATTCTGCCAATTCAGGAACTAAACATAGAATATACAAATTTTGCTTTTTATAAATACCCCAAAAGTTAGTTATAACCATTATTGTTTCTTGCTTGAAAGTAAAAGAAATATTTTGAGGGATATGCTTCCAATTAAGTTATTTATTATCCATGGGAAACTTTTTTCTGGAGCTCTCTGCCAATCTGAAAAAAAATTACTTAACTCTGATGTGAAAGGGTGAAGTTCAGAAAAGGAACCATTTTTGGATTGCCAGGACGTATTCTGGTCTGATTAGATTCCTGAGTGACATGCTGGACACTGTGTGCCAAAGGGTCTGACTTGATGGATGTGGGTATTTGCATTGCTGAATAAGTACCAAGGAAGGGGAGTGTGATGATTTTTGTATCCCACAAGCTGTACGGTCTTGATGGGGTTACAGAGAAGCTAAATTTTGTGTATCATCATCTCACTGCTTCTAAATACTTGGTGTTGCTTTGCATGTGAGAGATGGTGATTTTAATAAAGACTGTCATAGAGCCTGGCCAGCTTCCTGTCATTGCTGCTCAGTTTTGTCTCTTCTGGGATTTCATATATCTTTTTAGTTAACATATTATTAGTGAGCTTTGGGTTAGAAATACTTTCAATTCTCTGCTGATCATTTGGGGTGAAGATGGTAGCAAATAATCTTCCTTAAATACTTCAGGGTTTTTTTGGGAATAAAATGCTGTCAAGAGTTCTGAGAGCTGAGCATTGCAATGCCAAAATTCCAGGAATAAACAGAGATTTAAGAATCAAAGTATATTGGTTTTTAAAAAGCCATTTTTATTGTGAGAAAAGGGTAGATGTATGCCTTTGAATTAAGTTCATTGTGATCTTCCCTTTATGTTCGTCCTCCTCTTTGTTGTGCTCAATCTTTGTTTAAATGAATAATTCAAAGAACTTAAATTTAAATAAAGAGTTTAAATGAAGGATTGTGAAATAAGTAATTGTAATTACATTAACTCCTTGAACTTGCAAGTTGCTTAAGGGACAAAAAGGTGTTGAATAAAGGTGGTTTGGTCTCTTTGGAGTTGAAACAATTCCTCCATGTGCAGCCAACATGATTTTTCCTGACCTCTGTTGATGTTGATAGATTTAAGAACCATACTAGTGTTGCATATAAAATATTAACAAGTTTATTTTGTGAAATGGAATCCTAAATTACAGATGTGATGAGGTCATCATAATAGGAATCAATGATAACTTCATTAGGTGTTGGTGACCTGCAGGGCAATTAAGTCAGCAGTTTTGGAGACAAACTACAAGCAAATTCAATTCCTGGTTTTGTGTTAGGATAGTCATCTTGGCAAAATGAGAAAATAATAAACAAGGTCAAGCCTTTCCATCCATCCTCCTTCAGTCATAATGGCCTTTTTCTCCATCTTCCTTCAATTATATTGGCCTGTTGTTTTTAAGATGTGAAGAAACCAGGACCAGATTGCTGTTAGGATTTTTTTTCACCCATTTACATTAAATGCTACATCTTGCTAGGGTGAAGAATGATTTTGCAGTATTCTGGTAGCACCTTTACTTTGTAAAAGCCCACTTCTGTGAGATGCTTCTGCACACACCTTCAAGAGGGCAAGTGTATGCAGAATAACTTCATCTTTTGAAGAAGATAGATACAACATGCAAACAGTTTAAAGCCTATTTCATTAGATTTTATTAATGCTCTTGTTCTTAAGAGTTTGCATTTGCCAGAAGCATCGTGCACTTCACCTGCCAATATTTCCTGTAATTAACTGTTTATAAAATCTTGTTCTTGACAATCTCCTAGGCTTTATGTGCATGAATATTGACTGCTGGAGGGAGAAGTGGTAAATAGCCTGATAAATGACAGCTCTTTATGGTAGGAAATGGTGCTGTGTTGTTCTCATATCTCAAAGTCTCTGTTGTTTCCTCACTGTTTCCAAGGTTCTGTTTGGCTTCATTTGAACTCAGTGCCATGTCATTTTGGCCAGCAGTAATTATCGGAATGGGGTGTGTGTTTTGTTAGAAAGATGAAATGAGTCATTGTCTATATGGTCCTCCTGGAAGTTGCCCAAATAAATTTCTTGGTAGCATTTCCAAATGCTGTAGAATTTTTGAAGTGCTTGAAGATTTCAAGGGAGAAACAAAGCTTGTGTGTTTCATAGCATATTAAACTTACACAGTAGTTTGAGTTGTACTTGTTGCTGTGGTTTGAAGGAAAATAATAGCAGATAAAAGGGCTTTACTAGACAAACTCTGGCAGGTTTTGCTTCAACAGCTTAAGAAATGGCTGGCTGTTGGCATCTTGCTCCGTTTTGTAGGATGTGAGTGCCCCAGCACCTTCTCCCAAGAGATGGAGCATTGGCTCCATGTGAGGTTAACACCTTCCTGAACTGCTGCAGCCAGAACTGCCAAAGCAGGCTTTCCCCTGCAGCAAGGAATATTTTCAGCTGGGACCTGATCCAGTCAAAATTCCCATTCCTGTGAAGCATTTGCTTTATAGGAACAACCTGAACAAACATGTGGGCCTATTATGCGTTTGAGTGTTGAGACCTTTGGTCTCAGATATTTGGTCTGGGTTTGTCTTGTCCCTAAAGCTGAGCAGGATAGTCTCTCACCCTTTCATAGAACAATTTTGCTTCCATTGACTTTAAACTCTGGAAAGGGCACACTTACTTAAGTGCATTTTCCAGGCCTGGCAGTGTTCCATGGCTCACAATGCACAGGTATGCAGAATTTATATGAACACAGAATGCTCTTGAGATGGAATTACACATTTTGTATTTTTATAATAGATGGCATAAGGACTGTTTTCTTACTACAGCTGTTCAGTGCTTGTTCATTGTATGGCTGCTCTCAGCTGAGCTGCTGTAAGCTGTCCCTGTTGCCTGGAGAGGTTCAGGATCTGCTCAGGTTGAGCAGCCCGGGTTCTGTCCTTGGTCCCTTGCAATTTTCAATGTCTCAGACACCTCACTGCCCTGCACAGGGTCCTGGTGCCAAAGCTGGCAGGTTCCTGGTGGACTTGTTGCCTGAGTGTTCTGTTCATGTGCTCTGGACTAATGTACATGTGAGTAGGAGCTGAGGAAGGTGTATTAGGGAAAGGATGCTCACAGGGGCAGTGCACCATGACCAGGGAGGGGGATGATTTCCCTTTCTAGCCCTGTCCCACCTTCCCAAGTGAGATGTTCTGCCCCCTGTTCCAAGGGCTGTTCTGTCAGACTTCAGATACCAGTGTGAACACCAGCAGTTCTGCTGGATGTCTTCTCACTCCACCCAGGGTTTAGTTCTCTGAAGATGTGATTACAGTGTAAATTCAGGATTACAGTCCACCAAATGAGTTTTGTAACGTCTGTCTGTTTTCATAAATATTCCAAACCCAGAAGCTGAGCCCAGAGTCAAGGGAATGATGTGCTCTAAACAGAGGCACTGGAATTCTGCTGCTCAGCTCAACAGACAGATAGTTTCACACCTTACTTCTGTTTCCAGTGTGTCTGTTCCAAATAATACCTGAAGGCTTTGGTTCACCTGGTCTGCACGTGGCTGCCTTTGAGGCTGCAAATGCAAACTAAGGTGTTTATCCACCTTTTGTACAAAGAGATCAGATGTAAGAAGCAAACCATTTACATTGAACATGTAAACTTCAGTGTAAGCTTTTATAAATAAAAATCATGAGAGCTTGAAAAAGCATAAATGGAGTGAAGCAAGAGCAGAGTTTGGTCTGTATACTTAGAATAAACCCTGCATTGTGTGTGCAGTATCTCCCTGCCACACATCTGTCTGTGTGGCTGTCCTGATAATTTGTTGCTCCTTTTTCTTAGTTTTAACAATTGCAAAGTCATCTTCTTTGGGGGACTAATAACTAAAAACATTTTAATGCAAAAAGGAATTGGTGAGTAGAGAACTAACATTAGCGCACAAATTGCTGAATTTCAGCAGAAAAATGGAAATAGCTGCTGTTTTCCCTTGACAGTTCTAAAAAATGCATCCTGCTTTTCTAGAGAATTGTTATTTTGTTCAGCTTTGCTGCTATTTAAAAGTGCTTGGTTGCTGTGGTGCTTCATGGTACTGAGACTGTCCATTGGTGTAAAACAGAGTCATTTTAATGCAGTCCTATTTAGCAGTACATGACTTGTATATATGAATATTAATGTCTTCTGGTATCACAAAGTGGCTTAATCAGGTTAGATACCATCAGTGCTGAATGAGTTGAGGTGACAAAGTAATATCACTGCCTGAAAGAGTAAAAGCAGGAAAGATGTCACCTAGAGAGTGTCTGTTCATTTAGGACACCTGTGTTTTAAGTGGTGTGATGAGTTACCCTGCATTGAAAACTCCTTTGCAGAAAGTCTGGTCTTACTCTGAAGTGTCACTGGGTGTGCAGGGCTGCCAAGCAGTGCTGCAGCTCTTGGGCATAATGCTCATGGGTTGGAGAGATGGTCTCTGTCTTTTATTTCCACCCCAGATATTGGACATAATCTCTCAAAGGTCTGGTCTCAACTTCTAAATGCCTCTGGTCAAAAATTCACACATTAAATGCTCTACTAGCATTGCCTTGGCTGCAGGATTACCTCGTGGTTCTGATGTTTTACAGGAAAATGTGATCTTGTGCCTTGCTGAGAAACCCCTGCAGTGATTTATCCCCTCAGACAGCTCTTCATTCTGTTTCAATATTTATTTTTTACCTTGATGAGTCCCAGTTTAACAAAATATTATTCTCAGCACAGTTCTCATGTCACTGACTCAGTTGTATGAATGGATGTTTTTTCACAGGTGTGAAAGCTTTCTGCAAAGCTTTGAGATTCCCCAAGCAGGCCACATGTGGTAGGAGTGATGCCTGAAGGCTGCTCCTGGTGCTCTGTGCTGGCCACCCTTGGCACAGCTCTGGAGCTCAGAGTGTCCTGCATGGATGGGGACCAGCAGTTTGCTGGGTGCTGTCCTGAGTGTCTTGGTCAGTGTTTAAGCCTCCTCCCCAGGTACATTTAGGCTCTGGAAATATCAGAGGCTGTGCCAAAGCCCCTTCTTAGTGGTAGTGTTGAAGCTTGGCCTTGTAGGGTACTTGTCACTGAGCAAAGGTCACTGGTGTCCCTGGAGAGCACAAGCTCTTTGGATGTGAGAAGTGTCTGGGGATTAAGGTTTTATGCTTGGAAACTTCAACTGTGTTTGCAATTCTGGAAACTGCTCGGTGTCTCTGGTGGCAGTGTCTGGCCCTACTGCCTTGAGCTAGAAGTTTGTCCTCTCCTTTGTGGCTGCAGATGTAGATAGAGAATTTGGAATATCAGGAACAAAGTGAACCAGTAGTGGGGAGAAGCTTATTCAAGACAGTTTGGAAGGATTCTATTCAAAAATACCTCCTTTGCTTTTGAGAAGGTCAAATGAAGGCTTAGTATGTAAAGAGAGGAAAAAAAAAGACAAAATGTCACATGAGTATGTGGATTAAAATTAATTTTAAAAAGAGATAAGAAATACTCTTCCAGACATGCTGTGGGTGTGATGCAGCTTCCCAGGTTTTGACTGGATTGCAGACTGGGATTTTCTGGTCTGCTTTCTCTGCTACAAAAATTATACTTGAGCTATATTGTTGCTTCATTGTGTATATTAAAAGACGTAAGTTATTAATTTATGGTAAAGCCCTAGATATTGCTGGATGTGATACTGTTCTGTCTCTTCAATACTTGGACTATTTGACTCATGCAGTAAGTTTTATAATCTTTTTTTTTTTTTTCCTTTTTATTATTTTTAACCAGGTCAGCCAGTTCAGGCAGCTCTATTCCAAAGTGATCAATGATAAGCATGATGATGTTATGGCAAAGTTTGGAGCAATCCTGGCACAAGGCATTTTGGATGCAGGTAATTCTCTAAACATTTAAAGCTGCCAAAATTTCTTAAACTTGTTTGGTTGCAATCACTGTAGCAGCAGATTTCATTTGGGAGATGAGGTGCTGGTTTTATGCCTGTCATGTCATAGTAGCAAGAAATCTCAGTTTTCAAGGAATTTTAGCTAATTAAAGAAATAAACCCTGTTTTGTAGTTTCAGCTTGTATCAGCATGTTTCTGTTAGGAGAGACTCAGCCCAGTCATTGGGGCAGAATTCACGTCCAGAAGTCTGGACAAATACAGTATTTTTTTCTCTAAGTCTATTTTGCCACCCTGAATTATAGCATGATTGATTATAGCATGATTATAGCAATTATAGTTGATTGATTATAGCATGATAGGTTGCTTCTTTATTTTTCAAAATCATCACCTGCTCCAAAAATTTGGAAATCATGTGGTATTCAGTCCTCATATTTTTCTTTTTCTGTTAAAACTTCACATAACCTGTTTTTCAAATTATATCTAAGTTTTTATATATATATATATATATATATGTCTTTAATAACTAATTTTTTCTACTTTCATGATGATTAAAAGAGATTGCACAAAGGAGGAAGTACAGTTAACTGCATCTGTTTTTTTTCAGCAGACCCAGTTAGTTGCACAGACTACTGCTACCTTTTTCTAGCAAAAAAACCATCATTTCATGAATGTTAATGACTAAATGTTGAGCCAGGAGTAGGTTTCTCTAAAGCCATCAGCATTTCACAAGGGCTGAGTTGCAGGATCTATTAGGGAAGGTCTCTGTAAGCAAAGGGGACAGACAATGTTTTGAATTTTTCCTTCTGCTGAGGTAACACTTGTACAGTGCTGTGTCTGTCAGTGGCACCTCTTTTGCAAGTTTCCAAACACAATTTCTCCCATCTGGTCTCTTGTGCTGAGGCCTTCTCTTGCCATGCACCTCCTTATCCTCTGTAATAGGCAGAAACAAGCTGGTTTTTCCTGTACTTTTGAGATCAAGAGTAGTCCTGGAGTCCATAAGCAAAGGAGCCTCAGAATTTGTCTCTGTGCTGTGGCTCAGGCATAGCAGACTGCAGTGTGGGTACAGTGTCTGTATGAAATCTCTGCATCTCCTGTGTGGTGGGGGAGAAGAACGTGGTGCTGCCTGCACCTATCTGCATGGAAGCAGGTTTCCAAAGCTTTCCTGGTGGCCATGGGACTGTCAGGCTGCTCTGTCACAGATGACCAGGCCTGCTCAGTAACAGGCACCACCTTCGTGCCTCCTGGGTGCCCCTCCTGGAGCTCAGACTGAGCAATGTTCTTGGCACAAGACTCAAAATAGTTTTGGTCATTCCCATACTCACACTCAGTTGCTGGGAAGGCAGAGACTAGCTGGTTCTGGGATTTTTCTCTCAGCAGTACAGACCTGTTTTGAATTCTGACCCTTAAGATTAAATCATAAAAATACAACTAAAACCTTTACTTGCTTTCTGTGTCACCCATGTATTGTATAATGATTTGGAAACCAGAAATGCCCTGTATTAATAAACTTTATAGGAATTTCTGCCAACTTTAACCTCATTTTTTCTTGCTGAGAGACTCACGGAAGGTTGTGAACTCCTTTTCTTAACCTATTGCCACTTTCATTAGAGCCTCCTAAAAGAACAAATTCTTTTTATCTTTCCTATACAATGAGTTATAGAATTTAATTATCACTACCAGGAAGAAAAGATTCTTTGTGTTATCTGCCGCAGTTGGGGCAATTGAATTTAGGTTTTCGTTGTGTCTTTTTTTTGTGGGATAAAGAGAAAAGTCCAATTCTCTTCCAATGACAGGGTTTGATTAGAAGTGCAAAATTTCCAGTGTGCGACTGGGAAATGATGCACTGGAGGTGGGATTTTTGCTCTGACAATCATGTCACAGGTTTTATTCATTTAGCCAAAGATCTGGAATGTGTTCCCTTCCAGGCAATCAGGGTTGCTATTTATTCATAAGGAATATTGGCAATTGTGCAGTATTATGTCTCCCTACCTTTCCTGCTTGCTGCAAAATCCTGGGAGTGAGGGTGGACTGTTAGTGGGTATAAAACAGCAGAAAGAAATGGTATAACAGCATCTTATGAATATTAAATCGGTTGCTCATTCAGGAAATTCCACAGATTGGATAATTGTAGGTTTTATAGGAATTATAGGTTAAAATTCTGAAAATTAAAGTGCAAAAGTTTGATAAAGTCCAATTAAGCTGCTTGTGCAGCATTCACTGGGGGCTGCTTGATTCAGAATATCTGCTAATAACCAGGACCTGGTGGTTACACAGTGATTCAGTAAAATAAAGTTCAAAGTGAAGATGGGGGAGAAGACCAGAAATTTGAGTGTGCACTGCTGGACATGTTTAAGGATAGCACAAGACCTCAGGCAGTCCCTCTACGGTGCTGTGGCAAATTCAGGTGAAAGGGCAAGAGAGAGCTGTCAGAGAAAATACTAAGCAGCAGAGCAGACCTAGCAGTAGAAAAAGACGAGACCATATCTTAGTTTTTCTTAAAGATGTGGCAGGAAGTTTTCCTGTCAAACAGCAGGAGATTGATTACTACCACAAAAGGAGGAGGAAGGAGATAGAATGTAGGCAGAGTGTCCTACAGGAGGGCATCAAAATGTCCCACCTTCCACTGCCTCTCCTGGGACTAACCCTGACAGATACCCAAGATGACAATACTGCTTCAGTCAGGGCTTTCATTAGTTTTGGCAGCAAAAAAGAATTCTGTTTGTTTTTAAAACTCAGACAGCTCCATTGCTGTCTCGCCCTGCTGAGGTGGCTGTTTGTGTGAGGCTGGGAAAAGCTGCTCCAGTTTGGGATTTTCGGCTACAAAGTGGCCTGACTTTGCAATGAGTGGGTGTTTGTATTTTAACAAAGTTAACCTCCCTGTACCGGGTCTTGTCAGCAGTAATGGACTTGCCTGGTGCCCTCTTCAACTCAATGCACTGTGTTTATCAGTAGGCAGAAGATCAGATTAACACTTTCTCACTCTGTCTGCAAGTCCAGTCTTTCAATTTTGTTTCTAGCTGGATGTTTCTGTACTACATCAACATATGGAGTTGTTTGGGTCTCTGCTTTGCAAGTACAAATCTAAGACTTGGTTGTCTGGCAGAGATGTAATTTTGCTGCAAAGGCTGCAGGAGCTTGTCTCTGTGCAGCTTAGATTGATAATGTCTAGAACAACTTCTGAAGTTGCTGCTGCTAACATTTTTTTTCTACTAAGATGGTGTAGGATAAAAACCTAAGCATATTTCTTCTGAGTGAATGATAGTTTGGGAGGCAGAAACAGAAAGAAAAGTTTCTATATGCTCAGCTATATATGCACTGTGTTCCTTCTGAGCCTTGTCTTGGGGATCATTTATATGCTGTGCTTTAAAATTGTTTCTGGCAAAAGTTTGCCTTTTTCTTCCCCTCTCACTGCCTGTACTTTTGTCTAACTTGTATCCTGGCAAAATGAGCATGGAAGAAGGGCTGTATTCCCCGATTGTGTTTGGGTACTGTAGAGCAGTGTGGTCGCTGTGCTGTACATCTGTTTTACTGAGTAAGCTGAGCTCACAGTAAAGGAGGCAGGTGTGTTCCAGAGGAGGAAACTGGCAGCATTGTGGCCTGGCTGGCCCTGTGCAGCTCTTTGACAGCAACTGTTTGAGATTCATTGCTCAGGTGTCTTTGTGGAGTACCCAGGAATGAATATTTGACTGACCTTTATGATTCCTTACAGGGGGCCATAACGTAACCATTTCACTGCAGTCAAGGACAGGACATACTCACATGCCTTCTGTGGTGGGAGTTTTGGTCTTCACCCAGTTTTGGTTCTGGTTCCCTCTGTCACACTTTTTGTCGCTGGCGTTCACCCCAACCTGTGTCATTGGCCTTAACAAGGATCTTAAGGTACGTAATGAGAAGAGAGAAGAGACCAAAAGGTTGCTTGGAATATTGGAGTGGTCTGCAAGGCGTGTTCATGGATTTGTTGGTTTTCTCTGCATACTTCTGATTTGTTTGTGCCAGAAAAGGTACTAACTGGAAGAAATCTGAAAAACAGGCTTAAAGTGCAGAGCTGGTGGTGGGAATGGGAGCAAGAAAAATGTAGAGAGCACACACTGACCTCTTTACTTCAAAGTAGCTTAAAAAGAAAGGAACTCTATTTAGAGTATTTGGGCAGAGGTCACCCCATTATCACTCTTGAAGGTCAGGGTTATTTTTAAAAAAAGTGTGTTGCCCCCCCCCGGTCTCCCGGGGTAGATAAATTATGTGGTGTTCTCCCCTAGGAAAGCTAGCAGTGGGAAAAGAAGATTTGTTTGGATTCTTTGGGGAGTAAACATTAAATTGAGCAACCATGAGTATGGCACATTTCTTGTGCATCTGTTCTTGGAGCTGTCAGCTATGGTACAGCCCCTGTAAGCTGTGTACCATGCTGCGTCTCCTGTGCTGAAAAACTAAGCTAGGAAGTTCCACAAAAAAGCTCCTGGGTGTGGCAGCATGGGGGTGTTTAACAATTTGGATTGGCTATCAAAAGATGTTTTCTACCCTTGCTTAAGTAGCCAAGAGTAAGAGAATGTGTGGCACTGGTAATTCACCCCCAAAAGTACAGTCCTTTGGCAGGAAGGGAATGTCAGTGCTTGGTCTGCCCTCGCGTGCATTGACAGAGCAGATCTTCACTTAGATCTTAAACCAATTTTGTGTTAATACACACAAACACAGCAACAACATCAAAACCACAAAAGCTTTGAAGCAATGAAAACAAAGCATGGTGTGAATAGGATGGAGTGTATGGAGAGGGCTAGGAGAGCTTGCCAGAGTCAAATTATAGAATAATTAAATAACATTGTTCTAGTTGAACCACTGCCACTGATAACAGTTTCTCAGCTTCCGGAGAGGGAGAAGGGGAAGCTTGTATTCTTTAGAGGATCTGTGTTTGTCTCTGCTGGAAGGAAAATGAAGCTAAAGTAATTATTCTGCTGTAAATTTTCCCCCTGCTTTTCTAGTTTCTAACATTGTTTTAAACTCTTTGTCTTAGATGCCAAAAGTCCAGTACAAGTCCAACTGTAAGCCGTCCACATTTGCCTACCCCCCGCCTCTTGAGGTACCAAAGGAGAAGGAGAAAGAAAAGGTATTTGAGCTGGCTTTCTGTGTAAAGACTAACCCCTTCTCCCTCCTAGTATAAACATTGACTTTGGTGATACTACTAGAAAATCTGAAGAGCAAAGGAAAAATTGGCAGGTGCTGTAGTCTCTGAAAGAGAATTCTAGGTAAATTTTCCTGCTGTGCCTGGGACTGTTGCTGATTGTGGCATACAAGTGCTTTGCTACTCAGTTGCTGCAACCTCCCTTGTCTAAAGTGGTCAAACAGAAGTATTGAATAAAAAAATCTTATGGCTTACCATGCCATACTGACTTGTATGTGCAGCACCCAGCACAGACTTGAGCTCCAAAATGCTGCTCCAGTGTAACTGTTGAGAATATTAAGTGGGACACTTCTCAAGTAGTCCCATATGGAAGGAGCAGTGGGCCCATGTGCTAGAATAATACCTGTCAGCTCCATGGATTGCAAAAACGTAAATGTGGCACTGAGAATATCTAGGTATTGAAAAGGAGAAGATGAGACCTGTGGGGTCACAAGCGGGACAATAGTGGAAGCAATTTGTCTCCTGGCACAGGATGGTAAAAGCTGTTGAGCAGAGCACAGCAGTGGGCAGAGCAGCCCTTAGGGAGCAATTGCAGCCATGGGGACCTCAGGCATGTCATGCTGATGAATGACACGGTGAGAAAACTATAAAGCATTTTACCAGAATTGAATGCTAGACAGGACAGATTTCCAAGCCACTGAGGAATCCAGAAATTAACTCTGATGAAAGGCAAAGCTCACTGCTTATAGCTGTTTTCTTGCCTTTGAATAGGATGTGAATTGGACAAACCTTTTCTCTTTAAACTTCCCTGGCCAAAAGTTAAAATGTGCCAAGAGTCCACATTTATTCTCAACAGCAACATGAAATGCTGTTGCACCCTGACCCTCTCAGAAAGTTGCTGCCATTTGTTCCCAAAAGACTCCGGCCTGGGGGACTGAAACTCAGTGTACAGTGTTGGGCCACACTGAATGCCTCATATGTTGCCATATCCAGGTTTCCACTGCTGTGCTGTCCATCACTGCAAAAGCCAAGAAGAAGGAAAAGGAAAAGGAGAAAGAGAAGAAGGAAGAAGAAAAGATGGAAGTGGTGGGTGCACACATTGAAACTTAAATGTCTTCTTGCCCCCCAGCCTTATAAATGTGGAAGGTGTGTCATTAAAGTTGGCACCCACTTATCTCTGTCCTCTTGCCACCTGTGTTATGAGCAAAGCACTGACACACATTGCTGCAGACACTGGTTAGCACCTTTACTCTGTGTGTGCACTGTTAAAAGCAAGAGGTGCTGTTAATTGTGAATCTGTTATTTCTGAGAACTAAATCTTCCTCAGTGTTGTTAAGTAACTGACTTCCCTAACAGCAAAAGCTTGTTTTGACAGGTTTATGTGCCTTTAACTGCATGAACCTTATGAGTATTATTTCATTACCTGCTGGTTTTAGACCCAGAGTAATTTTATCTCTTATCCATGTAATTTTCTTACTTATGCAGAAAAAGTCTTAGTAATTTCACATCCTTGGGACCTCTTACCTTTTAAAAAAAAGTGTTGTAGCAATTGCTTGATCATGTCTAATTCACCTTGAGAGCACTGAAGAGTTTAAACTTTTTGGTTCTGCACATGCTTAAGCTCCTATTCGGAAATGTTCACCTTTTTGGCAGCAGCCTCTTATGTGCTTTGCCCATCTATCAAAATGCCAAACATTTATCTACATCCAGCTCAGAACCAGCTGAGGTTTGAGCACAGGTTCCATCTGCTGCTCAGTAGTTATGGTGATTGCTTTGGTCCTCTGATGATTTCTTTCAGCTCATAGACCTGACACTGAAAGTTGTCATCCTCATCTGTGAATGTGTCATCCTGGAGCAAGCTGAGTAATGGAGAAATGAATTTTTGGTGGTTGCTGTAATTTGGAAAACATATGGCAGCTAAAATTCTTACAGTACTGACAAAAGACCCTTTCTTTTGTGCCCCGCTTATAAATGCAAATATTCCAAGAACAACTGTAAGCTGAAAGTGCATTGTGGACCCATAGAATTCTTTAGGTTTGAAATACCCCTAAGTCCAACTTAACCCCAGCAATGCCAAGGTCACCACCAAACCACGTCCCCAAATGCCACATTTACGTGTCTTTTAAATACCACCAGAGATGGTGATTCCACCACTCCCCTGGCACTCCCCAAGTGCTTGACAATCTTTTTGAAGAAGAAATTTTTTTCTACAACCCAACCTAGAGCTCCCCTGGCACAACCTGAGGTCGTTTCCTCTTGTCCTGTGTCTTGTTACCTGGGAGAATGACCACCCCCGTCAGGGATTTGTAGAGAGAGATAAGGTCCCCATTGAGCCTTCTTTCCTCCAGGCTGAGCCTCTCCAGCTCCTTCAGCTGCTCCTCACAGGTCTTGTGCTCCAGTTCTGTTGCCCTTTTCTGCATATGCTCCAGCACCTCAATGTCTGTCTTGTAGTGAGGGGCCCAAAACTGAACACAGGGTTCAAGGTGTGACCTCACCAGTCCCAAGTACAGGGGACAGTCACTGCCCTGGTCCTGCTGTCCACAGTACTGCTGGCACAACCCATGATGCCACTGACTTGCTTGGCCACCTGAGCACACACTGCCTCGTGTTCAGTCACTGTCAACCAGCACCCCCAGGTGCTTTCCCTTTTGGCCTCTAACAAACCCCACACATGTGGCATAAATCACAGGTCTATGTGTAAAATAACCTTCCTAGATCTACATAGATGTTGCCACATTGTAGGCACTGAATGTCATGCAGCTGGCCCAGAAAATTAATCATCTCATGCATGCAAGGTATAATCTCTCAGGTTTGGGTTTTTTTTCCTTTGTCAAGTTTCCTTGTCACCAAACATTGCCCTTTCTTTGAATTATTCTTACAGTTCTATGTAGGAAGCAAAATCTGCTGAACAGATGCATATTTCTTCTAAAATTGCTACAACCTACATTTAATTCCAGGTGTTGAGAGGAAGCAATATATTAGAAGGGGTTCACATGTTGCGTCCAGATTTTTGAAAAGTTTCCTTGGTGGAATTGAGCAGAAAAAGAAGGATAGTAAATAGGGAACTTGCTGCCACGTGCTGTGTTTGAGTTGAGTGTTTTGCCATTGTCCTAATGTTTTAGAGATATCATTGCTTTCCTGTTTTCCTCTTATGCCTGTTATATGACTAGTAATCCATAGCTTCCAATGGATCTGCACAGCAATGAGCAGCTGCTGTTCCAGAGAAAATCCTGTCTGCTGTAACAGGACATGCCCTGCATTCAGTGGTGTTCCCAATAGTTTCCTATTGGTTGTTCTCATCTTTTCTGCATTGTTTTTGTTTGCTACTCAAGCATTTCTGAGCAAGAGAGAAAAAATGACCCACTTTTTAAGTATGTAAAAGATACTGGGGTTTTTCCCTTCTGCTTTTCACCTCTAGCTGCTGAGTCATTGGGTAAGGGGGATTCACTGTAATTTCCTAGCGAGTTGCTGATGTTAATTCGTTTCGGGTGAATTGCTGTCACTACCAGTAGTGTGAAATGTCAGTGACAGCTTTATAGCTGCAAAAATACAAGGGCAGCTTTTGGTAATTTTCATATGCTCGGTAATGATATTGAAGAATCTTCTGTTGTGACAAAAAGTGGTGAGTGAGTTTACAGAAAAGGTAGGAGAAAGGGAAAGCAGAGGTTAAACTGCTTTGTTTAACTGCTACTTCTTGCTGAACTTGCTTTCATCTGCAGTTGAGAGTGAGGCATTGCCTTGTTAAGAGCACTTAGATCCACACTAGCATTTTCTTTGCCAGCTGATAGATAAATATTAGCATGTTTCTCAGGAAAGAATGGTTTCTCACCACCCTTTGGAATTGCTGCCTGACTGTACCTTACCCTGCTGAACTGTTAGAGATTACTGCTAAAATCATGTTGATCTTCTCCCTCCACAGGATGAGAATGAAAAGAAGGATGAAAAAGAAAAGAAAAAAGAGCCTGAACCCAACTTCCAGCTTTTGGACAACCCAGCCAGAGTCATGCCTGCTCAGCTCAAAGTTCTCACTATGACAGAGAGCTGCCGGTACCAGCCTTTCAAACCAGTAAGGGTCACCTTCCTAGTCCATGTGCTTGGCAGAGCCTTCCCAGTGCTGGGCTTGTGTGTAAGGCCCAGAAGTTCTGTGTGTACATGAGAACTCACAGCTGGTGCAGCACTGGAATGTGTTGCAGAGATTTGCAGCTTTGCTGTTGTCATATTTCCTTTTTTAATGTCCCTCTCTGCAAATGATCACATGCAGTTCTAGTTGGGGGAAGTCAGAGCTGCTGCAACCTTTTCACCATGGTAATGCTGCTTTATTTTTCTTTCTTCTTGTACCTGTGTCAAATGTGCAGCATGAAAACCAATCAGACATACTCTGTGTACTAATGATATTGCTGGGAACATTAAGACTGAGCCATGATCTTGAAAATAGGCTGAGAAGCTGTACAGGTTCAGTGTCAAAGCAGTGAAATACACTAGGACTTGTGCTGCAGTTTTATTACTCTGCAGTGGGATTTATACCTAAATGGAGGGTTTTTTCCATTGAACATATTTCCTATTGAGTTACACCTGGCTTTAGAAAAGTTCCTTCAGCTCCGATAAACATAGAGAAGAGAGAGCATGTGATTGTCAGATGAAGAATGAGGAAGGTCTTTTAGCACTCACCCAAGGGGTGACTAACTTCTCTGAGATGCTCAGATATATTGCAAATCTGATAAGCTGGCTCCTGAACTTAAATCTCCTGAGTCAAAGTCTTCTGCCCTTCATTTTTATTCAAGAAATAGCACGCTTGACTTAACCCCATTTCCAGGATTACACATGGGAAAGTGGTGTTCAGTAGTAGTAATATTTTTCCCTGGAAAAAAGTAATGTTTTCAATAAATGGATTTCCAGGAATTCCATCAGCACATTGGAATTCTCTGTGCACTGTTTCCTTTTGAAACATCTCCTTTAGCAAAGCAGTGGGAGGGTTTTTTTAGTTATTACCCTTTAAAACTACGTGACCCAACTGCTGTTTGGATTGGGAAGATCTGCTGTGTGTTCCAGTAAGTGTCCACTCACTGAAATGTGGACGTACACAGCGGTTTGCTTCAGCTTCAAAAGAAACAGAGTACATGGTGGGGGAGTTCAGTTTCCTGCCTTAAAGCCCCGTAAATAGGTTTTGAAGAGAACAGAACAGTGCAGTTTTTGCTGGGATTAGGGTGTGTAACCAAGGAGCCTCTTGGAATGGAGCCGTTCTGGACCTTTGCTCTGCTTTGGGGAATGCCAGAGTAAAAGACTTCTTTGAAATGCTGTTTATAGCCTGAAATCCTGCTGTGGCCAAAGCCCTGATCCCAGCCAGGCGTGACACAGCACTGCCTCTTTGCGCCTTGCGTTTCACTCCCAGAGGTGCTTCAGCCTGCCAACATGTTTGGTTGTGATCTTTGTAATTAATTCCCCTTTGTTTTTGTGAGGTTCTGCTAATAGGATTCCTCACTTTGTGGAAGCTGGTGATCAGATTAGTCTCTGTTTCAGAGAATCTCCTGGGAGGCAGCTACACAGAGAGGCTTCACTAAGCATTGTAAACCTGAAAAGATGAGCCTTATAAAGCAATTACAGTTCAATTAGTTTTCATGTGGAAAGCCCCAGGCTGGGAATGAGGTAAAGCTGTGAATCCAGATGTCACTTTCCATTGAACTAAGACCTGGATAGAAATATAAAAAGTAGCCTGGATATACTCTGCCTGTTCCATGCCCTTATCAAGCAGAGATCCAGGTGAGTGTCAGATTCTTTGCTCTCTGAAACTCATTCCTGCTGAGGAGTCTCATATGGCCTAGGATAGACTCTGTAGCCACAAACACTCCACCATGAGGGAGAGGCAAGCAGCTTTAAATGCTCATGGCACTTGTCTTGCAGCTTTCCATTGGAGGCATCATCATCCTGAAGGATACCAGTGAGGATATGGAGGAGCTGGTTGAACCCGTGGCAGCTCATGGTCCAAAGATTGAGGAAGAAGAGCAAGAACCTGAACCACCAGAGCCCTTTGAGTACATTGATGATTAAGACCTGAGGTACAGTGTAGTGTGCAGAGTCATCCTTTTTAATTCAAATGAAGGAAAAGCCTCTTTGTACCAACTGAAGCAGTTACCAGCAGCCAGCACTCTTGGTTTAGCTCTTTGACAGCTTCTGTGTCAGATTTAGAAACATGCTCTGTCCTAATTTTAAGAGTTTGGCAGCTTAAAAGTCCACAAGTTCACTCTTTTGGGTCAGGCCTGACCCCGTTGTACTGGATCTGCTCTCTAATCTGGCAGGCTTAACTACTCTTGAGTAGAGCCTGGCTGGACAGAGCACAGTGCAGGGGTCACAGGGACTAGTCAGCTCCTGAAAGAGGGGCAAGTAGTTTACATAACAAAGCTGTCATCTATCTACTTGACCTCAGGGTGCCAGGAGTTGTCAAAACAGAACTACTGTTCTGCTTCCTGGAGTTGCCTTGTCTTCCCAGCAGTTCTTAGCAGAATTTAAAGATACTTCAGTCATGGGCTCTGTAATGCTCTCTGAGCCCAACATAATGATAGTACTAGATCTGTTTCAAGAAATAAATGGTGAAGTTCTCAGGTTCCTTAGTTAAAGTGCCTGAATGGAGTGCAAGTTTCTCACTGAGAAGCAGAAATCCAGTTGCTTTATTTCCAAATATGGGCTGGCATGTCTCAGGGCTCCCATGAGCAGAGATTATGCTCCATTGGTGGATGGGCAGGAAAACAAACTCCTTGCTAAAAACTATAAATTTTGTGTCAGTGACTTGGGCGAATGTGTGGGGCCAACCACAAGAAGCCTTAGTTAAATACATTTGATTTTCTGGTTTCTCTCTCTCCCTTCTCCAGGGTCATGTCATCTAAAGAAGACACTATGCTTGAAATCAGAAAGACAGGCATGAAGACCTTCCTATTCAGATCTGATGTTCAGTGCATGCAGCCCCAATCTGTGCTGAGCTAAAGCTGATAGTCTGTGTTTTATGGCTGAAGAACAGATATATGCTATTTAGTGTACTCTTTCACAAAACCTTGTTTTCAAATAAATATATTAAAAACTCTTGACAGAAAAATTGCTGCTTAAAACAAAACAAAAAAAATATGGAAGACTAACAATTTTTGCTCTTCCCAGATGTTACAAACTACACTCAAGTTTTGCATCCTTGTCCAGCAAAGCTTGATTGACTGTACAATCATCAGGATCTGTGCACACTTCTGGCACTTGTTGAGGCTGAGCAAGGTCACAGCTGCAGGCTGGCACAGCCATAGAACTGATGCCACAGAGGGCAGGTTTTACAGATGAGTCTGCTTCCAGATTCGCTCTGTGATCTTCCCCCTTGCTTATCCTGGTATTCATGCAATGGTGTGGGGCTGACAAAAGGGCTCTGGGTTTTAATGATGGGGAAATGGGGCCATGTTTCTCCTTGTTTCACAGAAACCCTTTTCTTTTGTGTGTGTGCTTTCACTGCTTTCACCAAATACGAGCAAAATAGCTGATATGAGCAGGTTACGTTTCAGACCTAGATGGAGTGGACCCAGACATGTAACTTGTCACACTGATGTGTCTCGTTAACTAAGGGGGAATTTTAGTCAGGGATATGGAATGAGGAGCAGTCAGAAGGAGGGAATGCTGCTCCACCATTCACTATTCAGCTGGCCCTTCACCTTTCAGGCTGTAACACTTCAAAAGGGTCTCAGCAGCAAGCCAGAGACTGCAGCCCTGGTCTGCTGCCAGCAAATGCTGGGTGAAGCTCCATTGTCTGAAACAGCATGTAAATGGAATGAGGTTTTTATTGTATCTGTGTGTGGGGAGAGTATTTTATCCATGTGAACAATACCACAATCTCACGTGCATTGGTAATAATGGAAGACAAATCTTGCATGTGGTGCCTGGGAGCTTTTTCCAGCAGATGGTTTCTTTTGGTTAATGTTGCTATAGCAATGGGATAGTCTGCCTTTGTTCTCTGCAAAGCTAAGGAATACTGGGTAGAGGTGTGGGACTGAAAGCCAGCTTTGAATCCTAGGCTTCAGGTAGAGGTCCTTCCAAGTTGAAATAGCTCAGGTTGCTGGTTAGAGCTTGCAGTTCTCAGCATCATCCAGATCTGTTCTCCAATGGAGTGGAACCAAGAATGAACCTGAAATGGCTACAGATAATGTTATTGTCAGAAAAGCTGGAAACAAAGAGGGAACCACTGCTCCAATCCCATGGTCAAAGACCTGGTATTGTGGTGCAAGAAACAGAAGCTGGACAAATGTACATTGGTGAGTCTTCTGGTGCTGCTTCCTTCCCTTTGAATGGATACTTCTATCCCTTACTCCAGCATGTTCTGCCAATGCCAACCAATATTGCGTGTGGTGTTTATCAGGTAATTTGTTAATAATGCCTTGTGTCATAAAATACTGTGGAGAGGGAAGGACTCTGGGAGGAGAAAAAAGCCTCATTTCAGGTTGTTCAGCAACCTGCCAGAGGCCAGATACTGCTAGAGGATTTCTAAAGTCCAAGTAGCAATGCTGGGAACAGCTGGCTCAGAAGGACCTAAAGTCCTGCATTGGTGCTTTGGCCAAGCTGTGAACAGTCTGCTGCTTTTCATAGGACTTTTGGCTGCACTTTTCATATTACAACAGATTTTTCAGGGTAATCGAAACACACCTGATGCTTGCTGCAGGTCCTCACTGAGGCTGTGTAAATCTATATGTGCAGAGCAGCTCCCACTAAGCCACTGAGTACTGCCTGGGGCACCATGGTGGACTCCTGATTCTGTGCTAAATTATTCTCTTGTGCCTGTAAGATCCCTACTGCCTCTGGCAGTGATGTTTCCCCAGAGCTCCCTTTCCACAAGCAAATGTAAAAACCTCAGTCCCAAACTAATTTCTGAGCTGCTCTTCTGGGGCCACGAGGTAAGGTTACACACAGACAGATTTTTAGAAGAGATTTTGGTGATTGTGGAAGAAAAAGGTATGTAAAAGGTGTACCAGGCTGGGGACACCAGGAGGGAACTGGGAATTGGCCTGTCCTCACTTCCCCATCTCTGCCACTCATTGTGTTTTTTCTCCACTGTGTAAGCGTATGTGGGAAGTGTGGCTTAGGATTGAGAACATTCACAGAGAAGCATCCACTGTTTTGGCTTTCTCCCCCAGCTGCTTTTTTTACCTTCTTGGACTGGAAGATGTTGAGTCTGTGTCTCATGAGACACGTGTAGCTCAGGCTGTTTTCTTGCAGGACAGTGCTCAAAAGACTAGAAATGCTCCTACAGAATGCTTTTGAGAGTTTGTATTACAAAACATGTCCAGACTATAGAAGGATCCTATACATGCAAATTTTTTTTTTTTCCTAATCTCTTCATAATTCCTCAGTTTACTAATCAGGCTCTGTGACCACTTGAGGCCACGTGGTGCTTGAATGAGGTGCTGAGCTTTGCTCAATTTCCAGGGTGCCACTTGGGAAATTTGGAAATGGCCAACCTGTCAGTGTTGAAAACAAGATAAAGAGGCTTATACAGCCCTAAGAGGCTACCAGTAAACCTCTAGGAAAGAATCTAGAAATGTTCTGGAGATACAACAGGAAATCTCCAGAAAGACTAGAAAAACATCAAGGAAATGGCCAGGAAATGAACAAAAATCTTCTGGAAAGGTGCTAGAAAACCTCTGAGAAGGCTCTGGAAAGCTGTGGGATCCTGCCCCTGTGCTGAAGGGTCTGACCAGTTTCTCTTGGGCAGATGAAGTCCATAACTGCAGGACTGGCATTTGAATAATGTCATTTCGTTTTAGTGACTCATTAGTGCTGATTTCTGAGGAAGTGCTGCTCTCCTGGGCCTGTCTGGGGATGCTGTGGAGGGGCCCACCCTGATTGTTTGTCAGGGGCTAATTGGACCTAAATACTCCTGACTTTGCCAGAGGGAGAGGCCGGGGTGACAGGAAGCTGCTTCTATCCCTCCTGACTAATGGGTTTCATCTCAATTAACCCCTGTGTGAATTAAATCACTTCTAAAGCATGCTGCTCTGACAGATGCCAGAGTCCCTCCAGGCCCTGGACATTTCCTTAGCCTCCCCTTTCCACTCCTTAACTCGGGTGCAAGCCCCGGTGCTTGGCACCATGCTGGGGGCTGAAGTGGTGATGGAGATGTTGGAGGTACAGCTCCCAAGGCAAGAGGTCTTCAAGGAGGGGGCTGAGAGCCCTACAGCCCCTCAGCATTGCTGTTCCTCCCCTGCAGGCATTCAGTGGCCTCATCTTCTCACCTCTCCCCATCAAAGCAGTGTCACACTCCCTATCTCTCCCCTTCCTTCCAGGGCCAGGCAAAGCTCTTCCTCCTTGCCTTTCAGTGTGAAGGGTGGGCACTGCTGATAATGATGATGATGATGTTGGCCATTTATCTACTGCATCCTGGTGGCTGAAGCACCCTCCACCCTCACCCCTGCCAGATGCCAGCCAGCCCCAGGCATTTCCCTTGTTTGCTGCTCTTGGCATTAGTGATAGGTTGGGTTTTCAGCCCAGCTCTGGGGCCACCTTGAGCCTGCAGCAGTGGCAGCATGGGAGAGTTGGTAATCATGGACATTGCAGGGCTTTGCAAGGCTTGTATTGTTTGCTTGTAACCTCTGATGGGACCAATGGGCCTGAAGGCCTTCACCCCAGGGTGCTGATCCTTCCCTAGGGTGGTTTTATGTGGAAGCAAGGATCTTAGGTCCCTCAGTGAAAGTAACTTGGTTGGGCAGATCTGGTTCCATGTGTTCCTCCAGCACCTGTGGGATTAGCCTGGCCCATGCTCTGTGTCCTGGGCGGAGATGCTGCCCCAGCCTCTGGAAGTGGCTTGACTTGGCCTCTGAAATTCTGTTCTGTGTGGGCAAATGTTCCAGCTGGCAGCAGCCTGGATCTGGAGTTTTGTTTTGAGCTCCATACTCCAGTTCCTGGCATTGGCTGCACAGCTAAAGCTCTGGGTTTTGTTCAGAAGAAATACCTGTGCAGGTGCTCAGGTGAGCCATCAGTGTCTCTGCCACTGGGGAATCAATGTTACCCACATATGGCAGAGAGGGGACTCAAGAATATAATCCCAGACATCTCTGCCCTGTGCACTTAGTCTGAGGGCCCTGCTGCCTTACAGGCTTTGGTTAAGCAACGTGTATGTCTGGGTTTTTTCTTTGTGTTTGCAGAGCATGAGCAGAAAATGGGCACAAGAGGGTCTACACAGTAAGGGTCCAAGTGAAGCAGGTCCTGGGGAGCAGGGCAGGGTGCTTGGGGGGACACCCTGGGCTCCCTGCCCACTGCCTTGGTGCAGGGTTGGCCAAGGGGAAGGACAGTGCTTTGGTGGCAATAGCATCCCTGGCCAAGGGTATAAATAGCTGCTCTGGTGACCCAGGGAAGAATGGCTGCACAGGCGAGGTTAATTGTCAGCAGAAATTATGGAGACATTGTTCCTCCCGAGATAACCTGCAAGGGATGAAGCATGGAGCAAATTTTTCCCCTTCAGAGTGAAGGAAAAAGGGCCTGAAATATTGGTGCAGTGTCTTTGTTCTCAGTTTTAGGGTGGCTCTACCATTTCATTGTTCTTTTCCATTCCATGTCAATGAGAACCAAGATGGATTAACTTTTTGTCTCCCCACCATGCCCTCCCAGAAGAGGAGCTGAGATAGCTCCTGCAGGCAAATTCTCTGTTTACTCTAACCTCACACCAAGTTCTTTTTTATTTTTAGTTTAAGCATGAAATCTGGGGTTCAGGGATGGGCAATAAGCAGCTGAAAATAATTTGCTGGAAACATCTGCATTGGACAACAGAGTCCATGGGCTCCTTCACAGATGAAACCTGATGCTTGCTCCTCTTGCAGACCTGAAGGTTTTGCAGTTTCTCCCTGAGTGGTTGGGCAGGTGACCATTGGTCTGTGTTGGTGGCATGGGACAGGTGGCCACTGGCCTGTGTTGGTGGCAGCACCAAAGCTGTGCTGAAGTGATGAGGGCAGTGAGGCTTGCTGGGATATTTCTGCTGCTCCTGAAGCTCTCTGTCCTGCTGTTTCTGTGCACCCATATCCCAGACTATTTTGTCCATATTCTTTTTTTCTAATGGAGCATCTCTAGCTCTTCATTTCTCCCAGCCCCCTGCCATTTTTGGCTGCATTGCCTTGCTGTTACTGCAAACCAGCTCTCACACATTGGTACTTGCCTTGGTTGGGAGCTTAATGACCCAAGTGTGAGGTGAGCACATGCCAGAAAGCCCAGCTGGGACCCCTTTTGGGCTGGAGGCACTGAGCTGATTCATTCCCAACAGAGGCACTCCCAGCCTCAAAAAAGCAGTCCACCTCCCCTGGATGTCAGCTCTTTTTCTGTAGGGAATCTCTGAAGGGTGATATCTGCTGGAAAGGTACCATCAGCTGTTCTGTTGGGATGAAGGAACAGAGAGTGCTGGAGGGACTCCCTCCCTACACACCACGGTGGTGGCAGCAGCAAGAAGGTTTTGCAGAGGTTGGAGAAAGCAGCGTCTCCTCCAGGGGGCAGTTGAAACACACCGGGGCGCTGACTTGGGTAATAGGCTGAGCCCTGGATGCTCCTGCCCTCATCTGTTAAGTCCTGCTGAGAGAAGAAAGCTCTGGCTCCTTCAGCGCTGGACTGCAGGTGCCAGGGTGCCTCTTTCAATGTTTTGCAGTGGAACTGAAAAGAGCTTTTTGGAGATCCACCAGCCAGGCCCTCCTCCCTCTCTGCCCTGCATTGAGCAGGCCAAGAGGTTTCTGGATCTTAAGGAGAGCTGAGTTCACCCTGCACCACCTTCATGCATCCCAGGACATGAAGGAGCCAAAGTCAAAGTCTCTGTTGTGTCTCTCCTGGTCAGGACTTGGACAGGAAATTACTGAAGAGCGGTGCAATGTAAATAACCTGACACAAGCTCACTGAATCCTCCTGGGGAGAGGCAGAGGAGAGCTGAAACCTGAGGCTCAGCACCCATCCAATGGAGACAAAGGAGCTCTATGGCACCCTGATGCTGGGGAGAGCAGAGAGGTTATGCAATTCCATTGCCTTGGTGTTCTGTACAGACAGACGGCCCTGGGGAAGCATTGCTGTGTAATTCAGTGTGTGAGCAGCATTTCAGCTGCCTCAGCACAGGACATTGGTCCAAGCAAACCCGTCTGCTCCCCAGCCAGTCCCACTAAGAGCCAGTCTGTGCTCCAACCCAACCAACAACAACGTGTCATCAACTTAAATCTCAAATAACTTCCTATTTATTTATCGCCTCAAAGCTCCTTCGAAGTATTACTTGAAAATCCAAACCAAAGTATTTTTTGGCAATTAAGAGCTGAAGTATGACACAGAAAATAACAGGGTGTTTAAACTATGAAAAACGTTCCTCTCTTCCCTGCTTGCTTTTGTTTTTAATGCAACCACTTGGAAAGGCTACTGCAAGAAGAAATTTCCTGCAATATCTACCACTTGGGCACAGAGAACAGCCTTCTCTTTTCAAAACAAGCAACAGGTTATGATCCAGTCTGGGATCTGCAGCCGGCAGAGCCAGTGCCCCAGCCCCATCTTGTCAGCAGAGATGGGAGCGATACCTGCCCCAAAGGAAAATCCAAACTGTGGAGCAGGGGTGATGCCCCAGGTGATGATGAATGCCCTTCTTTGGATACACAGCACAGAGCAGTCCTGCTTTTCAGGTTTGAGGCACAAGCCTCGCATCTTCCTGGTCTTAGCCCAGGTGCTGGCCAGCAGTGGATGTTCCTTTCCTTGGGCAGCAGCTCACTGAAAAAGTGCCCCTGGCCAAGAGGCCCTCCTCAAGGAGCTTGATACAAGGCATAGCAGCCTTGCCTGCTCACTGAAGTAGAAATTCTGCAAGAATCTGAGGAGAAAAGGAACCAAAAAATATGATCAAGCAAAGCCCAGATCCCACACAGCCCTTCCCACCATCTTTCCAGGGCACGATGTCAGTTCTGTCTGGCTTCTCAGAGGAGAAAGTCAGCTGGATTCACAGCAGGCTTAAAAATGAGACTCTAAATCCCTTTCTTTGGCCACGAGCAGTGCCTGATCATCACCAAAACAAAGCAGGTGAGAGGGAACACAGGGGAAAGTGAAATTCCACAAGAAATTGGAGTGCCTATAAATTCCATCTTAGGAATTCCATTTTAGGAGACTTTTAAAGGAACAAAGATGGTGCTGCGCTGTGTCTGGTTGTGGGAGATGCAGACGAATGGGTCTTTTTTGGTGGAAAACAAGACTGCAGGAAATGGGACCCAGGCTGATCATACAATGTTGTTTTACAGTGTGGAGCTGACGTTTGCTGGAAACCTGATATTAATGGAAAGAAGTTCATTACAACTGTTAATTGAAAAAGGGACAAAGACTCGATAAGGAGCTTGGCCGATCCTCCCCTTTGCTTTGGTGGGGCTTCCATCAGGAAAGAACTTGTCGGACACGTGCGGTCCTGGCATAGCTCATCCGACCGCGTCAAGGCCGGCGTTCAGCCTCCTCCCGCCGTGCTGGGTACTGCAAAGCAAAGCCCGCCTCGCCCGACATCTCTTTCAAACGAAACTTCCAAGTGAAAAGGCTTTTCCCTGCCCAAAGCGGATCGGGGGCACAAGAGCCCCTGTTAAGGCCGTTCGTCATTTAAAAACCCGAACGGACCCCAGACCCTGTCGGAGCCACCTCAGGCCGGGGAACCCGGCGCTGCAGCTCCGCCCGCCGCACGACAGGCGGCGCTGTCCGCCCGACCGCCGCGGGCCCGCCCCCGCCACGTGACCGCCCGTCCCGGGTGGCGATTGGCTGAGAGTAGTCACGTGTGCGGGACGCGGCGCGGGGGAGGAGTCGCGGTTGCCGGGGCGACACCGGCGGCGGCTGAGGGGAGATTGGGACAGGTGGGAATGGGGGACAGGAGGGAATGGGGGACAGGGGAGATTGGGACACGTGGGAATGGGGGACAGGGAGGAATTGGACACGTGGGAATGGGGGACAGGGGAGATTGGGACTCGTGGGAATGGGGGACAGGGAGGAATTGGACACGTGGGAATGGGGGACAGGGGGACTGGGGCGGATGGGCTTGGGGGTTAGGGGGGATTCGGACGGGGATGATGGGGGACAGGGGTAATGGGGGCGGGGGGAATGTGGGGGGGGTTGGGGCACGGGGAATTGAGGGACGGGGGGATTGGAGCGGGTGGGAATGTGGGAGGGGTGGGACTGGGACAGGGAGGATGAGGCAGTGGGATGTGGTGCAGGTGAGAGTGGGGCAGGTAGACCGTGGGCGCCTGTGTGTATCTCTGTGTGTGTTTATGTGTCTCCTCATGCCCTATGGAGATGCCGTGGCTGATGGGCTGTGCTGTGTGAGCCGTGTGCTGTGCACTAACACCCCTTTCTTTGCCATTTTCCAGCTCTATCAGCAATGAGAAGTAGCAGCAGCCCTTAGCTATGGGTGATGTTTTAGCGTACGAAGCTGAGTTACTTGGACTAGTGAAAGAGGTTGGTTTTCTCTCCTTATTTCTTTTCTCTCTCTCTCTCTTTTTTTTTTTTTTTTTTTTTTAATGATTCTTGCAAAGCAAGATCTCTCAGTATTTGCATTCAGAGCCAGACATTGTAAACGAGGTCTGAATTCTGGAGTTATTGATCTGGCTAAGTGTTGCTACAGTCTGAAATCGTGTTGACTCCTGTCATGCTCTGTTGGTTAAAAAGGCTCAATTAAATGCCAGCAGTAAATTTTCTTCTTTGGTTGAATGAAATTACTTACTAAACCAGGAGGCATCATTCTTTCAGAGTGGGTGTACTCAATTGTCTCTAGGCTGCAGGAGGAAATTGAGAGACAGTATTTTCCTACCACGAGGTATCAGTTCTTGGTTTTTCACTTTGCAGTCTTTGGCATTTGTGGACCATCCTGCAGAGAAACTTCAGCATTTCATGGGTCATTCATTGAAGCATTAATCACCTAAAAAAGGATTAACCATTTATTGAAGCATTAATCATTTAACAAATGTCATTCCTCTATATTTTTATCTTGTAGTATTTGGATTTTGCTGGATTTCAAGAAACAGTAAACGTACTTAAAAAGGAATGTAAAATAAAGGGGAAGCCACTACCTAAACCAGAAGATGCTTCCTCAGAATATTCATCTCCTGTTCAGGTAATGCATCATTTACATTTACTTTGAGTAATAATGAAAACAGAGGCCACTAACCATCCTGTGAGTTACTACAACAGTGAACTGTCTGCACAGGTTCTTGATTATTTGGGGAAGTCTCCTGGCAGTTTTCTTCCAGGACAGGAACCTTCAAGTTTGGGGTTAGGATTATTTTTTTTTCAGAACTGCAGTTATTTTGAGCTCAAGACACTAGAATCATTTACGCTACTTTAAGTTTTTACTGATGTGCTTGAAAATTTGGGCTTTGCTTCTTGTATTGATGGTTGATTCAGGCTCTCAAAAATGTTAAAGATACGTGAAGAAAGAATATTTGGGTAGTCATTGAATGGTGGGAGATTCTTGAATAAAACTTTTAATTGAAAGTGTTCAGATGGAATTCTTCATTCACTAATCTACTGCTGAGAAAATCTGGCTCTTGTGTGTTTGGATTTTCACTTGATGCTTTTCCCTTTCACAGGAAGGAATGCTTAGAGCATATGAAGATGGTGATCAGAAAGTTTTCTTCCAGCTCTGGGAGGAGCATATTTTGTCTTCAGTCCATGACAGTGATCCAGTTGCTCAAAACCTGGAGTTCTATCTCCACATCTACTTTGCCACCTTCCTCTTGAAACAAACTATGGGAAAGCCTGTAAGTTTAGTTTACAATTCAAACCTCAGATTGCTGGGGTTTTTTTACTTCATTTGTTTGTCTTTAGTGTGAATGAGGATGGGGTATTTTCAAGAATCATTCCAGGAATATGTATCCAGTTTTGGCCACAGTCTACATTTTCGTTCAGCCAGATCATTTGTATTATGGAGTACAGAGATGGAAGTTGGAGCTGTCCTTAACCCCAAGTTCCTGAACTATTTCAACTCAGAAAATACCAAAATGGCAATATTTTCACACTTGTAATTGTAGATCATAGCAGATTCTTAAAACACATATTTTGCTCTGAGTTTGGACTGAAGCTGTGAGAATTATTATATTGAAATATAATAATTTCTGATTAAATGGAAAGCTCAGTTTTGACCAGCTCAATATATAATGCTGAGACATATAAATCCCAGGATGTTACAAAATAAAATCTCTGTTACATGGGACTTCTATGATGAAGAGATGTTTAAGTAGACTGGACTCAGCCAGATCAGCCAGGGCTTAATAGCATTAATTAATCACCTGTCAGCTGCTACAGGGGTATTTGCATGCCTGCAGTCTGTTTTCCAGCCTCTAAGGAGCTTTTGTTCTGTTCTGTGTACCATCTCCACTTCCCACTGCTGTGCAAGCGGATTTTTTTGTTTCTGCACCTACTACTGAAATAAAGCCTGTCTAAAGTAGGTGTTTTCTCTCTGCCCTGAGTGTACCAATGGCATTTTTCTTTAAAAATCTGTCCTAAAGTGAACAAGAATAATTTACATGCAAAAAGCAATTGTCTGTCTCTTCTTTCTTTGGACTTGGATGTCAGAAAAAACAGCATTGGTTTATGTTTTCCTTTATGATGGGTGAAAACATACAATATGTTCTCTGGTTAAATGAAGACTGGTTTTTAGATAACAAATATTCTGGAATTTTAATCTTGGTATTGATATACTTGGGTCTCTTACTTGCCAGTTTTACAATGCATTCAGAATAGTAGTTCTCTAAGTTAAATCTGCTGCTTTATTTTCTAGGACAAAGCTGAACTTGAAGAGAGGATTTCTTATTTCAAGGCATACTTGGAAACAAAAGGAGCTGCACTGAGCCAGACTACAGAGTTTCTTCCCTTCTATGCTTTGCCTTTTGTTCCGAATCCCATGGTACATCCTTCATTTAAAGAAATTTTCCAGGTAGGTGTCTGTGTTACAGAGATGATTTTATGATCACTTACACTGAGCAATCTCTGCACACCATGCAGGTGGATGGTTAGGAGATGACTTCCAGAGCTGTGGTTTGATATTCCAAAGTATTGCTGGCAATACCTGTGGGGAAGGTACAGCCACCATTTTACCTGCTGGTGGCTTGCTCCTGCAGTGCAAAACTGCACCTCAGCTTCTCTGTTTGTGCTGGAAATGTCTGGTGGTGTGGCTGCACTTGGATTGGATCAAGGAATTGCTTTCTTCCTGTGAACATGTGTGTAAACAGCTCCCATGTAAGTGTACCTACACAAATTGGTTTGTAAATCATGTACAAATCATGTCTTTTTTTTGAGTTATGTACTCTGAATGCTTCCCTGACAATGTGGACAGTTGTGCTGGCCTGGCTGAGCAGCTGTGGGCAGCCACTCTGGTGCAAAGAGATGTCTTCAGCCTGCATTGCTGCCACACTGCTTTTGATACCAAATCAAAGCTTAAGTGATACTTGCCCTAGGGCTGGCTTTGGATATACCAGCTGATGAGGAGCTCCAGTTTAACACCAAAAAAAGGCATATCCTGCCATTTTCCTTTGGGACTAGCTATAAATAATGAGATAGACTGGTTGACCTCAGAGATGGAATATGACTACTCTTTTTTAATTATTAGCAGCATTTTTTTAATGCCTTATCTAAGACAAAATCCTCAGGTTTATTCTGAGTAACCCAGTGTCCAAGCTCTTAGTCCACACTTACTCATATTTTCTTGTGGGAATTGTTCAACTCATTCCATGTTAGTGTTGAAACACAGATTGTTTTATGTTTGAGAAAGAGCAGCAGTGAGTCAGTAGTTTACTAAGCAGAATTCTTATGGCATATATTTTTCTCAGGCATCTGATGCTTTATATAGCTGGAGTTCCTGTCAGTTTGTGTAATACATCTTGAAAAATCATATGTGCCCCTCTCTGTAGGAGACAAGGTTCCCTTGGTAATATACAGCGTGCTGTGACACACCACTGTCTGGGTACTGAGTTGGTAAATGCAACAAGTAAATTCTGTTCACCCTCTAGCATGGTGAAATAAGGGCAAATCTGAGCTATGAGAACAGCTTGCAACATACATATATACAGCAGTAAATTCAGGGAGCTCCTGCTAGTTGTTGGAAGACAGAGCATTTTTTTCATTGGCTGGCTTTTCCGCAAGCTGAAACCAGCTTCACTGAAGGCTTGAAATAGAAGACATGAGAATTTGGTGGATTCCAAGCTGTAATTTGCCTTGTTTCCTTAACTGTTATTTTCTTGTGCATATGAGACACTATGTCATGCAGAGGACAGCATTCCAGTTAATGCTGTTGGTCTGTTCTGCTGGTCTGATTTTTTCCTGCATGAGCCGTTTTTCTCCAAATTCTTATTTTAGAAACATTGTACCCACCAGTGTCATGTCAGGATGCTTGCAGTAGTTATTGGCAAGACTTAAAACTCCCAGATCTTGTTAGGAGCAAATGATGAAAACTGAGCAGTGCAAAATTACAAACTTTGTACTCTAATACATGTGAAAATAATTTTTTATCTTTTTCTCAAGTTGCTTGTCTTTTAAAGGTGCTTTTACTTTCAGGGCAAATGTTGCATGTGCATACAAGGCACCAACACTATGTGATAGTTTTGTACTTTAAATAAAGCTACATTGTGTTTCTAGAACTCTTGTCTAGCAATAATGCTGAGCTCCACTCTGACTTCTGTATGCTTTTATGGGGAGTGAGCAAATACATTCACTTCAGTAACAGTCAAGGGAAAATCGTTTCAGTCCAGTGCTGGTTGCCTTGTTTACTAGTAGGAAGTTGCTGTGATCCAAGCAGTTCTCTCTACAGAGTGTACATATTTGGTGAACAACTGTCATTATTTGTTTTTCTTTTCAAGGATTCTTGGACAGTGAATTTAAGGACAAGATTGGAAAAGTTCCTGTCTGTGACTCTCAAGGCCAGACAGACTCCTCGGCTTCTCACTATATTTGTATCCTTCTAAGAAAACACTTTGCAGATAATTAGAAATACTGTAAAGAGGCAGAATTGCAGTAACATTGCAGTTCAGTGTTTTTATGATGGCAAACATTGCTTATATTCCATATTCAAAAACAAACTTTTGAAAAAGTCATATAAAAACCATGTACAGATCCATGTGAATGTACATGTTTATCATGTGATCACTCTTTGTTTCCATGTGTAAATATAGGATACCCAAAGGCACCAACCTGACCTGACTTCTTTCTTAGCATTTCTAAAGCTTTTGTCTTTTAAATTAGCCATTTCAGGGTCTAGCTGAAAGTTTTCCTGGGCTTTTAGAGGTTCTAGTAATTATTTTCACTCATAGGTCAGCAAAAGACCTCAAGTCCCTAGGCAACATTGTGAGTTGTGCACTTACGAGATTTTTATGTATTTATTATTGATTTGTGTATTCTGAGGAGCATCAGGCACTGGCTGTTGGCTGGGACAGTAGGAATATCTGGTTTGGTTGAGTTTCTTATTCTGAGTCTCTGGGACAAACACTGAAAAGGTGCATATTTTCCTGAACTGCTCTTACTCTTGCAACAGAAGGAGAGTGGACAGTGCAACAAAGGTAAATACTGGGCTGTGGTAAGGATGTTCTGTAAAATTGTCAGGGGCTGTGAAAGTAGTGGGAGGTTCACCTGCAGGGATGGGGAAACCAGTGATGCATGGCAGAAAGCCCTTGGAAATCTAGACCCCAGCTTTGGTGATAGCTATTGATAGCTTTTTGAGCTCAGTAAAGTTCAAGCAGTCAATAAGTATCAATAAGTATGCACTAGAAATTGGAAAGGCCTAGTAGTGGGATTTGTATTAAACATCTTTTCTGTCCTGAAACATGATAAAACAAGTGGAGAACTCCATACAAAGTGCATAGCAGCTCTCCTTTTCTAGTTCTGATGAAACTAAGTTGCCTCAGATTCCTTTCCCTTGTTTCCAGGTTTTATATCTCATGCAGTTGTTCTGATGACTGTCTGAAGATCTTAGATAAAGTTGATTTTTGTTCCTATTTACTCATTTTGTTTAAATAGTGCCTCCTAAAATAGTGCATATTAGTATCTCCTGAGTAAGAATGTGTTCATTTAAGTGTGACTGGTTGATGTGTTGCATTTTGAGGTAAGCTGCTTATACACACTTTAATGCATGTGTATGACTTGGGGCCCTTCAGAAATAATAACTTCAGCACAGAATCCTGTTAGATGCTGATAACACTTGAAATATGTGCCTTTTAAAAATCAGTTCAATAAATAGAACTTAGGTGTCCAACTATCTTGCATTCATTTTTTCACTTGACTTTCTGCATACACTTTCTAGTTAGGGATCTACATGAGACCAGTTGAATTCTTAAAATTACTTTTCCTCTAGAGTTATTTTAATCTTTATATTTACCCTGAGGATTTACCTTTTGTAGATTGAATTAAGCAGAAAGTTAGGTTTTCTCCCTGTGTGAGTTCCATGTATTTTCTTTGTTATTTTGTGCTTTGTGTTACTGCATTAGACTTTCACTGAATAACAAAGGTCTTTTGGATTTTTATTTTCCAGAAGTTACACTTTTTCCTTGTGGAGGACTTTCCTGAAGGCAAAAACCCCATGCTCTTATTAAAAAGAAATAACTATGCAATTGGACCTGACTTATTTGGGGCCTGATTATTTTTAATTTGCACAGGTTCTGTTCTTTGTACAGGGACTGTCATGGAATTCAATTCATGCAGGTCAGCCTTAATTTGCAGATCTGTTATGTGCCTTGGAGGTTGAGTCAGTTTGGATTTTTCATAAAGGTTACTTGAGGACTGTCTCGTATGAAGGTTTTGGATCCAAGAGGTTATTATTGCAATATCCTGCTCACACCACATGGGATCCACAGCACTTACTCACTGCTGGAGAATATTTACTTTATCAGTGAAGGGGAAATGCAAAGAAAATTTATAGGCAACACATGAATGAAGACCAGTATGGCAGAGTCCTGAAAACAACCTTTTGTAAATAGTTGCTGGTCATCATTCTGACATGCTGAAGTACCTCAAGTTTGGGTGGGGTGGTGTAAATGCTTTTGAGGGTGTCCTGGAGTTTTCAGTGTGTTTACCTTGCCTGATTTACCTGCTACAGTCTGGCTTTTTACCCATTTGCTAAAAAACTACAGTTCATGTATGACTTCCAAAGCTATTAGTGTGGCACTTGTGCTTAACTTACAGTTCTCCCATATGTTTTCAGTTTGGCTGGAAAGGAAAAAATTGCAGAATGGTTGGCATCTTGCACAGAGAGCTTCAGACCTTCCTTGTGTCCTCTCTGCTAACAGGAACTGAGGGAATGAAGTATTTGGAAGTGTGTTCCACTGCTGTTCCCTTCACTGCCTCATTACAAATCTGTGGATGAGTTCCCAGGCACCCTTCCACCGTTTTGGGCAGGGGGAGGGTGGAGGAAGTGTGTCAGGCCCCTGCACTAGACAAGGTGGAGTGTGACCTACCTGTCTGTGAAGATTTGCTAAAGCCCAAATGACTATTCATGTGGAAAAATTTCAGTTTAGAATATGGATAGTAATTTTTAAGCAGGAAGGAGACTCCTGCTTCTCCTAAGAGCAAGATTTAGTGTCCAACAGCAGCTCCTCTGCTCAGAGCTCTGCTTCACTGTGTGCAGGAACTCAACTGCCTGGAGTCAGTGCTTCTGGACAAGTATGTGAAAGTGGGCTGAGATTAGACAGAAAGAGACAGCAAGCACAAGTTCAGGAAGTGTTTCAGGTGTAGGTAAGTTGTAAAGGAAAACAACCAATCTCTCACTTAGAGAGAAAAAGTTATGGAATTAAGTGCATATGTGTAACTCTTTGGCTGCTTGTAGGAACTGGAGTTAGAAGACTAGACAATTACACATATGAGAGAGCAGGCAAGAATTCTGGTAGAAACATACAGTAGCTCAGATGATGCCTAGTGCTAACATCTTCATTTGGCAAAGTCACAAGCTTTACTGTATCTTCCTACACAAGGAGGTTAGTCCTCTGTGCTGTATTTTTCCCTCTTTTCCTCCTCATATGAATAATGTTTCTGGTAGGTATTTGGTCCAGAGGGGATTTTTTCCTCCTCAGTAAACTTATCATATGTGCAAAGCATTTGTCAGTGCTGGGAGTTGTTTCTGGGAAAGAGAAGCCACAGTGTTACTCTGATTCCTGTAATAATGCAGTTTCATCACTATTGCAAGGTGACATAAATGTCAGCTGAAATGCCTCTGAAAGGTACCATTTCCTTTTACCAAGTCTGGACTTGGATGGTGATGATTTACTGTTTTAAACAAGGAATTTAGTACTCATTTTTACCTGGGCTGGTATTTCCCTTATTTTTCTAAATGAATGCTGTTATGGGGATATGGCAGGAATGCAAGGAGGGAATGGGGCAGCACAGGACCAACTCTTCCAGCAGCTGTCTGAACTTTGAGCAGATGCTTGCCAGTGATGAGAGCTTCCTGCTCTTTCAGCAAGAGAAGCTGTCATGAAAGACTTTCCCCTTCTCAGTAAATTACTTATGTGTGAGAAGATAGTGATATAAAAAATGCAAGATATGCCAAGACTTTAAGATTCCTCTCAGACACCCTTTCCTCAGTTTATTTTTGATAATCCCTAGATTTAACAGCCAAGAGGTAAAATTGGACCCTGTTTTTGAATTTCCAAGACTAGTGTTCATGAGCAGCATTGAGTTTTGGTTATGTAGTTTTTCCCTGCTGACTGCAGCTGGAAAACATATTTTCATCATTGGAAATTTTACCCACTGGGCTGTGAAAAGTAAGTAAACTCTGAGAAGGTTTATGCTTTGTGATTTGGTGCTTCCAACTTTCCTCTGAGTGAAAGTCACGCTCTAGATACATCCACTGGAAATTTTTGAATTGAATGTGTTGTATCACAGTTAAATAAAAATATATTCCCATTTCCTCATCTAGGCAACAGAATAAAGTGCTGGAGTAGGCAGTTTTGTGCAATGGTTGCTCTCAGAATCTTTGTTCGTTTAGAAAAACGTTCATGTTATGAAGCTGTATCATATTAAAGCTGTGGTAGCAGCTTAACAGTAATGACTGTGAAATAAAAACAAAATCAAAGTTGAATTATTATCATCAAGGCTGAATAATTTGGTTGTATTTGGAAGTTATCTTAACCCTTCTGATTTTTAAATTAATATTGATTGGACTTGAGATGATTTTAACAGCTTACAGAATTGTAAAAAGCTTAGCAGTTTCAGCAGGGTTGCTTAATGTTACTGTTCTAGTGGTGTTTTGTTTATTGGTCTGGGGTTTTTTAAGTGCATTTTGCTGGGTTTGAACAGGATCTGTGGCTTGTCACAGCTTCTGTTGTTATTCCATATCAGGATTAGCTCCCTCCTAGGAAGTGTGAAAAATATCATTAGGGTGGCTTGATTTGCAGCCTGCTATGAGGTGTAAGTCACAAACCCTGCAGGTGCAGAATGCTGTGGTTCATGAATGGTTCTCAGAAAGTAGCCATCCTTAGACAGGAGGAGGCCTTGAGATTAAAATAATTTTCTTGGTTTTTTTATCCTCTTAACTTGTAGGAGTATGAAAATATACCTTATTGTACTCCATGTTTTATATTAAGGCTGTCACTTTATACCTGGTTTATAACTAAAGTCTACCAATGCACATTTTCTCTCGAAGATCCCATTAAAAAGATAACTTTGTTATATTTTCTGAAAGCAAAAATAGGCTCTTCTGCCACCTACTGCTTCAAATATTAGTGAGATAAACTGTGTCATATTGGATTGTTTATAATGCTTTACTTTAACCCAGAAAATATTTAAATCTGTGAGAGGGAATCCTACTTTTGTCTGAAGCTCCACAGTCAAGCTGATTCCTTCCCACTGTTTAACAAAACATCCTATGGTAAATATTGCGTCTGTTTGCAGATGGGCCCGATGCCATTGTCACAGCACTAAAGCAGTACTGGCTTCTCAAACTGATTTAAAACATAATGTTCTAGCAAAATCCACAACATCAACGGTTACAATAGAATTATTGTACTTTCCTTCATGGTTTTGTCTGGTCACAGACATGTGCACTGTGGACCACAGCTCCAGGTTCCCTGCCCAGTTCCATGCAGAACGCTGGCTTGGCTATGTCTGAGACTGGGGTGGAGTACACAGATTCTGGTACTCAGTTTGCTTTTGTCTCTAAAGTAATTGAACCTGAAGGAACAGAATGTATCAGAAATGTAACTTTTTTATTATTCAGATAGAAATGAAAGACAAATTTGAGTTATTTTCAGAAACTGAGGATATTAAAAGTAAGCAATATAGTTTACCATTAACCATTAAATAATGGATTATGCTCTTCACAAACTTATTCAGTGATGTTTACTGCCTTATAGTTGTGTTGCTACTATAACTGTGGAGAAGTTGGTTCTTTGGACAGTTAAGGCTTAATAAATACTCGTAGGTGTTGCAATGAAATGGAATCTTACTAGAGGTGTGAAATTATCCTTGTAGGCAAATTCCACACCTCAGAAATTGAGGTTGTCCCTTCAGAGCAGTAAAAATGCTTGTGGGTTCTTTTGTCCCTTTGTTTGAATAGGTGATGCTATTTCTTTTTTTATTATTCTCTTGACAGAAATGATGCAACATCTTCATCAACAGTTAGTGAAGCGTGAGCACAGGTACGTGACCAACCTGAAACGATTTCACAAATTGCAGATGGACTACTATAATCTCCTTGGAGTCTCTGCAGAGCTGGTGGATTCTTTGGCGGCCACAGTCACTGGCAAGATGGTAAGAGATGACCCAGATGTGCACATGCTTCCACACCCCCCAGAAAATGGAGACCAAAGGGTCAATTAAGCTTCATAGTTATGAGCATTTCTGTTAGAGCTGTGGCTCTTTACTAATGAAACACAGCACTTTGGAGGAGCAGTTCTCCCATTGTCCTGGTGAAGGAAGATGAAAGAAGTGCAAAAAGTGGGTTGAATTGTGCTGGCTCAGAAATCTTGAAAAAATTATCACTGTCTCACGAGACATCTCAGAGTCCCCTTTTGAGCTTTGGCATCAGCAGTCATTAGAGGGTATTTCAGTGATTACTGACTGCAGTCCATCCCATCAACAATTGTTGTGTATTTAGAACTTGTCAGGTCTGTTTTAAATTCCACGGTAGTGGAATCTTATCCAAATCTTCTTATCCAAAATTTTGGTGAGGAAAAGCTTTGCTCTCTGTTCTGCTAAACTGGACTTGTTCATTTAATTGATAAAGGGAACAGGGAGATAGGAGTGAGTTATTCATCATGTGAAATGGGCCACGTGTGTGACTGGAGAAGGTACAACTTCCTTAGGAGTATTTTTTATGTGAAGTTGATTGTCTTTTTCATGTGTTGTGCTGTCTCCTCTGGGAGCATAAGCTCTGTGTAACCTGAAGGCTGTTCTTAAGGCAGATGTTAGTGGCCTCCAGGTGCTTTTAAAGGAACTGTGAATTGTTAGCAGGGAGAATGACCTGGAATTTCCTGTGCTGCCTGCTGAAAAGTCAATATGTACCTTCCTCCTGTCATCAGCATGAACACCTTATGGTTTGTTACTCTGCATCTGGGATCACTCTCACTATTACTGCAGGGAAGAACTCGCCTGTGAGGGTGGATTAGGCTTTACAGCAGATTAGGGAAGGTATCTGCTCAACAGTAAAATCACAGTCATTCATTTACTGCCTCCCAATTCACACCTCTGTGCTCTCCAGGCGATACCCAATTACCCTCTGTGGTTGAGAATGGGACTTTCTGTTGCAGATGTTGTTCAGTTCCACTTGTGGGGGACACTCGTTTGATGCTTCCCAAGTGTGTCCAGCTGAGGGTGCTCTTCTGTTATGGATCCTGGATTCTGTCATTTCTGAATCCAAAGTGGAGTTGGATACTGAATAAAGTTATATTGAAGTTACAGCGTTCTGAATTTGAAGGGGTTCATTGTCCTGCTGAAGGTCTGGGAATATAAGAACTGTCCCCAGTTCCATTTCTATAATCTCAGTCATCTCATCTCTCTTCTGGGGAAGGTACTAACTCTCCTGAAGTTAAGCTGTTCTGTTGTGGTGTAGATTTCCCAAAACAAAAAAACCTAAACCCACTGAGATATTTTGCATTGAAAAACAAAGTGCTGTACTGTATAATTCGTATTTATTCTCTCTGCTGTACAAAACAGTTCTGTAAATTCTGCTATTTAGGTAAACAATACATCAGCATTGTTTCAAGCTCAAAACTGCTTCAGTTTTTTAATTTGATTTGATTTTGAACTTTCTGAGTCACAAAAATCTATGCAAATACAGATGTGACAAAATCTGGTTTTGTCTCTCTGAAAGTGCTTAGCACTAATTCTGTAAATAGCATAACAATTCTCAGATAAAGGGAATTCACAGTTTTTAAAATTCCTGTACAGAATGGTAGTTACAGTATATACCTTGTGCTTGTGTCAGTGAGCCTCAGGTGTTTGATTTCTTACTCTTTAAAAAAACAAACAAACAGCCTTTAGTATAGAAACATTGGTCTTGGTAGAAAGTGTAAGTTTTTTGTTCTCATGTTCTCACTTTGTTTCCTGATTTTTAGATTTCACCAGAGTATCTTCAAAGTGTTTGTGCTTGCTTGTTTAGTAATCATTTGAAACAAACTGTAGCACACAACATTGACTTCACAAGGCCTGGAACTGTAAGTATAAATGTTTGGGATTTTTACAGTAACTATCTTAAAAGCCAATACTACTTAAGCTACATATAGAACAGTAAATGTTCTGTTATGAGAAAGACAAAACATAATGTGTTCAAGCTTGTATAAGAACATGGGAATACATTGTTTTGTTGATCTCAGATGCTGGTCAATGACCTGGTTGTGTAGTTATAGCTGTGTAAGTATGGTTAATTCTGTTATTGTGAGGACAGTAAGATTTGTACCTGTTAAAATGCTAACAAAATGCTTTAAAAAACCCCAAACCAAGTACTAAAACTAATGATCTGGGTGTGGTTTGATGGCACATCTTAGCCAATTTAGTTTAGCTAAAAAAGGCAGTGTTGTTGCTCAGCTCTGGACTCATGCTCTGTTCCTTTTTGTTGTCAGTGATGCTCCTATAACTCTACAAAGAATTTGCTTAGCCAGCTGAAGGAGAAGCATCACACAGGATCGTAAGAACAAGTGTGGAAAAGAGGAGGAAGGACCAGTTTTAGATGAGCAGTTAACTGATACACCTAAGCTACCTTACTGATTTATGTGAAGGTCTTTTAACATCCTATCTAAGAAACTTTGATCTTATTTATAAGCAGCTCAGGATCCCTAGGGTTGGTTTTTGCCTACTTGACCATTCTCTGCTTTCTTTTCACATGACCGCAGTACATCTCAGTCATTTATGTTCTGCTCAATCTCTTCTGCCTAAGTGGGGAGAGAGATTTGGGGTTATTTTTCAGCAGCAGAGCCAGCTTAGGATAGTTTCTATTGTCTATGAAACTATTCCTGTGAGATTTTAAATGGCTTAATGAAAGTGTAAGAGCTGTTCAGTGATACAACTTCTTTTAATACCTTGCTTGTTCAAGTTCTTCAAATAAGCATTAATCATAAAATTACATCAAAACATTTTACTAAGAAAATATTGTGTACCACTGTTTTACAAAGACAAGCCAAAATCATGAAGTGTGCTTATTGTTTTTGCCATGGCAAGCATTCATGTGTACTTAACTTTGTAGCAGGGGAACTTAGTGAAGTGTCAAAGGAAAAGCAGAAGAAAATAAAATTCCTGCTCCTTATTCTAGCCAAGGTTTTTAATAACAATGATGCTATGGGTACATTTTGTTCCTCTTGAAAATTTGCTACAGAAAGATAAGGAGATAATACAAATGCTTCCTTTTCTTTTCTGTGGTGATCTTTTCAGAGATGAGTATTATTCCTCATTGCTCTTCAAGCTGTTTTAAATGCCCTCACTTTCTTGTTAATGGTCAGAACTCCTTTCTCTGACCTGCCATGAGTTTAGGAGTTGCACTCATGCAGCCTGCAAAAGCTGCTATTTCAGGGTTTCGGGAAGGAACCAGCATCTGTTTGTCTACTACCTCAATATTGGGTGCTGTCTGCTGCTCCCCTCTCCTCAGATTTACATCATATCCATAGCTTATGTCAACCTCCATCTCGTAATGTCCCTCCTCCCACCCATTTTTCTACTAACCAACAACTTTCAGAGATATTTCCTCTTCCGTTGCCAGTGGCTTTTTGAGACAATGCTTTAGGTACCCCAGTAGTCTTCTGTATTTTTGGCTTCTGATGCTGAGGTTGTCTGTGTTTCTCCTTCCCTGTACTGAGATCATCCATTCTGTACAGCCATGTGCCCTCTTCTCTCTGTTCCTGCTCTCTGCTTGCATCAAGACTTCTCTTCTCCTCCTGTGCTTTCAAGGTGCTGCATTTGCCCAGGGTTTTGCTCATTATTTCTATTCTTATCATACATTGATCCTCCAGTCTCTTGAACCCTTTTAGGACAGACACAGAGGGAAGAGTGTCATCCTTATGCAAGGTTCTGATTTCTGCTTCCCTAAAAATGTCTCTAAAAGCATTTCTGTTCCAAAAGCACCTTTGTCTCTATACTTATGCCACTATGGCCACTTTGACACAGTCTCCAGCTATGCAGATAGCTTAGAGAAAGAGGATATGTTGGTGGTGGATATTTTTTCCTGCTGGAAGTAAATTTTTGTCTCCCTTAACTAGGTTAACCTGAGTAAAGCTGTGTTCTCCTGGCACAGTTGTATCTATTTTTATACTAGGCTTTGCTAGCAGAACTATTTCTGTATGACTTTGTGGCTCATTTATCCACACTATTTGAGGTAGTTGGTGTGACAGCCAAGCTCTCTAGTGAAGGACCACTAGTTCAGTTATAACCCTGAGACTGTTTAGATTAAGGGTTTCTAGACTGGTTTAGGTCACGCCTTGAGACTGAGGTTCTAGCAGCTAGTGTGGTTGAACTCTTGCGTTGTTTCTATAAGCAGATCCACACAGGCTCTCTGAGGCATTAGCCAAGTTTTGGAGGGCTAATCACAGTCTTTTCATATAGACATTAACTGCATCATAATCAGGTTTCCTCATCTTATCCTTTTGTCCCCTCTTGATTGATCATATTTTCTTGTTTATTTCCCATATAAACAGTTCTGGTTTTATACATGAATAGCAAACATATAGAAACACAAATAAATGTTAGAAGAAAAAATAGTTATTGTCTTATGAAAAGAAAAATGGGACTCCTTTCTCATCCAGAATATTTCTAACCACTCCCTGGCTTTGTTGATGCAGGAAGCCAGATGAGATGAACTAAAATTCTGTTTGCCACTAGGCCACTCAGGCATGCCGTTACTTTTTCTTCAAGGATTCAAGTACTTCATTGTTATACACTCAGATGTTATTGTTCTACCCTTAAGTGGTTTCAGGTTTTTGCATAAGTTTTGGAATAAAGCTGGAGGCACCATGACCCAGTAGTAGCACGAGTTCACAGCATCTGTGCTGGATTTGTGTTGGAAAGTTCCTTCACTTTTTGCCCATTACTACTTAGAGGCACTAGAGTGTGTCTTTTCCAGCTTCTCCATTTCACAAACCTCCTTCTGCTGTAAGGGGTAGCCAGCTGTATAATTGCAGAGGGAAGAGACTAGCAGAGGGGCAGCTACTTTGTTCATCCTTACCTTACCATCATCTTACCTCATTCTGTGGGCAAGATTAGTGAGAGGCTTAAAAAAACAGTCATTGTCTAAAGAGTTTTATCAGGTATTACATATGGTTGTTTGTTGGTTTGGTTTTTTTCCCCCACTTCACCGTGACTCTTCAGGATGATCCTATCTCACTGACATCACCAATGTCAGGACAAGACCCTGAAATAAATTGGTTCTGCTGGATCAATATCTTTAAATAAATGAGCAGAAAAAGAAATAATTGGCAAGGAAAGTACTTTTTTGTTATTGTTCTGTCATACAGCCTTAAATTTCCACCACTGTTATTTAGGGTATGAGTGGACGTGCATTACATAGTTTGGAAAGAGGAGGTAATTGAGTTCACAACCAGTTGTACTGATGCAGCTCAGGGGACAATCCAGGTTTTGAGTCAGGTTCTGAGAGCAGAAAATGCTAAAACTGCATAATTCTCTGAGATCTGTACTTGAGCTTTAGAGTATATTTTGTTAAATCAGCTACACTGGTAATTTTTAGTTACACTGGGAAGGAGGATTATATGAGTACTGTAACCAAAATGAAGTATTGTCCAAGGAAATTAAGGACTATACCTTGGATTATATCCTTGCTAGCATTATTTGTATGCAAAGTTGGTTTTGTTCCCAGAACATTGTGCTTAACTTTTAATGTTGGGGAGAGTTGTATTGTGTAATAGAAAGCTGTGAGGTCTCAGGCTTTGAAATTACAATAAAGGTGACTTGTATCAGTTGTTAATATGCAAACATCAGCTTCCTGGCTTGCCCCCACCATGGCTAAAGGCCTGTCCTTTCAAACTTTGTATCAGAAGAAATTTGTATCAGGAGAACAAATCCCAGAGGCAAGTCTTACTGAGCTGGCTTTAAAACCTGAGGCAATGACAGCCAAAAGAGTTTCCGTTGTAATCGTACCCCGAAATCTTATTTAGCAAGGGCTTCTAATGTCAGCTTTGTGTTCTCTGGTGAGCTGGATTGGATCTCATTCTTTTTCAGAACAACTCCATGTCTCTTGCCAGCTCTGTGACCTCCTGGGTCAGCTTGTGAGCCTGATCTACAATCCATGAACAGGATGCATCTGCTGCATGCAGTGGAAGAGAGGCCACACTACTGTGTTACAGTTGGGAGACGTTTCCAAGGCCTCTTTAAAGCCCTGTTTTACCATGAGGTTTTCTCTTAGCTGCACTTGAATGTTATCACCACCTTCCACCGTGTCATTTGACATGTGTGGTCCTGAACTGGGAGATAAGAAACCTGAGAGAATTGTCAGAGCAAAAGGTGTGGATTTAATAGTAGAAGGTCAGAGCAGCAGGTCTGACAAGCTGAGGAAACATTTATTTGAAGATTTAATCAATTCCTTTCTATTTCAATTTCCTTTTCTATTTAATCAATTCCTTTCCCTATTCCTTTGTATAGGGAACTGGTGTGGATAATGGTAAATTTGAAAAGTATAGTTTCAAGTACAGTAATCTATTACAGGACTATCACAATCCCTTATATTTTTAACACTCTTGAGATAAGTCAAGTTTTACTTTTTTTTTTACCATTTTCCTTTTCTAGTCTTGGTTTGTCTGGTGGATAAGAAGCAGGGGTTGTAGTTTTTGATGCCTGCAATTTTCTGTTCAGTACACATCATGAAGCCAAGAGGATTCTGGCTTTTTATCACAAACACAATACATTCACCCTCTATCAAAAGTAGCACAGGCTCAAATCTGAAACCCACAAATAGGTTTTTTGGATTGAATAGGGGTGTACACCTTCCTGGAATATTTTGGATTGGGGATAAAGTAATAAGGTTCTCCAAGTTTTGGATAAGAGGCAAAACAGGAACTGCTTGTTCAGATGTGCAGTTTCTGTCAATAGTAGAGGTGGATGTTCACCACTGGAGAATCTTTCTGTGACATGAAAGTTGTGAAGTTCTTTCCATGTATTGCACCTGTGTCATGGAATAGAATAAATGCCCATTAGGTTTTTGCTGCTATTCAGTCTGATTATATTTACCTACAATTAGGTGAATTAATGTCCCTTGCAAGTTTTGGGTGTCTTTTGATACCACTCTTGAAGCTGTGGAAAAGCAGTGGGGTGGGTTTTTTAAGTTATGTCACTGGACAAAATTACCAGCTCCTCTGTAAAGTTGAACTGTCACTTACAAACTGTGAATAAGGAAGATTTTTTTTTTTTTTGGGATAGCTGTTATGACTATATGGGCTACTATTCTTCTTGTACTCTGTGCTTTTTTCCTCAAACATGGTTTTTACTGCAACTGTGCACTTGCCATCAAGCTGTAATAGTTGGTGGCAAGTATTCCATTTCTTTCTTATGAAATTTCTGCACCAGCAGACCACATGAAACCTAGGATCAGGGTAACAGAAGGTTTTTAGTTTGTTTTTTTAAATCACTCTCTAAACCATTCAGAGTGGATTCACCAGGCTTTATTATGCAGATGTTTGCTCTGTCATTTAAAAATAAAGTGCACATTGCAGCAAACAGCATTTACCCTAAGTGAGCTTTTCTTTGGGTGATGTAATCAGTTTTCTGCATCTCTGTTCATGGGATTATTTTTATAAGTTCCCATTTATATATGGAAAAGAAGAAACAAGCCTACCTCGTCATGTAAGCAAGGAGAAGCTCATTTTTTCCTGCTGATACAGTATATAATGCCCTTTTCATAAATTGCTGCAAAGTTTTTTGTTTACATGAACTCTTTAAGGGTAAGGTGTTGCCTTCATTAGGGGTTTCCACAAACTTTTCCTGTTCCTGTCCTCAAATCATAGAATAGCCCAGTTTGGAAGGGACTTTAAAAGGTTGTCTGGTCCAACCTTTTGTGATTTCCTTTAATGTTAAAACTTTACTTTAATGTCATCTTTTATCTTGATGCCTGCATCTATTTTCACTGGCTCTATTTTCACTGGCATGTGTTGAAATGTCTCTCATCATGATGCAGTTTGTCTCCTGGTTTCTTTTGCTCACTTATTGGTCCCTATCAATGTCATCCTTTGTCTTAAATTTAATTTTAAATTGTCTTTGCCAGGAACTGTCTGTATGTGTGTATGGCACCATGAATGTTAAAGTAATCATTCACATCAGGGAATTCTCTAAGTGTCATGGTAATAGAAAGATGAATGTCAGATTTTTAAAATAGGTTAAAGAATAAAAAGAACTTTATTTGAAGAGTGAAGAGTGACAAGTTTCTTATGTCTTCTGTGTAAGGCTGTATATGTCTGTTAAATAGAAGCCTGCTAAATAGGATGTTTATGTGCTTATTCATCTGTACAAATACGTCCTCTAAAGTAAGTACTGGCAAGTTTGCACAAAAAGATTGGAAGCAGAATAATTAATGTTGGTCTTATTTCGTTGTGTTTAACTGTGTACTTTTATTTTTAATTAAGACTGTTCTTTTTAGATACAAAGCTGTTGTAAGTATTTTAGTCTAATTAAGGAAAACATGGCATATTTTATACTAAACTATTCAAACCATGAATTAGCATCATTCTTTATTATAATAACTACATCCTAGGTTTCCATTCAGAGACTTTCTTAGTTTATCCCTGGAATGTTTTGGGATGAAGAATTGATGACATTGTTGAAACACCTTTAATTGTCTCGCTCAGTCTTTGTTATGAGCTGGTCAGAAACTGGTCAAAGCAAGTGTGGATAGAAGCTGAGGTCTTCTGATCCAGGCCATGTTCAGGGTATCTCTCTTGGCTGTCTCAGTGGAGTGAGCAGTACAGGTCATACATTCCTGTAAATTTGTCAGTGTTTTGTGTGTTGCTGTCCTGACACTGACAGTGTGGAACAATGTGCAGACTAGGTGTATTTGCCAGGTGTTGAGAGGAGAACTTCCAAATGTATCACAAGACACAGCAATTTCAGTTCTAAGACATGCAAGTATGAGGATTGGGAGAACATGTTTATGCTTTTCTTTTCAAAGCTAATAATCTGTTATTTTTTAGCTAATTTCTTGTTTGTTTTTTTAGAACTGTGCATTTCTCTGTGATTTACTTCTGTTAACTTATTTTTTTAATCTTCTTTATTTTAATGTGTGCCTGTTTGCCTATAAAGGGATATTACTCTATGAGCCCTTGTGATGACGGATATGTAAGTGTCTATCTTTATTTCCTTTCACATTGCCTGCTCAGTCTGTCACAGTCTGTATTCCTCTCTATTTCACAATGTCCAGCAATTTTCCCTGCACTTTAACTTGTCATGACATTAACTGTGTGGTTTATGCCACAGAGCCAGAAGATGTGCAGGGCTTGGAAATTCTGCATGGGGAATGGAATAGATATTCTGGGTAACCTTACGGCTTCATAATGCACATAACACAGCATGTCAACATAAGAGCAGCTTTGGCCACAACTTTAACATGAAATACAGCTTCTTATAGCATGCAGAAAGCAGTTGTTTCTTCCATGGGATCATCTGTATATAGTATATGTTCTCTCTGAAGTGTGCCAAAACCAACTGACCCCACAACACCTTTGACAAAGCGAAAAAATATTATTGCTTAAGATAATTCAGCAAGTTGATTCATGCTCTTCAGAGGGGTTTTGTATTCTACATATTTGTATTTTTCGTTCCTGAAATCAAACTTCCTTTCGGTAGTAAAGGATATGAAATTCTTTTACACAGATAAAATGATCCTCTTCCACTGAAAACACAAAATTATATTCTCTGTACTGCCTGTGACTTCTGTAATCCAGATGGAAGTTTGTATTCTGGCAATACTACAAGTACAGCATAAGTATCTAATTTTGCCCATAGTCAGTGCATTCTTTGTGAAGAAGGGAAATGAATCTACTTCTAAGTAACTCAGTATGTAATCATTTCATAAAAGTGATTGACACCAATTCTGAATTTAAAATAATACATACTTATATTTTTTATCACTTTCTTTAGGTAAAACAAGATTTTGCCTTTCAAGAAAAGCTGCCTAAATTTCAAACATATATCACCTGGAATTAAATCCTTGTGGGCATTCAACTTTCTACTTAAAAAAACCATTTTATTTTGAGAAATAGTCATAGAAGTATTGAATATAATGGACTATTCCTTACATACTTATTTTTATCTTGATTAGAGAACACTACCCACATCCACCTTTGGTGAAAGATCACCTGTATCAATCAGCCTATTCCCACTGGTGACATGAATGTTCATAATGGACACTTTTTGCTTGATGTTAAGCATTTTGTTCCTTCATATAATGCTCTGTTTTGAGACTGAGAAGGGTTGATGACAGATGAGCAATTATGAATCAAGTGATTTTTGCTAGAGAAAAGCTTTTTCCTTACACAGATTAGTATAAAGCATTAGTTAAATGTAACTTTATACAATGTAGAATGTAATAGTTTACTGTGCAGAGTTGTTTATAAAATTTTTGTAGAGCTGTCTGACTCTGATTCTGAGGTATTTCTTGAATACATGAATAGCTTTCAGCTCCCCTCACTGTTTAGTATAGTATTTATACTATTCTATAGTAATATATAGTATTTTATACTTCTTTCTGACATTTGTGTTGTCATTACATTATCACACAGTATTACTGTGTGTCTTTTTAATGTACACATCAGATGCCTGTTTTATATGGCAAGTGGGAAGTTTTCATAACAGCATATCTCTAATATAAGCAGAAAAAAAATAATTAAAAACATTTGCAGATCTTCTTATGAAATAATACTTTGCATAGCCCCAGCAGACCTGCCAGGTTACACAAGCTCAGGGTCTAATCCCTCACAGGCTGCGTGGAGCAGTCTTCTTGTTATTAGTGTGTAACAAATGAACTCAACATAAATTTGTGAGTTCTAATGATTTGTAGAAATCTGCTCAAATTTTGGTTTTACTCTTCACATATTCATCACATATCTTTGATTATTAATTCTGAATCTGCATTGAATCTACACTGAATTCTTACAGCACATTTTCAGAGCGGGACCTGAGGACAGAATCTGTCTTTCAGTTTTGCCTTCAGCATATTATACATATATACATCAAACAGCAAAGGGGATATGGCTTGAATATAGAGCTGCAGTATTTGATAAAATCAGTTGTGGTTTTGGCTTGCACATGAAGTGCATCTGCTTTCTTTTATAAATACTGATTTATTTTTTTTTCCCTTTGAACTTCTTTGGTTTATTCCATGCTGTTCGTATTCCTGCTTTTGTTCAAAAATAAAGGGATGGCATCTGTGGCTAATGTGCATCGTGACAGAATTATTTTACTTAATGTGGCACCTGGTTTGGCTTTGGCAAGAACCAACACAAACATAAGTCATACCCCATGATCCTATCAGAATGAGCTATGCTTGGGCTGTTTTGTTCTTGTGTTTCTCTTTCTTTTCTTAAGATGCTGAGCTTCTGCATGTCTTTCAGTTATGACAAACGATCCTCTCTCAAGATGGGTTTTGCATGAAATGTATTTTTTTCAAGATGAAATCTATGACTGTTGGGACGTAGGAACAGGTTTGCCCCAGGTTCTTCACACTCAGTCTTTCATTGGCAACCTAAGGTACTCAAAAGGCAACCTACTGTTACCCAAAAGGTTAAAATTGTGGTTAACCTGTTCCAGTAAAGACTGGGGGAAGGGCTTGGAAGAAAATGCTGAGGAAATAAATCTTGTAGTCTAAGAAAAATGAGTAGAAGAGAAGCTACTAAATCATATATATTTATGGTGATTGTGCCATAAGTATTCAATTGTTTAATCGCAAAATAATAACTTTCAGCTCTTGCACTCTGCCATTCATTGGTACATCTCAAAACCCAGCTTGTTCAAGAGATTGATGCCTGTATCTGCTTTTCAGATGAGAAAAACTGAGGCCCAGAGACGTGAAATGACATGCTTGGGTTCTGTCTGCAGTTGGTGGCTGAATCAGGACTAGAAGTGTATCTCCTGAGCCAATGCCTTACTCAGCATGCCACAGATACATGTGGAGAGATTAGCTTACTTATGACTAATTGCAATAATGGAGATGAAAAGGAAGAAAGGAAAGCTCTGCCTGTAACATGGTTGCATTCTTTCTACTTATCAGTGGTGCTGACCGTAGTCAGATTGAGAAATGACAGTGCAGTGAAGAACAAACTAGCCCCCCAAACTTTCTTCATTCCTGTTTAGCCTTGTTTAGCCTATCAGTGATTAACCTGATATAACATGAACTTTATCCTTACTGCTTTCCCAGAAACACCAAAAGCCTGAAAGACCTTCCTTCTGTGCAGGTTCTAGACTGATAAACTGGGTCTGATCAGCAAAGTGACCAGAAGTCTTTGCAGCTCAGTGGTTCTGCCCTCAGAGCCCCAGTGCAGGGCCAGCCTCACTCTTTTTGATGTCTTTTTGGTGTAGGAAGAGTACAGAAGGCAACCATACTAAATACCTTGCTGTGCTCCATCTGCTGGCTTAAAATGTAACTTAGGAATTAATAGGACCTTGTCCCATTTGATCTGAATGTTTTTCCAGTAGAAGTTCCTGTAGTTTGAAATTTTATAAAAGCTTGCAAAATCCTACACATGCCAAAAAGTTTTATTGGTGTAGAAGAGTGATATATGTATCTTAACCAGTTATCCTCTGGATAGATTTTGGTTGGAGCACATTTTTCTTTATAAAGCAGCAATGAGGTGTGTAAAAAAGACTTTGTTGAGAAGCAGAGAATCTTTATATACATCTATATTGCCCTAGTGCCCTGCTATGTTTCTTTTCACACTGTTATTCTTTGTTTGACCTTCCATCCCCATGGGCTCTGTAATTTTTGTTTGCATTCAAGTGCTATAGTCACTTTCTTCCATTTCCTCTAATGGAGAAAGGGGAAAGGTGCTGACAACAGAGGCAACGAAAGTGATTTGTGTTTTCATTTCACATGCAGCTACAAGTTTTTAGGTTTTGACTGGGAAAACAGTTTTGTTTAAACAAACTTAACTCTTCATACTTACCAAAAATGCTAAGGAAAATGAAGGAGAGCAAAACAGTCTAGAGGCAGAGATGATACTTATAAAGACTTTTGTATTGTGTTAAGATAAACTATGATGTGGGCACTGCTGGTGCCAACAGGTTACTTTTGAGGTGTATAACCTGTTAATTGTTTATTGTGTACAAGTCATTGACAAAATATAAAACGCTTTCCAATGTGCATATAAGCCCATTTCACATCTAAGAGAGCAGTTCCTTGTATTACAAGGATACCCATGACGTTGTGTTTTCAATAATATGTCAGTTGGTGTAATTCAATATTCTCTATGGTATTTCATGCTTTTTGTCTCCTAAATCCCACACTTTTAAATCTGACAATAGACATTGATTATATAGTTCCCATTGAAAGAGGCTTGGTTAGGAGAGAAGGCCAGGTTTACAGGCATAAGTGGTAATGAGAGATTTTTAACAGAGAGATCAGCACAAAGAGATGACATTGAATATTCTGCAAATACAGCATGTAGTTGACATCAGAATGCATGACATGAAGCACTCTTATGCCAGAATTGCTGCTTCTTTGCTTACCTACAATTAAGTCTCACAAAAAATATTTATTGAGGCAGACAACTTTCATGTGGAACTTTTATATGGTGTTGGTGTTCCTTGTTGTGCAGTGGTGCCTGTACAGGCACTAAGTCACCCTGCATCAGAGGAGAAATATCCAGGATTTAATTATAATATCCTAGGCAGAACCACTAAGAAATGGCATGTTATTTCCTATTGGTTTTATCCATACCAGAATACATAGTCCTGTCTTTACATATTAGTAATTATATATAGGGGTATATTTTGGTAGCAGCAGGCACTTGATAACATTAGTGTTGAAAAAAAGAATTACAAGAAATTTATATGCAAGAATGCATGCTGGGTCTCCAATGAAATATTACTGCAATTTTAAAGGTATGAAAATTTATGAAGTCAATGAATGTGCTTAGCAAGTTCTTCATCTTCCTCAGCAGGCTTCAGATAGTAGTTTCTATTCATTTTTTATTATTATTTTTAAATGCTTCAAGCATAGGTAATTTGTGGAGTATGTGGGTGAGGATAATATAGCCAGATCATAACAAAAGAGATTTTTACCTGTGAAACGCTTTAAGGGAAAAGAAAGATACACACTGAAGTGCTCTTTCTTTAGCTGTGTTTCTGGTTTATGGCACAGGATTTTATAGGAAAAGAACTGCAGAACCTTAGTGAAATGAGGTTTACTTCCGATCTAATTAATAACATTATGTGAAATTTGGACTTATATGCTGTAATTTCCTTTCTTCTCTCTTTTTGTGATCCAGGCTTCCACACTGTTAAGAGCATCTTTAGCCTCTATGTAAGTATTTGTTGCTGAGCTTCATTTCTGTCTATAGAGAAGAAGAGGTTTGTAAACTGGAATACACACTGCCAGTGTTCTGCAAATGGGGCTCACTCCTGCTCTGTGCTTCCTCTGACCTCAGTGAACATTGATGCAAATATTGTGTGATCTGTGTTCTTCTGCTTCTTCTTCTTCTTCAGTAACGTTCTAATTTCAGCAAAACGTTGTTAATCCAGTAAATCTGCCATTCCACACCAGTGAGGTTGTTGCTATATTTTTAATGTTTCCACATATTTCAGTCCTGTTGTTGTAATTGGTTTGATTCTCACAAATCCAGGAAAAGGGGATTTTTTGGTGCCTTAACTTTAATTTTTTTGCATCTTGACTGTGTCAAGAGCCACAAGCTGCTGCCCTCATGGCCTTGTCCAGTAGGGGAGGGGGAAAAAGGATGTTACTGTACAGTAAAAATCTCAGCCCATCAGCTGACTGGTTATCAGTTTACTGTCTGAAAGTTATGATGGTGAGTGAGCTGCATGCATAATTAAGAAATAACCCCAAATTTAACAAGCCTGTTGTTCTAACACTATAATAGTAATAAAAGTAATAAAAATGTGAAAATGTGGAAGTTCTTTTCCTGAAGCAGACTTCCTGTTTTGGCTCTTCTCACCTCAGTAAAATCAGCTGCACAGAATGAGGAGAGAGAGTTTTGATGAATGTCTTTTCCGTTTGCATTTAGGAAGGTACAGGATGTGCCATTGTTGCCCTCTTTGGATTATGAGAAGCTGAAGAAAGATTTGATTACAGGGAGTGATCGTCTCAAGGCCCTCTTACTGCAGGCTCTGCGCTGGGTAAGGACAGGGCCTCTGGGGGCATCCAGAACTGAGATCCATTTTGCAAACAGGACGTTGTTCTGGTGATGAATGCAACATCACAGGCAACTTCCTTAGTAGTGAAAGTTGCTAAAGCTGTTGAGATGATGAAGGTAGCCCAGGCAGGAGGTGTCTGTAGTGTAGCAGTGTCCTTCTCATCTGAGCAGAGACAGATTCCTCACATGAAGAATTCCCAGATTTCTGAGATATTCAGTGGAAATAATTTCTGATGTGCTTTCAAAAAAATGATTGTTTTAGGCAGTTCCTTTTCCCATATATCCTTTTGGTTTACATTTATATAAATGCTCCTGTATCCAAGACATCCCTGACTCTAATCACTAGTTTTCCTTTATAATCAAGGTATTTTACAAAAAAAGGTATTTTAACTTTTGGTTGACTTGGGTCAATGACATTTCAGAAAAATTACAGGTGACAGCAGGAAGTTACATTTTCCTGCTTGAAAAGGAAGCTGATATGTTCAAAGTGACAGTCATGAAAGATGATAATAGTGGAATTCTGATCAAGTTTCACTGTCCGTTTTCACATAAAAAACAATCTGTTCTGACCAGAGGTACTTCTAGCCCAGTGCTGTGTCTCAGATGTTTAAGAAAAGCACCACATCTGTAACTATTAGAGGGGCTGTTTTAACTTTATGGGAAGTAACTTTCTATCCTTCCTGTAAGGACAATGATGACAGCTCCCAAGTAACAGATTTGTAATGGATCACAGAGCTGAGGTCAGGTCAGTTCATTTCATCTCTTTCCCTTAGGTCACTGAGGTTGAGTTACTGCTCCCCATAAAAGAGCTTTCTCACCTTGAAAATCTCCCAGGGTCATCAATCCATAGTTTGGACTTTTTGTGAGTTTTTTTACTTGTTTATTTATGTTGTTATTTATTTTAGCGCTTGACAACATCATATCCTGGAGAACAGAGAGACACTATCATGCAAGCCTACATCAGTAATGACCTCCTAGACTGCCACAGCGACTGTCAGGTCAGCTGAAGCTGAGACTTGTCAATTGTCCAACTTCTGTGTGATATTGCTCGTTTGTGTCTATAAAGTGCTGATCATAAACTTTTATTGCTCTCTGGAAGGGGAGAAGAAAAAAAAGGTAGTAGTGCCAAAATCAGGTGATATATTTAGCTTCTGCATCCCAGTCTTTAAATGTTGATGGCAAAACTTTGCATTACAAGAGCTCTTAGTGTAGACACAGTTCTTGTAAACAAATGGAAGTTTTATCACCTCTATGTGCTTCACTTTTGTGAGTTCAAACGAAGCCTGAGGCCCTTTATTGCTTGCTTATCAGATCCTATGTCTCTTTTTGAGTGATTGTGTATTGTTAAATAATACACTCAATTCATTTCACTGATCTAAGATAAGAATTAAATTAGGACTTCAGTCCCAATGCCTCTATGGAGTGTCATTGTGCACCTGCAATAGCGTGGTCAACTGTAGTTCCGTGAATTTGAGGTAGATTGGCACCTTTCTTTAGAAAGGGGAATTGCTGGTGTGTTGATTTTGAAAAGTTGTTTCAGTCCCTGATAACCCAGTACTGTTGCTAAGAAAAGCACAACTTTTTTCATTGGTTGTAGTGACTTGTTTGTAATTGAGTTCCCCAGGGGTTTGAGGCACTGAGCCTACTTGGTATATTGTGGCTTCATTGTCTTTGCAACAGTCACTTGTACCACTAGGAAACACAAAAGATTATTAAATCAACCATCAGTTTTTCTCCCTTTAAATTTCTGTAAGAGGGAAATTATATGTAAAGCCTGAAATAAAACAGATTAGAAATAATTGCAGTGTGGTGGTGGTGGTAAGTTACTGAGCTGCTTCCCACGCTCTTCATTGTCAAGGAAAAACATTCCTATTCAGGTAATATTACTGTATTTAAGTTCATCAACAAAACAAAGTTGTTTGGTTTGTGGGGTTTTTTTTGTCACTGACTGAATATTAATTTTAGGTACCAGCTTTAACTGGACCATGTTGGCTCATTGTAACTTCCACTCTACACCATAGAGTTTAATGGTGTTTTAACAGACTCAGCTGAGAAAGCTGTAATTTGCCTATTTGTTCATTTTCCATCTCTCCTTCAGCCCCCTGCCAATAAAAAAAGAAATTGTATATCATATTGACAAATCAATATGCATTCAAAGGGGTTTTTTTTGTTTTGTGTAAGTTTAATGACGCTTTTAAAACATTATAGAAGACTAACTTTCATGTTTTCCTTCTTTGTAGTTTGTTAACATTTGCTTTGTTTTTCAGAGAAGTGTCCTCCAATTATTATATTCTAAGAGTGAGGTAGTCAGACAGTATATGGCAAGGCTCATCAATGCTTTTGCTTCATTGACAGAAGGTAAAAGATTCACTGTAAAAAATAAGACAGCATTTTCATATAATGCTGTCTTATTGGTGCTTCACAAGTGCATGTCAGTGCATGTGGAAATGTAGAGCCTTATTTGCACTCTTTTCCTAGGGATTCACTATCTTTTGTACATGCTTTCAAAACAGCTTTTCAGTATCTGGAAAGTTTTAATTTTGACACTGTATATTCGGTATTTCTGACTTTTGATGATTAGTGATCTGTGTAGGAACTTACTCAGATACTGCCTTTAATATAGTCTTCAGTTTCTCTGTGAGGGTTAAAGAGAAAAATCCCCATTAATTAGGGGTCCTTGTGGGCAGACCTGCTACCAGGCTGTGCAATAGTAACTACTGTGGCTCCTGCATTTTCCTGGTCCTCACCTGAATAAATCTTTGTGCATCACTGCTAGCAATCCAGATGCATATATATCTAGCTTGGTATCTCTGCCTGCCCCAAATTAGCTCTTGGTTTGCTGCTATTTTTGGAGCTAAGTATTGCTAGGCGCTGAAATTTCATTTGAAGTCAGTAGCAGGAGGGCACCTGACTTTCCCAAGCTCCTTGAACATACCTGTTCTTTTCTTTGATGGCACAAAACTGGTAGAACAGAAAGCATATACTCAAAGTGGACTCTGTGTGGTACTGATTTAGCAAGTGTGGCCCTCTTAATACCCCAAGTGTCTGGATTGAATGCAACTGGTCTGCTACACAACTTTGTACAGGTTTGTTTGGATCTTGGCACAAGACTGTGGCTTGTCAAGAGGAAACTGAGGTCAATCCTGCTTACTTTTCCAAGGAGAGGGAGCTTTTCTGTCATAGCTGCTATCTCAGCATCTGTTCTTTCATCGCTTTTTGCACCAGGTCGTTCCTACCTTTCTCAGAACCCAACATTGCTGCAAATGCTGGAGGACAGACTGAAAGCTGAAGACAAGGATTCCCTTACATGGGAGAATGTTCTGGGGGCTCTGCAGAAATTCAGCCTCAGGTGATGAAAGCACAGCGTGTGGTGGTGACAGCAGGAGAGGAAATGCAGGCTAGTTAGGCTCTGTTCAGGGAGGAAAGAAGAGCACTTGATTTTCCCATAACAATCATCAGAACCCCTGATGGCTGATGAAAGCAATGTCAGTTATTATGGAGGAGAACTCAGTTTTGCTGACTGAATTAACCTGACTTTCTACCAGCTGTCAAGTCTCAAGTAAATGTACATCTCCTGCCACAGCCTTGTGTGCTTTGTATGTGTCCCTTAACTGAAGAAAGTGAAAATCTTAATGTAGAAATGTCTGATGATCCTACATGGAAAAAAAGAGTTCTGTTACATTCCAAAGCATAAGGTTTTCATTATCCTTTCTGCAAACATTTTTTAGGGATTTCATCTTTATCCTGTTGACCCTTTTTCCTGGAGCTATCTGTGCATGGGCTGTCTTATTTCTTACTTTTGCATTAGCAGTCTGACTCAAGTGCCCGCCACAAAAGAAATATGCAAAAGCAATAAAGGGCATGCTCTCTTTATTAAATAAATATGGTCTTAGGAACTCTGTTTTCACAGCAGTCTGGAGGAATACTGAAAATTTGGAAGTTTTTTGTTTTCTAAAAAGTATCAATCTTATAGAAGGTTAATTCCAGGTACTTGACATAAGGGAAACTTCTTTAATAAAATGTGGTCAGATGCTCTCTTGTTTTGCTTAGTCCATGCCATAGACCTGCTGCAATATCCAGCATTAAGAAACATATGAGCTTTCAGGACCTAAGCCAGGAAAGCACCTGCTTTGATCTTTGCAATTTAAATAAAATACCTCTTGAAAATAATGTTATTAAAAAGGCTGTTCTTCAGTAAGACTTTTCTACCAGTATATACTTCTTTTTTTTATACTGTAAAGTGTAGAATTTCTGTTGTAGACCACAGCTGGCCACCTGACACTTTATTCAGCATAGTCTTTGAGGGCAACTACAAGCTGAGTTAAAAGAGCATGAGATTTAAGAATCTCTAGAGAAAAGTGCAAATAGATTCAAGCAAAAAACCTCATTTGTCAAATTGACAGTACAAAAGTGCTACAGTGCTATGGCTACGTATGACAGAAGAAGTAATTAATTTGTTTTATGGATCTGTTGTGTGTAGCTGGCTTTTTTAACCAATTTTAAAAGACAATTGAAAATGCCATTTTAGCTGGAGTAAGAAGCCTTAGAAAACAATGTGGAAATTTATCTCAGCAGTTCACAGGATTAAAAAGAACAAAATAAAACAAAAGACAAACCCCCCCCGATCTGTCCAACAATGTTTTAGTCCTCTAACCTATGGGAATCTGCATCTTCAATTTCTTCAGGCTTTGTTAATTACTTGGTTTAGTGATTCTGCCAAAATGGGTAGTTTAGGGATTTTTTTTTTTTTTTTTGGCAGGCTAGTGTATTTTAAATGTGCATGTCCTGGCTATAAATGTATATGAAAGCTGTTTATGTGGTGATCTGGCATTTGTGGTTTGTGATCTGATTTTGTTTTTTAATCCTAGGCGTGCATTGCAGTCGGCAATGATCAAAGATGGACTCATTTTCTGGCTGGTTGATGTTCTAATAGACCCAGATTGCCTGTCTGAGTACAACCTGGAGTATTGTGCTGCCTTGCTCATGAATCTTTGTCTGCGGAGTGCAGGTGTCTTACATTTTCAATTACAACCTTATTCCAAGAGACAGATAGGGAAGGAAGATTGTGAATCTTTTTTTCCTGTTTTACCAGGATTCTTTCAAGTGACTACAATCAGCAGCAGGGACCACAACCAGAGATATTTGAGTGTTAAAACCAATGCTTTTGAGCACATCTCTTTTCCCAAGAATTCCAATTATGGGAGGTTAGCTTCACCAAATTTTAAAGAATTAAGCAAAGAAATAAGCAATGACACCCTATAAGATTTGATTTTTTTATGTTAGTATGTGAAGGCTGCCATTGCTACATTCCAGGCCTACTTTTCAAAGGACACTTTGTGTCCAATTACAGAATCTGTGTAAGAGATTTCTTTGTAAACAGAAAGAACTGGGTTGAGGAGTAATGGTGAGGAGCTTAACCTTCACCTTGCCTTCACTTCCACAATGCAGAGATTCCCCACAAGAAAATAAAATCCTGTCTGTGTCCAAGAGACTTAAAAAGAGCTTAAATTAAATTTCCTTTTAAAAAGGAAAGCAAGGTAAAGGTAAAAAATCGTCTGCTTGTAAGCAAAAAAAAACCCCTTTGTTAAATTTTTAAATTCCCTTCGTGTTGCATCCTGTCCAAGACTACAGCTGCATAAATCCAGAGTAACTTCACTTGATTTCAACTCAATTACACTGAGCAGCGTTTGTCAGGAACAAGAAGCAGTATTCCTCTGTGCAAACTATATTTAATACTGGTTCTAAAAAGTAAGAAAAAAACTTGCTCTGGTCTGATCTATTTTTCAAGCATATTTATGTTTTCTACCTTTGCAGGGAAGAAAATGTGTGCAAGTATCCCAAACCACATGCTCAGAGTTCTTTCTAGTCTTCTTGACCATGAGAATCCTAAGGTATTTGTACAGCTAACTTGGGGTTAATGAAAAGGTGGAAAGAAAAATTTAAAAAAAGAAGAAATTAAAAAATGTGAAAAGTAAATTGGTTTTGTTTCCTTTATTAGACTCTCATGTAATTAAGTTGCATTACTTTTTTCCTAAAATTCACAAATGTGTAAATTTTATTTTGTTGAGCAGAGGTTTTTCTAGACAGAAGCATGTCTTGCTTTAACAAATGTTGGCAGCTAAGAATGGAAGTTTTTGGATGCAGTTACCATGCAGTCCATGTGCTTTGATTGCAGTTTCTGATGCTGCTTAAATGTCATGCACCAAATCACTTCAAGCTTAACTCATTCATGAGATGAACAATGTGTGTGATGCAAACCCATTATGCAAAATATCAGGTGCAGGGAAACACATTTGATGTAGTTTTAAGGAATGGTATAAGAAAGTAGTAGACTTGACATTCAAGCCCATTCTTTTTATCTCCCACTTCACTTGACCTGTCACTTCAACCTTTTGTGGTTCCTTTCTTTTGTCTCAGGGTACACTTGCATCTTAGATGTTAAATTGAACTACTTCAGAGGAGAATGCTAAAAATTGTTAGTTATTTCTACCTGATACTTGTCAGCATATCACTCTGATAAGTGCTGCCTGATATATAAAGCATTGCTTCAGCTGTCCCTGCAGAGGGGCATTTTTTTAACCATAGTATAAAATTTAAGGCAGAAAGAAATGCAGACAAATATTGGACAAAGCTGAATTCATGGAGGCAGAATTTTTACCAGGATATTCTAGAATAATTCCATGATGATTGTGCAAGGTGTTTGGAGACTTCTAATAAAAATGCAGTATAAATTCTGGTGTCTTGTTTTTATATGCAATGACTGTATCATCAAGGGGTTTTGTTTATAACTTAAACTGAAAATAGAGAATATACTTCAACAAAGTGTTCCATCCACTTGTTATGAATTCATTAGGAGATGCAGATCAGGTCTTCACTAGCATTGTTTTGAATAATTTTGACATACCTTTATTGAATTCTTTCACTGCCTTTGTTTTGTGAATGATGAAAATTTAAGACAATACATACTAATCCAAGATAAAATACCAACCTCTAGACTGAAATACTTGGAAAATGCTACCACGTTGTTGAAGTCTGTGCCTTAAAATGACTTTGAAATCTCTCTCAGAGGGTGCATTCTTACAATGTACTTTGCACTTACTGTGGCAGAAGTTTTGCTATTGAAGTCAAAAGTAGAATACAGTGCTCTGGGGTGTGAGGAGAGCTTCCTGAGAAGCTATGGAATCCTTGTGTAAATCCCAGTCCCTTACCTTCCCTGCCTTCCCCTGCTCCCAGGCCTGCAAATTGTTCACTTTTGCAAAGGTACAGACAGAGGATGACTGAGAATCTTAGTGCTTCAAAAGTAACTGGCCATTAGAAAGGGTCACATAAGTGCTGGTAAAACTAGTTAGACAGATGTGGTGGCTTTCACTAGCCGTAATTCAGAGCTTTTGTGCTGCCAGGTTTTTTGCCTCTCCTGAGGGACAGTAAGAGGCAGCAGAGTGAGAGGATGTTTGAAGCTGCTTTGGCTTTATCATCCTGCCTTAAGGGTTCAATGCTTGAAGCCTGTGTTGAGTCCATGCTGGCAGGGTCTTTTCTCTGTTCTTTTTCCTGTTTTTTGTACTGCTATTAGTGTTTGTCAGAAACTAACCTTCTTTTTCTGCTTTTCTCTCTTTTCCTGTTTGGGTTGGGTTTTTTTTTATGACTAGCTAAATTTGCAAGAATACATTATCAGAAGCAGGGGGGCTGTTTGGGAAATTGGCATGCAGCATACTGGTTTAGCTCAACCATACCACAGTATATTTGTATCCTAAAAGTTCTCTGCTTCCCATGTGGGAATTTTTGCAAGTCCAGTCTAGCCTGGTTAAATTCTTTGAAGTGTAGTTATTCTACATTTTCCCTCTTATATTTTCCTGATGGTCAACTGGAATGAATATAAGAGTTTTTCTTCATGGTATGACTATTTCTTCCTCTTAGGTGCAGTCATATGTGAATGGAGCACTGTACAGTATTCTGGCCATCCCTTCTGTCCGGGAGGAAGCCAAAGAAATGGTAAGAAGTGCTGCTTTGCATAGCATGAAAATCAACACCTCTGGCAGAGATGGCCCAGACAGGGACCTGCTGAGCAGGGCACAGCAGGGCTGTGAGGTGAGAGCCAGGACATTTTGAGAAGGGATCCCACAAGAAGCCCTTCCCCTTTGATCCTCAGGGAAGTTTGAATGTATGCCTCAAACACTTCTGCCATATTTTCAGGTCTTTTTCCCAGGAGTGGAGCCCCAGTAGTGTGAAGGATTCTGCCTGAATTATAAATTAAAGGTGTTATTTTAGAATTTTGTGTCCTTCTAGCATGTTGTAGACTCCTTGTACCCCAGGAGATGCTTTCATCTCACCTGCTATTTCTTGCCCTTATGTAGCTCATTCTGCACCAGTGAGTAGCCACTAAAAGGAGTTCTTGCTGCTTTTCCTTCTGCCTAGTATAGACATGGCTATGTGGGGCAGGCAGCAGGAGGAAGGTTTCAGAACTAAGAATTGATTTCCTGTGAAAGTTAGTCTAATGATAACAACTGTGTTTCAACTTCTGTGTTTGAGGAAGCTGCTCCTGGAATAGCAGCATGTCTTTGTATCTTAAGAACTATCCCAGAGAGTTATGGAGACATAATTGTTGTCAGATGTTCTACTGCACAGAGGATTGAAAGTGATCTTAAATGCTTAAAAGACACAACATCAAGGCTATAAGGAGCCATAGAGAGCAGGTTTAAGGTCAAAGCTGTTTCTGCTTTTGGCTTTCCTTCTCTGAACCTTGCACTGTTGTCTCTGTGGATGCAAATTTTATCCTGTTCTGATGGCTAATATGTACAAAATTCAGAAGGCAAAAGCAACAGATCTATTGTAAAAACTTGCTGTTCATCAAGGACACCTCTCTGTTCAAGCCTCGAAGCAATCTAGAGAGAGTATTTCTTTTGTCTATGCAACACTTGGAGCTGGACACTATGATTTGCTTCACACTGCCTGTGTTTTTCTTGACCAAAAATAAAAAAGATATTTTAGCTAACAGATCTCTGACACTGTGGTCACATGAAATATTGATCTACCAATGTTTTCTGCTACATCCAGGGAATGGAAGAAATTCTGCGCTGCTTTATCAAGGAAAGAAATGAAGAGATGGTTCGACAGATGGAATTTGTTATCAAGCAACTCAATTCAGGTCAGAACACATGCAGCTATCAGAGCTTTAAATCTTTCACAAAAGCCGTAAAAAAGCTCATGTTTTTCTTGGCATTGGAACCCTCAAAATAACAATAGTGTGATAGTCTGAGAGAGGGTGAATAGTGAATGTCAGGATTTGCAAGTCATGTATTTTAAAATTTCCTTTATGCTGTAGTAGTAAAGAAGAAATGAAAGGCTGAGTAAGACACAATTCCAAATTTTTGGGACCATAAATAAAATTACCTTGGCTGTTTTCTTTCATGCCAGTGGTCTGATGGTAATGAGAGATTGCTGCCAACTGCAAAATGCAGTAGAGATTTGTAAAACAGGATTTAGGGACTAGGTCTGTCTGTGCTCATCTCTTACTCTAGTGAGGTGTAGCTTTACGTGAAATGGCTTATCCTGAATAGGGAGCAGAGACCATCCTTTTTGGAGAGTATGCTGATGGATCATGGGATTTGTAGATGCTGTTAATACACATTGAGAAGGTGAAATATTTATGCCATTTTCTATTGCCTGTCACTGAAAGGAAGAATGAAGAAAGAGAAAGCAAATAATGAAAAGGAGATTAATTCTGGTTGCATCTTTCTGTACAGTAAACATAGAACAGTTGAACTGCTCTCTTTGGCTTTTGGAAAGAGAACACAGCCTGTCTTATAGTTCTAGCTTGTAAAAGAACAAATAAAGTATTTAAGCACTGTATTGCCGCTATGCAATATTTGTTCTTCAAGGTTATAGAACCACTCTTCTTCTACCTGAAAATGGCATTTTTAAGAGCTTTTGTCTGAGTCATTGATGAGTACAAGTTGTGTTTTCAGATTTCCAGCATAAGCCTGGCCACTTTTCTCCTGAGGAAATAATTTTGTCCAAAAGTTAAAATAAATATTCTGCACAAATACTAACTTTTTATGTACAAAGGCAGTATAATATTAAAGTATTTGTAGGGAGAAGTAGAGTCTCTTATTAAAAAATATTTGAAAAATAGACAAACTTGCAAGTGCACACACTTTCATTCAAGTCTTGTCAGTAAATACAGCAAGATGTCACCCTGGATTTTATGAGAAATTTTGAAAATAGTTACTTTAGGAGAAAGTAACTATTCCAGAGTGTTTCCATTTCTGCTATTTTCCAAAATATGGATTGATTTCAATGATTTCTAGAATGCTTATAGGATCAAATTATTCCAATAGTTGTCTTGAAAAGGACACGTCTGTATGAGAAGCAGGTTAAATCTTGCTCCTGTAGAAGTGAGGTAATAATGAGATTCTGTTACGTTGTACACGTGCAGCTTAACTGACACCATTTTGTTTTGCTTCTTTCTAGAAGAGCCATTCAATGATAATATTGTGTCTGATGATGATGATGAAGAGGATTTTGAGGAAGTAAGTAAAGGCTTTCTGAAATGTTTCAGAAAAATCCTTAACCTTCTTGAAAGAAAATATTTGTGTCAATAAACCAGACTTTGGTTTTCTGGTGGGTTTTGCTTTTGGATTTTATGTTTACTTGATTATTCTTGCATTAGCAAGAAAATTTGATCTGTTTCCATTACCTTTTCTTCATTTGAAGTCCTACTCTTTTATTTTGGCAACTCACTACTTCTGTGATAATTAAAGGATTATAGCTTGACATAAGTGAAGAGATGAAGAGTTACTGTAGCAGTAGAAATCCTGTTTTCAAGTGGACCTATTGGGTGCATTTACAAAAAAAAGTATAATACCAGAACAGTTTATAAACAGGTTGTCACTTTTTCATAAGATATCATTATCTATTCAGGGTGTGACTTTATTTGCTGTTTAAAAACTTTCATAGCATGTCTTTTACCCTGAAGAAGTCAGTGACATGGAGAGTGAGTGAACTGCAAAATGTTCTTGTATTAGAAGTATTACTGCAGAACAGATTCACTGAAAACCATGCTTCCAGACAAAATATAAGCTTTTTGTCCTGAACCAACAAAGAATAAGACAGATAAAACTTAGTTATGTCCACGTTCTAGTGGCTCATTGCACATTAATGGGAATGACAGTGACTGGGGAAACTCAAGTCTAAAATTTGTTTTGTTACTGCAGCGTGACAATGCATTTTCTAGTGCATGTTGACCTTCTTCTGTTTTGAAAGCAGATAAAAATGCAAATATCCTAACTGTAACAGGTGTGATGTGCTCTCAGCTGTGGTGGGGTGCAGCACCATACAGGATCCAGCCTTTGCCTGGCAGTGTCCATGGAAGCCTGGCATTGGTTGCATTATTTATCCAGTTTTTATGTTATGTTGTGTATACCTTTTGTGTTGTGGCACAGTAGGTGTTGAACTAATAATCCCTTTGCCTAAAGTTAGAGCTATGTGGAAATTCTAAGTTTAGAGCTACAAAGCAGTTTTATTTAACAGTCAGCTCTCCCCTTTTTATTCTAAGGGAAATACAGTAAACTTTTTTTCTTGTAAGATTAGATTACTGTAATTGTTTCACCTCTTGCAGTCCTGAAGTCAGTTTTTGATAATCTTCCCACTCCTCCAACCAAAAATCAATACTTGTGGTGCAAGATGGGCTTCCTGGAGATTAACCATTAAAACTTCCCTTTGCTTAAAATGCTGCTTAACACCTTTTAACTGATGTTTCAAGGCTTTGAGTCTCTTGGGTGTATGGTGAGAATCCAAGGCGATAATACCTTTGTTTGAACTTCAGTATACTTTTTTAAAGGATACTGTGTTTTGTTGTGAAAACACATAGATAAGGAACTCCTTCCTGAAAGATGTGGCATTGAATTGCATAATAATGTTGAACATTTCCATCACTTTGCCTGTTCCTGGGAATGAAAGGAAGGTGATTTCTCCTGTTTAGGCCTACCCCCTAGATGAGCTGCTGCTGCTTTACAATCCCAGCAAAGGCTCTAGGTCAGATCCTTTTGAAATGCCACTGGTCCATTATGTGATTAAAATGGACTTCTGGCATTTCTTATTATTTGACTCAAAAAATAACAGTAGGTATTTGAAACAGACAAGTGTCCAATTCCAGTTTTTCATTAGCTTCACCATTATATTAAAAAGAAAAGCCAAGTTTGAAACTGGTTTTAGTGTAACATTAATTGCAACACATTCTGAATCCTTATTGCTGCTGGGGACTATAATTCCATTTTGCTGCAAGGACATCTGGTTTCTTAGTCCCTCAGTTTAGAAAATATAGTTTACAAATATCATGGCAGTAATGCATAATGTTGTTACTTTGTTAAATAAACAAAGATTTGTTGACTCACTACCTCAATGCTTGGAACTCTTGTATTTTGGAATTGCAGTGAGTTATTGTTCTCAGTGATGTTCTGTGATAACATCTGATGTGATCTGGCAACAGAAAGTTTTGGAAAATTTTATCAGAAGTCTTGTTTTTATGTAACTTTTAAACTACTACAGACTGACTGCATTTCAGGACATGTCCATATATTGCCAATTTTGCCAACTTAGTGACATGCTTTCAGACTGCTTATTGCTTGATGTTAAAATTTGTTGTTCAGTACCTTTATTTATACCTTTACAACTTAAGAAACAACAAAAAGACTCTCATGCAGCCTTAATTTGCAGGTTTTGCTCCAGCTTCAATTGTTTACAAGAGCATGCAAATGTTCCCAGTGCTGTTACTGTTACCTTTCATGGGGTTTTTTTTTTGCTTTTATCTGTATTTAATTTAGAGTTGATGAATTCTCTCCTGGCTTTGAGCAGATCTTGTGATAATGACTACTTTCTCCTAAACACTGTGGTCAAGATGCAGTTGAGCCTGTTAGAGGAAAATTCTGGGATTTCTAAGGGCATCATACGTTGAGAAATTTAAGATTCTGTACTGTGTGACGCTTGAGCATATAACCATATAAAAAATGTCTCTGTGTGTGCTGTTATTCAGAAATAAATTGGCTTTTATGTTTGTCTGGTACACTTTAAATTAACTAGTGTAGAGCTTAGGATGCACTGGCTCCTGGAGTACATACCCAGCCTTGAGATGTCAGCCTTCTGGGGTTGTTGACACCCACAGTAACGGTGTGTGTTTCCTGGTTCTCAATATTCTCTTGACTGGGCTGTTAAATACTAACTTAATTTATCTTCACTATTTGATCTTTGCGTTTGCTTTTTATTTGACTTGGACCATCTTGAAAAGCTGCTTGTAAAAGTGAACATGTGATATTGTAGCTCTGATTCAAAGGTTTAATTACAAGCTGGAGCTGTGTGAGGTGACTGTACAGTGACGATTTATCAGACACCCTCTGATCCGCTGTCACTCAGCACCTGGCAATAAAATCAGGGAGCTGCCGTGTGAAAATACACTTCAGCCACAGAGTACATCAAAAGAAAGAGCTTAATCACAGAGCTTCAAGCCATTACATTAACGGGCTTTGCTGCCAGCATCTGCTGCAGCCTGTGAGCAGTGGGGAACAGGGCACCAATTGTGTTATTTCAGCAGTGATGGCACATCAGGCAAAGTCCTTATTTTGTACAAGGAGGCAGAGGGAGACACTTTCAGGCTCGGTTACCTGGTAGGTTAAATAATGTCAGGGAACAGAATTGGCTACATTAACAAACCCTGTAAAAAAAATATCCCCCCTGACCTATTTATAGAGCTTACCTTTGCAACTTTCTTTCTTCCTGCCCGTCCCCCTCCCATCAAAACACAGTATATTGTGGACTTTGGAGTGTGGTTTCTTGGTGAGGGGCAGGGGGTGGTGGGTTGTTTTTTGCTTAATACAGATGATTGTTGCCTAGTCTACAAGTGTTTATCCTTTTGCCATCATCTGGGTTATTTTTCACACATACCCAGCTTTCCAGGTAATTAAGAGCTGATAGTCACTATTTAAAATTGAGCCTAATCTCACTAAAGTAAAACTGCTTTTCATTTTCATTGTGCTCTGGAGTTCATCAGAGTCCAGCGGCCATTGTTTTTAATGGAGTTTATGCCAGGCTCTCTAAGTAGCTATGCAATATACCTTTTTGAATGATTACTTTACTTTTTCTCACATTTTTAAAATTTACATTTACTGTCACAACAGGTTTCAAAAGCAAAGAACAGTTTCTTTATTTGGAGTGGATGTGTCTTAGGATATCTTGTGCAGGACAGAAGAGAATTCTTTTTAGTAGCAGAACACAAGAAAAAATACTGTCTTGTTCTTGTGCTACTGGTTTCGGTTTGCTGGAGGAATCCCTCAAGCGTCAAAATTTCCTGGCTTTTTTTGATCTGTAGAAGCTGCAGAGCTTCCATGAAAGATTAATCACCTATAGTTATTCTAGAAATAAGCACAGGAGAATGAATTCTTGGTAGTTTTTACTTGAAGTTGGTTACATTTGGGTTTGTGGAATAAAATCAACAGGGGATTTTTGCCTTGCTATATGATATTTTTATCCTGAAATACTGACTCCAAGCTTTTTGTACCAGCCCTGTATTACCAACTTTAAAGCTTCCTTGCACACCTGAGTTTCTTGTTGCCTTGCAGGACAATAACATCCTGGAGCCTGAGCTGGACAAAGATGAGGTTTTGCTGCCTGAGCTGGGGGAGCTTTCAGGAGAGAAGCTGCTAACAACCGAGTACTTGGGAGTGAGTACCACTCCTTAGAATCTTGAAATAAGTTAATTTCCTGGGTTAAGTGTTTTATTTCAGTAGTTTCACTGCTATCTTCAATTTGTTGCTTGAAGAGGCAGGTGCTACCTGCATAGCAGTCTGAATCTTTCAGTCTGTGTATGAGCTGCTGCTCAGGAGAAGCAGAACCAGTGTGAGAAAGGAGCTACCCTTTCCCAGGGGTGGTCAAGCTGTGGCTTAATAATAAGCTACAGGCAGCCTTAGGGTTCTAGTGCTATACCAGTGACTCTGTGAGCACACAAAGCTAAGTGCTGAGCAGGTTAATACTGGAACATTCTGCTGGTCTGAAATTATTTTAGAAAAAAGAAAAGTTGAAAAGTCAACTGCTCCTGCAGGCGTTGTGCCGGATCAAGTATTGTCTGCCTTACTTCAAGCAGCAAAAAGCTATTAAGTAAATAAGCATAAAGTTTTTATGAATGCCATTTAGTGTGCTGTGACTAATTTGAGTTGTTCAGAGGGCTGGAGTACCTCTCCTGTGAAAACAGGCTTAGAAAGTGGCGTGGCATTATTCAGCCTGGAGAAGAGAAGGCTCCAGTGAGACCTTTTTGTTGGCTTTCAGTCCTAAAAGGGCCTACAAGAAAGGTGAAAAGGAGCTTTTTCACAAGAACATGTAGTGCTAGGACAAGGGGGAATGTCTCCAAGCTGGAAGAGAGTAGGTTAGATTAGATATAAGGAAAAAATACCCTGTAAGAGTGGTGAGGCTGTGGCACTGGTTTCCCAGAGAAGCTGTGGTAGCCCCATCCCTGGAAGTGTTTGAGGCCAGGTTGGATGGGGCTTTGAGCCATCTGGTGTAGTGAAAGGTGTCCCTGTCCATGGCAGGGGGGGTGGGACTGAGTGGTCTTTAAAAACCTCTCCAACCCAACCCATTCTATTATAAATGTATGCTTTCTGGATTTGAGAGTCCAGAATCCTGGTGATGGAAAAGTGACCTGAAAGAAGATGTGAAGGAGCCTTCAGTGATTCCAGGCAGTTTTATCCAGTGACACAAGAATGCAATTTAGTTTCTGCAATATTTCTATAGAATTTTCTCTATGGCTTCAAATATCTGGTTTTCCACTGCATTTTTTTTTCTTCATTTCCTGTATATCAGATAATGACTCACACTCCAAAAACTAAGAAGAAACAATTTGCTGGTGTCCATCAGAGTATAGATGAGCCTCTCCAGAGACCTGTGACACCAAGTTATCACAGAACTGCGTATCTAATGTAAGTCCAAACAAATGAGACCAAGTTGGATTTTTTAAGCTCTTTTAAAAAGCGTAACAACAAAGAAAAGAAACCCATAATAATGCCTAATAACTAAACCTTCCCTATCTAAAAGTTCATTGCCATTATCATTGATTACAGATAATTTCAAAAAAAGGAGCAGAACGTTTCAGGCAGAGAGAGGTCCATTGACTGAGATCACATTCTCAAAATAGTTGAATAAATATTTACTGATCAGGTTGATTTAAATTTGCATTATATCCCACATGTTCTTGCATCTTCTTGTAATATTATAATATAATAAGTATTCTATTGGAAAGTCGTGCCAAACATCTGCAATGCCTGGGATCTTCCACTTCACAAGCAACAAAGTATATTGCTCTGGGGAGGTTTGTTAGAGGACAGATGAAAAAGAAAATGGATAAGATAAAATTTTGTTATGTTGGGTTTCCCTGCTTGGGAAGAAATACATTTTCCATCAGAAGTGTGTGTGACACTTTGCTCTTGATGTGATTTTGGTCAAAGTAGAAGGCTTATTGCAAATGGAATAAAGGGGTCTTACCATGTAGAGCGCCTTGAATATTCTCTGCCTTCTGTTAGAACAAACAAATCTTAATTTGTGAGATGAGATTTGTCCTGTTCACTGTCCTGACTGAGGAAGTAAAATACCAATGAGATCCCAAATGTAAATAATTTTTTCTTTCAGTTGCATAGTTTTTGATTGCATAGATTTTGATAGTCCAGGTAGCTATGATACAGGCATGTTTATTTGTGAGGATTTAATGTTTTCATTTTTGTGGATGCTTAATCTGAGAAACTACAAGACTAACAAAGTATGATAATAATACTTAAGACTCGCAGGATTGGTATGGATAAGTATGTTAAAAAGAGTGGATAATCTGAAACATAACAATGTAATGAAATTACAGGTGGTTCTTCGAACACATCAGTCCTGAAGATTGTCCCATGTCATCCCTCTGCCACTCTTTGCTTTCCTGTTCATATTTTCTATTTCTTAAAATACTTTTCCTCCTCATTTTAGTGTGGAAAATGGGTACAGAAGACAGTAAGGACTGATGTGGGCTGTAGTTGCACAGGTATAGGTGACTCTGAGTGAAATCTGTTATTTTGGACGAGGAGTGGTCACAGTTTTATCTTAGCTTTAGCAATTATCATACCTACAAGCAAGTGATCTGACTGGGAGCCCTCCTGCATCATCCAAAAATACCTTTTTGGCAGGTGTACCATTCCTATGGGATTATATGTATTAGGTTACCAGGGCCTTGGAACAGACAAGTGTAACACACCAGATCTGGGCATGGACAAAGCCCCAGAAGACATTTATTTTTTAAAAAAGCAAGATGAAGGAAACACACACTTGCAAAGCAGAAGAATTTTCAGCTATCCCACAACAGAATTTGCCTTGCAATCTTAATTTTCCTTCGGAGTACCGGCCTGGATAAAATGGCTTTTGTTTGAACATGTAACATACTTTGTCTGCCTGGTATAGCCTAAATGTGGATTTAGAGTTCTGACTGTGACCCTTCTTAGAGTGGCCAACTTTTTGCACCATCACAACATCACAGTTTTTGCAAGACCTCTCCCCATATATATTAAATGTGTATGTCAGAAGAAAGCAGCAATTAATTAATATATCAGCTTATATTAGTAAAATAGGGATTATCTAATAGTTTTCATGCAGTCCTCCAAAAAAACTGCAGGCCTTAAAAATCTAGACTGGTTAATCTAAGCCTAAATATACATTGCCACTTTACTGTGGGGTCAGTGTTAGAGTTCAAGCTCCCACTTCCCCTGCACAATATTTTACCCATGGTGGGCTTGGAGAGCTGGACTGATTCTGTGGAATTGGCTGTTAGGGCAGTGTTACAGTCTAGTTTTTAAAGTTATTAGAAATTCCTCTGCCCAAATTAAGGTGCAAATGAGACCATATGCCAAACTCAGTAGTGTGCATTTTATTTGATAATAAATATAAGAGAGAGAGGGAGAGGAAGGAAGAGAAAGAAATAGAAAAGAGGTGAGGGGTACAGAAAGGAAGTGACAGATTAAAGAAAGTATCACCACTCCATGGATCCCAAGGATGTTCCATTGATCCTCTCCAGCTCTGGTCTTCTTGGTGGTGAGAGTGCCCTGAAAAGCACACAATCCAATGGATTAATACATGCCCAGGCCAGGTGGGAATGCCCAGGTTCTTCCCCCTGGTGGGTTGCAGTTTGACACAGTTTCTTGCAGCAGACTCTCAGTCTGTTGCATCACTTTTCCTCACATGCACTCCTGTGGTGCAATGCCTTAGGAATGAGTCTGAGGAGTGTTTTGGGGGTCTTTGATGGTTTATGACACCCCCTCAGCTGGCTCCCACATCAGTGTCCCGTGGATGTGGCCTGTGGGGTTGGGAGTTTCACAGCTGGGCCAGTTTGTCTGAGGGAGGATGGATATTCAGTGCCTTTGACCAGAGGTTACACTCGAAACTGCCTCCCCCCTCATTTTGGGGAGGAGTCTGTGTAAACCTGGCCTCTGTGGGCTATGGTCTCCCTCACCCCAAACTGAGCCAGGGATGATTTTCTGCTGTATTTGGCTTTCTTGTGGATGCATTCCTTTCTCTCAGCCTTGTTTGCTTCTCCCTAGACCTGAGATGATTGAACATAATATCCTCTTTATCTTATCTAGGCAGCTTAACTCACAGTCCTAAGTTCCAGCCAGCCATCTTCAAGGAGGGCTGGGCTTTTGTGGTTGTAGCTTCTTTATACAGTTTTTGCCATAATGGGCAAAACTCCTTCTTAACAATGTTTAAGGCATGAACCATTCAATTTCAGTCCCTGACAGGCAGCCTTATGGCCTATTTAGAAAGTATATTTTCAGGAATTAATCATCATTATCACTGGAGTGTCTAAGCGTTACATTCTTGCTTTATAAGTGGAGAGAAAACCAAGCTTGTGGAAATGAAATTAATTTCCTTTGGGAAGTCAAAAAAATGGTGTCAAACCCGTGGGAGTGGCTTTTATTTCCTGGTGTCATGTACTGCACTGCAATTTTTGCATCAGAAATAATCTCTGGAAGTGATTGCTGCCTCTCTTTAGCACCACCTACCCAGGCAAGGTTAACTGTCCTGGGATCCTGGAGTGACACGAGTCTTGTATTTTGGCACAACTTGAACCTTCTCAGTTGTGCAGCTTGTGCCTCTGCAAGATGGCTTCAGGTCACTGCTGGATGCAAATTAAAAACACATTTCCATCATGCTGGTTCTGGTAGCTCTTGGTCTAAGAGAAGTGTTAGTTTGATGGTGTGAAGCAGCCTTTACAGATTACCTCACTATGCAAACTACAGGAGGAGAAATGTAAACAGCAGAAATCTAACACTGTGAAAATATGTGAAAATTAATTTCCCTCCTGCTCTGTCCAAATGGTAGAAAAAATATGAGTGTTTGGTGCTCCCATGTTTTAAGCAGGAAACAAGCAATACTAACCTAAATGAGAAGTTTGTCTTTTGTACCTAACTAATTTGTGTGCAGGAAACTGCAGTGAGCAGATGAAGACATTCTCAAACTACATTTTGTAGCAGAAAAGGACAAGCTCTGATGGCTTTTATGCTGTTCTAATTTTAGTACAAATTCATTTAATAAAAGAAGGAAATACTCGCTTGGAAATTATCGCAGGAGGAAGACAATAAAAGCTTAGCTGCCTTAATTTGAAAACAATATCTGAACTGGATGTATTTCGTACTCTAAATAATTTAAGTGGCTTGTATAATATGAAATCTCATGAAAAATGTTAGACACTTTTGCCCTGGATACAGCTTGTCTACCAGATACAATCTAGGACAGTTCATCTGAATTATCTGAAGTCTTGTATTCAGCAGGGTGGTTAACCTACATTAAAAATTTTTGTAAATGCTGCCATTCAAAATTGAAGTGAATATAACTTGTTTGAAGTTCTTCAATATTATATATTCCATTTAAAAACATCATGAAAGAGGAAGCAGTTGATGAGATACTATAACGTATCTCTTTGAGTTGTTGGTTCATACCTCCAAGAGGAGGAGGGGGGTGAAGATCTTTAGTGCTGAATAGAAGTATTCACACAGAAAATTAATGCAGAATAGCCACTGCACATGTAGCAGCCATTTCATGCTAATTTTACATGACTTCCCAGTGCAGACAAGGCTCTAGTTACTTCGGATGAATTGTCATGGGAGCCCTGTATGGACAAGCTCTTGCTGTATGGAGCTGAGGGAGTCAGGAAATACTGGAAAGCTGCCTTCTTTTTCTTTTTTTCAATTTTCCCTCCTTCTTTAAAGACTCGCTGGCTGCGATCACTCAAGGGGGCCTAACTACTTAATATTCTGCTAGCTATTTCCTTAGAAACTGATTTAGCTGTGAAATCATTAACTGCTTCCTTGGACTGCATCCTTTTTAGTAGAAATGTAGTTTAGTTACCTTAACCTGATATTGGGCAGGGAAACTTTCCATGTCTGCCAACTTCTTTTTCACACCCCTCTCACTTCTGCTGTGGTTTTTTGCTTACTCGTAAGCAATTGTGTCCCTGTTCTGTCCTTCAGCTGCTTCAGTTTCCCATTGATCCACTTCACTTGTGAAACCAGGAGTTCTATTTGTTACCTACTTTAAGTCTGTGTTGCATATTGCTCTTTAAAGTGAAATTCTTGTAATATTCAGAAGCAAATCTTAAATCCTTGAAAATCTAAGTATTGAAGACTTCTCAAGCCCATTCCTACAGTCTTTTTCTTTAAGTGTCATGGTGGTATTTTGGGTCTTCAGACTACAGGGAATTATGTTTTCGTGTCCTGGGCTCTTTTATTGCAGTAGGAAAAAATGTTAATTTCAAATACATCTGATGTCAGCTGGTTTGGGAGAGCTACAGTCAAGCAGTTAAATTACATCCTTAGTATTGGTTTGCAATATGAAATATGAAACAAATTTCAATGTGTACTATGTCATTACAGGCAATTAAAAGAAATTAGAATTTACTCTGACTAAACTTTTTATACTGTGAGCATTCACCTTGCATTCTCCTTTCTCCTCCAGGCCAGAAAACGATACCAATTCTTGTCACAATAGGGATGAGAAGCTGCAGTCTCCACGGAGTGGTCCTTCTTCCATTAGTGGTGGGAGCCAGTCCAGCATTTCTGACTTCTGCATTTCCCCCTCATGTAAGGATGGTCTCTGGATGCTGTTCTTAATTGCTGATGTCTTCCTTGACTGGGGCAGGTGTAGGAGGCCTGGACTGTGTGTTATAGGTGGGGGATTTTTTTTAGTGTGGAAGTGGCCCTCTGTTTATAGAGCCCAGGTCAGTCTGCAGGACCTTGGGCCACATGGCAGACTTAGGCTCAAGCTGAATGAATGGCCACAGAAGGTAACGTGTGGTCAGCAGACACCAATGGTCTCACTTGCCTCGCTCCATCTTGCTTCCTATGGAAGTGCCAGGGATCAAACCCAGGGCTTCCGTTGTGTGAAGGATGCTCTGCAATGTCCCCTGCCCAGGGAAGGAGCTGCAGCCAGAGACAGTGCACTTCCCAACAGGCAAAGCCCCTTGATCAAATATACCCTTGTTTGGATCTAAATGAATCACTGTCTGCTGGCACCTGCAGGCTCTTTTGGCTGTATCTCAGTGTTAGAGCTGAAGGCAGCTGCAGTTATCTGCTGAGATTTGCAACTGCATTGGGACCATCCAGGGCTGTGGAGGATGGGCAAGCCCGGTGCTGTGTGGCTGCATTGTGAGTGATGCTGCTAAAGATTCTGCCCTTGCAGCTTTAGCTGGAATGAATGCAAACTCAGCTGGGCCTGAGAGCTCAGAAACATGTGATGGAATTTAAAAGGTTATAGCCTTCTGAAATACTCAATTGCTGAACTTCTGATATCCACGAGATCATGGAACTTTGGATGTGGGAGTTTCAACCTTCCTGCAGGGATTCATTAACATTTCCAATTACGGGTCTAAGGCAAAATGTTCAGCAGTCGTAGATAAAGGATCTTGCAGCATATCCGGGACAGAATTATTAATAAGTTCAGGCAAAGTGTGCCTTTTCTTTTCTGAAAAATATGCTTTGAAGCAGTAAAGGAATAGCATACTTTTAACTTTCTCTTCTATTTTTTTAAATTTCCTAAAGGAAATGAAAAGGATTCTGAGAAAAGTAACCGAGGTCTTGCAGACAGGAATTTGCTTGCGTAATGCCTAAAGCTGATAAATGTAACATGCTGAAGGAGAGGATAGGAGGATAAGAGCAGGAGAAGCTCCTGTCCAGGATGGGCACTTGTGTTCTTGCTGCTGTGTAGCAATGAGAGCTGCTCTTCTCAGCCTCGCTGTGCACAGTAACACTTGAGTGCACCTTGGGGTGTTTGGCCAGCCAGGGGCAGCAACTTACACTGGCAAAGGTTGTAAACCAAGCAAAAGCATACTGACTGGGCAGTTTTCCTGCAGAGAAGGAAAACAAGAAGGGACTTTTACATACCTGTGCTTTGTAAAGGAAATTAAGCCAAATAGTTATCAAAGGTGTTCCTATTTGGTGTTTTAAAGTGTAACTGGATGTAATTCCTAAGGCACTATGCAGCCATCCAGAGCCCAAGGGAACCAGATTTTGATATCTTTCCAGTGAGATGCATGCACTCACCTCTGTCACTTTTCCTATGCTGCTCTTGCTGTCTGATAGTTTGTTTTCTAGAGATTTGTGAAGAGGTTTAAACAGGCAGCCTGAGTCAATCTGGAAAGTAAATGTTGTTAATTTTTGATGAATATTGATTTAAAGCCTTAATGCTGAAGATATTTCTGCCAGTTTAAATGTTTCATTTTGTCAGATCTTTGCTTGTAGCCTCTGTTTGAAACAGTCTGTTAGCTGCTTTCAGTCAAAATTATATGCAGGTGGCTACTAATAAGACTACTAGATTATATTCTTTTCCTGTAGAAGAATCTTTGCAGCCAGATTATATGATATATTGCTAGTTTATATGCATTATACATGTAAAAAGGCAAATACTTTTTGTGGGTGACAGAGGAAATGTTTCCTAGCATTAATTCAGGCTATAAAATAACATTGAGTTACTTGAAAGATGGCCTGAGGTTTGTTTTGGGTTTTTGCAAGTAGCAGTGATATATGTGCTTGTCTTTCTTATCTTTTGGGATTTAGAAATGAGGTGTAAGGGAAGTGAAGAGAAAAGAGAGCCTGCACTGCTGGACCTCCTGGTTGTTATATCAGTGACAATATCCTGCTTATTTCAGAATATTTTTTTCCCAGCATCACATGAGTACCTTGGGACTCAGAGTTTCATGCAGCCAAGTCATGAAATAAATAGTTAGAGACAAAGAGTGAAAAAAAACAGAATAAAAGCTTCATGACAATTAGCCTTGTCAAGGGGCTGTCTCAAGGAGGCTGAGTTTAGCCTCAAGGAACCTTGATCCTCTTTTTTTTTTTCTAAAAATGAGCATAGTTCCTTATGTCCTCCTGGAAATATTTGGTTGTTCGTGAATTGGTCTGATTTTGTCTGGGTCCATCCTCTCCCCCTTTATCCTTTGGTTAAGAATTAATAATTCTTGCACTCTTTTATTTTTTGTCTCCGTGAGCAGAAAACTTGTGGGCCAAAGATGAACATCTTCCTGTACTTAATATGTTGAATGCCAGACAGAACATGTGCTGGGCAGCAAAATGCCTGTCTGAGAGTGACCTGATCTGCATTCTTATCAGCATGAGAGAGCAAACCAGGACAGCAGCCTGTCCTGAGCATGGCAGGAGTGAAGCTAGGGGTTTTCCCTAAACTTTTGTTGAACTTGCACATCTTGGTAGCCTTGTGATTCTAAGCAAACTGAGCGTCCTTCACTTCCCCATTGGTGTAAGGCAGAAATTGAGTCTGACAGAGGTGTAGAACACTGCTTTTTGTCTGCAGTGGCCCTGTTATTGGGGATATGTACAGACAACTGCAAGGGGTTGTGTTCCTGTGGCTTTAATGAGATACTGGACATAGCTGATGTGTGTTCACTGGGGGTCTACATGCTTCTATCCCATTGCAAGTGCACAGTGTAGCCAGTTTTATTTTCCAACTGCAAAGTGCTTAAATTACCACACTTGAAGCTGTTTGGCTGAGGTGATGAGCCATGATACACTCTGCCACACAAACTCAGTAGCCTGCCAAAACCTCAAGGTTTCCTTCATACAGCAGGAACTGTGACTTGATTGTATTTCTAATAAAACTGTAAGGAGACAACTCCTCACGGAACTGTGTTTCTTTTTTAAACAGCAGTTGAAATGAAGTCATCTGAAGTATTTGCATCAGGCCACAGAATGGACCAACACATCCCAGCTGGTGATACCTTGTCTTCTCAATCTGCTGGCTTCACTGAGGACAAAGTAAATGGTCAATCACATAGGTATGATCTATCCAGAGGATGCCTAAAATTGTGAGAGGAGTCTGACAGGGTTTACCAGCTAATTCCATGCTGCTGTAAAGACAATCTGTGAAGTCATTTGATGTATGATGTAGTCTGGCCTGAGACAGCTGTGGTGGTGCTTGCCAAACAAAATACCCTTTGCTGTGCCAGAGGCAGCTGTTCAATTTCTAAGCATCTGGTTCAGAATGGGAGAAGTCTCAGGCAAGACATTATTAATGAACTTCACATGTATGCTCAACGCAGCCTTCTGAAAATAAAACTTCCTGATTGCTTCCTTAGATGACTCAACACTAGCCCATGAAAATCATTTATTAGTAAAGAAATAGGTAGGACTGTGGGAACAGGACAGGAATTAACATGCAGAAGGAAGAAAAATGAAGCATTTAAGTGGGTTAAGAGTGTTTAAACATGCTTAGTTGCGAGCATGGCTGACCAGAGTTCCTCATTTATCCATTAGATGGGTACAGCAAAGGAAGCAAAGTTATGAGATCACCGAGCAATGGGTTTCAACTCTTCTTTGAAATTATTCCTGTAACATGAAGGGTCTTTCTCTCCTTATCCTGCTTATCCTGTTCACCTTGAGCCCTCTGTGAAGCCTTTGTTATATGTACAACTGTGATGTTATATCTTGGATGAGAACTAGGAATTAATTAGCAATTGGGCCAGTCTACCAAAGTTTTCAGGGCCTGAATGTGTCCTTCAGACATTAACAGCTTTTTCCTACAGCTAATTAGATTGGGCCAAGTTTTAAACAGTGTAGACAAATTTTAAAAGCAAATATGTTCCAGAACTAAAACACAGAATGGGTGGAGATGTGTTAAAGGAAAGGTTTTGCCAGCTCTTTATGCACCTGATTTTTCAGAAGTGCTTGGTTTTTTGTGTCAATTACAGCTCTAGGCTTCTGAATGATTCTGTGTTTAGAACTTTGTTTCCTTCAGGCCTACAGGTGCCAGTGTGTGGTTTGGGGTTTCTGGGGGGGTTGGTGTGGATTTGGTTGGTTGATTGCGCTTTTTCCCCAGTTGTGCTGTTTCCATGGTGAGATCTGAGAAATTATACATTGTCAACGAATTATCACTGGTTTCAGCTGAAGTGCTTAGTAGTCATATCTCTGGTCCAGCATTACTGGTTTTATTTCTGTTGTCTGTTGTAACAGTAGCTAAGCACATAATAGAAATACAAATAGACCATAAAAATTTATGGCCAATTTGTTTGCTTTGTGGTGGAGAGAGGGATATTATTTTTCAGACTTTGCTTCCAGGAAGCAAGTCAAATTGGTAGCATCTTGTCCCTCACCTTAGTGAGCTGCTTTGCTTCTCTACATAACCTATTATTAAAAAAATGTGTTCCCAGTAAATTTTAATATTTGTTCACAAAACATATGTCTAAATCTCAGGATGGATTTTATAGAAGTGAAGGCACAGGTGCAGTATTCTGCAGAGGAAGATCATATCTTTTTATTGTGTGTTTCCTCAGCAAGCATGCAGTAATTTGGATTTCCAAATGCAGCCTCGAGTTACAGACACAGGAATGCAGCCACTCACAGTCAAAGAGAGCACAGGGTTTTCTGTGTCAAGGGTCTTTTGTTAATATGTTGGTGTTGCAATAGCTAGACCTGCCTTTTCATTCTTTCACTCCTGGATGCAGACTATAATTTGTTTGCAAAACAAGCAGGACTAATAAATCACTGCTTTGCTCATAGTTTTGTCCACTGTAAGAAATGTCTCCTTCCTGGAGGCAAATACCTATTAGGCAAATACCAAGACCTTCCTAGAAGAGGTATGTATGAGAAAAGGAGGGCTGAGCTGAGCTGTGGAAGTGGTCACTTCTCTTTCCCCCCTTCCTTAGCAGTATAAGTTGGGAACTTAATTGCACAGAGATGAGTGAAATGATGCAAAATCAATTGGAGAGAAGAATGAGACCTTAGTAGTGACATTTCTGCTGCAGTTGTTTTATTTGCACAGGAACAAATTATTGTTCCAGCTGATGCAGGTCAGGCTGGCAGCTGGTCTTGTATTGATATTCCCTGTTGCATTTTGATCATGTGAGAATATAGCTCTGTTGTGCTTTTTAGCCAGTTAATGGTGAATTTGTAACAGACTTCAGTCTACAATAGTGACTGGCTGAAAAAGCAGGGGGTTTTTGTATTGTGACTTTGTCCAGTATCATCAAGATGAAAACGAGCTTAAACTCTGCAAGACATTCTTATGTCTCTATTAGCCTTGCTTTTCTGATAATCTGGTAATAATAGTCAAAAGTCCCAGTGTATTCTTGGAGAAAATGGTTTAATTCATCTTTACATGTTCAAGTCCTGTCTTATTTCTCAATTGATTATTCGAATCCCAGTGTCAGTCTGTTGTGCCCTTTTTTATAGACAATTATTCAAGTTTTTCCAAGTAAACCATTTTCTTTTTTCTCAATGCAAATGTAGGGTTTTGTGTGAGTTTGGGTGTTTTAGTTTGGTTGGTTTTTTGTTGTTTTTTTTTCTTTGAGCACACCTTGTCATCAATGACTCTTTTACCAAATGCTGAGGAACGTTTCCCACACTAGATTTTGCTTCTTCTTTCTTCAACTCGTCAACTTTTAAAGGATAACAAATAGGAGTTTTAGGTGTTATCCTGAGGATCAGTGATTTTCTGTTGATCTTAACCTATTTATTGATGAAGTAAATGATGAAGTGGTTCTGTGGTACTTGAACACATGGAGAGCCAGATCTGCTCTGCATCCTGTCAGAAAAACATCAGAATTTTTTCAACTTTACAGTTTTTGCTTCCAGCCTGTTTCATATAATCCTTTCCTGAAGAGTTTGCACAGATGTGAACCATTTTATATGAGATCTTGAGATCTCTTTCCTTGGTAAAGTGGTGTGACTCTGTTTGCATTGCTTTGCTCTGTCTCTGGTCTGGCTGCCGAGGAGGTTACTGCCCTGAAGCTGTGGAGATGGTTGAACGGCTATAAAAACACTTTTTTAGTGTATGGGAATACAGATCCAAGGTTTTGTTATCTGTTTTTGAATAAGGAAGAAAAAAACCCTCATTTGTGGCTCAAAAACTGCCTTGAGGCTGATGAATCTTTCTTTTTAATCTACCTAAGAACATCATAGTACACATAAGATTATGAAGAGCACTAGGGAATTGAAAACCCAATTCATTTGAACTAATTCACTTCAACAAGTGAGTTAAATGACAAAAAAGCAATAACAATGACACTTCTATATGGAGATAAAGATGTTTAAATATCTCTGTGGTCCATGCCTTGAGGTTTTATCTAGCCAGTCTTATTTTTTGGTGTTGTTCTACCAGTCTGTTTCTGCTGCCATCTGCCACCTCCTCCTTTGAAGCTGAGACAAGTAATACTTATAGGTAGAGGACTGGTTTTTAGCAGAGCAGTTAGCACGTCTCTGCCCTTAATAGTTAGCATATACATATGCAAAATACAGACCATAATGCTATTTAAAATACAAAAGGAACACTTGCTCAAATCTCCCTGCAAGGTGAAGCAGGGCTATCGAAGGGCTAATCAGCACTGACTCAGCAGCATTCCCAGGGGAGGAGGGGAGATTAAATATCTTGGAAATCCTCCTAATCACCCCTTCTGATGGCCACAAAGGGTTCTTTTCATGGAGCTAATAAACACGAGGACTTTCTATTTTAATCGCCGATTTTTAGACGGCACCTATTTTTTTGATGTCCTGCCTTTGGCTCTTTTATTTCCCTTTTTAAATATGATGAAGTTTTCATATAGCTGTTACTTTAGTTTAACCTTTTCGCCTTTGAAGAGAAAATTCACTACTGCAAACATTAATTTGGATTCAGAATTATTTTAGAAACTTGCTATTTCCTGGTAGCCTCCATTTTTGTAACTGGGAAAAACTATATTTATGCTGGGGGCAAGGAAGGACAGTGTATCCTCACACAGTTATTGACTAAATTTTAAAGAATGGTATTTTTGCAGCACATGCAGACTGTGAAATAGCAGCACCTGGTTTATGTTCTCAGTGTGAACAAGGAACTTGTGTGTTTAGGGAATTTATTTTATAGATGCCATCACAGCTTTTTGCTCTTTTGACAAAGCCTTCAGGGACTTCTACAAATCTTATCTCAGACAGGAGCCAAGGAGGCTGCCTATGTCTGCCAAGATTGACCTATACCTGGAAGAAATTGTGGTGTCTGTGCCCTAAAAGGATGTGTTCTTGTGCTGTAGTGTATCTGTGCATTTTTTGCACCCCAGAATGAGTCACTGGATGTGATAAACACAAGAGAAAACAAGCTAAAGATCAGTCACTGGTTTGCAGTGAATTTAACTGAACCTGTTCACTCCTGTTGTGGGAAGAGTGAGGTTTGAGTAGGATGGACAGGTCAATAGGGCCAGGTTAGGGGCTGTGCAGTGAGCACACGTCCCAGGCAGTACCTGTGGTGCCTTGTTCCTTTCCATTTGCAGTCTCCCTGAGGTTTGAGCACCTGCTGGGCTGTCACAGCACGTACTGCAGGTCTCACTTATTGCAGACTTACTATGCACACATACTTCTCCATGCATTGCTAACCTTTTCCCTCTCCTCCTCCAGAGAGTTTGCCTTAGCCTTCACCAGCAAACCCAAGATCCCTCGCACTCCTGATGGGCAGAGCGCCAGCCCCAGAAAGGGAAAGGTCCCAACCATTGCCCCCCAGTTCTCTCAGTCTGAACCCAACAAAAAAGTCATCCAAGCTCCTCAGAAACATCAGCAAGGAGCAGACAGAGTAAGTAGAACATGTCATGGTTCTGTTTGTCATTCCTTGGGGTGGGAAAGGAGGGAGCATTGTAGAAACTCACCAGGAATGAAGTCGTAGACTACAAATGTGCCAGGAGCATGACATTGTACTTGTCATCTGCAGGATGTACAACCATGTAATTATATCCTGCTGAACACTGCTCCTATTTCCAGGTTGTCATGTGAGCAGTTAAAAGACATGCTTTTTCCTGTCTCTGGGTGGAGAAAAGTGACCCAAATTCTCAGAAGTTTTTGGGGAAGCTTACGAGTCTCAGATTAGACCTTCTCTAGATGTCATCAGAGTTTTTCCTTTTCTTTAGACACTTGCTCATCCCACTGTGTAACTTGAAGTCGGATCCCTGGGTGTGCCTACACCACAGCTGAATGTAGAGCAGATGTCAGGCAGCTCAGGAGATGGCTCAGGGCAGCTTGGTAAGCAGAGGGCCAATCACAATGTGCTGCTTATGGCAGTCTCCTTTCTGCTGCAGACTGGTACTCTAGAACCACATGACTGTGCTGTGGCCTGCAAAACTTTATAAAAAGTACTTCATCTGTGAGGGGGTTAAGAAGAGAGGGTGGCTTTGACTTGAGGATGGAGGAAAATGATGGACACTTGCTTTGAGCCAGGCAACACAAGCTCAATACAAAGGAAAAATTAATCTTGGATGCTCACACATCAGTAAACGTGTGGTGTGTCAGCTGTGGAGTTTTTGGGGGTGGAGGGGGAAGAAAGGTGCATTATTCAGTAATGAACAAACTTTCCCAGGTGTGTAGATAGGAAAAGCTGGATTCAAATACAACTTTGTGTCCCTCATCAGTGGAAGTGGCAGGAGCAAATGCATCATAACAAGTTAATGATGATTATTTGATCACAATGTAACATCAGTTCTATTCTTTAGCTCTAACTGTTACCTTGAAACATTTGACAAAAACATAGTAAGTCAGTACCTTCCCAAGAAGCTTGAAATGTGTGTATATCATTACCTACTCATTACAGATATGGAAAATGAAATGAAGATAATTTAAATAACCCAGTAAATCAGTAACAGCTGGAAAGAGCATTCTGAGCCTTCTGTGTTGCTCATTCATTGTTCCACACAGTTGCATGTGCAGAGAAGTGGTGTGGTTTCGTTCAGGGAGTACAGGTGAGGCATTGGAAGGGAATGTTCTTGGTGGTGAAAGGAGGTTTTGACCTGGAGGCTCCTTGCTTCAACACTCATGTGCTGAAGTAATGCAGCTCTTTCAGCTTTACCTTTGCTGCATGTGCCCTGAGTTTTACCTCTGACATCAGTGCTCTCTGTTTCCTGTGACAGCAGCACTGTTCTGCCCTGACTGGATGTGGTGTTAACACCCAAGAGTCTGTCCCTGGTTCCTGTTTCGGTTCGTTTCCAAAAGCATTCAATGATGCCCATTGAAAAGAAGCCCTAGTGAAGAAAGGAAAAGCACAGAGTGTGTGTGTGTGTGTGTGTGTGTACACAAAAAATCTTTTGCATGTTCTAGTTTCTCCAGGGCAGGTTTACACTCCTGGGGAGAGTGTCCTAGGAAAGATGTGACATATCAGTGTTGCTTTCAGGAGGCTCTGGAGCAAAAATTCTTTTCCAGTAGCACAGTGTTAAATATATTTTATTTTTAAATTGCTTTAAAGTAGATCACTTGGGGTTCTCTGTGGATTCAGTATATGTTATCTGTTAGTCCAGATACTTGAACTCTTCTAACTTTTACTGTTTTATTTGTTTTACACTATACCTCTTCTCTTTGCTGGGAATGTATGCTGAATGTGGAACAGGCATCCAAACTTGCTATGTCCATTTACCATTTCTCCCAATTTTTCACTTGGGATTCCAGGTTGTCATTTTCTATCTGTCCACATGTGCCACGAGGCGGTGTCAGCAACTGAATGTTAAACTCTTCCTGCTAAAAATAGCAAATAAATTATTTTGCAAACAACTAATCTTCCACTCACTCTGTGTATATGTATCCAGTCTTGTTGTCTGCTGTCAAAGAGCAGCTATTAGTTCTTGTCCATCCTGCAGGGGCTTTCACAAAGGTGCTTGCTTATAAGTGGGAAGGGTTACATGAAGATTGTAAGGACCAGATCTTTAAAGAACTAAAAAGGGGTTTAAGCACCTATGCTGAAACTTGAGGTTCTCAAAGGTAATTCTCAGCTGTTACTTAAAGATGCATGGGAGGGGTCTGAAACAAGTGAGCCCCTAATGTTTCTCTAGTGAACCTCTATGCTTACTGCTCCTTTAATTTCCTTGCTGACTCATCTGTAGGTCAGAAATGGTATCAGATGCACAGATACCAGCAATCAGTAAATTCCAGCAGTTGCTGCCTCCCATTTGCCTGCTGCATAGGTATGTAGGACTTTACATATCAAGAGACTCTGTTCCAGTGGAAGACTAATTTGTGGGTTTCCAGAGAAATGAAAGCTTTTATAGCTGATGGACATGATGAGAAAAAGATGACTTTCTGATTTTACTTGATGCATTCACTTATTTCAGAGGCACATTTTTAGTTTGTTTTTAGTATTTATTACAGGTGTATTTTCTGGAAACAAGCTGATTTTATGTAAACCTACCTGAACTAGCTGGACCATCCCTCTTGGAGCAGGGAGTGTGTGGAATGCCTGAGGAATGCAGAGGAAGCCCAGGTACTTAGTGGAGCTACAGGCCTGGGGCCAGATTCCTGCCAGAGATGCAGCCTCTGCTGTTAGCTGAACTCTAGAGCAAAAGCAAGCTCCTCCAAATAAAACCAGCCATGCTGAAATCCTCTGTGATTTCCACTTCCAAGCTGGCACAGGGATGACACTGGCAAGGTGGCTGGAATACAGGGTTCCACAGGGAGCATAGGCACCTCCAGATTTAGACCTGTTCAACCGTGCTCCATGTGGACATTGTTGTGGACATAATCCACTCTGATCCTTATTCTCTGTCTGTTCCAGGCAACTCTGCATGGGCATGCTGAAGCTGTTTGCAGTGTACCAAGTTCTGTCTAAGGCACATTGGAGCTAGGGCAGTACAAAAATCTCTACCAGAAGAACGGGGAATGTTTTTTGTCAGGAGTGCAACTGGGCCCTGGTGACGGCACTTTTAGTTCTTTCAATGTCCCCTGGAAAGAGGTTGTCATAAATACATTCTGCAGTTTTAAGATGCAGCATCACGAGTTAAAGTGCCTTTCTGCATGGTTTTGCAATGTTTGTGTCCCTGTACAAGTTGAACAAGTGTTGCCCTCAGGCAGCTTCTGTCTTGTAATAAATCCTGCTTTCAGCTGACAGACCCTTTCTCGATGTTTTTCTGCAGGCAGCCAGTCCTACAGGAAGTGAGAACAGTTCCTTTCCTCGAGAATCACCTGTCACATTGTTGAAGGACAGAGCCAGCTTCCTGTAATGAGCTTTACTGGTGACCTGCAGAGGAGAGTGAGGTTGTTGACACTGCAGGCCTTGCATGGGGATTCAGGATTATCTGATGGGATGCGTCTGTGGTCTCTAAAGCTGGCTAAGACAAGGGCCTTGTTATTAGAATTAGAGGTCTCAGCAGCAGCCCAGGACTGACATGGGAGATGGATATTCTCTGATAATTTACTCTAAAGTGACATTGCCACCTTGAGAAGAAACTCTGGCTCTCTGTCTTCTGTGTCAGAGTAACTGGCCTTTGGAAACAGAATGTAGGCTCAGCCCGGGAGTCTTACCAAGCAACTGTATTTTTTACTTACTGCTTGCTGAAGCAGCCTGCCAGTTGTTTTTGTTTTTAATTCTGCCTGTATGACTGGGTTGGGAGGTATCTGTGTTCAAAGGATCTGCATGAAGAGGGACAGTGTCTGCCACACGTACAGAGCATTCCTGCTTGGAGCAGTCCTGTGTGGGACGAGATCTGTACGGCCTCCAGACCCTGAGGAGGAGGGATTTTATCAACTTTTGGTTGACCTGTAGCAGATGAAAAACACTGTTAAAGTGCCCAAGGCAGCATCTGTGCTCACCTCTGAGGTCTTTATCTGCAGCAGTTACTCCTATTCCTTCTTTTTGCCTTTTCTTTTTAAATTCTACTGTTTAATGTTTGTGGAATGAAAGATCTCTTTTTTCCCCTGGAATGAAGAGCTTTGATTCTTCATTCATAGAAGAAACCATGAGAATATGAACAGATCAGGAGCAACTTTCTCTTTACATGTAACTGTGCTCCATCTTCTTTGGTCTTTGTTGCCCTTTTTATGTTCTTCACTTCAGAACAATGATTGTTTATGTCTTTATGGAATTTGTGCTGGTCTTTCGTGCATATGACGTGCTGGCTTTCCAGAGAAAAGGCAAGAGAGATTAGGAATCCTTCCACTAAATAAAAAGCAGCAGTTAATTCTGCCAGTGAATTACAAAGCTAGTGCTGTTTGTTGTTCTTTCTCTCAACAGTAACAGTGACCAGGAAATACTGAAGTCTTCACTGGGGGTTGGCTTTTTAGTAACACCCCCTCATGTGACAGCTGTTAGGACACATAAATGCAGTTTACATTGGAACTTGGCTGCTGCTGAGGCAGAGATGTACAAAAAGCAGACAGTGTATTTGCCATAGTCAGACCTCAGAAATAAATGTTTTAATGAATATGAAAACGGGGAAGGTAAGCCTTTAGTTTTGGAGTTTCACCTTGAGAAACAAACAAGTGGAACACAGCCTGAAAGGTAAAACAATAGTGGCACTGCCTTCCCCTAAAGTAAAGAGTTGTAAAGTCATTTCCATAGAGCCAGAAGAAAGCTTTGTGCTTCTGACAAGACGTTGAATTGGGCCTCTTGCTCTGTGGTGGCAACTGAAGAGCCAAGGCCACTGATGTCATTCATTGCCTCAGACCCTGAGATCAGCGATGCTGTATCAAATGTTTGCAGAAAGGGCTCCCACACACAAGTTCAGGAAACCCCTTTGGATAGACTTTAAATTGGAATGAGAGTGTTTTGTAGGAGAAGACCTCCTGTAGCTAAAAATCCAGTCAATTCATGTGGAAGTTACAAATTACTACTCAGTAACACTGACCTAACATCACCAAGGCAGAGTAGGGGTGTTGCTTTAGCTCCCAAACTACACAGGACAGAAAGTGACTACAGGCACTTGATAGCCTCTGTCACACAGATCCCCATGCCAGACAAAGAAGTCACAGAAAGTCTCTGACTTGTGTTTAGAATCATCTGCTCCTCTCAGAGCTGATAAACACAACTAATGGAAAAATGTCCTCTGGTTCACAAAAAGGCAGTAATGGAAAACAGCCATAAAAATTCACCTCGTGGCTTTCCAGGATAGGCAGAATTTCCTCTGAAATTCTGATTTTTTTCCAGCACTTAACATCAACAGCCAAGTTGTTAACACTGAAGTGCTAAGCAGTTCATTTGCATACATGAATAACACAGAGTGCTCCAGTAGCTGAGTTTTATTTATCTTATGGCAGTGCTGGGTTTCATGTTGGATCTGTGCTATGTTCATGCTAGATCTGACTCTGTAAGATGGAGAGCAGCTTTTGAAAGGTGTTGAGAGCAGACTAATTTTTTTTTTCTTTGAGGGGGCGGCATAGAACAACAACCCCAAAACCTCAATGATTTTATGAGTTGAGGTAAAAACTTCACCACTCCTTGCCAGACACCCAGAGGTGGTTGGTAGGTGTGGCAGCTGCTCCAGCAGATCAAGATTCATGAAAACCAAAATGCATCTTGCTGAGTTGAACTGAAAGGAACAAACTAAAGTGTGTGTGCTTGTGTGAATGCTCAGGCCTGTTGCAATGCAGAACTCTATATGCATTATTTCCCCATATTCTCTTAGCTGTGTGATTATGGAGTTTGAAATCCAAGATTATTTTTATATTAATGCTTGAGAATCTTAATTTTCCAAATACCTGAGAGAAACTATGGATGTGCTTAGAAATAAGTTATCAGCTGAACAGTAATTTGAGAGGCCAAGGAAGTAACATGTCCTCTTTTCCTCTGTCTTATTCACAAAAAAGATGCCCCTGTGATGGCAGTCAGAAGATTTGAAGCTAATGAAAAATGTCAGTTCAGCCTTTGTTCATAGGACTCCACTGTTTGGGGTAGAAAGGTCCCTGAATGGAGGTCAGTAGCACACACATAGCAAATTCAGCACCTCACTCTGAAAAGTTGTTTGGTGTCTTTTGTAATTGTCAGGAAGAGGCATAGCTGCTAGATTCAACACCCTCCTGGGGAACAGGAGCAGTGGAAATTGCTGCCCCAGTTGGAGCAGTGTGATTGCACTTAGAGTGGCTGTAATTTCTTTTACAAAAAGCAAATAAAACGACACATGGATCTGCAAGGAAAATTTTTCTGGGACCAAAGTCCTAGGTGGTGCTACCATGCCTTTTGGATGTAACTACTGTATATTCAGTGTCATTTTGTTTATGCAGAGTGTTATTTGAGACTGTGGAAGTCTGTTGAAGTTTGCATAGAGGGCTCATTCTGTACGAATGCTTTAAAATTATCTTTCAGTGACTAGATAAAAATGCTCCTAAAGGGTTTTTTTCTTCTTTCTCTTTTTGATATATTTGGTTTGGGGGGTCATACAACTTTTTTGTGTGCATTTCTTTACATTTCACTCTGGTTTATTATTGACAAATTCTGTCCCCAACAGTTTTTATCTCCATCTAAGTGGAAAACACAGCTCCCTCCAGTTCACTCTGGCCTGCCGCTGCAGAGGTAATGTTTACTCAGAAGTGTTGCAAAGCAGGCATGAACCACTCATTGTTTGTGGTCTCTCATGAGGAGAGCCCAGGCATGTGGGATGCCATCAGCGACACTGGGTTGGTGTCAGAAGTATTATTTATTGTACAATTTAAGTGTGTAAGGGAAGACAAGCAAGGAAGTTCTCTGGAGGGAAAATATTGCTGTGATGGGGAGGGACAGTGGTTGCTAGGTTTGGCTTTGAGTTTTCCCTTTAAACAAAGTGTCATTAATCTTTATAAATCATGGGGGAGATGGCAGTGCAGAGATAAAGAGCTCTGCACGGTGTTCATGCACGTCTTGGTGTAATGGTAGCAGAAAAGGAAACATGCTGCCTTCCTTGCAGGTGTTTAAGTATATCCAGACCCTCTGTTTAGCTAGGGGCTTGAATTTATCTTTGAGACAGAACCTCATGGCAGTTTGGACCATCCTCACGCTTGCTTGCAGTCTGACTGAATACTGGAACAAGCACTTTCCCAGGAGAGGAAATGTGTGAGAGTTGGGGGATGCTCCTTGCTTGAATCTAAGGAAGGAGTGTGTGAGCCCTGCCAGGTACCCCAGACACGTCCTGTGCTGTGTGAGCTCAAAGAGGTGTGCGGGCATGGCAAGCAGAGAGGATATATATATAATTATAGCCTTGCAAACCTGCACTGATCCTGTGGGAACCCAGTACCAAAATACCTCTGTGACTGAGCCATGTGGACTTCTCTGGGCTGGGCTGCACTTTCACAACCTATTCATAGAAATTGTGAAAGGAGGGAGAATCTTGAGAGTTTACTGACAGGTAAGAAATAGCAAGATGTTTCAAGACAAACAAAACAGACTAAGACCAGACTGTTCTGGCCAAGTTATGGTAATCTGCTGCTAATGGACTTGAAAAATAAACCAACTTCTGGGTGCAGAACATAGAACATTTACCTACTATGTTATCAGACCAGTAATTCTGTAGCCTGACATCTTGTCAGGAGTTGGGATCTGATATTTCAAAGCAAGTTTCCTCCCAACTCCAGGCTGCTTTTTACCCTGCAGTGACATTGTATTCAGTTACAGCATCATGATCCAAATTTCCACTTTTTGAGGACCTGGTGCTCTCCCAAACAACAGGCTCAGTGGCACACCCTAGGACATCTAATAACTTTCTGGAACATGTCCTTCTTTTAGTACAAATTCTCTCATCAGTCCTTGGCATATGGTCCAAGTTTCCAAGAAACTAGGGCAGTAATTGATGGCACTGAAAGTGAGAATGCTTCAAATAAGCAGTAAGAAATCCAGGTGACAACTTTAATGTTTTGTTCTTATCTTCTTCAAATATGGGAAATGCTGTTCTGATATAATTTTAAGTCAATAGATTTGGGGAGTGTCAGTTATTTTGTTCACTCTGCATGTGAGTGACCTAGCACTGTATTTAATTTCAAAAATGGTTTTCAGTATGTCTTGCTGGCTTTCATCTTAAAAACCTTTTAAAGTGTTACTTCATTTTATTTGTTTTTCTTTCAGTAATGCAGAGAACTAATTCTTCTGAGTAAGCAAATAAAAAGGACAAATAAAAAGTAGCAGATACCTGAAACAATAAAGTTTATTCTGTAGATGTTTAAGGTGCCTTTTATATTAGGCTGTAACCGACAGCTACAAATGCTGAGGCCATTTGAAAATCAGACCACCTGCGGAGGGATTTTAGGAGTCCAAGGACACCTCCCTCTACTGATCTCAAGGAAAAATTCTGGCCTTTGTAGATCCATATTTAGTTCTCCTCTGAAGAGTGAAAAAGTTGAGCTGGAGTGAGGATGGGATGAAAGTGCTGGAAATAGCAGCTGTGTGCCAAGTGATACAGTTCCTCATTTGGGCTGCCGTGTGCCGGCCTGACTGTCCGAGCCCTTGCCCGGATCCGGCTGGCTGTTGGCAGAGGTTGAATCCTTCCTGAGAACAAATCACTTTATTGTTTGTGGCTGCTCATGCGCTGCCTTTTGGGAGCGTGGTTCATGTTGTTGCAAGAAGCAGAACCATTAGCACCAAATGAATTCTTTGTCAAGCAGCACAGTCTCCCTGAAATTTTTACTCTTTTCTCCAGCAGCTTTCCCCCAGGATCAAATTTGCAGTATTGTAGGGGACTGGCTCCTGTTAAGCAGATGACTTTTTTTTGTTAATTCTGCAGATCGTGGCCTACCATGATTTTCCATGAAACTGGCTTCTTTCTATTTCTTCCTCATCCAAGTGAGCAGCTGGGCAATGAAATGTGGCAGCTCTGGGACTTGGAAAACAGTTCTGTTTCAATTAAGCCCCTTCCACCCTCAAGGCCTGTGGAAACTGGGCTGTTTGAAAAAGCCAAAATTTCCACCCTCACTAACTGTACCAAAAGCTCCATGCCAGGGAGCTCCTAGTCATGAGCCACCAGCTCAGGGGATGATCCCTGGCAAAGCACAAGAGCAATTCTCAAGGGTCTCATCATTCCATGCTACAGCAGCCGTTGTTGTCCTGTTTCTGCCCAGATCCAGGGATTGGGTCTGCCTAGAGCAGCTGCATTAGTGTAACCACACTGCAGCTGGGGGAAAATAATGGATTCTGAGCCATCAAAACTGGTCCCATGGCTCATAGTCAGCCTCAGTGCTTGTGTGACACAAGGCCCTGAGCAGCTTGGCCCACAATTAAGGCTTTTAGCCCTTAACACAATAGACAGTGATAGCAAGAAGAATTTTGGCTTGCTTCTCCCAAAATTTAAAAATTGGTCTGGTTGAGTCCTTAGTCACATGTGCCTGGAGCTGACCTGACATTTAGTGTCATCATCTTGCTCAAACTCAGGATCTGGCCATTGCAGAGAGAAATAACTGACTTTTGATCTGTTTTCCACATAGATGAAAAACTTTGAGTGTCTGAATGGCTCTTTCCTGCACTGTAGTTTAGAACCTTGGTGTGTTTTGGGCAGGAGCAAGGAGAGAGCATGGTAAGGCTGTTTCCTCTCTAATCCTTGTTAGGTTTTCACAAAGCTGTGCTGAGCATTGCAGAAAGGTGGGTGTGAAGCCACTGTGAACTTCCACAAATCTCAGACCACTCTGGGGCTCCTAAGGTTCTCTGGAACCACATTTACAGCAACTAAAGCAGTGTCAGCAACTGTGTCCCTGCCCAAGTCACTCAGAAATGGCAGCAGTGAGAACCAATTTCATCTCAAGTGATTTGGCTCCTGGGTCATGTCCATGAACAGGGCAGAGACCAAGACTTCTTGACCAAAACCAATCCAGGTGATCTGACACCTTTCTGGTGACAGTAACACATTTGTATCTGTAAAGTCCAATCTGAAAAAGATATTTCCTTGCTCTACATCTCATTATTTTCATTATTTGTTCTTAGTGAGATGGAAATATCTCCTATGTTTCAACCCATGCCAGCTTCCCCCCAAGCAGCTCTGAGGAGGCAGCCACTTTTCTACAAGCACTTGCTCCTTGCTGGCAGCAGGGGATTGTTTGAACTTTTGCACAAAGCTGGTAAGATTTGTTCAGGTGCCTAAAATAAGTTTCAGAGGGAACCTCAGCACATTCATAAAAATCTGTCCCTTTATCCTGCAGCAGTGGCCTCTCTGAAGAGTGTCCTTGTAGTTTCCTGTCTGTGCTTCCTTCCCTCTCTCTAACTTTTTGTTTGGAGTGGGGGGGGTTGCTTTATGTTTTCCTGCAATGAGAATTATTCTGTGGGGCTGGATCATGTTCATGCATTACAGAGGCAAAGGAGGCTTTGAAAGATGATTGTCCCAAGCTGGAATTCTACAAAAACTGGCTGGATGATTGGTGCTTGCTGGTTGTAGCCCCTTTCCTTTCACCTGTACCACAGCCTCTTCCTGCAAACAGATCTGATCCCAAAAATATCCCGAAGATATTTTTAAAATTTTTTTGATTATTTTTTTTATTAGAGTCTCCGGTATTACACAGGAATTCCCTTCCTTTTGTGCTGGGGCTGATTAAAATCTCTCATTACCTCTACCTTCTAACGTCAGTACTTTATGCAAAACCATTTCCTAGTAAGAAAAGTTCAGGGAAACTCAGCCCTGAAGTGTTACCTGCCCAGAGGTGAGATCTCTGGTCTTCATTAGACACCTCTCAAGCCAGTTCTGGGCAGTAGGAATGGGACAGTGTGATAACAGATGATCTGGCATATTTTGCTTCTTTCTTCCAACACAGACAGTTGTCCTGGGCAGAGAAGTAAGCTCTCAAGCTGCCTTATCTTCTGCAAAGCTGACTGTCCTGCAGCTTGGCACAGGTACTGGTGTGACCCACGTGCTGCCTTGAATTAATTTTCTCTGGGCTATGAGTGTAGTTTGTACCAGGAATACCCTGTCCTTGCTAGGAAATCAGCTCCTGGGGAAATATGTCCTTGCTTAGGCATGTGGGCAGGCATGTGGGCGATGATGGACGGGGTCTTATCAGCAAAACCTTTGGGGTGTGTGGTGAGTTAACCCTGGGGGCAGCTCAGCTCCACACAGCTCTCATCTGCCCCCTCCCACAGCAGTGGGGGAGAGAATCAGAAGGGTGAAAGTAAGAAAATCTGTGAGATAAAGACAGTTCAGTAGGTACAGCAGAAGCTGTGTGCACCAGCAGAGCAAAGTAAGGAATTCATTACTGCTTCCCACGGGCAGGCAGGTGTTCAGCGTTTTCCGGAACAATTACTTCATCATGCATAACTCTTATTTGGGAAGACAGACATCATAACTCCTGCTTTCTCCCAGTTTTTATTGCTGAGCACTTTGGCATACAGTCTGGGATGTCCTTTTGATCAGCTGGGGTCAGCTGTGTGTGCTCTGTCCCCTCCCATTGTCTTGTGCACCCCCAGCCTGCTCACTGGTGGGGCAGCGTGGGAAACAGAGCTGGCCTTCGTGCTGTGTAAGCAACAGCTACAACACCCCTGCCTTATCAGCACTTGTTTTGGTCCCAGATCCAAAACACGGCACCACAACAGCAACTAGAGAGAAAACGAGCTCTGTCCTGGCCCCAGCCAGGGCAGGTTGTGTCTTTTTGTTGTGCTTTGCATGGGACTGGCCACAGCATGCGAGGAGTGGAAGCACAGGACAAGTCAGGAGAGGCAAAAGCTCCTCTGAGCCCAGCTGGGCACCAGAGGAACTGGGTGGATGGCAGCAGGGGCTGGTGTGGGGCTGGCACCCAGTTACTGGACACAGACCAGTTAGAGAGTAGAAACAGGGTTTTCCTGAACACTTCTGGGGAGATCTGAGAGGATGTGGTATACAACCCTGAAAGGAGAGAGGACTCTTGGTCGTCTGCTCTGTCTCCAGGGAGTTGCTGGCAGGGGCCTTTAAACCCGCAGCTGAACAGGATGGTGCTTGCTTTTCACCACTTCAGGAAAGGTTCATGCTACTGCAGCAGCTCTTCCAAGTCAAGCTGTCACTGCCTGACTGTGCCAGAGCTGTTGCAGGCTCCTTTTCAGCCCTGTGGTTCAGGATCTCAGCTTTTTAATCACGAAGAGCTTTTCTTCTGTCTCATCATGAATTGGTGCAATAGATCTGTAGCTGCCCCAAATGGCTGCTGCTGTGGCTGGCTTTCTGTGCAGACTTGGGCTCTGAAGCAAAAGGATGGGGACAGAAAAGAAGCTAAAAACTCTGGTTTGCTAAAGTAGCACCAAATCAAAAGGGCAGCTACATTCCAACCTGGATTATTATTTAGAGCTATTTGTATTCAGGGTTCTCTTAGAGCAGCTCAAACCTGGAGTTTGACCTGCGTTCAGGTGTGTATGTACCAATTAGTTTGTATTAGGCTTAACCATGGAGAAGGTCATACAATAGTCGTGGTGCAGGAAAGGCTGAACCAATATGAAATTGAAGTTGTTCCTGTAAAGATTCAGGAACGGAAACTTTACCACCACCACCACACCTACTTTCAGAACTTGCACATCAAAAAGAAGTTGAGAAATACCTTTGTGGCAGATGGTTGTCTCAAATGCAAATGTAATAGTTTAAAAGTGTCTCCTTACTTTAACTCCTTCAAGTGGGAGCTTTGCACCTGCCTCGGGGAAGATGGGGAGATTGCAAGAGAAAAGCAGGGGAGATATGAGGCTTCCCCCTGAGCTTCACTGGAGTGTGGACAGCAGGGCTGGGAAGCTGCTGGGGACCAGCACCCCAAAAAGGTAGAGTGAGTTTAGGAGGGGTCCTATTTTAATCCCTATTGTTTAATCTGGGAGTCCCATTTCATATTGGTAGGGGTGATTCTTATGATCCGTTGGTGCTGTCTTGTGTGTTCTTGCAGCAAAGTGAAATTATTTGGGCAGGGTGAGGGTGCAAGAACTGCTCTGTGCATAGAGAGGGTGCAGCTGGGGGAAGAGCAGCAGTGTTGTGCTTATGGGGGCTGCTGAGATTGCCTGGAGACTTAAAATGTCAACATGATCAGTACTAGCTTCTTATTTTCTTTTCCAGGTACAGTTTGAAGCTAACGTGCATGACCCTGAGGGTGAGAAATAGATGGTGTTTGTCCGGACAACCACATGTCTCCCCCACTGGTATGGTTCAGGAGGGAAGCTCTTACATACTATTAACTTCACAGTGAAATTGAAACAGTTTTGATTCTGCTTCTACATAAACTTATCCCATGCTGTGCCCACATCAGCTAAGAGCTGTTACGTGGGATCTGACTTTTCCTCCACATCCACTGAACGTGCAACCCACGCCAAAGACTGGGGCTGTGCACACCCAGCCCAGGTTTTCCTTTGCTGTGCCACCCCCAGTTAATGGGGTGCAAAGTGCCAGTGCTACACATATCCTTATGCACTGTTCTTTTTGCTCCAAACCTGAACTTCACTTTTTCCTGCTGTATTGTTCTGTGTAGGCAGCATCTGGTCAGGTTTCTGTTGCATCAGTGAGTTTGCTAGTATTGGGTTTTACTCAAACAATGTGTTCTGCCACAAAGGAGCAGGTTCGAGCAGGTTAGAGCTGTCCAGCCTGGCTGTGCAGGAACCAGTGACGAATAAAGCTCCATAAATACATTCTTCTGCCTCTCCCCTTCCTCCACACATATATCAATTGCTTTTCCAGATTATTGAGAAAAGAATCTCTGTGTTTCCTGGGTGTGAAATGTATTGGTTCTCCCTTTGCAAGCAATGAAGATAATGTTGCTGGCAGAGCTGCGGCTTGGCCCAAGGCTCTGCTGCTGGATGGGTGATCCCAAGGCCAGCGGGAGCAGTGGAGATATTTGCGTCAGCCCTGTGAGCAGATTGCTCCACTGGGACCCACCTGGGATTGGGGACCAGCCCAGAGCAGAGCTGCCTGCAGGGGCAGGGCTCCCCTCCTCCCCTGCTGACCCCAGCCCTGCAGGGTTTGGGGGTGAGAAACGTTCACTGGCCCTTCCTCCACTTCAGTAACACGGTGCCTGGGAAATGGGGTCCCTCTGGGCTCTAGGAATCTTGGGGCTCTGTATATAGTTAAACCTCGTCCATGAACTGTCCCCCTGTGGCTACCACCAACCCTATTCAACATCATAATATGAAAGCTGGGTCTTGTCTTCCCCACACACTCCTTGGGTCCATAGGATCCATCGCCCTGCTCCTCAACTAAACCAGGCAATGTTGGAAGGATAGCTGAGGAGAGAAGTGGAAAAGGTTTCTGCAACCTGATGCAGCAGCACTTGCTCTCTGCTCCAAGGCAGTTCAAGTCTGTGGGCTGAGCTCACCACAGCATTGTGAAGTGTCTGGTGACAGGACACGTCCTTCCCCTGGGGTGGCTGGTGCTGGTGTCCACATACACATGGCTTCACCCCACAACCAGGAGTGCAGTTTCCAGGTGACCTTTCCCAGGTTAAGCACAGCTTGCAAAACCTCATGCCTCTTTCCAGGCTTATAAAACTCACTCATCTGTTGTGGTGGTTTCATTTTCGATAGGAGCTGAAGAGGGACTTCACTGCTACCGAAACCTGGCGAGCGCCCAGAGGGGAGGGTGGCTCTGATGCACATCTCAGCCCTTCAGCTACTGCATTCCTCCCACCAAGATTTTGAGATTTCCCCTCTCTGGCCCTACTTGTGGAAGAGGACAAACAAACCCTCCAAGGAGAAATACCTGGGCTAGAGCAGAGGTTTGTCAGGCAGTCAGTAGCAAACCCCTGGTGGAGATTCCCCTTGAGCCTGTTCAGCTGCCTCTTGCAATGTAGCACAGTCAGGGTTGTGGGTTTTTCCCATTAACCCTGTTCCCAAGCCCAGAGCTGAGCTTGGTGAAGGTCCAAATGCTCTACAGGTGTAAATCAGCACAGCTTCAGCTACACTGGTGACCCTGCCATGCTGCCCACGGTGTGAGGGTGTGAGACCCCTTTGTCCCCTTTGTCCAGTCTGCACTGAGAGCTGTGGTAATGGTGATCTCCCTGGACAGACAGAGGAATCTGTTTTGTCAAGGACTTTGGGTATTCTGGCAAACTGAGCAGAAAATGACAGGTGAAAAACACAGCAAGAGGCAGGAAGGAAAGAGACAGAAGATATTCACGCAGTCTCATGCCTGGAGGTTGCCACTGTGTTCCTGCACATCCCCACTGTGTCACCCGGGGTCACAAGAGTTCACTTTGCTCTTTGTGCCTCCTGAGGCATGCATGCCTTTCTGGAGAGGCTGTGACAGATGAAAAGCCCTGGTGTTAGGCTGTGGCAGGTTGGTAAGGCTCCTTTTGGGGTACACCTGAGCACCACCTCCCCTACAACTCTATGCATGGACTTTCCCAGCCCCCAGCACTTCACCCCTGGCCATTAGAAGAGACAAGACTCTGGGGAGGGCCAGCAAGTCCCCTTGCACAAACATGGCCCAGTGCGGTGCAGGGGTTGGTGCTGCCCTGCAGGCAATGTGGCTCCAGCCCGCTCTCTGCACAGCCCTGGCCCTGAGAAAGTGCAAGTGGCTTTTCCAGCAGCTCCTCTGATGGAGGATTTTGCAAAGTTTTCAGGTGAGGGGGTGGTTTGGATGGTGATGCCCACCCCTCTGCTAGTTTGGGAGCTGGGCAACAAAGCCCCTTCTCTGGCCCCATCCCCGCAGAGCAGACAGAGCCCCGCTGTTGGTCAGAGGAAGTTTGGTGAAGGCAGAAAGGAGGAAAAGATTCCTGACAGGTTTCATCTGGCCAAGCCAAGAACGGTCCCATTAGAAGCTTGTAAACCTTTTTCTTCTCAAATACATCTATTTATTTTTTTTAACTGCTGGCTGTTGCTCAAAGCGACCCGGTCTGCCTGTCCATCCCATTCGGTCTTGCCTGTGCCTCATCCTGGCCCCGATTACTCCGGGAAGGTCTTTGGCTTCCCAGCCATGAAAGCCGCTCTCTCAGCGAGGGCGTGGATGTCTCCCCTTGGCCAGGAGCCGGTGCCGGCAGCGGGCGCTGGGGGGGGGCTCGGCTCGCCGGCGCTGGGAAGACTGGGACAGTGTTCGGGGCCGAGGGCTGCTGAAAGGGCTCAGTGTGTGCCGAGCGTGACTCACCCGGGCCGGAGGGCAGCTGGGAGCCGGCGAGGAGAGCAGCGCAGAGCTGCCGCAGGAGGGGCCGGCTTCCCGGGGAAAGGTGGCGAAACGGATCTCATTAGCTTGGAGTGGAGGCAGAAGGGCCCGAGGAAGGAGGGAGGTGGGAGGTGGTGTTTCCGGGGTAGAGGGATTTGAGGGAGCCTTGCATCACACCTGGGTGTCTGCGAGGGGTCAGGGATGAGAAGGGGAAGGGGGCAGCGGAGGCTGGGTCTGTCTGCACCCATCACTGGACTTCCATGTGACTTTGGGTGTCAAACAAAGCCTGGGGAAGGGCCGGGAAAGCCCTGGAAAGATCCTTGGGGTCCTTGAGATAGGGAGCTATCCTGTGTCACATTTTGGTGCTCCGAGCACTGGTTGGCAGGGCTGGGGCTCCATCCTGGCTGGTGTGAAACATCCCTGGAGCTGCCGGTTTTCTTTGGCTCAGTTTGGCTGTGCACTTCCCGGTCTGGCTGACACACACCCAGGCGGCTGCCAGGCTGTGCCAGCACCTTACACATCCCCAGCATCAACTCCTGGTCCCCAGGGATGTCACCTGCAGTGGCAGAGCCAGGAGGTGGCTTGTCACTTCCTGGAGCAAGCAACATTGCTCATAGCTCTGGGCAGTCTCAAAGGGAGAGGGGCTTCCTAATGGTCCCAGTTAGGATCTCTAAGGCCTGGCTGCATGTGAGATGAGAAGCAGGGAGAGATTTCTGTTTTAGATTGGATGCAAGCATGTATGGGAAGGTCTGGTTTTATCTCAAAAGCAAACACACACATGATAGTGCTACCACCCAGAGAGGTCCCCTATGATGTGTCTGAGGGTTAGGCACGTCCTACTGTCTTCCAGAGGCACCATGTGCTCATGTAAGACAACAGCAAGAGAAGAGTAGAGACCCCTTGGGGTTCAGTCTGCCCCTGTCCTGCAGCCCACAGCTGCTGCAGAGAGCAGGAGGGAGCCACTGGTGCAGAGTGTGCAGAAAGCACTTGCAGTGGTGGTTGATCAGGAGATGTAGCCTAAAGGATATGCTTTTTAATGGGGATTTAGCTGACTGGACTGTGAGGGGGTTGAACTTTGATGAACAGTCAGACTAAGATATTTCCCTTTAGCACAAATAGCTGCAGTGTCTTTCCAGTGAGCAAATGGGAGGGCAGCTGATGGCTCTGGGCAGCCTGGCCACATCCCTGTGCCTCCAGACCTGCAGAAAACCACCCCAGGGGCCGGGAATAATCCTGGCTGACATTTCAGGGCTAGTTCACCCACCACACCTCTGGTTTGTTGATCTGTGGAGCCCCGTCGCTGAACTCTGCAGCCACGTGCTCGGGGTTGGCACCACGAGCTGCTTGTGCCAGGGAGTGTCCCTGCCACCTCACCCCAAGGACTGATGGGCTTTCATCCTGCTCCTTTCATGATGCCCAGTTCTCTATCCTTCCCCACCTCTCTCTAGTGTTGGGCAGATCCTCAAAGCTTTGGCCCTGCAGGAATGACCTCTTCGGGTGGTGCATTTCTGTCCTGTGGTCACCAGTGACAGCAGGAGGATGAAGGGAAAGTAAACCATGATGGGAAGCACAGTGTGATGATATAAATGGGCTGGAAGGACCCAGGAGAGCCATCAATTTGTCCTCCACCCTGTGCAGGAGCTGTTTTCCCATGGTGAGGCAGGGATCAAGGCAGCAGCGGTGTCTGGAGCCTCCCTGCACCAAGACACTGGAAATGCCAGAACCACGTAAGAACCGTCAGCGCAAGGGATGGCACGGGGCTGTGTCTGCGCCTGCTGTGAATCAGGGAAGGAGCTGGATCCATGTATTAACTCACCGGCCATCTCAGCCCACAGCAGAGAATGACTTCACCGTCGGGTGAACATCCCACCATGGAAACCAAACCTCAGGAATGCGTCTGGGTGTGCCGACTCTCTTCTCCTCTCCGGAGGGCTCTCTTATGTCTCAACTACTCCCAGGCTAGCAAATTGCTGTTGACACCTCTCCCAGCAGCTCCCTGAGCTGGGCTTGGGAGCAATGCCCATGCCCATGCAAGGGTCATCCCCTGTGCCCAGCGGGTGCGGGCTCGGGGGTGGCACTGCGGGTGCTGCCCTCCCTTCATGCGTGTGCGGAAGCAGGGAGCTTTGCCATGGCTTGAGTCCAGTAGCCCCAGCCAAAGAGGGGAAGTCTGCACTCCACATGCCCTCCTTTTCCCTCTCTCCATCTCTTGCTGGAGACTGATCCACCAGTGGCTGTAGCAGAGCCCAGGTTTTGGCGACGAGCAGCAGCGGAGTGATGATTAATGCTGAGCAGAGCCACAGAGCCAGGGATGTCTGAGTTGTCTCTGCCTCTCTCCTAAACCGATTTGGCCAAAAAAGGCTAATGTGAGCATTTCTGCGTCTGCCAGCTGGGGAGGGGGCCCAACCTGAGCTCGGGGTCTCAGCAGGCATGTATGGGGCTGTATGTTTTTCCACTTGGGCTGGAGAGGGGCCGTGGGCAGGCAGCCGCCGGGCTCAGGTGACTCCTGAGCCGCCCTTTCCATCTGACTCATGAGAGACGTCGCAAGTGGTCTCCTGCCCAACGGAAAACACGTCTCCTTGCAGCTCATGGCTTCTGGGCCCATGCCAGTCCCCAGGCTGCACGGCTTCCCAGGGCTGTGCTGGCACCTGGAGCCCAGCTCTTCCCAGGCTGGAGCTGGGAGAGTGGCTCCATGGGATGATGCCCAACCAGGGCTTCACCTTCAGGCTGTGCCCGTAGCTGGCATGGCAGAACAGTCAGGGTGGCAAGGGCTGGGCAGGACAGGCCCATGGTCCCTGCAATGGGCAGGAGCATCTCTACAGGCAGAGCTCCTGGTTTCACTGCAGGCATGACACTGCTTTCCCAAAACTCCTGATTTCCTCTTCTCCACCTCTTTGGAGGGTCCAGAATGGAAGTAATCATCCTTCAGCACCAGGACAGGTCTTTCCCTTCCTAAGGCCAAGCACCCCATCCTCCTCTCTCCTTTCTGGGTTTGGGCAGCCATGAGAGTGTCTACCACTTCAAACCCCACATTCACGTCCCCTAAGATTTCTCCATCTTATGTCCTCATGGGCTTGTTTTTCTCATTGCCTGCATGCCATCCTACCATAGGTTCTCAGGAAAAACCCAGACCCCGGGGCACAAGGGAAACTGAGGCACGCTGGGGTCAGCATCTCTCGCTGGGGCATGCTGGGCTGGGAGAGACAAACCAGGGCCTGTGGCTCACTGTGCCCACCCTCAGGCTGTTTGCATCACGCCCCAGAGCCTGCCCCCTCTGTGCCCACTGCCCAAGCTGCAGCATTGGGCTCCCCCTGCTCCTCTGGGAAGGGAAATGTTTTCCCTTTCCCCTCCCGTTCTGCTCGCCAGCAGCGAGTGACTCCGGTTTCCCCTGCGCGCTGCCGCCAAGCGCCTCTGGAACCACTGGAAAATGCATAAAAGGCCTGGGCAAGGCTGCGGTGGTGAGGGTTACTCGCAGTCACAGCTGGATCCAGCTGCTGCTTTAAAGCAACAGCACAGCCACACAGGGCTCCCCAGAACACCCAGGTGCCCCAGGGGTTTAAATCCCATGGGAAGAGAAGGCAGCCGCCCTGAGGCTGGAGGGGGCCTTTTCACTGGGGAAAATGATGAAGAGACAGCCCAAGGACACAAACCCTTGGGTGGGTCTGGGCCTGCGGTTTGCTCACCCGGGTTTGCAGAGTGCTTCCCCCTGCCCTGCTCTTGCAGCTCCTGGCACAATGACCAGGAGAGCACTTCCCTGCCAGCCCCAGCTGCATCCCATGGTTGGGTCTGCAAAGGACAACAGCAGCTTGGGGACCTCTGAGCAACGGGGGCTGGCCCAGCCATCACCGTGCAAAGCAACTTACACTCCTCCCCTATCCTTGGAAGAAATCATGCAAATCCCAGAGTGTTTGATTCCAGGCAGGACAGAGGGTGTGGCTTTCAGCTGTGGCTTAAGGTGTTTCAGCAGCCCCCAGTGTTTCAGTGTGTGAGATGCTGAGGCCGATGGAGTGGGATGGAGCAGCTGGCTGTGGGAAGGCAGAAAACCTCCTCCTGCATCCTGGGAGCCATCGTGGTCCTGCTCTGGCAGAGGCACTGGGATGGAAACAGCCACGGGGCACTGGGGTTAATGAGTAAAACAACTCACCCCCGCCCGGGGTCTGGTTTATGGCCCTGTTACATGGGCAAGCAGAGGGAGCTTTCTGTGGGGGTGGATGTCTTTCCTGGTGTCCCACGTCAGACTGGTCAGTCCATGACGTCTGCTCCACCTTCCAAGATGCAGCAATAAATCAGGTTAATAATTAATCCCAGCTGCCTGGGGAACCTTCCCTGGAACTGAGGCAGAGCTGGTCCCAGTCACAGCTCCCAGTATCCCACGTGAGAGCTGCGGTGATGGGCGAGTCTCACAGGGTTGCTCTTTACCATAGCATCATGAAAGGTGCTTAGAAAACAAACATGGAAGAAGAAAGGAACATTCCCTGTCCTATCACATCCAGGATGTTTGCTCCTGAGTGTGCGCAAAGTCTTGATGTGCATGTCTGGCTCAGCCGAACAAATTGCAGCCCTGACCTCCCTCTCCCTGCGCCAGGGTACACCACAGGTGAGTGGTTTAACAAAGAAAAACCTAAAAGTGTGACCACCCTGTGCAGCTGGTCTTGGGTCAGCCTGAGCCCTTGGTCCAGCTCCAGGCACTCAGAGGTTTGGGAGGAGAGGGCTGGTTTGTGTGTCTCCACAGGGCAACAGGACCTTGGCTTGTGTGGGAAACCCAGCCCAGGGACCACAGTGTTGGCACAAGTGGTCAGGAGGTGTGAGAGTTCCTGGAAGAAGAAGTGAGAGTTTTTTCTGTGTATGTATAATTTGCTGGAATGAAAATAAATCAGAAAACAACACTCACACACACCAAAGAAAAAACCATATCAAAGAAACCAGTGCAGCTTTCCCCAATGAAACAAATTCCAAACCATCAGTGGGAACACACTGGCTGGGTCAATCTGCCACTAACCAGTCTTCTGGGATTACATAAACTTCATAAAAAAAGCTCACTTCTTTCTTTGTACTGTATTTTTAAATGAAACATTTTAGTTCAGGTCCCCTTTGAAATTAAAAGAGGATTCTTGAAACAAAAAAAGCATTGTGGTTCACTTTGAGAACATCTAAATGAGCCATTTGGGCATCACCCCTGTCCTCATCCTTTCCCTTTACCCAGACAATGTCCTGGAGCCCTGTTTGATGCCAGCTCTGAAACCTTGTTGTCCCCACAGGTTGCCCCTCCCCATCTCTGGCAGTGATTATCCACCAGTTGGGATAATGCTTGGGTGGGGGGTGAGTGTGTGGCACTGGCTCTCTCCAAATGAGTCCCAGGAGCCATCAGATGTGGAGATGGCTGCTGCCAGCAGGAGCTGGTGTCACCCTGGCTGTCACTCAGGTGTCACCCAGGAAGATCTGTGCATTGCCTTTCTTCCTACATCCCCTTCCAATGCAATGACAGCATATCCAGATGCTATTCCTCACAGGTGCCCTGCCAGCTCTCCCAGGGCTGCAGTGGCCTGGCACACCTCAAATGTCACTGGTGTTGTGCAAGGCAGAGGAACTTGGATTTTCCATGCCCAAGAAGCACCTGCCACCCAAGAGCACTTATCCAGAAACCCGCAGCTCTGCTCACAGTGCCAAAAAGGCACCTGATGCCTCCAAATTTCAATCTAATGGCTCAGACCTAAGAAATACAGGTGATGGGTGCTGCAGAGAAGGAGGGGCAGGGCTACAGATTCAGCTGCTTTGCTGGAGGCAGGGCTGGGCAGGAATGGCAGGGATATGCTGCTGGCTGAGTCTGCTGGGGTGAATAAAAATATTCAGGTTTCTCTTTTTTGTGTTTCATTCTCTGCAGAGTGGTTGTGGCTGCTCATGTGAAACCTGTTCTTACTGGGTGCTGGGAAGAGGCAAAGGTGTGGAGTAAGACTTTTTTAAAGAAATATGCTTTCAGTTGGATTTTGTTCTTCCTGCTGCTTTTCTGCTTTCCCAGGGTGAATCTGAAGAGCTGAAAACTTGGTTTTGTCCTAAACTTTTCTAAGATGAAAAAAAATCATAAACAATTCTGCTTCATTTTCAGGTTCATCCTCGAAACAGGGGCTGGTGGTGCCAGGGATGCCCAGGACTGTGTTTATCCCAGGCATCAGAAGCCCCAGACCTGACAAGATTTGAGCCTTTAATGATTATCAGAGGTAAAGCTTCGTGCAGCCATCACACCCCAGGCCTGCAGTGCACTCATGCAGTGGGATGTGCACCTTTTTCCCACACAGGTGAAGGTAGGGGGTTATTTGAGCCCAAACCCCACACAGCTGTATGGAATCATTTGGGAAGTCCTGTGCTTGCAGCCCTACAGCTTTCCTGCAGGGAAGCTGGGAGCATGGCTGGCACAGCTCCCTACCCCAGGCTGCCAGGAGCCCTCCTTACCCTGCAGCAGTGCCACTTGCACAGGAGCAGCACAGAGCTCAGCCCTGTGCCTGCCGGCTGGATGCGCTCATACCGGGGCAAACACAGAGCCCCGAGATGTCACACACCCACAGCTGCCCTGGAATGGCAGCAGTCACCCCGGGGCTGTGCTTTGGGATTTACTGCAGATCCCCACGAGCAGATGCTGCCATCCCTGTCCCATCATAGTCCCAGGACAAATTGCAAGGATGAAATAGTTGTTGTGCTCTCAGGGCTTTCCTGCTCACATCCCTTCGTGTCTGTTTGTGCAAGGGCCATTCTCCAGTGGAGCCCTCCTTCACTGTGAGCCCCTCTTTGCAGAGTGGGGTGAATTCCCAGCCATGGGTTGGCATGCACCCACCATCCCTTGTGCTGCAGGGATGAGGTGGGTCTTTCTTACAGCCTGTTCTGGTCAAGCTGATGCTCAGTGAATCTCCTGGCCATGATTTTCTTGGAGCCATGAGTGCAGCAAATGCAAACTTTCCCATAGGCACTGGGAACAGGCTAAAAAGGAATCAGGGAAGGTATGTGTGGACTTTTGGTGGTGATAAGGACATGGGATGCTGTACAGCTGGTGCAGCCTGTTTGGCCAATGTTTCCTGGGAGCTTTCACAGCCCCCAGGACACAGAGCTGCAGGGCACCTGGGGAAGTGATAAGCTGAGATAAGGAGAAACAGATCTGGAGAAAGAAATGCAATTTTCCACCCCAAACTGAGCTGACGTGGAGTTTTCTTGGTACTCTTTGCGTAACAGAGGTTGTGTGGGTCCCTCTGTATGTCCAGTTCTGGAAAGAGGATCCTTTCCCGTGGGAAGCTCAGTGTGTCCAGGGGGTTGTGAGAGCTGTAGGAGACCCTGACCCTCATCACTCATGAAAAATGCAGAGGAACTGTTCAGAAAGGGACTGGGATGTCTCTGCTGGACAGGAAAGGAAATATTGCAAATTTCCTGCAGGCTTCCCAGCCTGGCTTCATGGTGGACACGAGCAGCTGGTGGATTGGGAGGGTGACATAAAAATAAAATTCTGAGATATCAGAAATTACAGGGACTGATTTTTATGGCCGAAAAACACCTGCAATTGAAATGTTACATGTAAAAGGAAAGGAAGGTCTTTAATCTGCTTCTTAATGTGCAATGGGATGTCCCATGCTGATAGGGCTGTAGCAGGAATGCTGGCGAAACTGTATCTGAACCAGGGCTGAAGGAACAGTTTGGAAGGACACCTCACCTGCCTGTGCTGCTATTGGAAATTTGACCCATGAGAGGTCCCAGCATGCCGAGCAGGCACCTTCCTGCTGCAGTAACTCCCCGTCAACTCCCTACACCCCTGAGTGAGCTGTGGGTCCCAGAAAATGTGCGAGTCCTGGACAGAGCGTGGATGCCTGGTGAGACTGGAGTCCTGGGCAGAGCATTGATCTTTGACAAGGTGTGAACCCTTAATGAGATGTGGGTCGTGGGGGAAGGGTGGGTCCCCGGAGAGGTGGGGATCCCAGAAGGTGCATTAAAGTCTCTGGGGCAGAGCTAATGCACCCCAGAGAGGGCACAGTACACGAGGAGCCGGACTAGGACGCCCCCGAGTTCCCAGATCCTGGTGAGTGCCCCATCAGCAGCGGGAAGGGTCCTCAGGGGGACGTGTGGGGTGTCACCCTTAAACTTCTTGCCCTGGGAGCACCGAGGAGGTGTCCGTCTGCTGGGGCGGGCGGGGGGACGGGACAAAGGGGCAGGGCAAGAGTTAACCTACCTGCTCTGCCATCCATCTCTAGGCTCCACCTCGGAGAGAGAGGGGAGGGAAAAGAGGAAAAAGTAGGGGGGGAAAAGAAAAAAAAAAAAAAAAAGAAAAAAGAAGAGGAGGAGGAGGAGGAAGAGCGCAGAGAGAAGCGCCCGGACCGCGGGCAGCCCGGCCAGCAGCGGAGCGGCCGCCCCGTCCCACTCCCAGCATGTTCCAGTGGTGAGTGATCTCCGGGGAGCGCGGAGTCCGAGCCCCGCTCCCGCACCGAATCCCAGTATCCCTGGCGCCGCTGTCCCGTGTCCTCTGCTCCCGCTGCCCGCCACCGCCGTCCCGCCGCTGCGTCCTGCCCGGAGCCGGGGGACTGCGGGGTCCCCTCCCCACCGGGTTCCTCTCGAGAGTCGCCCTGGGGATGGCTGGCCGGGGAAGGGCAGATCTGGTGGGAAGAGCGGGCATGGGGAAGCGACTAAGGACGGAGTTTGTCATTCGTCCCCTGTCCGTCTGTGCCCATCCCAGGAGCGACCTTCCCGCCGCCGCGGCCATGCGGGGCTCCCAGGCGGGGTCTCCCTGGTCGCGGTACCCCGGGGAAGGCTTTCTGGGGGTCCGCTCCCGACACAAATTTCTCTCCATCCCGGGACACCGGAGCTCCGGCCCGGCGGGAGGCGGGATGGGGGCAAGGGCAGGGGCGGCCGGTTGGTGCCCCCCAATCCCTGGGGGTGCCTTTCCCAGCTTTTCCCTGGAAAGAGGTGGTTTGTGTGGTGGGGCCGGGGACAGCAGGGCCTCCGGTGGAGTCCCTGTCCCACGGCAGCGCCAGCTTGGGGGCAGATGCCCTCGCTGGGGGCAACACCCGGGGTTTCGGCTCTTGCCTCTTCCCCAGAAGCGTGTTTTTACCGCCTTGTATTTAAACCAGACGGCTTTTATCAGGAGGGGACGCATCTCCGGGCACCCCCATGGCGAACGGCGGCCCCTTGTTTGCACCCAGCTATTGCACAGGCACTTCTGGGACATTTGGGTGCTTTCTGTGCAGCATCTGCCCCTTTATAAGATCCCCTCTCCAAATCCTTGGCATTGCCAACAGACAGGATTTTATACTGGTGGTGCCTCCAGTGACTGGGTCTAATTGAGGGGTCCGAAAAAAACCCTATCACATAAAGAGATAGCGCTGGCGGATCAAAGAAGTTTTCACGTGAATCCAAAGTGAATGGGATAGGGATAGAGAGCCCCTGTCTCCCGGGCCCTCATCTGCCCTCGAGCATCCACACCTGGAAGGGGTACTGCCCACCTCCAATTTGGAATTTACCTGCCTGGTGGCGCAGCCACCTCACAGGAGAGGCTTTTGAAGTTTCTTTGGTGGCTAAAAGGGAAGGGCAGGAGCGTGTTAAGACCTTTTCAAAGCTCTCTTGATGGCACCAACACCAGCTTGGGGCAGACAGACCTGGCTGGCACCGATGGGAGCCCCCCTGGTGGCTGCCACCCTTGGACCCTGCAGTGCTGGGAGTCAGCTCTTGGGGACTGGCTGGGGGCTGTGCCCCAAAAAAGGGTCCTGGGGATTGGCAGGGTGACTTCTCTGCAATAGCAACAAACCCAAAGCACCTCCCTTGCCAATGCATCCCCAGAAAGCAGGAGTTACTTTTTCACCCGTACCTAAAGTACTTCCCGTCTGAGGAGACCACAGAGCAGAAAGACTCATGATCCAAAAAGCTGCACAAACAACTGTCACTTTTGCCCCCCAAATCCTTGGTTTGATATGGGAATTGTCTGCAGTTGAGGCTCAGGGTCCTCCCAATCCCTGTTGCTTTCCTGGCAGTGCAGGGACAGTGTTTCTGCAGGGCAGAGGTGGCTGTGGGGCTCCTGGTTCCTGCTGGACCTGGTGGGACCCCGTGGTTTGCAGTCAGATCAGCAGGAAAAATCCCAAATAGGTTATTGTAACAAAACAGGAATTACACTGGTGAGAACTGGGAAACAGGGTCCACTGAAGGAAGGAGGAGTAAGTTTCTGTGCGGTTGTGCAACACCTCACCTACAAACATACCCAGGCCACTCCACCTCTTAACAAAAGCTGGAGTTGTCCCCTCAGCTCTGGGTCAGAACCTTCTGTCTGGACCCAAGGAGAGTAAGAGGGGTCAGTGCATCCATGCAGCTCCTCTCTGTTAGGCAGAGTCTGCCAAGGCTGGGACCATCTGTGCCAGCTAGTGACAGCCCTACCTATGGAAATTTTTATCAGTAATTCCCTGCCTTTGGCTTCTGGGGAACCTTTGGGCATTCTGCAGGCTGGGTATTTTATTATTTGTTGTCCTTGGGTGGCAGGGAGTATAAAAAAGTGGTAGGAGAGGACTGGATGGGATGGGCTTGATGCAAATGAAATTACCCTACAGGGGTGGCAGGGGTTATTTCTGCAGCAGTGCCAGGTATGAATGAGAGGTTTTAAACATTGCTGGGCTGTGCTTGGAGCAAAGTTATACTGGAACTGAAGGGTTTGTAAGAATAAGTTCAAAGCTGTGCAGGCAGGGCTGGAGAGGGTTAAGGGAATGGTGAGATCTAATCAGAACTGCTCCCTCATCAGTCTCAGATGAGTGGCCACATATAAAACCGGATGAAGAATATCTATCCATTTACCCGTAATTACTTATTTCCACGCTCGCTCCCACAGTCCACACTAGTGATCACAGTTTTCCCACGACAACGTTGAGCTCAAAAGTTCTTTGTGCTTCAGGGCAAAGCCAAAGACAGGAGCTCCTCAAAGCTCCTCATTCCTGTCTGGGATTCCTGCATTTCAGGGTGAGTGGAATCCCCAAGCACAGTGTTGTCTCCTGCTCTTGGGAATCTGATAACCTATGGGGTGTCCCACCAAGCAGGTGTTTTGGTGCAGCCCAAAACTCCAGCAGCTTCATGGTGGTTCTGATCACAGTCCAGTCCCCGGGTCTAGGAGAGTTTCATGGCTTTTTGGGGTTTTTCTGTCTGTCTGGAAAATACCTGGGTTAAATGTTTCAGGTTTCAGCCCCAAATTCCTTCTCTGGACTGTCCTGAAGTGAAGGTGCCATCTGCCTGCTAGAGATGATTCTGGTTCTCTCTGGCTCTGACAGGAGCAGGGGGCTGAGGGCTGTCCCCAGTGGTGTCACCTAGGCTGGGATGTGCTTCTGACATTACGAGGACAGGCACAGGGGTGTCCTGAGACCAGTGCCACATCTGTCTCTGTCAGCTCCATAACCCAGTGACAGGAAAAAGGGGTCCAGCCACTGCCAAGCACCTTCTGTCAGAGCAGAGGGAGATGGGGCTGCCCTTGGGAAGCTGTTGGGAGCACAGACAAGGAGCTCAGGTGGCATCCTCCCATGCCCAGTGCTCATCTGCACAGGGAGATGGCCCAAGGTGACGGGAACACGCAGGACTGAGGCAGGAGAGGGTTGGTGCAGAGCAAAGCTGAGTGCTCAGGAGCTACATTGTGCAGCTGAGCACAGAGGGCAGTCCCCCTCCTCTGTGGCAGTGGAATGAGAAACCCACCTTTAGCTGTGTGGAAAAGTAGGCTGGGGAGGAAATGTGCATCAGTAACCTCCAAGTGCAGCCTTCCCACAGTCCCAAGGACTTCAAGAGGATCCTGCTCAAGCCCTCCATGAGCTCCACTCAGGGTTTGTCCCTTGAGCCAGCAACTTCCCAGGGCTATAAGTCTGCAGCAGGATGGCCCCAGGAAGAACTGGGTTTGATTTACTCATGCCCTGCACACCCTGGACATGCAGACACCTGATTTCTCACAGGCTGGGAAAATCTGCCCACCCAATCTGCCCTGCATCTGCTGCTCCTTAACACCACAAAGGAAGCAACAGGACCCAGGAACTGCCAAAATACCCAGTAGTGCCCCCAGAAATACTGGTTCCTAGGTTGTAGGGTTAGGGATGTCTTTTTCCCACTGAACTGTGAAATTTGACTCAAATGACTTTTTTTTTTTCTTTTTTTTTTCCTTTTTTTTTTTCCCTTTTTTTCCCTGACGTACCATTTTGAAATGAACCAGCAATGTTGAGTCTTCTGGTCTTCCCAGCTCTGGTTTCTCAGTGCTGTGTAACCTATGATGCCAGTCTAGGCCATGGATAGTATGTCTTGGAGCTAAGGCTTCTGTGGAAAATATAATTCCCTCCTGCTCTTGTGCTAAAGTGCAATTTTCAGATGGCTGAAACAGCAGTTTCCCTTGGGACTTTCTTCTGAAACAGCTGCCTTGCTGAAACTCTCACCCTGACTTCTCTCTCTCTCTCAGCCCATTTTCATCTTCCCTGTGAACCCTTCCCTGATCTTAGAACTGGGATTATCAGATGACACTGCAGCCACCCCCACATACCTTGTGCCTGTCCCTACAGTGAAGTGTGGCTCCAGAGCCACCCCACAAGCAGGATGCAGCTGGGAAGAGTATGCATGGAGGTGTCCCACAGCTCTTCTCATGAGGTTTCTGCTCCTCAAAAGGTGATGGAACAGAGATTATGAGCATCCCATGACCTCTAAAGGAAGTGCTTTTAAAGACAAGCCACTTGAAGCCTGTAGTTTCTTCTCCTTAACCCTTTGTCTCTTCCCTTTAGGAAGAAGACTATCTACAAAACAGTTTGTCTCTCCTTCTTGCTGATCATTACAGTGACTGTGCTACAGCGTGGAATGGCCCCAAACCAGTTCATGCAGGGCCAGCAGCAGAAAGAACTGCCCCCTTTAGAGCCCTTGAAATCACAGAAGAGAGACAACGCCTTCTCCATCAGCAACACTTTCTGGAAGACCAAGAAGGAGAAAGCTCCTGTGAAGGAGGAGAGCGTGACGGCAAAGCAAATAAAATCCTGGGATGTCACCACTACCAACTGCTCAGCCAACCAGAACTTCAGCAAGGTGGATTGGTTCAAAGGGCTGGAGCCCAACTTCCAGCAGTTCCTGCTCTATCGGCACTGCCGCTACTTCCCCATGCTGATTAACCACCCAGAGAAGTGCAGCGGGGATGTCTACCTGCTCATCGTGGTCAAGTCCATCATCACGCAGCACGACCGCCGCGAAGCCATCCGGAGGACCTGGGGCCGGGAGAAGGAGGTGGAGGGCAAGAGGATCAGGACGCTGTTCTTGCTGGGCACCGCATCTAAGGAGGAGGAGAGAGCCAACCACCAGAAACTGCTAGATTATGAGAACCACATCTATGGGGACATCTTGCAGTGGGATTTCCTGGACAGCTTCTTCAACCTCACCCTCAAAGAGGTCCATTTCCTGAAGTGGGTCGACATCTACTGTGACAACGTCCGCTTCATCTTCAAAGGTGATGACGATGTGTTTGTGAGTCCCAGCAATATCCTGGAGTTCCTGGAGGACAAGAAGGAGGGAGAGGACCTCTTTGTGGGAGATGTTCTCTACAAAGCCAGGCCGATCCGTAAAAAGGAAAACAAGTACTACATCCCCAGTGCCCTCTACAACAAAAACATCTACCCACCCTATGCAGGGGGTGGGGGCTTCATCATGGATGGAGCCCTGGCCAAGAGGCTGCATAAGGCCTCAGAGACACTGGAGCTGTACCCCATCGATGATGTCTTCCTAGGGATGTGCTTGGAGGTCCTTAAAGTGTCACCTGTTGGGCATGAGGGCTTCAAAACTTTTGGCATTGTGAAAAACAAGAACAGCAAGATGAACAAGGAGCCATGTTTTTACCGGAGTATGTTGGTGGTTCATAAACTGCTGCCTCCAGAGTTGCTCCAAATGTGGGACTTGGTCCATAGTAACTTGACATGCTCAAGAAAACTCAATGTCCTTTAGCTCCACCTCTTTGGAGAGCTGGGACTGCAGGAGCTGGGACAACTGATCCCTGCTCTGGGGTGGGGTGAGCCTCTGCTGATGGCACACAAATCCTTCAGGGGTACTGCCCTCCGGGGTGAGGAGGGCAGAGACGCTGTGCTCATGGACAGTGTTTGTGATACTGTTTGTTCCTGTACTGTATTGTGGTTCACGTATCTCCAGCTGGGTTGGGGGTTGCTGAAAAAGAGAAAAAACCCAACAAAACATGACAAGTCTAGCAGAAATGGAGAGAGGGCGAAGAGGTTTGTGCTCTGCTTTAGGTACTTCCTTCACAGCAGCATGATGAGTGGAGGGATGGAGGGAAGCAGGGAGGGATGTGGCACTGGCATTTTTTTGAGATATTCAGGGTGGGCTATCCAGGGAAGCTGCTCAAAGGGAGTTCAGCCAATTACAAGTGCATTGGCTCCTCCCGACTCAAAGATCATTTATTTGTTATCTCAAATTTCTCCTCCATGCAAGGTTTTGGTAACACTGACCCTGTGTGCATTGGGTTCACTGCCACCGAAGTCCTGTGTCCCCATATGCAGCTGGGGAAAGGGGCTCTTCTCCAAGGCTGGCCCTCAACAGCCCTGAGTCCCCATTAGGGTTTTAGCCTGGCAATCGGGGGGCTGGGGTCCTTGTCCCTGTCAGAGGGTCCCAGGCAATAGTGGCTCCCAGCACCAGCCTGGGCTGTGCTTGGCTCCCCAGCCCCTCTGCAGCCTTACGAGTCCTCAGAGGAATGCACCCAGCTGAAATTCCTCAGGGATTTGCTCCTCTTGGCAGGAAAGAGACTAGGCCAGCTGCCCTTGCCTGTGGCCAAGGAAGTGGTGGAGAAAAGTGGTGGCCCTCCTTGGAGTACCCCAGGGATTTGTCACTTCTGGGACCCTACTTCGTGGGCATCCCAGGGGGTGCTGTGGGGAGACCCTCTCCATGCTGCACAGCTGCCCTCGTGGCTTTGCTTTGCAGGGGACAACAGCCCCAAAGGCCCTGTGTGTGCCTGCTTCGGGTTCAGCCCTGGTTTGTCAGCAACTGTGATGCTCCAGGGTAGGTTGAGGACATTGGTCCTGCTCTGGCATGAGAAGCAGGGTCCAAGGGGACAAAGTGAAGGAAAGCTGGTGTTTCACACGTCTGCTCCTCTCAGGGTTGTTGCAGTGTTTATTCTACAGGCTGAGATTCAGGAGCATGACAGGGAATGGTGTCACAAGGCATGGCCTTTTTTCTTTAGGCTGAAAGGGTCACGAGCTCTTGAGGGAAGCCCTGGGTTGGCTGCCTTGGTGGAAACCACCCAACAGAGAGATGTGGCCACACAAGGGCCACGGATGCTCTCCAGCCACTGACTGCAGGCATGAGCAAAGCCACAGGAATGTGCAAAGCCACACACGCTCACACATGTGCTCCCAGGCACACACAGATGTCCCTGTGTGTAGGGCTGGCATGCCCAGATGTCCCTGCAGGGGGTGGACACACACAGCCACATCCATGGCCCTGACCACGCACAGTGAAACATGGGCACAGATGCCCTTATTCCCTCTCTCCCTCTCTGGTGCCAGACATTGAAAGGAAAAAAATTTTACTACCTCAAAGGTCCCCCTGTGCAGTGCCTTTTTTTCCCCCCTTTCTCTCTTTTTCCTAATGTGTTTTGGAAACAGGCCTGTTTCATTTACTCCAAGTATATTCCCCATATTAAAAAACAAACTAAAAAAGGACATAAACCAGTCAAAAAGGGCACCCACATGCCAAGCCACACCACTCTCAAAATGGCCCTGCTCAGATGAGATGCAGATTTGAAGAGGAGGAAGAGAAAGAGCCAGTGCTGCCCAAGGCTCAGCTGGTGGTGATACTGTGAAATTGGATGTACAATGCACCAGGTCCCTGGAGCAGCAGGGCAGAGTCATGAGGGCATTTTTGGAACCCACTGGGCTTAGGCAGCTCATAACTCTTTCCTTTTCCCCTCCTCTCCCTCCTTCCAACAGGAGCGAGTTCAGAAACACTTTCCAAATTGATACCTCCATAATTTATGTCAGGTACAGCACTTTAGGCTGTACATTTATCCTGGATGCAGGGTCAGCTCTCGCTCTCTGTAGCAATGTGTACAGTGAGCCAGGGCTGTGTGCAGACATCACTCAGTGTTGTTCTTCACCTGGTGGGACCTGTACAGAGAAGCCTTGTAGAGTTTGGTGAATATTCTAGTTTCTAAATAAAGGTCAAAAGAAGAAGACAAAAAAATCCTACAAGCCTTCACCTCATTTCATTACAAGTGAGATTCTACTGGGAACGAAACTTGGCAAGGGGCTACAATGACAAAACTGCTTCTTGGAATGGGCATCTGGGGACTGTAGCTGCCCTGTTCCAGTTTGGCACAGCTTCCTTGTGGAGCCTGGCATGGTAACAAGGCTGGTGGGTATTTTCTCTCATTCAGGCATTCCTCCACCTCCATTTCAAACTAAACTTCAGATCCTCCTGGTGCCCTGCAGGAAGGAGCTTCTCATCTCAACCTCTGTGGCAAAAGCCACCTCAGCAGGGTTGGAAACACTGGTTTTGTTGAGCACTCTCTCCTTGAGCAGGAGATGGGTACCTCCTGTGCCTTTTACCCTCCTCACAGCAGGACTTTGCTCACTTCCACAGCCAAAGCACCACCATGGGCTAACACAAGACCTGGTCATGAGGTTTGAACCTAGCTGGGGTGAATAGGAGGAAAGCCACAGGCGAACCCCTGGGTTTCATCTTGGCATTTGGGCACCAGGGAGGGCTCAGTTTACAGGGCTGGCTCCCAGCTGAGTCACTCCCAGTGCTGGGGAGCAGAGAGGCCAGCAAAGGGGACCAGGACATATTGTATTTGCCAGGCTGGGCCATTTGTCACTGGGGCTGGCTTCTCCAGGGCACCAAAAATTAAATATGCATGGACATAACGCAAATGCTGAGTGGATGCACTCGTGGATACTCCTCCCTATTCCCTCTCCGGTGTGCTCCCACACTGTCACATGCCACTGTGCGCCACGTGTCCGGGAGTGGGATTAGAGCCCATGTGCAGGTGCGGAAGGGGTCAGGCCGAGGGCTCCGCGGGCAGTCCCCTCAGGGGCGGTCCCCTCAGGAGCAGCCCCCCTCAGGGGCGGTCCCCTCAGGAGCAGCCCCCCTCAGGGGCAGCCCCCTCAGGAGCGGCCCCCTCAAGCATGGCGGGAAGGACGCGGCGCGCGGGCGGTGCTGCCCCCTGGCGGCCGCGCCCGTCCCTCCGACCATTTGCCGCCGGGCCGCGGCTCCAAAATGGCCGATGGCGAAGGGCCGGGGGAGCCCTGGGACACGGCCGGGGGACGATGACACACGGCACACAAACGCCACAGGCCTCCAGCTGAAGCGATCTCAGACACCACTGGTTTAGTTTTAGCCACAGGCCTTTGGCAAAGGGCTCGATGTTGGGAAGCCAGGGAGGAGCGGCCCCAGCAGCATGAGTGGCTCAGCAGGGCAGGGAAGGTCCGAGTACTGGCACAGTGCCAGGAGGGTGCAACAGTCTGTGACCACAGCCAGAGCTGGAGGGCACGGGCCAAATGCCAAAGGCCAGGGCAGGACCTTTCCGGGGTAAGTTGATGTTGCAAGACCCTGTGCCCAGGAAGGCTCAGCTACACAGCCCTGCTTTCTGTGCCCATGTGTTCTGCACCCACAGGGCTGGGAAAACCACGTACTCCAACAGCTGCCACTACAGAGCAGAACTCCAAGCCTGGCTAGAAAAACTGGCCAGTGACCACTGCCACAGGACTGGCCAGGACTGAGTCTCTTCACCCCTAGGCTGGTGCCTGACCTGGTGGGAGAACGGCAGCGGGCCCCAGTTTCGTTACCAAGCAGCCACTTACCCCAAACTCCTGTTTGTATTTGCTCCACACTTAGAGGCAAGAGGAGACAAGAGGAGACAATTTGGAATGAAGCACAAGAGCAAATGCCTGTAGGAGAGAGCAACTGAACTGCACGGCCTTAGTCCAAGATCTGATTTACTTTGTTTAAAAAGAAAGTAGAAAAGCAATTGGCTAGCAAGCACCATCACAGCATCTTCAGTTCAAAATAAAAAAAATTAATAAAATATGGTTGTGGTTACAGAGCTTACCTTTGCCATCATATTCTTCTCCCCTACTTCCTGCTAACACAGCACACATACACTGCTAGGAGCTGACACAGGCTAGAGCAAAGCAGGACAGAAGCTGCTGCTGTGACACCAATGACCTTAACCCAAAGAGGGAAAGGCTACATACAGCCTGTGTCTCACAGCCTGGGCTTCATTTACTGGCAGAGAAGGAACACGAACCAGTTTAGGTCCTTTAATCTGTCCAGGACAGGGTGCTGAAGCACAAATGATAAAACATTCTGCATTTTTACAGCAAAAATGCTACAGAAGTTTATAGGAAAAAAAAAATTTTGTACATGGGTAAAACATTATAAATTCAAGACAACTCACAGACAAGGGGTAAATTCCCACATCTACCACTCTTTGTTTTAAAAAGTTCATTTGAACAGGCAAGCAGTCAAAATGGCTTGCTCTCTCTTCCTTGAAATGAAAATTTTATCTTCCAAGTGGCTCACAGTACTGCTTCGCTTCTTGGAATGTCCTCCGAAGGCTCCGCCAAGATCAAAGGAGAATAAAAACCCCCGGAGTCCTTTCAGATAGTCTTGGAGAGCAGGAGAAGGGAAAGGAAAGGGAAAGTTTATTCAAACTTGATCTTCTTCCCTTGTGGCTTGTGATCTCCACCTCCTCCTCTGCCTCCTCGGAAGCCACCTCCTCCTCTACCTGGAAGGAAATTAATTTTAAAAACCAGAGTTACCACTATAGTATTTTATATATATATACACATACAAATATATTGCAGTGGTCTATCTATACCACTGCCCTTCCAAACCCATCCTGGCACAGGACAGAAAATAAATTCACATCCAATGCTCTGTGGTAGCCCCACACCACAACCCCAAGAATGGCTTTGGGTTCATTTCTGAGCACACTCCCTGAAACAGCAGCACTTGCTTCCTCTTACCTCCAAATCCACCTCTGCCACCACCTCTGCCACCAAATCCACCTCCTCTTCCTCCTCGGCCACCTCCTCTGCCACCACGACCACCAAATCCACCGCCACGCTGGAAGTCACCCTTTGGCTTGGCAAAATCGAGGATCACTTTGTTTCCATCTATCTCTCCATCTTCCATGGCTTCTTTAGCTGCTTTGGCATCCTCTGCAGAGCTGAAGTCCACAAACCCAAACCTAGGAAACAGGTTATAAGAGTGAGTTAAGTCACGTTCCGTGAGCTGCAGCACCACCTACAGGTTCCTGACAGAAATCCTTTTGGAATCAAGCAGGAGCACTTCTGCATCCCACAGGATGTGCAATTTGTAGGACAGCAATGGCTGATCACAATCGATGGAGCCCCACTGTGAATTTGCCAGTACTGAACAGTTAATTTTCTTCTCGTGCGAATCCATCAGCTGCCACGGAGGTTTGTCGGCAGGAAGGAGCTCATTGAGAAGTAAACACATGCTGCCCTCCACCAGTGGACCCAAAGCTGTGTGTTCTCTGCTCCCACCCTATTTACCAGTTTCATAGAACCACCCACATGAGCATGAGAAACACCCTGCTTTGCAGAGATCAGCTGAAGTGAGGTGCTCTGTAGTACCTGAACCTAGCCCAGGTGATGTTTAACCCACCCTTTAGATGATCCAGTGTCTCTGTCTGTGACTATTCTTGCACTTATCGAGCCTTCAAATGATTCTCTTAACGTCTCCTCTGTGGTGTCCTCCGAAAGGCCTCTAACAAACAATGTTTTGCTTTGCTCTGTGAAAAGGGAATACATTTAAAAGTCATTCAGCCTGCACAAGGCAACCTTCAGCTTCATAACATCACATCCAGCTTACACTACTGGCTCCCAGAACAGCTCTCAGGGATAAAGGGGTTGTTTTTAAGGAACAGCTCAAGCACCTGAAGTCCATGAAAACTTTTTCAGGACTGCAGTTAGAGCCTGACAAAGGATTTCCATCAGCCAACCTGATACTGCCAAATAAAGTTTGCCTTTCTCCCTTTTTAAAATAGATGATTGATAATATCACTTATCAAGTGATATTAACTGTAGAGACACTGCTGGATCAGCACTTGACTATCTAGAGGAATTTGACAACAGTTTCATCAGCATTTCAGATAATCAGTCATCATATCCAGCACACTTGCTTACGATGTTTGGCATGGTTTGTTTGGTTTTTTTAAACCAGCCAAGATGTGCAGGCATTGTGCCCTCCTGCCTCAGCTGGAGATCATACAAGAAACACTTACGACTGAATCGTGCATTTGCGTTCCCTTTCTGCCATGGTGAGCTGAATTCCAGTCTGATCGTTCTGCCTTCAATCTCTGTGTTGTTACAGGAATTCAATGCCTCTCTGGCATCCTCAGCTGTGGCAAAATCTACAAATGCATACCTGTGTGGAGAGGAAGATTCCAGTCAGCCTGGGAGCAACAAGGGATTCCTGAAAGCAAGTAATTTGCAATGCCAGCCTGGGGGTCAAAAGAAAGGCACAACATACCCTTTAGGCCTGCCCTGGTTGTTCTGTGGCACCTTGATGGAAGCAGCTTTCTTAAACACTTCTTGGAGAGTCTCTTCTGTAGCAGCATATGAGAGGTTGTTGACAATTAGGGTCTTCGACTCTCCTATGGGGAAAAGTCAGTGCTGTTAAGTGCAAGTCTGGAGAAGGAGAGCTCTCTTCCTCTAGTTATCACTCTGCCAAGGTGTAACAATACTTGTTGCTCTTTCCTCACCTCAAGGAGAGGCACAAAGCCAAATCCAAACTCGTTTTATTCACTGAGACCAGTTTTGTCCCCCCTTGTCTGAATCATGCAGTAGAAACATAAAATGCATAGGATGCAGAGCACAAGTCAGGCAAAAGGTCTGGTATTTTAATTTTCTTGCAGAATTTTAAGGTGCCATACCCCCAGGAACTTCTGAAACAAGTGGAAATGAGTCCTGAATGTGATCTGTGTGTGTGTCATCAGTATGGAAAGTACCTTTCTGATGCTCTTGCTGGCTCTTCTCACCAGTGAAGTCAATGATCACAGCACGACCTTCAATTTCTGTGCCCTTCTTCTCCTCCATGGCTTTGTTTGCCTCAGCTTCTGTTTTAAATTCAACGTAGGCCATCCTACACCACAGAAGAGAATGTTAGCAGATGCCTCCTTCCAGGAATCACGAAGTTTGCAAATGGAGAAAGGGGGAGAAAGATGTAAAAGAAAAATGCTGCACAAAGTAGGACAACCAATGCAGCAGGTTCCTTAAGGCAGCCAAAGGACATGTAAGCTTATCAGAATATGCCAAGAGCTAAAGGAACAGCAAACACACAACCGTCCCCTCAGCTACATACCCTCTGCTGCTCCCGTCCTTGTTCGTCACTATCCGGATTTCCTGCGCGTTTTCAAACACCTCCCTGATTTCATCCTCGGTTATGCGGTAGGGCAGGTTCTTCAAAAACAGCGTTCTGGCATCTCTCTCTGCAAAGACAAAGTTACTTTCAGGTTACCAGCTAAAAATCCCTCCTCATCCACACTGCCAGTTCAGTGAGACTCAGCAAGCTGATGCACCAGAAATTAACAGCAAGCGTTCACATTATCAGAAGTTGCAAAAGCAACTGTAACAGAAGTTAATGAAACTACTATACTTCTCTTAAGGGCATCAAGTTCAAAAAACAGGTACTAAAGATTCAGAAACACATTTCTTCCTCAGGCCTCCCAATATGCATTATTTCTTGGGATCACATAGGCAGATATTCCAGTCTGAACTTGTATATCTGTAAGCATTTTAGGAACTCTTTATTGGGCCATACCTTTCTTGTTTTCTTTCATAGTTTCCTTGCTCTTTGCTTTTTCTAGTTTGATTTCCAAACCCATTAACTTCTTTCCATTCATTTGGAGAGCTTTATCCAGATCCTCAGCAGATGAGAAGTCCACATAGCCAAACCGCCTGAAAGAACAGCATTCTTGAGATCTCAGCTGATCCATCTCTGGCAGCAGAGGCCATAAACAGAAACCCAACACCAGAGAAGTCCCTGCTGGTCAAGCTCCAGGCAAAGTTAAATCCGTATCACTACCAAGTAACCACCCCATCATCTCAAAGGGAACCAGCACATTTGCACCCCTCTGAACAAATCAGTGCCAAATAAAAGAAATAAGCAGCAAAATTTTACTGAATAACTCACCTGGAAGCACCGATTCTGACATCTAAAACTTCAATATTCTTCTTCCCAAAGAATTCTCTGAGGCCAGTTTTCAGCTCGTCAAACTCCTTGGTGTTGACCAAATTTCCAACAAATACAGAGAAAGTTGATGTGGGCCCTTTAAATGAGAAAAATAAGAAAGTGGGGTTTTTTAAAGGCAGCTTTTAAAACTGGGAGCCAGACTCCAGACAGCTTTAGCACATCAGTTTTTGCTCAAAAGTGACATCATATTTCAGTATTAAGTCCCTTATAATCATCATTTGTGCTGGGAAACCCCACCCCAGACAGCCTGGACGTCCACAGTTATATTCTTCATGCAACAGAGTCCAATCACAGTCCATCAAACAAACATTATTTGATGATCCCACACCACCTACCGTCTGTTTTCTTTTTTTTGGGCTCTGGTGCACTTTTATTGGCCATTTCTTTCTTCCTCTTTCCAGGTGCTTCCTTGACAGGTTCTGTGACAGAAAACAAAACACTGAAAAACACAGAACTTATCCTACATTCAATCAATGCAGGAGCAATGATCTTTACACCAGTCACCAGTCATACATAAGACCTTCTCTTGTCACTCAGCAGCTGCTCCTCAGCACAAAAGACCATTAGAGCACAACATTTTTGCTCAGGCCATCTTTCCTGCTATTAAAGAGTTATGGTCTACAAAACATTGAAACTCACTTTCATCCTCGCTTTCCTCCTCTTCATCCTCCTCATCCTCCTCCTCTTCATCGTCATCCTCATCATCATCCTCCTCATCATCTTCCTCATCTTCAGATTCTGCTGCCTTGGCTTTCACTGGTGCAGCCTTGGCTGGAGTGGTTTTCTTCACTGGAACAGGGGCTGTGTCCATGGCTTCATCTTCAGACTCTGAAACAAGATGAGCACAGTGTTCAGACAATTCCATGTTATGCTCCTTTTGAAACTAAGAAAACAAAATGCTGCTAAGCAAAATGTTTTCTCATGCCTCATTAAGTTTCTATGTTCTCAGGAAAATAGTTTAATACGGTTAATTTCCACAAAAATTGTCTCTTTCCTTTGAGTTTTACTGCTTTAAAAAAACCCCCAATACCTGTTCACCAATAGTAAGTTTTAGTAACAATAGGGAAATTAACACCCATTCAGCAACATGGGCAACAGCAACCAGCTAAAACCAGCTGAGCACACATGGCATCACTCCCATTATGCATTTAGTTACCTCCCTCCCTCAGATCTCTGTAAGTTTTCAATAATAAACATCTTATACCATCCTCTTCTTCATCGTCCTCATCATCCTCTTCATCCTCATCCTCCTCCTCCTCAGATTCCTGCTTTGCTGGCACAGGTGCAGCCTTTTTGGCTGGTACTGCTGCAGGTTTTTTGGCTGCGGGCTTCACAGGCATTGGTGGTTCCTCTTCCTCATCTGCACCAACAGCACAAAAAGTCTTTACTACTAAGGTTCAATGGATGAGTGGTATAGGTAAAAAGTACTTAGAGCTTGTCCAAAAGTTCAGGAAAAAACAATCAAGAAACTAGGAGATACTTTACAGGCTGTGTGTAAGGCAACTGCAGCCCAAGCTCTCCTCTAAACTTCAGCCATTGCCCATCTCTCTTTTATCAATGAAACCCCTCGCCAAGTATTAATATCATACAAATCCTTTAATTCCAACGGTACTCATCAATGACTTGATTGAACCAGCTTTAGTCAATGCATATTTCAAAAGTAACTTACCAGAATCTTCTTCATCATCCTCATCCTCATCATCTTCATCATCATCTTCGTCGTCTTCTTCTTCACTCTCCTCCTTCTTGGCATTCTTTCCATTTTTTGCTCCTTTGGTTACAACAGCAGCCTTTTTAGGAGTTGGAGCAACAGCCTTTTTGGGCTGTGGAGTGGCCACAACCTTCTTTGCAGGTGTAACAGCCTTTTTTGCAGGAGTAGCAACTTTTTTTGCAGGAGTTGCAGCCTTCTTGGCTGGGGTAACAGCAACTTTTTGTGGTTTCTTCTGGGGGATCACCTGAAAGACACATTAGTGTAAGACTCATGCTGGCCTGTTTAAGCTACCATTACTTCACTATCAGACAAATATGTGACAACTGAAATCTTAAGCATATCCTTCTGACAGTTTCTGTTAAGTTACCTCAAATGGCTATCCTGATGAATCAATAAAACTCAAACCCAGCTTTTTCATGCTTTTAAGAGCCTACTTATGGAACATCAAAGCACCCCTAAGTTCTCTGGTCCTGACCCAAGACCAGTCATGCCTAATAGCATTCAGCATCTTGGAATTTTTACACTTGCACATTATCTGCATGTGACAAATCTCATATTGCTCATTACTAGGCTAATTAAGTACCCAACTTGCTGATCAGCTTTAGGACAGTTTCAAGACCCCAGCAGGCTTCCAAAAGCCTTGAAGTACAGACTTTGCAGTTGAGCTATTTTTCCCCACGCTGCTTTGGCCTTATAAAATCCAGTTTATTCTTTAGCCACAGTTTAGGTGAGGAAAACTGACTGTTTATTAATGTCCTGTTACAGTGTAACCCACAACCCTTATGACATTTCTGTAACACGTGCATCCTTTTGACTCCATCTTTAGATCAATCACCTCATCTCCGCTGCTTTCCTCTAGGTCAGAGGACTCCTCTTCCTCACTTTCCTCGAACTTTTTCGGGGGAGGAGCCGTTTTTTTCTGTTTGATCTGATTCTTCGGGGTCTGAAAGAGAGCGTGAGCAGCACGTTTAGCTGCCGTGCTCATCCGGGTGGCCCGCGAGAGCTCGCTCCGGCAGGCAATTGTCCCCACCACGTGGTCGCCCTCCGGCCCCGGGGGCGCTCAAGGGGCCGCCCGGGGGCTGCGGGGTCGCGCCCGCCGGTGTGCGGGGCCTTCCCGGGGGCGCGCGGACCGCCCGGGAGCGCCGCGCGCTCCCACGTGCTCGCTGTCCCCGCGCCCCACGTGGCCGCACTGTGACGTAGCCCCGCCCCCCATCCCGCGCGCGCTCGCACGCGGGGCCCACCCGCGCCCCTCACACACACGGACCCCCCACCCCGCACCCCGCCGCCCTCTCCCCTCCCGCCCCGCGCCCCCGCCCGCGGCCGGCATACGGAGCGGAGCGGGACCGGGGGGGGCTTGAAACCGCTGCCTCCGGGCCCGCGGCCCCTCCCCTCGCCGCCATCTTCACGGCGAAAGAGAGCAGGCCTGGAGCCACCGCGCGGTCCGAGCGCACAGCGGGGAGAAGCCGGCCCGGCTCTCACCCAGATACGCCGCCATCCGCACCCACCTGCCCCGTTATGGCGGGATCCGCCCGCTGCCCGCCCGGCGGCTGCGCCCCGACGCCCTTACCTTGGTGATCTTCACCATGATGGCGGCGGTGCCTGGCGGCGCAGGGGCGGCGGCCGGGCTGTGTCGGGAGCGGGGCGGGCGCGTCCGGCGGAGCGGCGGCGCGGGGGGATCGGGCCGCGGGCGTGCGGCGGGAGCGGCGGGGACGCGCGGGTGGCCGGGCCGGGCACTGACACGAAAGAGCGAGCGCGCGCCCCTTCCGCCCCCTTTCCTAGCCCCGCGTCAGGCCCCGCCCCGACCGCCCCCGCCCCGACCAATCGCCGCGCGCGCCGCTCCGCCCGGCCAATGGCTGCCCCCGCCCCTCGAGCCGCTGCGCCAATCGCCGGCGCTCTGCGATCAGCCAACCGGGGGGCGCGTTACAGCCCCGGGGCCGTGCGGCCGGGGGCGAGCGCGGGGACACGCACCGCCCGCCCGGGAGGACTCGGCGTCAGCCAATGGGACGGAGGCAGCTGGGCGCCTGCGCGCTGATTGGGCGGCGGGGCCGGGCCAAGAGAGAGCACGTGGCAGGCGGCGGCCACGTGGTGGGGCCGGGCGGGGGTCCCGGGGGTCCCGCAGGTCCTGGGACCGGGAGAGACGCTGCCATTCCCCGGCAATCCCGGCTGCCCCGGCCGGGCCCTGCGGCAGCTCGGCGTCCGGCGTGGAACTCTGCCCGAGCACGCTTTTGCCTTCGGCTTTGGGACTGGGCTCGCCCTAGCGCTGTCTGCCCCAGCGCTGTCTCTGCCACCCATTTCCGCCTCGCCCCGCATCCCCTCCCCGACCCTCCGGAGGCACCAAGCACCCGTGAACAGCCTGAAGAAGCATCCCTAGGAGCCGGTCAGTGTGCTGCTGCTGAGGTTGCAGTTGGCACCCTCTACTGCTTCAGGCTGGGAGAAAAGGCCCAAAGGGGAAGAAAAAAATAAGCCTGTGCTTGCCTGATGGATACTTTTGAATTCAGTCACTGCAAGAAGACACCGCCTTTCTCCCTGTGGAGTTTTTCCCCAGTGGCTATAAAGTCGGGGTAGAAATGACCCCAGGACAGAATCAGCACCCCTCTTTCACTTGTCACTCTGCTAGCAGGGCTGAGTTCTGCCTTGCCCCTACCTGACACAGAGTGGCCTCCAGTGCTGGGGTTTCCCCACAACCTTACATCCCCTACCACTTCAAACTGGGCATTCAGCCAGTTCCTGGGGGCTCCTGACTCAGGCATGGGTGACTCCAGCAATTTGCCCTTCCAAGGCCTACTTGAGATAAGCAGCTGACTTGGGGAACACGAGATGCTAGTGAGCCCTAGAATAAAAATGCAGACTCTCAATGAATGCTGTCCTGCACAACCCTGATGCCCTTGAGGGGACACCCCAGGATTGTTCAGTGTCACCTGAAGCAAGGGACACACTGTGGGTGAGGCAGAATACCTGGCTGCTAGCCTGTCCTAGTGCCTCTTTCTCCTCTGCTGGGTAAGGAGAGGCAGTTTCCAGGCAAGATGAGTCATAGGGGACCTGCTCACTGAGAGTTGTGATCAGTCAGCCTCTCCAGGAGTAAGCCAAGCCTGTGAAGAGCCTGCCACCATAGCCAGTATGGGGAGGGAAGGAGCTGGAACAGCTGGGAATGCCCATGTCCCAGCCCTGGTCACATACATGCAGGCAGATGGGGATCCCACTTGGGGGGGATGTGTGAAAACCCCTTGTGTTGGGCAGCTGGACTCTGCCTGTGAAATAGCAATGTCTGGCTCATATCCCACTGTGTGCTGCAGGAGCTGTCCCCAAGTGGGGACACTGCATGGGGGAAGGAGTGACACAGACCAAGTGTGGCCCAATGGGATGCAGAGTGATGGAATGGAAGACAGAGAGACCCGAAAGTGATTTTTAACTGAAGCAAGAACTGATTTCACTCTCCTCATTATGCATGTAGTGCAATAAAATTGTGTACCATGATTGCCTGAACAGCTCTGCTGCCTGTGCTGGGGCTGGCCTTGGTTCCTCTCCATGCTGTGTGAGGCTGGTTTGCCATGAGAAAGGTACAACTGTTGCTTCAGCCAGGGGCAGTTTTGGCAGCTGGGACACTGCGTGTGTCCAATAACAGTGCCAGCAGTGGGATCTGCAAAGGGCTGGGCTGGCAGCTGGCCAGTCTTGGTTCCCAACCCTGGCAGGGGACTTCTCAGTATGGCCTGTGTTCTGTCTCTTTCCCCAGCAGTGTGTTGGAAGGTTGTCCTTGCCTATGGCATCTCTGAGGCTGCAGCACAACCCAGTGTTTGGGGGAAGGAGCACAGCACCCTGTGCAAGGGAGTGAGAGGCAATGCTGCCCACAGGGCTGTGTAAATCCGTGTTCCATGTCAATCCATGCTCTATCAATCCATGCACTGTGTAAATCCATGTTCCATGTCAATCCATGCTCTGTATCAATTCATGCTCCATGTCAATCCATGCACTGCGTTAATCCATGCACTGTGTCAATCCATGCTCTGTATCAATCCATGCACTGTATCAATCCATGCTCCATGTCAATCCATGCACTGTGTTAATCCATGCACTGTATCAATCCATGCTCTGTATCAATCCATGCACTGTGTCAATCCGTGCACTGTGTTAATCCATGCACGGTATCAAAGCCATGCACTGTGTTAATCCATGCACTGTGTTAATCCATGCACGGTATCAAAGCCATGCTCTGTATCAATCCATGCTCCATGTCAATCCATGCACTGTGTTAATCCATGCATGGTATCAAAGCCATGCACTGTGTCAATCCATGCACTGTGTTAATCCATGCACTGTATCAATCCATGCTCCATGTCAATCCATGCTCTGTATCAATCCATGCACTGTGTTATCCACGCACTATTGAGCAGGTCGGGATAGGGCTCAACCCTGCCAGCTGCTGTTGTGGCCAAAAAGGGCCCAGGATGCTGCAGGGAGGAAAGTAGCCAGGACATTGCAGATGCCAGTGTTTAGGCTGAGCTGTTCCCTGTATCCCATGTGTGGCCAGGATTTCCAGTCAGCCCTAGCAGTGGGCAGGAGGACAGACACTTGCCAGAGTGGAGCAAAGCCAGCCTTTTTCTGGGACACACCATATTGCAGGGCTGTCCCAGTGGCACAGCACAGCCCAGCTCCTCTGCAGGCAGTTCCAGGAATTTCAAAGCTGAGGGAAGTCTCACAGAGAAACATCAGCGAGAAGGGTAATTTGGCCAAAAGAGCAGGTTTAACAGCTCTATTTGTGCAGTAAATACACTTTAGGTCCTTTTATGGCTGTCTCTTGTTGTAGCATGTCTGTGGCTTGGGAGTGTTGATCTAATTCCACAGTTAAAGGGAATTTAGCTGATTCAGTGGAGACCCCAGGAGGGATTTGCCATGGATTCTCAGTTTCTGGCATAGCAGACCCTCACCCCTGTGCTTTTCCCGAGCCTTGCAGCTCTGGGAACACCTTACCCGCCTGCTGCTGCCCAGAGCTGGGGGGGAACTGGGCTGCGAGGCAAACGCGGCTGCCCAAAAGCCGGGAAAATTGGGTGGCCAGCTCGAGGGAGAACCCCGCAGGAATCACAAATGAGGTGAGTGAGTGTCCCCAAACGCCCTGTTCAGCCTGTGACCGGTCGCTGCTGAGTGTTTCCACTAGATGGTGACAAAAGGCTGCCTGTCCCCAGTGAGAGCCCGCGGGGACACCCGGCTCCCCCAAACCCGCTTCCCTGGGTGCAGCTGAGCGGGACATTCCGCCCTGCCTCCTTCGTAGTTCCCTGGAGATCCCGGGACGCATCTGATACTCGCCGGATATCAGCAGCAGCCAAGTGCAGTCGGGAGAGGAGAAGTTTTACCTGTGGCTGATGCAGGTGTCTGCTGCCAAAAAATTGTCAGGGATCTCCAGCAGACACCCAGTGGGTGCTCAGAGAAGGGGGAAATGCGCTAGAAAAGCAATCAAACATATCCCTGGGTGCCCTAGCCTGACATCACCTGCTATGTGGTCTGAGCAGTGGCCCGATGGGTATGGCATGGCAAAGGTGACAGCAAAAAAAAAAAACCCCAAAACACTGTAAAAGCAAATTTACCAATCCCAGGTCTAGATGCTGCTCAAACCCTCCTGAACAACCCCATATCTCACTGACAAATCCTTTTGCCCCCTTGGTGCCCACCTCACCCCATCATGCTACTCCCATGCCAGCAGGTACCACAGCTGATGGATGGTGACCCAGCAGCACCAGGCACTCAGGGCTTGTCCTCTCTCTTCCCAGCTGCACAGTTCCCCAGGCCCTGATTAACGCAGGACAGCAAATGAGATGGGACTGTGTAGTAGTCTAATTAAGTCTTTTCTTCATTATCCCCCTGTCTCTTGAGGAGAGTCCTCAAGGATGATGAGTATGAAGTGGGTGCAGGGCTTGCTGTGACAAATAGCACTTAATTCAAGTAGCCACAGAAGAGTGCACGTCATCTGCCTTGAAATGGCAGCTTGGGACATGCTGGCCTGCAGGGATGAAAGTCAACAGTGCCTGGCAGAGTATGGGATTTCTTCTCTGGGGAGCATCCTTTCTTGAGATGGGATGCTGCAGGAATTGGCATGGGCCCCTGGAGCCAGGCATACCCATTGTCACTCTGCAAATGCTGTAACCCAGTGCATCCTTCTGCCATTTCCTGGAGTTCAATGACAAGGAAACCTATGAATGACTCTCAAAGGGAGTTTTGTACATGCAGATTTAGTCTCCACATGACCTCCAAGTATTCCCTGTAGTGATAATTTCTGGTACACTGCAGGGGAAAAGGGGGTTTCTATTTCCAGCAGGCACCAATTCCCCTAGGATGTCCCTTCTGGCAGGCCAGTTCCCCTCCCCAACACCCCTTGCATGGAGCTGGCAGCAAGATCTTGTGGTCTGCCTGTGAGCCCCCAGCAAGCCCACACAGCCACCCAGAGCCTCCGAGCCAGGTGAACTCCCCTCTGGATCTGCTCAGCAGGAGAACAAGTGCAGCCCTAGTAAAAAAGGATGTGTGAGAGAAAAGTGCAGTAGGTGTGAGATAAAGACAAACCAGGACTGGGAGATGTGGAGCAATTTGGGTGGTGAGAGAAGACTTTGGGAGTACCCTTCTCTCTCCATTGGAGAGGAGAAACTCCAAGTGGAGGAAGTCAGTGAGACAGGAATAGACAGGCATTTTGAAGCAATGCATGCAAATCCTTTATAACTCAGGGGAAGTCAGTCTGGAGAGAAGCTACAGGTGATCCCAGTTCAGCAAGGCCAGGCCAGCAGCCAGAGCATGTCACAGTCCCATGCAACTGCACATTTTCCTGCATTGCCCTGCAGCATTCAGGAAGGCTTTCCAGGACCTTTGTGTAGACAGCCCAGAGGGGGAAGCTTCTCTTTGCATGGGCATTTCTGTGCATCCTACTCATCTCCCAGAGCTGGGGCAATAGGGAATAGGATCCAGACAAGCACTGGGTCTCCAGGGATGACTGTGAAGACATCCAAGTAAAAACATCTGCACACTCTTGTGGCTCAGCACATCTGCCCCTTGGTACAGCCCCACAGAGCAGTGACCTGGGGCTTTGTCTCCATTTGTTCACATTTTACCTGCTGGAAGCTCCCTCTGCTCCTAGGCCTGTGTTGGGCTATTTCCATTTCATGGCAGCTCCCAGGCACAAGGCCAGTGGAAGGCAGACGTTCTGCCTGGAACAAACCCAAACCAGGGGAATTTTTTTTCTTTTTTTCCTTCTCAATCAAAAAAAAAAAAAAAAAAAAAAAAAAAAAAAAAAAAAAATCTTCATTGAGTTAAAACTGGAAAAGCAGGAGTCTCTTTCCACTCCCCTGATAAGGTCACCCGTTTGATCCCCATATGGACCATTCCCTTAAGAACTGAACTCAATGATCCTTGTGGGTCCTTTCCAACTCAGAAGATTCGGTGATATCAAAGTTTATTTTTGTGTTTGTGTCTGAGTGAGGGAGTGAGCTCATCCCTGCTTGGGAGCCACATGCACCCATCACTCAGCAAGGGCAGTGAGCTGCATGGCATGGTGAACCTGGGGCTGCCCTGTGTCCTTACCTCTAGGAGCAGAACAGAGCCAAATAACATCAGGGAGAGCAGAACCACACACACACACACACACACACACACACACACACACGTGTCCCCAGTATAACATGTCCCAGCCTCTGCCAGGGAGCAAGAGCCAAAACTGCTCTAGGAAACAGGCATCAGTGCCAGTGGGAAGTGCTGGCTGGCTTCTTAAGCCCAGTGGGAAATGTTTTATTGTTCCCCCACAGAGCTTTTGTCCTGTGTTCTCCCAGCTGAAGTTGCCCACGGAGCCCCATCCATGCAGTTTGCAAAGCCCCTGTCCCAGCTTGCTTCTGTGAGGGAACAGCCACCCCAAGGGCTCCCAAGGTTGCATGGTCCAGCCATGGGCTGAGCTTTTTGGAAAGGGCTACTTTGCACTTGACTGTTCCTGCAGAGCTGAAGCAGCCTGGGTAGGTGTCAAGGTGTACAGACCACCTGCGAGCCTGGGAGAGGTCAGAGCTAGGGAATCAGGGAGACTGAGCCCATCCAGGCTTCACCATCCATCTGCCCCCCTGCAGCAGCTCCATCAAAAGGAGGTTAAAAGTAAGAGCTGAAGGTACTTTTCCAGCCTAGACCACTCTCAGGCTGTTTGTGCCTCATCCCAGCAGCACACTGGGCTGTTTCACTTACCAGCTCTCACCACAGAAATTCCCAGTGGCAGGATGTGAGATGAAGCCACTGCTTTGAAACTTCCTACGACCATAGTTAAAAATAAGACTCAGAGCAATAATTTCCCCACTGTTGGTGCCTCAGACATGAAAAACCTAGTCCTGAATGACCCAGTGGTGTCTCATTTAGCTGGGCAAGCTGTGGTCATGATGTCTGCATGCTGGGAGGGAGGTGAGAACATGGTTTCTTGGGGAAAAGTCGTCTCCTTCCCATCCTGTACAAGCCATCAGCTCATCTCCCTGTGTACGAAATGGCAGAGGAAGCTTAAAGCAGACTGAAAATTGCACTGGAAATTACACTGCATCTCTCCTGCTCAGTTTTAATTGTAGAGCAAAGAAAGAAGCCCATCGATTCATCCCACTGGGTAATTAAATGCTTAATGCTATTGACTATAAAGACATTATGGTCCAGCAGCCCAACACTAATGCATTAATAATCGCTTATATCATGGCAAGGAAGGGGCACGAGCTGCTCCTGAGGAACATGAGAGTTACGTGGGATGGGAGCACGCAGTGAAAAACCTCAGGGGCTGAATTAATGCCATGACAACCTGCAGGAGTGAGAGCTTATCCCAGGGAACAGGGGAACAGGGAAGGGCTACAAGGACCATGGAGGAGGGAGCAGCCCCTACCCCAGGGAAGCTCCCCTGGCCATGGCAGTGGGAGGGGAGTCTGGGCTCTGAGCATCAGTGCTGCCCCCAGCACAGCTCTAGGATATTGTCAGCCTTGGGATCAGAGAGATGAATCTGAGCAGTACAACCCTTTTATAACAAGCCATGGCAAAGGCATGAGAATGTCTGCCCACCTCCTGCCAGGCTCTACATTCCCAATAATTAGCTGTCTGCTTTAGCATATTTATTCTGCACATGATGTGGAGCACAGGGCAGAGCCTACACATTGCCTGGGATTAAGCACATAAAAGTGAGCTGAGTGAGCACTGCTCCAAGCTGGAGAGCCTGATTTGCTTGCTGGGAGAAGCAGAGTCAACCCTCAGAGCATGGTGTGCTGGTGGCTACTGTGCTTTTCCAGGGGGATCTCACCCAATGAAGGATGGAGGCTGCACTGCCTCCCACCTGCAGGGGCCTCAGAGCCCAGCACATGGCAGGAATCCCGTGTCCCATGGACAGGGGGGATGCTCAAGGGCCATTTCTAGAAGATGGAGGAAGGACCTGCAGCATCACAGGGAGAGCAACTCTTTTCAAAACCATCCTGTGCTGAGTTCTTTTCCACCTCTCCAGGACTGAAGGGTTGCCCCTCCAGCCATGCCACTCTGGGTTACCCCGCCTGCAACCACTTCAGGGAAAGAGCAGACATGGCCTAAAAAGACACCAGAGGCAAAATTTCCACCTAAGCTTTCAAATCCATGTCAACATCCCCCTGCCCAAGGATAAGGGGAGCCCACACAGCCCTTCCTGACTCCAGCATGAAAACCAAAAGCACTTGCAATTTTCTCTGAGCAAATCCAAGTACAGATCATGCTGTCAAACCCTTATTTGATTTGTTTTTCTGGTAGCTCTGCACTGTTTGCCTTCATTACTTTCTCTGCCCTGTGCCATAGTCCAATAATGCAGCATCTGCCCAATAGAAGGTCCATGGATATAATTTACAAGTAGTTGGCACCTTATGCCTTGTCTGGGAGGGCGGGCTCCCAGGGTACACTGCCGATTGGAAAATGTGTGGATTTTACAGTCATTCTCAGTGGGGTAAATAACCTCTGAGCACTGTTTGTAGCTTGATTTATCTTTGTGAGGTTGCAGTTCTCCCAAACATTTGATTCATGGCTTGAAATTGAACCTCTCTTAAGTAGATTTCTTTACAGAGTCTTAAAAAAAAAAAGTCTGGAAAGAAAGAGAAGGGAAGGTGCTTTCTTACAGCCTCAGGGATGAGGAAGAAAGTGCCTCTGGTGCTTTGGATATATCTGAAGGGGAACACAGAGCCAGGGGAGAAGGAGCACTGGTGCTCCCAGTGTCCCACCTCCCCAGGAAAGGCAGCCCTGACTGGGTGAGCTGCTGCATTTGCTCTAGAAAAGCCTTTCTGAGGCTGAGAATACACACCTATGTTGGTAGATATGTGTGTATAACAGCCTCAGTAAGGGTTTGTTGGGTTATTAGGAAAGATATATTTCCTGAGGATTCTGTGAGGGTAAGGGAACACATTGCTGTGTCTCCACACTCCTTTGCTCTGAGGCTCTCAGATGTGCCCGTGCAGCGATGGGCAGAGGTTGGGGGCTGTGCTGTGGAGCAGTGCTTGCTCTGCACCCTTTTTCAGGAGCAGAGTGAATAATCACCACTATGGGTGCCAAACCCTGCACCCTCCGGGCTGGGAGCCTCATAGCCTCGTGCCTAAACTTGCTGAAATTGATGCAGGTGGCATCGCCCTGTGCATTTGGGCTGAGGAGTGCCCAAACCGGTCCTGCTGCCTTGCTGGGGCTCATCCTGTGCCTGCATCCTCACCCTGGCTGCAGGTATCACTCCAGGGAAACAGCTCCTTCACCCAAAATGCTTCCTCCTGCAGGGCCAGCATCGCCCAGGTGAGGGTGATAAAAGATCCCCAGTGGATGAGCAACAGCCTGGGAGGGAGCAAACCTGTTTGCAAAGGATCTCACTGGGAGAAAGGTCGAGGAGAAAAAGGGGAAATTTAAGGGAAAGTCTAAATATTTCCACAATGGTGCCAGGTTTCTCTGTTTTAATGGGTTGTCTTTGGCCCCATCACACTGTGGGTGAAGGTGCAGAGAGGAGAAAGGCAGTTTCTGTCCAGGGCTGCCCTAGGCCCCCATGAACACCTGCAGCAGTGCAGGTCTTAACACAGAGCTTGGTCTCACCAACCACCTCCTGCCAAAGCCTTGGCCAAAAAACCAGCCTGGGACAATTGAAAAGGTCCTGCAGACTGGCCAAGTGTAGGGGACCACACTTGGGAAAGTGACCACAATGGGAAAGAGCTGTTCCCACTTCTAACACAGAGAGGGGAGATGAGTGCATCCCAGGTGCCTGCCCTGACACCAGCTTTGCTGGAAAACCAGCTAAAGGTAAACCTAAATGAGTCCAAAAGAGCACTGAGCTGTGCTTGCACTGTTGTGACTGCAGGATTAGTGCAGTGTTCCACAGCCTGAGCTTCACCCTCTTGGTATTGAAAGTGTATTTAGCACAGAAATGACTGGAGGGTGCAGAAATGCACCAGGCAGGAATAGTCACACTTAGCTTACTCTTATTGAGCCACCTCTCTTTTACCCAGTGCCTCAGACCAAAGGGGCACAAATCAGGACCCATTTTTCTGCCTCTGCTGCCCTTGCTCTCACCTGCAGAAAGGAGATCTTGCTCCTGCCACCACTGAGTCTGGAGCAAAGGCAGTGGACAGAGGGGTTCAGAGCTACAGCAGCAACTTGGGGGCTCACAGAAAAATGCCTGGTTGTTTTCTGGAAAAAAAAAAAAGTTAAATCCTTCTCTTGTAGGATAAGCCCGGTTTTGTGGGGCACAGAGCAGCCTCTTGGAGGAGGGAAAATTAGAGCAGAAGGTCCTGAAGATGCCAACAAGAATCATCTGGCCACATCAAACTCATGAGTGTCCCAGCTGCCAAAAGCAGTTACTGTGGAGTGACCTCTGAATTCACACCCTCTGGTGCTGCAGCACAGGAGGGGACCTGCCCTCAGCAGCAAGGAGGGGACACAGCTGAAGCAAGTCCCTTGGCAGAGCAGTGGGACCATGTCTCCCTGCAGTACTGCTTGGAGATGCTCTGGCTCCCTCTGGGTATTAAATAGAAAGGATATCAGATTGCTTGGCTTGGTCTTTCCTGTTGTTTTCAATTGTTCTCCCAATTCCTGGCTCAAGCACAGTGACCAAAATCATCACTGTGACAGAAAAGCTGGGTGTTGGGACATCCTGAATGGGGCTGAAGATCCCCAAACCAGTTTCTAATAGGTTTGGAGAGGAAACCATGGAGGATGCAGAGGGTGCCTCACTGCTGATCCCGGCCTCTCCCAACACACGCCCCGCAGAATAAATGCAAATGGGTGCTTTTCAGTCCAATTAGCAACTCTTCCCGTGTTTTCTTTCTTTTAGCTTTTTGCTGCTGTATATCTGATTCAATCATCCTTAACTGAATCAGCAGAAATGCATCTTATCTATCTCCCTTCTTTCATGGGAAGGGCCTGCAGGAGTCCTCACCCAGCCCTCAACTTGCAGATGATGCTTGAGCACAGCACTTGCTGCTGTGTTTCAGGTTCCTGCCAGATGGACTCACCGCCTGTCAGTCGGGATTGCCACTGAAAAATAGGAATGAACCCCAGCTCAAACCATTTGCTTTTCCATCTGTGCAAGGCGGTTGTTTAAATCAGCACTGGTAGAGAGGTTTGGAGCTGACACCAGAATAAGTTTGGAGAAGTGCAGAGCTGCAGAGGGATGTGGATCTTCCTTTAGCCAGAGCAGAAATCACTGGAAAACACCAGAGGAGCGAAGAGCTCACAAACCCTCAAGACAGCTTGAGCCTGGCATTGCTAACAGGCTCCCAGGATGGCTTGGGGCTGTAGGTGTGGGAGAAAAGAGCAGAGCAGGCAGCAGCAATATCCTCCCCACTCCTTATTAATACAGCAGTGAGGTTTGATGGGTCTCCTAAATTATAATGTCTTTCTTGTCATTAACTTGATTTCTTTCTGGTGACAGCAGCAGAAAATTGGTCCCAGCTGTTCTGAGCAAGGGATGACAAATTAAAAGGAATTAAACAAGCCAAGTGCTGGAGGGGCTGGTGTGCAGGGGAGGGGGTGCTTTGGGCCAGAGATGGCCGAGGAGGGGGGATGGGTTGGGATGGGATGGGTTGGGATGGGTTGGGATGCTGTCATAGGGGTAGTGGGAAATGCCAGGAAGGGAGAAATGGGTTCAGGGCTCACACTTCTCCCTGCAAGCAGGACACTGAAAAGCAGGTGCCTGCCACAGTGAGATCTGTCTGGGGAGGGGACAGCCCTGTGTGTGCTGAGGCTGCTGCCATGCAAGAGGACACATGGAATCTCAGGGATTTCCCCCTCCGAGGAACATTTCCTGCCTGGGGATGAAGGAGGGCAGTGCTGCTGAGCTTCTTTGCAAGCCAGTACAAGCGTCAGGCAGCAAGGAGTTTTTATCAGCTGTCCTGGAAGAGGCCAGGCACAGGAACTGAGGAAAAACAGATCTGTCTGTGTCTCCATTTTCTGCTGCCTGTTGGCAGCTCTTGCCCCTGAGGCACTGCCTGCCCTGCCAGGTCATGGAGAGGGTCATGGAGAACCCGTCCATCAGTTTCTGCCAAATACCTGCTGGGAACCTGTGTCCTCCTAGCCTGGCAGCCCCGGGCTGCTTCCTGTGTGAAGTGCACAGCTTTCAACCTGACTTGTAGCCCCAGGGCCAGCTGGAACCATCCTGAGCCTGATGCGAGCTCCAGGGGCGGGCAGGAGGGGATGTCTCATGCTCAGTCTCAGCATCGTTAATGTGAGATGGTCATTAACGCGTCACAGTCACTCCACCCGCTCAGGAAAGATAACAAGAAAAATGAATTTGGCCTCCAATCCTCTCAGACAGGTTTCTCCAATGTGCCACATTAAATAGTCCTGAACTGAGAAGACAAACTCGCCCTGGCTGCCACGATAAGCACAAAGAGTGATAAACCCACATAATTAAAGTCTGTCACTGTAATAACGTTGAAGCAGAGACAGCTGGAGTCTAGCCCTGAGCCTGGGTCCACACCTTGGGTTTTACTTGTTTTCATTCAAACTTATTTTGGGGAGATTCAGCCCAAGTACTGCTGGATGCCAGGAGAGAGGGGAAAATGCCATCTGGGCATGGTGGAGTGGAGGAGCAAGGGCTGGTGTTCCCTTCCTGTAACACAGGGAAGTCCTTAGCAGAAGCAAATACCCTTGAAACCATATTTGAAGAGGAGCTGACCTTATAGAAAAGGACGTGGCTCATAAGGAGGCATTCCCCTTGAGGTACTACACCATTGCCCTTAGGAGCCTGGTCAGGGACAATAGGGACTAGTCAGGGACCAGTTTCACTGGTCCTAAATATATATAACACTGGATAAAAGTTAGCTTTTCCAGTCTGGGCTTCCCAGCCTTCCTCTTCATGCTGGAATTTGCTCTACCTCAATGAGACCCAGAGGGCTGGTGTCCCCTCATCCATCACATCTCACCCAGGGACCAGGGCAGACCCTGGGATGTGTGTGCTGGGTCAGCACAGCTTGTGGGGCTGTAGGAAAGCCCTTTGCAGATTTGTCCTCCAGGTCAATCTCAGGGCCCTGAGCACAATCCCCAGTCCTGCCAGCAGTCAGTTATTAGCAGTCCCCACTTGCCTCAGAGCTCAGCCATCCAGCCCACTTTAATCCACTTACTGCAGCGCTAATTATCTTTCCTCACTTTCATTTCTTAACCAAAGTGTCCCCATGAACAAAATTAAGCCTCACACTTCTCTGACATAAATTCTGCCATCTTTAGCAACCACACAGTTGCTACAGGAGAAGGTGTGGGCTAACCAGTCTCTCTCTTCTAATCCATTGTGGTGGGGTTTTAACCCTGCCCCAGCTGATGCCTGTGAAGGTGCCCAGTGGCTTTAATGGGTTGTCCCTGCTAGACTGTGGGGACAACCACATTTTCATTGCACCTCTGTCCTTCCCCTCACCCTGCCAGCAGAACAGTGGGATTTCAGACACGGAATGACACACAGTCCTTCACTTCTTAGAAATGCCCTTTGTCCCTCTAGCTCTTGTGTTTTCCCTCCCTGTGTGCCCTCAGGTGGGGAGGGGTGGGGTACAAGGACCCCATCACTTCCCTGCACGTGGCCTCATCCCTCCATGGCTGTTGGGTTTGCTGTGACACAGAGGAGACTGTCCCTAGTGCAGGTGACAGTCACAGTGCACCACTGCTGAGTCAGCCTGAGCATCCAGAGCTGCACCTGAGCTCCTCCATCCAGGCCCTTGGCTGGGCTGTGCTCCCCACGCTGCCCCTTCCCAGCCTCCCTGCACTGCATGGCTGCCTGGAAGCTGATTTCTGTGAGAATCCTGGCTCTTGGGAATGCCACTGAGGAGCCAGGCAGGAAGATGGGCTGCCTCTGGTATGGACCTAAAAACTGAGCCCAGAGGTGTCCCCGAGGAGCAGAATCAAAATCTACATATATACACTAGGGCCTGGACTAGAAAACATTCAATGGTCCCTTCCAATCTGAACTATTCAATGAATCTGTGATTTCTTGCTTTTCTGTCTGCCCCCTGCCTATCTTGTAGGGACTACATGTTGGCTTTTCACCACCACCACTAGCCTGGAATAAGGGGAATAAATGAAATACAGTTCGAAAAGCAGCCTAAGCTCAAACCCAGCACAGTTTCCTGACATCTACACTTTCCTGCTTCCCTCCTCCCCTAACAAAGACTGAGATCTTGGTGGGAAAGGCTGCTGTGCTGCATCCATGGCTGGGCAGCCCAAACCTGCCCCCCAGCCCAGCCCTAGACAGGGACTGCTCATTCCCAGACTCACACTGTACGAGTTTTCCCCATCCCATGGCTGTGTGAAGGAAGGGAAAAACAACTCTTCCCTTGAAACCATTTTGCCTTGAAAAGGGGCAGCAAAAAATCCGCTGGCACACTCTGGAGCCATTTATCATGCATACAAATATACAAGGCAATTGCTGTAAAACTTGAGTTTGGCTTGGAAAAAAAACCCCACCCCATGCTTGTTGCAAACAATCACAGCACAAAAAAAAAAGCCTTACAAGGCTGGGGCAGCCTCATAGATGGATTGCTTTTTAATCCCCAAAGCTATGGTGATAAATCTTTTCACTGGAAGCTCTGGAGATACTGTGTCACTCAGGGCATGCGGCAGCGTGGGGGAAAACAGTTCCAGGAGCTGAGCAGGCACAGGGATGGGGGGGCAGGAGGGTTCTCCAGCAGCCAGGAGCAGGTGATTAGGCAGGAGCTGGCAGTTGGACAGAAGCTGCTGTAAGTCTGGGAGGACAGATGGACAAGTTTTGGGGAACAGCTCTTCAGAAACAAAGTGTTTGGAGAGGAGATGGTGGCATGGAGCCCAAGCTGACCACGTGCTCTCTATTGCAGGGACAGAGGGATGCTTCTCCCAGCTCCGAGTAAAGACATTGAGCAACGGCATCCACACATTCCCTGCATCTCCTGGCCCCTCAATTTACCTCTGTTCTGACCCATCTGGGGTTCTCTGGGCTCTGAAATATTTGACTTCCAAGCCATGTTTTGAGAGTCAAATAAATTCTGCCCAACCATCCTGAGGCACCAGTCATTCCCCTGGGCAGTTACACGGGTGGGAGCAGTGGGAACAATTTGCCCATCCTTGCCTTCTGCATCTCTTTGTCCCACAGGTCCCTTTGTTTCTATACCACCTCCCTGGCAGGAATAATCCCTCTAATTTATACTGGGAGGGTGGCAGGGGCCAGGCTGATCCTGAGGGCTCAGGGCAGTGGGGAGCATCATTCTTGGAGCAAACAGCTCTGTAATTCCCTTCCTGGGGGCTGCAATGAGCCTGAGGCAGGAGGGAGGCATCAACCACTGCCTTTCCAGTGGTGGAGAGCTGTAAAACACTCTTCATGAAATCATTCTCCCCGAGGAGATCAGTTCCTTTTTTATTAGGTTTCATGCAGATTTTACTATTAATTATAGGATTAAAGGAGTTTCCCAGCAGCCTTTGATTCCAGCATCTCTTGGGAGCCCGGCTGGCATGTGGTACCCAGGAAGTCTCCACATCATCAAAACCCAGCCAGGGGAGCAAAGTTTGCCCATACATCTCCACCCAGGAATTGCCACCAGCCATGCTGCAGCTACATCTCTGCCAAGCTTTTGGGATGTTTTCCAGGGTGATCCTGGCCCAGCTGTGCATGTGGAGCGGGTGGTGGGGCAGCCCCAGCATCACCACCCAAAAAATCAGGGCTTGAGCTGCATATTCTCCTCATGCATCTCAGAGAGGAGAATTTGGGATCACCAAGGAGGATAGGGAGCCCCAGGTCAGGAGATGTCTGGGCAGCTGGGAACACAAGGCTGGATAAAAGCAAAGGCAGTGCCTCACCTTTCTGGCTGCTCTGAACTCCATCCTGTCCTGCAACTGAGGATCCTGTAAAAAAAACCCTGGGAACACTCACTCTGACACTGATCAAAAAGCTTGAGCTGCAGCAGCCACAGCTGTGTCCCTGCACAGCCTGGCTGTTCAGGAGCAGCAGGACAAGTTTGCCCAATGTGCAGCATGAGGGACCCCAAAGCTCCACACAGGCGTCTGTCACTACATTATAAAATACTATCGACTGCCTATTAAAAAGCCATTCCCTGGAGATTTGTGGCTGAGGAAGCAGCTGGGTGAAGTGAGATGGGGCAATAATGGCCATCAAGGAGGCATCAGTCACATCCACCCACACAGCAGCAACGAGGGGCCCCACATGGCTGCCAAGGTGCTGTCCCCTGCCAGGACCATCACCAACAGGAGAGAGAGAGAGAGAGGATGAAATAGACAGATCTCAATGCCCTCAGCCACACTGAGAGAGGCTGCAAGCAGACAGCAGGACCCTGAAATGCAAAATTACTGCAGCCCAATGCCCACCTCACCCAGCAGCACCCATCAGGACCCCATCAAGAATCTGCCCATGGCAGATCTGGCTGTGGGATGGGGAGCAAGGGAAGCCAGCTGCACTGTCTCTGAACTAGGGACTGGAGGGAATGTGCAAGCCCCAAACCCTTCCTCTTCTTGGTCACTGGCCTGGCTGTGGTCCCATGGAATGTGCTTAGGAGGGGCTGGAAGCAGAACAGCAGCTGCCAGTGCTCTGCCTGGGGCTTGCTCACCCAGTATTTCTGCTCAAGCAAGCCCCAGGCTAGCCCATGCTGACCAGAGGCATGGCCATGTGATGCTGAGCCAGGGGAGCCTCCAGAGCTGGCCGTGAGGGAGTTTGGGTTGAGTAAGATGTGCAAAACAAGAGCTCAAACTGCTTGGGCAGTCTCTCAGCTCCCATTTCAGATCCTCAATATTTCATCCTGCAGGACCTGGTGTACATGGGGAAGGCAGCAGCATTGATCTCAGACAGGAAATCGATGGGTCCTTCCAGCCTGGGAGAGCATGACCAGCCTGCCCACGCTCCCTGGCATTTTGGTGACATTTTCTAAGCCGTGTGTCTGGGGAAGGACTGATGGCCACGGCTCCAGAGGCAGCTGTCCCTCTGCAAAGGCCCCAGCCTCAGCCTGAGAGACCAGGAAGGGTGCAGGCATCCCCCTTGTGCCCTCTCTGCTGTGCCCTCACTGTCCCTGGACCTGCAGAGCCACCACAGCAGCAGAGACCCCAGGGAGATCTGGTGAAACACCCCTGGTGTCCATCACCCTGGCATGTGGCCCATCTGTCACCCTCCCCAGGAGCATGGCCTGGGTTCAGTCCCATGCTGGGAGCAGAGCGGGGTGCTGGAGGACACAAGCAGGGCACAAATCAGGCCAGTGGCTTTTTTTAATTCTCAATGAGGCTAAGCCCATGCAGGGCAGGGATGGAGGAGAGCTCCCCACATTCCCCACAAGTTCAGGTGACCATGGTGAGCAGAGGAAGAAGAGATTGGCACCTACCACATGCTGGTCAGAGAGGGGAGAGGGGAGCATATTCATGTGGAACAGACAGTCATGGAGCTCTGTCTTGGCACAACAGACAGCCTGGGGATCCCTTTGTCCCATATTTTCCCCCCATGGACTCCAGCTCTGGAGGGAGCAGCCGTGCTCCTTCCCTTGCCTTCAAAAGGGCTGGGAATGCAGGGCATGAGAAAGGCTGGGAGCAAGGAGCTGTACCAGGCACCAGCTGGCACCACTGAAGAGATGTGCCAGAAAATCAGGGTCACATTGGTGCCAGACAGCCCTGAAGAGGTCTCAAGGGAGAAGGCACCCACAGACCGTTTTTCCCCCATAGGATTTTTCCATAATCCCAGGCAAACCTCTCACATCCCCCTGCGTCTCAACCCAGGTGCATGCACCTCTGGGGGCACCCATCCATCCCTGTGTCCCAAAACAGCCTGGGATGCCTAAGCCCCTGCCTCCAGTACCTGCAGGTTCACCCCACTGGGCCAGGAGGGATGGAATATTTTTAGGGATTGCTGACATATTCCCAACAGGGAAGTCAGCTGTCCCTACACCACAAGGGATGTCCTGGCCTTGGCCAGGCCTGGTGCTGAGGACAGTGGGATGCATTGCCATGCATGCAGGGCACAGCAAGGCCACTGCCACCATGTCCCTGGAGCAGTGCTGCTGACACAACCAGCCTTTCCATCCCAGTGGGGCAGCACAGAGAGGCTGGGATCCCTCCATCACTCCCGCCCCGCTCCCCACCACAGGATGAGTGCCACAGTCAGATGGATGCTGGTGGTGAGGAAAGCTGGTCCCAGAGTCTGTCCCTTAATCCTCCCACTCTTCAGCAGAGGGACATGGCCTGGCCCCTGTCCATGTCCTCCAGCTCGTACTCCTCAGCATCAGAGAGGGGCAGCCCGTTGGCGCCGGGCACGGGCTCGCACTCGGTGCTGCGGGTGGTGGTGCGGGTGACGCTGGGCGAGTACTTCCGTGCCCAGGGCCGGCGCTGGCCGGGGTGGCACATCACCTCCTTGAACATCTCCCGGAAGCGGGTGGACATCACGTTGTAGAGGATGGGGTTGGCAGCCGAGCTCAGGTAGAAGAAGACGCCTGAGATGATGTGGACGTACTGGAACATGTGGAGCATGTTGCTCGTCCAGGTGGAGACAAAACTCCAGACGAGGCGGTCGGTGTGAAAGGGAGCCCAGCAGATCCCAAACACCACCACCAGCACGACTGTGGGGAGACAAGGAGCTGGTGTTACTGGGGGGATGGGGATCACCAACCCCACAGAGATCTCCAGTCCCTGGCCAAGCACTGCCCCATTTCAGCTTTGGCCATAGCAAAGAAGCATGAGAGAGAGGAAGAAGGAGAGGGGAAAGGTCCCCTCAGTGCCTTCTGGACTTGTCATGGCAGGGCTGCAGGTCTGGAGAGGATCTCCTCCCTCCATCTCCTGCCAGTGCTACTTTAGGCCCTTCTGTGCTGCACTTCTCCACTCCTCACTGATAGGCAGCTGGCCCTGTCACAGCCATGCAGCACAGCAGAGGGACTCACTCTCCTATTGGCATCCAGCCTCCAGAAACCTGCCACCTTCACCAGCAAAGTCCAAGGAGCACGAGCTATCTGAGACCTTTCCTTGTGCTCCTGTTTTGATTTGGGTTTTTTTTGTTTGTTTGTTTTATAACCCAGCTCTGCTGATGGAAAGAAAGGGTGCAGGTATGTATATGTACAGGTAGTCCTGGGGTCCTCTGCCATACCCATGCCACAATACATCTCTGTGGCATGCAGGGACAGGTCCGTCTTTGTCCCCAGCCCAGCCCAAGTGCCTTGGAAAGCAGAGTTACCACTTGTCTGGGATGTGATGGAGGAGCAGCCCTGGCCCTGCCACTGGGCTGGGAAATCTGCCATGGCTGTGCCATCAGGGGACTGGGAGCATGAGGAGGTCAGCATGCTGGGGAGAGGCAGCTACCCAAGGGCAGCCAGCTCCCACTCCTGGGAAGGGGGCCAGAGGCTCTGGGAACCATGCTGGGGAGGGGAGCAAGAGTGAAGAGCAGTGGGAAAGAGGATTTTTCAATCCAGCCTTGGGTCATTGCCCTGCTAGAATTACAGAGGCTGTGGGGCTGGGCAGAAGTGCTGTCCTTCTGGGAAATCCTACACTGCCACCAGCATTTGAGGTCTGGGGGGAGGGATGGGAAGTGGGTTCTGCCATCCCAACCCACCTCCTTTCTCTTTCTCACCCTGCACTTCCCTCAAGGAGGGGATATAGTATGGCTTGGAGGGAGCTGGCCCAAGCAATCCATACTGCTGGACTAGAATCAACAAATCTGCCTTTGTCCCAACACCTCAGACCCACAACCTTCCTCTGGGACGACCCAGCCTCGGTGCTCTGGACTGTTCATGACTCAGTTTCCCCCGAGCACCCTCCCAACACAGCCTTGGAAGATACTCCCTGGCTCTGCCACCCCCAGCACCGACTCACAGAGCATCTTTGTGACCTGCCTCCTCTTGACTTTCTTCTGCCCCCGGGAGTTGTGGCAGTTGCGGCTGCTGCCGGCCTTGGCTGCCAAGGCTTCCAGCATCTTTTCTTTCTTGAGCTGCAGGCCAATAAGAAGGTAGAGGACACTGATGGTGCCCATGGGCAGGAAGAAGAAGATTATGGTGGTGACCTGGATGATGAGATTGTAGGTCAAGCGTGGTTTCACCAGGGTGCAGATCTCTGAATCGGGCACCCGCCCCCGTCCCGGCACGTAGAGAGGCTGCAGCCCATGGACACTGGTATTGGGGATGGAGCAGATGACTGAAACGACCCAGATGGTGACAATGACCCTCTTGGCGTGGTTCCTGGTCACCACGTACTTGGCTTTGAGCGGGTGCACCACAGCGATGTAGCGCTCCACGCTCAGGGCTGTGACGTTGAGGATGGAGGCGAAGCAGACGGCCTCAAAGAGCAGCGTCTTGAAATAGCAGCCGCTGGCCCCCAGCAGGAAGGGGTAGTTGCTCCACATGTCGTACAGCTCCAGTGGCATCCCCAGCAGCAGCACCAGCAGGTCAGACACGGCCAGGCTGAACAGGTAGTAGTTGGTGGGCGTCCTCATGAACCGGTGCCGGAGGATGACAATGCAGGTGAGCGTGTTGCCCACGGCCCCCACCAAGAAGATCAGCAGGTAAATGACACAGACTGGGACAAAGAAGTTGGACCGTCGAGGTCCCAGGTACTTATCCCGCAGCTGCTCCTCGGTCAGGTTGGCATCCTTAGGGTCAAACAAGGTCTCTGGGTGAGTCCTGTTGCTAAGATCAGGGCTGATGGGCTCCACAGGGAAGTCTTGCTGGGGCAGGGGGAACTCGGAACTGGAGCAGTTGACATAGGGATTCATGGCTGGGGGAGAGATGGAGAGGTTTGAGGGATGCTTTCCCAACTTCTCTGCTCCCCCTGCTCCCACTGTCCCTCTCCCCACTGCTGTCAGGGTGCCGGGATTCTGCTGACCACCAGGGCTCTGCAGTCTCACACCCATCCTGCCCCAGACACAGCCTTTCCTTTGGGAAACCACACAGAACTTCCACCTAAACTCCCTCAGGCTTCCCGAGTGCTTTCTTCCCCATTTCCCATCCGCAAACAACCCTGGCAGCTCCCCAGTCTTCCTCAGCCCCTTTGTCCCATCAGGGAATGCTGGCAGGGTTGTACTTTTTTTCCTGCTCGGTAGGCAGAGCAGGATACAGCCCCAAAAAGCCAGACCCAAAAATCTCTCCTGGCCACAATTCTACCGGATATGTAGAATGGCTGGCAGGCTAACCAATAAAACAGCCAGAGGGAAAATTGATTTTCCAACACGATAAGGACTTACGGCTTGTTGGGAAACTCCAGATGAACGCTGAGGTCCCACCACCCCTGCGCCGGACAGGGTCAGGGCTGGGGAGGGAACGTGGGAGGGGATGGAGACTTCACTGCCTTAAGAGGCAGGCAAATGAAATCCTGCCGCTGCTTTCCCCTCGGAGCTCAGCTCGGAGAAGCCGCCTGCCCTTATCCACCTTCTCCCTCTTGTCCACTGTCAGCGGAGAGGCTGGGGGCTGTACCGGGGGCTTCCCTTCCCACCGCTGGCCAAACAAATCGCGGTGCCGAGACCCTGCCCCTGCCAGGGGCTGGCTCCTTATCTGCAAAGCAGCGCTGCCAAAAAGCTGCCCTTCAGAGAGAGGAAATATCGTTAAGGTAATAACTCCATTGACTCTGAGAGTCCCGGGGAGGGCGGCACAGGCGTCTGCTGCCCCTCCGGCAGCCTTCGCAACGCCGGCATTTGTTATTTGCCATTTGCGTGGCCTCGGTGGTCAGTAAAGCATCGATCAGCCCCACGGGCCGCCCTGGCACGGTCCCGCACGGGAGCCTGCGCAGCACCCGCTTGTCCGGGCTCACCTCAGGGAAATGCAGCGGCAAGGGACCCAGCGGCTTCCCGAGGTCTCCCGCTTCCAGATCTGCAGTCCCTGGGTCACCCGAATCTCCTCGTGAAGCAGGTGGCTCCAGCCGACTCCCGTCACCCTTGGGTGCGATGAAGTTGCTGCGCTCGCAGCATCGCCCCGCGCTCCCCGTCCGGCTCAGCTCCCTGCCCGTGCCCGGTGTGTGTCCGCGCTCCGTGTCCCGCTCAGCTCCCTCCCCGTGCCCGGTGCGTGTCCGCGCTCCCCGTCCGGCTCAGCTCCCTGCCCGTGCCCGGTGCGTGTCCGCGCTCCCCGTCCGGCTCAGCCCCCTCCCCGTGCCCGGTGTGTGTCCGCGCTCCGTGTCCAGCTCAGCTCCCTGCCCGTGCCCGGTGCGTGTCCGCGCTCCGTGTCCGGCTCAGCTCCCTGCCCGTGCCCGGTGCGTGTCTGAGCTCCGTGTCCGGCTCAGCTCCCTGCCCGTGCCCGGTGCGTGTCCGCGCTCCCGCCTCTCCTCCGTGCTTGAGCCCCCCGTGCCGGGGAACGCTCCTGCTTTGGCGTCGCGCAGATCCCCGCACTCACACGTACCTGCACGCACACACACGGAGCCACTCACGGTTCCTGAGCCCCACGGACGCTGTCGGGGCTGCGTGTCCCCGCTCCGCCCGCGGCTCCTCTCTCCTCCACGTGCTGGACCGCTCCGAGACCCGCCCGGAGCCGGAGAAGCCCCCGGGGCTGCCGCTCCGCCTGCGGGGCCAAGGGCTGGCGGCGGCGGGGTGCGGGCTCCGCGGCTCCGGGCTCTCCAGCCCGCCCCAGCCCCGCAGGTGGGGAGGAGGGGGAGAGGGAGGGGGTGCGGGGTCGGCAGCGCATCGTTCCGCCGCTCCGTGCGACGGGCGCGGGCACTGCCACCCCGCGGGACGGGGAGGTACCCCAGGGCACAGGGACACGCACCGGTCCCTTCATCCCCTCCGAGGGTGGCAGGGCGCAGGTGGACCCGGTCCCCGCAAGGGATGACACCTTGAAGGGCTCTGGCATCCCGGACTCGCCTCCTTCTGCCTGTCCCAGAACCATCCCACTCTGCACAGAGGCTCAGCTGAAAGAGCCCCAACAAGCAGGGCTGGATTCGAGCAGGCAGAACAGGGATCTTGGGGAAGGAACCTGCAGAGACCTGCCAGGAGGGACCTGCCAGGAGAGACCTGCCAGGAGGGACCTGCTGCCAGCCCCATGCCCCCCTCCCAGACGAGCTGAGCCCCAGCACAGCTCACTGCACTGCCGAGCCTGTGCTTGTGGCCAGGATGTGAGGAGATGCCTGGATCTGGTGGCCTCCAGCACCAGGACACAGCCCCTGGGGTCCTGCACAGCCCAATCCTCCTCCTGATGCCAGAGCACAGAGCAGATGGAGAAGTACCACTCGTTCCTCGTTTATTTTGCTTAAAAAAATTCCAGAGCAGGCGAGGGATGACAGGACAAGACCAGCAAAGCCCTGGGATGTCTTGGTAGCCCTGACCTGGCCCCACCTCTGCTCCTTGCAGCAAAAAAGCATCAATCAGAGTGGAGCTGGCAGAGCAAACACGCCAAGGGCAGGAAGGGTCTATAGCTGCCCTGAACCTTGACTTTCCTCGTGAAACCATTTTTTCCCCTAGAGGAGAGGAATTGCTGAAGCCAAAGGCCTGGAGGGTAAATGAGTGTAAACAAGACATTACTCAAGGGAAGAAATCAACAAGCTGGAAACAGTGTCTGAAACAGGGAGAGAGAAGAGGAGGAGTTGCTGCCTGATCCTATGGAAGTGAGGAAATGAAACTTCATCCCCTCCGGGGATGGAGACACAGTAAAACGGGGTTATGGCACAGTGCTGGTGACAGCTGGGACAGGACACAGGGACAGCAGCAGGATGATGCTGGCAAGGGCTCAGCAGGGCTGTTTCAGTAGATGCCAGGATGGGTGACAGTGCCAGGGAACTGGCACGTTGCAGGTCACACCCCCTGGGTGACAGAGCTACAAACAGTAAGTGATGAGGCAGGGATTTCTTTCCCTGCCTCCAGATTGTGCACAGGCTGTTTTCCCTGGGGGATGCCCGAGGCAGGGAACAGATCTGTGCCAGTGCAGAGGCACAAGGAGCCTCAGCATGAGCCCACTTAGGGATTGCAACATGGAAAGAAGCATTCCGGGAAATCTCGCTCCCTTCCATTCCTCATCTGTCTCCCTCTATTTTCTGACAGCCCTGGTGAGCACAGTCACACACAGTCAGCTCCCAGCACAGTCCCAGGTGCTCCCTGAGCTCTGTGCACTCTTACACTGCCATCTCCCCACCCTGGGGGCAGAGGCTGCTCCCTGCACACAGCCACAATGCCTTCAAGCATCTTCTTCCTCAGCTCTGTCTGTGCTCTGCCCCAAGGCTCAGCCCCTGAGCTCTGCACCTCTGTCCTTGTCCCTTCAGGAACCCCATGGCTCATGTGTCCTGTACTCCCAGGAGGATGAGGGGATGTCTCCTGGGACTGGGGTTGGATTGGAAGAAAGCAGTGAAGATGTTGCTGAGCTCCTGACAAACTTCAACATCTGTTTCCCTGAAGACTCCTTTCCTTCCTGAGGACATCAGGCATGTAGGAAGGATGGTTTGTGAGGAGCAAGGACAAGACAAAACTTGGTTCACTCCAAAATGAACCACGAGTCCCTTGAGGCTGTCAGATCCAGAATTCCAGGTGGTAGCAGATCTCTCTGTCCCATTTGCTGATTTAATTAACACCCTCTGGTTCTGAACACAAAAAGCTACCAAGCCACAGAGTGACAAGGCACTCAAGAGGGAAACTGAGGCACAGACACTCCCCTTGTCCCCTCTGTGCTATCCTGAAGCAGGCAAGAGCCTCTGGGTTGCATTCTGCTGCCACAGAAGGAAGCAGATGAGCAGCCCCTTCTCAGGCTATTGCTGCAGCAAATTTTCCAGGGCAGGGATGGCCAGCACAGACAGAACAGGGTCATGAAGCTTTTGGGCAAGAATGAACCCTCTCCCCTTGGAGAGTAAGCAAATCTTTTGGCCATGGGGATGTAAAAGGGGCTTCTCTCTCTGCTGGGAGCTGCGTACTCAAAGTTGCCCCTCTTTGGTCACCTGGAGATGACAAGCCTAGAGGATGCATTTCAGAGAGCAGGAGGATGCTTTTTTTTAGACCTCAAGGCCAGGAAGGGCCATACAGACCCACAGGGCACCAAACAGGCTCAGATCTGGATAGTTTTGCACAGAAAGGTCAGTGGGGTGGCCTTTTCAAACAGCCCTGCTGTGTTTTACCAATTTACTCTATGGGTAAAATGTATCCTTGTCTATGTGGGACACCCTCCTGTAATAATTTTTTAGCCATCACTCTCCTGTGCATTTCAACTCACGAACTCTCCAGAGGCCTTTTACACTGTGTGACAGCTGTACCCATTCCCAAAAACCTCACCTCAGCATTTTTACCTTCTCTTCCCTCTCACACAGCCTAACCAGGTGACATCTTAACCTCTCACAACAGTGGCAGTTGTTTCTAGATCTCCAAATCCCCTTTTCTGAGCTGGTCTTAAACTGGCCAGCACCTTTTCCAGAGTGCAGGCATCTGGTAAAGGAACAGCACAGAGCCTTTGCTCCCCTGGGACAGCGAGCCACGTTCCTATGGGATGCAGGGCTGATGCCCTACTCACAGCCTGGTGTTTTTCCCTGCAACAACTTCTGCACGTAGAGCCCCACAGCTCATCTGAGGAATAGCTGGGGAGGGGCGTTTCTCCTCTACCCCAAACGAGGCCGGGGAAAAAAGAAAAAAAAAACATTTCAATATTCACTGGGATAAAAGCAATCAGCTTTCTAAGGAACAGCAAAATTGGCCTCTGCTCCACAACTTGTGTCCCCCGGGTCTGCTGAGCAGACAGGGAAGGCAGGCACTCTGTGAGCAGGTATTCAGGCTCCATGGCAACCATAGTTTTGCTAATCACGGCCGGCACAGACTTGAAGTGCTTTTTCACCTGGCAGGAGCACTGGGCTTTTGCCATTAGGCTGAGTTGCCCAGGGCACTGTCTTGGCCGTGCCCCCTGGGCAGTGATGGAATTGGAGCAGGGCTGGTTGCAGGCCAAGGCATCCTGACAAGAATCTGCACAGCTCCAACTCTGTGCCCTCCACCCAGCACGAGGCTGGGGACCTCATGTTTTTTTTTTTTTTTACTGAGGTCAAAATGAATCACCCAAGATCAAAAAAGGATCAGATTATTTCATCCCAAGCTGTGGATGTGTCTGTTGGCCAGGGCTTTGCTAATAACACATTGTTTTCCTGTCTCCCCCTCGCCACCTCCTTTGGCTCCTGTCTGATGCTGCTCCGTGGCACCAGGCAGGGTCATCAGAGGTGGCAGAGCCAACACTGGGATTGCAGCCAGTAATGGAGATGGCATTTTGTACCTGGAGATGACAGATGCAAGAAGGGGGTGCCTTGTGGGCATCCATCCCACACTAAGGGCAGAGCTACCACCACATTTTCCTTAACCTGAAAAAGCCAAGCTTGGGGAAGATGAGAGGTAGCCCACAGCAGGTCCCAGGGCTGCAGCAGGGTGCTCTGCCAGCCCCAGAAGCAGCAAGCAAGCTGTGATGGAAATCCCTCATCCTGGCTGAAATCTGCTCTGTGACAAAGCTGTGGCACACTCGGTGGGCAGGAGGGACTCAGCACTGGCCAAAGCAGCCCTGCCTTTCCTCTGCAGCACAGCCAAGCCAGGGGACAGCCAAAGGAGCATTTTGCCAGGTGAAAACATCCTGGCCAACACATAATGAGCTTAGGACCACCTCATCCACAGCAAATCCATCTCCAAAATACATTTAAATGGAGCTTGGGTCTAGGGCATTTGACCATGCACCAAGAAGTCACTTCATGGCTTTATTTGTTACTGTCCAAGTCTCCTCCTTTTTGCGTTATCAGAAATATGTAACTGCATGGCACAGCACAGGGATGGCCTCTCTCCCCTCCCCTTGGTTCAGAGCCACTTGGCACTCACAGGTGGATTTATGGTGGCCCCCAGGCCTCCCCGTATTGATTGCCAGGACTTGTTACATCTCCCACTGGGCTATGGTAGATATTAATTCCCTGCCTATGCACAGCTCTCAGCACCCAATTCATGTCTTTAAATGTGCCTGGGAAGAGGCTTTCAGCTGGAAGGAAAAACAGCTGCTCAAGCTCTGCAAAACCTCATTTGCAAAGAACACTGGGTGAGGAAATGACATCTCTGGGATGGGATCCCATTTGCCATGTAGTGACTCACTCTCCAAGTCAAGATCAAAACCTCCAGTCATAAAGAAACCCCAATCAGCTACAGCAACATCCCAATGAAACACAAGCATGGCAGCAAACAGAGATGCAGGATAGAGAGGGAAACTCATCACAGGACCTGTAGCACTTTCACACGAATTTATTTGCAAATGAGCATCTCCCAGGTCTGGCATGAGACAGGGCAGAGAGGCAGGACCATGGGGGTGACAGGGATGAGGATGTGAGAGCATTGTTCTTCATGCTGACACCCCCAGATGCCAATTTACTCATCACATTAACGACACCACAATTTTCCTTATTGCTTTGTTCTTTGCAGTGCAACAGCTGGCAGCTTGGGAGGGTGGGAGCATCTTACATGGGTTGTTGGCATTTTTGCTGCTGGACTGGAAGAAAAAAGGGCTGGGGTGCAGCTTCCCTATGCAAGAATACCACACTCTGCTCCATGTCCTGTGACAGGATTTTACTTTGACCCTCAATTTCCAGGTACCAATAAACTTCAGGGCTGTATTTTTCCACTCATGTTTTGCATCCAAAAGAAATTCAACTAAAAAAAGTAGGACATGTGCTGACGTTCTTTTTTTTTTCCATCAGAAAGTTTATGCTGCATATAGAGAGAATTAAAGCTCAAAGAACATCAGGAGCCCTCAGAGATAATAACATGGAAACTTCAGCATGAATGAAAGTTTCCTGAGCCCCAGAAAGAAGAAAACATGCCACAAATGTGAATAAACAGCCGGAAATACTCTGTGCACTGAGAGAAGAAATCTAGCACATTGGTGGCAAGGTTCACCTGAAGCACAGGCAGCAAATGGCACCTAAATTTTGGAGACAATGCCAGCAGTGCTGCTGTGCCAGAGAACAGGGCATGCTCAGGCTCCAGTGGATCCAACCCCTTCAGAAACTTGTAGTATTTTGGTGCCAGCAAACTGGAGCTGGATATGAGAAGAGCTCCACAGTGAGCTCCCAGCTCTTTGTGCAACCTGCCTGAACATCCCTTTGGTTCAGGGAGAAAGGATCATCACAGAGGCCAGGGACACTGAAGCATCCAGGGCCCTGATTTTTGCTCTGGGATGGATCAGATATGATACCAGGATGGGCAAGAAGCAGAAATGTGAGAAATGCCATGGCCTGGGCTTTCGAGAGGGCTCACCTGCACCACTCAGGGCTGGCAGCATCAGCACCATTCTCCTATGCCTCAGTTCCATTTTGTGTTCCTGCCTGCCACAGCAGTTCTGAGGAAATTCCTGGTTTCTCCTCTCTTCCCTCCTTGAGGAGTTTCCCAGATGGAAAGGCAACTTTCCCCATCTCAGCTGTGTCACAACAAGGCTTGGGACATGCACACCCTGCTTCCAGCATCTCTGGGACTGCTGTGTAGAATCTGGGGCACAAACTCAACCCATGGAAGTGTTTTCTACCTGGTGGCCCTGCTGGGGCTTCCCAGCCAGGCTTGACAGCCTTCCACAAGTGTCTTGGCCTCTGGTTGCTTCTGTTCCCCAAAGTCCCCAAGAGCTGAGCTGAACATTTTCAGCCACTTCACCAGGAAGTCAGGATTAAATGCCAGGTCTGGCTGGGATTTCCTCTCCCTGTCTGTGCCAGACTGCTCTGGCAGCAGTGCTGAGTAGCAGCTTGGCACTGTCTGCCTGGATTTGGCCCAGATCCCATTTATTCCATGATTTTCCCTGGCCCACAGCCTCTCTACTTCTTGTTGACACTGTGGCAGCCTCCTGCTTTCAGCCCTGGCCTCTAATGTGCCCCAAATTTCCCTCATGCAGGGGAAGGGCTGCAGCCCCCAGACCTTGTGGCTGATGAAGAAAGCAGCAGTTTTCAGTGGAAAGCAGGAACTGGAGAGGACTTTGGTAGATTAGACACATGGTCAAAAAGTGGCACCTAATTCGCTCAGGACTGGTTTAAATCCCCTTCCACATGGCTGCCACTAATGATGGGCTTTAAATAAACAAGCAAATGCTGGGCAAATGGGAGAGACTTTCCTCTGACATCATGAAGCACTGCCTGCGATATTTCTCCTCTGACTCTCCCTCCACCCATCTCCCATCCCCATCTGGCAGGTTATTTCCATCCTGCTCCCTTTTCCCACCAACAACGTGTCCAACAGTACCCAAACCTGTGGAACGACGAGGTGTGAACGGGAAATCATCTGGTGCAATGCCACGAGCCGACATTCCAAAAGCACCAGGAGCATCACGTCAAACCCTCCCTTTTCTGGTGCTTTGCGTCTGCATTAATTTAGGTTAACAACATCCACCATAAAGTGATCAGAGCAGAGATGCTTCACCGTGTTCTGAGTTCGGACGTGGTGTCGGGTGATGGGAGAAATCCACTTGTCAGAGGGATGGTTCGGGGCTGCCCCGAGGTCTGGGAACACCCTTTGCTGCCACAGCCGCTGTTTTCCGAAGCGTCCGGGCTCAAATTCCCTGCACTGGGCTGGAGGAGAGCTCTGGCAGGGGGTGCAGCCCCCGGGACAGGGATGGCTCACGGAGGAACAGACACGCGGGATTTTTCCCGGGGTGTGTGGCAGCTGGAAGGAGGTTTCGGGGCATTTACAAACCGCACGGAGGGATGAGGGGTGACGGTCCCCGTTTTCCTCCCCGGGCTGTGGCCGCGCCCACGATCCGCGTCCTTCGGGCTCCCTCTGCTGGGAACGTGGGGCAGCTCCGGCGTGTCCCGGAGCCCCGGGCCCACCGCGGGCCACCCCCGGGCCCCGCCGGGATGGGGCTCCCGGGCAGGGCAGGCATTTCCCGCCCCCCCCGTGCTGGGCTGGAGCGGTGGGGATCGCGCTGTGCCCGCTCACTGCGGCCCCCCGGGACCCCCAGGGCTGGGCGCGGTGATGGGGAACCCTGGGGATGTGCTGGCATGGTGACCCGCGGGGAAAAGGGGGGCCTGGAGCACATCTGGGCTTCTCCATGGAGGGGTGTGCGGGATTTCCTGGAAAATGGGCAAGAGACAAGATTAAATTGGGGCAGAAGGGATGTAAAATCTGGAGAGAAAGTTTGCATGTGGCAGAGAGCCTCTCTTGAGACTTTGGGGGCAGAGCAGATTTTCCCCAGTCCCATCACACCTTTCCATGTCTGGCCACTTGTGTTCATTTATTCTCCCCCCTTCCCTTGCCCAGGGGGCTTGGGGGATTCCTCCCCAGATCAGCAGGTACCCGACCCCTCAATGTAGTCACGATTTGGGGGCAGCCAGAGCAGGTGGGGTACAGCAATGGGGCTGATGGATTCGGGAGGGAAGGCGCAGCACTGATGGCTGAGCGGGAGATTCAGACAGTGGGCAAGATTTTGGGAGACTTGGGGTGGTGGGAGTGGCACAAACCCCCCTTTGGTGTTCGGTACAGCCTGGGGGAGCAATGCTGCCCAGCTTTGTCTCTCCACCAGGGAAAGGGAGAAGGGATTTGTGCAAGTGTCGCGTGTCCACACGATGGCACCAGACCCGGAGCAGTGTCCCCAGCCATGGTGGCATGGCAGGACCCTGTCCCCGAGCCTTGGAGCTGCGTGATCCTGCATCTGGGAGCGATGATGGCTTTTTTGGCTGTGCTTCACTCGAGGGTAAGAACTGCACAACAGCTCCCTGCCAGCAGCTCCTCTCAGCACCCTCCAGCTTTGGATGTTCCTGCTTTTGCACCAGGTGTAAAACAGGGGAGAGGTGTCTAAAACTTGATCCTTGTTTCTCTGCCTCATCCCCCAGTTTCATCTTCTGCCTCCTCTCTAAAAGCCTCACCTGGCTCAGGTGTGCACAGAGTTGCCCTGCCTGGCAGGGAATTCCTCTGCCAGGGACGAAGCTTCCCATCTCTCTACCCTCCAGACAAACCACAGCCCCCTCCCCTGGGAAAGAGGGAGGCAGTGGGTGGAAGAGGTGGATGCAGGGGAGCTGGAGCTTGAGGGTCCTGCCTTGCCCTCCAGCAGCTGACAGGGCACCTGGGGGCTGCTCAGTGGGAACCAGGATTCCTTGCTTGGGGTCTGGCAGATGAGGGCTTTGACCATCCTGTCCTGTCCCATAATAGTCTGAGTGAGGAGCAGGAGCCAGGCTGGAGCCGTCACAGAGGGCTTGGGAGCCTAAGAACTGTGATAATGGTGACCCTGCAAATATCTGGGTTAAACCACAGGCTCTGTGAGAGTACCAGTGGGTCCTGCACAGGCTCAGTGCCAGCAGAACTAACCCCCACACCTCTCAGTGGGCAGTCAGGCTCTCCTCAATCCCCAGTGCAGCCCTTTGCTCTGGTCGGGCTGCTGCAGGACAGGATTCCTTTGGTTACTTTACCTGCTGACCTCTTCCCTAGGGAAACAGGATATCCTTCCTGTCCCTTCACTGCAGCCAAATTTTCCCCTGAGCCTCTCCCCATAAGGAACTAGGATCCTATTAGCGGAGGATAAGGCCACCAGAGGGGACTTTGAAGAGCCCAGAGTTGGCCCAGGGTCCCTGAGATGGAGCTCTTGCTTTGCCCATGTGCTATGGCAGGGTGGGTGGGGGCTTTCCACTGCTCTCAGCTTCATCTGCTGCAAAGTTTACACAGGCTTGGTGTGGAGTTTTCCTTGTGATCTCTGCAGTGATCCAGGAGGTCCAACAGAGCAGCAGTGCACACAGTGCTCCCCGTGCCATTGGCAGGACAGGAACGTGTCCCACATGGGACTGTGAGCCCCCTCCCCCCACGCTCCATCTCCCAGCCACAGCTCCAGCCAGACCCCTCATCTCCACAACTTCAGTAGAAAGCCTTTGCCTGCTCTTTCCCCAGCTGCCCCTTTCCCTGGGGAGCCACCCGAGCTCCCCATCCCCATGTCCTCTGTGGAGTCCTGCAGCCCCCCAGTCCTGGGAAGCTCAGCAGCTGTTGAACCAGCAGTGAGCCAAGATCCCGTCATAGCAAAGAGCATCTCGGTGCAGCCTCCCACTCCTGCCTGCCCGCCTCCATCTGCCAGCTCTTGTCCTGCATCTTGGCTGGCAGCGCCATATGAGCAGCATCTGCCCCTTCCCGGCCCTCTGTCCTCTCCACCCCCCTGCACAGGATGGGCATTTGGCTCAAAGGTCCCCACAAAGCTTTGGAAATAACACAGAGGCTGAGGGCTCACCAGGGCGAGGGAAGACACTGCAGGACACGTGGTTTGGCCAAACCCAGGGTTTCACCAAGAGATGCTGAGCTATTAAACCCCTTTCCTACTCAGCATCCTTAGGAGGGCTCAGGCCACATGTCCTGGCTTTCCCCATCTCCCTCTCTCCAACCAAGCTGGCTGTTGCCTGCCTGGTGTGGCTCTAAGTAGCTTTGGCTAAATCCCTGTCCAGAGGATGCTGCTTATCCCCGTGGCTTCATGGCCAGCAGGATCACCGGAGTGGGCAGCAGCCTTGGGGGTGCCAGGGTGGAGGGATGGGGCAGGGCCCCAGTGAAAAGGGGCAGAGAGTGGACATGCCTGCAGGAGCCTGAGCAAACCTCAGGCTCAGGCTGTGATGGTGCCCAGCCTGGGCAGGTCCCAGAGCCAGCGGCAGCACCGGAGCAGGAGTCTGTGCCTCAGAAGGAGCAGATCCATCGATTTCCGTGGAGCAGATGTCAGGGTTTAGAAATAAATCACATCCAGCAGGAATGCAAGCTGAGGGTATGTAAAACCCACGGTCTCCCAGTCGCCACGGGGGCCGGGACCAGAGCAGAAAGTGGGCTGCAGCACCGGGACGTGGCTAAGCCCCCCAATCGCCCCCATCCCTCCCGTGCCCACTCCCCACAGAGCCCAGCCCCACCGCCGCCTGTTTCCACGGGGAAGCACGTTTCCCGTGGAACGAGAGGACGTTCCCGACGCGGGCAGCTTTTCCGCCAGGATTTCTAAAAATAATAGCTCGGGACAAGCCAAAAAAAAAAAAAAGCTTTATTTTCCTTTTTTTCCCACTATTTTAATGCGAAGCTTTTGCTGTTCCCCTGGGAGGACACCACCCTCCCCGCCTTCGTGCCCGCCCCCCGCCCGGGGGTACGTGGGGGAAGCTCCGCGGCTCCGGCCCCGGGACCGCCCCCCGGCCCCGGGGGAGGCCCCGCATCCCCCCCGCCGCACCGGCCGTCGCCATGGCGACAGTGACCTCACACGGGGATGGGCGAGCGGGCCGGTCGCGTAGCAACAGCCCCGGTGACATCAGAAGCCCGGTGCGGTTCCCTCGGCAACCCGCGGGGCAGGGAGGGAGGCAGGGGCCGTTCGCGGGGGGACCCCGGGCCGGAGGGGCCGGGGCAGCGAAGGGGTCCCCCCCGCCCCACTGCCACCGCCTCGCCGAGATCCCCCGAGCCCCGTGGGAAAAGGGTTAATGTGAATAAATCAGCATATCTCAGGGACGTCACCCCGGTGCAGCCAACGGCGTGGGGGGGCAGAGCGGGAAATGAGCCCCAGCCGGACCTCATGGGGGCCTCGGGGGGCAAAAAGAGGTAACGTGAGAGTAACACCCCTCGCCCCCGAAACTCTCAGCACCGCTCAGCAGCACCTCCACCCCGCCCGGGAGCACCAGCCCCGCCCCGGTTCTCCCCCATGCTGGGCAGGGGACGGAGCCGATGCACTGTGGGGGACACTGCAATAGCGGCTCTTGATGGAGAAGCACGGAAAGGTTTGGGCTGTGTGCTCCTGGGGTGCAGCCAGGTGAGTGCATGTCCTGGGCGAAGCACCTGAAGTGAGCTGCTTCCTGCCCCCAGGCAAACCCAGGGGCACCCTTCATCCCCGGGAGCTGCATCCTTCCCCCGCACTGAGGGCACGTCCCACCTTGGCACTCACACTCCCAGGCCCTGCACACACCCTGCCGAGCCTCCCAGCCCTGGATGTCCGTCCAGCCTCAAAGGACTGCGTTTTTGGATAAACGTCTCACCACCCTGGGCTACCAGTGCCCGAGCTGGAATGGTAAAGTGACGCTCAGAGAGGCCCCGTGTCACCTGGAGGCTTTTGCAGAAGTTAATCCCCAGCGCCACCGGTGTCCCCAGTGGGATTAGCCACTAGATTGCACTCTTGCTTTGCGCACGGCGAGGGAGCTGGCAGGTACTTGGCAGCAAGGAGCGGGATGCTGGAGGCAGCCTGTTCACCCAAGCGCTACCCACCACGCAAGACGCAATTCCAAACGGGACGCGCTGCAGCGGCTGGGAGAGAGCCAGCTCCTCCGGCCCCGCCGGCAGCCAAAAATAACCACGGCGGGGTGACTTTCAGCGGGGAAATTATCTGCATGGCTCTACGGGCAGGGTGCTGCGTGCTGAAACGCTGCTGCCTCCAGGGCAGCGACTGCTCATCCTTTGGGATGAAAGTGGGAAGGTTCAGGGGATGCTTTGGGTGGGGGAAGAGGACTGGATCTGTTTTGCAGCTCGTCTGGACACATTCCCATCAGTGGGATAAACACCCCCTCCTGGGACAGCTGGCTCCACAGGAGAGCACCTACGTGCCAGCCACTCACCATCACTGGGAGAGGCTGGATTCATCCCCATGACCCAGTGCATGCTGCAAATTCCCCTCATGCATTTATTTCCCTCTCGGTCACTGTGACTCACGCTCTCCATCTGCCTGTTTACAGGCTGTTTTCCCAAGGTCCCTGCGGAGGCAACGACTGGTTGGGAGGAACTGGGCTATTTGCCCAGATCCTTGTGGGAAAGCCCCCAGAAGTCTGGGAGCAGGAGGGAAGGGGCAGGGGCTGGACGCCCGCACGCTGGGACTTCTCTTGAAGGGACAGAGGCCATTGTGTATCCCACAGCCTGGCTACACCCACAAACTGGCTACACCCAGGAGCCCAGGGCAATGCGGGATCTGGCACCACCAGCCTTGTCTGGCATTGCGCTGGCAGCCGGGTGCCTGCAGGGCAGGGGTGGGTACCACACACACGGCCCCGGCTCCAAAAGGTCAAGTGTCACCAGCCTGGAAATGGCGCCTACGCCGCCTCCCTTCATCTCCCATCAGTGGAGGTCGGGCGTGCCAAGCCCTCTTGGGACGGGGATGAAGGGAAAGCTCCCAACAGAGTCACAAAGGAATGGAGGGCTGATGACAAGGGAAGGGCAGGAAGATGGAGGGAGCTCCCAAGGGCTGGCAGGTCACCCTTGAAATAGCTCCAGAGGAAGATTCCCCGTGTGAGCATCCCCTCTGTGCATCCCGGCTCTGCTTCCCTGGGGATGCTGAGGCACAGGGGAGGGGGAGCGCTGAGGGGGAAGGCTGCGCTTTGTGGTTTCACGGTGCATCTGTGCCCTTTGAATCCCCATGAGAATGTGGAGGTGGTAAAATGTCACCAGCTGGGCCGCGGGGAAGGGGGCTGGACGCGTAAAACCCCAACAAAGGGAGACCATTGTCTGGGGAGAGGCAGTGGGGGGTCGGCGGGGGAGCCCGCTGAGTGCCCCTCGTCCCCCAGCCCCCACAGCTCAGGTGCCGATGAAAAGGCAGCTTTATCCCCCTGAGCCCTTCGTGGGAGGTGGTGCAGATCCCCAGCATCCCGGGCCATGCTCCAAACGTGCCCCCTGGGAAAGCAGGGGGAGGTGGAGGGGAGCACCGTGTGCCCCAGCCTCCTGAACACGCTCCAGGCTGCTAGGACTGCTCTCCTCCATCCAGCCTCCCATTTCCACTTCCTGGCAAGCCTGACCTGCGTGGGCAGACGGGAAGATCCCATTCAGGCTCGAGAAGCAGCCCGGCCCCCCCTCCCCGCCTATCTTCTCCATTTCAGGGCCTTTTATGGCCATTGCCTCAGGCAGGGCGCTGGGTCCCTGCCAGGCAGGGGGAAGGGACACTGGTAGAGTCACCTGAGGATGCCCTGAAGGCAGCTCACCCTCTGCAATCCCTGGCACTAGGTCGTTCTTGTAGAACAGCAGCGTTTGTGGGGGCACTGCATCCTGTGCACTTCCAAGTTTACTTTGTGCCTGCTGCCGTGCACTGAGACAGATGGATCGAGGGCTAGTCTTAAATACTTGGCAAGGGTGTTGCAAACTCCACAGTGGAGGACTTGTGGCACAAAAAGCCCCTTTCCATGTCATGGAACAGGGCTGAACAGCCCAGTCAGAGTTTGGGGTGAGGTGTCAGAGAGCTGGTGGGCACAGGGTGGGTGGAGGAAGGTGAGTCCTCACCTCCATCCCTGAGCTGTTGAGATCCCACGCTCTACCCTGGAGCCAGCTGCACAGAGGCAGAGGCAAAGCAGTCCCCTGGCCGCAGGATGAAAGGTGTTCCCGCAAACATTACCCATCATTTCCTCCTCCATGGCGGGAGCTATGGAACAGGTTCTTCAGCAAGCCCCTGGCTCAGCGACAGGACAGGGAGAGGCCGGGAAAGGAGCCAGCCGAGACTTGGCGCTGCCATCCAGAACCGCCCTGTGTGCCGTCGGGAACGACGCACCCCAAACCCTGTCTGTGCCAGTGGGGAGCCAAGCTGGATGGGTGCTGGAGGGAGCTGTGTGGGCCACTAATCCTGACCAAAACCCCTTGGGAGGAAGCTGATGGGGAAAACACGGATTTAATGTGTTGACAGTGCTGGGACCCAAATCTAGCCAGCAGCTGAGCCGGGTGGTCAAGGCGGCATCCTACTCCACTGGCTTGGCAGTGAGATTCTCCCAGCTGTAAACCAGGGTCCCAGCCAGGGTCCTCATCCCTGTTCCTGGGCCAGGGGCTGCTGGAAGTGGGGGGCAGACGTGCTGGCAGCTCTGCAGCACATGTATCCCAGTGTGAGCCCAAGTGTGGGAGTTTACGGGGCTTTGACGCAGGAGATGTGCGATGGGGGAATTGTTGCCAGGCTTGGGGAAAGGATCCAATCACACCAGGGTGCTCTCGGCAGATTAAGGATTGGAAAGCTCTGGTAATTACTTTGCAGTATAAAAATAGGCCTGGCTTTATCCCTCGGCCTGATCTCCAGCTCCTGCCTCTCCCTGCCCGACTCCTTCCCCCCACCCAATGGTGAGCAGATGCCAGTGAGCACGACAGGAGGGCACAACACAGCTGCTGGCCTGGTGCTGGCATTTCTGGGTGGAGGGGGTAAAAAAGATGGAGAGGGGGTCTGGAATGGGGTGGTGACAGCAGCACAGCAATGGCATCTGGCTGGCACGTGCAAACTGTGAGGATCAGGAGACTGGGAGAGGAGCCGGGGCACGCACAGAGGCGTCCCCACATACTGCGAGGCTTTGTGCCAGGGAAGCAAGAGCCTGGAGACATCAGCAGAGCAGATGTCTGGTCAGGAGAGGACCTCGTCTGTGGGACCATCTGACACAAAGAGGGAACATGGCTCCAGCACTGGCTGTCACCACATGCTGGAGGCTTCAGCAGGACCCAAGAGAAGGCTGCTCCACACACAGGGTATGGAGCAGCATGGATTGATTCAAGGCAGTTTCCAGACCTCTCATTTCCCTTTGCTGGGTTCTGGGAACACGTGGTGATTGGAATCACAGGGATAAAGCATGTGGAAAACACTCCTGGGTATGCAGTCCCACCTGTCTTCTCACCTTCCTCCGCAACACCTCTGGCCAATCTGTGTCTCACAGCAAAGTCAAAACATGAACTCTCCCTCTTGTCTCCATCCTTGCACTGTGGTGTATTCCTTTGCCAGAGCCTGGCTGGCCCAAGCCAAAGCAAAAGCTGCACCCTCCCTGTGAGGCCTCTGCAGCACCCAGCATGCAGGCAGCATTGCAGGCAGCATTGCAGGCAGCACTGCAGAGCACGCAGGAGCCTGTAGTCTGGCAGCGAGCCCCAGCATGTTCCATGCAGCCCGTTCAGCCTTGCAGGCTCCCACCCACCCCAGCCCCGCCGGGGAAACGGCTCAGCTGCATCCAGAGGCTTCTGGATGGGGGGGGCGGCAGCTGCCAGCCCCGTTCCAGGCCGTGCAAACCTCGGGCTAGTGGAGCAATGCTATAAATATCTCCCCTTGCAAGACCCGGTCACGCAGCCGAGATCACGTAAGGGGAAGCGCTGCCCTCCTGCAGGTCTCCGAGCCTCGGTGCCTGCGCAGCACGCCCCAGTTGCCCGGAGTCCCCCCATGTCCTGGTTCACGGCCAGGGCACCGGGGTGCAGAGCCCAGAGGTGGCTGGCACAGCAGTGGGTGGATCATGTGGGCAAGCACAGGCGACATTTCTGCCACCAGCACAGAGAGTGGCAAATGCCAGCTCCACGGATCCCTCATCTGCCCCCAGCCACCCCCAACCCTCCTTTACAAGCACAACACGCCTAAGCCCACCTCGTACAGTACCACAAATGCCCTGCATGAGACCCCCACGCCCCCCCTCACATTCACCCCTTCCTGCCGCACCCCGGGCACTCTGCACCCCCCGGCCCACGTACAAACCCTGCAGCCCCTCTGTACCCTTAAACCTGCGGTAGGATGACTGAGGGGGCAGAGACCCCTCAGACGTGGGGATGGCTGCAATCCCTGTTCCTGCAGAGCCCCCAGCCCTGAGCAGCCCCCAGCCCGGGGAGGGGGGAATGCTGCCCTGGCACACCCAGCCCTCGCACCACGCACCGTCGCCCCCAGCCCGGTCTGCAGTCGGAAAACGCTTCCCTCCCGCCGGTACTTTTCCATACACACCCTCCATGGTCCTTTGTTCTGTGCAAATCCCGGATCCGGCCCGCTCTCGGCACGGGAGTTGTACATACCCCCTGCCCTTCCCGGATTCACCCTCCAGCGAATCCCCCCTGGGGGCCCCGCCGCCCTCGGAGGGGGCGCGGGCGAGGGTCCCGGGACTCGGGGGGCTGAGCTGCGGCCCGGCCGCCCCCGCCCGCTCGCCTGGCTGCGGCCGCTGCCTCCTTCGCCTCTGCCCGGACACGGGACACCGGAGCCGCCGGGGTGCGCAGCCGCCACCGGGAGCGGAGCCTTCCAATGCTACCGGAGCCACCCGGGGTACCGGAGCCTGCCAGGAGTACCGGAGCCGCCCGCGGGTACGGGAGGTGCCGAGCTGCCCGGGTGCGGAGCCGCCCAAAGGTACCGGAGCCACCGCGGAGCCGGGGTCGCCGGAGCCCGCCCGGTACCGACCCACCGCGGTGCCCTGGCCGCCGGGACCGGTCTCGGTGCCGCCGTTCTCCTCCGCTCCTCCCCGCCCCGTGCCGCTGCCTCCCGTTCCCCCGGGCCGCCACCGCGGGGCCCGGCCGGGGGGGCTGCGTGCTCCCCGCCCCGCTGCCGGGGAATGGGGACCAGGACTAAGGCTGAGCAAGGACCCCGATCCCCCCCGCCCTTCAATCCCCGCTGCAGTGGCGGAGCTGGTCTCACACACCCCACTTCGCTGTAGGTCTCCCCTCCTCCCCGCCCCAAATATCTGCTCCTGCAAGGTCTGCCTGGCCCCCACACCGCCCCCCACAACAATGCCGTCTCCCGTATTCCTGGGCTCTGCTCCCCAGCGTCTCCCTCTACCTACGTGAAGAGTTCTGCTCGTACCAGACCCCTTCCTTCCACCCATTCTTCAATCTCTGCTGCCAGGGGTGCTGCTGGTGGGGTGGCCCACAGCTCTCCCATTTCTGGGGTGTAGGTGACACCTCTCCCCCATAGCCACAGATGGCCCAGCAGCAGCATTCAGTCCCACCATGGACACAGCCCTATCCATATGTCTTCCCCCAGGGAAGTGGGGCTCCCTGCCTCTCACAAAGCAGGTCTCACCTCCCTTTCCCCTTGCCATAGGGACCATCTATGCTGTGGGGAGAGATTGCTCTGCTCAAGGATCTGTAGCTGGAGCAAGCAAGACCCCAAGACAAGAGGGAGGCAAGATGTCAAGGGGGTGTGGGGCAGGGGAGAGGGGTGCAGAGCCACCCCCCATGCAAACCAAAAGGGTCTCCCAGTGTGTGCTAAGGGACATCCTGGGACTCTTATGAGGACAGGGAGGTGCAGCAGGTACTTGAGGAGCACAGGGAAGGGGTGACCAGTCCCTCCTGCTTGTCCTTGTTCCTGAGCTTCCCAAACAGCAATGGAGGGACACAGCCAACTGGCTGGGGAGGGATCCCAGCAGGGCCACAGCAATCCCAGCTTAGGGCCATGCTGAGAAATTCAAGCGCCACCAGACGGACTCTTTGCTTGCTTTGGCTGTGCCCCCCACCCGGCAAAGTGCCCGTGGGCAGCCACAGGCCACCCGCAGACCCAACCTGTCTCTGGCCACCCACCTCCCGAGCCCAGTTCTGGGTCACTGCCACCACCCTGTCCCTGCCCCGAGCTGCTGCAGAGGAGCTGATGCTGATCTGCTCTCTCTGTGGTGGAGAACAACTCGGCAGAAGGAAGGAAAGCTGAGCTGCTCTGGCAAGGGAAAGGCAAGTTAAACCCTCCTCACTGCCTGTTTTAGTGGGGAAATCTGCACAAATCCAGTGTTATCCCGGTGGTTTGGGGCTGGGGCAGTGCCCAGCTGCTGGCAGTGCCTGCACAGCCTGGCACAGCCCTCCCTGGCCACCCGGTCGCTGTGCTGAGACCACGCCAGCTCGCTTCACCCAGGGTGAGCAATGACAGCTCCCTGCTGAGCATGGCTGGAGCCGGCAGCTTTGCAGCCTTGTTGGCTTTGCCTGCTGGAATGAGCCAAGGAGGAGGAGGGCTGGTGCCCCAGCAGGGAGGAGGGGCTGTCACCAATCTCCAAGTGACACTTGGCCAACTCATTGCTTCCAGTCTCTGCTGTTCCCTTCCAGCTGCCTGGGCTGGACTGGACCTGCCTGGGTGGAGATGGCAGTCCTGCGAGCCATGTGTCCCCAGGCACTCATTAGGGGCAGGGGACACCAAACAGTGGATGTGAAGGGAATGAGTGTGGTGGCTCAAGGCTCTTAGTGGGGTGGAAGAAGTTGGATGACAGCAGTGGGATGGGGGGTGGCACCACAGCACAGTGTGCAGGAGGGAAACTGAGGCACAGTGGCTGCACCCAGGGCAAGGTGGGAGGCCGTGTCCAACTCTTGGGAGAGCAGTGCCTGGGTGGAGTGGGCACAGCACTTCCCGGGAGGGTGGCAGAGCTGATGGCAACCAAGATAATGCTGAAAATACGCCAGTGGCTTTGTTGCTGGTGACAATGGCCCACAGTATTTTTAGCTGTTGTGGCCTTAGCGACAGAACAGCTTCTCCGGTCCAGCTGCTGCCCCATCCCGCCCTCAGTGTCGCCGGGCCGGCATGGCCCCCCAGGGCTGCTTCCCGGTGCTGTGGAAACGGTAACGTTAGAAACTAAACACAAACACCTCTCCCGCTGCCACCCCCGGCTGAGTCACGGCACTGCCTGCTCCCCTCGCCCCTGCCTCCCCCTCCCCCTTGCCCACCCCCAGCCCCAAAAGCAATAGCTGGTGCCCCCCCAAGCCAGCCCCACTCTCACTTATGGGGTATTCCCTCTCCCAGGGCAAAGCCTGGGGTTGGCTTCACTTTCTCTCATCTCAGGACTTCAAGAGATGGGAATTTATGGAGAAAACTCTGCCAGGTGGCATCACTGTCCTCAAGCCCATGACACTGGGACAGTCCCACTGCAGAGAGTCAGACCCTGAGTGGTGCCCAGCTTGCCAGCATGACCTCAGCCCTTATCCCCAGACCTCAGGGATAAAAAGTCAGACAGGAACAGACAGAGGCAGAAGGAGCTGCTTTGAACTCTGTGTCAAGGGCCAGGCTGGGGTGCTGTGCCTGGCCCCCTTGTCCCATCGAAGGAGAATGGGGTGTAGGAGCAGGAGGAGTTTTGGGGTCACAGTGGTGGTGGGACATAGGGGAAAAAGGCAGCTCTGCTTGAGCCTCAGGGGAGGTGTCAGCACCTGACTCCTGCCAGACCCAGCATATTGATACTCTCATTTCACCTTGGGGGGGAACAAGGGATGGGTGGGATACCATCCAACCTCCCAGGGGTGATGGGGTTTCCCCCTGCTGTGCTGTCCCAGCCCCCATGGGAATTTTGGGCTGCTCTTTGTGGAGCTGTCAGGCTGCTGTAGGGCACATGGGGCTGTAGCCCTATAGTCAAGGCCACACACACTGCCATGGCTGCTCTCCTTTCATGACCCGTATCTCAAGGCCCTCAGCACCCAAGGGTGTTCAAGGGCTGGGAGAGCAGCTGTACCACGTCTTCCCTAAAATAAGGCCGTGGCCAGCAGGGAGGCTGGGGTGGGCGGCCGCGGCTGTGACTATGTTAGGATGTTCTGGGGCTGAGGGCAGATCACATCACAGGGACGAATTAATTAACACTCAGCAGTTTTGGATGATGTCCCAGACTTTTTTTTCTATTTTCATTTTAGCAAACTCCCAAGTCAGCTTGGCGCCTGCTGGGTCCCGGGTCTGGTGACTGGGGGGTAGGAGCACCCATGTAGCTGCCTAAGTACCTGCAGGTGCTGGAGTGGCATCATGGGCACCCCACTGGCTCCATGCCTCCTTGCTCCCCAAAATTTGGGTGCTCTTGCTGACCCCAGGAGCCAGTGCAGTCAAAAGCACTTTTCAGGGCCTGATGGAGCCCCTACTTTCCTGCTGTGGGTTTTCTTAACTCCCCATCCTGCCTGCAAGAGGCTCACACATGCGCCTTGCTCCTGGCTTGCAGCCCCGAAAATTATCTGGGAAAGGGATTTTTAAATAAAAGTTATAAACACCCTCAAACAGTACTTTTAGTATTCCAAAATGGTGTGGCAATGAAGGATCAGGGCTGTGGGTTACATGTGTGAGGGGCTGGCCCCAGGTGAAGGGGTCTGGGAGGTGTCAGTGTGTCCAGCTGTGTGCGTGTGTCCAGCTGTGTGAGCGCACACGTGTCTGGCTGGGTGTGAGCAGTACAGCTGCTAGATAGTGTGGGGGTCTGGGGGTGCTTGCACTGAACAGGTCAGGGCTGTGCTGGGGCAGGGATGTCCCCACTGGGGCACATGGCATTGCTCAAGCTCAGTCCTCGCTCTCATTTCCCTCTGATGAAACCAGTGCTTCTCCCCGTCAGGCCTCTACCTCCCCAGTGAAAGAAAGGGTGCGGCGGCTGCAAACGGGCTGCAAACGTGCCTGTGCCTCCTGTGCAGGCGGCCAAGGAGAAGCCCCGCGCCAGCCAGCCTCACCCGGCCCCCCCCGCCGACACCTTTAAATTTAGCTCTTCCCTCTCCAGCTGTGCGAGCCAGGCTGGCGGCCAAACCTCTGCAGCCGTACACACCCCTTGGAGAGCAGCAGCCTGCCTGCCCTGGCGGGCTTCAGAGCCCCAGGAAGTGCCCTGTCCATGCTCCCCATGGACCGCGATGTCTCACACCTGTGGTCACCTCAGCCTGTGCCAGCAGGAAGGGTTCATAGGCCCAATGTCCTCCCAGGGAATTTGAGGCAGAGCTGAAAATGACTCTCCAGGCTCAAGGAGGGAGATCCCTGCTAGCAATAAAAGCCAATCCAGCTCTGCTACCCCAGAGGAGCAGGGAATCCAGCAGGCATGCCCTGTGCTCACCCTCTCAGTGCTGCCTGCCCTGCTCAAACTCAGAGAGCGTAGCACCCACATCACCTGCCTCTGTGTGTGTGCTCAGACATGGCACACACGTGGCACAGGTGTACAACTGAGCCTCACACTCACCCCATGGCTGTGACAGCACCCTTGGGCTCACCTGGGCACCCACCTGTGCATGCCTGCGGCCATGCCTGGGTGAGCACACGTGCAACATGGAGGTGTGTGTGTTAACACGTGGGGTTGTGCGTGTGTGTGTGTGCTCTGTGCACGTGTGTGTGCACACACACGCGTTCTGGGCACTGGGGTGCACACACGTGTGTGCACAGCGCATGGGGCTCACTGGGAGCGCGTGTGGGTGGGCAGCACGCATGTGGGATGGCGTGTGCTGTGCCCAGGCACCACCAGATGGTGCCCTGCCTCCGTGTCACCTTTTGGGGACACAAACCTGCTCCCTGCACAAGGACATGGGGGGTTCATGAGGTGACACCGCCCTCTGTGCCAGGCAGAGCCCCCCACCATAGCCAGAGGAGAGTGACAGCTACGGTGACACCTGCCTGTGCCAACGCTTTCTTGGAGAAGATCAAGGGGGTGGATCAGCACTCTGGTGGCACTGCAGGAAGGGGCTTTGCTGCGGGGGGTGGGCTGGTGGCAGGGAAGCAGGCAGAGCTTGGGGAAGGTGCAGGGTCTGTGTATGATTCTGTTATAAGCGAAATAGCCGAATTGTTTTATATGAAGAAATTTATTAGAGTCAATTTGGTTACAAAGAAATAATTTGAGTGGGTGGGCAGCTCCCCCCTCCCCTATTGTGTCCACACATTTTTGGGTGTCAATGGCCTCCCACCTGCAGCGACCATAAACCTGCCCAGAATGGGAGATACTCGACTCACACCGGCAGGTTTGGGGTGTGGGCTGCAGTGTGTCCCCATCCTCACTTCATGAGGCTGAGACCTGAACAAACTCACTACACGCAGACGCGGCAGAGAGGGAAGACTAAAGAGTGGGGGGAGCAGCAATTTCTGGTCCATCCTTCTCCCAGCTCTATGGGCTTCTGTCCCCACACCCCCTGCCCACCTGCCCCATGTGCATGGGTCACTCCCAGGCTCCCCACCAGATTCCTGTGGGTGCAGTGTGCCCGGGGGAGCTGCCACCGGGCCGGGCGGGAGGCTCGGGAGCCTCCCCGGCCCCGCAGCTCCTCCAAACCGGCTCTACCTGCCGAGGAGCCCAGACCTGCTGGGGAACCCCGGCAGGTTGTACATCCCGTCCCCACCGCCTGCCTTGCCCCAGGAACGGCCCCATCCCCACAGGCGAAGGGAGCAGGCACAGCTGTGCCACGCGTCCTCCTGACACCGGGCTGGGAAAGCTCTCGCTGCCCGGGAGGTACCAGCGGTGGGGTGCCGGGGTTTGGCCGTGTCACCCCTTCACACAAAGAGCCCGGCACAAACCGCCCTGTGCCCGGACTCACCGCGTGCTCCCGCCCGCCGCAGCACGGCTCTGCCCGGGAGATCCCGGGACACGCACGGCCGGGGGGAGTCCCGGTACCGGCGGCGCTCTGTCGACGGCTGAGCTCGGCTGTGCCGTGAGCTGGGCTGTGCTGAGCACAACTGAGCCGTCCCGACGCGCCGGCACTGGAGGCGCACCCCCGACTCCCCCCAAACTGGGACGGGCCGCGGGGGTGGGGACGCGGTGCGGGACTCGGGGATGCGGTGCGGGCACGGGGATGCGGTGCGGGACTCGGGGACGGTGCGGGCACGGGGACGCGGTGCGGGACTCAGGGATGCGGTGCGGGGCACGGGGATGCGGTGCGGGACTCGGGGACGCGGTGCGGGACTCGGGGACGCGGTGCGGGACACGGGGACCCGCCGAGCGTGTGCGGGTCACACAGAGCTGTGCGGGTCACACAGAGCTGTGCGGGCAGGGGCGGGCACGAGGTCCCCGGCGAGGCCACTCCGCACCCCCCGCTGCCCTCCGTGTTTTCCCTGCAGCCTTTTGTGTGCGCGGCGCCGAGCGCGGGGAGGGCGCCCGGCCTTCCCCTTCCCCCTCCTCCTCCTCCTCCCCCGATCCCGCCCCCCCGGCCGCCATTTCGCAGCGCCGGCCTCACCCGCGCTCGCTCCACATCATGGAGGACCGGCGGAGGCAGGAACAAAGAGCCCCCGTCCGCCTCTGCCCCGCTCCGGGCACGCGTGTTCCCCGGTCCCCCCCGCCCCATGGGCATCCCCCGCCCCGCCGGCACCCCGCGCTATGCCCGGGCTGTGTCCGACGAGGAGCGTCATTTCAGACCTGTCCCCAATCCACGTGTGATGAGTTGGTGGCGGTCTCAGCCCGGTAGAGCAGAACTTCCCGTGTGCCGGGGCTCAGCCGGCCTGCAGCGGTCCCCGAGGCATCTGTGCAAGGGAGGCTCGGAGAGGGGCTGTGTGTGCACCCGTGTGTGCACCCGTGTGTGCAGATGTGACCACGAATGCACACGAGTGGGGACCTGGTGTGACAGTCTGTACATGTGATGGGCGTGTAGGTGTGTGATGACATGACAGCCAGCACAGGTGGCCATGTGCTCGGGTGTGACAGTGCAGGTGTGTCCCTGCAGATGTGGCATCGTGTGTGCTGGCATGGCTGTGAGTGTGCCAGGCTGTGGGGGTGTGACAGCAAGAGTGTGTGCAAGTTTGCGCACAGGTGCACATCAGCACTGGAGGGGCGTACATGGAAACCTGTCTGTTGCTCGGGGGGTGTGAGTGAGCATGTGGGGGCACACACATCTGGCACCCACGTTGTACATCCAGGCTGTGTCCCCCAGTTCTTCCCTCAGTGTGAGGGCACAGGGGTGAGTCTGGGGGCAACCAGAGGGGACTGTGATGCATGGAAGGGGCACAGCCCTGGCCCACAGGCAGGCTGGGCCAGACCCCCGTCGGACACTAGCAGCAGAGTCCCCCAGGCAGAGTGGTTCTGCTCTTCTTCCTCTCCCCAACAGTTCAGTCCCAGCCCTGCCCCAGTCACTGGTCACACTGTAACCAACATCAGGGCTGGGAGGAGAGCCTGGTGTCCCTGCTGCCCTGTCCTGCCTCCTGTGCCCATGGGTATGGCCCCAGGTGCCCAAGGGAGGGGAAATGGAGGGAATGGTAGCACTGGAAGGCATGTGTGACTAGGAATGCAGGAGGCAGCTGGGATGCTGCTCCCTGGCCTTGCCCAGCCCTCCTTGCCATGGACCCCATGCAAGGGCCTCATTCTGTCCTCTGAAGCCCATGGCATTCCTGACTCCCCGTATTCCACCTGGTTTTTATTCTGTGCCCCCTTTCAGGTTTATCTTGTCTTGGCAATGACAGCCCTGTCTCTTCCACCTCCCACTACACACCAGTTGTTCCCAGCTCACCCTGGCTTTGGGCACCACTCATTCTTTAAGCCAGGTGCAACCAAAACACCTCCACTTGCATAGGGCTTGTGTTGCCCCCTGCCCCCAACCCCGTATGCTTTCAAGGAGAAACCAATCCAAGCAGCAGTGCAGGGCACAGCTCACTGCAAATGGGCTGGGACCAGTCTGGTGCCATCCTCAGCCTCACAGCCCCCACTTTTGCATGCATGAGTCCCCAGCCCCTCTTGTGCCCCACTACTCTACCCCACGGTGCTTTTGCTGGGTGCCAACCAGGGCTGTCAACCCATAAATCCGCCTTCATCAGCTGAGGGCACAAACCACCAGGGCAGAGGACACGGTGCCTGCGCTGGTGCCACCCTGCCCTGCATGAGCTGTGCACAGTGAGCAGTACCCTGATCACGGCTCCCGTCCCTCCCTGGCGCCTTCCAGCCACCAGCATCAAGGCACTTTGTCGGCATTAAATATTCAGTTCCCTTCTCCATCCCCTCCCTGCGAAGGAGCTCGGCATGGCAATGAACCCGCTGGCCTGCCCGTGCCCTGTGCCGCCGGGATGTGTCTGGGCGGGTGCTGCATGCCAGCCTCCTGCAGCAGCGCCTGGGGGCGCAGCAGAGGAGAGCCACATCCCCCAGCACATGGTCAGATGGTGGCCCTGGGGACCAGGGTCACCTTCCTCCCTCACCAGCTGCTTTCCCATGCATTTCCGCCTGCTGCAATACAGGCTTCAGCTCTCCCTGCATCTGTGCCCCTGGTTTGGATCTGTCCAGGAGAAGCTCCGTCTTTGCTACCCTCAAGCCTCTCCACCCCTCAAGTACCAGCTGGCCTGTTCACCCAGTGGCCTGTTAAGCACAGATTAAGACCCATCAGGCCCCAACAAGGTCACTTGAGGGCAGTGGGAGCTCCCTGCATGCTGCATGCTCCACCAGGCTGGGTGGCGGGTGGCTGTCCCCATGTGGAAATCCCATGAGATGATCAGCAGGCACAGGCAGCAGAGCTAATGGGGGTCTGCAAGGAGAGAAACATGACTGGGGGGAGCAGCCCTGAGTGCTAGATAAGTGCTGGGGCTTGAGGGTCCTTCTGTGAAGCAGAGTAACACCAAAGCCTGACTGAGAGCCAAGGCTGGAGAAGAAAAACAGAGCAGGTGACAGAGACATGGAAGCACCCCAGCACTGGGAATCTGGGCCAGCACCCTGAGCTGGGAGGGAGGGAAGCTCACCCAAAGCTGCAATCCCAGTATCCACCAAGGCAACTGGGAGCCCAGGGCAGCTGGGAGGCAGGACAGGGCGAGGGCAGTGGGAAGAAACAGCTGTCACAGTGTGGCAGGGACTGTGGTCTGTGCCTGGGTATCACAGGGCAGGACAATGGCAGGAGGGATTTTTTTTCAGAGAGAAATAAATATTATAGTTGGGGAAAGAGAAGTGAATTCTGGTTGAGGAGAGGCTGGAAAGTGCCACACCACATCCCACCACCGTAGCTGTCTACAGTCCCCTGGGAGGGAGTTCGGCAAAGGACTCGTTTTCTTTTCACCTTCAGGTCCATTTTCAGGCTTCCCGCTGTGACCGCGAAGACCAGGAATGTGCAGCGTGTGGTGGAAATGAGAGCTCGAGTCCTGCTCACGAGCACAAAGCATGCAGGGGACCAGGACACCAGGTCACGGGAATGTCCCCACGCTTACTGCAAGGCAGAAGTTCCCTGTCCGCAGCCGGGAGGGGAAACATCCAGAGCAGCACCCTCCTGGGGCGCTCAGCCGGGAAGATTCGGGACCCCCCACAAGGGCTGGGAGAAGCGGATGCAGGGCACGGCTGAATGAGCCCAGCCCCAGCCTGGCTGCTCGCGGGAGCCTCAGGAACAGAGGCGAGCCACCCCTGCCATTCCTGCAGCGTGGCATCATCGCTGCGCACGATGCCGCTGGAGTAATTGCCGCCGGAGTAATTGCCGCCGGGCTGGGTGCCAGCGCAGCGCCCGCCCTCAGCCCCCCGGCACGGGAGATAACTCAATCTGCCCCTCCTGCCTCCCCCACGCAACCGGGGGGGACACTGCGCTCCCCTCTGCTCGGCCCAGGGGACCCCCCCGGGGTGTGTGAGTCAGGAGGGAGGCGATGCGGGGCACTGGGGCAGCCTCCTGGCGCTCAAAGGCCGCTCCTTGCATCCCCCTACCCTAATTTGAGGCATCTGCTTGGCAAAGCCCGAGGGCTTCCCGTTGCAAAGGCCACCGGAGCATTTTAATAGCGTGCTTTTGCCTGGCTTCCTTCCTGGGAATAAACCACGTCCTGGTGATACGGAGCATAAAAAAGCCAGCGTTAGCGGCCAAAGCTGGGAGCGGGCAGGGCTGCCCCCACCCCCGCCCCGGCTCAGCCCGTCCTGCCGGCGCTGGGGGGACACGACCTGCCAGAGCCCTGCCACGGGCCCGTCCCCGCTGCCGTTGCAAAACAGGATGCAATAAAACCCCATTTGGAACCCGAGTGACAGTAGGGAAGGGCGGAGGGATGGCTGGCCCGTGCTGGGTGGCTGCTGCGGGCAGCGTGCCTGCACTGGGGAGCGGCGTGTTCGGGGGCCGGCTCCCTGTGCCTGGCAGCCCTTGCTTGCCTAGGAGTGAACGCCACTGCTCCAGAGAAGTCACATCCCAGGAAGGTGAGGTTCACCCTCATCGAGTGCCTCTGTGCTCCCCCCAGAGCACTGCGCCTGCATCCTGGGGACAGAAAGGGACACTTGTCCCAAGCCGTGTCCAGGAGTCACACCTGCACCAAGCAGTGAAGGTGCTTTGAGTCCCCAGACTCATCACTGTCATAGAGCCTGGGAGGGTTTTGTCCTTGGCCTGCTCAACCTGAAGCTCTACCTAAAGTGTATTTTAATAATTTAACTACATTTTAGACTGAGCAAAGTGAAGGAAGAGTGTCCCACGGGGCATTGTGAGTTACCCACACATTGTCCCCAGCCCATGAGCAGCTCCAGCAGTACAGGCTGGAGCCCCCATCACCCCAGGCACCCCCCTGCTGAGAGAACATGGAAACACAGCGATAACACCAAGGCCAGAGGGGAAGTGAAGTTTCTGGAAAACTGTGTCAGATAAGTCGCTGCAACCCCTGTGTTCTCAACCTAAATACTGATGGGTGGGTTCTGCAGGGAGTTTTGGGCAGCTGTGGCTTTTTTGGAGGGAAAATGGAGTGGGGGAGCTGTGGGATGAGCACATTTGATGTCACCTTGCTGCCTCTGGGTTGGTGGAACTTGGCTTCTCTGGGGTGTGTGGAGTGCAGGCTGTGGCTGACAACGGGTTCAGGGGCCAGCCTGTGGCATGGGCACAGCACTCGGAGCCCCAGAGCTGTGGGATGAGTCTGTCAGGGCTCATCCCAGGTGAGGGGGCTGGCAGTCATGCCCTGGGTCCCCAGGGAGCTTCCACAGCAGCACAGTTCAGGTGTGAACCCAGATCAAAGCCCTTCCTGCAGGTGGGGTGTGCTGGGTGCACCACGTGTGGCTTCTCCCTTGTCTAATAAGGGGTTGAGCTGTGGAGCAGCCCACCTCTGCCCTAAAGGAAGGGAAAGCCTCTCTCCCTCCCCCAGCTGCACATTTTTGCCAGCCCCCTTGACCTCAGCATGTTTGCAGGTTGCCGCCCCTCTGTCCACAGGGATGGAAATGTGGTCAAAGTTTATTAGAAGGACGCCAGCCATATGTGTGTGTGTGTGTTTGTGTTTGTGTGTGTATATATAGGCAAAGCGTGACGGCATGACCTTTGTTTTCTTGGGAAGCTGTGCTGAAAGGCAAAGCCAGGAGGGGAGGAAGCAAACAGACAGGAAGGGGGGATGCAGTAGGTGTATTTTCAGCTGTGCTCTGCCTCCCTGCAGCACGGGAAGGCAGCTGGGAAGGAGGGCACAGGGACAAATGACGGCAGCAGGAGCCAGGGCCCAGAGAGCAGCAGAGGGGATCAGCCTTTGCACCATACTGGAGGGGCAAATACAGTCACTGTGTCCCACTGGAGCAATGTTTTGCCAGTCTGTCACAGGCACATGGCCTCTGTCACCCAATCATGCTTTCAGGATCATTACAGGGCATTTCTCCTGCAGAGAACAGCCTGGGGCTGTGCACATCCTGTCCTGCTGGGATTCCCATCTTTCTGGCACAAGGGCATTTACCCCCTCATGCCAGAGGAAATCTGCCTGTCAGGGCTCTTCCAGCAGGCACTGGGGCAGAGTGTGTGGTGATAGGGACCTTCAGCTGCTGTGACTAATTTTCTTCCCTATGCCAGGCCAGGCTTTTCCCCTCCCAGCATACCAGAGACTGCTCTGAGGACTGGGCTCTGCTCCTCTGTGATAGGCAGGTGACATCCCACTCACCTGTGCCTTGGTGTGCAGGAAGGAGGCATGCTGCTGAGCTGGCCACACTGCTGTGCTTGGTGGTGGCTGTCACTCAGAGCTGTCACTCCCCATGTCCCTCCTGTGGAGTGAGGAAGTGACAGATGCCTGGGTGTGCTTTGCCACGGGTACTGGCCTTTCTTGCCCACACACACACGTTCCTCCTTTTGTATCTGACAGGAGGCTGCTGCCTCCACCCCAGCCATTGGCATGTGAAATCACAGGGTCCACAGAACCTGATTCCCACTGCTTGTGCCCATTGCTTGAGTCACCAGGGTGCAAAGAGCAGGGCAGAGTGTGGCTGTGATGGTACCTGGGGGATGTGTGGGGCTGTGGTGTTTCTCTGACACACCTAGGCAGACAAGGACATCATCCTCTGCTGCTGCCAAGGGGGCTGTGACAAAGGACAGTGTGCAAGAGGACTGTCAGAGGACAGAGCAGAGGGAACCAACCCCTGCCCTTCTGGGGGATGACAGTGTCCCCAAACCCACTGCTAACCCCCAGTACCCCAACAGGAAGATACCAGGATGACTTCCAGGAGACCATACCAGGGCCACATCCTTGGACATTTCATGCTTGTAGCCACAGTGCTGCTTTTCCAGGGCAAAGGCGAGTCCCCTCCATGGGCCCTGCAGCACTCCCACTGTCCCTGGAGGCTCTTATGGAGCCATACATGGAAGGACCCTGGGAATACAGATTGAGCTTAGAACAGCCAGTATTGGTCCTTTCCTAAAGCTGCACCTACTCTGTCCCACCACCCCAATCACCCCTGCACGTTGCTCCCAGCCCCTTCCCAGAACAGCTGTAGGTCCTGGCTGTGCTGACAGAGGTTGCAGAACCTGTATGGAGACCACGAGGCTGTGCCACTCCTCAGAGGGACACTCAGTGCCCAGCCCTGCCCAGATAAGGGGACAAGGTCCAGCTAGTGCCCAGGTGCCAGAGCAATGCCATATTGGAAGGATCCCGTTCAAGGCTCTCATCAGGCACCACCACAGCATCCTGGAGCCAGGGAAGTCAACCCTGGTGAGTCAGAGGAGAGAGGAAAATTTCAGACTCCTCTGCCCTCCGACTGGTTTCCTGGCTCCTCTAAATTTGCATAACAGCCCCCCAGCTGTTCCCTGGGGCCAATGGGACCCCTGTAGCAGCCGGGCCCCCTGTGGCTGCCGCAGGTTCCTGCGGTCAGCCCCAGCTCTCGCTCTTGCTCATGCAAACAACTGCACCAACGGCTCTCTCCCTGCACGTGGGGGCTGGCGAGTGCCCGCCCTTGGTCCCCAGCCAGGGCTCGTCCCCTTCCCAAGTGCTGCAGGGAACTGCAAGCCCAGCCAGAGTGCCTTGAGCTGCGTGGCTGCTCAGTCACGCTCCAGACAGCAATCAGGAGTAGCGTCCCTCTAACAACAAGGGTGAGGAACGGTGGCTCCGTGGGTGGCAGTGAGCGATGTCTTCTCCATCCTCTGCTCACACGAGGTTGGTGCCTTTGGCACAGAAAGCAGCGATGGCATCCAAGTTCACCAACGGTTCACTGGGTGACTTCCTCCAGGGCAAAGGTCGAGGCCCTTCGTGCTTCCCACTCAAGCCTGGTATTTCCCCAGCACTCCTGCAAACCCACCAGGAGCAAAGAGCAAGCCCAGGTGGGATACCTAACTACCACATACCTGAACCCACTCCCCAGTCTCCCAGCTCCAGCCTGAGCCACCAGTGAAACCCCTCCCAGCCCAGGGGCCAAGGAGTCGGGGACAGGGATGGAAAATGTCAGCTGAGATCCAGTGCCTGTTAGCTGGCTCCAGCCACCACTGCTCACCCCAGGAGGGAACCTTTCTGCTTCCAAGGACACGGCACAGCTTTGGGACTGCAGCAGAGCTTTGGCCAAAATCAGAGGTGGGGCAGGGCTGAGCTGGGGGCTGCAGGGATGCAGGCAGGTCCCACCTCAGCAGGGCTGGCTGACAGAGCAGGGATGTAGTTGCCTGGGGCCACTGCTCGTGGTACTACTTGGTGACGATGCAGCTGTAGGGCCATCCAGGGACATCCCAGGCCAGTTTGGTGTCCCCCTAAAGCTGGTAGCTGAGCTGTAGGACTCTTTAGGGCCAAATTTCAAAGGGTTTGGGAAAGGTCGGCCCATAGGCACTACGAAGAGAGTCTGGAGGTGCCCATAGAGCACCCAGTGCGGGGCAGCAGCAGCCCGTAGTGCTGAGCCCACTCCCTAGAGAGACCGTACAATGACAGACCCCAGGGAGCCGCTCTGTGCTCACCCCACCCTCAGCAGCAGCGACACTGAGCTGTCCCCAACGAGCCCCGACATAGCCACCAGTGGGCAGCACCCGGCTCCGGCAGCCCTGTCACCTCAGCCTGCTCCAGTGCCAGCGGCACAACGCCCTCAGCCCCAGCATCCCGAACGAGCGGGGACGAAGGAGGGAAGAAGGAAGTCGGGTATAGAGAAAAAAAAAAAAAAGTAAACAAATAATAAAAGCCAACCAACCCAGACCCGGCAAAACAGCGAGCGGGGCAAGCCGGGCACGTTTATTGGGGTGCGGGGGGGGAGGATTAAATACCTGCCGAGGGGGATGCTCGGGTCCCGGGGCTGCCGGTGCAGCGTGGTCCAGGGCTCCTCCCGGCGGCGGCGGCGGCTGTCCACGGCACGGCACATCCCGGCACGGCACATCCCGGCACAGCACATCCCGGTCCGGCTCCGGCAGCTGCCGGTGTTGGGCTCCGGCGCACAAAGGGCTCTGCTTTTAAAGCCGCTGCCGGAGCCCCCCAGCCCCGCAGGGCCCGGATTGGCGGGGCGGGCGGCACTGCGGGGGGAGCCGCTCAGCGGGGGGAGAAAAATTAAAAAAAAAAAAAAAAAAAGGAGAAAAAGAAGACCAAACAACGGAGGGGAAAGTGCAATCTAGCCGCAAACATCGGATTGAACAGGTCCGGGGATGCCCCGGCTCCTCCCGCCTGCGGGGCTGGGGGGGCTCAGAGGGGTCCCGGGTGCCGCGCGGAGAGGCCGGGTGGGAAAGGCTGGAAACCGCAAAGCTCTTGAGGAAAAAACTTGTAAATGCCAGGCCTGGCAGGACGGGGTGGGCGGGTGTTTTCACGGGTGTTGTGGGCGACTCCCGGCTCCAACCCCTTGCCGGTGCCCGATCCCTGTCCAGCCGCCGGCCTTCGCCTCGGGGCTGCCCCGGCGCTCCGTCCCTCCCTCCTTCTCCCCCGGTTCTGTCCCGTGGTTGTAGGTGGTTTGCGTTTGGTTGGTTTTTTTTTCAAGGGGAGGGTGTGTTGTCCGGAGAGCTGTGTTTTTCCAGCTCGTCGGCAGGGGGTATGCTTGTACCGAATAATCCAGTTCTTTTGTCCGGGATGCTGGCCCCCATCCTCATCCTCATCCCCATCCCGTCCCGTCCCATCCCATCCCATCCCATTCCCGTCCTGCTCGGAGCTGCCAGACCCCGAGGCCGGCGGAGAACTCGCGTTTGCTGCCACCAGCACTGGCACGGCGGAGGGCGCCACTGTTGGGTGCACCCCATGGGGCGATGGGTGAGAGAACAACTCCCTCTTCACCCTGTCCCACCTGTTGGGAGGTGTTTCCAGCCCCACAAAAACTGCTGTAAAGGGCAGTGGCAGGAGGGGGATATTCTGGGACTCAGTGGCTCTGATGGAACATTTAGTGTTTAGGGTGGCAGAACAGCCCTGGAATGGCCAGGGATGCTCACAGTAGTGTGTCTCACCTTTTCAGTAGCTGCATGTTTGGCCCAGAGTTTTCTTGCCTTCACAGGCTCTGAGCAGGTGATTCACCCAGCTACACAGACCTTACCCAAAAACCTTACTAAATCCCACCCTGATGGGAAAAATTTCCAGCCTCATCGTGCTTCAGCCTTGGCACTTTGTTGTCCCACTCTTGAGTCTAAAGTGTTCCTGAGCAGTTTTCTTTTCATAATTTCTGGGGTTTGCATGTGAAGCATCACCCCTCAGTGCTGGGTTCACCTTCTGTCAGGAGCAAAGCTGCAGGGGTAGGACAGCAAGCAGTGTCCATGCACAGCTGGGAATTGTGCAGGTAAAGGTACACGCAGGGCAGGGCAGCTCCAAGGCCGTGTTCAGACAGCATGGATGCTCTGGGGATGGCTGTAGGAAGGGGAGGACTCAGGGGGGAAGTGAGGGGTCCTGGCACAGGCAGGAGGGTGAGTGCCTCTGGGAATACCAATCCCAATTCCCTCATTTGCTGTGAATTTCTGCTTGCCCTGGGCTTTGTTCACAGGGCAGGGGGTGAATGCCTCACCAGGGCCCCCAGCCCATCCTCTTTGCTCCACTGCCAAGCTCCAGGCCCTGGGCAGCAACGTGTCAGGACAGAGAGCCATGAGCAGTTCAGTAATGACCTCCCTTGTTGTTAATTGGAAAGCCAAATTAACTCGGTGACTCCACTCTCAATACCATGCTGGGTGGCTGCTGTCTCATGTCCTCAGGAAGAATTTCCCCTGGCAATGCCAACGGATATGGAGTTGGATGCTGTGGCCTCTTCCCCTCTCCACACATCTTCTGTTGGAATTGTCTGACTCTGCCTGGGCAGTTGGTGTCCTCTGGCAGGGGGGGAGGTGAAAACTGAGGCACGGAAGTCAGGCTGGCACCTGTGTCAAGACTGCTCACCTACCAAAAAAAAAGTTCTAATTCAAAGTCAGGATCCAGGAGGCCTCAGCACTGCTCTTGCCCTCCAGCCCCTGTACTGGTTTCCAAAGGGCTCATCCACACTCTGTGAGGGACCCACACCAAGGACAAGCTGGCTCCTGAGGCTGTTCACAGAGAGGCAGACCCAGCTGTGGCAAGCCCATCTTAAAGATCAGTAGGTATATAGAAAAAAAAATAAGGCTGCATCATACAAAGGCTGCATCCAGGCTCGGCTTCTTTGATTTCTCTTTTCTTTTCTTATATAGAACCTGACCTGACTCTGGATTTCTGCTGTCCCTTTGCAGGTAGGTAAAACCATAGAGGGATTGTGATCAGGCTGGCTTTAGAATTAACCCCAGAGCTGAACAGTCTGGGTTAGCAGTGCTTGGGGCTCCTCAACAGACATTGCTAATGATGACACAGCATTGTGCTCACGACTTGATAAAACCCAGACTTTAACGAGATCGCCGTGTATTTAAACCCACACAGCCCTATCAGTGCCCATGTGTGGAGCCAGACCTGCTCAGAAATGCATCTGAGAACTCATTGTGGCTACACAGGTCTCCAGGCTGCCAGCATTGGCACAAATGGGGCAAGGCATGGTAGGTACTGGGTGTTTGAAGGGTCCTGGGCTCTGCCTGGGTAGGGATGACATGTTGCTTTGGGATGCCCTGTCCATCCCCAGGGCTCACCTTGCTGCTTAAACCTTCCCAAGGCTGCTGGAAGTCGCTGCTAAGCTCAGGCCATGCACATTAAGTTCACCCTTAGCCATGCATGGCCCAAAATGGGCTGGATCCCAAAGGAGACATATGCCACCAAATCCAGCTGCCTTTTCTCTCTTGGAGATAAATCTCTCACTACAGCCCAAGCAACACCCTAAACACAAAACAAACACAAATATTGAGCAGGGAAAGTTTGGCTGCTCAAACTTTTTGCCTGGAGCTGGCTGGAACACCCTGGCAAAGCAAATGCTCCTGTTAGTGTTTGTTCCAGTTTTCCTGTGCAGCCCCTATTTTATTAAACAGGGTCCTGGCGAGTTTGTTTGGCCGCCCATCGGAGCAGCCCTGCGGGGCCAGGCTGGCTGCAAGGGGGAGATGTGGAGCCAGAAAGGCCTGACCCCACCCCAGCCCTTATTGCTTCTTTCAGCAAGAAGTGTAACAGCATCATGATCCTTGATGACATCGAGGGACTATTTGTCATTGGGAGAAATGCACTGGCAGGCAGCAGGAGAGAGCCAAAGGCTACAGCAGAGCATGAGGCAGGCATGACTCCAGCATCCCAGCACCACCAGTGCTCAGGATCCTGCCTTCACTGCCCTCGTGGGCTTGGCCATGTGTCGGGCAAGGCTCTGCCTGCACACAGTGCCACACACACACACGTGCCCTGCCTCCATCAGGACACCATGGGTGAATCCAGCAGTCTGGCTGCTTGTCCCCAGCTAAACCAGAGCTGTTGGACCATGGGAATGTGGTGATGCAGCAAGGAGCTGGGCTGGCATCATGTTTGGGACAGGCCTCTCTATAGTACCAGCTCAGCTCTTCCTCTGCCTGCAGTGATGTCTTCCCAGGGACCACAGCTTCACAGATGTTGCACTGATGGAGTGGGATTCCTCCCCTTCAACACACTGCAGCCAGGTGCTTGTTCAGGCAGCCCTGGCTTGCAATAAATTTGAAGCAAGGATTCAAAGCTGAAATAGCTCTTCTGAAATCCTCCCTAAAGTATGGGAGAAAGAGTCAGGTCTGCTCAGGGATTTTGTCAGACCCTGGATCAGCATCCAACTCCACCCACTGTTCTAAGGGATTACAAGGCTGAGGCAGCCAGGAAATCAGTTTCAAGATGGTCTTTCATGTCCCATGCACTCCCTGGGACTCGGTTCAAGAAGCCATGACAAAAATTCAATAGAAGGGGTGTTTTGAAGTTTGTGGTGGGAGATAAGCAAGAGCTGGAGCCCAGGAGGGAGCCTGGCCACCAGCCCTGGTCCTGCTCATCCCTAGTGCAGCCCCTCTGGGATAAGCTCTCTTCTCTGCTCTAAACCTGACAGCTGTCTTGCAGATCACTTAGCAACAAGCATGTGTGAAGCATTTGTCACATCGCAGGTGTGCATCCAGGTCCAGACATGAGGTCCAGTCACTGCTCCTGCTTGTTCCCTGGCATCACTCCCCTCCTGTTGTTTCTGAAGCAGTGTGGATGAGGACACTCACCAGCCTCTCCGTAATGTGCACACGTGTTCCTGTGCCTTCAGCAGCTTCTCCCGGGCTTTCCTCCTGCTCCACTTAATTAGGCACCGAGGGAGAGGGACAGTAACCAACAATTAGGTGAGCTGGAGAAATGCCCTGGTTTTCTGGCCTCACTGCTCTGAGCACCTTGGGAACTACCTTCCCCCAAGACAGGAGAAGGAGAGGGAGGGAGCCAAGGCTCTCAGAAAGATGGAGCAAAGCAGCATCTGCTGGGAAGAGAAGGCAGTGGGTTAAGTTGTGCAGGCATGATGGGATGAGGCAGGAGAGTCCCTGGGAAGGAATGAGGCAATGGGTTTTGATCCTGGCTCTGAATCAGTGGGGTTATGGGATTGTCATTGGGCATCTGGATAGAGGAAATGTCCTCATGCAACATTTATTACACGGGAAGTGCTCAGGAGTGACAGGTCACTGTGGCTGCCCGAACCTGGCTCTACAGTCCCTGGTCACTGGCATGGTCAGCTTTTGTGGCTGTGATGTCCTGAGAACTGGCTCTCACCCTTGGAGCTTGTGAGGTTTGTCTATTCATAATTGTTCTGTGATCACAGTGGCATCCCTGGGGAGGGATTACATCCTCTACCGACTGTGTGCCTGGCCCAGTTGGAAACAGTTCCTAGCAGCCTCTGCCTCTCTTTCCGTTGCCAATTCAAGGCCTTGGAGCTAATCTCCAGTGTCACCAGGAGATCAAGTCTTGGCCCTGCTGGTAATGGTGTGATCCCAAAACATTTCAGGAACAGAGAACTTGAGATGCTGAGCCAGATGCTGAGCTCCTAGAGAAGACAAAAGGGGATGGGGGATCTGACTGCATCCGGGTGAGTCTGTGATTCAGTGAAGGCTGTGTGGGTGATAGACAGAGGTGACACTGCCCCAAAGTGACCTGGAGATGCAGTGGGAAGTGCAGCAGTCTAAGGCTTTGGGAGCATCCAGCTGCTCTCCTCACTGGCTGGGAGCTACCTGAGAGGTACTGCTGCAGGAAAGGAGAATACTTGGAGCCCTGGTACCTGCACCCCACTGGAAGTCTAAGTGATGAGAGACTTTCTTGGTCCTGGTCTCTCTGAAAGGTTCAGTGTTGGCCTTGGACAGCCAGAGCTGTCTCTACATATAACCAAGAAATTCCTGCCAAGATGTTATTTGGCCAAAGTCCTGAAGGCAGGATAAATCAGTCTGGATTTGCAAATACCAGGCATGTGTGCTCAGACACACCCCACCAAGAGCAGCCATTCCTTATCTGCGTCCACCTCTGCCAATCCCCCTTTGCTCAAGGTTGTCTCGGCCCTTACTCCTTCTCCTGGCTCAGCTCCCTTAGCTTCAAATTCCATCAGGCCTCAGTGGCATCCTCTCAGGGGGCTTTTGAGAAGGGTTGTGCCCCATCTCCACTCAGCTGGGGAGCTTTGGCAAGTGCCACAGCATTCAAGGAGTGCATGCAATAAAAATCACTCATTTGTCCCTATAGCAAATGGCCTGGCAGTGGCAAGAAACTGCTCTCCCATCCACAAATCACATGCAGCTCCTCATGGGCTGACTTTACCTTTCTGCTGAACTGATCATGCATCCCCAGGTCCATATTCCCTCCAGCTGAGGTCATTGGATATGAGATTCCCATCCCTGCTGGTGTGGATGGGACAGTTACCAATTGCTGCTGTTAAGCAGCACAGGGAAACCCCTGGTGGGGTGGAAAATCCTGTACCTGCCAAATTTTTCCCTGGAAATGCGATATGAAATGATCCACAGAGCTGGTCCCGTGCCTGGCTATCACTGCTGGCGCCTCTGACTCCACTCATCCGCTGGGCTGAGTCCCAGCTGTCTGTGAGTGATGCCACCAGCAAATGAGTGACAAGGGGCACAGTCCAGCCATGCAGAATGAGAGAGGCACTGGGGGAGGCTGGAGGAGAGGAGTCCGTGCGGGTGAGACGCATCGATCGCCTGTTATCTGATACATTATTCATAACCAACCTGGGCTGCAGCTCAGGAGAAAGTGGTGAGCACGCACTTCTCCTTGGGAAATATGCCCGTGAGAGATGAGGAGCGCTGGGCTCCAGCTCATCACAGTCACAACACACCAGCCTCCTCTTGGCTCTTTGAGCCCACGTCCACTGGTGCTCCTGGCACCAAAGACTGGCCAGTGAGTCCCAGCACCCACTGTCACATTGTACCAGGGAGTGTTTCTATCCAGGATTGGTCTCTTTCCTTTGCTGGGACACCCCAGTCCTTGTCACAAACATATGCAACTCCACCTTGGCCAGCAAGTTAAGGATGTTCTGCTTCCTAGCCTGGGCACGAGCACAGCACTCAGCAGCAAGGGGTGTGGGCACCATCATACTCTCCCAGGATGACACAATGGTGACAGAGAAGAAGACAGGGGCACACATGATGATGATATGGCTTCACGTCAAGTGTCATTCAGTGTAGAAGTCCCAGCCTGGATGGGTGCAGTCCCAGGGCTGATCACATCTGGAAGACTTTGGAGAGGATACTAAGAAAGGGACCTTCCTCCCAAAATGTCCAAGCAACCAGTGCACCTGGAGAACCCATCCCGGGCCAGCTGAGGTCTTCTGGGAACCTGATCCTGTTCCAGTGGGGTGCAACATTCATACAGACTTCAGCCCAGCTGTCCAGGGGAGCCATGGTCAGGGCAGCAAGGCACAGTGGTGTGACAGCAGCATCACCCATGGGACCTGCTCCCCACTACTGCAGGAATCCCTTGGGAAGCAAGGCAGTTGTGTGTTCCATGGGACAATCCACTCACTGTGGCACTTGGCAAGATGCCACCACACTGCAGAGGGATGTGGCTGGGAAGAGAGCTGGGGTGGGGTGTGTCAGGCTGGAAGTGCTCTGGCATTTGGGCTAGGGAGGGGTTCTAATGGGGAAAAAATAGGTTGTAAAGCATTAAGGACAGGCACACTACGTTTTGAGAGGTGCTGTTAGACATGCCTGGCTCTGGGTTTTACACCCTTCTGCCCACAGCAGCAGGTCCATGAGGCAGGGGGGGCTCATACCCACCCCTTCAACCCCACAAGCATCCTCTGTGACGCTGCTTCTCTTCCTGAACCCATTTCTTCCCCTTCCCTGCACACGAGGATGTGCTGCCTTGCCCCTCTGGAGGCTGCAAATAAACCAGCCAGGCCTGGGACACTGGCTTTCCCCCTGGAAATATCACTGCTGCAATTCCCAGCAGATCCAAGGTCGGTTCCATATGGCTGTGGGCTCCCCGCTGCCCGGCTCGCAGCCTGCCCAGCCCGGCTGCCTCGCCGCTTCTCCCTGGTGCAATATGGCACCTCAAAGCCCAGCGCCAGCACTCAGGGATTAGCTCGCTTTTTTTCCTCGTTGTTATTGCTTTATTAGCTAAACCTAACGAGGCAGCATTTGTGCTGGCCCTTGAGGGCAGGTGGCCAGGATTTATGACTGCAGCGCTGCCGGGTGACCTGGAGTAGAAACGGGCATTCAGTGCCAGGGAAAAGAGAGCAGCGCCCGCATCCCTGGGGATGCCGGGAGGGCCGGGACAGCTGCGCTGCCCGGCGACTTTTGCCGACGCCGTGTTTGCACCGAGGGAGAGCTCCCGCGGTCCGGGGGCATTCGCTGGCATCGCTCTCGCCGGAGCTGGCAAGGACGCTGTGCCATGCTGAGAGAGCACCCGCATTGCGAGAGTCACAGCTGGCACGGGCACGGCGTGGCTCTGAAGGGGCATTTCACTGCTCAGACGGCCGCTGCGCATGAAAAGGGCATTGTAGGGGAGCGTGTGTGGCTGGGGAGCAGCTGGCGTTGGCAAAGCATCGCCGCGTCTTAAAGGGACACAAAGACCACCGCCTCCTTCCCCAAAGGGCATTTGGAGCTGGGGTGGGCTGTGGGGGAAAGGGCAGGAGATCGCTGCGGGCGGCTGTGGGCATCACTTTGGGGCTGTGAGCACAAAGGGGACAGACACACAAGTCCTGGCTGCGATTTGGGGCAGATGGGTCCCTGCTCCAAGCACCCAGTGTGTGACGTGAACAGGGGAGTCGCTGCCCTGTGCCACTTCCCACCAGGTCTCATGGGGTGCTGCACTCCTGGAGTGGTGAGCCCAGATCTGCCCAGATGGTGAGGACTTACTAAAAACCCCTTTGCTCCCCTTCTTCTAAGCAGTCACAGGGAGCCCTTGGCCGTGGTCCCTTGCAGACTCAGGGCATCAGCCCCCACAGCTGCCTTCGTCCCTGTTGTGCCCGCGCTGTGAACACCTCTCCCATGCCCTGCCCAGGGGTGCAGCATTCCCCCGTACCTGTCTGCCTGGGCCTGGTTCACACCAAGGGATCACAGAAGTTTCGTCCTGAAACTGGTTTTTGAACGGGCTCGGCTCACCCAGCGTGAAGAGCAGGACGGGCAACGCTTTATTTCAGGCGGCGGCATAAATCAGCCCGTGGCTGGTGTCGGGCTCTGCCAGACGTTCCCCTGGGGAAGCGGAGGCAGCCGCAGGGGATGTTTCTTCAAGCCCGGGTCTGGAGCTTGGGGCCTGAGTACAAATCCACGGCCACGTTCAGGTTCAAAAAAGAGACCAGGGACACGCAAGGGCCATGCAGCACCCTCCGGCAGCAGAGGAGAGCAGCCAGCTGGATGCTGTGATGTTTCAGCTCACCACTGCCAGCTTTGCTGGAGCCAGTTTGCCAAAACAGCGGCTTGGGAATGCTTGGAAGGAGGCACGATTTCCTCTGAGAAAGGACCAGAAAGAGACAGGGACTGCAGGAGAGTCGGGAGGCAGCGGGGTGCAGGGGAAGGAGCCACAAAGACAAAAAGCACTTGGAAAAGTCCTCGGCAGCCAAACCTACGAGCCCGGACACGCCGCAAAGCACCTCTCACTTGGGAGCCGCTGCTTGAAAAGAACCTTTGAGGAAAAGCTGGGGAGCACGAACACGTTTCTCCTCCTTCCCCTGGAGGGAAAGCTCCCGCTCCACAGCAGGGTGCTGCACCCTACATGGAGGAGGGCACTAGCTGGGGGGCTTGCCACAGCATCCGCTGTTGCGAATGGGGGACTGGGGGTGAGCATGAGAGGAGGGATCCAGACTTTCCGAGTGGAGGGAAGGAGGAATTCTGCCTTGCTGCCTACCCTGCTGTCGAAACGGGGCTGCCGAGAGCGGGGCGAGAGGTTCCGGGGTGGCCGCCTCGCCCCCTCCCCGCCCGCCCGCTCCCCGCAGTGCCGCTCTCTCGCGGCAGAGGGCGCCCCGCTCCACGCTTGCGAGTGGCGGCATGGCCGTGGGGGACAGGGGACAGGGGACAGGGGACAGGGGACTGGGGACAGAGGAGCCAGTTCCCAAAGCCTAGAGCAAACCCCACTGCCTCCCGAGCCCTGACACTGCCCCGCAGAGCGTGAGGTGGTGCTCATCCCTGCATCCCTGCATCCCTGCATCCCTGCATCCCTGCATCCCTGCATCCCTGCATCCCTGCCCCATAAAGGGTAAGGTGGCTGGCAGCTTGTGTCCTTGCTTCCCAGCATCCCTGCCCCAGGAAGGAAGAGGTAGTTTGCAGCTTGCATCCCTGCCCTTGGCAGGTCCTGCCCCTGCCACTCCAGCCTTCATATTTCCTAAGGGTCCTCGAGAGCTGGATGAGGCTCAGAGTGGCACTTCAAGGATGTTCTGTGCAGGGAACAGCTGTGATGTCCACATGGATGAAGAGACACCAAGGGGAGATGATAGAAGGTTAAACTACTATCCCAGGCGTCAGAGAAAAGGTTAGGAGGGGTGACAGTTCCTGCTTCTTCCAACAGAAAAGCAATTGGGGCAGCAAATGAAGACTGAAGGTGGAGAAACAAAATGGGTGGTGTAGGTCACTCAAGGACTCCCTGCAGGACTCCCCACTGCAGGAAGAAAAATCCATGGAAGTCTGCTAGATGCAAAAGCTCAGACATCCCTGTGCTGACAGTGGTCAGAGATGAGAGGACCATGGTCCATCCTGTGGTTCCCACTCCTGCACTGCTCACTGCACATCTGAGAGACATCCAGGCTGGCAACCAGGGGGTAGTAGCCCAGACTTCTGGGCTGTCCTGATTCCCTTCTTGCTCAGTCTGGAGCAAGAAAAATTAAAAGCTAATATGGTTTTTTGTTGTTGTTGTGTTGTGTTGTTTTGTTTTGTTCCTAAAAGAGAGCAGTTCCTCCTACCCAGGAATACCTGTCCCATCTGGCTTCCGAGTTGCTCATTTTCATTGCATGAGCAAAGGACCAAGAAATAGACCATAAAAATAACTGCCTACAGCTGAACCTCTCTGGGAAGCTGGGATACACAAAGGAGGTGGATTTAGGGGAGGCCTGTGACATAGGATCTAGGCTATAAACCACCTCCCTCTGCTGCAGGGACAGAAGCTGTGTTCGTGCAGAGGAATGATCGGTGCTGTAATTCAGATGCTCCTGCAATTGCAGACTGTGTCAGCACTGGGAAGTCCCCGAAGCTCATTGTCAGGTTAAGAATTAGCTGCAGATTGTAGTGAGATGGATTGGGTACCCTCCAGCAGTCTCTCAGAGCTGCTCCTGGTGCTGTCTGATGCCATCGGTCCCTGCTGCCTACGGGAAGGAAACACTGGGGAAGGAACCAAAACAAGCGGATGAGGAGCTGGCACAGTGCCCTCAGACTCTGTCCTGATCCTGATGGTCTGAGCCCTGAGCTGATTACCAGCAGCTTGATCTCTCCTCTAATGCCACAGCCTGGTGCCCGTGCAGGGCTGCCCGGGGGGAGCTGGTACACCTGGCTACCAGCTTTTATGGATACAGTTGTTTCCAGCCTGGCTTTGCTGGCTCTGCATTGTGTTTCTCACCTTCCTCAGCAATGAAGTGCACGGGCAGGGAGAGAGAAAGCTTCATGCCAAGCCATCCTCACCTGAGTGCCCAGGCAGCCTGGCAAGCCTTTGGCTGGCAGCCTGAAGGCCAGGAGTTGCCAGCACTGCTCAGGAGTGAGAAAGGTCTCCTGGGGACAGCACTGGGGTGACAGAGGACACCGGTCCTGGGAAAAGCCACTTTGCAGAAGGCAGCACTTGGGAGGACAAGGACTGGTGTCACAGTGAGGGAGCGGCACACTCAAATGCAGGTTGTGTGTCCCCCCAAACAAGAGCCTTCTCACCTCTGTGATCCTCTTCATCCTCCTGTGCCCCTCCAAGGGCTGGGACACAGAAAGTATTTGTTGCATTTTTCCTTACACTACTGCTGGCAGAAATTTTTTCTGTACAGGAAACTTTGCAAAAATCCTTGGGGACATACTGGAGGACTGTTAGACCCCAAAGCAGAAGGATCCCATAGAAGGAAAAGCCCACATGTGGGCTCTGGAGCCCAAAACCTGCTATCTCTGTTTGCAGAAGACAACCCTCAGCCCTGGGCTGTCAGCCTTTCCTGACAAGCCAAGGCACACTGAGCCTAGCCAGGCTGGAATCTAAATCACGACAGCTTCCCAAGTACCTGCACACAAGGGAAGAGTGGAGGATGCTGCTTCACCCCTCTCTGTGCTCCCCTGGTCTCCCTGAGCTGCCAGGAGATGCTCAGGGCTTTTCCTCTCCCTAATCTTTATTACCCCAGCTGACTGCCTGTTGCTCCAGGTGAGAGCCCATCACCTTGGCCTCTTGGCTGCAGGGCTAAGAGGTTCCCACACATCCTTTGCCAGCTGAGTGATTTCTCCTGGAATTTACACCTTTTTCTTGTCCCTTTTCTTGCCCCACAATCTGGCCAGGTGGGTGTTAAACACCACAGACACTTCCTGCTCTGTGTGCCACAAGGTACCCAGGTCATCTTGTCCAGCACTGAACATCCTGGGGACCTCATGGATTTGAGATCCTCTGGGCACTCAGACAAGTGGTGCCACAGGCACTTGGAGAAGAAAGATTATACTTTATAGGAGAATTAAAGTCTGAGAGCTAAAAACTAAGCAGAGATGTTTAAATAGCCCAGGAGCTATATGACATGCTGTGGTTTCTCCTGGAAGAAAGGATGTAGTTGTGAGGCCAGGTGGAATTTTGAAGTCGTCTGGTAAGTCTTTGTTGATGTTAACACACAGCAGAATGGTGAACAACCTTACTGGATTGTTCAGAGAAATTACACCAGGGTAAAGACCATCCTGAAGGTCTGGCACATCCACTAGTTAAAAAAAAAACAAAGAATGAAGGTTGCTGAAACTGTAGGTAATAATCTGACATGAAAGGAGCCACACAGGACACAAAATAACATGACTTCGGACCTTGTAATGACAGATACAGATGAATTAATTGCTGGGCTGGAAGGCAGGGGTTGTTCTGATTGGTTGACCTGATTCTGCTTGTTCTGGGCAAAAAAAAACCTGTTCTGGTTCATTTAAGTGTGGTGATCCATAGGGTTAATTTTTCCAAAGGTGAAAGTAGAAGATGAATTCAGATTGGGAAGAATAATTTAGAAAAAATGTGAGAAAATATTGTGAGCTCTTCAGAAAGAGTTTTTCATAGGTGGCAGGTCTCTGCAAACAGAGAGGAAATGGGTTTGGCTACAAGCCCATTCTGATTCAGTGGCAAATTGGAAACCAAAGAGCTACAGATGACAACTGGAAGGGAAGGAGGACTGACTAAAAATCAGTCAATAAAATGGAAATTCAGTATATTGATTACAAATGCTAAAAAAAGAAACAAGCAAAAAAATCCATTTTTTGTCCACCAGGCCAGGGTGAGGACAACAGAATAGAAGTGCAGGTAGATGGAGAAGAAAAGAAGTGGCAGCATTGATACAGTCTCCACCTAACATCATAGAGATGGTAAAACTGACAGTGATATATAAAAGCTGATGTGCTCAGTAAGTAATTCCAGGAGGGGATATACTTTTATCAGATGAGATATCATATAGACCATTGGAATCCTGGGGCTTAGAGATATTAAAGTACATACAGAAGTAAACTCACAAGCCCAGAAGAGTCTTTGGAGAACTGGTGGAGGTGTCCTGCCCTACTAATCCTTATTTGCAAGAAGATCAGAGAAATGCTAATGTTTTGCCAGAATTTCTAAAAAAGGCAAATGAGATCACTAGATAAATCAGACCTGTTAACCTAGCATCATGCAAAAGAGTGGAAGAGAATCTGAGCATTAACCAACACGGAGCTAACAGAATATAAATAATGAATTGCCCGAGTTTTGTGGCATTGATGTTTGGGTTTGGTGCACAAAGGTCACTGCATGACCACAACATTGTTCTTCTGAACATTTTGACTGAGAACTCTGAGATACAACAGGATAAAGTATTTCCTACAGGAGTAAGCTACACGTGAGCCTCAGGAGTAGATGACCTGTGTTGATACACAGGAATCTTCCCCATGGAAAGGTGAATGCCCCTGAATCCTTCTCACAGCTGATAACGCTGGTGCATGGCAGAAGGATGAGTAGTGAGATAAGGACATCACAATCCTGCTAAGTGGTTTGGTATTTTGGTGAACTCAACCCATTCAAACAACATCTTAGCAAGTAAAATGCAAGGAGGAAGGAGCAAACTGTGGACTTCAGTTACCAAGTGGAAGGATGGAAATGGTCAGAGCAAATAACTCAAAACCAGAGCTCCTTCTGTGATACAGGATTGCAAGGAGTAGCACAGGTTTTGGATGTTTGAATGGAGAGTAATGACATGGCTGATGCAAGTCCTGCCTATGATTTTCAGTTCAGTTCAGTTTTGTTTTGTCTTGTTTTGGTTTTTTTTTATGGAGATGAAACATGGGAGAAGAGACAGAAAAGAATCACTGCAAGGAAGCCCAAGCATGGGAGAGAACGAGAGCACACATGCCTAGTCTGGTTATCTAAATGAAACAGAGATTAGGAGGTGTATGAGTGCTTTCCTAAGGCCACGGGAAAGCTAATTTCAGTTGTTGTAGACAACACCGAACATTTACAGAGGAGAAACCAACAAGACAAACTCCTCAGCCTGCTGCCGACGTGAGGGGTGCGTTCTAACAAAGTTAAACCTCCAGCCTTTTCTCATCATGTTCCCAATCTCTCTGGCTTGGCAGAGGAAAGATCCACCACAGGTGTCGGAGACCTCACCCTGGGAAACAAAACCCTCAGACACGCCCTTTGATCCCCTACAGCAATCCAAACGTACATATTCATCTCAACATACTCCAAGCAGGTATCCCACAGCACATACCTAGGATACTTAGCTCTGCTGGCCAACTTCACACTCCTATCAGTTCCGCATTAGTCGAAGCATTAGGGCCACTTTGCGAAGCATTAGGACCACTTTGCATATCGTTATCGGTGCTTGATCTCACACAAGTGTCTTAAGGAAGGTGGTGTTCATACAGCCTGACTTTGTTAACGTTTTATGAGAATAGGCAATGCTAAAATATCCTTATTGCTCCTTCTACACCCATTTTAATCTAGCACCTTTGCACATCGAGAGATTTATCATTTTATTGCTCCATTAACAAAATTTTCCACCTTCGTCTTCATCTGAGGTCCTATGACCCTTTTCTTTGTGCTGACAAAACCCTTAACTAGAAGTTAAAGTTTTTAAAATTAAAACTCTCTCAGGAGCTTAATTACCTCAATTTCAATGCTAAATGCTTTCATATAGGCAACAAACCAAAGACCAAATTCCAAAGCCAGGATAAACCCACATGAGAAATGATCAGGCTTCCTCCACAAGAAGCATGATTAATCGCCAGAACCAACCAGCTAATGAGAGACTCTATGGGTTTATCTTCAGATCAAGCCTTGGTTCCCTCCCAGAAGAGGTGTTTGCTTTGGCATCCATTGAAGCAGTAAGTGGGCAAAATACAATGGCCTGCAGTGTAAAGGAAGCCACATGGGAGGGCTGGCCATTTTTTCTGGTCTGATCCTCCCAAAGACACTGCACCTCCACCTGCTTCACCAAGACCCGGAGGTGAGCAAATTGGCTCCCTGATATCAAGGTTGGGGAGACAGCTCATCCAGCCTGCCCTCCTCTCTGCCTTCAAGGGATCCCTTGATATGTAGTGTAAAGCAGTGAAGGGCAGAGAGCCAAAGTGTGGCTAACCCCAGCCCAGAGTCACCAGAAGCCTGGGAGCCTCTCTGATACATAAATCTTTGACACATGTCTGGAACTGTCAACAACTCAAAAGACCAAACAGAGCCTTCCTTGGAGGTCACATCTTGGAGAACTTGTTCCCAATCAAAATCCTCAACCACAGCCCAAGGCTGATCATGGTGCTCAAGGGAAGACCCATTAGATTGGTGCTGTTCTGTGCCTCATGGCAGCTATGCCACTGTCCTCTCAGATGTGACCCAAGAGATTGTCTTGAGATATCTTATTAACTGAGAGGTACCTCTCAACACAGAGAACCTCCTTTTCCTTGTTACTTGGTGGAACATTACTAACCTGATGAGATGGGTAAAAGGTCAGAGGATGATCTGTGCACTGAAGGTGGTTCTCCCTCCTGTTTGATGATAGCAGGCATCCCAGTAATGGATGGGTGTCTTAGGGGTAGTAAAATCTCATCTTCTGTTGACACCTTGATGCATGCCTTTATGAGCTTTGCTCCAGCTGGCAGACTTCATCTTGCCCTTCTTGACATGGTCACATCTCTGGCATCTCCTCCATTTCTGACTGCCCCAGCAGCACAGCTCCCTGGACATGAGGACTTTTGCTCTGAGGAGACAGCACAGAGCACACAGCTTTGCCATATTTATCTCCAGTGACCCATGCCAAGTATGTCCTATGCTTTCCATACAGCATCTCTGGGTTGGAGGCCACAGGGGCTGATGGGGGTGAATGCTTCGCCCTCGAGGCTGCTCTGGAAATGATTGTTGAATCTTTGAAATGGATGCAAGCCCTGGACTTCCAACAGGATGGACTTTCGATATCTTTACAGAGACGAGTTTAAGCTCTCCTTGTCTTTGGGTGCTCCATGGTGTGAGGCTGTGGTAGAGCCTGAAAGCCAAAGTTAGGACCATTATTTCCTCCTTTGACTCAAAACATTTGAGAGCAACCATAATGCCTCTTCTGGGACCTCTTCAGGAGACAGTCCAAATGGTACAACCAACTTCCTCAAGAGGGACAGGCTGCTCCCAATCTCCCTGAAACCCTCTCTGTTTCTGTGGTCATTCATTTCCTGCTGCATATGCACAGAGCAAGGGGCATTGCTGGGAAACATGGGCAGATGTGGACGATCAAAACATGACTCCATGGACTTGCCACTCCCGGGGAGCACGTGTGAATGAACCCAAAGCCCTTTGGGGAAGGTCTCCCAGATCCCACTTGGCTGCCAGGCAGGGGAACCTGGATGGGAGCAGGAGTGCAAGGTGGGGGTGGGTCAGTCTGTAGTGCTTGGGAGCAGAGCTGCCCCATGTGCTTGGAGCTGCAGCCCCACACGCTTAATGAGCACCAAATGTGCATAAAGTGAACAGAGGGAAAGCCTGTGTCAGGCAATAGCAGCAACTACCACTGCGGAAACAGTCAGAAAAGCTTTTCCCCTTAAAGTTTACTACTTTTACTACTAGCCTGGCCTGGAAGCCTTTATTGCTGCCGGCAAAGCTGGGACTTTGCTCTCGAGCCAGCCAATGGGAAGCATTAGAAAACCTGCATCCATGTGTATAAGGCTGGTGCACCTTTGTGTGCATTCCTCGGTGTGTGGGTGCCTGCCTGTGTGCGCATGCCAAGGGCTCTGAGCGTGGGCTCGGGCGGGGCGGGAGCTCACCTCGCCCTGCTGGGTGCTGCTCTGGGGAGCCAGGCGGGGGGCAGCCAGCGGCTCCAGGCACCCTCCTGCTGCTGGGAGGCTCAGGGGGAAGTTCAGCAGTTCTGCAAACAGAGGCCTCTCTCAGAAATACCGACAGCCACTTCAGGGGTAGGTTTGCAGAGTAGCTCAGGGCCCCTTTGCAGAGCTGGAAGGAAGCAGTGGCTTCTACAGGAGCCTGTAACCCTGAGGCCTCCTCCAGGGTCTTTGGAGGGTCTGCCCCCACTGTGCCACACACCTGACTGTGCAACTCAGAATCATTGCTGGAGCTTTTTGGAGAGCCCTGGTGAACATGTGCACATGGATGCAGATCCTGTGGGTGCAGAGTGGGGCAGGGTTGGTGCTTGAGCTACCACTGGCAAGGCCCCAGCAGAAACCATGCTCTTGGTTTCCACTGAGCCCCAGCCAGCATCGGGGGCTTCCAACAACAGGGAGGTGTGAAAGGTGCTGAGGCCGACTGGAAGGGACATGATCTTTGCTGATGAGAGTGGCAAAGCCCCCCAGCTCCAGAGGAGCTGTCAGGAGCCATAGAAGCCAGAGTATTGTGACTGTCCTCCTCCATATTCTGGCTACTAGACCCCTGCCAGCAGCAGGGCAGGTGTCTGGTGACTCCTGGCTGAAGGGTCACCCCTGCAGCTTGAGATCTCAGCTAAGCTATGCATCCTGTGCTCTTGGTGGGAGACTTAAAGCTGGAGCATCCTGTGGTCTGCACCATCCGATGGTCACTTCTGCATTGCCTGACTCCTGTCCTCAAGGTCCTTCTCCCAGGACTGTCATCAACCTTCTTGTGCCCACAGCAGATGGAGGTACTCAACCACATTTCCTCTCCTAGTCCAGGATGGCAAGAGAAAGCTGAATTCTGGCCTCCTCTGCTGCTCCTGGCCCTCCCACGGCCCAGTGTCTGGGTGCTGTGGCAGGCATGCCTGCTGCACCATGCAGCATTTCTGCAGGCGAGGAGGCCTTTGAGAGGCCAGGATAATGGCTAATAGTGCTGTTTTCCTCTGCTCTGCTTTCCTTCAAGTGAATTACCAGGGTCTTGCTGGGAATTATCCTGCCATTACCCAGTGCTCTGGGGAGCTGCCAGTGATTTACTTAACAGCAAACAACACAAAGAGCCGGACACGGCAGGAGCTACACAACCCAACAAGCTGGGGAACTGCAAGTGGAAGAAAAATGCTGTAACAGCAGCCAGGGTGCAGGGATCCGGCCAGGGCTGCCAGGCACAGATGGGCACAAGGATGTCCCCGGGATCTGCCCTCAGTTTGCACATGGAGCTGTTCCCGGCAAGGGTAAATTTGGTCCATGAAAATGTCAAAGGGTGGAGGCCCCATGGTTCTGTGTCCAACTGGCCAGGGGGAAGCCCAGGGCTGTGGCACAGAGGAAAATCCAGTTCTGCCTCCTCCTGGAGAGGTACTGGACTCAGGGATGGTGGCAAGGCTGTGAGTGAGTTGGCAGCAGAGCCAGGACTGACCCCCTGCTCTACACCAAGACCCACCAGTGTCTGCATAAGGGGTGCAGCAGAGACAAAGAGTCCTTTGCATCTTCCAGATTTTGTCCTTGACACCCTTTATTATCCCATGGGTGAGCAGGGCCCTCACACACCCATGGCCTGGCTCACCCCAGCCACACTGCTGCCTGTGACAGCCTCAGCTCCAGCAGATCTCCACAATGCCAGGCTGCCCCAGGCCGCTCCTGCCTTCCTCCAGGAACTGCCCTCTGCACACAAAACCCCCACAGACACGTGCCTCCCATATGTGTCCCCAGCATTTGTGCTGCACCCTCCCCACAGGCTCTCATGCTTGCCATGTGTTCCCTCTCCTCACAAAGGCTGCCTCTGCACAGCCTCCACGTGGCCCCCCAAGCCCCCCAAGCACCCACACAAAACCCCTTGTCCTCCTGCCTCGTCCACAGCTCTGCACACGCACACACACACTCTCCTCTTGACACTTCACAGGCGCCGGGCGAAGGAGGGGCCAAGGAGGGGCTCCTCGAGTGCTAGAAAGTTGTTCCTACTCTGCGCTGGGAGAAACCACATTACTCACGAGTCCCTTTTTAGCGCGGCTATGTGTTTCCCCCTTCCCTCTCCAGTCCATTAGCTACTATGGAAACAACATGTCATTGCCCGGAGGTGGAGTTCAGCCATAGCCAAAACAGCCGCGGATAAATTCCAGCACCCAAATTCACGTCCTGGGGCAAAGCCCGTGCAGTTCAGCCGGGGAATGGAAGCAGAGTCCTGACTGTGCTAAAGGAGCAGATCTCAGTCAGGGCATGCTTGCTGCAGGATGTGTGGGGTGCAGAAAGCACAGGCGGGGACCCCATTGTCCCAGCCAGAGTGGACATGGCATCCCTGGGGAAGGCCAGGGTGACTTACACCTCCAGAGCCTGGCCAAGGGCATGTGAGAGGAGATAAACAGCAGATCCACAGGGCCTTTGCTGCCTCGTTTCTGCTGCATCCTGCAGCACCCACTGCCCAGCCTGTGACAGCTCTCAGCTGTGGATTTTGGGTGTCCAGCCTGAGTGTTTCATGCATCTCACCCAGGCCCTCACTGTGGACCAGAAGAAGCTGGGGTCCCCAACACACCAGGGTGGCTGAAGTGCTAGAACTGAGCTGCTGCAGGTGAGCAATGGAAAGGGGAGCACTGTGGGATGTCCTCCTCAAACTCTCCCCATACCCTGAGTCACCTGGATATGGGGAGGGACTGTCAGTGTCCCAAAGCCTGCCTGGGTCTGCCAGGGGAGATACACACAGGTGGGGCAGAAGCTGTAGGGACCGAAGGGAGTCACAGTTTAATGGTGGCTGTTCCTTATCATATCCTCTTGGGACCCTGGAGAGGAGGAGGTCAAGCAGGGATGGTGGCATGTCCTGCCTGGAGGCTTTCACAGAAGGGTGAGTCCTGGCTCCAGTCTTTCCTGGCAGATGGGAAATACTGGAGATAGGAAACAAAACCTTTAGAAGGAAGAACTTTCCTCAGTGGTAGCCAGCAGTCCATGACGGAGCTGTGACATCCAACACTGGTGCTGCCCAGTTGTCTGCTGCTCTCTGTGGGGACCCTCCAAGCCTGGACTGCACAGGAGCTGCCATGTCCCACTCTGGTGGCTACCCTGCAGTGCCAGTGCCTGGGGACAGCAGTGCCACATAAGGTAGGCAGTAACTGCCCCAGCACTTCCAACAGCTCACCCAGAGACACGCACCAGAGCCAGCTCTGGCCTAGCTTGGACACTCCCTCCCTTCCCCAGCTTCTTCAGGAGATAGAGCAGGAAAACCTGTTAGTCCCCAGGGCAGCCTTGGAGTGATCCACTGGCTTTCAAGTTGGAGCAGTGACCTGTGTAAGTGCCTGCCTGGATCAGGGCCAGTGAGAGCAAACTCTGGCCATGAGGCTCCGTCAGAGGAGGGAGGGAGAGACCAGAGGCAAGCAGAGATGCCTTTCCAAAGCAGGCAGAGGAATTGCCTGTCAGCAAGGCTTCTCTGTAAAGAGGTGAGCACCATCGCTGAAAAACAACAGAACAAACATTGTGAGGAAGAAAAAAATAATTCTGGTTTCTAGAGCAGCGATTTTCAACCTGTCCTGCTTTGCTGATCTCCAAGAATATCCCACCAGAGATGCGAGTTCCTTTGTAGCAAACCCACACCACCTGGCAAGATGCTTCCTGGCCTCAGTTACTCTTCCTTAAAAGCAGCCACAGAGCCATGGGAATCTCCCAGCCACGAAAGCTGCAGCTCCCGAGAGCACTGGAAACACAAATCAGGCTTGTTTTCCCTCATGGGAGCCCCATGAAATGGATTGCAGCCCCAAAACCCCAGGGCACACTGTTGCAAGAGCAATGCTTGTCCCACACCCACTAAGGAAGGAGCAGGAGGGGACCCTGTGAAAATGGGAAAAGCTGAGGTGCACCCCTGGGGAGCACTGGGGACATTGCTATTTCAAAGCCATGCTTCAGACGTGGTGTTTGGTGTGGATTCTCTGGTGACTAATAAAAGACTGTGCATCTGCAGTGTCAGGTCTCTTGAGGTGGATGCTAGTGAGTGTCCCCCATCTGCTGAGCCACTTGTTTCCAGGACGTTGCAAGAAGATCTAGAATCTCCCCCTCACATCACCACCAAATTTGTTTAAAATGGTCCCATGGGTTTGCAACAATTAGAAAGCAATGAGCAGCAAAAATGGGAGAAAGATTCCTTTTCATTGGAAACCAATGTGGACAGTAGCTAAAATAAATGCTGAGGGATGCAGGAAGGTGTAAAGGAAAGAAGTAAGAATAGAATGATCCTGCAAAAATAACTCTTCTCTCCAAAATCCTGGCTATCACAGTTGTCTCCACTGAAGTAGGATTCCTGAGCATCCTTAACAGGCGGGGAACATCTGAGATACAGATTGGCCGCGATATCTCCAGTCCTTGTCCAGAATCTCAGAAATGCCACCCAAGAAAATCTCTTGGCAAGGATCTTCCCTGTGTTCCTGTCCTGGGGCTAGGAGTGTGAACACAGACCCCATAAGCTCTGCAGCTGAGCTGAGTGACTCTGTGACCCCACAGAGATGGCATTTCCCCCATATCCCCTTTGCTTTTAGCCACTGATGTAAGCAGCATCCTTATAATATATCTCCCAGACCAGATGAGCCCCCCTAAAGCCTGCAGAGCCATGAGAAAATTTGGCCAAATAAACTGGTTCAAAACTGGGAAAAAAAAAAAAAAAAAAAAAAAAAAAAGGAAAAAAGGCAGAGTCCATTCCCTAATTCCCTTTCGTTGCACAAGCAGTGAGGGAGGCTGCACACCGGCAGAGCTGGATGGTTCCTTTGGCAGCAGCACAGATTTCGATCGGCTTGAAGCAATCATGAAAATGCAGCCTGAACTTCCAGTGACTCACCCAGAGAAGGGAAACTTCCTGGCTTGTGTGTTTGAGCATTTCTGGAAAAACTGCTATATTTGGCATGGAAAATAGGAAGGATTCCTCCAGTTGCTTGAAACGGGAGCAGCAGAAATGAGTCAATGGGCAGTTGAAGAACGTTCAACAAGGACACTCTCTAAATTATTCATTGTGATTCTCCACATTGTGTATTTTCCCCACAACAAGCTCAACAGTGACAGCCCAGGATGGCCCAGGCTTCACCAGGAAGATCCTTGATTTATTGCTCCGACAGCCACTCCGGCACTGCACGCTGGCTGTGTATTATTGACTATGGACATTACAGGCTGCTCCCCATCTGTTTACCAACAAATACTGCTCCTAAAGGTATGGCATTGTGCTTATCGCTACACGTTGACCCAGCGTGAAAAATCTGCCAATTTATATTTTCATGACATCAGTAGCTAGAAATGCAGTTCTTGCCAGCTTCAAACACTCTCAAATGTTTCATCTAGTATGCTAGGGGAAAAAAATGAAGGAACTGCTCTTCTGCAAATTACTGAAGTTGGTGGAGGGGGGAGCTATTTTGGGGATTTCAAATGCATTCTTCTCTCCCTTTTTTTTTTCAATAGTTGTCCAAATGGTTATTCAAACAGCTTGTTCATTAAAATCCTGAGTTGGTAAATGAAAATTGTCATTTTCAAATCATATTGTTATTACCTAAAGGAAAAAAAAAAGATATGAATAAATCACAAGAAAAAAAAATCAACAACTTTTCATGAAAAATCTGCTAAAAAGAGAGAGAGAGGGCAGCAAACATTTTCCATTGGGTGCAATGCCAACCAGCTCCTGGTTAGCATATATTAAATTAAATATTCAGTTTGGTCATGCACTGCTTTTATTGGTGGATTAAATATTGACAGATATGTCTAATGCAGAGAGATGCTTCACGCTGCAGCCTGGCAAATCCCATCACAGCTCTTGATCAGTGCTTCGGGTGGGAAAACCTGTTCCTCTTGCCACTGCAACCCTGCAAGGCTGATGCCTGGGATCCATGGCCATTGCATGCGAGGTCTTTTCACCTTGTGACCCACTGATGTCTATCATGGCTGGGCCAGCAGTGGGTGATCAGCACCTCTGCCATGATGCTGAGGGCAGGAAGCAGGAGAGGGACTGTAGGCAGTGACCCTCTTCCAGACAGTGAGGCTTTGGAACTGAAGGACCTCCTCCAGAACAGGGAGTGTGACCACTGGATTTAACTTCTTCCAATTTCTCTGCTGAATTTTTCCAGTTGCTTTTTGCCTATAAATTTTTAAGCCATTTTCCATGCTCCTATGGGCCACAGCTCAGCTGTGGCAGGAGAGTGGATCCCTTTCACTGGACTGGAGCTTGCTGCTTTCTGGTGGCCCCATGTTCTTGTACAGGGAGGAGCCAAGCACCCACCTTGATCTGGCAGACTTCTTTCCTCTTCCCTGCTCAGCCCACTCTTTCCAAAGGTGCTGTTCAGTGGTAACCACCCCAAGCAGGAGGGTTTCAGCCTGGAAGCAGCGCCCTCCTTCCCCTGGCTCCTCCCTGCAGGGCTGGAAGGTGGCCAGTCCCTCCAGAGTTCCAGCAGCTCGGAGGGCAAGCTGGGAGATGAGTGGAGGAGCACTCCTGTTCCCAGCATCCCACATCTTCAGCCCACCAGAAGCCCCAGGCAGGAATGAGATATGTTGGCATCATATCAGAGAGAAGGGTCTTGTCCGGGGCTCTGCTTTGCCTCTTGAATGCTGCCCCTGGAGATTCGGTATCTGCTTGAGACTTCTGGTCCATCAATTATTTAATTCCCTCCAGCCATGTGGTCTCCAGCCCCGTGTGCTCATCTCCTCTGAGCGCACAGGCCTGCCTGTGGGGGGAGAGGGGTTGGGCAGGGGGATGCAGAACTGGAGCTGGGCAGAGGATTCCCACTGGGAAGAAAAGCAGAGGCACAGGAGACAGGTCCTACCAGCTGAAGTCTTGAACTGAGCACTTGGGCCAGCACCCTCTTTCCCAGACACACATTTGTTGGAGGGGTGGGTTCTTCTTCGAATCTCTGGAGATGACCCTGAGGAAATCACCTCCCTGCTCCATGCCTCACTTTACCCACCTATAAAATGGGGCCAAGGATTTCACAAGTGGTGTGAGCTCCAGTGGCATCCCAAGCACGTGTGTGAGAAAGTGTTTTGCAATAAGCGAGAGTGTAAATCTCACCCCTGCTCACAGGGGCTACACCACCATGGATGTGCCTTTAGTGGATCATGTAAGGCTGGAGGTCCCCATTTGCTGCTGCTGCCTGTGCTGTCTCGAGCTAAAGCAGCACAGCACGGCACGGCACGGCACGGCACGGCACGGCACGGCATGGCAGGCGCTGCTGGGTAGGCAGGACAAGCCACAACACGCGGGCAGGCAGGCAGGCGGCTGGAGCCGGGTAGGTGTGTCCCTGTTACCCAATAAATAACTCAAGCCCTAAAGCAGCCCATTGTAATTACAGGGGCCCCGCGCAGATTGAAAACGAAGGAGAAGGAGGGGAAAAAAGGAAATCAAGGTTCAGTTCTTCCCCAGGAGGTTGCGCTCCATGGGGAAAGCGATAGAGGGGAGCAGTGATTTATATCTCTCCAGAGGAATTCTCCTTTGCAGGGCCGCCCAAGGCGCCGCCAGGTTCAGCTGAGTTTCTCATCTGAATATGCATGAGCCAGTAATTAATTCTCTCTGATACTGATCCAGATTTGGGATTGGTTTTGCCAGTGTGTGCGTGCGCGTTTTGTGTCCGTCTTCTCCCAGGTATGCTAACGCACCAAGGAGGGATGAGACGAAGGAGTGGTGGCTCTCCACAGTTGTCCTTGCAGTATGATAGCCACTGACACTTCAGGGCCAGCTTGAGGCAGACACGTGGCCCTGGCTGGGTGGGAACTCCAGTTTGGTGGCTCTGGGTGGTGTCCTGCTGGGGACAGCATGAGGAAGGGGGACAGAGAGTAGAGCACAATCAAGGTCATGTGCTTGGGGCAATCCCTGCCCAAACAGACATCCAACCTTGGACACGTGCAGGAGGTGTTTTCCCTCCTCCAGCAGACATTGCAATGATACCATGTTTGCAAAGTGCCGAGAAGAGGGAGGGAGGGAGGGAAGAGAATCTGGACTCGCCTCCTCCCTCCCACCTTCCTCTCTCCTTTTAAATCTCTTCCATGCATCGTTTGAGCAGTGGGACAGGAGCCCTGAGGAGCAAAACCCTATCTCTGGCTGAAGGCCCAGGCCTGGGGTGGGATATGGGTGTGTAAACACCAGACCCCTTACTCTGGGTCTGATCTACATCAAGCTACCATCATAGTCATAACCAGACCTCAAACCAGGAGAAAACCAGAAAACATTAATAAGAGAGAAACAACTCTTTTCTAGCTTCGCAGAGCCCACACCCTAGAACACAAATCTCTTCCTCTGGCCTCAGGAGCATGTTGCCCCAATGGCCTCCTCACCCTTCCCTTGAGAAAAAGGCAATAATCAGCTTTCCTGCCTTTAAACTTTGCCATGTGGCTCTGGCTGTCTCTCAGGGATGAGTTGAGGTTATTCCAACCCAGAGGCAAGGAAGGACAGGAATGTGAGTACGGGCACCTGGGTTATGGCATCAGCAGTGCTGGCCCTTGGCAGCCAGGAGGAGATGCTGGATCGACCCTTGATGTTGTGGGCTCCCTGGAACAGCCAGCATCCCAAACTGGACACTTCCCTGGTCCCCGCATCATGTCCCTACTCTGGCTGTAGCCAGAGCAGGATTAGCAGCAGTGCTGGGGAATTTTGCTCCCCTTCACCTGGCCCTGGCTCTTGACAGCACTTATATGCAGCAGAAAAGGGACTGCCTTGGCACCACATCTCAGCCAGATAGGGCAGTGGCTTTCCAGAGCCACAGAGAAGCCAGTAAGCATCAAGGGATCATGGTGTCATTGCCTGCTCAGGTCAGAGGATCTGGAGAGGTCACACTCCCTTTCCCACACCCTCCAGTCAGAGGGTATAACTCTTCCAGAACACTGTCCTCACTCTGGGGCTCTATGCAGAGGCCCAAGGATTGTGCCATGTCCTGCTCCATCCAGTGGAATGCAGAGGAGACAGACTCCCTACATCCATCTGAGGGATCCCTGTGATGTCTACAAGCTTGGGAAGCAGCGGGCTGGTGAGTCAGAGCCCTGTGTTGTAACGTGGGGGGGCAGAGCGCGTGTTGGAGCAGGGATGGCCATGAGCTGCAGTGTGGGGCCCGCCTGGGCCTTTTGCAATCCTCTGGGGAAAGGCGAAGTCAGTGTCTCCATCCCTTAATTAAACTGTGCCACAGGGCCCTGCTCCTGCCTGTTTACGTGGTTCGTGAGGATGGACAGAGGAGCAGCAGCCCGGGACATGGGGAGGAGGGCGGTCTCATCAGCCCTTCCCTGGGCTGGGGCAGCTGGTGCTCTCAAACGCAGTCTCTGGCTCTTGCAGCCAGGTCTCAGCCTTGGCCCCACTGTCTCTCAAAGACACTTTTTGGACCCGTGAGCCAACTCCAGTTCTCTACACACTTTCCCTCTCTCCTGTGAGCGCACATGAAGCTCCTTCCCGTCTCCCCATTGCCCTCCAAACCCTCCCCCCCCGCCCCCAAGAATTGCTCCTCCAGAGAAAACCTCCACCAAGCCCTGGCCCCCATGTGCAACCCTTGCCCATCGAGGAACAGAAGGTGACACAGCCAGGATGTCATCTCTGCCGGCTTCACGTCCTGCATCACCAGCCTGACCTAGAAACACTACCATGTCTCGTGCGCCGGAGCCCAGGGATGCTGCAGGCTCATCCCTCTGTTTTTCCAGAGCAGCTGAGTGACAGTCGCCCCTCCCTTGCCTCTCCGAAGAGCGTAATGAGAATATCCTCCGAGGAGCAGCTTGCCGCGATGAAATAATCGCCCGAGCAGCATGATCTTCGCCGGGGATTAGAGAGGCTGCTACTTGCTGAGCTAGGGAAACGGCCGGTGAGGAGGGAAAAGTCCTACCTCCTCTCCGGCACCTCGGCTCCTTTGCCAAAGCAATCGCCTGCCGCAGACGGAGCAAGGTCCCAGGCAGAGAGCTCAGCCCTGGAAACTTCTGTCCCCGATGCTCGGGCACTTTTGCGAAGCCCCCTTCCACCCTCCTTCTCTCTCCGCTCCCGGAGGAGCCGCTCCCCAGCCCCGGCAGTCGGGAGGGGTGGAGAAGAGGTAAAGAAGCAGCTGCCTTTTACAGGCAACAGTTTCTGTTGTTGTTTCTTTTTGGACTGCTGATGTATAAAGCGCCGAGCTGAGCCTGCTTCTCCCTGCCTTAGGCGCACTCGCCAGCCGGTTATCCCGCTGCACGGAGGGACGGCAGGCAAGGGCTACACATGGATTTCCGACGCGGAGTGGTTTAAGGCAGTTTTGCTTCCACTGCAGGCTTGGTTGCCTTTTTTTTTTTTTTTTTAATCTCCAACCCTCCCACCACCACCCTCCCGCCCCCTGTCCTCTGTGAGATCCTGTTGTGACCATCCCTTGAGGATTCCTAGATTCCGAATTTTCTTCCTGAAATATCCCACATCTCATTTTCTTTTTTTAACTCTTCCTGAAACGTGGGAACCCCAAGCCCAAAGGAACATCCCTAGTTTGAGCAGAAGGCACGCATGAAAGAGAAGTTATAGCAGAAGTGATTTTTTTTGAGGGGGGCTGGGCTTGGGTGTTTATTTTTTTTTCTTTCCTCTTTCGGACACATTTCGAGACTCGCCGGCCGCCGGCTCCCGGCTGGGCTATGGCAGAGGGCGCTCCTGCCTCCAGCACTGCGAGCAACCTGCCCCAAACCCACTGAGTCCTGTCTCCAGGAATAGCAGCTGCCCTTGTCTCGAACACTCCAAGGGAGAGGCGTAGCCAGCAGCGACCAGAAATCCCGGTTTCCACAGCCCTCTCGTTCCCTGAGTGCACGGAGAAGCTCTCGCGCTGCATCCCACCCAGTCCTGCCACCAGGTCAGAGTGGGACATCCGACGTGAGAAATCCATCATCCCCAAAAGGTCCCAACGTGAGAAATCCATCGTCCCAAAAGGTCCCTCCTGATAAAAGGCCAGCAGTGCCCGACCGTCGTGAGTGGGACATTGCTGTGTTGACGGCACTTGTGATCCAAAGAGACAGTTGCTCGTGGGGTGACAGGCCCTGGGGCCGGGGGACAGCCAGGGCAGGGGGTGACTGGCCCTGGCACGAGGTCAGTCCAGGGGTCAGCGGCCACCGTGAGGTCTCGGCTGCGCCGGTGCTTCCCGCTCCCGCCACAGCCCTCCAGCCCTGATCCCCGTCCCCACACCGCCATCTCCTCAGTGCTGCTCCCACGAGGGGCAGGATGCGGAGGCTGAGGAGAAAAGTGCTGCATGGTGCGCCCAGGCACAGACCAGCCTGTGTGCTGTGCCACTGCGCTGGGTGGGAGGGATATTTTGTCCTGGAAACGGGAGTCCGTCTCTGTGTCCAGCCGCCGAGCGCGTGTGGGGATGGGGAAAGGGACGCCGGCGCCATGATGCCTCATGCCGCGACGCCTGGTGCCAGGCAGCGTGGGGACTACCATGGCTTCTCCGCAACTCTCCTGAAGCCGCAGAGGAAACAACCCCGGGTCAGCGCGGCTCCTAGTAGCCGGGATCAGCGCCCCCCGTCCGCGGCAGACCCCCCCACCCCGGCCCCCAGCCGACCAGCCCCCGACCGACCGGCCCCAACTCCGCTCCACAGTTCCGCCCCGAGCCGCCTCCGGGTTTTCAAAACCACTTCGCCGTGGACAGACAGACGGTTCAGCTAATAAGAAGTCGCAAAGCGTCAGCACAGCGTTCGCCTGGCACTGCCTACCAATCCACATCGCTCGATCCCTATATCCCGCCCTCCGAGGACAAGTTCTGCCGCGGTCCGGCGGCCATGTTGAGTGTGGCAGCAGCTCTGCTCCGTCTGGAGGGGCGTTTTTCCCACCCCTTGACCCCTTGCTTCTCGCTTTCCGCACCGGGGGCCGTTCACACGCGGCGCTGTCTCACCCCCGGGGCCGTTGTAGGCGGCGGAGCGGCTCCCAGGGGATGGTAACACCGTGTGGTTGCCCCACGAAGGGCTCTCGGCGCCATCTTGAGTGCGGCAGAGCCCCCTCACTCGCTGCGTCGGTGCCCCGTTACCCCGCGGCGTGAAGGGGGGACAGATGTGGCCCCGGTGCCCGCGGGCGCGGTGTGAGGGGCACGGCCGTGTATAATGGGAAGCGGCAGAATGGGGAGCACAGGGAAGCTCCTGGTGCGCCTCAAGCTCTAAACTCGCACAAGGTTGGGGTGGGGGGGAAGTAGAAGCAGCTTGGGTACGGTTTTTTTTACTGTAAAATAAGCAAACGAGTGGGAATCCCGCATTTCTGCGCGGCAGGCTGGGCGGGCCGCCCCTCCCCACATCCCCCAGGGGCGGCCGCGGTTGTTGTGGCCAAAGTTTCCGCGGAGCGCCGAAAACAGTGAACGGGGGTGGGGGGGGGCTAGCGGGGTACCGAAAGAACGGGGCTGCCCCGGGACCACCGGCGGCCCCGTGGGAGCGGGGTGGGGGAGGGCAGCGCCGGTTCTCCCGCATTACTGTTATTCTTATTTTTAACTCTTATTATTTCCCCTCCGCCCCTCCGCAGGCGCGGCGGGAGCTTCTCCCCCCCCCCAACTCCCGCCCGCCGCCTCACACGGCGGGAGGGGCGGGGCGGAGGCGGCGGGGGCGGAGGTAGCGCAGGGTGGGCGTGGCTCTGCGCCCGCCGCGCTGAGACCGGGCGCAACTCATCGCTGCAGTGGCGGCGTTCGCCGGCTCCTTTAAGCGGCCGTGCCCCATTGTTTGCGCCGCGGCCAATGGGCGCCCGGCGGCCGCGGCGCGCGCGGCCAATGGGGCGCGGCGCGGGGCAGCGCGCGCGCCGCCCCCCAGCACTATAAGAAGGCCGGCGGCGCCGCGTGAGTTCCCACTGGCTCGCGCAAAGCCATCTTGGCATTGTTCTGCCCGCCCGCCCGCGCCGCCGCAGCCCCGCGCGACACAGCCCCGCACTCCCCCGCCATGTCCGACGCGGCCGTGGACACCAGCGCTGAGATCTCCGCCAAGGTGAGCGACCCGCCGCTTCACGCCCTCCTCCACGGCTTTTTTCCTCCTGTTTTAATTTTTTTTTCCCGAGCTATTTCTGGGTGGTTTTTTTTCCTATTGTATTTTTTTTCATCGAATTGTTTTTTTTTCCCCCCGCCCGTCCCGCCCCCTCTTTTCTCCCCCTTCCCCTCCGTCCTTCGCGTTGAAGTTGGCGGGGTGGCGCGGCGCGGTGCGGAGCCGGCGCCGCCGCGCTCGCCGTGCGGGGCTGCCAGCGCCGTTCCTTTGTCTACAGCGTGCGGGAAACGTGCTCGCCGCCTTTGCCGGTGCTGCCGAGCCCTGCCGCTCCGCGTCCCGCTCCTTCCCGCCTTTCCTGGGGACAGTAGCTGACCGTCCCGCTGCGGAGGGGCTCGGGGAGCCGGGGGGGTACACGCACGGCAGTGCCGCGGCACCCGGCAGCGCTCGCTCATTCAATCCGCGGTGCGGGAGCTTGACAGCCCCGTCAAACTTGTGTCCCGCTCGGCCCCGTCCCTGCGGGGGGGTGGGGGGAAGCGCTCCGGAACACGCACCGGAGGGCGGGGGGGGTGTGGGGGGCAGTGTCTGTTGTGGAGTTGCTGCCGAAAAGCGGGGTGGGCGGGTGGTTGCTATTTCAGAGTTGCACCCGGTTGATGCGGGAGGGGCGTCTGCTGTGTCGGTGTTACCCCTGGACTGTGGCGGGGGCAGTTGGTTTTTCGGCGTTGCCCCCCGGAAGGAGGGGGGGCCATTTGCGGTTTTAGATATTGCCCCGAATTGGGGGTTATTATTTCGGAGTCGCCCTCGGAGGTGCGGGGAGTAGGGAGTGTTCTAGAGCTGTCCCGGGGGGGTCTTTTGTTATTTTTGGAGTTACCCCCACGGGTAACTCCCCTCAGTGGGAGATGCCCCGGTGCGCTGGGGCGGCGGAGATGAGGGCGCCGGCCCTGGCCCGAGCTCCTCGCAGCGGGATAACTTTGCGAATCGCTGCTAGAGGTGATGGGAAGCGCTTGGGGAGCGCCGGTACCAGCCGAGGGAAGCTCTCCCGGGAGTCCCCGCTGCGGCTCCCGGCGCACGCCTTTGTCTGCGAGCCGCGGCGGAGCGTCCCTCGGGGGGAATGCGCTCCCCGGGCGGCCGCGATGCGCCCCGTTAAGCCCGGGGCCACGGCCGGAAAAGTTGCGAGGGGACTCGACCTGGGTTAGTTCGTGGGAAGGCGGCGGGGAACGTGCCCGGCGGCCTCCTCACCGGCCGGCCTCGGATCGCGGCGCTCTCGGGGGAAGCGCGGCTGGAGGGGAAAAAAAAAAATCCGACCGGGAGGAAGGTTTAGAAAAAACAATCAACGAAACGCCGTTTCTGGCAGATTTCGATTTCACTTCTGTTTCCCGCTCCCGCAGCCAAGCCCCTATCCCGCCTGCCCTGCCTCCGTTCCGGGGCCGCGGCTTGGTCCCCGCCGCCTCCGACTCTCCCGCTGCCGGGAAGTGGCGAGGCGGGTCGATCCCCATCCTTCCCCGGGGGAACGGGGCCAAGTTTGCCGTTAACCTTCCCCTGCCCTTTACCGCGTGCAGGAAGGGGCCTCGTCTCTGGCTCACCCTTCTGGGTGCGGACAAGGGTCCGCGCTGCAGGGCGGGCGGAGGCGCGCACGGCGGCAAGGTGACCCCCCCACACCCCCGAGAAGCGCGGAGGCACCGGGGCCGTTCGCCTTCGTCCCGCCTCGCCGTCCGGAACGCTCTCGGGAGGCGGGGATGGGGGGGGAGGGGGTTCCCGCCCCGCCCGGGCGCCGCCCCCGGCCGGTGCCGCGGGGCGCCCACCACGTGCGGGCCTGGGATCCGGAGTCCGCCGCGCCGCCCCCGCCGGGACTACAGCTCCCGGCAGCCCGCGGGGCGCCGCGCTGGCCGCCGGCCAATCAGCGGGATGCGGAGAGTGGCGCGCGGTTTGAATGGCGGCTACGCTCGTGGCGGCGCGGGTGAGCCCCCTGCCGGCGGGAGGCGCGGGCTGCGTCGGCGCCTCTGTCGTCCCTGGGTCCTGATTTCTCCCGCTTCCCACCGGGATCCTGCCGAGAGCAGGGCCGGAAAGAAGGTAGAGCGTTACGGGCCGGTGGTATGTGACTCTACACCGCTGCTATTCGTTCCGTAGACAAACAGCCCTGACACACCTATAATTAAAATCTGTGTCCCAGTCTTGGCGCCGGAGCAGCCCTGCTGCTGCACTGGCTCTTGGTCTGGACGCTCCTGCGCACATCTGTTTGTGTTGGACTGGGAAAGGAAAAGGGAGAATCTGTGATGCTCTCTGCAACCCTGTTGCTACCACAATCTTCATGACCTGGCATTGAGATGGTGGTTTAACTGAGAGCATTTTCAGTGATGCAGGAAAGGTCAGGGCTGGTGATCTGTCCAGTTAAAGTGCCCAAGGATGAGTTGTTCCTTCACTGGGAGGATTGCTTGCAGTTTGTGAACAACTCATTTTATAAAGAACTGTTCGGCACCGTGAGATGTGGAAATTCTGACTGCTTGACTTGCTATGTGTTTAACTTAAGAACTCTTCTGTTGCCCACGTGCCTAGTGTGATGCAGCAGCTGTAGCCCAGTGATGCAGGAGAGACCAAATGGTTGTGATCAGTCTCCAGGGAACAGGGCAGTGGAAGCCCCTGACAGTATGAAACTGGGCAGTGTGGAGGAGGCGGGGGCCTGTGATTTGTGTGTGAGCAGTGCAGTGCACGGCAGTGAAAGGAGGAGGGAGCTTGTGTGTTTGTTTTACTCCAGACTCCTGGGTTGGTTTATTAGGTGAGGTTCAGTCAACAGGTGTTGTCCCCTCAAAGCTTTCTTCCAGAAAAAGTCTTTCCTCAGAGCACTGGCAGCCTGTGGATGTCTCTGGAAACAGCATCTGTCTATTTAAGTAACCTGGTGGTCTAAAATGCCTGTGCTGCCTCCCCTGAGCAGTCTACAGGGTGGTAGATACCCTCCCAGAGGGTAGCTGTGATCACAACAGCAGGGCCAGGGCCATGCTCTTCCTTGCTGAGTTCCCACGAGGCAGTGGCTCCCAAGAGTGAAAGTGCCCACAGTCCGTGGGCGGCACCACGGCAGCTGCAAAGGGTGGCAGAAGGGGAAGAAGCCACTGCAGTGGAGCAGGAGCTTCCAGCAACTTTTAAACACCTCATGGTCGCTGCTGAAGCCGGCTGTGGCTGTGCTGCTCACCCTGGGGAAGGGCCTCCCTGCTTTCCTTGGCTAGGATAGCACGCTCACTGTGCTGTAGGATCTTGCTCCAGCTGATGGAAGAACAGAAGGGAAGGAGGATGCAAGCAGAGATGCCAGTGTTAAATCCAAGTGTTCTTAATGCGGGAACATAAAGTTGGATCCTTTCAGCCTGTTTGCTGAGCGACTTGGCATGACATTTTGACAGTGATCAATAGCAAAAACACACAAGCTCCTGCTCTGCTCACAGTGGAGGCTTGAACCGAACTAGCCAGGCATGGCTCTTGGAGCAGTGTAAAAATAGACTTCTTCCCCCACCCCATCCTGTTACACTTTAAGCTGTGAGCTGGATGCTGGAGCCTTCTCTCTGCTGCTGCTGCGAGAGAAAGACCAGGCGTGTAATATTTGCCGTATGATTTTCCCCAGGCAGGGCAGAGACCACAGCCTCTGCTAATGAGTCCCTGGGATTTGTTCCTGCTGTGAAGGTCCTGAGCAGCTGTGGATGCCCGCAGCCCCAGGGCGGCGGAGCCCATGCTTTGGACGGGGCTGCCGGCTCTCCATGGCATTGCAGGAGCTTGCGTGGTCTGTGCTAAGATGGGCAATCAGCCAGCTCTGCTGCTGTTGAGCATATATGCAGGCGGCCAGCTCTGTCTGTTTGGGAGCTCAGAGGTGAAACAGAGCAGTCTCTTTTTTAGATGGCTGCTCTGGCAAGGCTGACTTGGATTGAGATTCGCCCCCATGTTTTCCCGTTCCCAAGGAGGAGCCAGAACGTGGCGACCAAATCACAGAACAAATCTGTGTGAAGAGAAACCAGCTCCTGCTCTCGCTCTCAGACTGTTTTTCACACCTGATCTGCAGCTTCTCTGACCCAGACACCTGGAACCGGGGTGACTTCTCTGCTTTTCTGCTCCTTCCAGGATCTAAAAGAGAAGAAGGAAGTTGTTGAAGAAACAGAAAATGGCAGAGATGCACCAGCCAACGGCAACGCTGTGAGTATGGCTGCAATCTGCTGGGAGAGGCAGTCCGTACACCAATGCCTTTTTGTTTTCCTCTCTTCTTGCTTTTGCTGCAGCTTTGTCCCTAGCACTGTTGGGAGGGGACCCCTGTAAATGGCAGCCCTGAGCCCTGCAGAGCCTTCCAGCCTCTGGTGCTTCACCTTACGTAGACACTCCCAGCCTGTGGGCCATTCACGTGTGTGCAGAAGAGAAAGGCTGGGCTTGGTTTCCCTCCCTGATAGCCGGCTGAGGCTGTCCAGTACCACCTCTTCCCTAGGCAGGGATAAAGAGGAAAAAAATTTAAAAACCCGCTAGGACTTACAATGTTACAACAAGTTGAGCTGGGAAATACATCATGTACAAGTGAACTGCTTGATTTTCTCTTTTAACATGCTGGGGGGGAAATCACTGTGCCACATTTCAATGTGTCATGAGAGCCATTGCAAGCTTTGTCTCAAAGCTGCAGCCCCAAGTTACTGTAGGCTTGGTCCTTCATGTCTGGGCTGTCAGGAGGCAGGCAGGAAGCGGGATGTGTGCCCAGGGCTCCGGTGGGCTGGCGCTTTGCTTTTAGCAAAAGGTGGGAACACGCACTTGTGCTGAATGTCTCTTCCACCTTCTCCCTTCCCCAGTGCATTTTTTTAAGTGATGTTTTGTCTTGCCAAGGAGAACGAGGAAAACGGAGAGCAGGAGGCTGACAATGAAGTAGACGAAGAGGAGGAGGAAGGTGGTGAAGAAGAGGATGAGGAAGAAGAGGGTGATGGTAACTTTGTTTGTTCCCCCCACCCCCATCCCACAGCAGTGTCCTACTCCAGACAGCAGGCTCCCGGGAAGCGGAGGCGAGCAGAGAGCACCATCTCCCCCTCGTGGCTGCGGGCTGAGGGCTCCCGCCAGCCGGGCTCACTCCTTCCTTGCTTGCCTGAGCCGCTGCTGCTGGGAGTGAAGTCAGCCTTGAATCCCTTCCAGCAGGTTAAGGGCAGATTCCTTCCTCCCTCCCTCTGGCCAGACGGCACCGTACCGTGGCGCTGAATAAGCGCATTAGCCCTTCCGTGCGAGTAGTAAAATCTGCCCTTGACTCCTGTGAGCGCAGCAGCTGCTGCAGACACCAGTGCTGGCCACTGGGACAGGCACAGCCCTGGGTGGCCATGCCTTGGCCCAGGCACAGAGGGTGTGTCACCATCCTTGTTCATGGAGCATCGTGCTGAGAGGCCCATGCAGCCTTCTCTCCCAGGCTGGATGCCGTGTGGAAATGAGCAGAGGAACCTTTGGCTCTTAACTGCTTCTCCAGCTGGAGTAGATGGGCTTGCTTTGAACCTTCTATGGCTGCAGTGTCCCATGTCTCCCTGCCCTCTGCTGCTTCCTGACCTGACCCAGCCTGGAAGTGGGTTTTGGCAGCAGTGACTTGCCCAATCACTTCTCATCCTCCCTGCTATTATTTTTTTTCCCAAGATCTGCTTGGATGAATAATATTGTTTATCTTTGTCGCTTGTTAAGGCTGGGAGAAAACCTTTCTTGTTATGCTGAGATGAACTCGGGGCCCCTGATTATCTGTTACTAGGTTAATCCCCTGTGAATTTTTGGTTTACGTGCTGACCTACTAACCTGATGGCTAGTTTTGGGAGATAGGGACAGGGCTGAAACTTTAATGACCATTAAACCAATGCTTATTCAGAGAGTGTGAGCTGGGAAAGCCACCTCCTTTGGGGTAGCACTCCCTCAGCAGCCTGCTGTGCACGTCAGTAGGAATTGGTTCACTAGGAAAAACTGGGAATTGTGATACTCTTTAATTTCTGGTTTTAACCCCTGGAGACAAATGCAACATTGCTATGTGCTGTCTTGAGCCCATTTACCCCTGACCCTACTTTAGGGTGGATGAGACTGGGAACACTTGGCTCTCCCCCCTCATCTCGGGCAGGAGCAGGGAGGATGCGTGTGCTGCAGGCGCATGTGTGGGGTGGAAGTGTTGCTTGGATACTGCTGTGACAAACCCGGGGAGCTTTGGTCCCGCAGTGCCAGCCCTGCTCTTCCTAGCTCATCGAGCACAGGCACGATTTGGCACACGGTGCCTGGAGACGCCGATGCCTTGTGGGGATCCAGCCCAGGCTCTGACTGCTGGCATGGGCTCTGTCCGTGCTTACTGCCCTCGGGCAATCCCTGCCTGAGAGCTGCACCTGAGCACTGCAGGAGAGAGATTTAAAAGCAGCAAGTCCAGCTTGCATCAGCTTTTTTAGCCAAGACTTGCAGCCAAACTCCCGGGGTTTGACAGCAGAGGAGAGCTTGAGGGTATATTTTCCTCTCACATCTCCCCATCCCATCTCATTATTTGCTTTGCTTAAAGCAGCTCAAAGAACTAAAAATGCTCCCAATCAGCTTGGCACTGTCACCTGACCTGCTGGCCAGCCCAGTGCATGTGATGGCTGCCGGGGTGTTGATCCATCACTGGGAGCTAATCTTGGCCCTTCCTGCTGCATGGGCCACACCGCAGCTGGGTACACGTCAGGAGAGGGGAAGGGAGGATGGGCTGACCTTAATCCCCCCGGCTGTCCATACGTGTGGCCTGTGGCAGTGGTTTAAAGCCAGCTTACTGGCCTTAACTATCTAAGTTTTAGTAGGGTCTCCTGTTACACAAGAGACTTGCCTTGACAGCCGGGAAGCTGTTCTGCCTCTGGGCTTGCCCCTGAGGTCCCCAAAACTGGCCGAAGGTGATTGACTCAGTCGTTCTGATCCACTGGCCTATTTGAGCTCAAAGTGGGTCAAAGCCCAGAGCTCGCTGCTCATCCTCCTGGCTGGCTGTAAGATAAGTTGGAAGCATTTGTTTGCTGTTCTGATAATTAGAAAGTGTTCTGACTCAGAACTAATGCGTTCTGGCTCTCTTAACTCATTAAAGATGGACTAATAGCTGCGAAGGGAAGCAGAAGTAATCTGGAGTGGTTATGCAGAGCAGGCACTAGAAAGAGTTTTTTCCTCTCTTTTTTCCCCCTATTTTTGCCGTGATTTCGGCACTCATGGTAGGTGGTGGTTTTGCCATCCCACTGTCTGTGTTACAAATGCTGTGTGAACCAGACTCAAGGCTGCCAATCCTTATTTTCCCTTTGGTGGGTCAGGCCAGTTGGGAAATGCCAGAAAGCCACCTGTCACCAGAAATCCTCTGTCACCTGTTGTCCTGTGCAGGGTCTGTGCCACCTGTGGAGATGGGGACGTGGCATCCACAGTGTGGGGATGACCCAGGATTAAACCCAGAGGGGAGGTGTGCGCTACTGAAACTCTCCCAGAGGGTCTCACATTTCCTCTCTTTGTACTCCATGCAGGTGAGGAAGAGGATGGTGATGACGACGACGAAGCTGAGGGAGCCACAGGCAAACGGGCAGCTGAGGATGATGAGGTAGGAAGAGTAGGCAGCCCCTCAGAGCCTCACATGTCCCCACAGGGCTTGGGTCGGGGGAAGGTGTCAGTGGGGCCAGAGGGGTGGGCTGGGCTTAGCTCTGGGGCTGGGTTGCTCTGCCTGTGTGCTCCCCATGTCTCTCCAGGGACACAGCCCAGTTCTGTTTATACACTGGCCTGGTTAGGGGGGTGTCTGCTCCTGCTCAGCTGAGCCCTGGCCCTGGGCTGGGGTGCTTTGGAATGCTCACGGCAGGCCTGGGTGGGGGCGCTCAGGGGCTTGTCTGAGAAGAGAGGATTTTGCCTGAGGGGTTGAAACACCTGTGGCAGGAGAGGGATGTGAAACACTCCTGCCTCACTCCCTGCCTTGGGGTAACTTGCCTACCCCCAGCAGCCCCACTCCCCATCCTCCGTACTGACAGCTTTGCTTTCCCCCCAGGATGACGATGTCGATCCCAAGAAGCAGAAAACCGATGAAGATGACTAGGCAGCAATTTTTTTTTTTTTTTTTTTTTTTTTTTAAATAAGGAGGAAAACAAACCAACAAAAAAGGCCAGCGCGTCCTCTTCACCCTTGGGTCCCCCCTTGGGACTCCGGTTGCAGCCCCCTTTCCCCCACACACACCTCCTTCCTCCCCCCTCCGCCGTGGTCATCCTCACCAAGTAGAGTGAACCCCGTCCCCGCCCCCCGGCGCGGCGCTGCCACTCAACGAACATGGAAACGATTCGCCCGTTAGCGGGGAGAGAAAAACCCCCCTTCCCCCCCACAAACCCCCTCCCTCCCAAGCACCAAAACTTCAAGGCCCTGCTTTCTTTCTTAAAAGTACTTTAAAGGAGAATTTGTTTGTATTTTTTATTTACATTTTATATTTTTGTACATATTGTTAGGAGGTCCGCCATTTTTAAGTGATCTCGGATTGACCAAAAGGGGGGCTTTGAAGTGTATATCTCTCTTGTTACCTATCTCTGACTTTACTTGTGGTGTGACCAGGCCCAAACCATTATCTCAAAGGAGAATAAAACAAAACCTTGTAAAAAAAAAAATTAAAAAAAGACAAAAATGCAAAAAAAAATATTACAATCTTATTCTGAGCATTCCAGTAACTTTTTTTGTGTATGTACTTTAGCTGTACCATAGATCGTGGTTTGTATGAGGTGGCAAGGCCAAAGATAAAAAAGGTTTTCTTTTTTTTTCTGTCTATGAAGTTGCTGTTTATTTTTATTTTTTTCTTTTTTTTTTTGGCCTGTTTGATGTATGTGTGAAACAATGTTGTCCAACAATAAACCGGAATTTTATTTTGCTGAGTTGTCCTAACAAGGCTGCCTCCCAACTGCTGCTTTTGTTTTAGTTTTCATTTGTTTTAGTTTTTTATTTCTTTCTTCCCTTCTTTATCTCCTTTCTTTCTTTGCTTTGGGTTGGGAAGAGAGAGAGGGGTGCAGGGTGTTAATGGGGGAGGGTCTGAGGGCTGTGCTGTCCCCCTGCTGCTGGTCGGGGAGGCAGTGTCTTTCCATGGCTGTATGCCTGTGGAGAGCTGCACCGGCATCCCCAGCATGGCCTCTGCATGATCCTGCATGCTCTGGCTGCCCTTGGCAAGAGGTAGGGATGGTTAGACTGGGAAACATAGAAAAGGGAGTTTGGGGGGCCTGGATATGGTTTGCTCAGCAATTCTGTCTCTGTAGCCAAATTTGTTGGGGATTGCTTGGCTTGTGTAGTGGGGATGAGTTTCTCATCCTTTCATTATCTGCTGGAGCTGATTGACCCCTGGTTGTGGGGTGGGGAGAGCTCATGCCGTGTAAATGCTTTCCCTCCCTTGGGGCTTGTTTGAGCATTGCTGGCAATGGGGCAGGAGTCAGTGTCAGCAGGGATTGGATTCAGCCAGAACTGGTTTTGGGGGATGCTCTAGCCTCATTGTCACCCAGCAATTTCTGGGGTGCCAAGTTAAAGGTTTGGTGGTGGTGGGACCCCAGGGAGACAGGCTCAGGTTTGTCTGTGCACTCTAATAAACCAAAAAGGCCATAACTTAGCCTAAGCCTCTACTGCTTTGCTCCTAACCTTCCTCCAACTCTTCCTCCATCCTCCAGGGTGTTGGAGCTTGGAAAAACTCAGCCTGCTCTGCCAGGTGTGTGGAGTTGGTTGGCAAGAACCTGCTTTGTATCTGCTCCCAAACCCTCGCCCTGGCTCCAGGGAGTCCCCTTTCCCTACTGATCCAGGCTGTGCCAAAGCCTCACCAGATGGTCTCGTTTCCTCCTCTCACGCTGCAATCCCAGCAGACAGTGTTCAGATGCTGGGAGATGCCTTTTTTTTTTTTTTTTTTTTTTTTTTTTAAAGAGGAACCAATGTGCATTTAATGCACTGGTTGTGAAGGTCAGAGCCCCTCCTGATCCCCAGGAACAGCCAGGTCACTTAGTCTGTACTTACACCTTAATTATCCAGTGAATCGTGGTGCTGGCTGATAGCTTATCAGATTTACTGCCTCCATGCACAGGCCCCATCCAGCCCTGCCTGGGTGAGAGGAGCTTGTGGCAGGGCTGGAGGGGACCTGCTGCTCCAGGTTTGGTTATCCAGTCCTCCCATGGGATGTGGTATCATGGGAGTGGCAAACGGTGCTGCTGGGTGGGGCTTTGCCGTGCAGTGCTGGGGGTTGCATCCACGTCCTGTCCTCACCACGGCTACCCTGCATCATGATGGGATGGGATGTGATGGGACGGGCCTCAATGGTGCAAGACTCAAGCTGGTACTTGTAGATTTGCAAGGCAAATTATTCAAATAAGCTTCTGCAGCTGTGTAGACAAGAGCTGGATCCAGGTGTCCCTGAAATGTGGGGACTGCATGCACAAAGCTGGTCTGAGGGCTGAGGGGGTGAAGTAAGGTGGCCTTATTGTCCTCATTGCACAGAAGGATTTGTCTGCCCTGCAGCTCCCCAAAAACCTGGCAGTCTTGGGTCACAGGGTCCATTTTGGTGTGGGATAAAACTGGAGGCTGCCTACGACCTCCCAGGTGGGCATACTAATGATGGGTGGGTAGGGCATGGAGCAGCCAGGGGTGTGTGGGCAGGTCAGAGGGACCCCAGCCCTACAGCTCCTGGTCTGCACCAGACTGCCATGAGCTCCTGCAGCCACTGGTGATGGAGAGGGCCAACCCCACTCCCTCACCCCACATGCCCTGGTGCTTCTGCACCCATCTCGACCCTCTCGTGGCTTGGTCCCCAAGGCTCTGGCTGCCCCTGCCACCCCATGACCCTGGGGGTGCTCTGGTGCCACCTGTGCCAGGACTGGGGCTGAGGCACAGCTCAGGGCAGGACCTTTGCAGGGATCCCAGCCCCAGCCAATCCCCATGTGGTGGCTCAGCCAACCGGCCAATCCCGTGCTGCCACCTGGCACTTCCTGCCTCATGCTGCCTCCACCAATCACAACCAAGCAGCACGCTGGTCTGACCAATCATGTGCTGCCACCTGGCACTACGCCACAGCCAACCATGTGCTGCCACTTGTCTCTGCAGCTGCCTCACCCCTTGCAGCAGCAGCCCACCAATCACAGCACAAGGGGGACTGCATTGAGCCAATCAGGAGCTGCTGCCTGCCATCTGTCCCAGCCAATCAGGGGCAGCCACACCCTGCCAGGAGCTATAAAGGCTCTTTGCCTCTTGGGCTGTCCTAGCAGTTGGGGTCATCCCAAGATGGAGGAGTTTGTGGTCCTTTGGAAAAGGCTCCCACCTGCAAAGTCTCAGAGGCATGTAGATGGAACATGGTGGTTTTTTGGTGCCCAGTGCCACAGGGGCCAAGTGAATCCAAAATGCCAGAGGGACTGCTCACCTTGGTAATGTTTTGGGAGAGGGACCTGGAGCAGCAGGTCCCCCCCAGCAGGAGAGGCCTTGCAGGAGTCGTGCCAACAGAAGGTGTCTGTGAAGATCTTGGAGATGGTCTCCCTGAGGAGCCGGCCTTGTGCCAGGGGCTGCCCACTGGGACCTGGAGAGTCTCACCTGCCTCGGATGTTCAGGAGATGATTCCCAGCCCTGCCTGGAGGCCAGAGCTGGGCCCTGTGGGGGCTGATGCCACGGGATGGAAGGTGAGCAGCATGCAGCCATCTTGTGCCTTCAGGCACAGAGTGGTGCTGGGCCCCTCACCCAGAGCTGTGTCACAGGTCACACGTTCAGCTGTGACCTGTGGAGCAAACTGCCCGTGCTGCCCCTCACCTGCAGACACCACGTGTCTGTCATGAGGGATCCGAATCATGCTTGAGCTGCTGATCACACTGGTCCTGGAGACCGTGGAGGCAAGTGGATGAAGCTGTTCTGATGTGTGCTGGCTGGCTGCTGACCTCTGAAGATGGGTGAGGTAGCTCCCACGTGAACTATTGGGAGAGCTGCAGGAAGGAGCATCAGGAGAGCCTCGGATGTGCTGGGAGGGACTCAGGCTGTGCCCATGTGCTCCAGTGGCCACTTAAACCAAGGGCAGCCCTTCCCAAGGATTCTGCTGTGTCTAGACCTCAGCTGAAGCCATCTTTGTGCAGCTCAAGAACCAGGTGGATTGAGAGCAACTCCCACGTGGTTGGCCTAAAGCACATCCCTCCAGTAGAGCCGTCCTGCCAGAGGTCACGGACAGCAGAACCAGTGGGGCTGAGTCCATGCCCTGGGGACAACTGGACTGAGCCTGGGCCAGCACAGCTGCCTCCTGTCCTGACCTGCCTGTAGTGGGTTAATTGTCCTACACCAGCTGTAGCTTTTGGTTAGTCTCATCCAAAACTTCCTGTTGCATCTTGACAACCTTCATGAAATTTGGAGCACCTTGGGGGCTCGATGGAGAACCTGCCTGTGGGGAATGCAAGGCTTGGACTGCAAGCAAGACACAGGCTGGAGTTGGTTACTGGTGCAGTTTGTGTCTGGGCAAATAATTGGCATCAAGAGACAGATGAGTGAAACTGCCTTCCAGGCATTATTCCTCAAGCTCACAAACACAGAAGCAATTTTGAGTGGTTGCTGTTGAAAATAGATGCGAAGAGCTACTCCTGTGGTGGAGTGACTGCCACCTGGCTCAGGATGGGACGTGTCCTACTGGAATTGACCCCTCAGGAGTGGGCTGTGGAAGCCCAGGGTCTTGGCTAGTCATGGCTCAACCCAACAAGGATGTGCCTCCTAAATGGCTTAGGAATGTTTTTGCTTTTGCCTCAAGAGCTGCCTGGTGTGGGCTGGAAAGCCCAGCCCAGGCTGAGGAGCAGATGTGGGACATCTCGTTCCTATCTCAGCCCTGGCTGCTGTGTCCCCACAGCCTGTCCCCTGAGTGGGGATAGCTCTGTCCCTGGGCCCTGACTTGAAGTTGGGCGGATGTGGCTGCCCCCAGCCCAGTGGAAGTCTTTGAGCTCTGAAACCCAGCTGGAATGTTTACCCCCACTGCCAGGTCTTCTTGGGGCCATCACCTCAGTGCTTTTCCCTTCTGGGGCTGGGAGCCTTGGAGAGGGAGCAGAGCTGGGGTGCCTGGAGCTCCTCCTGTGCAGACCCAGTGAATTCTCCATCCTTGTGCCCATGGCTGCTCCTTCTTGTCTGGCTGAGCTGATCCTCTCTGAAGGGCAGGAGAACAGAAGGGAGGGCTGAGAGAGACCTTCAGCTTTGCAAACCCTGCTAAGGGCTGTGGCTCCTGTTTGTGGCTGCCTGGGGAGCCTCAGAGGGAGGGGTGGTAGGCAAGCAGAGGTTGGTGGGCTCAGAGGCCACTCCACGGTGCTGTGCTATGTGTGGGCCAGGAAGAGACCCGGGACTCAGCATCCAGTGCTGTCCTTCAGAGCAGATGTGGACCTGGAGAGGATCCTGTATCCTTTTGTAAGAAGGCACAGTGCAAGGGGAACAGCTGGGGTTGAGAAAGTGCAACCTGACTTGCCCTTGGAGAACCCACAGGGATGGGATCTTAACATGTGTCCTTTCCTACCCAGAGAGAGGCCTGAAGGCAAGGGGCTCTGCCTGGGTGTTGGGTGGGGATGTGAGTCCTCCAGCTCACTCTGCCCTGGGCTCTGTGGGCATCTCCCTGGGTTCCTCTCCTTTGCTGCAGGCAGAGCAGGCTCCTGGCCCTGCTCCCTCAGGGAGCTGGGAAGGAGCACCCCTCTGTCAGGGCTCAGGGCAGGAGGTTTGAGGGGGGGCTGCAGCCTGTGCACAAAGCTGGAGATCCCAGTGCTCAGTGGGCATGTGACCCACAGGCCATGTTGAAGAGGACAATGACCCATAGCAAGTACAAGGCACCTGCTCCCTGTCCAGCAGCAGGACACTGCCAGACCCTGGATCCACAGGCAGAGAAGGGGTGTGGCTCTAAATGCCCTGTCTGGAGTGGCAGGGAGTGTGGTCCTGCATGGAGCTGGAGAGCCTGCACTGGCTTGTCTCTGCCACCAAGTGAGGCCCCAAGGGCACACGAGGGCTCAGAGCAGCTGCCGTGGGGTGCAGGCCCTGCAGGGATGGTGCAGTGTGGGGTGCAGAGCCAATTTTGGTTAAACCAAACCACAACGATTGCAGGGGCTGGCTGGTTTCCCATCTTGGGGTTAATCCCCCTTATCCCTACTCCCAAGGTGAGGATGTGCTGCTTCCCTGGGGACACCCCCAGCCTAAAGCTCCATCCCTGGGAGGGACTGTGGGACAAGGCTGCAGCTCCAGAGAGCAGCATCTGGGGAAGTGAGCAGCAGGCAGGAGCGGGACTGTGGGACTCTGTCATGGGAAGGGATGAGCATGGGACACCTGTCCCCGGGCAGGGATTAGAGCTGGTGCTCCCTGCACTCTGTGCAGCTCTGTGGCACCCCATGGGCACCCCTCAGAGCTGACAGGTCCCCAGCAAAGGCTGGAGACTGTGTTTGGCCATGGGGAGCCCCACCGGCCTGTTTGCTGCGGATTTGGGCTCCAGGGACTTGAGCATTCCCAGCTAGGTAGGAACATGGTCGAAAGTGGGATGAAGGCAGGAGTGAGGTACGGAGGTGTTGGCACCTGTGGAGGAGATGCCGGGACACCTCATCCCAGCTCCGGGCTGGCACAAGGAACAGCGTGTCCAGCCCAGAGGCAGGGCCGCTCCTCTCCTGGGGCACAGCTGATGGCACATCCCATCCCGGGCGACCTGCCAGTCTGCCTGGTGTGGAACCAGCCGGAGCTGGCCCTCGGTGGCTCTCCCGGGGCCCCGGCCGAGGCGGTGACCACAAGCAGCGTCCTCCCCACCCGGCCACCAGCGCTGTGCAGCCCAGGCAGCAGCGCTGTCTTGCAGCACCATCTAGTGCTGCGGGATGGGGAAGCCCCGCGCTCCCCCCGAGACACGGCAGCGCCGTGGGGACAGGCCGTGGCTGTCCCGCGTCCTGGGTCGTGCTGCCAAGGCCGACCTGCCAGGAAAGCCAGCCAGGCTGGTGGTGATGGGGATGAACAGGCGGCGCAGCGTGGCTGCTGGCCCGGGGCGGCCGGAACTGCCTCCCCCGTGCTCCTGCTCTGTGCCAGGGAATTTCCTGCAAGGATTCCGGGAAACATCAAGGGGCGCAGACGTTCCCAGTTCCTGAGCCAAATGTATCTGGCCTCAGCTGCTGGTTTTGCCACCTCCTCCCATGGAAATTGGGTCTCTGCCCTCTCCTTGGAACACTTGCTTCTCTATCAGCCAGGTGGCTCCAGCTCTGTCAGTCCCTCACCCTCAGGGTCTTAACATCACTCGTGTGGTTTCCTCCAGCATCCCCTGCAGTTTCTTGGGGCCCATCTTCCATACCTGGTGAGAGCCTGATCCCTTCCCACAACTTGTCACTGTTCCCCTTTTGCACATTCAGGGCAATGTCAGACCTTTCCAGCCTGGCTTTGGGGACACCAGGACCCCAGCAGTGTTACACTGTCCTCTCATCCCCTTGCTCTGTGTCCCCTGCTTGTGTCACCTTGTCACCCCTTCTGGGTGTCTGCCACTCTCTGCACCCTGCCTGGCACTGAGGCCAGGGAGAGCAGGCAGGATTCTGCTGCAGGTTCAGTGGTGCAGGAAGGACTTTGGCACAGAGCTGGATGCCCTAAGAATGGAATGCTCTTCCAAAGGGGCCAAGGGGCTGGCCCCTCTCTTGGAGTACTGCTGTGGGTGTGAATGTCAGACCTGCACTAGGATGAGGCAGCTGCTGAGCTCCAACAGGGATTGCACCCAGGTTCTGTAGCACTGAGGGGCCGGTGACCAGAGGCTCCCTAAGACAGGAGGAATCAGACACCTTGGACCAAAAAAGGGGTGCTTTGAATCCTGTATTTGCTCCAGCTGCCCTCCTCCTGTCCTTGGGGAGAGATGGAACTGTGCCCAAGTCACCTGGCAGTGAAATCCCTGTGTCCAAGTGGTTGAGTGCCTGCTTGGGGCTCTGCTTGCTCTGATATGGCAACAGGGAGGTGGGATCTGTGCCCCCCAAAAAGGAGCAGAGGGACTCAGACCTTCCTAGGCCTCCTGTCCTCTCCCAGTGCCACTGAACTGGGTAGCACTGGGTGAGGTGGGGCGAGGTGTTGCTGACCCTGAAGTTGCCCGTTGCCGCCGCTCTCTGCCCGCTATCACCGCGCCCTGCCCGCGCCACCGGCACCCGCGGAAAGGTAAGAGTAGCAAATCAGACACCGAACGTAACGTGGCCCTGGGCTGTTTGTGCGCCTTTTGTTCGGCTGCAACTTTCATGAATCAGCTCATTAACCACATTAGGACGGCTCTGCCGCCCCGCCTGAGCTTTATCGGGTGGGGCAGATTTGGAGCACGAGTCAGCGGGAGCCCCGGTGGCTTTGCCAGGTGGGCAGGAGCTGAGGGCTCCCACAGCAGCCGGGGTGGGTGACAGCCTGGAGGGGTGCCGGCCATGGGTGCTGAGGGTGTGAGAGTCTGGAGCTTGTCATGGAGAGGAGGAGCCGGCCCTGTTCCCTCACCCTCATGACAGCACACAGGGAGCAGTCTCACACACCCAGTGCAGGGTCCTGCTCCACAGCCAGCCCTGCAGCCCATCGCGGGGTGGTTCCACTGCCATAAGCCGTGCTTCAGGGAGCCTTATGGTGTGATGAACCCCAAAACTATGCAGAGAGCTCCCTTGAAGCCAAAAGGGTGTTGTGCATCACCGTCCTCCCTTGCTGCCTCACTGCTGTGCAACAGCCCAGCTTGGAGTGCTCCCAGGCCAAGACTTGACTGGAGGGTAGTGAGCATGGAGCTTCACCCCAAACCTCTGTGTGCCAGCCCCCCAGGCTGTGCACAGCTCTCTCCACTTTCCAATGTGGCCCCTGACTTCGTGCCAGGCTGTGCTCTCACCGCCGGGCTCCCAAGGCTGCCAGGGCGGCTCACAGCCCTCCCGAGGTAGGGGATGAGTCCCCTGTGGTGACTTTCCAGCTGGCAGGGAGCAGCTTCCCGAGCACGTTCCTTGCCCCGAGGCTCTTGCAGAAAGAAATGCCCTGTGTGTGCCGGCGGCCGGGAGGCACCGGTGCCCGCCGTGGGAGCAATCGAGGCCAGAACCCCCCGGCTGCGAACAATGGGCCGGGGATGTCTCGGCTGCCGGCGGGGATTCACCCGCAGCGGCGGCTGCCGGGTCCGGCCGGCTCCTCCGCAGCGCTGCTTGCCCGGGCCGATGCCGAAGGCTCCAGCAGGCGCCTGGAGGCAGCAGCTCCAAGTGAGCCAGGGGTTTTGGAGTGGCTGGGCTTTGGCCAATGTCCAGCGTAGTGAGAGGCTCCTCAGGGGCCTAGCCAGGTCCTACCCTTGCCAAAGCTGCCTCTCTTCCACTACGGAGCTTTTCCCTCGTGCAGAGCCCTGCACGTGGACCTGGCTGGGGGCAGCTTCGTGGCCCAGAGATGCCTGCCAAACCTGTGAACTTCCAGGTGGGAAATGACTTGGTAAATAAGAGCAGGAATCACTGTGTTGGTCCTTGCACTCACTTCTCACCCCCAAACTTTGCACAGAGAGTGGCCTGAGGCTGCCCTCAGGTTGCAGCCCAAACCACCAAAGGGACATGGATGGTTTGTGGCAGTGGTTGGTGGCAGTGGTGACACGTGAACCCCTGACCTCTTGCTCCCCTCTCTCGCTTTCCAGCCCCACCTTTCCCTTCACTGGCATCTTTGCTGTCCCATGCAAGGGAGACAAGATCTGACTGTGCCGTTCTTGGGCCCTGGCTATGGGACATGTTCATGTCTCCTGCCCCTTCTCCCAGGGCTCCCAAATCTCATCAGCCCCACAGGGAAGGGAACCCACAGTTACCTGGGCCAAGAACAGGCTCCTGCTCTAAGCACCCCGGAGCCCTTTGCCTGGGTTTTGGGTGGTGCCAGCTCAGACCCCAGTGTCACCTCTGCCCTACCCTCCCGCAGCCCCGCTCCTCCGGTTCTTCAGGGAGGCTGGTGCCGGCCTTGGGTGGGTTCTGGGAGAGGCTGCTCAGGACCAGGAATCGGGTGAGCTGCTCCCTCTCGGAGCCACTGGAGGGCGGCAGTGACCGCCGTAACGGGGCCCGCCAGCTCCGACTGGGAGAACTGGGCCAGCCCGGGCAAGGCGGGCGCAGGCGGGAAGGGAAGGGGCTCCGGAGGCCCCCCAGGGCCGTCTCAGGCCCCGCGTCCCTCCGGGGCCTCTCCCAGCACTGCTCACCCGGCAGGAGCCTCAGCCACGCGTGTCGGTGGTCACTTGAAGCCCCGCGGAGCCTCCAGGGTGAGCGGCCCCGCAGGGAGCGCGTCTCGCAGGTGCTGGGATGGTTAAGTGGGTGTAGGAATTGATAGCTTGTCTCACAGAGTGATGTGCGTTGGAAAGGGCTTTTAAAGGTCACCCAGTCCAACCCCCCTGCTATGAGCAGGGACATCTCTAACCAGGTCAGGTGCTGATCCACTCATCTGACCCGATCTGGGCAACCTCCAGTGTTTCACCACCCTCACCGTAAAAAATTCCTTCCTTATATCTAAGCTAAATTGACCCTCCTTGAGTTTAAAGCCATCACCCCATGTCCTATAGCTATGGACCCAACTAAAAAGTCTGTTTCTATCTCTTATAGGCCCCTTCAAGTACTGGAAGGCTGCAGAAAGGTCTCTCTGGAACCTTCTCCAGGCTGAACAACCACAGCTGCCTCAGCCTGTCTTCACTGGCGAGCCCACCCTTCCCCCTGATCATTTTTGTGGCCTTCTCTGGACCTCCTCCATCGGGTCTGTATCTTTGCTGTACTGACACCCCAGGGCTGGATGCAACACTCCAGGTGGGGTCTCACAAGAGTGGAGTAGAGGGGGAGAATCATCTCCCTTGACCTGCTGGCTGTGCTGCTTTGGATGCAGCCCAGGATACAATTGGCCATTAGAAGAAAAGACACCAGACCCACTGGGAGCACCTGTCCCTCTGCTCTGGGTCAGTCCTTGGTTGTAGCTGGGTTTGGTGGTGCCTGCTCCCTGCCTCTGCTGGACACCTCCGGTGTGGGTCTAGTGGAGCATCTGTCCTACAACACAAAGGCACCTGCTCTCAAGACCTTCAGACTTTTTTGGTTTTCCTCATTGGATACCTTTGTGTCTCCTCTCGGACAGAGGCTCTCCTCACTGGCTGTAGTTCCTGCTGGGTGCAGTTCTGGTTGATGTCTGTGAAGGCTGGCCTAGGATGGGTCACACTGCTGACAAGACTCTGCCCTGCAGTTGCTCCAATCTGGGATCCATCAGTGATGCCTGGTGAGAAATTTGCTGCTGTGGCTAATGGGGATTAATGGTCCAACTTCAACCCCCTAAAACAATATTTACTCTGTGTTCCTCCCACATACACCCAATGGCTGAATCCAGGATGTGAAATGATGCCTTTCATGTCACTGTGCCTCTGAGGATCTCAAGCCCAGCAACAGGACAGGCAGACCAAGGCATCGAGTGATTCCACAGCTGCTTGTGATGTTCAGGAGCAGAAGCTGGAGATGCCCCTTCCCACAATGTCCATGGGCTAGAGCTGATTACAAATGGCAGGGAAAAGTGGCAGCAGGGCTGGAGAAATCTGTCACAGAAAAAGTGCTGCCATGTGTCATTGAAGCTTCCACACGTGGGGAGTGTTGGTGTCAGCAAAGGCAGCCCCAGCAGAGCTTCAGGGAACCCAGCCCAGCACAGAAGTGATGCTGGTGGACTCAGGGGAACATGGGTTTTCCAGAGGGGCTTGAGTGTCCCCAGGCACTTGGAAAAGCAGAATAGTGTGCAGTGCTGCTCAAGAGACCAGTGACAAAGGGACAATCGGCCCCAAGGGATTAACAGAGGGAGGCCAAGGAGAAGCCTTGGCCAGAGAAGTCAGGACACCTTTCTGATGCAGCCAGTTGGAGGAAGAGAAGTTTAACAGAGATGGAGGTTGTGGAAGGGGCAGGGCAGTGGAAAGCCCTGTTCTGGCTGCAGGCTTGGGGAGTTTGTGCCTGCTGAAGTACATTTTTGTAATAGAAAGGAAAACACACAAAACTAACATTTCTTCCCTTCTTTGGACGGTAGGAATGTTTTAATTGAGAAATTTGTTTTAATTACATTAGGTGATATCACAGTCTATTTTACAAGTTTGGGGTAAGAGGATGTGTGGACCAGTTACACAGAAATCCAGCAAAAGGATAAAAATCTACAACATGAGAAAAATGAAAAGGTTAACTTAACCCCAAAAGAAAAGCATTGACAGTTTGGTGTGAGTGGAAATGGGAGATTATACCAGGGTCCAGAGAAGTAGAAAGGATGAGACTAACATAAATTTACAGTATTGGTTCTGCATGACCATCGTTTGCCTGTGTTCAGAGACAGCCTCTCTTCCTGAGGGCATTGCTGAGCAGACAGCCCCGTCTCTGAGGATTTGGTCTGGTCTTGTCAGAGGAGAAAGCAAAATAACTGATGGGCAAAGGTCACAACCCACGCTGAGCTGGTCCCCAGGGTCACTGCCTACAGGAGTGTCTTCCACTGGATAGTCGGGGGGTTCTGCACCAAGAACTGTATGGAGGAAAACTAAAACAGCTCCAAAAAGCCCCATCTCAAACGTAGAAAAGTCTCACTCTGGAAGTGCTTACGAGAAGATCGTCATCATAGAATTTGGTTTCTATAATAACATTACCGCTGCAGGAGGAAAGGAGAAGAAAGAAGAGGCATTAGAAGGATGCACAGACAGCGATTGCTCCTTTCCACAGTCTCACAAGCCTGGGTTCACACCCTGACCACCCCACAACATGATCTCTTTGGTTTGGGGGTGCACACAGTGAGCACTGTCCTGATCGGGGTCGGTCAGAACTGAGGGATCTCACAAACACATTCCTGTGTGGAATGTTCCCCTCATCCCTCCCCTGTCTGAGCATGGTACTGCTCAGGCTGCAGAGTGCTCGGCCAGCAAACTCCTGCTCACTCCTATTGCTAAAAATAAACAAGCAGTCCCAGCACCTTCAGGCCCCTGTCTCCTGCAGGAATTGGGAAAACCAATGGGAATTATTTTTTTATTCTCCTTCTCTGTCCTCTAGTGCTGAGCAAGCTACATCAACCAACTTAACATGTCATTTCCCTCAAGAAGTGCTTAATGCAAAGACACAAGCATATTTTATACAAACTGCAATGGAAAATGTGGATTTGGGTGTGACAGCTCTGGGGATTTAACTTGTTGACTTTTGAGATTTTGGTACATAAAATAAGAACTCTGGGACCATTACAACACCTGGACACCTGAGCAGTGTGATCTGGCCATGTCTTAACAAGCTGTCTCTTGAAAACCAAAGCAGCAATTCTACCTCCACTGTGGCTCTCAGTGTCTGTAACACTGGACCTGCTAAGTGTAAGGTTTCACTGTGGTGTGGACAACGCTTGAACTTAAATGTCAGGGAATGTTCTCAATCTAATACTTGGTCATCCTGGGAACTCTTCATGCAGAAGAGTTGGTTAGCACCATGTATCGTATTTCCATTCTCTCCTGGTTTGGAAACACCAAGACAAACATGAGGTCTTTGGGAAGATCAGAAAATGAGGAGCTCTCCAAATTTTGGCGGCTGTAAAGTGATGACTTCTTTGGACCACAAATTCCCCTTTGGATTTCTTTGGGCTGGGGATTCTACTGAAAAGTCTCAAGAATGACTTTAGGATACCTCTATGAATAGAAGAGAGATCTGGGCTCCCCACTGTAAGTGGACATACTTCAGGGAACAAATGGGACATTGGAAAATCCTCAAGGTCATTTGAAAACTAGCTTCTCTTTACTCCCAGTGCTGAAAACGTCTTGAATTCCTGAGATGATCAAAACCAACTTGTCAGATGTCTTTGTTTCTTTACCCTGGTTCCCAAATCCGCTCCTCCTGTACTGACTGACAGTGCCCAGCTCTGGGAGGCAAGGGTGTGTGCAGCACCTCCAAGGTTCTGAGCAGGCTGTGCCAGGAGCACTTTTCAACACTGGTGCTCTCCTTCGAGCACGCTCTCTTTGAAACGTGCTATGAATGGGAATCAGTGACGGTAGCTCCCATCCTGGTGCCTTCTCTATGTGACTGGCTTTGCTCCAGACAGGGAATGAGAGGGAAAATGCTGGAGAGGGAGGTCTTCCAGAGGACACAGTGACCTTGCGGTGAGACTGGCTGCTCTCTGTCTGCCTCTTGTTGGCAGCAGGGTTCCCAAACCCTTCTGTTTCTGGCAGTGCACTCCTTGTGTGCTTGCCAGCACCCATCCAGCACGGCAGGGAGGATGGGTACCCTTCCCAAGAGCCTCCCTCCAGGAGCCTTTTCCATCATCCCCCCAAAGCTGGAGCCTGGCTGCCCACACTGAGCAATGCCCAGCACGTGTTACTGTGACACATCCAAGGCATCACTGCCCTGCTCAGGAGCCCATGTGCACACAGAGCCAGGAGTAGACTTTGTGAGGAGGATGTCTGAATCTTCCTGCAGGTGCCTGTAAAATGACTGATTCCTACCTGTTAAGGGTATTTTGGCCCCAGATACAACTCTGTGCATAGTGTATATAAATGTATATATATGCATATACACTAAATGTGTATAAGCCAATGTTAAAGACACAAAGCTCAGCAAAATGTTACAGTGATGAAACAAACACTAGAGCAGCTACTACAGGTGATATATTGCATGAAATCAACTACCTTGGACAAGAGTCAGTGATCAATAGCTGACTTAAAAATGGCCCAAAAATCTGCTCGGTTTTTTTTTTTTCTCTGGATGTAACTGGTATTAAGTTGTAAAACATTTTAAAATCCTTTCATGATTCACCTTCCAAAAAAATTAAGCAACTTTAATAAAGAATCAGTTTCACTTTCTCCAAACCTTTATTGCTATATTAATGCAAATTGGACCTATGGGAAGGAAGGTAATGAGGTTGGCTTAACTCCTTTTATCTCTCAACAACTAACAGTAGTGAGGTGATTCAGAGTTGGTAGCAGTTCCCTCTCCTCCTTCCCACCACTGCCCCCCAAGGAAATGCCACACACTGCTTTTGCTTTGCCTGCTCTCAGGTTCTGCAAGCCCAAGGAACTCACGTTAAAACGTTAGCTGGCATCATCTGTGATTCAGGTGCTGCCTCTATCAAGGACTGCCAAGTGTTTGTGGAGTTAGGAATCACAAAACCAAATTCAAAGAACCATTCTGCAAAGTAAAAAAAGAAAAACAGAAGATCCAGAGGCATTTGAAAGAAGAAAATTCACAAATGGTCCTTTTGCTTTTCACCTGACAGTCTGGGGAACTCCCTAAACTGTCCTGCTGGGCTGCCAACATTTTACATTTACATTACTTTGTACAGCTTAAATTAAACTGAGCCCTGCACTCCTCTTAGAGCAGATACCCCCTCTCTAAAATAGCTGATGGTACTGATAGGTCACACCACGTCCTTGGCATTCAGTGAAAATTTCAGCACACCTAACTGGGAACAGGGAAACCACACTCCTCCTCTTGTAGACATCTTTGGGATCCAGTTGAGGTTAAGTGTGCAACTGGTTGCCCAAAAGACATGGAGCTCCATGTTTTATCTGCCCCTCCTCCAGCCCAGATTAAGAGCAGCACTGCAGTGAGGAGGGTCAGATGAGCAGTTGTGGGGTCACTGGCACTGCTGTAATCCAGGTAACCCAAGTCTCCAGCCTGGCATTCTGAGGAATACCCAGAAATTCCAGCAATAGCAGACTCTAAAATAAGCTGTTTCCTTGCCTCAGGCAGCCTGTGGTGGATTTATGCCCTCAGGCATGATTACCCAGCTTTTTTGCTTACATAACAAAGTGTTAATACACTTATGAAATGCTATCCTTAATACTGTGGCCCATTAGTCCTGATAAGATGAGTGCTTCTGTGCTACTCTGAAAAATTAAAATCACCACATTCAACCCATTTTAGTCACTCTAATCCCTGCCCTGCTGGGGGTCAGTCCCTGTGCTGCAGCACACAGAGCACATCCATACCTTCTAGACACTGCCCTTTGAAATAAACTTTCTGTTCCAGACGGAATTTTTCCATTTGTTCTGCTGAGGAAAAGTTTAACTCCCGAGATACTGCTTTGCATTTCAGGATTTTTTTAGGAACTCGAGCTGTGAAATAGATAAAGAAGCATTATTTGGACACAATAAAATCCAGCTTCTGCAGGTACTATTATTTTATACTTGGAAATAATGATTAGGACTAACACAAGATCATAGCAGCAGGAAAAATGCAAACACAAAGGACTTTGTTTTTACATCTGCAAGAGCGAAATCCAAGATACAAATACCTTAAGTACATTGGCCCACAGCCAAGAATGAAACTTATGACAGAACCGGGATACAACACTGATTTCTCAGAACCAGATTCCTGGTTCTTAGCTGTTTGTTACTAAATCCCGTAATTTTTCAAGTTGAAATATAAGATGCAACTTAAATTTTTACTTCAAGAATTGTGCTGAAGATCACCAGCAGCCAAAGGGCTACTTAGCACACCAAGCTTCTTAGCCCTTCTCACTTTTATTTCCCTTTCAGACTGTGCATCCCCAGAGCAAACCACACACGTGTGTTTCTCAGCCCAGCAGCACTTCCTCAGCCATCTCAGAGCTTTGGGAAGTGTCTGTAGGAGTAAATGCCTGTTCCCTTACACTGAGACCTACTCAGGCTGTGAAGCCAGAGCCACACTGGAAGTCTTAAGAGAGCAATTTGACAGTCCAGGTTTCCAGGCTCTTGCAGTGGGTGAGACATCAACAGCAAGTGGCAAACTGTACCTGGTAGATATTTCACAACATGATTCTTTTTTAGAGGTGGAGGAGTAAGAGAAGGGACAGTTTGAGAGCACTGATTGATCAGGAGAATATGAGGATGGAGTCAAACCAGTAAAAATCTCCCAAGCCCGTTATACTTCAGTGGTGTGATTGTGCATAATCCTTCCTGCATATTACAGAATGTTTCATGTGAATTTTTTAGAAATAAAGAGGGGAGGGAAGACAGCTAGCATGTGCTTTATGAGCCAAACTGTTCCAGAATGGAAGGCATATCAAAACATCCATGAGCAGGGAGCAGGCTAGTGTTTAATAACAGCAAGAGTCTCCCAAACCCCAGGCAAATCTAATGTAGAACAGTTTAATATGGAGTAGGACCTTGATATGAGACCAATCTCAAGAGCTGGAGGCTGAGGGAATGTAAGCCAGCGTCCGACCCCAAGGAGAAGCACACAGCTCACAGTTTGGTTAAAAAAAAAAGATTAAAAAGATGAAAAGAAAATTAAAAGTGTAAGGCAAGAGTTTCAAAATTTAAAAGATCTCTAATTATTTTTAAGGGATTTTTTTGCACCATGGAAACCTGAATGGCACCTTCCTTTACTGCCCTCACTGGTACAGACTACACCATTGTGGATAAACATCCCTTTGCAGTTAAGTGTAAAATGACTCATTAAAACTATTCTGCAATTTAGTAATTTCATTTCTTTCATCCCCAAGACAGAGTCCTGAGAATGTTTTGTTTAACATTGTAAAACTACTGAACAAACAGTTACTTTTAGTAAAAGTAGGACTGTGTTGTCTTTAAACATCTGATTTAAGATATTTTAATTTACATTTTTACCATCAAGCAAAAATTTTACTTGAAATTTTTAAGCTCATTTTACTTTTATTTGTCCTTTTTTTCTCCTAAAAATAGAGAAGAAGGAAGTTTGACTCTCATCAGTTAAGTTCATTTTAAAACATGCTGGGATGCAGATAAGCATAGACTTAATCCTAAATTTACTAGTGCTTTTTGTTAACTTGAGGATGTACTATACATGCACATTTATTTAAGCACTTACATGGTTAACATACATTTAGTCAGATGCTTAATGCTGATTAGATTAGAAAGTGTTGAATGACACATTTCTTATTTACTCACAAGTAATTCTGGGTCCAACTGTTTAGTTAGAAACTGAAGTTCAATTAAAATATCCATGTAATTATGTTTTCATTCAGTTTAAACAAAGCTACCTTAAATATTTGGGACACTGAAGAAAACAAGTTATCTTAGCCAAACTGATTTTACATTTTAAACTACACCTTTTCTTAGATAATGAAAGGACTATTTGTATGTCATGAATGAAAGCTGGCTGTGGGGATTCTGTAAGAGCTACACCTCAGCATCTTACTTCAAGATTTGCTTGTATATTGGAAGAAACCAAACTTTACAGATTTGCATCTTCCAAATTGCCTCCCAGTTTCGAATGCCCTGTCACTGAATAGAGCTGACTGGAAAAGCTCCTGCTGTCAAAAGCTGGTTTACATGATTAATTCCAGTTTCAGGTGCTCAGGCTGTGATTTTTACTACTTAAGGCAGTTTAATATTAAGACTTTGGCAGCAATCCAATACCACATTAATACTGTTTTTATTTCATCTAAAGGGTAATAGTAAATTAAGGTAGTACTACAGTATCATGATTTGAAACTTAAAGAGTTCATTTTATAAAGAAACTTGTACTTAAATCAAATAAGAGTAATGTTTAAAAGCAAATAGAAGTCTTGTTTAAAGAAAATGTATTTTATTCACTCTGTCATATATTTGGTTCTTCATTTGCTATGTCTAGACTGTGATTTGCCCTGAATGGCCACACAACATACACACACACAAGTACTATATAATGTACTGTGTACTTTAAGACACATATGGATTTAATTTTAGAACAATTATTCTGCTTGCCCTCACTGCTTCTGCTGCAGGACTGCATCAGAACCATATTTTCCCACATCTTTTAATTCACCATCAGATTACCTGCTTTGTTGGATGTCTCCCCCCCTTCTCAGCCTATTTATTGAGCATAACCTATCTACCTCAGATTTCTTTTCTAGCTAAGACACACAAAAACTGCTTTTTTTGTCTCTTCTCCCAAGGAAGACCATCTTCCCATCTGTAATCTTTTCAGTGGCTTCTCCTAATAGCTCTCCTCTGCATCTGCCACCTGATGTTTGCAGTCATCCATCTTCTAGATGGATGAGTGAACTGTGCACCAGATAAGGTCTTAACTATTCCTTGTACAATGGGCATTAATCTCAGGCCAGAGTATGTTTTAATTAATTCCCCAAGCTCCTCTGATGGAGATGACTGTTCCTGTTCTATTTGCAATGAAAATCTGAGGCACAGTGAGGTGATATGATTTGCCCAAGTGACAAAGGTGACATCTGTCCTTCAAACCAGGGGTAAATTTGCAACTCAAGTGACCCAGACATGCAGCACCACCCAGCCCCAAATGCACAGTGACACAATAAAGTGACACAGTACCTTCATGCTCCACTCCAGGTACAGACAGATCTTCTGTTCCTTGCCAGAGGATTTTCCCTGTTTCTGCATCCCGAAGGTTCATCCAATTTCTGATTGGGAGGCAAATAAGGAAAACAAGCTATCTATATCCCTAAATGCTGTGTGTAGTATTCTTTGCTGAGCTCTGAAATAGGTTACTCCAGCTGAGTTTCAGTCATGGTTTCTGGTTCTCAGGAGGCCAAGGAAAAGAGATGCTATTTCCCTGAGAATAAATGAACAAACCAACCCCCGACCAGAATGAATGCAACAAGGTTTGTATAGCCACAGATTTAGTTTTCACTTCAGACTGATGCTTGTTAACCTCATTTACCATTTTCCATTGCTTCTAAAGGATAAAGGCAGTGTCACTGTGTGGCGGAGAAGCAAGAACATTGCTAACAATAACAGAATTCTACACAAACAATTTCTATTCTCCAGCATTTGAAAAACGCTAGGAAAAGGAGTCCTTGCTACATAACATGAGAAAAAGAGTAACATCCAATCGAGCTTTTTTTCTTAGCTTACAAAATATTAATATCAGGGGTTGTTCTATTGCTGTTGACCTCATAACTGCCACTCATAGGAATTCTTCAGCTGCTGAGTGCTAAGCAAAGAGAGATCTTTTCTTTTCACTCTCAGCAAGTAAGGCTGTGCCAGCTTCTAAAATGCCCCGATCAGTGAATTAGTCAATAAATCTATGGGCAAGTAGGAAATATTCTTATTTCCAAAGGGACAGTTAATAATGATCTTAAGTACACCTTTGAAAAATCTCTCTCACAGGATAACTCAGACACTGACAGCTCAGAACAAGGAGCCAGCACACCTGCATGATGCCATCCTGAACAGGGACACAGCCATCCAAAAGCCTCAGGCCCTCCCGCTCTGCAGCTCCTCGGGGTGGTTCTGAGAACTCTCCAGAGTCAATGCCAGAGACTGAACCGAGTAGGATCTGTGGGATGAGCCCACACAAACCAGAGCCTTTCCAGGAGCTCCCTTTGGCTGCTTTATGGCAGCACACCCTTTGTACTCAGTACTGTCTACAACAACTGCTCAGGGAACTGGCTGGGGAGGTAGAGAGACAGAAGAGGGACAATATGGACCTTGACATGGGTATAAATAGGAGCTGTTGGAGATTTGCATATTAAACTCATCCTCTAACACACACAATTTCCAGGCAGACTCACACAAACTCATCACACTGATCACATTTTTCCAGAGCTCCCAGGAAGAAACAGATGCTTTAGCAAATTTTGCATCACAGGCGAACATTTGTTTTAAAATTATGTGTGTGGAGGAAGGGAAGATGGCTGCTTCAGCAGAGATGTGAGACGTCTTTCCCTTACTGAAGCCTGGTCAGAATTTCCATGCCCCACTGAAAAGCCAAAGGGAAGGTGTGCACAGGGTCTGTTCACACAAAACTTAGCAACAACTTGGAGCATGGGAAGAGGCAACATAGGGCAGCCTACTCATGTCCTTCTAGGCCTGTTTTAAGCACATTGTATCTACCACTTGTTCTGGAATTAAGGCAAAAGAGAAAGGGAGAGAAGATGAAGAGCATCCTCTGAGAGCCCCTTTTGGCACCTCCATATCCTAGCAGGAAACTGCAAAGTGGAGCTCTCTCCCCAGCCAGCAACCCAAGGGAGACAGGGGCTGGTAGGGAAGTCAGAGAGAGAAAATAAACAGCAGAATGGCAAGAGGAAGCTGCAGCAGGGCTGGGCATTTCATGTGGTGCTGGCTGAAAAACTTGAAGTCCTCAGCCAACACAACCTGCAGGATGGAACAGCCCCATCCATAATTTAAAATGCCAAAGAAATTCACCATTTTTCCATACATCTTCCCACACACAAACATAAAAATTAGCCAGGGTGAAGCTATTTGCATAGAAAGCAGTGTGCCATCTATCAAATGCCATGTACCAGGGGAAAATAACAAATGAGACAATCTGAGCATCTCACTGACAAACTCATTTATCTTCCTGACACTCTGCCACGCAAACACTCTTAACTATTAGCTGAACAGTAATTTAGTAAATTGAGCACTTGATTATCAAAAACCTGTACTACCTTTAAAAAATGGTTCTCTCTCAAGTATTTATTTGCTGTTTGTTCACTACCAATATCAGAGTTATGAGCTCCCAGGTCTGGCCACAGGCTGTGTAGTGCCAAACTGAGCACTAGCCAAGTTCCTCTGAACTGGAAATGAAACACTTACCAGGACAGCAAATCCAGCACTGTAAAGGATCTGATCCAGCCTCTCAACTGCTATATCAGTACTCTAACTAATGGACCATTCCTTTTCCTTGCCATGACTTGCCTTCCCATCCCTCTTCCCTTGTCAGTTTTTGGAGCACTCTAAAATCACATTTACCATTTTCAAAAATATTATATTAGAAGTGCCCTTCAGTGAGAAGTTGCCTGACAGCTTAATTATTATCCTTACTCCAAATACACAGTTATAGTGTTAGTGACCTACTATTTCTGATGAGAGAAAACACTACTGTACACTACTGACCTCTGTAACTTCTCCATGTCAGGATTTCTCTTTCAGTCCAGTCCAAGAAATATGATACAAGTTATGTTGCTCTGTTGAACAGTGTTAACATTTAAAATGTATGTTCACATTTGGGATATTGGACATCTATAAAGTGCTATCTAGCTTTATTTTGTTTATTGATGTTCTACTGTAAAAGTAAATCCATGCAGGACAGCCTGCTCCATGCCTTGTATTATGACTGTCAAATTCAAGATGAAGAATAAATAAAACGCTCAAGGTGTTGATGAGACCATGCTTCATGCATGCAGCAATGCATGCCACAGTTCCTAGAAAACATCTTGTATTTAAACAATCTGAACATTGCTAGCCTGTGTAAATTCCTTATCAAATAAATGAAGGTTTAATGTCAGTGTAGTCAAAGGCTTTCTGACCTTGAAGAGTCCATGTGCTGGTTCAGGGCATGCTTTTCCAATTTCTGCAAATGAAGAAAAAAAATCAACCTGCTAATCAGAGTGTATACAAAGAGTAAAAACATGTGGACCCAGACATATTTGAAGGGATCAGAATACACTAGCCAGTTCACACGTTTTTTCCCAGTAACTAAACATTATTAAAAGGGAAGAACAAATCATCAGACCTTGAAAGCACAGACAATCACACACACACACACACAAAATGTCTTTCTACTGGAAAAAACACTTCATGTACAAGAGGTTAATTTTAAAAAAATGTTTAAAAAGAAACAGGCATCTGGAAAAAGTTTTAGTCAAAACTGAGATAATGGAATTAGTACAAAACTTAAATGGAATTAAAACAAACAAAAACTCCATCACAAGTGATTTCTTGACATGGGAATACCTGACAAAGCAGCAGTTGTACTGCTTACCTAGTTAGCAGCTTATCAACACTATTTCTGTCATCTTGGATAGGAAGGCTGGTAATAGGACATACCCCAGAGTGAAGAAAATGGAGATCTTGAACCAAACCCACACACACTATTATCTTCTAATGTGTTTAATTGGTTTAAGATTCTTCCACCCCAGCATGAGAGATATTGTTACTAAAAATAAAGAGTGCTCCACCTCCTGAGCAGCAGTGGAGACCTGCAGGCAGAATGATGAGGGCATTTTAAGCATTATTGAAAAGGAGAAAGTAAATTAATATTGGTCAAATACAATTACTCTTTTTGAAGAGGTTCATGTTAAGCCACTTGACAGGGGTAACTAAGAGCAAGTAGGAAGCCAGGCAGTTCCAGCTTTGTGAAGTTTGTTTATGTGAGGGGGGAAAAAGGAAGAATAGTAGTGTATTCCTAATTCAGTTTCTCACTCTTACACCATTAAATTTTCATTCATTTGTATTTTGAGGGCTTGGGTGGTTTTTTTTTGGAAACGATGTCTGATTTAAGACTCAATAGATCAAATACTCTTCAATCCTGAAGGCAAGAAAGGATTAGGTAGAACAGCAGAAGGAAGGGTGTACTGTTGATCTATTTATATACCACCACCTATTGGGTCAGCAAAGTCTTACATAAAGCTTTCTAGTAGCTGGAACTTGACTTGCTTTATATACATGACATGAATTGGCTCCCTCACAGACCTAATATGCTTAGTCTGATGAAGGGAAATGATCTGTGCACTTCTAAATCCAAATTTTGCTTTCTTGAATACCTGTGATGTCAGAATTTCTTTCTTTTTTGTATCTGTCACAGAGATCGCTTGGTTCAAACAAATCAGAATGTACATACTTATCTTTCAGTATATTAGCATTGCAAAAGATTGCCTTGTTTTCCCATACTTGTAATTAAGAGTAGCCTTGAGGAAGAGAACAAGTACAAACAAAATTTATCATTGAAGTAGTATGGAGTTAAAAGAAGTTCTGCCTCAATCTCCCTGACTATTATTTATATGTTGTAATGTTTAGCACTTCTTGAATATCTCAAAGGCTGTAGCAAACAATAGGAATAATTTCTTTTCTTAAAATGATCCATTTTTCATTTTATTCTTTGCTGTCTATGTCTACACCATTCTAAAACCTCAGGAACTGCTGTACTCTTACATTTCATAATAAAAACAAGGCTAATGTTCATAACCACTCCTAGAAGGAAGGTCTTTCATCATCCATGCCAGCTTTTTTTTTTCCACATGCAATGCAACATTAAAAACAGCTCACTACCTGCCAGATGTAAACAGCATTACAATTACATGTTAATGAGATCTGTCCTCTGGGAGAAGGTGGAGCTGAAAACCCTGAAGAATTCAGACAACAATCTCTGTCGCAGACCCAAAAAAGCTCCTGATCAGGACTCACCAACCTTCACTCCTGATTTTACATGGTCTGTTGTGAAAAGCAGACACAACCAGGCAGTCATGGCACAGACAAGCATGTTACCTTACAGGGAAGTAAAGATCAAACTTTAGGGGTTATATTTATATCAGACATATTTTCCCAGAAGAATATTTGCATCTCAGTTGTTTCAATCCAGTCTGAGGAATAAGGACCAATGTAAATTATGCCAAGTAATTACCAAACTACAGGACTACAAAGTAGACCACCTAAATGGCCTTACACTTCTCCTCCAGTCATGCCATTCATCCTGTAATCTTTGCCATCTCTACTCTCACTTTTTATTACAATTCCCAAATCTCCCTTCCACAGAACTCCTAACTGTGTGCTTAATTTTAAGCATATGCACAGACATTCTGCTGATTCAGGTCCTTGAATTCACTCTGTTCACACTCAAGAGAAATTCTGCTGTTTAATAAACCACAAGTACACATGCTGACAGTGTTCTCCTAGCCTAAGGATGAAATTCAGTGCAAAATCCAATCTACTGAATGAGCATCCATCCATTCTGTGTACAGGAATACCAACACACAAAAACTGGACGTTATTCCTCAAACATTACTGGAGCCTTGGGGTATAGTACTGTCAACTTCTGCTTTCAGAAAGCAGCACACTTTGTTGAGTTCCTGATTAGACAGAAAACATGCTGTGACAGCTCTTACAGGGGCAGAACTTTTTAAAACTCATCTATTATAAACCAACTTTCCTGGAGTGATGCACAAGATATGGGTTACTGTGCTCCCAAATGATGGGAGGTGCTGGGGACTGGAAAGGTGCTCTATTAAATCCTCAAATGGAAGGAAGCCAATTATCCCTTCAAAGCACTCCTGGCACTCCTTCACTTGCTGTAAAAGAGCCTGCTTTTAAAGTCTCCTATACAGAACAAATTGCTGTGCAACAGAAGCCAGGGAGATCCACAGATTAATGTGAACCACATGACAATATGCAGCAAAATCCTCAGCAACCAACAAAGTCATTTCACAGCAAATTATGTAATCAGAGGGATATATTTAACAGCTACAGCATCACAGCAAAAAGATCAACACAATATATACCTGTATACTTTGTACTTCCCCTTATACTTTCTGCCTTACATTTTTGTGTGTGCCTGCACAGATCTGGTATCACCACAACGAATTTCCATCTAACATCCATCAGACAGTTCTGGATTAAGCTGCTCTTGGCCCATATTTGGAAAGACAGTTACACAAGTTACTGCACAGCATGCCAACCTTACCTCAGCTGTAACAGATTATGCTAAAAGGGCAGAAGTTAATATTGCTCCCTTCTATTGTGTTAAGTAGCCAGAGCTCTGACCATTCCCACTGGGCAGTAAGCAGGGTGGTGCTGGAGTGAAGCTCCAGCACTCCCTGCTGTGTGTCACATCCTCCCTGCACCTTGGGTGACCATTTTGAAGCTGAGCTATGTTCACACCAAGAATTTCTTGCTTGAACCTCTGAATACATTTCAACTTAGCAGGGCTCATGTTGAGGCACACTGCAGAAGTCTGCAACAAAAATGCAGCCCAGGTCTGTTCCCAGCCAGATCAGCTGCAATGGGATGTCAATAAACTAGAGAAGTACAGAACCTGTTTATCTCTATGAACAATGGAAATTAAGTAAACCTACATCCAGCATTTGCTAATAAAAATTTTATCCACTTAAACATCTGTGTCTTCAAACAGTTTAGGTTGAAAGACACAAATATTATTTAGTATTTTCATCAAAATGAATGACTAACATCCATCTCTACTCCATAGTATCCTAATGACAATGGCTAGCAAAATAAGCCAGAGTTTAAATTAATGTTTAATTTTCACTCTTGGCAATTAACTGTCTGAAAATATTCAGTGAAATTTCTCCAAATCTTAAATATTTAAATCAAAATCTGTGACACCTATAGTAGTCTTAACAAAAGCAGGTACTTGTAAAAAAATAATGAAGATGGAGAGCTCCTAGACTCTGGAAGGAGAAATGTCCAGCATGGGCAGGCAGAGTGAGAGAAGGTGTTTTGTTTCTTTTGCCAACTAAGCCAGGCTTCCATTTTACTGACTCTTTCTCTCTCCCTCAAACCAAAGGAGCAAGAAACAAATGGATGTACCTTGGAAATGGAAATGGAAAGAGTTACAGACCTACTGAAGATGAAGCTAAGGGTCATCAAGAGGGAAAAAAGGGAAAAAAGAATAAATTATAGTTCAGCAAACAGCTGAACAGGGACGTAGACACTATTGCTTCAAGGTTTACATCTCTGCCCAGATGAGTCTAGTCTGAAGAACCTTAAAAAGTCCAGCAATTTTTGTCACAGCTGAGCAATAGGAACCGATTTAGGCATTACAAGTAATGTTTGATTTCTTCAGACAAAAGCAACAACGTGTGACACTCCTGAGCAGCTCCTGCCCGCAGCAGATGAAGAGACTGCCCTGTTACCCTGGCACAACAGCACAGCCTACAAGACAAGGCTCCTGGAGAGCATGCCAGGCACTTCTCTGGGAACTAAGCTCAACTCAGGGAGACTAAACCACTTCTAATCTCAAATGAAACCCCATACCCTAAGATTTGAGATCTCTAACAAAAAAATTTAAAGTAAAACCCAAAATGTACTTGTGGTACAACGAATACAATGTTGTTAAAGTGGGAATAAGCTCCAAATAAAATCTACACACATCACTGGCTTAGGGGACAGATTCCCCTGTCAGAGGGAGGAAGCTGCCTTCTGTGTGAGAGCTGTTTGCTACAATTAAAAATGTGCTTTGTTTCCTCTAGAGACAGATGTTAAAATGGTTCCTAGAACCAGACAATGGTGCCAAAATAAAAGCAAGCTGAAGCAATGTAGTGGTTTTCTGCTGTTTTCTGCTGCCTGTGTTTTTAGGATTTTCTTTGGCTTATCTCAATAGCCTTGACAGAGTTCCTTTATACCAATGCCTCAGCAGGAAAAACAACACGTGATCACATCTGGAGATTGCTTTACAATCTAGCTAGTAAAACAATCAATAACTTGGAAAAACTCATCATTCCTTGCAGGACCAGGAATTGCACAAAGAAAATTATTTTCTCTTTTCCAGTGCAGTAACACCCAACTCCTCCCATCTTTCCTGCATTTCAAATGCATCTCAAAAACTAGCATGTTAGAAAAGTCTGTGTTAAGAACTCTTTGAATATTAACATAATTAATGTCATCAGTAATACTCTGAGTTTGTAGAAACAGCAGGTGAATCAATGGGAATGATGTATTCATCTGAGAAAAGAATGTGACCTTTAAAAGCCATAGGGCTTTATCAGAACATAATTTTAAAGTGGGTTGCTTGTAGCTCAGAACAAAACTGAATGTAACTACAGAGAAAGCTAACAGAGACACCATGTGTACAAGAGAAACTAAAAATACAATTGAAACACTGGAACTTCCTTAGAGAAGATGCCTGGCCTATATCAAAAGGTTAAGACAGATTGCAGGACAGCTTGAGGAGCCACATCCAGAATGCTTAAAATTAAGTTAAATTCTTTAAACCCCAAAATAATTTGAATCAGTTTTTGTCCACTTTTTAATTTTAGCACATCAATTTTCCTCTCTGCTAGTGAACACTAAACGTGATTCAGCAATTGAAAGAACTTTATTTTGTCTTAACTACTTCAAAACAATAATTTCTTCACAGCTGAACTGTTATGGTAACATTTCATGGTTTTCAGCAATAAGTGAACTAGAGGGAGTTTCATGGAAACAATCTATCAAAGGGTTCTGGTGCATAACTTCATTTTCATAGATAAGGTTGCAGCTAGAAGCCCTCACAGGAATTTATCTCCCTGTAAATTGTTATGAACTATTGTTCTTTACAGAGCTGATGTCACGACAGTCATGCAACAAAATCAGCTTTAACGGAATGAGGCATTTTAAATCTCAATATGCCTCTTTATTTTATACAATTATTCAACTGTTTTAAAATATGCATTATACTGGCTTACTTATAAAAGAAAGCTTGGATTGATTTCATGTCATTTTTGCAACACTGAAGGATTGGATTTTTATGTCTAAAAGGATCTTCACACTTCTCCATATTGAAAGGGCACAGACCTGAGCAGAGGAACAATGACTTCTTTGACCAAATTTTTAAAAGGGATAAACATGGCTGCTTAGCTGGCATTTTCATACAGCTTCACTTGAATGACCTGTAGCCTTGTGTGAAAAGTGGAGAAAAAGCAAACCTAAAAGGCTCTAAAGAGGCAGTTCTATCAGCACTGCTTGTGGCCAGTCAATGCCTTTGTTCCTTGAAGGCCTCTGCAATAATTTCTCTATTGAGCAAAGTGATGTTTATTGAGAACGGCAAAGCTGAGCATGGGCAGGTCCCCCCGCTGTTCCGTTTATCCATCCAACTCCAAGCAATATCTCGGGCTGAAAGTGTCCCCCTGGTAAAATAAGCAACTGACAACACAGAAAGCCCCCATGACTTCCAGCTGCCTGTGCTTATGTAGTGACTATGTGCCTTTTTTCCCCATTAGTGTTTTATTTATTTTTTTCTCTCCTTCGTTTCAAGTCTCTTTGTACAGAGCTCTCTAGCATAGCAGCCAATTGAGCTCTGAAGACTACTTCTGATACTCCACAGATTTATCAGTTTCATTTATTTTAGAATATGGAATTTACTGGAGGCATTACTATATCACATCCTTCTAAGAACAGATATGCAGACTGGATATTGATGTGAGATTTGGCTTTGGAGTGAACTATGCTGCCAGTCTGCACAGCTTCACCGTGTCATTGTCATCTACCAAGGGCCACCCCAGACAAGAGGCAAACCTCATTAATTAACTGATGAGAGACAGGATGCCCCCCTGAACCAGGCAATACAGTACAGCTCAGTGATCAATAACTTAAACCATACCTAGTACTACACTGTGCTTCAAAAACTTCAACTCATGTTCTCAAAGTAGCTTTTTAGTAACTGCCTGCTGTAGAGAAATAAGCATGAAGACTTGCCCACAGCCACACAGTGAATCAGCAAGAGAAGAGGAAAGACATCTCAGGAGGTGTTTGGCTTCAAGACTTGTGTTTCAACAGACAATACTGCCTCTCTCTTTAGGCAGCCAGGAACTGTGCTCCCTGACTGATGGAAACTCTTATTGTAACTTGGAGTGACTGCAGGAGCACAGATTGCTGCAATCATGCTGTGGGGTAGGTGTCAGTGGCTTCCTTCACTTGGTTTCTCTTGCTTTTGTTGGTTTCTTAGTCACCCTATCTCAAATGCAGGGTGGTTCTGAATCACTGCCAAACATTACTAATGGAAATGGGGAGCAGGAAAGAAATAAAGAGGACTGCCTGCAGAATTAGAAGGACTTTTTAGTGTCTAAAATGCCATATTAAAGCAGGACAGCAAAATGGCTGTATTGCCTCTGACAATAGAAGCAAAATGTTTCTAAACTAGAAAAACGTGTAAACCTCTGAAACTTACCAATAATATTCTTGTTCTTTAAGACAACTTAAAAAAACACCAGAAATACAAAATAGCAAAGTCATGGGGGAAAATATAGCATTTGTTCCTGCCTTAGTTCGTATTAATTCAACTAGAGTTCCTGTGAAAATTTTCTTTTTCTGTTCGAAGTCTGGACACTCAAGTATATTTTGAGCTCAAAGTGCTTTGATGAATTCAGCGTATAGGGCACGCTCAACCTCACAGCTTGTTTTTTGCTGATTTAAGGCAAGTAGCCACCTAAGCTAAAAAAATCTCCACTATTCTAAAACCTAGTGACGCCCTTGATACAAAGTTTCTAACATGCCTTAATAGACAAGGTTTTCTTCCTCAGTTTATTAGGTGTAAAAAAGAGCAAAGTGAATGAGTGGAAACACAGCACTTTTCCATGTATTCAAATTGTCTCAAAACTGCCAGCTCCAGGAACTGCAGCAATAATTTTGCAAAAGGCAGCCAGCAGTAAATCTGAAAGGACAAAGTCTTGGGACAAATGCTACGGCTGTTCACTGCTGGCAGGGACAGGCAGGCTCCATTTTGTACAAAGAGACCATCAATTTTGCACAGAATGACATTCAGAGAGGACTACGAGTCTAAAGGACTCTTAGAGATGTACCAATATAAACACATTTTGCTTAAGTAAGTCCAAAGAGCCTGGTACCACCTTCACTCCAGCATCAGCCTCAAGTCAGACTCCTTGAACACAGGATGACAGTGGTTGAGTAATTAAATTTTAGAGAAATTTCTAACTCTTGAATCTGTTTGGTTAAAACACTAAAAATAAACTGTGCTAGGCAGAGTTGTGCTTGCAGAACAAATGCCACCCAACCAGCTCTACAAGGATCCACAAATGGCCCTGTGACACTGAGATACTCCCTTGCACTGCACTGTAAGGGAACTATACTTTGGGATTAGTTTTTTCTGTATTCCCTAAAGCTTCCCAGAGTTGGATTGCAAGCAGACACTTTGGGGAAATGCCCACCCTGTTGCATCCTGAGTTGTTTCATTTTTTTCATTACATTCTTTCAGAATCTATTTGGATCAGAGGAGGACAAAGACTAAGCACAGTGCTGGAATTAAAAAAAAAAAAAAAACTTCTGGAAAAAAGCAGTAAGTTCCAGCAGCAAGCTTTTCCTAACTTAACTGCTTGAAAACTTTCCAGTAGTTCCAGCCTCACCAAATCCTGCTGTGTATGGGCAAGGACTCATTTTTCACTCATTCTTGTGCAATGCACAATTCTTTTTAAGCAATTTATTATCACTAACAATTAAACATTTTAGTGGGCAATCTTTCAAATCTTAGCTATCTACCTGTCACTGAACTCCTAAACATTGGGCTCCATTCTCCCTTTCACAAAATGCCATGAGGAAACATGTATTTGTTTTTTTTGAAGGGTATTTGAACATCTGACAGCCCTATTGCTCCACACAGGCCAGTTCCAAGGAGGAGCAGCAGACCTGTCTCATAAACACACACTGTGACTGTTCCCCTGGCACTTGGTGACACAGAATCAGCCTAGACAGAATCAGCAGCCCCTGCTCAGATTAACTCTGGTGCACAGGTCAGGAATACAGGCCAATGATAACAAGATGGGGCTGCACACAGCCAGTTCAGATACAGCAGAACTTTTAAGTGCTCAAGCTCTGTACTGAACCTCATCAGCCAAATTTTGAGCCTCTTTGCCCTCTGGGAGCCATTGCCCTTGTCCTTTCTCCACCAGAGGATTTAAAAATACTGGCTACTGAGTTGCACAATGAGGTAAAACAACATTTCAGAAACCGATGCAAACATACTTAGCAGAGCCTCAGATGAGCTGGTTAGATACTCTGCAAAACGGGAACTGAGTTTAACTTAGAAGACACAAATCTGTGGGGAAGGCAGTTTGCGTGGAGTGCATTTTAGTTCAACCAAGATGAGCTGCTTGGCTTTCTAGCACTTGTTCTATTTATTCCTCTACTCCAATCTTCTCAGTATGACGTCTTTTAACGAGGAGATCACAACATCCCCTATACTGGCCAGGGAGATTAAGCAACACACAGACACACACACACACAACTAGAAAGCAAGAGTCTTTGAGATTTAACTCAAAATCTGTGCTGGTTTGCCATAAAGATTTGACGTTTAAATGACTGAGTAACGTTAATCTTCCACTAATATTAGACTGCTCTTATGAGGTATTACAGGATAAACCCAAGCCATTTTCTTTAGAAAATGTATTTCCTTATCACTATATAAAAGATGTCTGCTGATTTTCCCCTGGGAATCTTCTGTTCCTGGGAGATACAAATTTAATGTTTGACTTGCCCGTGCCTAGGTGGCAATAGACCACAAAATAGGGGGCAAGGGGTTTGGTTTTCATTTTCATAAAGCTCAATAAATACACTATTCACTACTAAAATATCAGCCGATACACAATCAGAACAAAGTCCATCTATTTTTGAAATTACCAGTGTCAGATTCTGTAGTATTTCTTTACAAGGTTCATTGGAATAACAAGGATCCCAAATATACAACAGAGGTAATTAACCTGTAATTTCTATGAGCACATTCATAAAAGACTGGTTTAGGGTAAGAAGCAGTGAGAGAAAAAAGAAGATCATAGTTGAAACAAAAAGAGAATTTTTTTCTTTTGTCAGTAGTCTGGCCATACTACAAAGCAAGTACAGACCACAGCAATTTTTTTTTTTTTAATACAAAAACTAACCAACAATCTCAGCTAGGAGTGCATAGCTGAATGCTCAGATTTGTGGCATTTCAATAAGTCTGCTTTAATTGCTTATTTTCTATCTCTTTCCATTGTAAGACAAACAAAGATGCCATTGAGGATGCATCTCTCCTGATAAGGCAATCAGAACATGAGCCTGCAATTACAGTAATACTTTGCATAAAAGCTTCTCTTATTAATCCAAAAGAGCTCTATTTCAAAACCCACTATTTTACCAGGCTGCCATTAACAATAGTGGAAAAATTCTTCTGGATTCTTTGTGCCTGAATTCCAAGCAACTCAACCGGGCTTCCTCTCTGTAGAGAGCCTGTATTTTTTCCATTTCCAAGGATTGAAAAGGCACGGTACAGTGGCACCACTGCATGTCCAGCAGCTCAACAACATCAGGTTCTTCCTGCTGCTCCTTTGGACTGCTGCCCATGTCAGAGATCAGCACCACGTCCTCCACACACACAGGATGCATGTACTACCCAGACACCTATATTTGTAAAGCCTCCTATTAATCATTCCTGTACTGCCATATATTAACATTAAGTAGGTGATTAGTGTGTTAGCAGCCAACAGCCCTGCTAGCTTGGTTACCTCTCAGGTGGATACTGTTTACTCAAGAATTTTATTGCCATTTCTGTTGGCAAAAAAATATTCCATGAAGAACAAACATATATTCCATCTTTTAATGGAATTCTTTTTCTCTGTCTTCATGAAACAAAACCAAAGCAAACAATGCCCCAAATTTAGTGCATAAGACATGACAATTCAACAGATAGAGCTGTATTAGCAAGGACTCTGACACAGGTCCTTGAACATCAAATTTAGCAACCAGGAAGAACCGTGATTTTTTAAAAAGTCTTCTTCAGCAGAAGACTGGCCAGGGCAGAATCAAGGAGTACAGATCTTGTACATTTGAAAGATTTTTTACTTCTGGTTAACTGCTCAAAGACTGGAAGAGGCTATAAGCACATTGCACTATTTCTGGGGAGAGATCCTGTTCTGAGCTGTCCTTAAAACACCCCTCCATGCACAGGAGGGCAGATATCCTTAACTCTGGATACACAAACAACTGCAGCTACCAAACAGATCTTCAAGAGCCATCATTTTAAGGGATTCAAACGACACTTTGTTGTTCCCTAGCAATCTTATATAACTGGTGAATGTCTGGTACATGAAAAGAGGCACTTTCATATCAAGAGCTGCTCACCGGTGTCATTCACATGAAGGATAGATGGTTGTCCCTACAGAGAGAGTTCTGCCCTTGACTGTTTACAATTCTGATATGAAGTTGCTTTTGTTTGGTCTCTTGCTCTTCCAGGGAATCAGGAAAGAGCAGAAATAAAACTGTTTTAGAGAAGATACTTTAACTTGTGCTGCTGAGAACAGAAACTAGGCCAGGGGAGATTTCAATGTTGCTGTCAGGTGGGGTTTCCACCGATATAGAACAAAGCAAAAAAATCACTACTGAAAAAGACTTTGTAAAAACATTTATGGAAAATCTGTAGCTCAGTCCTCAGATAGACACGTCTCAATTTCAGAGAGGTCTGTAAAAGAGGAAGAATTCATTTGTGCAAAGGACTTCAGGGACTCAGGGATTTTTATTCGTCCATGGAAACTTCAGGCTGTGTGTTAGCACTCCAAATCCTCCCCATCAGATCAATAAAGCCTGCCGTCATTACGTCTGATAGCTTCTGCCTTCCAGGAAATGAGCTTGTAAGTTTTATTCTAATTGTTAAAAGGCAGGTGTTCACACCACCAAAATCAACTGTAAAGGGAGCACTTAAGAGATTCTTGTTGGCAGTCTCAAGAGAAAGCAGGAATAAAAGGTCAAGCACTGGATTTCTCTTGCGTTCACATACTGATTCTGTCTCAACTCCCCTTACTGAACACCTTTTCAACACAATGTTAATTTTTAAATAGTTCCTTTCTCTGGCAATTGAATTAACTGGAAATTTGTCACTACACTCGAGCCAATCCAGATTAATGCACAAAGTGAATTTAGAGTTGAGCTGACTATCCCTCATTTCACCTTTGCCTGAATGTTTTTATTCTCCACCAAGAAAGTCCAATTCCAAAGCTTTGAAGTGACTTGGAACTGGACACATTCACCCAGGGATAAAGGTATGCACACTGGGGAAATCAAGCAGGAATAGTTAAACTGGGGTAAATTTTAAGCATATGAACAATGTGGCTTTACCTAGACTAGAGCTTTTTCCAACAACATAGCCATCTCTTCTTTAACACTGGGAAGAAAAGTAGAGACAGTGCTTTATCCAGTGCAATACATTTACGCTGTGGAGCTACATCCTTTCAAGAACTCCTGGCACCAACAAATTCCATATTGCCCAAGCCAGTTGGCATAAAGATGGTGTGCATCTCCTCAAGGTGAGATTACAGCTCTGTGTGCTGTTCAGAAAAACAGGCCAGACAATTGAACTTCCTTTTCCAGGTGGGCTCATTTGCCCTTTCTCACAAGTAATGCTGGAAAAAGACAAGAATGAATGATATCCTGAAAAGATCCTCTTTACACAGCTTTGAAAGCAAATGCCAGTTGCAGCCTTCAGGGGACAAGTGCTACTGCTGCAGTACATCTGGTAATTAGTCTATAAGGGTTTCTGTTTATGACAAGAGTGAAAACTAACTATTGCAGCAGAAGTAATACTGGCTGAACACAGATCTGCTGTTTTGTTCAGTCTCCCAGCTGTGCCCAGTGGATCTGTGCTGGCAGGAATGTGACGCTGGGGCTGGTAGAGCAGAAGTCACTCAGTTCTTCTAAAGGCAGTTTACTCAAAGCACTTGACGCCTTTTTTTGAACCTCTGCAACCTTTAACTGCCCCACAGTATCTCACACAGAGCACATCCCTCACTGTTTCAATCCAGAGTTGTTCTGTAACCAGGAATGCATCCAGAGATCACCACAAGTTCTCTGGGAAAACAACACAATATCCTTGAAATTAATTACAGAATGGCAAGGGGATTTAATCTTATTGAGATTTTATATAAAACAGCATTTAGCCCTGGCAGTCACACTCTACAACTAATAAACAAAATAAAAATTCAAATCAGCCTGAGAAACAGCTACAACAAGCACTTTCATGAAGTCCACAATGACAAATGCCAATCTCCTATTTGCTGACACAGCACAGCAGAGGAACAAGCCACACTTTTCCTGGCATTAGCTTAAATGGTTCCTTGGATATACAGTCCCTGTGAATAGTATTGGCCTGAATGTCACCGGAGCTACACATAGTTCAGTTTTGCTGCTTGTTTTTTTAACTTGGACTATATCTGCATGAGAAGTGGGCATGCTTTAGCCTTGCAAACTATACAATCCTCAGAGCCAGAAGCGTTGACTGAACAAGAAGAGCATTCTCACTGCCAGTTATCCTGTTTCTCCAGGCACAAAAGGGCAAAAAATGATTATGACCACCTTCAATGCCAAGCTGAGGGAGTCAGTAAGGATGTGAATACTTGGGTGGATGTCAGTGGCCCTCTAGACTCAGAAGACAAGACTGAAGTGAGAATCACATATAATTATTTAATGAGTGTGAGAAATCATGGATCTGAGACACTAAAGTGGTTTCATCTCTGGAGTACTATGCAGGCAGAATCACATGCTGCAACACAGATCAAACAATTTTTGGTTTTCCACCTAAAACTGACAGGACTACGATTATTGAAGGAAAACAAGTTCATTATCTTGTCTCTTCTGAGGAAGGGAGGAAAACTTAGAGTGTATGGACCAAGTGGAGAACAAAAGCAAAATGGAAATACAGTCAGGAGGGAATGATTGGCACTTGCAGGAAAAAAACAATCTTGCAAATGGACCAGAGGCTGCTCAAAGCGGATACAGAGAGGAGGAATAAAGGGGGATTTATGCAGATTGAAGCAGAACTCTCAAAAAACAAGGACTCCATATCAGAAATACTGTGCTTTTTTTGGAATCTCCAGAATATGAGAAGTGCTTCAATTGGCAGTGTGGACTAGTGATTTGACAATTTAACCATCCCAACATTTTACACAGTGTTCAACAGTGGCAGTCTGAAAAGAGAGAGAGTTGTTTGGAAAAGCACTACAGCAAAACACAGAAAGTACAAGGAAACAATTCAGTTCCAAACCAGCTGAGAGGAGGTAAAATACCTCCTCTCCAAAATTATTTTGTTCTGAATGCTGTACTTTGATCAACCTTTCCAGCTCCAGTAACATGACCTACACTAGTGTGACCCTCCGAGCATGTCACTAGGATCACTGTGATCTGGAAGATGGAGGGTCTGTGCCCAACCAGCATCTCTCTGCTTTAGCATGCATTGGAATTCAGGAAAAAACCACATTATTGTAGGGACAGAGTAATGAAACCTCCATTGAAATGACAAAAAAAGTAATGACCTCTATTATTCTACTCTGCTTCCAAGCAGCTCTTACAGCTTTCACTGTCAATAAAATCTACAGTTATGTTTATACTAAGGTTTAAATTTTATTATTTTAACATGCTTGTAGCTGTATGTTAAATTTCCAGGATTTATTAAATTAGATTTTTCCAATTTCAATAAAAATCTATTAACATATTTTTCAGCTTGAGCAATGGAATATCTTATTTCTGATGTGAAACAGGACAGAATGTATAAATACAATTAGCTGTAATTCACAAGTTGATTCTTTCAGTATAGGTATTAATAAGAAGAAAATAAAAAAATTACTTATTGGAAAGCTAAACTTACAGAGGATGCAGATATTATGTTTATAAAATATTATTTTGGGGTTTCAAAGTGTGGACTTCATAAGCATTCACGTTAAGGTGAATGCTAATGTGGTGAAGTTGTACACAAAAAGCTGAAAAGTTGCCATTATGTGCACTCTTTATGGGTGTGCCTACATTAAAATATAGTCCTTTTTTATTCAGATTTGCACCTTTCCAAACATTCGACAGCCTCATTCACTGCATTTCAGAACTGTCAACACTAGGAATGATGTAGACAATGTTACTAAGCAAGAAAACAAAGTACTGTTTTATCAGTGCAAACAAATGCAAGAGACCACCATGAACTGTGAAACATTTTCAGCTGGCCACTGGCAGGGAGGTAGTTCTATGAGGGAGAGAACCTTAAAGGAGTTGGGGGAGAACCTTCAAGGAGATGGCTGGGGGATCAGCAGTGGAGGTTTGTGCTACAGCTGCCTGGTTAATGCCTTCCCTCTAATTTCTGTAGAAGAAGGTGGTGATGGAGGGATAGCCAGTGGTGAGAGGAAAGGAACTTATTCTAGTTGTAGAATGGAAGATGCTTGGAAAACCAGGAAACCTGTGTTTCTTCCTTCCTATGAAACTAACCCTTAAGGTCAGTGTGGTAGTAGTATAATGCAGTTCCCTTTGAACGAATTACAGGGGGAAGCACATAAAATAATTCCTTTCTGGAGCTGTTTAAATACTGTGTTTTTATGGCAACAATACAACTGTAATGATGCCTTGTGGATTAATGAGGGTTCCATAAATGAACAGCCCAAACTGGATTGAGAAATTTACTGGCTTCTCTGTCTCTTTCTGGAAAGAGTATTTAAAAACAACATGCATTTGCTCTCCAAGGCTGCATGGGAGTTTTAGCCAATGATTTCCTCTGTCTGGTTCATAGAGAGCTGCAGAGAACAGAGCCTCTAATGGCACTTGCTGCATGGTTCCAGCCTGTTTGTGACTTTGCCTGGTTACCAGGCAGTAACTCTTCACACAGCTAAAGATTACTTGCACAGGTCAAGGGCAAGAGAAAATTACTACCTTACTGACATCATCTCAAATGCATTTCTCTTAAAAGAAATTATGTGACCACAGACTTACCAATTTGAAGCTAAAATGCTCAACCAATAATGGTAAGCTAGGTTTTTAGAATTGTTGCTGGATAACTAATATGTGAGAAGCCTCCTCAGGTAAGGTGGTGCTGAGTGCTGGAGAACACAGTTATGAGGCTGCACTGAGTTCAGCTGATCTGACGCTGTGGGTGTAACATCAAACAGCAGCAGTGGCTGAAGAGGACTCTGCTTACAGCCCTCTCCAGCTGCTTCTTACTTTCTCCCTCAAACTGAACAGCTGAGCTGTTGGTAAAACTGCCAACCAGCACAGGTCCTGCTCCTCAGCCTGTTGCTGAAGTTAAGCCAGCATGCAGAAGGCTGCAGGGCTCATCTGAGCAGATTGGCTAGTGACTCTGAAAATGAGGCAACAAGCAGCTGGGGATGGCCACCCATGCTCTGTACAGCTGCTGTGACAGAAGCATGGAGCAGGAAGAATGCAAGAGCAAGTATTTTTGGATGTCCTCTTTGCTCAGAAGCAGGATGCCACTTCTTGAACTGAGCTGTTTGTAATTTTCACTTTAAGACTACTAAGGTTCAAGCAAAATAACAAACAGAAGGACTCTTCCCCTCTTTATTTCAGCTTCTGGGAAAGGAAGTAACTTTACTAGAGAAACTGTAAAATCTTAAGTTGGACTGTAACTGACAGGCCAGTATTCTAATGCACTAAAATCTACTCTAAAGAGTTAAACTGGAAGTGAAATGTCTAAAGTACCTTCAGAAGATCCACGTGTGGTAAAGGCTGGTAGGTATTTCTAGGCATCCAGTTTCCAGGTGGGATGGTCTATTTCACTACATGGCAATACATCAGTGGGGACAATGGTTGTTCCTCTACCTTCTCTCTGCAAACTCTTCCTTCAAGAGCAGTGGAGGGTGTTGCAGAACTCCCTTAAGCAGAGTTAACAACAGTTCATGCCAACACTTGAATCAAAACTGGGTCCCCCTTAGTGAGGGCTCAGTAAGAATTTTCCCATACACAAAATTTTTATTTAAAGCCACACAAATAGCCAGCTTTTCACTGCCTCCTAAAATACAATTTCCTTTGACCTTCCAAATCAAAGTGACTTGACATTAACTGTCTACTTCCTCAGCAGGCTGCCCCTGATGAGAAGTTTCTGACACTTAAAACATCAGATGAACTCTTGATTCCAAGCATGTGTAGCCTTCCTTTTCAAAAAGCTTAAATTAGGTCATGTGAAGAGGAGGAAAGAGGCATGCAGGCAATCTGTTTTCATTGGTGAGTAAAGTATATGATCTTCCCAGCTTTCTTGATAAATAAGATGGGTATAATTAGCTGTCCCAAGGACCAAATAAGCTTCTGATTTGCTACAGAGTAGATGAAGGTTATGTACAGTGTAGCACACAGACCAACCCATAAAAATAGTCCTCTGTAGAATTACGAAGTATAATGCCCTGTATTCTCAATCTCTAATGGAAGACTATTGCCCCTAGTTAGTTACAATCCTTTCAGTACAGGATAAATTTAATAATACTGTTCTTTTGTGCACTGCTATCCTAAATGCTGACAGAAAATAAAAAAAAAAAAAATTCCTTCCTCCTTTTACCTAAGCCTGCCATTCTTCCAGAAGAATGTTGACTAAAATTCTAGTCATGAACATAATCAACTCAAAGGTTCACTCATGACTGAACTAATCTGATACTGTTTCCCTTAAGTCTCTTCAATACCTAACATTTCTGTCACAGTGAGAACTCTGTTCAGGAGAAATATGACAATGGAAATCTCAAGTTCATAATCACAACTGAAAATCCTGTCTGACAACTAGAATTTAGCAATGTGCAGCTGAGATCTGGTTCCTAAGAGAACCTTGGTTGCTGTCAGGTGTCTCCTGGACAGAGCCTCCCAATAGCCCTACTGTGTCTGCTTGGGCATGAGGCCAAATGGCTTTGGAAACCTCACAGTAATGGCCAAGGAGTGTATGGGGATACTCCCTTAAACTGCTCGAGGAGTGATGCTACACAAATGACAAACCTGCTTCTGTGAGTGCTCCTTATGCAGTCTCAGGACAAAAAGGCAGCACTTGAGAAAAGCTTTTAATATTCTGTGCTTGCTACTGCAGTTTACTGCACATCTGGAATAAAAATATGATGTGCTCCTTAAGATGTGAGAGCAACAGATGTGCAAAAATGACCTTTCATGTGCTTAAATAACTAAATTTTATAAACTCTGTGAGACTAATATGCAGAAAAAAAGGACAAAATTTAATGTTGCTATGAAGACCTTAATAGATCATGATGTTTTCTGCTTGTTCCCTGTACCTGGGAATGTAGCATACCTCCTTCTTCTATACAAACACTGACTGCTAGATGTAAGCAAAGCACTGGTTTATCTTTAATGGAGACTCTGAGCTCAAATTTCCCAACTTAGAGAAACTGAGAGGCTTATCTTACATAAATGTAAGATATATAGTAGTCTGCCATCTTACAAATTTCAAGTAGAATTTTGACTCTTCTTTCTGGGATCAGCCTAAATTCAGAGATAAACGTGTAAGAACAAGTCAAATCAGCTTCCATACTAAGGCTGCTTTAGCTAACAGAAAATGTTTTTTGCCAGAGACACAAGAGCCACATTAGATATCTATATTTAAAAAACCCTCCTCTGAACAGTATCTGTTTAATTTGAGGATTTTTGGATACCTCCCCTGCTTCTCTGTATCTATGTAAGCTTGGTTTTTATCCTTTATGTTGGCTGTGAAGATGCAGGAGGTGGTGGGGGGAAGAAGCTCTACCAGTTCTCACTTGATGGATTAAATTACTATCTTCTGCTCTGTGGAAATTCAAATGCTGTAACAACAGCTGAAGCATATGGCACCAATGACTTCCAAGGATGCAAAGAGTAACTGATATCTTAATATGATACAAAGGAAACAAGGGGAAATAATTTTGCTAATGACAACTGCATTATTTTAAGCACTTCATTAGGTTGGCACTAAGCAAGCAATTAAAATTTCTGAAGTAATTCCAGTAAAATGCTGGATGAGCAGGGTTTGGGGAGATCAAAGGATAAATCTTAGACATAAATTTGTAACTACAAAGTGCTAAAGCAATATTGCAGATTAAAAAGAAAAACCCGAACTCCAATGTCAAGTTCCACTTTTAAGTTAATGTCAGATGTATTCTCTGTGGCACCCGGCAACTCATTTGTATCCTGTGATGCCCCTTCCACTGCCATGGGCACCCCCACCTCCCCCATTACCCAGGGATTGCATTAAATTTGACAAGTAGACAACTGACTGTAGCTCAGGTATCAAGTTAATGCAAATCACAGGTTAAGCATAATTAAATAGTTACACTTTTTTCAATTAAAGTTAACAAAGGGAGGACATGAAATTTTTGGTGTTCACTCAGGAATCAGGTAGGTAAAACCAAACCTGGTAAAAATGCTTTTGCTTTATTTGCAGGTGTGCCTCATGACTCAGTCATAAGAAACATGATGAAACTGTGTTTAGCATGCCAGAGATAGAGATCATTTCACAGTGCAGAACTTCTGTCAAGGTAAAGCTACCTTGACTGCCATGACATTCAACTACCAACTACAACCTGCCTAAAGCTTCTGTGTGAAACTCTGGTCTCTGAAACAAAGATCTCTCAATGCTGCCAGGGTGGGAACTTGTTCCAATCAGACTAACTGGGAATGTGGACAACTCTTGCTTGTAAAGTATTTTAAGTTTTGCAGAAAGTAAGAGGGTTCAAAAAACCAGAAAAATGGATGAGGGAGAACAAACTTGTGTTTTCTAGGGTGTTTCAAAATTGCATTAGAGCAAGCTACATGCAAGTTCTGCTTTGGGTCTCTACAGAGTGTATGTCCCAGCTTCTGGGAAGTCCTGTTCCTTCTTCTGGCTGGCCAGTGTCTCCTTTTAACCCATGAATTTGACGGTTCATCTTTCTGTTCCATTGCAAGGAGTCTAACAGAGCGAGATCTGAGGAACTGCACAGAGGAAACCTCCAAACAAAGGGGAATCTTTAAACCAATTAAAACTGCTACCTTGTCAGTTTTGTAAACACTGCAGCAGGTAAGTATTTCAAATGAATAAGGTGCCAAACACCTACCAGCCTAACAATGAAATTGGAAACTTATTTCAATGTTGTTTCCAATTACATTTCTCAACTTTGCTGCATCAAACTTGTTCAAAACTTCAGTGACTATTCTAGGAATTGATGGACAAGACTGTCATTGACTTCAGTTCCTGTGTGCACAGCAGACCAAGCTGAAGCTGGAAGTGGAAGTTTCCCTGTCTGCAGAGTAATATAAAGTTCATAGATACTCCTGGTGATTCTGGTATAACTATATTTTCACTTCAGCTCTACCCATCTTTCAAAGAGGATAAATGCTCTGCTGGAAATGAGAGACAAAAAAAACAATGGTGAGAATAAAGCTGGAAAAAGCTCTGGGAGCTAGGAAGATGCTGCACAGGGAACTTTTGAGGACAGCAGAAAAGTAGGTCAGCCTTTGACATGAGAAATTTTGCCTCCAAGTGTTGGAGTGCTTGAGCTACAGGTGTCTGTTTACACTGACCACAAGCACAAGTTTCATAACTCTGTAAGTGTTCTGGAATTAATACTACCAGTTAGTATTTTCTCTGCCTGCTTATGTTCTTTGTATTACCTTGTTTCAGGAGAGTTTTGAAGAATAGGCTACTGAACACCCTTAAAATGAAGTTCATGGAAAAAACTTATCCTAAACTGATAAACAGGACAATTAATACTACAGATTTTGATAAGACTCCTCTGTACAGAAGCAAATAAATAGGTGATAGCTTGTTCGACTTTTAAGATTTAAAATAGAAAGCAAGTGTCCTTACTCCTGTGTTGAGAGGCAAGACATGGCACTTTAACCATCCTATGAGAATTAACCAACTCATTTGGGTTTTCTCCTCCTTGCTGCTCTGAAACCTCACAGAAAGAACTGCTTAAAGAAGTTGGACTGTGGTCCCTCAAGAGATGGATGTGAATCTGCTGGGCAAACTATGACTGAATATTTCTAACCTACAGCATGGATGCTTTCCAAATGCTGGCACACCAAACTAAACAGGGTAACTATGAACTGGGTCCTTACTCCAGCACATTTTGAAAAAATAATTCTGTGCTAGTTGATCTCAGAACACAGGTAAAGAGGCAACTGACAAATTGTTAAGGGAGCTGTTGAGGGGGAGCCATCAAAATAAAACCCTGAACTTTGACTGCTGGGGAAGTACATCACTGGTGTTACTTTCTTTTGATAAAGGATGCTAAATACGTACATTTAATAGTACACACGAAAGATAAAATGACAGAACAAGACCTGATGAATGTGTTGAAAGGGTGAGGGTCAAGTAAAATGCCCTTCTGTAGCTTGACAGAGTAACTGTCCCATTTTCCAGAGAAAAGAAACAAAGGCATAATCTAATTTCATGCATTTGAGATCACAGGACCAGATGTGCATAAATACTTGCAGAAATAACACTTGGCTAATACTTCACACTAATGGATATTCAGTGATCAGCTGGACTGATGTTGCTTATAGCCAAACAAGTACATTTTCATAGCACTAAACTACCTGTAGGTATTATGTTGGGTGTAACAACTGCTGTTCAGGCAAGTGCCTTCAGAACAGTTTGTTGATAAAAACACTTACAAGCTCTGTTAGCAAATTTGTCTGTTAGCAAATATTGTCCCTGAACAAGAGACAAGCTCTAAGTGTTTGTTGTCTGCTTTCAAAATTTTTCTGCACCATATTTACTGGACTGTTAGTGTTCAATTTTAACTGGTGCCATAAAAGTTATTAGGGCAAGTGTAATAAAGTATAATATTCTCATTTTCCTGCAAGTATCAAATAGATTTCCCTTGGTTTTAATATTTTTAAAATAGCAAGATCCATGAAAAGAGGGAATAAATGTTCCTGGCTTGAATTTTGGGACATTACTCACAACATGTTTCTGCACTAGTGTCATAGAGGAAGGAAAACCTATCTTTGCACTGAAATTAGAGGGTGGATTTAGGCTATAATTTAATTTCCACATGCCCCAATCATCCAGCATGCTCCAATGAGTAGGAAAACCCTTCCTACTGTAATTCCTGTAATTAACCCTTCTCAGGAACCACAAGTAAACAGAATTGTTTGAGGAAACTCTGATTACTCAATGTGAACTGGACTTCCAGCTAGAGTGTCTGCTGTTGTGTTAAAATTAGGAATTGTTTTGGAAGCCAGCTTCCTCAGTGACGCTTCTGGCCCTAGCAACTGTTCTTTCCTCCCATGGAATCCCTTGCACAGAGCCCCTGGGTGCAGTGCCATGTTCCTCTCCTGTGCTAAAAGCAAGTTCAGTTTGAAGTACCAAGTTTGCAATATGTGCTTAAGTTGGTGATGTTGAACTCCCTCCCTTTTGGGAGCAGAGGAGAAAGTTTCAGGTACTCAAAGCATAAACAAAACAGTTTTTCAGAACATGTTTCTGTCTTTCTTTCTATTAATTAAATCAGTACATGCAGCAATAGAGTGGGTGGAAGATAAAGCATCTCTAAACTGCAATTGTCTCTGGAACAGATGCCTGCCCTTGGACAAGGGATGGGAAGTCTGAGCTGATGCCTCCCTTGCAGGGAGCGTGGTCACAGCTGGGCATGAGCCGTTTCCTGTGGGGATGGTGTGGCGTCTCAAGGCTTCCTCACAAATGAGGAATGTTTGCTCAGCCTCTCTTCTGGTTTACTAAAGGCAGCATAGATGTTTTTCAACTATTTCAACTTGTTAAAAGTTTCAGTTATGAAATGCTTCTCCAGACTTTCCTGTTTGTCAGACTTTGTACTACACGGCCCCTATGGCAACTATCAACATACTCTGCCATGTTTGTGGAGAAGTGCAGTCCAGATTTTGACTTAAACTGTCCTGTCAGAAGTAATTTTTTTTTTTGCAAGGACAAACAAAGGAAGACTAGACTTGAGACATGTCAACACAGCCTGCAGAGTGCTTCTAAGAAAGCTTTCTTGTCCATGCTATGGCTGCTTGAGATCATAGTTTGTTGTCTGACATCCTTCCTTTCAAATAGCAAAAAGCATTTTCTCTTTAAGACAGCAAACAACAAAAAGTATTATTTCATTCAAAGGCCTTGGCCTTGGACAAAGGCCTTTATGTAAATTCTGGTATCCAATAAAGACTATGTACAAACACATGCAAAAAGCACTTAAAAGTTTGCTCCCTAGGCTTAACTTTTAAGGCACTCCTCACTTCTACTAACAGCTTAGTCTGGTCTTGTCAGAAGCTTATTCTTCTTGTAATTGCCTGCACAAAAGGTTTTTAATTTAGGTTTTGACAGCTAACATACTACATCTTCATAAATACAAAGAACTGTCAATAGTGCCAGCGCAGAAGCAAAGGAACCAGACGCAGCACTAACAGCTGGGGGAGACTGCAATGATTCTATAAAAAGTTAAGAAAAGCATCTGCTTATAGTTTGATAAAAGCTATCTGTCTAAATCCAACCTAGAAAATCAGATCCTGCTACAGCTGGCATAGAGATTATGAACATCTCACGGAACAAAAAACCCCTACCACCCTGTTTAGAAATAATAGGTTTTGATCAAGAGGATATTTCCTTCACTTGTGTCCTTTTTATCGTAAAAAAAAAAAAGTATAAACCAACTCACAACAATATTCTTATTTCTAAAGGTCAAGATAGCAAGCTTGCATTTGCCTTCTAAGCTTAGAAGAATTTACTTCAATAAAATATACCACATGTAAAATAAAGCTGCTCTATTTCTCACACCCTTAGTTTGAACATGGGCCTTTTGGTTGAGCCTCTCTCTACTTTGCTGAAATCCTGGGTTGGAAGGTGCACAAAGGCTCTCGCCTCTCTTCCGAGCTCAGATCTATCTCATTTCATCAGCTTTAAATTCACATTCAGGTATCACAGACAGAAAATCAGAATGCTTTTTGAAAACCACAACATGAAAAGTTTTTAAACGAGCTGCACAGAAAGGCATTTACACGCAGAATACGTCAGCAATAAAAGACACTGCACGACCAACACATGTGCCAGTACCTCACGGTATGACAAGGAACAAGGTGTTTAGCTGCTCCTGGACCTGACCACCAGGTATTTCCTTTCCAAGCAGAGGTGCTTAAGGACAGGCCGGAGGGAAAGGGATCAGATCCTCCTGGCGCAGAGCTACTTCACCTGCCCTCTGTAAGCTGTCCTCGCTGCGGGTGGGGGGCTCCTGCTGCCCGGGGCCGCCGCCCCCGGCCCAGCCCCTCTCAGCGCCGGGCAGGGGCCGGAGGGGCGGTGGCCGCCGCCGCCCTGCCCCGGACTTTGGCCGCGCGGTTCCCCCGACCCACGGCACCCCGCAGGGCAGGGACGGGACCCCGGCCCCGGCGTCACGGGGCCTCTTTCCCCGTCCCCCTGCCCCAGCCGGCTCAGGGCCGGTCCTGGCCCTGAGGGACCCTCCCGCCACCGACGGAGTGCGGACGCCATCGAGAACCGCGTTGTCATGACAACCCCCCCTCCCGCCCCAGGAGCCTCGCCACAGTGGGGCGACGATCCCCGCGCCCCCCGCGCCGCCTCACAGCCCCCGCATGGAGGATACAACTTGAAGCCGCGGAGGATCTCCTTGGCCCGCTCGTCCGTGGCCGACATGGTCCTGCCGCGCCGCGGGCGGGCGGACGGGGCTGGGCCGGGCCTGGCGGGAGCGCGGCGGTGACAGCGGAGCCTCAGGACCCCCCGCCCCTCCCTCCCGCACACCCGCCACTGCCCGGCGCAACCAACCCCAGCGGCCGCCCGCCGCAGTGCCGACCAATCAACCGCTGCTGTCGCCTCCTCGCCCCGCCTTATGTCGCAGGAATGACAGCGCTACTGACCAATCAGACAGCGTTCTCCCTTAATTCAAGGGTGGGTGCGCAGCGGTCGCTGACACTCTTCGGTTGGGCCTGACGTGGCCGCGATGGAGGCGCCGCAGGATGACCGGGCAGGGGGAGCGGGCGGACCCTGGGCCCGGGAGGCCTCAGGGGGGAGCAGTTCAGGGGACGAGAAGCTGCCCCGGGCCTGGTTAGCACCCGCCGGGGAGCGGCCAAACGGCCCCGAGCCGCTGTAGCTCGGCTGGCGCTTCTCTCCCCAGGTAGTGGGGGTGCCAAGGTTTCGTCTTTGGGGCTGCTCGGCGGAGCTCCAGCCTGGGACTCGGGTGGTGCTGGGGACCAGGGTGGTCAGACCCGGAGCAGCTTCTGCTTGAGACCTTCAAAACCCACCTGGACGAGTTCTGTGTCATCTGCTGCAGGTGACCCTGTATTGGCAGGGGGTTGGACTGGATGATCGCCAGAGGTCTCTCCCGAACCTGACAGTTCTGTGATCCTGCAGGTACCGAGGCCGCAGCCAACAGGACCAGCATTGTGGGGAATGTTTAAAACAAATAGCGTGCTACCCCCTGGAACAAAGGCAGCCTTCTTTGTGCTGCAGAAATTTGAATCACAGAGCAGTTTGAGTTGAAAGGGACTTAAAGACCATCCAGTCTGGCCTTGAGTACATCCAGGGTTGGGTCATCCACATCTTTGCTGGGCAACCTGTATCAGTGCCACAGCACCCTCACAGTAAAAAATTTCATCCTTATATCTAATATAAATCTGCCTTCTGTCATTTGAAGTCATTCCCCTTGTTCTATCACTAGAACTCTATCTCCTTGTAAAAAGTCCCTCTCCAGCTTTCTTGTAGGACCCCTTCAGGTACCGAAAGGCCTGATTAAGGTCACCCTGGAACCTTCTTTTCTTCAGGCTGGACAATGCAAATTCTTTCAGCCTTTCCTCGTAGGAGAGGTGCTCTAGCCCTCTAATCATCTTAGTGGCCTTTATGTTTGTGTAGCAGAGTAAGTTGTGAGGGGAAGGTCTCAGGTTTGTTAGCACATCCCAGGAGTCAGGCTACTCTTTAACATGAGCAAATTAACCCCTCTGTTAGCAATCTGAGTGCAACTGATAAAAGCATTAAGTCATGGTAAAAATAAAGCCAGCAGTTGTGACCAGGTCCTCAAAAGAGGACCAGTGAACAATCAGGGTGCCATCAGTACACTAACTCATGGCTCCACTTACCTCCAGCCACTGTACAAAAGTGGAGAACATTTAATGCATAAGGACAAGACCACTGCCAGTATCACCAATAAGAGATCTTCATAATAAAAATAGGCAGCGTTTATTTCACTGATGTATGTGATCCATGCTTAATTTCCCACCATCAGTTTAAGTGTATGAAGGGGTCTATCTGAGTCTGGGCAGAGTGCCAGAGGTGAGCTGTGCAAATATATATCTGTGTTTTATTAAGAGTTCATCCTGGATTTTAGCTAGGCTGTGGAATTGCATGCTGTCTGAGGAGGAGGGACTAAAGATCACCGAGGAGAAAAGGCAAGCAAGACAAAAGCAGACCTGAAAAAAGCAGAAACAAATAGTTGTATCTAAGCATGAGCCTGTCATGTGGCAGTAGGACATGCTGGTTTACAGAAGTCATGAGGAACTCAATCCTGTCTCCATTCAGGCTCCTCAGAGATGAATGAGCCAGAGACCAAATGGATCTCATGGAAAGGAACTCTTGCAGGTTTGAAGGGCTTCTCTAGCACAGAGGTAGGGATGTCTGTGGAGTTTCAAGTTGGAGCCTTTGCATTTCCTGGCCGAGTCTCAGAATTCCCAAATTCGCCTTGCTGTGCAGGGAGGCAGAGGCCTTCCATTCATGATCTTCTGAAAATCACAGAAGAGCTCATAGCTGAAGTGTGAAGCTTGTGTGACTAGTGCAGGGCCAGGCAGCAGTGGAACACGTGACAGCACAACTCAGAGTGACAGAAATCCTGGGATCTCTCAGAGTCCTTGGGCTGCATTAACACAAACAGCACTTAATCTTAAAAATCTGCTTGCCAGAAAGTTGCTGCAAATCCTTCTATCCTTTGGTGCCACTTGGAATTGAAAACTTTTCCTTCACATTTCTGGCAGGTGTGGCAGCTTCTGAGCTTCTGAGCTCAGTGGCAGCTTCTGAGCTACCACTGCAAGCAAGAAGATGCCTCCAGCCTGCTTTCTGCTTCTCCAGCAGCTGTTCTCTCAAGTTGCAGGTAAAGGAGCTGGTGTTTCTGCAGAGCAGCATAACTGGGAGATAGTTTAGTAAACTGGGGCTTCATCCCACCCCACACTTGATGGAAGAGGTTGTACAGCTTCATATCTACAGCCGCCCGGACATCACTCCTTGCTTGGCTGAAATGAGAGTCCAGCAAGCAGCTTAGTCCCTGGATCCTGGGAAATACAGGGAGTTTGGAAACTTTTCAGTAGGGCCTGGAGCTCCCCTTCACCATGCTCTGGAGGTGTGTGCTAGCAGCTGCAGGGAATGAGAATAAATAGATAAAGGGTCATGGAAGCATGCACAGGTGAGTAATGAAAGATAAGGAAAAATATAAGAAACAAAAGTATTTTCACTGTTGGCCCTCTCCTTGATGAGGTCAGGTGTCCTCAAAGTCTGGGGGTCCAGGACCCCACTGCTTGGGGACATTACTGTGGCAGTACAGGAAAATAAGGTGAATTATGTGCTGCCTAAAAGGGACCTGGACTGCAGAATCACAAGGGAAAGAGGTGGGGCGAGTCAAGAGATAATGCCAACATTAAAAGATAAAATGGATTAACATCTCCTGGCACACAGAGAGCTGCGTGGGTGGAGCAAGAGGTTGCAATAGCTGTTTAAAAGGGAATGAGACAGCTGGACATCCACATATTTTTCCTCTTAAAAAAAAATCCATCCCAAAAGCTGAGCTTAGCTGACACAGTCCTCCAAAGTCCAGGTCAGCCAGCCAGGCTGGCTGTCAACAGCTGGGAGGTGTCAGGACAGGGACTCCTGGATGACTTACATGGGGATAAGAGATGATTTTTACCCACAGGCTCTAGCAAAAGGTTGCAAAACCAATTCATGGAAAATAGCTCACAATCATACATTTCCATTTCTACTTCAGCCTGGAATTTGAGCTTTAGTGAGTGTTAGGAAAAAGGAGGCCACTCAGTGCTTGTCCAAGGCAACTGTTCAGTGCGTCTGCAGGACGACAGGAACTGTGGGGAAGGGCCTGGTTAGGATGTGATTAAAGAGGTAATTCTCCCTCCCTGTGCAGATGAGAGCTAAGTGTGGCTTAAGTAAATTACTGACTGGCTTGTTATAGCCCTGGCTGAGTTCCCTTGTTGCGCAGGGCCTGGTTTTTTACATCCAATTTGCTTTGAAGCCCAGAGTGTCACAACAACATTCCAACACCTGCATCTCTGCACTTGTCTGACACCCCTTCTCTGATGGATGATGGGACCCTAGGGACCTGTGGTCGATGGCTCTGAGACACAGGCTAAGCCCCATCAGTTTCCCTAATAGTTTCTGATGTTCATTACTTGAAAGCTTCCCCCTCCTGAACATGCTGGTCCATGATTTGATCTTCAGGGACTTGCTGACTGAAAGTCAGAAGCACTTTGCTCTCAGCTGAAAGATTTTTAACAGAACCACATTTTATTCACAACATGGCACGGATGAGCCTACAAACCTTGGGGAGGTTAACAACTCCCAATTCCCCCTTGTTTCTGATACCTTGAAGCATCTTTTGGCTCCTGATCCCTGGGGAGGATCTTAACCCTTCCAGTTCCCTCCCTGCCCCCCCATGTCACAGCCAGAGCTCTACCCTTTGCTTTATCATTTGTATGGACCATTTTTCTATGAGGTTTAAAACCTATCTTCACTCCATCTCTTGGTATTTCCCAGGAGAATTGGCCAGAGAAGCTCAGCTGGTAGAATCATAGAATATCCTTAGTGAGAAGGGACTCACAAGGACATCGAGCCAACTCCTGGCCTTGCACAGGACAGCCCAAAGGATCCCAATGTGTGCCTGTGCCAGAGTTGTCCAAACACTCCTTGAGCTCTGCCAGGCTTGGGGCGTGATCTCTTTCCTGGGGGGTCTGTTCCAGTGTGCCATGCAACCATTCAATCTAATAACGAAGTGGCCTTACCGCAGCAGCCCTTTGCATGGGTTATTTTGGGGTGCAACCCCCTGTGATGCTGCTACAGGATCTCGTATCCCCAAAAAGAGAGGCAGGAATTTTACTTGCTTATCCTGGAACAGCTGCTCCGTTGGGTCCCGAGCAGCTGTTCCAGCATAAGCAAGTGAAGTTTGCTCCATGGGCTGCTGGACCAGGGCTCTATGGGTGCCAGCACACCCAGCCCGCCGCCCCCATCCCGGTATCCCGGGGATGCCGGGTCGCGGTTCCCGGTCCCTGCGGCCGCCCGGGGTCGGGCGGAACGTTCGGCGCGGCCCGCGCGTTCCGAGGGGAAGGAGCCGCGCGCGGACACCGGCGCCGCCATCATGGCGGCCTGAGGCGCGGCGGGTTCGGCGCCGGGAGCGGCGGCACGGGAGGCCGGGAGCGGAGAGGTAATGCCGGGGCAGGGAGATGCCGCCGGGGAACAGGGGCGGCGGTGAGGGACCCCCAGTCAATTACCCCCTGCGGCAGGGCTCGGTGGGGCTCGAGGGCTCTGCCAGGGGTCTGGGGGGAACGGCAGGGCCGGGAAACCCCCGCCTTCCTGTTGCAGGGTCTGCGGGCCGCTTCCCGCCTTGAAACTCCCTGAGCTACCTTAGAAAGGCCTGACCGGGAGAGAAGCCGGGCTTGTCCCGCTACTTGGGTTGTTGTAGCCTTTGGATAAGCTGCGTTGGAGTGTGTGCTGTATTTCAGTCACTTCTCACAGGGGTAAGTCGGTTGTGGAAGCAGCGAGGTATTCCCGGCGATACGGGTGTGCACACAGATTGCAGTAGCACCGCAGTTGTCTGAACGTTTACTTGGGAAGGGACCGAGAATTGGCATTCCTTTCCCACCAGGGCATGGATACAGCCAGCCAGCCTTTTGTAACCTCATACACCAGCGTGTGGTTTGATTACCTGTGAGGGAGGACAATAGAACTGTGAAATCTGAATCTCATTACCAGCACAGTCAACCCATTTTCTCTCCTGAGGAAATTGTCCTCTCTGTGTGTTCCTTCTCTGTGAGCAGAGAGAGCAGCACTGATGTGTTAGGCAGCCACACTGAGTGTTTTGTAGTGCAGGGATTTCTCGGTCAGAACTGAGGTCCTGTTCAGCCAGGCTGCACGTGTGTCTCTGATGGGAAGAACCCCAAAGAGCCGTCGAGGGCTGAGATATCTGTGTGTGGAGAGTGTTAAAGATTGCCCACTCCGGTTGAGACCATTTGTACCTGCAGGTGTAACAGAATAAAGTGTATTTTTAGAAGTTGACTAATACAGGATGCTGTCTGTGATGCCTTAATTTGGTTAGGCCTGGTGAAACAGTGAAACCCCTGTATGACTGTACTCCTCTCACAAGGGTGGATGTGGGCCCAGCCCATGTGGGTCACACAGAACCAGACAGGTTCTCTGCTGTTGGGTTCTCTGGTGTTTGGTTTTCATCAAGGTTACAGCCTCTGCTTGATAAGTATCCCATTCAAACATAACACAAAACCTCCCTTATCTGCTAAGTTCTTTGTTTGGTTTCTGAATAACATGCTTGGGAAGTTTTGTCTTAGTTGTTTGTAAACAAACAGCTCATTTTGTAGAACTTGTTAATAAATAGTGGTTTACATTTCAAAAGCAACATGTTGGTACTGGGAGACAGCATGCACACCAGAAATGTCAGGCAGCAGCCAAAGACAAAGACCTCTCTTTAAAGGGACTTAAATAGAGCCTTTGTAGGAAGGGTATTTTTATCACTTAAGCTTTCCAGTTAACCCAAAACAGTTGAACTGTACAGTGCAAACTGGGGAGCTGCTTACAGGCCACAGTTCTTTTTGCCTTTTGGGCTCAGGAAGCAGTGGGAATTATGGATACACACTGTATCAATAGCCAGAGTCGAAGGAAAAAGTGGGATGTGTGGGCATACAGTGTGCAGCAGTCCTTCACAGGGAATTACTTTAGTTGCTGGTTTGGAGCTGTGTAAGGAGGAAGGAGGAAGTCAATCAAGTGTATCAGTAAGCATCTTTACAGTTTGTATTATTTGGCAGCATCACTCAGAGGAAAAGTCTGAAAACACATGCAATCTGAACTCCTGTCCAATAAGAAGGGATCTGCAAAAGAAGATCCTTTTAGGGAACTGATCAGACAGAAATTTTGCTTAGAAATTGTGGGAGTCATTCTTGCTCCCAGCTAAATCAGTTGAACCTGCTGGGTTTCTGGCCTGCCCCCTGAATGCTGAAGAAAAGCCTGGCTCTGCTGACACTGAAATGTTTCTATGCTGAGACCTTCTGGTCCCCTGCCAGGCAGAACTCAGCAGAGGAGAAAGGATGTGTTAATATTATGTTCTTTTACTGACAGATTGAAAACCTAGAATGGCAGGAGAACAGAAGCCATCCTGCAATCTTCTAGAGCAGTTCATTTTACTAGCCAAAGGAACAAGTGGCTCAGCTCTGACTGCTCTTATAAATCAAGTGCTGGAAGCTCCTGGGGTTTATGTCTTTGGAGAGCTTTTGGAGTTAACAAATGTGAAAGAGGTAAGAATTTAGTTTTTATTCTAATGCCCCTTCTGCACTACCAGTATAAGGAGTCCTCAGAAGTTTCCACAGGCAACCTGTGGGTGAATTTCTGTGCCAGAGGGCCTGGTGCAACTTAGCTGGGTTGAGAGATGTTTTTGAATAAGAGACTGACCTTGCTTTTGCCTGTATATGTTAGGTGCTAAAGAATACCTATATAAAGCTTTGCTACCTTGAGGCAATTGCTAGCACAGCAAAAACCTGGCAGCAGCACAGTAGCAATTTTAAGAAGGCACTTTGCCAGCCAACAAGGAAAAAATCCCTTTCTACTTCTTTACTGTCCTGGAAAGCAGAACTTCAGTGCTCTCCAAAAGTCTTTGTGAACAGATGTCTGGTGTATCAGGCCTGAGTGTTAACCAAATCCAAACCATTTCAAACCAAGGTGGAAGGAAAGTTCCAGAGCTTTTGCTGAGAATGCTTTGTCAGCCCCTGCTTGTACTACAAGGAAGGAATCTAAGTTGAGTATCTCTGCAGCTGGAGTAACAGAGTGTACAGCAAGTTTGTCATTCCAAACAGGCTCTTAAATATGCATAAAAGCACCTCAGTGGTTATTCAGTGGTATATATACCTTGATGGTATATATCACAAGTACTGTTTTTTTCCTGGATTTGTGTGCAGCTAATGGCATTAAAAACCCAGTCAATAAAAATCACTGCCTGGTGCTGCTGTTATTCCAGTGAAGTGTTTGCAGGCAAGAGAAGAGGTGTTACTTTCAAATGCACTCCAGTTACAGTGTCCCAGCTTGCTTTGTTTTGAAGCTGTGGTGGCTCTGCAGGTAAGCTGTCCTGGCTTTGACAGGATCCTCACCAGCCATCACCATTACCATAGCAGCCATCACCTGCTTTCTTATCACCTGATGAGAGGAGGTGGCCCTGTATGTTGTCAGCTGAAGTTAAGATTTGCTTTTTTCTTCTACCTCCCTCCCAAGATGCCACACAATGCAGTTGACAGTCCAAACTGGAGTTAGGCACCAGTGCATAGAAATGGCTGTATCATCTTGATTCTAAAACTGCTGAAATTTCCTGCTCCTGAAGCCTTAGAAAGGGTCCAGCTTGGGATATAATTGCTTTTCTGGGTGCTGCTTGCCTGTTCTGCTGTGCAGACTTAAACCATTCTCTGGAGAAGGTGCCTATCAGGCTTGTGTTACCCATGTTATGTGACATTTCTTTTCTCCCCATCCAGCTTGCTGAGGGGTCTAATGCTGCTTATTTCCAGCTGCTGAACCTGTTTGCATACGGAACGTACCGGGACTATGTAGGTAAGAGACTGCTGCCTGTTTGCAGAGTGTGGGACTGGGATGACCTTTAGGATTGTCAGAGGCAATTCTTTGCTTTAGTAAATGCCTGGTGTAGTGTGGCTGGGTGAAAGTATCCAGGAACAGAACTTGCTTAGGAGGGGAATTGTCCATAGGGGGTCTGGGTCGTGTGTGCTTTTTACTTGCTAAAAATGAAAGGAAGGGTTAGAGACTATGGTGTGCTACTGGTTTGGATGGGACTGCAGCACTGGGCTGAATTGGTCTGCAGCAGAATTCATTGATGTTCACAGGCCATTTACCTCTGTAGATGGAAATTTCAGACATCTCTATAGAAATTGAGATGACACCAGTTATGGAAACTGCAGAAAACTTAGACAAAATTGTTCTGCATTATTTATAAAAAACTATATGGTTTGTAAGATAACCTTTTATTCCATGGCGGCATTGCTGAAACAAAATGAATAATTTCTTAGCTAGAATACCAGTCAAAATAATGACTTTTATACAGCTTTGGAAAGACTATGTGTGAATCATCTTTGTGTCTGTTGAAATGTGCTTTTATCTCTGGTGCTTATGCTTCCATTCTACTACAATTTAATGCTTCATTTGTGGGTAGCAGCCTCATCCAGACCATTACAGAGTGTGACAAATAATTCTGTCATAGTGCTGATTCTCAGGGTGGTGCATAAGCTATCTAGTCCCTGTAAGGAGAAGTGACATCTGTAAGGGTAAGGACTGGAAATTCCAGTGTCTGTGGAGCAACATGAGCCTCATGAATTCTGTGACTGATTAGAGGATGTGTTTGCTGTCCATGGCTCTTGTGTCACAGTGTGTGACAGTACAGTTCATTCTTCCTTTTCTGGTGAAGAAAGAGAAAGGGGGAAAACCAGCCAAGATGTAGAGCATTGGATGAGGTGGGATGGATGGGAGAACTTGAGTGGCCTTGAAACACTAATTTCCATTAAAGTAGGTATTTTAAAGAGTTTCTTAGCTTTGGAGAGCTGCCAGTTTCCTTTCTCTTTTTAAATATTCATGAGGCACATGGATATAATACAGTGACAGTGTGGCCATCTAGATTAATAATTTCTCCTCTCTTCCTCAGCCTGGTACTTTACACTTTAAATTCTGCAGCTCTTCAGAGAAATAAAACCAGCTATATTTGCAACCAGATCAGCAAAGGGGGAAGACTTTTTTCTGTCAGCTTGTTAATGAAATAAAAATTACTTGGTAGAAACAAAGCCATTGACCAACTGTTTGTCAGGGAACCAGTTGTGAATTACCTTCTAATTCTAGAACCAGAATTACTCAAGAAGCAGAGAAGAATGGAATTGCCATGTTGTTCTTAACTTTTCCCTTTCACTCCCTGGGTGTGCCAAGTTTTCTACAGCAGCAGCAGCATGCTCTGTTCACCAGCCAGCACCCACATTAGCTGGAGGTGTTCAGTCTTTCAGGGTGTAGTGTAGCATAATTAGCCTGAAGTTCTGCAGCCTGGATTATGTAATTTTCAAAGTAAAGTCCTGAATCCTGTCTTTTTAACATTAACAGCAAACAAAGATAACCTGCCTGAATTAACAGTGACTCAGAAAAACAAGCTGAAACACTTGACGATTGTAAGCCTGGCTTCCCGAATGAAGGTAAAGTGCGTGGGGTGTGACAGCTGTTGTCTCTTCATTTTGTTTTAGAAAGTGGTATCCATTCCAGAGCAATGAAGTTGTGTCAGACTGCATGAGTACTCACAAAAAAAATCCTGTACTGGGAAAGTACCTGTAGGGTACAGTGTTCTCTCCTGGTGCGTTTGGGGTATTAACTTTGTAGACTTCCATGGGTGAAGTGTGAGGGTGTCTGAACTGATGTGTAGATTGGTCAGGAAAGTCTGGGAAACTTTGTATGTTTTTTTTCCACTGCTGGAGATGGAGAATCATTCTTAAAAACACTGATTTTTTTTTTTTTTTTGTTCTAGAGAAAACTAAGCAGCACTTGATTTCTTCTACAATGCCATTTACCTTTTTTCTTCTAGAATGTGCTATACCAAAGCTTCAGGAATTACCAAAGTTGTGTCAGAATATTTCATTGCCTGGCAAGCATTTGTTCTGCCATGATCAGTCACTGCTGCACCTGCAGGTCAAAATGTAGGATACAAATAAACATTTGAGTCTTGACCTTCTGAGGCTTAGCCATTCATTTTGCTTCTAGGACTGTTAACTTACTCTTGATCTTGTTTTTAGTGCATTCCCTATTCTGTGTTGCTGAAGGACCTGGATATGAGGAATCTGAGGGAGCTGGAAGATCTGATTATTGAAGCAGTTTACACAGACATTATTCAAGGGAAGCTAGATCAACGAAACCAGGTGTTAGAGGTGGATTTTTGTATCGGCAGAGACATTCAGAAGAAGGACATCAGTAACATTGTCAAAACACTCCAGGAATGGTGAGGCAGTCTCTCCACCCTCCTTGTTCCTTGTACATAGCTTGTCCTGTTTTTCCCCTCAGAGTTTTGAGTGCTGGCTCAATTTTGCCATGTTCCATTAATCAGGAGTCTTATGCTATAAGAAGGCACTTGGAGGAGGAGTGTGTTGGGCAAGTTTTCCAAGATCCCATCTGGGATTCAATTTGTATTATGTATCAAGCCAAACTGTACCACATTGTGAGCTTCTGCTCTCACTGTAGTTTTTACATGGCAGAACCCCAGTGAGGAGTAGAGGACTTTGCAGAAAGAGATGCCAAACTGGACTCATGGTTCTTTGGTGGGAGCTGCTTCCCTTCGTGCTGCAATACTTGATAATGAGGACAGAATTGTTACTTCTTAAGCCTTTTTCACTGTGATGAGAATTGTGTGGGCAAATTCTAGAGAATGATAGCTCTTTGAATGGGATGTCTCCTCAAGTTTGAAGTTTCAGGGAGCTTTGTCCTCTCTTTGTTCCTGCAGATGTAGCCTGTCTGCAGCTATAGTGGCACTGTGGTATTATCTCTTTGTACCTTTGCCAGGAAGCTATTTCTCATGTTTTTGTAGGATTCCCTTCCCACCTAAAGAAATTCCCCCGTAGACTGTGGAGTCCATGGCAGGTCCTGAGCTGACTGGGAATTGCTTCCTAGTTGCTATGGTAATGAGTGCACGAAAACTAATTAAACTGCTGGGCAAATATGCTGTCCTGTGGTGGGGCCAGGTTTTTTGCTTCTCTGCTCTGACTCTCAGTCCCATCATGTTCGGAGGGCTCTGGCAGCTTCCAGGACCTTACAGCATTGTTTGGAAGGTAACAGTGAACCCACTGCCAATTACCTTTTTTTCTTCTCCAGTTCTGAGTTCTGTGCTGAGTGCTCTTGTCATTTGAACACTTAACAGGCAGGAGAATTATCTCAATATTACTTTTTTCTTTAATTTTAAAATTTTACATTTGAATACTGTGTTGCATCCTGTTTAAGCTGTAATTCTGACTGAAAAGGAAGATGGAAGTGCATTGAACCTGCACTTACTCTCTGATGGTAAGAGTAACAAAGACTCTCTAGAGAATGCTGAGAAATGCATCAAGTACACAGCAAAGCTTTTCCTTGCCAGCTTTTTGTGACTCTAAGCAGGAAGTATAAATTTAATAATCTCTTAAACTTTTAGATGAGTGTGACTTTTCAGATTGCCTGATTGAGCTGCTCCAGAGAGAACTTGTAAACACAGTTTGACATTGTTTGTATCTTGCAGGTGTGATGGCTGTGAAGCAGTCCTTTTAGGAATTGAGCAGCAAGTACTTAGGGCCAACCAGTACAAAGAGAACCACCACCGAACTCAGCAGCAGGTAGAGATGGAGGTGGGTACAGAGTCATCTCAGGCCTCTGTGCTGTTGGATAAATGTTTGTTTGCTGAAGGAAATAATCTGGTAATGCCTGGTTAATGGCCACAGCTCTCAGAAGAAGGCTAGCAATCATGCTAGTCAGGTGTGGGGTAGAAAGAAAACACATCTGCTTCTGAGTGCTAGTAAGACCACAAATATCAAACATCCAGTGGAGTGGAACTTTTTTGATAAATTTTTATAAATTTAGGCTAGGTAACTGCACTAATTGTGGTTTCCTATATTGATTCGTTAGGAAAACTGTGCTTTTACCACAGATCGTCATTGCAGCTCTGTTCCCTTCGTACAAAGCAGGCAGGAAGTAAAAATCACTTTTTGTTAAACCTGGGAAGTGTAGTTAAAAACCTCTGGAGACTCAATTTGCTTTTGCAGAAAGTTCCCGCGGCAGCTGCCCCGAGTCGGGCCGGGCCCAGGCGCGCTCCCGCCGTTAGGTGGCAGCACGAGCCCGCGGTCCAGCCCGGCCCTGCTCCCCAACCTCGGCTCCGGCCGCTGGGAAGGTGGGGAGGGGCCTCCCGAGGTACTGCATCAGGGGTTATCATCCCTGCAGGTTTATGTTTGCGTCTGCTTGGCGGCTTGATCGGCATCCACAGCACATTTGATTTGCCAGATGCCTTTGGTTTGGAGTTGGTAGACCTGATTCCCAAACCTTGGGGATTTTTTGAAGGTTTGCTCACTGTGTTTGTGGTGAGCCCTACAGAGTTCCAGGGGACAGAGGATGGTGCTTAGTGCTGTATCTCTCCTTTTCAGCCAGAGTAGCAGAAACATTACTGCTGCTTCCCACAAAACCAATTTCAGTTCCTGCTTCTTAGCAAATACCTGTGTCTCAGGTAGTCAGCTAGGCCAAATGGGATTTTTCCTTTTTGAATTCTGTCCTGAGAGTAAATTTTTCTTTCCCTGTTTCCTTTCCCCTTCCTGCCTCTGGCCAACAGAATGGTAGGATGGCCTTTCTGCACCAAGGCAGTAGTAGTTCTCTCCAGCCAGACAGAAGGGTGGTACAATATTATACCACTGTCTCTTAAGGAAAAAAGTAATCCCTAGTTGTTCTAGACTGGAAATACTACTGTAAATGAGGATAAAACATTACCTTTATTTAACTCAAATGCAGAGAATGTTGCTGCTGGGAGAGTCTCTTTTATAATCTCCACTCTTATACTCCAGGGGTTTTTCAATATGTTTATGAACAGAGTGTCTGCAGCAAGGGGAGGAAGAAGCAGGTGCTGATTCACTCTCTCTTCTTGGCCAGGTCACAAACATAAAGAAAACATTAAAAGCTACAGCCTCGTCGTCGGCACAGGAGATGGAACAGCAGCTGGTAGAGCGAGAGTGCCCTCCACACACAGAACAAAGGCAGCCCACAAAGAAGATGTCCAAAGTCAAAGGGCTGGTCTCCAGCCGTCACTAGAACATACCATCTAAATGTCAGTTGGTTAGGAATGACAACAGGAGGAGCAAAAAGGGCCTGTGTCTCCTTTTTCAGTGGGTTCTGGGCCAGTCCCTTCCTGGCTGGCAAGTAAAAGCCCTGTTTGAACAGCTCCCAGTTAGCAGCACCTGGCTAAGGTTACACTGTGCAAGTCCTATGAGTTTTCAGGGGGTCCCTGTTCTGGTCCTGTCAAGAGGGACTTTTAAAGCAAGGGACTAACCGAAAGAGGCAGGAAAAAACCAAAATATCTGTGGACCGTTTTGCTCCCTCCCAGCTAGTTCATTGCTGCTTAACCTTGAGGAAGCTGCTGTACTAAATGGGAGAACTTCTATAGCAAGCATCTGAACCCCAGGGTTGAAGTGTGGCTACCAAAGCCAGGCTGGGAGCGAGGAAGCCATCAACACAGATCTTTTCATTCCCAGAGGGAGCACAGGAAGGTTTTTAGGCCAGGAACTGCTTTACATGGAAGTCTTCAGCCTTTCTGCTACCCCTGTCTATTTTAAACTGGGGTGAAATTCACACTACCTCGCTCTGTGAAGATGAGTTCCAGTGCTGGGCTGTTTACTTAACTGTCTGTTTACTGCCCTTACTAAGTCCTTTAATCTCACAGATTTAAAGCACTGTTCTGCATCTCTGAGGCATCAGTACAATAAGGAGGTTAGGGGCATGCTAGAGACTATTCCTCCTGAATGTGATGTGACCTCCCAGAGCTGCTTGTGAGTTGTTTCCCCCATTGATACCTTCAAAGGGTAATGCATTCACTCTTCCTTGGATGCTGGCGACAGTGGGAGAGGAGCCTGTTTGGCATCGAGGCAGGCTGGTGGCCCAGGACCCACTGGCAGGGGTCGCAGCAGCATCCCCTTGCTGAAGCAATGGACTTGACTAGTCTTTCTGAATTTTGAACATTTTCAGGTTGTATTTTCCTCCCTTTTTTTTTTTTTTGTACATTGTTGTGATTCTAAATCATTTCAGCCTTTGTTTTGTGGGTTGTTTTTTTTTTATTTGTTACAAACTAACTTCAGGTGATTTGCACCTAGTTTGGCAAGGTGTGGGGTTTTTTTAAAGGGGGAAGCATTGGAACAGCAATTCATAAAAAAGCACATTTAAAAAAAAATTAAAAATGCTGATTTAATGTCAGAGTCTGGAGTCTTGACTTTGAGGCTGTTTCAGGCTTGTTGTGCTATGGCACTTGTTCACTTGAGCATTTATTTGATTCTTGGTGTATGTTGACCGAAGGTCTGACTGATCTCTCTGATGCAGCTGGGAGACAGGCAGGCTTCTTCACATTTTGTCAGTAGTTCATCTTTGTCCAGATTTGTGCAGAAGGATCTGTGGCAAAGCTGGTAGCTAATCCCTATGTCCTGAGCCTAAACAGCTTTGATACCTGGTTGTGGAAGGTTCATAGTTGTGCTCTTAGGCCAGTCAGTTCCTTCCTTTGTGTCTAGCAGAGTGCTGCTTTGTAGTTTGGCCCCTGCATTTCACTTCTGTAAAGAGAAGCTCTTTCCCTGAGCAGGCAGGGGAGCTGTTTAAGCAGAGGACTGTGACAATGCTCCAGTCCTGCAGCCAGCTGTCACCTGCATTCGCTTGTGCAATGCACGTGCCTTCCTCTTATTGCTACCAGGACTCTTTGCCATCTGCGTGTTTGCAGTCCTCAGTCACAGGACTTGCTCACTTGTGAAAGTAAATCCCTCTCCTTTTCTTCTCCTGCAGTGCAGGCACACCAGCTTTTAATCTGGAGAGGAAGATCTAAATACCCTCCCTCCAGCTTTCCTGTGGGCCAAGTCCCAGAAACTTCTGATTCTGGTCAGGCTTCTGATTATCTACCAGCTCTCTCCCCCTAGAAATGCAACAAGGATGTAAAGTGGATAAGCCCAGAGCACAAAGCCTTCACCAGTAACTCAAGGGAACTGTTTCCCAAGCAGTGTCAGTATTTGCTCCTGTTTCAGCTTCTCCCAGTGTTCAGCTGACAGCTTCTCAGGAGGTGCAGGTGGACCTTGTGTCCCCACGTCTGTGTGATGGAGATTGACTGGGTCTGTTTCTGGCTTGCTGCATGAACAGCTGCAATGTGCTGTTCATCCAGCTCCTGACTGGATTTGACTAGTGAGAAGGGGCTCTCTATGGTCCTCTTTCCTTTCTGTTTTTAATATCAGTCCTGCAAAGTGCCAGGAGGAATACAAATGCCATTGGGAATCATTTTAGCTCCTCATAAAGCCACAATTTGCTGAGGAAGTAGAAGCAAGTTTGGTATCCTTGGTGTTTATTCCCTGCCAGTTACAGGAGTCACATTAGTTGCTGAAGCTTCTTTAGTAGTTGGAAGTTTTTGAGTTTGTTCTTATGTTTTTGCTGTTCTCAAAGCCTGGCTGGGGGTGAGGATCTTATTTACGCTTTGGTTTGCATTGCCTTTGATCAGCAAAGCAGTAAGGGAGAAAATAGCACTTTGAATAAAAAGCTGTCCCATGTCTGATGGTGACAGAGAACAGAGAAGGGACTGGGGTATTGGAGGGGATGGAGCTGTTTGCGTGTTTGGCTTTCCTGGTGTGCCAGCAAAGGGCTTGGTGCTGCAAAAGGAGGGGGACGTCTGCAATGAGCCCAGGCTGAGATGAGTCATTAACAAATGACACGCACAGAGTACCTGGGGGAGGCAAACAGCTCTGCAGCAGCTGGTTAATGAATCTGGCTCGAAGGAAAGAGTTAGAAGCTATTCCAGGAATGAAGCAGAAGGCAAAGTTGTTAACAGGCAAGGATGCAGGAGATGCTGTGCTGTTTGAGAAGGACAACAGATAAAGACTGCATTGATGCTTTGTGGAAGGGCAGCAACTCAGAGCAGAGTTGCATGAATTAGGGGCTGAATTGTGGGGAGTGCCCAGGGAGCTGAACTGCTATGGGGATGAGAGGGAGGTGGGAGCAGAGGCAGATTTGATGCAAACTCCCATAGAATGCCTGTGCCTGCTGGAGGCAGCTAACACAGCTTGTCTGAGCACTGCTGGACGCTGCTCCCTGGTGCTGGGTGAGCATCCTGCCCTGCTTTGGTTTATGGCAGTGATGGGATGCTACAGCTGCACTTTGCTCCAAGATTGCAGCAGGACAGACTGCGCTATTGAACTTCTGTTTGCCTTTTCCACCCAGAGGGAGAGAAAGTGGGTGGAAACTGCCTTCCCTCTGCTCTTCAGGGCTTTATTGTCTAGCTTTGTGTTCTGCAGCTCCACTTGTACTAGTGCTTGTTTAATATGGAATTGAGCACTGAGCTGGAAAATGGAAGAGAGGATCTCAGCTGATTGCAGTGCTGGTAGGCTGCCCTAGCCCTAAAGCTGTGCCTCATGCTAACAAATGTCCCTGGCATTCCTGCCGAGACTCGCTTGATACCAGCTAACATTGGGCAATTCTGGAACATGATAAAGCAGTGCTGATGTCAGTCTTTAACAGGAAAAGAAAATTTTGGATTGAAATCTCTTCTTCTTTTTCTTCCCTTCTCACCTTCTTAGCTAAGTTGAATGTTAACTTACTCTTGTGTTGAGAGCAGGAGCGAAAATCAGTGACGCTGACAGATCCTTCGGTCTTCAGATTTGAGACTTGTCCTGCAATCAGACCTAGGAAATCCCATGGATGCTTGTGGAACTACTCTTAGGCTTGCAGGTCTCTCTCTGTGTACAGAGAGAGATTGTGTACAGGATTGTGTACAGGAGTAGGACCTGCAGAGCTGCTCTCTAGAATGAAGTTGGGGAAAGTGAAGCTTTTGTTCCTTTCAGAAGACAGTGGAGAGAAAAGGCCATTTTCCCATCAGCCCTGCAAAGTGAATTTTGCTGAACATCTTTCAGTTCCTGAAAGAATGTAAAAGCATGCAGACTCCAGAGGATGTTTTTGGTTTTAGTATTCTTACCCTGTGAGGGCAAAACGTGTTGGTCCATGTGTGCAAAGCAGACTTGTGCTTACTCATTGCAGAGAAGACAGAAGAAACAGTGCCCTTATCTTTGATAGCTGTATTAAAGCATAAATCACATGGGTAAACCAGACTTTTCCTAAACTTTCAGTTCTGCACAGGTTTATATGAGTTCAGCTAAGCTAGAAACCACAGAAAGCCCACCCCTTCACAGTAAAACAGTCCAAACTTGTGCATTTGTGGGGCTGTTGGTGCTGGGAATTGTTATTTTTGGTCTGAGCCTGTTGCAAACTGCAATGCAGAAAAACAACCTCGGTCTTTATTATTCTAAATAATGGGGAAATGGAGAAATCTAAGAGCCTGCCCCACAAATACAATAGACCCAGATAGTGCCATCTCGGCCACCTGGTCACAAAGTTCTCTGTTGTTTTTTTCCACCCCACTAAGTCCTCTATAACAGCTGACCTAATGCAGGGGAACCAAAACCTGAATCTGCATAGCATATTTTTGTGTAATCTGAGAGAGAGTAACCCAGGGGCATCAGGAAAGGTAAATTAAAGTTTAGAGAGATCTCAGTTCCTCAATACCTCAGCCTTGTATTCTTAATATTAAATTTTAGCCTGACAGTCTGACTGAATTTCTCGGTAGAGTTTTTAGGAATATGTCATTGTTTCATTGTGCTGCATGACGAAGGTCCATGTCTCTCAGGGACTGTTGACATTTTGCTGATAGTTCCTCAAGTTTGGCCCTCCCACAGAGCTCCCAGAGGTAAGTGATTGTACTCTGTAAAGAGAGTGTGTGTTTACCCCCTAGCCTGGGCTGACCCTGCCTCTCGGAGTCCCTGTGGTGCTACTCCCCTCTCCAATTGGTCATCCAGGCAAAGGAATGGGCAGAGCAGCACTTTGCTCCCCATCTGTGAATCCACAGGCACTGATGCTTCTTTGTGCAGTGTGTACATCTCATTACATGCCCCACTGCAAATTGCCTGAGTGTGGTAGCTGTGACCACAGTTTTTTCTTGTTGATAAGAAAAGATGTCCCTGCTCTAGTGAACATGCATACATACACACTGGAAATTCCAGGCAGTAACAGGATGCCATAAGGTCATTTAACATAAATATGTATTTCCCCACAGAGCACAAAAGAATTTGTGCCAGTAGTCCTTGCTTGTTCTAATTCTAGTAGAAGATGGGACACACTTCCACATTTCCAGATCTCCAAAGAGCCTTTGGAATACCTGTATCACTAGGGTGTTTTTGAAATGCCCTGATCACACATGATACCTCTGTGTTTCCAGAAGAGCTGATTGTGGTGGGTAAGCAAAGCCTCAATCCATCAGGGATCAGCCTCTTTGTATTTGGAGCTTGTCTGACCATAGGCTGTATTTTCATGGGTATGAGGTTTGGAAGTAGTGCTCTCTTGCCCTCCAGACTCTTCCCAAAGAGGCAATTTATCTCACCAGCCCTCATGTTTCACTCACTGTCTTGTGATTAGCACAGTCCTGAGGCTGCTCTGTGCTGATGCAGTAAGTAATGTCTTGGTGTTTCATTGTCACCTTCACAGCTGTTAGAGAGCACCAGTTCCTTCAGGATCACCTGCCAGCTGTGATGCTGCACCTTTTACATCATGACTCTGAGATGACACCTCTCCTTGCTGGCAGACAAGCCAGGTGGGTAGGCATTGCTCCGAAGAGCTGTTCTGCATCTCAGGAGGCACAGGCTGTAGCCTGGTTCAGCATAGAGGAAATTAAGGACAAGGACAGTGTTGTAAATAAGGGGCAAAGCACAGAGCTGTGTCTTCTTCCAGCTCTGCTGCAGCTGCAGACAGCAACCTTGGGAAGATCAGCTCCCCTGCAGCTGCATTTCCCAGGACAGCCTTGCTCCTGTCACAGGGTTTTGATCTCCTGGCTGGAGAGAGGTTGGTTGCTGATAGAGTTGAAGAAGATATGCGTGTGTGGTAGGGGGGAAATCTTACACCTTTCAAGCTTTTCCAGAAGTCGTCTTCCTTTTAAGTAGCATACCCTTCTTTTCCTCTGATGCAGATAAGGTGGTCCATTGTGGGATTATCAGCCTGGAGTATTATGGGTAGTATCCCAGGTTAATTATGGAGAGGGCAGGAAAAATAGCCTGTGCAGTTTTCAACAATATCAAAGGGATGCTACCTAATGATTTTCCTATTAGCTCTTTTCCCATCCTGCCAGAGTTGCTGCAGTAGTGTCATTTACAAAGGCGGTTTGCAACTCATTACCCTGGATTTTCACTGTAGTTCTGCTCCAGAGAGCGTGGGCTTTTGCTGCGTGCCCCAACCTAATGAATTGCCTGATTCGGTTAGTGCTGCCATCCCTCCTGACAAGGTTAGTTGCTGACTGACAGGAAGGGGCCTGAATTCAATTCCCTTCTTGTTTTTAACTCACGCTTGTGTCAGGTGCAGGCTCCCTCTGGAAAGTGCCCTGTGATCCCTTCCCTTTGTTTTTCTGCATTCTGAGGGAAGCAGCCCATGCTTGGAGAAGTCCTGGAGCAAGTGGCAGGGGCATGTGTGTTGCTGCCCCTGGCAGTCCCTGCTCCATGCCTCAAGTCCCTTTCCAGATGGAAAATTCCTTTGCTCTTCTGCTCTGGAACTCTGGGCTTCTCTTTTTCTTCATTGCTTTGGGATTTGCTGTCACCTGAGTTGGGCTTTGTAACCCTTTAGCAATAAGTACCTGGGAAAAACATACAATATAGGCTGGGGGAACAGAACTGGTTTTCCACACATTAGAAGGCAACAGTGTCCCTGTTGTGAGTGCTCCATGGTCTGCTTCAGCCTGTTTGGGCTTTGCCAGGCACTTGTACTACAGCACTGGAGGAAGCTCTTTGTCCTTTTTACTAGAGACTTGTGTGCTTTTTCAGGCTGGGAGCCTATGGCTTGACTCCTGCTAGGAATTGCTCCTGGAGAGGAGAAATCAAGGCTGTTCCTACCTCATGTCACAAGTGTTCTCATTTGGAAGCTCAGTTGGCTGCTGCTCATTCAGCTGGTGATGCAGGAAATGTGTAGGTCCCATGAGTGCTAATTTGACCTGAGTATGGGCAGGGGACCCTGGGACTCCTGCTCTGTACACACCTCTGCTAAAGGCAGTCTGAGACTGTGGTTGAGATATCAGATGCCACCTCCTGAGGCTGCACCTTGCATCCAGAACAGCTGTTGTTCACTTATGCTGTCTGGGCTGGGATGTAGCAGGGGAATTTTCCAGGGCTGGCCATGGATTCTTTCATGGGATGTTGTGAGGATCTGACCTAGCTGGCCTACAGAGGAGGCAGTGATGCAAGATGAATTTGTTTTTGCTGCACAAGATGCCTCCTTGCCTCTTAATTAGATTCCTGTGGTCCCTCTTTCTTGCTGCCCTTGTTTTCTACTGAGCCCCTGTCAGGGAGACCCAGTTGTGGCCATTTCGAGTGATTGCTGTGTTCTAATGAGCCACTTCTGATTCCCATTCTTGTTTGTCCAGTGAAGCAGGAAAGTGCTCATCAGTGTTCTGAGAACTGACCTCTGCTGGCAGTGCCACTCTCTGCCTGTTACACCCACTGGTCTGGCTGTGCCACAGAGGGGCTGAGGTTGAGTGGATCTGAGCTTTCCCAAGTGGTCTTTCACCCCTGAATGCTGCCTTCTCTCTTGCCCATCAACTCCACCACACATGGGCACGATGTTCCCGTCCTGCTGGTGGGAATCCACATCCTGAGGGACAGGGTGGCTGATCAGACCAGAAGCAGCAAAGGGAGGAACCAAGCTGTTACCCTCTCCCTCCGCACCAGGAGCGCTAGCTCTGATTGCTCTTCTCTGCCAAGCTAATGGCCTTTTGCCATACAGCTTTTCCCTTTTCCTTGGGCTTGCTCTTTCCCAGGAAGCCCAGTGGATGGAAGGGACGCATGCTGTGGACTGTGCTTTTTCTCTTGGACAATGCTGCCAAGGAGAAATGGGAATCCAGACTGTACACAACCCCAGGCTGTGATCTTCTATCTCTCAATCTTATCTCAGGTTCTGCCTCACTTAGGTGGTCAAATTGGGTGGATTGAATTCTTGAGACTGAGTCACCGCTGCTGTGTTGAGGACAACCCCTCTGTCATCAGGCAGGTTGTTTTATTTCAGCTCTGGCTTGCAGCAAAAAGCCAAAACTGGAAGGAGAATTGTCCTCACCTTGGTCCCAACTTGTCATTCTGTCATGGTCACTACTCTGGCTTCATGCTCAAGGACCAGGACCCTGAATGGGACCTGCAGAACCACCGTCCTACACCTCTGTTGAGACCTGGCTGTGCAAGGTCTGCATAGTAAACAATTCCTTATTGTCCTGTGGGTTTCCTGGACTGCAGACAATCCCCTCTAATGGACATCTCTTTAGGAGCTCCTGATATAGCCCCTCCTTCCCTCTAAAGATGTGTGGAGCTGGAAGGGCGACCTTCACAGGTGTATTTGCTTTACAGAGCCCTGACAGTGGATTGTTGTTCCCTATGGGAGCTGCCACTTGCCCATCCTGCCTTCCTCCCTGCAGGGTCTTGATTTTGTTCCCCATAGGCAACTTCTTACGTGGTCCATCAGCTGCAGCTCCCCGTCCAGCTGGACCCTCTGGGCACTCTGAGGTACCTGTCTCTGATGGAGGCCGTGCTCATGCAAGGTCAGAAACGTCCCCTACGCACTCCTAACCTGATGATTGAGTTCTTGGGTGTCTGGATGAATCCTCTTTTTCTGTGCACCCAGTGTTCTGTCAGAGCTGGGGTGAGTCTGGCTGGAGGTTTCTATGGTTTCCTGGTGGTTGCTAAGGAAAAGGATCTCTTTGCCTCTGGGTCTTGGTGACTTTCTTTTTGCCCTGTCCTAGGCACCGGAGCCCAGTGGAACATAATGCTCGTTGTTTCCCAGCCCACTACAATGGCCAGGGCATAATTTGTGACTCCTGTCACGGCTGGGCTGGGCGCCTGCCACTCTCTTTTTTTCTAAGGCCTCTTTGAAGAATGAGACCAAAGAGCTTTCAAGCAGGAGTTTGCATGTTTACTGCACTCCCCGCCCCCTCGCTTGCTGTTTCCTTTAGAGCTCCAAGTCATTTAAACAATTTATTTCATGCACTTTACATAGCAAGAAGCTGTAGCAACAGCTGTGTCCATGAATCCTTACCAGGCAGCTCTCAGTATATTTTGGTCTGTCTACGTATTGTCCCTGGCTCAGTTAAATAAATCTCTGCTGGAGGAAGGGACTTTACAGCTTAGTGGCAAAGGGCTGGCAAATGGGAATATCAACAAGACACTTAGTGAGCCTCTGGATCCTGGAATAGCAGTGCCTCCAGCACAAAGCTCTGCTCCCACCAGCGCAGCCGGGGGCCAGATCCAGCTCGGGCTCTTTGCTGCTGTCAGCAGGGACGGCGTCTCCATCCGGCACCAATGATAGAGCCATAGGTGTGGGCTGAAGCTTGGACTGGAAGAGTGGTTAAAGCACGTGTAGGACAGATGCTGCCCTTGTCACACTGCTGTCGATCCGGGGCTCGGCTGTTAACCATGGTGGGCTCATTTCCAGGGGTGCCATTTGGAATCTGGGCATGGATGTGCTGCCCGAGGCCGTGTGCTCTCGCAGGGAGCTCAGCTGGGGTCTGCAGAGTCTTGCAGCGCCGGGCAGGATTCAGTCCATCAGAGCATCACAGGATTGGGCACAAGTTTACTTTTGCATATGGGATCAAAGCTTAAAATATCAGCTGGCCTTTCTTTCACTCCTGACTTTTCTAAAACATCTGAACAATTTCTTCTTTAGCTCTGTTAAAATCAATCAACCCAACATTTAAATTGTATGTGAATTTGATAAATAAAGACAGGTTACAAAATGCCACATGGAATGATTGTTTTTTTAAAGTTTTTCAACTACTTAGGACAAAAAATGTTACAATGCTTGACTTCTCATTTAGTTACATAAATAATTTTTTTATAAATATCTCTTTATAAACAATATATAAATAGCTTTACAACATAAATACATTTATGCATGACATGAATTTACAAACAGCAACGTTATACAGCTGGCTTCATCAGTCTCTTGGAAAAGCACTGTCCCTTGTCTCGGTGAGTGTTTGTATATATAATATATATAAGATAGAGAGCACTTGTTAAAAAAATAACAAAACCAAAACAGTTGGTGCCATGACTCCTCGTACCAAAAAGAAAAACACAGCCACATCTTTTGTCCATTCCAAGGGGGTCTCTGCTTCTCTAGGTGTTGCCTGGGGGATGGCCGTGCGTGGCCGCGCGTGGTAGGAAAAAGTGGACTATGGATTCAAAGCCCTGCAAGGAACAAGAACAAAGTGCCCATTAGTACTTGCCATGCAGCACCCCTTACCCATCCCCAGCCAAAATCCATGCCAAAGTAACCACAGCCTGCGGCTGGGGGATGCTGGACTCAGCAGAAGCCATCCCTGAGCTTTTTGCTTGTGCAAAAGCAAGGAAGAAGTGCACCCTTTGCTTTCTGGCTGGTGTTCAGGGGAGAGGCTGAGGGAAGCTGCTGTTCCTCCTGCCCTTGTGTCTGTTGGAGTTTATTTCTTTTTCTGATGCATTTAGTGAGAGAGAATGGGTGTGACCTGCCTACATGGGGTATGTGTGTTCCTCTTGGAGCCCTGAGCATGGCAATATTGAGGAGAGGAGAAAAAAAGGACCCATCCCTCCAGGACAGGCCATAGACCAGCACTGGCATCCTGTAGGCACCTTTGGGTTGTGCTATTCCCATCGCTCTGCAGAGCAGCATGATGCTGGATCCAGTCCCCTCTGTGCCCAGTTATGTCACTGCACGGCTGGGCATGTCCCTGTCAGTGGGGCAGTGCTGTGCCATGTGACCTGGGCTGCACTGGTAAGTTCTTCCCAAAGTGTGAGTTCACATGCGTGTGTCCTGCTGGCAGGGCCAGGCCAGAACGGTGCCTTACAGTCCCCAGCACCTATAGGAAGACCTACAGGGGAGGCACTGCCATGTTTTTCCCAAACCCATCACTGTGAGAAAGAGACACTCCTTCACCCATTGATAGCTATGCACTGGCTGTGAAGCACCGTGGGAAGAACTTCTCTCAGCTTCCCATAACTTGCTCAGATACAAAGCTGCAGTTAGGAAAGTGCTACTCGTGGCTGTCACCACACCTAGAAGACACCTGGGGAACTTAGGTGTTGTTTTTCCTTAAATTAAAAGCACTGGTGCATGGCTGAGACAGGAGCCTCACTAACTCACCAACTGCAGGCACGCAGGGGGTACCCTGCCCTCCTAACACCTCTCCATAGGTCACTTAAGTGTGTCAAGCACAGGGAGCACCTGGGAACATGTGGCTGCACCGGAGCTCCTCCTGCATGCTCCCCGGAGCCTACAAGCTTAGCTCAGCTTAGGGGGAATCCAGTTTGACCTGTTGGGGTCTCTGACCCTTCTGCAGGGCAAAGCAGCAGGAGGGCCAGTGAATTCCAGATGGGAATGTAATAAGGCCAGAATTGGGATCCTCCTCTTTGCCCGCCAGCAAAGCCGGGGGTTGCGAGGCTCAGCGGGATGAACACCTGCAGTCCGGTCCGCTGATATCTCGCGTTGGCAAAGGCGGCGTATCCTCCGCATCCCCCGCGGTACCGGAGCGCGGCCCCATCCCGGCCCCATCCCGGCCCCATCCCGGCCCGGCCGCGCACTCACCGCCAGGGGTCCCTCAGCATCCGAGGCCGCTCATGGCGCCGATGCGATCCAGCTTGAGCCCGAAGCAGCCCTTGCCCAGGCCCTTCTTGTGGAGGCCCTTGTGGCGGCGGCCCGGCGGGTCCTGCAGCAGCCGCGCCCAGCCCGCCCGGGGCCGCGCCTCGGCCCGCGCCTCCCGCGCCTCCCGCGGGCCCGAGCCGCCGCCGCCGCCGCCGCTCCGCTCCTTCTCTCGCTCTTTCTCCCGCTCCGCCGCCTCGGGCGGACCCGCTGCTGCCGCCGCCGCTGCCGCCGCCGCTGCCGACCCTCGGGAGGCCTGTGGGGAGGAGAGTGTCAGAGCGCCGCCGTCCCCAGCGATCCCCTTTAGTGTTGGGGACCCCCCGAGAGGGACGCGCACAGGGGTCGGTGTATCCCCTCTGCGATGCAAACTCGCGATTGGGTCTGTGCCCGGTAGTGCAGTCCATCACGCCGCGGCTGTGCCCAGGGCATCTTCTCCCCTCCCTAAATCTGTACTCCCTTCCCCGGAGTCAGAGCATCCCCCTGACCCACACCATAGCGGTGTCTTCCTGCCCCGGTCACTGCATATCCACACCGCCCCTCCAAAGGGCTGGTGGTGCTGCATCCCTCAGCCGTGCTGCTGTCACTATCCTGTGGTCCCATCCCATAATCTGAAGGAGCCTGAAAGCTTGTACATCTTTTCCTTTCAGACCCCTTCGGTCACTGCATCCCTCACTAGCTTACAGACCTCTTCAGATTATGGGGAGGGGTCCTGTCCCACAGCTCCCCCTGCACCCGTCCCTTGCAGAGTGTCACCAGCAGTGGTGGGGAGATCAGGATTCCTCCTCCCTGCTGCTCCCTCCCCCAGCTAATGCTCTCTGTGTCCTCCCTATCCTCAAATACTGACCCACAATTAGAGGGACACACCTCCTTCCTTACTGTCCCCCCATCTCTCAGGCCTTCCATCTCTCCCCCTGCTCAGAGTTGCTGCCCACCAAGTCCTGGAAATGTTCCTCCTCATTCATTTTCCCAACATCCCCCTGTATGAACAGTTTTTCTTCCGCCTGCACCCCAGTGCCTTACAGGGACACCACCACTCCTATCCCCCTGCTGTCCTGGGGCGCTCCTCAGACCGTGTCCCCAGCGCTGTGCCCAGACCTCGGGGCAGTGCCACCCAGCGTCGGTGGCCTCGGGTACATCCCTCCTCCTCAGCATCTTGGGACAACCAGGTCCCTGGCACACTCTCGTTTGCGGCGCCCCTTCCCCATGGGACCCGCGGGGAAGGGGCACACACCTCTGCGCCCCTGCCCGGCCTGTTCGGTCAGGACTGCCCGGAGGGCTCTGCTCTCGCCCCCGTCCCACCGTGCACCTGCTGCCCGCCCCGCTCCGGCTCTGCTCCCCCTCCCCCGTGCCCGGCACAGAGGGGTCCCCAGGGTGGCTCCGGGGAGCAGGCTGCACCCTCCCCTGCCCCGATCCCGCGGGCTGCGGGGCACACCGCGTCCCGCTCCAGCCTCTGGTTTGGGGCTGATGTCCCCGGACGTTCGGGACAGCCTGCAGAAGCAGCGAGTCCCCCTTGCAGTCAAACAGCCCGTGCGAAGAGAAGATTCAGTGCAAATCTGGAGCCCCACAGTCACCCCACGTCTTCCCCCGTGCCGTTAGCACTCCAAGCGGGACCGGGAGAGGAGGAAGAGCCGGAGAAAGCTCCAGCCGTACCTTCTGTGGGAGCTGAGACGCCGGCTTCGCCTCCAGCCTGACGGAGAGCAGCGCGAGTAAAAGTCCACCAGCCAGCAAGGGTGAGATCTGCATCCTGCGGGGCCGAGCGGCAGGGGGGTCGGGGGGGCAGCGGGGAGCCGAGGGCAGCCCCGGGGAGAGGACGGGACCGACGGGAGTCAAAGTTCAGAGCGGAGCCCCGAGGTCGCTCCTGCCGCCTGCGAAGTGCCGAGCTAGTGAACTTGGGCTGCTTTCTGCTTCATTCATTTATAACCCAACCTGCTCGGTGATGTCATCTGAATACCCAGGTCCAACCCGGTCTGCACTCCACAATAGCAGGAATTCAAAGTGGGGGGTGGTGGTATCCCCTCTCCCCTGGCAGTAACAAATGACACAAGACAACCAGCTCCGGGAGCTGGAGACCCGAAAGGGAAAGCGGGGGGCATTTGGCTTGATGCCCCCGCGCTCCCCCGGTCCCCCCCGGACCCCGCTGCAAACTGTCTGCCCTCCCCTTGCCGGCTGCCCCACGGCCCCTCCGCTCCCCGCGCTGCCCTGCTGACCTCCCGCGGAAGAACGCGGGCCAGGCGGGGGGGTGGTCCCGGTGCGGGATACATCCCAAAAGAGAGGAACGAGCCAAAAAGCACCTTTAATTTTTTTTCCCCCCCCACATCCAGGGTTAAATCAGAAACTGTGCCTCCCAGATCCCTGCTTGGCAGGAGCAGGGCCACTGCCCTCTGTGACAGGGACGCTGGGGACACAAAGGGATGGAGGGGGCAGCGGTGCTTCTTGAGGACACCTAAGTGGGTCTCTCGGCTCAGGGGGCTGCCCTGCTCTCTCTGCATTTATGAGGATCTGGATGGTGTTCCTGGCCCTGGAGATAGGGCTTTTCAAGCACCCTGGGGATGTCCTCTGCAGGGCACAGTCAGTGTCACAGGGTCCTCTCTGGGGACAGGACCTCACTGGCTGACCCACCACAGGGTTGTGCAGCCTGGCCTCCCTCTGACCTGCTCCCAGAGCTAGAGGGTACAGGAGAAAGATGTGATCCTGGGATTAACCTCAGTGGATCACAGAGCCTCTGAGGAGATCCCTTGCTGTCAGCTTTCCCTGGCTGGCAGGGCAGGATTTGTGCCTCTGCTGCTGCTGGGGCTGGAACTGGGCAGCTCTGGAGCTCTCCTGGCATTTTGCTGATGGAGCTGAGCACCATCCCTGGCCCTCTGTCCGGGGGGAATGCTCTTATTGGCTTGAGGCCAGAGGTAAGACACCTCTTTCTTTGCAGAAGCATCCAGGGCTGGATTGCATTAAGCTGGATTTGCACCCAAAAATCTCTTCCCTGAGACCAGGGAAACATTCTCTGCTCTTCTCCCTGTCCCTGGGGTCTGTTCCAGTCTGACCCTTTCCTACTGCCCTGTATCCTAGCCTTCCTGGGCTCTGCTACTCCACAAAGCTCTGGGGAGCTGCCCCTGCTGGGGGACCATGGCTCTTTGGGGGTCCATAGTATCCCTGCTCAGGAGCAGGGAGATGTTTCCTCCTCCACAGCCCGGGCTACTGGGCACGGGACACTTCAAACGAGATTGGCTTTTAGCTTCATGTGAATGGGAGCTGGAAGGAGAAGGTCTCGGTGTTTTTTCCATTGTGCCTGCCAGGTGGAGACAACTTGGACTTTTTTGAGTGTGAAGCTGTGCTTGGGCACTTGTCTGCGTGCAGGCAGAGCAAAGTGATGGAGTCGGGATTAGAGCCGACCCCGGGTGCCAGAGAGCCGTGGGTGCAGGCAGGGAGCAGAGAGAGGCCCCTTCTCTCGGGGTTCAGTCCTTGTCCCACCCGAAGTGTAGCTGGAATGCGACAGCTAGCCTGGCCAGGATGCAAGGAATGGGGGGGCTCTGCACCACTACTCCCATCAGCAAGGCTTCTGCAGGGGAAAGGGGAGCAGCAGCTGAGCCCTGGGTCTCCACAACCTGGGGATTCGGGGTGCCCGAGGCCACCAGCAGCTCAGTAGCCCCCACAGAATCCTGCCAGGACCATCCTGATTGCGCTGGCTCCTGCCCTGATGCTGGGGGCAGCCTGCCCCATGGCTTCTCCCGGTGCACCCGGGATGGGGAAGGCGACGAGGCAGAGGCTGCGGAGAAATGTCACAGTGTGGGCAGGAAGGGCCGCCTCGCTCGCCACCAGCCCCCCTCACACGCTGCAGTTCGTGGGGTCGGTTCCGGAGCTGCTCCAGCAACCCCTCGCCCCGGAGGATTAGAGCATCGCCACAAATGCCACAACGCGGTCAGGTCTCAGCCAGTGCCTGCCCGCAGGAGGCTCGTCCCTGCCCTCGGCTCTCACTAGCGTGGTTTTCATTAGTGTGTTTTCTTTGTCACACTGTGCAGAGCCTCGGGTTTGAGGGGGGGGGAGAGGGGGGGGCTGTGCTTTATAAATCCAATTAGTCTTGTTATTCAAATTACTCTGCCGAAGTCAGAGCCGGGCGCACACAAAGCCTTAACTCAAACCAGATCGGATCCGTGGGGGTGGCAAAAGCGCAAAGCTACAAAGGGGGGAGCAGAGGTGTGCAGGAAGGGTTAATGGTGTGAAACACTTTTGCTTGGTGGGGTCGGGGCCCGAAAGCTTTTAACCCTTCAAGGGACGGGCTTTCATTAGTGCACAGCCCTGTGGGATGATCACCCAGGATGAGAACCGGTGGACTCAGGGCGTGTGTGGAAAATGAGAAGTGGAGAGATAGGACTCGGCTTCCCCAGGCATTGCAGAGAAAAGAGGATGCTGCAGAGCTGCACAAGGAGGGATGGAGACTGTGGGCTGGGCTGGAGGGGGTGATACCCCTCCCCATTGCACCCAGGAGCCCAAAGAGAGCAGGAGGAGAGAGGGGCACCAGGGCTGGCCTGACCCTGAGAAATACCAGCATCGAACCTGGATTATGGGGAATGGGCTGCTCTGGGGATAAAAATGGGGAGATGCTGCTGAATCTTGGTGAAGTGGGGTGAGCCCTGAGTATGGGGACTTCTGGTATGTAGGAAGTGGGGAAGGGAGCAGAGACTTTGTTGTGTGTGTGAGAGGGCACACATGTCCCCTGTCTGAGGATGGGTTCAGGTCATCACAGTATGACCACTGCCAGCATGATTTGGGGAGTGGGAGGAGATGGGTCATGGGGATATGTGTGACAGCAGCATGGAGTGATGTGACCCCATCACAAGGAAGGGGTGAGCCTGCGGGTGAGGCTGCATCCTGCTGGGCAGTAGTGGGGCCCTGGCTCTCCTGGCTGAAATTAGGAGCCACAGGTTCCAAGCACCTTCTGGAGGATGATGTCAAAAAGGTTCACAGGATAGAAATGTGGATCAAGTCTGAAGTAAGCTGCTACTGTAGCAGTGAACAGGCAGTGATCCATCTCCTTTTTCTTCAACTCTCTTAATCCTCAGGGAGCATGTTTCTTATTGATTTGGGAAATCACTGGCCAGATTTATGTCTCTTCTGCTGCCTTGGGCCAGGAGAGCATTTCCTGACCAAGAGATGGATAACTCTAGGATGAGGATTTTCAGCTGATGCCATGTGAAAGCCAATCACCCCTTTGCAGAAAGAGACATCAGAAGGCTGAGTGCATGTGATGGTGATGCCAGAGTGGCTGATGTTTTCCCATGACCAGCGGCCAACCCAAGGAGCTGCTGTTTAAGAACTGTCCCAGGTGGTGGGATGGAGGAGGTACAAAGGTGAAGCAGCTAGTAAGATAAGGGAGCTACTTGCCCCTTACACAGCCACCAACTACCAGTCCCCATGAATATGATGTGTGCTGTGTTCACCAAGAGTATTTCACCAAGAGTTTGATGTGCCACAACAGGAGTTTTTTACAGTTGGTTTTCTTTTTTTTTCAGGTTTTAGAGTACCTATCCAGGGTCTGATAATAGCCAGCTCAGTAAGAAGCAGTTTGAAGAGAGATTTCAATTTTGATTATTGGGATGGATGAGCAGCCTCTGGTGCATGCAGGGGATTATCTGGTCCCAGCTCTGTGGTGATGTGCCTCTTGAGGATGCTTTGAAGAAAGCTTTCCTGGGGAATAACTCTGTAGCCCCTGAGGCAGAAGCACTGTCCAGCAGCTCAGACCTGGCCACTACTAGCCCCCAGCCCCAGCAGCCACCAGATTATCATGGGGATGGGGTGGCTCCACACACTGGGCTGTGATGCTCCTGGGGTGCTATCTGAAACACTGATGGAGATTTTGGCCTGTTTGAACATCCTCGGTGTTTGTTTTGGATGCTGCTGCTGCTGAATGAAGCATTACAGGAAACACTACATGATTTTGCACTTTCCCCTGTCTCCTTTGGGTCTGGAAGAGGGTTCTGGCTGAGGATACAGGCATGGCCAATATCCCCTCTTCCCAAACTGGCACGGTGATGGGCAGACACCTCACAGAGAGCTGCCCTGATGGGGCAGGCAACAGTAAGGCTGCACGTGCTGCACGGATTAGAGACCAAGAGGGCTTCTCTGCCCCCTCCCAAAACCTCCCAAAGTGGCAAAACTGAGGGGAAGAGGACGAGCCCCAGTGAGTTTTTCCCCCAGGGCTTTGCCTTTTGGGATTTGCCATTTCTCCTGGGCTTCCTAGGATGCTCCTCCTGATATTCTGGGTGTTTTTCCCAGGGCCGTAATGGGATATCTGTGCTCTGGAGCTGGGATGCCTCACTGTTCTGGTGGGAGCAGGAACACAGTGTCTCAGGGTTTTGTTGAATGTCAATAAAATTAAGCAATTCTAACGCACGGGTGACTCCACACCACGAGCCTCCCTCTGCATCAGTCCTCAGAGGATAAGAATTGCACTGCCTCCAGCTCCTGGCAGCCTCAGCTCTGCAGCTGATGTAGGGGCAGGTTGTTGGGATTTTCCAAGCTAAATGCCACGGTTGTCTTTGTCCTCCTTTTTTCAGATGCCTTCCCCCCAGAAACGGGGGTCTGGCAATGTTTCACCCACAGCTTCAGGGTCCCAACATCATCCCAGACTTGTTGGTTTTGGCACTGAGCATCCCTTTGGGAGTAGGAACTGCCTGAATGGGTGATGGCCCAGAAAGGCCACAGCATGAGTTACTGATATTCATCCCCGCAGGGAGCCACATCATGTGAAGATCCTGAGAAAGGATCCAACAGGCCTGTGGGGATGGACCCTCAGCCTGTATCCAGGGAATCTCCATCACAGTGGTGGAGCCGGATGCCATCACTGCCTCGGGGGGATGGATGTCTGTGCCCTGCTGTGCTACGTGCACAGCCAGGCCTGGCGAGCAGGTCCTCACTAGCCCCACGGCTCTGCAGCAGCACACGTCCCAGCTTGGCAGGAGCCTCCTCCACCTGGTTTGGCTGTGCAACCCCCTGTCATCCTCGGAAAAGTCAGCAGCAGCTCCCCTGCAGCCCCCCTGCCAGACACAAACACCCTCCAGCTCCTCTGAACTGGCTTCCTGGGAACCCACTCCAGGTGGTGGGAAGTCCCTTTTGGCATAAATTCCCCAGGGCAAAACTTCTGGGCTTCCTGAGTGTCTCCCTGGAACGCCTGGATGTGGGAAACCCCAGGGGGGTGTTAGGATGCAAGAGCAAAACATGCTGGTCTTGGCAGTGCTGATGGTCGAGCCTTTGACTTCCTAAAAGGAAATGTCCCACTGTGATTCCACTGAAGTCAAGTTTGGGCTTTTTTGCCTTTTTTTTTTTTTTTCTTTTTAGGAGGGAGCTTGTGCAGGTGCCAGTTGAGGAGCACTGAATGACCCTGGCTGGGGCAAGGGGCTGGCATTGGAAGATTTCAGCACCACGAATGGTAGGGCAGCCTTGTGGAGACGACAAGGGTCTGGCTGGGTTTTGGCCATGCCTGGGAACAGCTGAGGTGGCTGCTCCTGTGGCCGGGGAGTGCTGCAGGGGGTCACGGTGGCCCCGCTGCCACCCCACAGCAGCCGCTGTGGACGTGCAGGGCTCCACAGCCCTAACCTTTAGCAACCAGACAGAATAACAATGCCGGCCTGCTGAGGCATAATGGCCGGTGTTTGCTTGAGATACAAAGGCACCGAGCTTTCACATGAGGTAATACTGATAAGTTACGCTCTCAGTCAGTGCCCCGCCTGCCAGACGCAGCGGGGCCGGCAGCAGCCCCCGCCTGCCTTCACTGAGCTCTGCTGGGACGTGCCCACCGACCCCTCGGCCCATGGTCCCCACTGCAGCATTGCCCCTCCTTGCCCTCAGTGCTGTCCCCACTCATCACCCACCTCCAAAGTGCTCCCCAAGGGGGCTGTTTCGATCTCATCCTGGTATGCGGAGTGGGAGATGCAGGGGCGGAGATGAGGGTTTGTGGGATGAGTCCCGACCCCTGGGACTGCACAGCAGTGAGGTTCCTCAGTTCCTGCCTTCCTGGGAAGTATCTTTTCCACCTCCCTGGGAGCATCAGAAGGGGTTTGAATTCACTGCACCTCCCTTGCCCCACGTGCCCTGTCCCCCTCTGTCCCCTGGCCCTGCTGCCCACAAGCTCAGTAAGTGCAGGGCAGCTCCTTTCCCAAGTTTCCTGATGTGACCTGTGGAGTTTTGGTGTCATCCATAGCCAGTTTGAGCACCTTTGGGAGGCTCAGTCCTGCCACTGGAAGGCCTTCCACACTGAGGGATATATTATAAAAGAGATTTGACCATTACAACAGGCAGAAATACTGAGGGAGAGACTTAAAGGTATCCAAAAGACAAATCCAGGTGACCTCAATTAAATCAGTTGCAAGGCACTAACTCTGCTCCTACCTTGGCTTCTCACCTCCTTCCTCACTGCCTCGTTCACCTGCTTCTTGTCTGCCTGTCCCTCCTTGCTGGGGTCTAGCTCTCTCTTCCTTGACTGGACAAACAAAGCCAAGCCAGACCTTGCTCCCTGCCTGGGGTGAGTTGCAGACGTTCCTCCAGGCAATGAAGGAGATGGGAACTCATCAGTCCTGATCTTGGGTGGCATGTTTCCCAACCAGAGGTATGGAGGGCTCAGGAGAAGACTGGAGAAGCTGAAGGACGGGTGGGGCAAGACCACATGTGTTGTGACACAGCAGATGGTATCTACTGTGGAGAGAGATGGTTTTTAGCTTATTTATGGTAATAAATCTGTCGCGCTCCCCTTTATCCTCCCTGAGCATGGCTTATGTCCTCCAGCCAAGTGCCCAGGTGACTCCCAGTGCCTGAGAGACATCAAAAGGAGACAGACTCAGGCTTAATGCTGGATGCTGCTGCTGCAATCAAGACATTTCCAAGGGTGCTCAGAGGCTCCAGAGCAAACTCGTAGCCCTGCTTTGCCTTTGAGCACATCCTTGTGTCATGTGGGTCTCTCCTGCAGACAAGCAGGGAGGCAGAGGCAGAGCACCCTGCTGCCCTCCATCCCTCTGCCATGGTCTGCAAGCTGAAATATTGTGAGAGGCGACATTTGGGGGTGCAGGGGTGGCATTTACATGTGCGGGAAGCGGATGGAAGTGTCAGAGGAACTGCTCTGCTCCCATCCAGGGTTCCCCTTGTTGACTCATCTCAGGGTGGCTCCAGCCCCTTGGCCAGTCACTCCTGATTAACACTGATGTAAACGAGTGCCGAGTGCCGGGCGGGCCCTCACTGCTCACTGAAACCACAGGCAGTGGAGCCAAAGCCTTCGTAAGCGGGGAGCTCCTGGCCAAGGAGCCATGTGGTGCTCTCACCTCGGCTGAGGTGCCACAACACGTTCCAACCTCCAAGTCGGGAAGCAGCTACCAGTTAATGCCCGGGGGAAGATGGTGAGATAATCCTGTGCTGTGGGAAAGCAAGCCAGGGCACCGGGCTGGGCTTGCTGCTACAGGACCCCAGGAAATGAGAGTGCAGGGGAAAAATCTGCTCAGGAACCTTTCCCTTTCAGAAAGCCCATGAGATGCCATGGAGGGTCATGGAATCAGCAATGAGGCAAGGACTTCCTTCTGTTCAGCAGCCATAAGGATGGTGTGGATGGAAGATGGAGCCAAAGGTGAGACTGAAGCAGTCCAGCCCTTTCCTGGGAGAGATTGTGTTTGAGATGCTGCACGAGGCACCAGCTTGCTGTGGTGTTTGCCCGTGACCTCTTCCAAAGGATGTGAAGGATGGGCATGCAGCTGATCCCAGCCACTCAGAATCTTCTGTGTGCCCATGGGGCACTGGGAGGGAGACATGGATTTCCTGCAACTCTCATTTGTCTGGGCCAGTGATGGGGTAGAGCAAAAGAGGGCACAAACACAGGCCTCATCCCATGGAGCAGACCAGATTCCCAAATCCCTGGCTGCTACCAGAACAGCAGGGCTGAGAAATGCTCTGCTGACCTGCTGGAGATTGTGGCCCCTTGTGCAGCAGGGCCCCAGCTGGAGGCAGGAGGTGAGGGTGACAGAGGCATCCAGGCATGGAGCCGTGTCCTTCTCACCACACCTGGTATCACTGCAAGCCACAGGCCCCAGCACCCTCAGTGACACCACCAAGCACTGAATCCCCCCCACTTCCTCTCCTGTCTGTGGAGGGACCAGGGCACGCTGAAGCCACTGCTGCTGGTGGCACCTGCTGCAGGGGGCAGCCTGGCCAAGCTCCCAGCTTGGCTTCATCCCCACTGGAGTGAAGAAGAGCAGAGACACAGTGTGAGTCAGCAATATGAAGAGTAACTGCTGCTCCCACTTGGCTGCCACAGGGAGGGGGATGGTGGGGCTGGAGGCCCTGGGTCCCCCCCGCCATTCCTGCTTTCCTCCATGCAGCAAGGGCAGCATGAATGGATGGCATGGGTCAGCCCTGAACAGCTGGGGGTGTGCCACAACCCTGCCTTCACAGAGCAGGTGCCAACCACCTTGCTTTATCAGCAGCCAGGAGGGCAGGAGGAAGCAGGGGAGCACACAGTCTCCCTCTGACTGGGTGATCCCATGGGGCCATGCTACCCTTGGGGCCAACTCCAGCAGAAATGGTCTCTCCCCTCTGTCTTTGGGTCCCATGGGAGCAGCTGCTGTGTGACTGGTGGCTCTGTTCAAACACAGGATGGCTGCTCACTTCCTCTTGGCCAGCATGGGGCAACTCGCTGCTTCCCAGCCATGCCAGGGCAGAGCTGAGTCCTCACTCTCCTCCTTGAGGTGGCCAGAGCTGCCAGGGTGGGGCAGCTGATGAGCTGGCATCAGTGCCAGCCGATCGTGGGCAGAGGTTGCTGGCTCTGCATGGTTCGTGCAAGGAGACACTGCCTTTGCTAGTGGCATCCTGGCACTGGGGCGGATGTGACTGTCCCTGTGCAGGCAGGTCTGTGCTTGCTGCCCCTGGTCCACAGCAAAAGCCTGGTACTTTCTCAGGGCAGGTCCCTCAACCCACCTGAGAGCTGGAGCTGAAGTGGTCTGGGCTTGCCATGGCTTTGTGGAAGCTCAGCAATGCTGGCTGTGGGTATGGCTGAGGGGCCAGGCCGTGTTTGGGAGCCACAGGTGATGCTGCACCCTGAGCAGATGTGGCCTCATGGTCTTTAGAGGTGACTGATACCAGGCAATGTGCACACTGATCTGCAGGGTGTAGGTAGGATGAAGAATAAGGACCATGGGGCTGGTGTATTCCCCATCCTAAATGAAGGGGTAGCATGGATGCCTGGTCAGATGTTCCTGCCAAAGTGAAGACTAAACAGAACCTTTCCCCATCAGAACCTTGCAAGGAGACACCAGTCCAGGTCCCTTTGGATCCTTCCTCTATTGAGGGGATTCTCCTGGCAGACAGATCAAATGGGATTGACTGGGGGTGCCATGAGGACAGCTTATTACTCTCCAGATTTTCTTCTGGTTGAAATTCTTTGGCAGACAGCCTGAGTTTGTAACACCAAGGTGACCAAACCACATACTCAGCCAGAGCCTGGGTCTGACTGCTATAAAGCCTTGTGAGAGGTCTGTGGTCACAGAAAGAGGAGGTAATAAAAGTGCCAGCTCTTGACTCTGGTCTCATGCTTTAATGTCACCCTCTGATCCACAGGCTCTGACTTATCCTGGAGGAGGTCAGGCCACTGCTGCTCAGCACCAAGGGCTGGTCACTCCCTGGGTGCTGTCGCATGGGTGAGCAGGGGATCAGCAATTTGCCTGCTGCCCAACTTCCAGTGCCAGGGGAGAAGGAAGAGCTCAGGGAACAGGATCCCCAAGAGCTCAGGGAACAGGATCCCCAAAGAGCTCAGGGAACAGGATCCCCAAAGAGCTCAGGGGACAGGATCCCCAAAGAGCTCAGGGGACAGGATCCTGGAGCCTGCTCTTCTCTGCAGTGCAGGTGAGACCACGTAGATGTTGAAGGAGGTTTCCCCATGGGGCTTTTGGAGTTCCAGGTGCTTGCAAAGCTGTGAGTTTCCTGGGGGACAACACCAGACTCAGATCTTTACAATATTAGATCAGCTAACCTGTGCTTCTTTCACTGATCTGGCTACAAATTTGGCTGAAGCTGGAGCGCTGGCCCTAAGCTGGAGTAACCCATCCCAGGAGGCTCCGCTGGCCCCGGCTGGAAGCAGGTGGCTGCCAAAAAGCCCCAGGGATCGCGGTGGCTGCAAACCTGGCAGGCTGGGGACAGTCCGGGTTGGGTGGCAGCACCTCCTGCCTCCCATGTCCCCGCGATGCTCCTGCCCAGCCCGCCGTGGGCTCCCACCCTCACACGCTGTGCCTGGCCGAGAGGAGCCCAAGGCTGCCTGGAGGCTCCCCTTCCCCCCGGAGACCCCGGGGACCTCCCTCCAGCGCGGGGAGCGGGACTGGGACACCCGACCCTCGCCTGGGCTCCCTCCGCCCGCCCTGCCGCGGCGGGTGCGGAGCGAGCGCTTCGCGCTGAGCCCTTCTGGGCCCCGCCGCGGCCCGTAGGCGCCGCTGCCCCGGAAGCGGACGGGGCGCTGGGACATTCAAACGGAGCGGAGCGGCCGCGGCGCCGGTGAGCGGGGCGGGGGTCGGGAGCGGGGCCGGGACAGGGACCAGGACCGGGTAGGGGAGGGCGGACAGCGGAGCCCGGCCCGGCGGCGCTCAGCCCCGGTCAGCCCGATGGCAGCGCCGCCGCAACCGGGCCCCGCAGTTCGCTGTCCCGTCCGGCCGCTCCGGGCCCGGCAGGAGCGCGCTGGCGGCCCGGGCCGCGCTCCCGAGGGGTCGGGGGCGCCTGGCAGGAGAGTCGGCGGGCCAGGGTGTGCTCCTGCTGCCGAGGGTGCGCGGGTTCTGTGCTGCTGGAGTTGGACACCCGGGGGGCGTGTGATGGAGGCCGGTGGTGATCCTTGAACCAGCCGGGGGACAATAACAGGGGCGGTTTTCATCCTGGGCCCGGCTCAGCGAGTGTCCTCCCTCTGCGCGTCCGTCCTGGCCTTTCACTCGTCCACATCACCCAGGCAGGGTGGATATACCTGTACCCACCTCTGCCTTCCCTCTGCGCTCTTGGGGATATTTCAAGTCCTGGTTGCCTGCAGAAGACTAATAATGAAATTGTAATGAGTAGGGGCTTGTATTTTTTTTTAGTGTTGCAGTTGCTGACTGCTAACGTGGTTAAAGTTGTTGAAATTATAGTGAAGGCAAGCTGTGAATGTTTGTTCTTTACTGGTAAACAAAGATGACAAATTCCTGTCTCCTGGAACCAAACCATTGTTTGGAGAGTAGTCGCACTGGCTTTTATAAATGTTATCTGCTCCTGTTGCATTGGCAACAGGAGAAGGTGATGTATAAAGAAAGCTCATGTAGACCTACCCGTGTGTGTTTTGTAATAGCTCGGTAGCAGGTCAGTCTATTAGAGGGGTTTAGCTATTGGCCAGCACCAATGGAAAATCTTAGGAACAAGAATTGCAAACCACATAAAGAATTTTTCCTATTTGTTCAGGGATTTTTAATTTTTGCTTTGCATTGTGAAGCCTGCTCACATCCGTGCTCAATTACTTAAGTAAATCCCAGTGCAATGCGCCTTTGTTTCTCCAAAAGGGCTGGAGCAGGCACGCTGAGGAGGAGCTGGCTCTGCAGCCCTTGGTCCCTGCTGGATAATGCCCCATTCCCAGGCAGGATGTGCATGGAGGAGACTGCCTGCATGCTTATTCTCTGTGCAACAGCAGCAAAAGGGAGAAGAGGGCTGAGTAAAGCCAAAGAAAAATTCCAAGCATGGTGGGAGTAGGGAAGCAAATATAAATTTCACTTTTGCTTATCACTGTATTCTGTCCTGCCAACATCCCTGTGCTTGGAGAAGAGAAGGGAGAAGTTTAATGGGCAATATCCTTTATTTAACCTTAGAATCCAGTGCCCCATGGTTCTGGGATAGCAGAGATGACAGTGAGCCCTGAAATTCTTCATGTACCAGCTGGGGTGAGATTCAGCTGTTGAGCTTCAAACTTGTCCTGAAGTGAAAAAGGCATTTTTATGAAAACGCACAGAAGCCAGCAGTTGCACTGGGCTCCATAATCAAGAAATTCTTATATTCTTCCTTGATTTTACATACAGCAAAAATCATTGCTATGTCCTGTCTACACCTATAATTTACCTCAAAGTAGATGAGCATAATTTAGTAGATTGTTTTGCTGCTAAAGCAGCTGAAAAAGCCTTGAGAGATGCTTGATCTGCTTAAGTTTCATACTCGTCCAGCAAAAGTGAAGATGTGATACCATCTACAGAAACTGGTGCTGGATGGAGCAGCAAGCAGGCAGTGTGTCTCAGTCAGTAAGAATTAGGAGCTCTTGGAAGATAATTATTATTTTACTTCTGTTGCACTGGGAGGGAGTTCATGGCAAAAAAGACAAGCTGAAATGGGCAGTCTTGGTGTCTGAAGTAACTGTCCTGTCCAATGGAGAAGTGTCAGTCACTGTGGGAGGGACGTGACAGGCAGTGTTTGCATTTGACAGCAATGGTGAAGCACTTCAGTAAAGATGCAGTTATTTTTGAGGACTCCAGGTTGGACATGACAAGATTTTGCTTCTGATAACCACTAAACTGATGCTTCTGGTACAGTCTGTCAGTTGCTGCTTTAATTTTCCTGGCTTTTTCAAAGGCAAGGAGGAGCAGATTAAAGGAATCCTGTGTATTTGGAATGGGACAAAATCTCTGGTTTATGTATTATGGGTGCAGGTACAGCTTATGGGCTGTGGTCACTCCTAGGTTATGGACAGGGATTTGGTGCAGGGCAGATATTGAGTACATTGAAACCCCTTCCCCACACTGTAGTGATTTACAAATCCAGAATTCCTTTCCTGCAAAAATTTTATACTTTTGTGTCTTTTGGTGTAATCAATTATTTGACACTTTGTTTCAGGAAAATAAGCCTATTTTCCTCTGTGTCTGTTTATAACCCTCTGAAGTTTGGGCCTTTTACTGCACTATGGATCAGCTGGGGCATGTGAGAAGTCCAGCTTCTGCCCAAGGTGCCAAGGAGGGACTGAGCAAGGCAGCTGCCCCCCAGAAGAACGCGTACACCAGGCTTGTGCAAAAGCACCACAGCGGTCGCTTCCAGTCCTACCTGAACCACATTGCACAGAAGATGCAGCTGGAAGAAGGCTTCTCCAATGACCCCAGCTTGGATCTGGACCTGCCTCTGAGGAGAGGCCTGGTGAAGGATAATCCAGCCAGGAATGGGATAAACATGCACAGCTATTCACCAGTCAGAACATCTCACCTGGAACAGCCCCTGCCTGGGTTTGAGAACGATAAACCCCAAAGCGCTCTGAACAGATGTCCTCTTAAAAAAAATGCCATTTTTAGTCCAGAGGGGGACTTGGACATAGAAGAAGACTACTATGTGTATCAGCGTGGAGCTGCATCTGGCATGTTAAATGTGAGTGATGCCCCTGGTGGGAGAGCATCAAACAGCCTGAGACACCGAGGGGCTCTGCAGAAATCTTCTGGTTCTGATGAGAGGGAGGAGGAGGACATGTGGAGGAAGAAACATAAGAAACGAGGCAGATGTCCTGCCAATACTGATGCAGCAGCTGGACACTTGTTGACTGAACAGTTTGGTGAGGATGTGCTGGCAATGAATGCCAGAAAAAACAGTCACTTGTCTCCAGGTCAAGTCCAAGGTGAGTTCACTCTCATGAATTGTTTGGTCCATTTGCTACAATTACTGTGGAATGCAATATGTTAGTCATGAATGAGTTAAGAGGAGCGGGTCCTGCTCTGTCCAAGTTAGTCAGCCCTTGGTTACCTGTGGGTGGCTCTGTCCTGGTTTACAAGTAAGCCATGTGGCATGTGCAGATGCCTTCATGTGGAGCCAACTTGGTGCTGGCAGGACCTAATTCTGGCCTAAACCCTGTGACTGTGGCTGTGCTGCTTCCAGGATCAGCTCAGGTCTAGAAGAGCCCAATTTCTGTGGTGTAGAGTCCGAATTAATAAGACCACTGCATCTGAGCTGACTCAGGGCACAATCATGCTTTTCTTTGCATTGCTTCTTTGAATCTGGAGTGTTGGTTTGCTTTTGGTCCAGGTAAATCCAATACTCAAGGGCTAAGATGTCTGTATAATAGCCAATTCCTGATAGAGAGTGTTGACTCCAGGAAATTTTGCTGTTAGTAACAAAGAGACCACATTTTGCAGTACTAAAGTAAATGTGCCTCTTCAGGGCAAAAAGCCTACTTAGGGACATAAGTAAAATTTTTATTGAAAGAACTCCAGAACACAGAGTGAACAAGGAACCAAAACCAGACTGTTTAAATTTCATTTTTTCAGTGTAATGGGTTAAAACTTTCTCTGAATGTTATTTATGCTGAAATACTTTGATAGCCTGATCTTATGAGCTACTACTGAAGGAACTCATAAATGTCACCATGTTAAATTCTCTGTAACAAGTAGAAAAGAGATCGATTTCTCAGCTGGGTAAGATCAGCCTGAGGCCTATCACAACTCTTGAACTGAAAATCAAATAACTGTTTAGCTAAATCAGTCTTAAAAACTAAGCCCTAAGACTCAAGAGGGGCAAGTAATATGCTTTTTTCTGGGGTATTTTTGAGATTGTGGCAATACATAATGTGCTAAAGTTGGTAAACTTCCATGAGTTCTTGCAAGACCGATCATAGATAGAGATTTAATGAGACTATGGTAAAATTTGTTGATGAGCTTGATTTTTGGGAGGGCTTTTTTACATGGTTCATTGTAACACTATTTGTTGTGCTAGCCTGTCATAATAGACTTCGCTTCCTTCAGCTTTTGAAGCGTAGGAAGAGCAGATGACAGATGAAGAATCTCAAGGGCATACAGTTTATATCCAGGAAAATTACAGGTGCCTGCATGGATAAAATAAAAATAGCCTGGCTTTCAAAAGCAAACACCCCCACTGGCCTCTTGCTCTGGCTGGAAGTGGGGTTGCATGAACCCTTTAAAAACTGGTTGTTTGTTTAGTGTAAACACTTAAAGCAGAACATATTGACCCTTGTGTTTGACTTCCCAGGTGGAAAACTCACACTGTGGGAAAGATTATTGGAAAGTTATTTGCTCAGCAGTGACACCTTTCCTCTTCTTCCCCCTGCATGCCTCCCTAGCCACCCTCCTGTGTAGCTGCGACTGGTTACCCTCCAGAATGCTTGCAGGGATGTGAAAGCAGTTTCTTGGGGAGGAAAAAATAGGAAAAAATAAATATGTCACTTGTTTCAGAGAAATGTCTTTTCTGCTGTTCAGTCTGAGTATATTTAAGGACTCTTGTTTAAGTGAAATGAAGATTTTGCAGTAGGCAAGTGCTTAGGTATAAGAACTTACACATCACAGTATCAGATTAATATTTTCTCACTTCAAAGCTTGTATTTCTCTCTTGATGCTGATATAAGTCACATTATTTTGCATAGGCAGGTGTCTGGTTTGATCAGTTTAAATCAAGGTTTGTGAAGCTGTGATGGCAAGAATTGCTTCTGCCATAGCAGCAAGGCATATCATCTTTTCAGGAGTGACATTTCCTCACAAATTAGCTCTCTTCAGACTGTCGTAGGCTTTCCAAAAGGCTCTTTGAGCTAATCTCAAAGGCAAGCATCTCTCTTTATACCATTTCATTTCATTGTCCTCTTCTTAACAGCTCTTCAGCTCAGGCTTAGCCATGGTCGACCCTAAAACTGACAGAACTAATAGTGTGGGCAGATAGAGTGATTTGTGAAAAAACCCTTTAGGTGGCCTGGGGTAGGCTGTGGGCAGCAGGGGACTGGTCCCTGTTAATGTCCTTTCAGTGGCAGAGTGATTGCTCTGGCCTTAGAGGAAAGTGGAGTGGTTTTTGGAGCCCCAGGCAAGTATCTCTGAGCCCTGGAGCTCAGTTCTGCTGATGTGTTTCTGTCTGGAGTTCCATATAGAAGCTGGTTTTCCTAACTATTGGAGGCTTTGCAGTTGAGAGAGCTGAGTGTGAACAGAACTTCATTGTCCCTTGTGTGAAACATGGCATAGTCATGAGACTGCAGGTTGGATTCCCTCTATGGCATCAGCACTCTTGGATTTGGGAAAGCGAAGCTGCAGGTAGAGGAACAGTTGCTCCCTTCTGCACAGTTTTAACCTCTGCAAGGAGAATCACTGTAAAACCTCCTGCTCTGAGGTTTCTCCCAGAAAATAATCCTAAAATATCACTTTCAATTGTAATGCTTAGAGTTTTTAATCTAATACAATTTTCCTCCTGGTATTTTCCCTTAAATCTCTAATGCTGTAGATTTTTGGGGCGCTAAAATTCGGTTAAACTTTCTTAACAGGAAATTATCAAGTCCCTTGGGTTGTTTTCTGGTTTTCATCAAAGGCTCTTATGGTTTTTCCATTTCAATCTTAGTTAGTAATCAAAATCTTTTTTCAGACTGACTGAAGTTGCTGTCATAAAAAGGCTTAAAATTCTTTTTCTTGAGGACAGAAGTGCTGACTCCTTCTGCAGCATCTGTCTGTTCCATGCTAGGAGTTGAGATTTGCATGGCTGCTATGTGAAACTTCAATATTTGTGATGCTCTGCTTTGTCATTAAGTAGTTTAGAACAAGTGTTTTATTTGGAACAGCAAGATTTCAGTTGCATTTTAAGTACATGCACTTGCCAGCCTGTTTTTTGAGGGAGAATTGCTGTTTGATAGCACTTTCCCAGGTCTGTTGGAAAGCCTAGAAATCAGACATCTTCAGAAAAGGACTGTCCTTCAAATGTGGAATACCACCTCCAGCCACACTTGATTTCAGAGGATCTTGGGAACCAGAGTACCTGGGAATGAGGTGGCTTTGTTGGTGTTGAAGCTTGGGTGGAGCAGGATGCTGGTCAAGGCTGATTGCTCAGATTTTGTGGGCTGGATATACTGTCCCAGTCTGTATCTGCAGACAGCTTCCTTGGGAAGAACACTGTCAGCTTCCCTAGGTATCCTCCTGAGGCTCCTCTCACTAAAAGCTTCAAAGGTTTATGATGTGATGGAGGTATCTTGCCCATCTGTTAGGGTCAGCGTGCCCCCTGAGTAGAAGCAGACAATTCCTGGGTAACAACATGCCTCATCTGAAACAGTGGAAGATTTCCACAGCCATTTCTGATTTATCATCTGTCTGACATTTGGCATGTATTTGCCCAGCCTGTGGTACTTAACCAACTTGGGCGGCTTCCACGGAGGAGTGGTGCTGGCAAACAGGCTGGTGTTTAGCATCAGAGCTTTAAAAACAATTGTTGCTGTTGGATGGTGGTGTTGTGCTTGTGGCTGCAATCCTGACATTTAAAAGGTTCAGGATAGGTAAAGGAAATATCCTGGATTGGCTTTCCCGCATGTTTGATGGGCACAACTGCTCAAGAAATACCAGCCTTAATAAGATGGCAAAATCTCAGGTATTTTGTCTTCCCATGGTACACTGCAGTATAATTGTGTGTTTGCCTTTGTTTCTCTGGGGAAGCTTTGGAGGAGGAATCACAGCTTCTGCTTTTCCTTTCTTGTAATGCTAATTTGGGATAATGATACTTTTTAGTGGCAAGTCTTCCCATTCTTTTGTGGTGAAATTCAGTTCGGAAGAATGCTGTTATCTCCCTATCTGGCACCAGTAAACATGAGGCAGCAATCTACTCAACGCCACAGAATCAGCTCAATAAATGGAGAATGTTGGTTGCTGTGGAAATCTTTAAAATGTAGCTAATCTTGCCAGGTTCAACGTAACGTTGCTTAGATGACATTAATCATAGTAATAAGATATGGGAGAGAAGAGAAAACTGGATTTACTGTATGGCCCCATCTGAGAAACACATGAAAAATAGAATGCTTCTTTCTCTAATGGTTTGGGAACGTCATCACAAACATAAATTTCTCTTGCTTTTGATAGAAAAAAATGTTGCATTCCTGAATCTTGTGCAACTAATGTTTTTGGCAAACATCAGCTATAGTATGTGAGTTAATATCTGATGTATCCTCTCTTGGGGAGATGAGATCTTGCCCTTGCAGGGACTGTGTTTTTTATATGTGATCTAATAACTGTCTTCCATGCCCTTTACCAGAGCCCTGAGCACACCGTGCTGCAGCAGGAGCCCTTACATTTGGCAGCAAAGCTCTCACCTCTGTGAATGAAGGAGCTTTTTTCACCTACTAGTGCTCAGGTGAAAATGTTCCTCGATGGAAATACTTGTTGCTGTTAACCTGTTATTTTTTAAAACTTTTTTTCCCTACTCACTGGCCCCCTTTATGTAGTGCAGGTAACTATGCCTGTCAGTGTGGTGTTGGTCCTAGGCAAATAACAGGCTCATAGAGGAATTAAATTGATTTTTAATTAATCTTAAATCTTTTCTTTCATATGACTTGTCATCAGTTTATTTAACAAAGGTCCTGTTGAGCTCTTCAGTGTCAGGTTCTTATGAGAATAGGGTTTTGATGCCAAAGGTATGAGTATGGATGTTAGGGTATGAACTTAATTAAATCACAGCGCATGTGCGATGGTTTAAAACCTGTTTAATCAAACTAATTAAATGCAGCAATAAATTTAGAATGGTTACCAACAGGTGTGTCTGGTTACTGCAGTGTTGTGTCCCGACCCTCTGCTGTTTAATACATCTGTCAGTCATCAGGAAGAAAATATATAAGTAGGATTGAAAAGGGTTTTTTTGATGACTTACAGAGTATTGAATAATGAGGGTAGTTACTGGCAGCCATCTGGACCACTTGGTGGACTGGGAGCAGGCAAAACAAAATCCATTTATTGGATTGCCAGCATAGAGCCATGATAGCAGTGCGAGGAACCCATTGTGGGAAGCAACAGCTTGGAAAAAAGTTTTGAGCTCTTGATGGATTAATCAGCTGAACGTCCTCCTCCTGTGAAATGAGGCCAAAAGGGTAATGTATGAGCATGGGAATTGGGAGATGGAGTATGGACTCTGTGTGTCTTTGGCACAGCGGCAGCAGCTTCTGCACTGTTGTATCCTGTGGAGATGCCCTCACTTTGAGGCGGATGGTGATGAACTGATGAATACTCGGAGGACAGCCATAGGGAAGATTAAAACGCTGGGATCGTGAGTGATTTGAGGAACCCTGCTTCAGTTATCACAGAGATGCTTGGGGGAGGGGAGTTTTCAGTAAATTGCCTACATGGGGAACAGATGTTCAATAATAGACTACTCAGTTGAGCAGATTATGATATAATGCGTTTGAGGCTAAACAAATCCAGGCTTGAAATACAGCACAATTTAGCAGTGAGAGTGAATGACCATTGGAACAGTTTTACCAAGGCTTGTGGTATGTGGGCTGTCATCAGCACATTTAGAAGCCCTGATAACAGTTCCACCCCTGAAAAGCGCTGTCATTCAAACAGAAATGAATTTGTAAAAGCCCTCTGTCCTCTGCTGTCCATGAGGTCAGTCAGCCCATACACCCCGGCCAGGTCTGGCCTGTTACTGAGATATCCAAATGTCTCCTTCACCATGGATATCCAGGTAGGTAGGACAGGTTCTTTGCAGCTGAATTCAGTGGCTCTTGTGGTTCCTTTCTAGCCTGTGGCTGCTGTGGACTTTCTCTGCTGCCTTCCTCTACAATTCTGCTCCTACCTCTCCTGTCCCATATGCTGTTGCCCATCTTTTGCCCTCCCACCCCAATACCCTGCTAACCGGCACTGTGAAATGCTATGGGCTGCATGTCCTGAACTCCCTCTTGTGGGGAAAGCCAAGCTATGGAGAATTGAGACTTGGCTGGGGCAGGGTGGAAAACAAAATGTTGTGATCTATTGCATAAAATAATGTCTTCTGTGACAAAAATAAAAATTTCCAGGGTGCTGAAGGAAAATGTCAACACTAGCAGCTGCAGCCCACAGATGTATGGGGCATGTCCTGCCTGGGAGAATATTCCAGGCTCTCTGCAAATAAAAGCCAGCGGCCAAAATGTGGTTTTGTTCAGTTTGTATGTTTTTAGGCATTTCCCCCCACACTGCTAGGGATTGTGATTTATGTACCTACTGCACTGAGTGGATATTATGGGGAATGGTTCATCAGCAGAAGAACACATTCAGCAGCACCTTGGGTTACCTCAGGATATGTAGGAATCTGAAGGCAGTTCTTTGATTTCTTCAGCTGTTAATGTCTTCTAGTATGTTAGCACCTCCTGTCAGGTATTTTGCTTTTCAAAGCCTCTTAGCTTCTCTTCTTTGCGCAACTCGCTTCTCTCAAACTACTGAAGCCCAGAAAAATCAAAGACATAACTTCCACAATATTGTGTTTTTAAAGAGCTTTACTTGAAGTCTTGAAGAAGCCTTTTCACAGTGTAGTTGCTGGATAAAACAAAGAGCAAAAGGTATTGTGGAAGATGTTTAGGGAAGATGGAAGGATGAGGGGGAGTGGAAGAAGCCCTGACCCACATCCCGAGGCAGAAGTGGAAGCCTGGAGGAGTGCAGTCATCAGGCGGAGTAGGTAGTGAGGAGGTCACGAGCAGGGTGGAGCAGGTTCACAGAGAGTCCTGAAAACCAAAAGAGATGTACCCCCTCCCTGACAACACCACTGCGCTGCTGCACGCAGCTGGAGCACGGTAACTATTTTGATAAACTTTTAGTCTATTGCTACTAAATGAGTTTCGTCACCAGCCCTTCGTTCAGAGCCTGGAATGGTATCTTTGGCTCTTGCACTCCTGTAGTATTCCTACAACACAAACCCTGCTGAGGAATTGAATAAAACTGCAATTACTGTCTGAGTTACTGAAGTCAAAAGCCTGCAAGCATGAGGATGCTTGGAAGTGTTTTGGAAATGGAAGCATGGTGTCATGAGCACATGATCTTGGCGGTTAGGAGCAGTTTCCACAGCATTGTTTTCAGCAGCAGAAAGAATCCATTGTGCATTTTTCTTCATTTCAGTTTTTCAAAGCTTAGGCCCTTTCTGAAAGCCAAAGTCAGCAAGAACATTTTCCCTAGTTCCATATTGAAATCTGGGGACATGCAGCATAAAAGTTTTTAATAAGAGTTTTTAAGTTTTTAAGTATGTGCAGCTTAAAGGAAAAGAGCGGTGGCAACAAGTGCCTTTCACCATATGCATGCTTCTCACCTCATTTTCAGGAGTCTGGAAATGAGCATCTGTCTCTACTCCTGACTTTCCTTAATATCCATGGACATGCCACTTTTTTGCTACCTTCATTCCTAAGTAGGAGTGTTTCTTCCTCAGTGTTTCATTCTAAGAATGTTGGATGTCTGAATCTTATGATCAGCTGCAGTGACACAGTCACTTCCAAAGGCAGCTTATGGCCCTAAGAACTCCCTCACAAATGATGACAGCCTGTGTTTCCCCACCTGGAGTCACTGGCTGGAGGACAGGCTGCAGCCAGCTTGTTCCTCGTGTGGTAAGGATTCCCTTTGTTCTTTTTTTTGTTGGACTCTTCTGAGCAGATTTTGGCAGACTTTCTGCCAAAGCTGTTTGGAGAATCACCTTCTCCAAAGAGGCAGGATGAGAGAGCTCTCTGGGTTTGTTCCTGGATGGCTGCACCAATGGCTCACAGTGCTGGTGCACAAACACGGTGCCATGCCCACAGACAACCTGGCAGAGCTGTGTTATGTTGTAGTGAGTTACTGGTAACCAGTTGGGATTTTCCAGTCCTTTGAATTACTGCTGAACTCACATTTTAGAGCTGTATGGACAGGCCTTCACTTAACCTGATGTCTTCTCATTTTATTTTGATTTGTCTTGACAGTGGAAAGTTACATTTAGATTTATGCTGTGGCTGGACCCTGGTGGCCCATCATAATGGGTCAGTTAGTGGGGCTGGGGGGCCTGGGAGCTACTTCTGACAGCTGGGTTTCAAGACGGCATCCACACAGTTCAGGATATTTGCATAGAATTTACATTTTGGCTAAGCCCGTGCATGTAAATGTAGGTTTGCATTGTTTCTCTTCTTTGAATGACTGTTTAATTAACTTTAAACTTAATTATGTAATCTGCCATCTGCCTAAATCCCTACACTGCTGTTATATCACCATTCTCTTCCAGTTCCACCAAGATAGTCTCTTTCTTGGAAGTTTTCACTACTTTTCAATGATTAACATAATTTCAAATTGTTCACTTCCTTGGCTACTTTTGAGGAGGACTCGCAGCAATGTTGTAGGAACTCTCTTAGCTTTATGGTCTTGGCTTGGACCAAGCAGAGGAATGTGCTGCAGAATCTCCAGTTTAAGATTCTTTGAATTTACATTTCATAAGAGAAGAAGGATCTTCTTTTATTTGCTTGTGATAAGGAGAATGCACTCTTAGATTTTCTTTTGGACTCCAGATTGAGCATCTGAAATATTGCCTACCATGTTTATCTCCTGCAGGTCTCTGCTGAACTGATAACATATCTCCAAGTCTTGCCTTTCCACTCCTACATCTCTAATGAATTCTTTCCCATGACATCTTCATTTGTCTCTATTGCTTTGTCTTTAATCTTGAGCCATCTACTTTATTTAACCTCTTGGCTTCAAGATACTGGAAAATGCATGGAGGTGGTTCTGTTCCAAGGCTGTCCAAGAACTCTTTTACTTCATGTTTGGAGAAATGTGGAAGCACGACTGTTCCTAACAGGTTGGAGCAGAGCTATGCTTTCAGTGAGCGTGGTGGATGGAGTTTGGTCCTGTATGTACACTACTGGGGCTCTAGCACAGAGATAGATGCAAGGAGTGTCCTTTTAATTCCCAGTACAGGACTCCTTCCCTGAGCAACTATACCAACAGCTGTCTTTGTGTTTTTTCTTTTAAAACTAAATAGAACAAAAAAAGATTCGGCTGTTACCATTAGTGGGGCATTTAATCTCTTAAATCCGCAAAATGTTTTGCAAAACATAAATAGTTTGTTACTTCTGGCCTGCCTGTGACCAGTGTTTTTGTTGACATAACTCACATTTGAGATCACTTCAACGGTGTTTGTTGGTTTTGCCTGTTGTTTTTGCCTGTGTGTTGTAATTTGATCCCGGATATTGTAGTAGTCATTTAAGTGCTTGGAGATTTTTGACTTAGTCACTTCTATAATATGGCATCTACTGGATGTCACTGATGCATTAGAAATTCAAAATAATCTAACAAACGCATTTCAGCTTTTAAAATTTGAGAGGGAATTATTCTAGAGGCTTCTTTGAGCTGCAGAAAATATCAAATAGCTTTGAAATTGCCTGTTTAAGTATACGAAAGGGGCAGCACAGGGATCCTAGCAAAACCACCCTGATGTTAATGCAGTTTGTACTGGCAAAGCCTCTTGTGCTGGGAGAGTTTTATTTGACTTCGGAGAATGAAAGGGGCAGTTGCCTGGTACTGCAGTGCCAGCAGTAGGTCTGTGCCTGTCCAGAGCTCCCAGCCAGGAGCTGCATCCCCCCAGCTCATCAAAGCTGTGCAGAGACAGATTCACAAAAGTACCTGAGATGAGTTGTTCTGGGGCTATGTAGGATTGTGGATTTTTTATGTCCCAGATGTCTTTCCAAAACAAGGCAGAGTTTGTGTTGGCTGAACTTTAGTATTGAGACTATTAATACACCCTGTTACACATCAGCATCCATAGTGCCTCATAAAGTTGCAGATAGAAGTTCCTGGCAGCTCTTGGAGAGAATTCATTTGCTAAAAGACCAAATTTGATGGTTTCTAAAATTTGCTTTGTCAACTCTGCCAGGAGTCAAGGGCCAACTTGAATTTACAGATCTGATGATCTGTAAGGTGAGGTGATGCCTTGGGCTGCCTTGTGGTTGGACACTAATTCATTAAATCTCTAGTAAGGATGAGCAGGAACATGCTTTATTTAACTTTCTTGCTGTGTTTAACCTAGTCTGACTTAAATGTGAGTGTAGGACTAACCATAGGCTGGTATCAGGGTAGTTCTTGTTTTCTTTGTTTGGTTAATTTCTGCTTTTGGGGCTAGGGCAGTGGTGGGTGATCCTTCCTTTGGTAGCTGCCATGTCTTCAAGATCATGGGTGTGTCCTTATCATGTCTTACTAAGTGCACAGCTGGGTTGTCTTGAAGAATTATTTGGAAGTCTTGAAGGAAATTGGTTTAAGTCATTGAAATGAGTCAGCAATGAAATGGAACATTGTAGAAATATGGACAAATATTTAGGAACTGTGTGTTAAGAGTGTCTCATTAACTGATAACAAATTGTTCTATTGCATGTTATCAGTTCTGGGGATATGCTTCTGTTTCTTCTCATGCTTATACTAACTGGAAAACAGGGTTTTCCAAAGATTCCTTGCCTTATCTAGACCATGATCTAGTGCTGAGAAGCAATGGAAAATCCTCTTAGAAATAGCAGAGTTAGTGGAGGTGTTGGTGTCCAGTCATGGACTGATAAAAGTAAATAGCAGATGCAAGTATTTTGTATTGGAAAAGTTTGTAACAATATTGTTCTGTCCAACGCTTTCAACATAAATTCCCTTTTTCTAAAATGTAAAAGGAACCATTACAGGCTGAGATAGTGTCTGAGGGGTTGGACACTGCAGAGGTGTTACCAGCTTTGTTGTGGTGCTTTCACAGTCCTGCCCACTCCAGAGAGCTGCCTAACTATTGCAGGTATCTACATAAATAATATAGATGGTAAAAAAGCTGGAAGTTTGGAGGTGAAAATGTAGATACCCTTCGGTAGCAAAGGGAGGAACTATACCAAGACCTCCTTATCTTGAAATTCACTTGGATCTCTTAAGTAAAACTGGATCTTGCTGGATTGGAATTGTCATGGATGTGCCAATGAAGATTCAGTGATACTTTCTTCTCTGCTGGTAGTAATCAAAGAGATTGTCAGGTGTGAGAGGGCAGTTAGAATGTTTTATTTTTGGTAAATAAAATTGAGGGTCTTGATTCTTTCTTATGTAAAGCAATATGCAAATTTTAATATAAAATTAAAGACTTTCTGGCCTTGCTAACTTCATGTTTAGTTGAGCATTTTAGTTGATTTAGTTGACCATCTAGTTGATCAACTGACTAACACATGTAAATTTAATTAAATGCAGTACTTTTCAAAAGCTAAACTCTAGAGTGATTTTGTATAAATTATGTCAAAATAAGCTGATTTAAAACATCTAGCCTCCTCTCTTACTGTAAGCCAGATCAATTATTCTGGGAAGCTGCCTGCATGCTTTTTTTCCTCCCCAAATAAGAAAAGATTAATAGGTACTTAGGTTTAAAGACCAAAATGTGTCATTGTGTGATGTCATTGTTGTGATGGAGATGAAGTGAGGTGGTTTGGATTTCAATGGAGCTCCACTGCTGTCCTTCCAGCAGAGCTCAACCAGCTTCTGTATCCTTTCTGCTCCTTTTCCTGGTGTCCATGGTGAGAAAAAAAGTGAGTGACTGATTGTAAACTGTTCTGAAAGCTCACGAATGCACCCACTTTTCTTCCATGCCTCTCTTGCTGTGGAGGTTGGAGTTGTTTTTTTCTACTTCCCACTGCTGCTTCCCTTTGGCTAGTTTGGAGGGTTTCCCTGCTCTGTGGCTGGAATTGCTGTTTCTATTTAGGTGTACCTCTGTTGCCCTTGAAGTGAGCCTCCGTGCCTGGTGCAGGTACTGGGATTTTTTCAACCCAAATCAATTATGGAACAGTCAACCACCTTTTCTCAAATTATTAGTCCTTTGTCATATCCCATTGAAAATCGCAGAATATCTAGAAATTCCAGGCAAGTGTTGGCTACATCCACAGGGAGCAGCTCTGCATCGTTTGTGCAGCCAGATAACCAACCAAACGTGTTGCATTTGCTGCTTGTTGTGAATATTTATGTGTCATGCACTAGAATTGCTCTGTGTTCAGGCCTGAGTGGTTCTGTGCAGCAGATGTGTTTGGTGCTCTGTGGTTGCTTCAAGTCTCCTGTTAGGATGGATCAGCCAGCCTTAGCTCTGCACTTTAGTCTTCCACTGACTTCAGTCCTTCCACTGAAATAATTTTAAATTTTTTCTTGTATTAATTTGCTTATTAATTTATTTAGTATTTGGTTATTTTAATGCCTAGAATGTGTTATTACTTTGTGTGACATCCTGCCATGAGAGATTTTGTTCTGTCTTACAAATCACTCAACTGTAGCACCAAGGAAAAAGTAAGACTGACACGTGTGGTGCTGGAATGGGGTTTAACCATGTTTGTGATAGATTTTTAAGAAAGAATAGTCTCAATATATCCTATGCTATAGAGTAGTCAAGGTACAGTTCGCTTTGTGGAATGATGTCTTTTTATGCATCAGAATATTAATGCTGGGCAGTGGGGACAGAAGGAAAGCCCATCTTGAGAGGTATTTCTAACTTCCAGTTCTAGGGGACAGGTGCATTGCAGTAAGAAATACTGAATCTAGTTGAAACAGATGGTGACCTGTAGTTAGGTCTCTTTCTTTTAAAAGAAGAAATACAAGAAATAACAGTCATGCAGAATTTGATGTGTTCCAGTTGAATGCTAATTGTGACAGTTGCCTGTGGCTTTGTAACAGGGGTGGCTTTGTTTAGCTGTAAATGTCATGGCCAAGGGGGTCAAATACTATCCGAAGCTGCTGTGTGCAAACTGCCGTGCAGGCCAGCTATGTTAAAGCAGAGTTTGTTGTTTTGAGTGAATTTCGTCTTTGAGTTTTGTTTTTGAGTTTGAGCAAACGAAAAATCCCACCACAGAGCAAGCCCAAGGCTTAAGTGCTGAAAATGTGCAGATGCCTCTCTGCATATCTACCTTTTATCACACAGAGATGCTTCTCCACCCTTTGCTGTTGCTGTACATTATTTTTGGCTGTAGCGGCCCCAAACTTTTTGAACCATTGGACGAGCCAAGTGCTGGGACAACTCTTTTCTGCAGTTTCTAATTCTGGCTCTTAGCTTGCTGCCTAATTCATGAGATATTTTTTTGCTTTCTCCCTCTTAATTTTAGTCTTCTGCTCTCTTATTTTTTTTTCAGCTCCTTCTTAATGATATGTTAATATTTAGCCTTCTTTTTATCCCGGGCCCTTTAATTCATAGTAGTATTTTCTGTGACTTGCTGTCATAGAAACGAGGGCTTTAGAGGACCTTATGAGCTCGTGTAATCCATTTCACTACCTCAAGGAAAAAACTACTCCTCTGGCAGACGTCTGTCTCACCTATTTTTAAGAACCTCCAACGAAGCAGATTGCATGATCTCTCTGGGTGAGCAGCCTAAAATCTCGCCTGTTGCAGTTTAAGTCAGATTCCTTCACCAAAACGTCTCTGAAAACATATCCAGGAGAAAATTGTGTTGCCAATGCTCTAGTCTGTATTTTTACTTCTGGTGTCTGTTTTTAAACTTAACTTGACCCTTAGGACACTTGTAAATCAGTTCATTAGGCAGTTGCAAATCAGTTGATTTTAGTTCTATTTCATTATGTGGGCCATACAGGTTGCATTGCCTCAGTTGCCTCAGCTGAAACCTAAATTTGCTGCTGTGCTCGTGCCATGTTACGGCTGCAACCTCTTCAGACACTCTCTGCCCTGGAAGCACCCTCACAGTGAAAAGCTTGATTGTGTAGAAAAAGGCCCAACGATGTTGTGTTATTGTGACTGAAAACAGAAGCCTCCTCTTTGTTTCAGCTTCCAGTTTGGAGACACTGCTGTGGTTTGTAATCTCTTCCTGGGCTGGTCTGAGCTGGCACCTTCAGTTGTCCCCCTGCCTGTCCTGGTGTCTTCCCACCTGAATTAGGAGGATCCCTCCCTCCTGCTGATTTGCCTGTTGTTACATATATGAAAATTGCTTTTTCTCTGTGATTGGGAAAAGCAGCAGTTTTCTCTTGTTGGACCATATTTTTAAAAGACCTCTGCTTAAGTACAGCTTTTAAAACATTTTATTTTCTCGCTGCTGGGAAGCAATCTGCTCTTTTGTTTGAGAAGGATACCATAGGTAAAAAAATTTGCCTTGTAACTTGGATAGCACCGTAGCAAATAAGTTGGCGTTGCACATTTTCTGACTTGCAGGTACAAGCTTGGACCCAGGGAGCGTAGCCAGGAGGGGCTGGAAGGCAAAGCTGTGATGACATGTTCAGTATCCAGGTGGAGGGCCAAGAGGGCAGCTGCGCGGCGCTGGGTTGCATTCCAATGTGCTGATCCGTGGAACAGCGTTGGCATACACTTTGGAAGCTGCTGCTTGCTCTCCTGGCTGTAGGGAAGGGGCTGAGGTGATGGCAGGGAAGTAAGGGGTGAGTCTCTGCAGAATATTTTCATATGATTGTGGCCTATTCTGAACAGGCTGGACATTTGGAGCTTTGGCACTTCTTTCGGGTGTCCTTGTGTACGGTGCTGCCTCTGGTAGCTCCACAGTTAATAACTCCAGTGTGGGTTGTTAAGAATTTTTTTTTTTTGCCTCCTTGATTCCTGAACTGGTTAATTAAGTTGTAGGGAGGTTATATTTTTCTCACTACTTGGGGGCTTAATGGGGTGGAGACTTTGGAAACAGTTTAACAATTTCACATTTTATATGCTCTAATGAATTTCCCAGGATTTTGGAAGGGTTGTATCGAACTTTAGCATGGTAATTTCCACCATTTTATTTATGCTAAAATAGGTTAGTGGTGTATTAAGAGCCCCAAAGAGCCAACAGATTACAAATGAACTAATGAAGACATTGTTTCTCTTGGATAAAGGCTGTGACTCATGGTTGTAACTGTACTGAAGAACTAGAGACCGTGAGCTTCACCAGGACCACAGGCTGGCACTGGGGTTCCTCTTCCCTTCCTTTTTATTTCAAACCTGTATTTGATTTCAGGTGCAGAAAAAAGAGGTTTTGCAAGGACCAGAAACAACTCTGAATCTGCAAGAACTCCCCAGAACTTCGATAGGAAGAGGCAACTCTCTGAATCGCAGACAGAAACAATGAACAATTCAGACAGCAGAATAAATCCCAGACAACTGGGAACTCCCAGAGGTATTAAAGCAATGTGTGTACACGCTTCAGGAATAAGCTGCCTGGAAGCCTGTGCTTTAAAAGATGGGCTGGGATGAAAGCTATTGACTTTAAAAATGACTGCTGATTATTTGTAAAATATGATTATTCCAGGGTTTTCAGTGTTCTGAAGTTGGGTGCCAGTATTTCTAGGCAAACTCTTCTCAGAATTTCAACTTCGAATAAAAAACCTCTGTACAGATTCTGTTGAGATACACAGACATGTTTGGTGGGCAAAGTAACACGAGTTTTTGTTTGCAGGAGGATCCTATGCTGCTGTCCCAACATCAAGTGACAGAAAGAATCTAAATAAACCCACTCGAGGGAGGAAGAAGAGTATTTTTGAAGCCTACGTGTCAAAGGAAGATGTTTCAGCAGGACTGAAAAGGGGAGAGCTAATTCAGGTGCCTGAAATGTACAGTGTCCATGCTCTTGTAATAAGTCTGCAGAAATCACAGGCAGTTGTTGGAAATCAGCAGCAGTTGATGACAGGGATTTGATGTAGCACTTGTAGATGCCAGAGGAGGATATTTTTCTCTTTCTCAGGATGTTTTACAAGTGGGATGGAATCTTCTATATTCCTCTGAAGTAGTTTTTGTTTGATTGCATGTTCTGTAAAATTCCTGATCCACACTAGTGATAAATTGCAGATTTTTAGTTGAATAGTGTGCTGGCCATGGTGCTCATTACTGGGGAGACACTTCCTTTTACAAATGATGCTCAAAACAACAGCAGTTGCTGGTAGCCTCTGTCTGTGTCAGTAGAAGTAAAAACAAATGCCTGTAGCAAGATACCTCTTGCTGCGATTTCTCACAAAAATGTTTGTGCTTCTTTTTGGAGTAGCGAAACTGCAACCATCATTAGGCAGCAGTTATTTTCTAAAGAATGTGGGGATGGACCTGCTGTCCTGTCTGCTGGATAGAGGAGATTTACATGAAAGCTGGCAGGGCTGAGATGGAGGAGAGCATCCTTACACCACATTCATAGTAATCCTCAACATGGTGTGATGTTCTTCAGGACACACCTGGCATCCCAGTGAAATCAGACTGATGGAGAAGAAAGGCAGGTGGAAGTCAATGAGGGCATGATATCCATGCTGAGGCACTGTTTACCCAAACACACACAGGTCCATTGCCATTCAATTAGTGTTGTAGTGCTGGTGAGGTTGTGATACTTACTTTCATCAATACATTGGAGTGTCGAATGACATCACCTCAATTTTTGTTGGATTTTTTGTTATAAATGCATAATAATTCTTGTATATCATTATAATGGTATAATCTCTGGAAGTGTGATGAGAATTTTATATAGAAGACTGTCTGATTCCATCCTGAAGACCAATCTCATGCACTCTTAGCTTTGAGAGAAATCATATCCCTGCTGATGCTCAGCATGGTCCACTGGGCTACTTGGACCTTAGGCCAGTGCATTTTTAAAGACCATCACAGAAATCTGCAGTGGGAAGCAAATGGTGAGGGAGGAAGTGGGAACCTTTAGCTGTGACTTCCCTCATGGCTGCACTGGCATATGGCATCAGCTAAAGCTTCTGCCTTACCTTCAGGAGTGTTTTTGGCACCAGTTTTGCTAACACTGCCTGATAGCGTTAAGTGCAGCATGTGTAGATTGCCTATGAGGTCAAGTGCAGCTGCAGATGAAGCACATCAGGCTATGACTACTACCTGAGAATCCCATTGAAATGCTGAGTCCCCATGGACCTGTGATTGCATGATCCCTGGCAAAAGAATCCCTAATTCTTGTAAATGTGTAGTGTTTACTCCAGGTCATGTGCTGCGTAACTGGAAGACTCATACGTGCTTTCTTAGGCTCTGTTTTCGTTTCATCCAATTCCACATCTCAGGGAAACAATTGAGACTGTGGAAGCTGGATTTAATCATTCAGAGCTGAGTGTTAGATCATGGGCATCCCAGCTCAGTATTTCCCATATTCTGTTCATTCATCCTTATGATTTCATCAAGACCATTCATCACTGCAACCTCAACCAGGATAGGTGAGATCCTGAGAACAACTTTAGTGAATAGATGAATATTCAGTGGTTTTCTCTACAATGGCAGGAATGAACAAATCCCTGTTGTGTTAATCCCCAAAAGCAGGGCATTGTTCTGGCATGGTAACCTGCAAAAAGGCTCCACAAGAGCCTGTGGAAGGGGGAGGACAAACCTATTGGTCTGAATCTGATGGCCCTGAGGAAACTGGAGTGCTCCCAGGCAGAAGCATGCCTCTCTGAATATCCTGGAGCATCCTGGAAACACTGGATCTGCTTATATTTGGATGAGAATTTGAGCGCTCTGTTAGGGAGAAAAAAACCTGACCATAACGCTGAGATTCTTGCTGGACCTTGGCAATGCAGCTGTGCAGCAAAGTGCTCCCGAAAGCCCAACCCACAGAAACTGACCTGGAGATTGCTCAGATGACACACAGGTGCCATGAAGATTAGGCAGCCCTAGATCAGGAGGAGTGAAAAGTTATCTTTATGGGTGCTGACGTCTGTCAGTAACATTGATCTTAATGGCTTCTGGAACTGTATCTGACATATAAGTCATGTTTTGATAAATAGCACGAGAAGTGTGCCCTGCAGATTCCTGGATTCATTTAGTCATGCGACGTGTCCGGAAGTGTCCTTCCACAGGAAAAGGGATCTGAGTTCAGGCGCTTATGAATGCATAGAATTCCCACTTCCCTGCCCTTAAAACTGCAGGGAGCAAACAGCAGGCGTTTCGGGTTGCTTGGAATCACACCGGATGGCCTGAAGGCAAACAAGACTGAATAACTCCTGCGTCGTTCTGTGAGCGCACCATGGTGGTTATACACAACAGATGAAATCGGGCTGTGTATTAAAGAGCATTGACCCAAAGGACTCTAATCATCCTCTGAAGCATCAGCCAGAAACTCATGTCTGCTCCACGCCTCCAGCGTCTCCCAGACCCTCCCTGCAGGGCTGCTGGGGTCAGGCGGAGCAAACAGAGATGCAGAGCCTGCTTTGCTGTTAAAAGGGTGTTTTTCCTTGGAAAGCTGTTCTTTTGTGGATGTGAAAGCTGGGGTTTCTCTGATTTTCATGGATTGTTTTTTCAAAGGAAGCCTTGGTAGCAATCAGATACTTGTGAACCCTGAACTTTTTTTGGCGTTTTGTACATACAAACAAATCTAGGCATATGTGTTACAATAGTTGTTATAAACTGCTTGGTTTGGGATGCTTGAGTTTAGTCTGAGTATTGCTTGCCGTTGGTTTACCCGAGCAGCTTGAGAAATCATGACCCTTTTGTGTCTCACTGGGAAAGTTCAATAAGGTTAGAAACTTTATTGGCAAGAGCCTATGAAGCTGCCTTGAATCATCAGAAAATGTTTTAGAAACCTTCCTGCAGACCTTGTTCTTCCCTTTCATAACAAAGGCCCTAATGACAGAAAAACATTGATAAATATAGCAGCTATTATTTGCAAGCTATTGTAAAATAATACAACATTAGTGTGACATCATGAGACTCTGTAGCCAGATCCTCACCCCCTAATACACATATGAGAACAGTTGTTCATTACAGATGGGGAGAGTGACTGGTTCCAGATATGATATCACAGCGTGAAATGTACAACATTGTAAATAGGATTTTCATGGGCACAGATAATAGGGCCCATCTGCTTTCTAAGATAAATTTTGTGAGTTTCTTGCTTAAAGGAAAGAGCTGAAGTTTTTTAATGTTACTTGACGTAAGAATTCTAATGCTGATCATAATTAGGTAATGCATATAAAATGCAGATATACAGGCTGCACAATAAACGTGGTAACACCGTGCTTTTCTGTGTGTTTGCTGGAGCTGGGCATCCATGGGCACATTGCTGCTCTGGTGCCTTCTGGGCCATGGACACAAACCCTGATTTTTCATGTGCATGATTGGCATTTACACCTGACTGACTGACAACTGTCCCAAACTATTCAAGGGGATTGTGCAGAAGAAAACAGGGTATCCCCTTACCTGCTTAGTGCTAGTGGGTAGATCCTTATGGGAATTGACTCATTGTCAAACAGAGCAACAGTCACTTTCCGTTCTTTCCTTTCTCTCTGTAGCAGCTTCTGATGACTGATTCTGGGAAATAAGTGGAGGACAACCATTGAGCATTTTCCATCAGTGGGTGCCACTGCTAATAGAAACTAATGACAGCAAGTCAGCTCTCACTTTGCTTAAGCATAAAATACCTCAGGGTTTCTCTGCGTGGGTCATCTTTGTTTCCATGCTGTTGTCCTGGGTTATGTGTGCCATGGGGGTGAGTGTTCTTGTTAGTACAAGTTATGTGAGACATAAAATGAGATAGTGTAGCAACATACTCAAATAGTATCTAAAGAGTATGGAATATATGCTGTTGGTAATCTGGTATTCTGTATTTGCTGGTAAACTTTAGCAATAAGTGCAATGGAAAATCTTCGTAAATCTTCAAGGCAGCAAAACTTTCACATGTAATCGGCTCTGTTTTCCTATTGGCTGAGTGTTTCCCAGAATACATAAAAAATTATTTGCCACAGTAAAGTTTTAAAGAAGCAATTCCTGTGAGATGCTCCTATGATTGCTTAACACAGAAGTGCAAACAGATGGAATCTGTTCATGTAATAAATTGGCTAACATTACTTCAAATACACAAGTGGAGAAATTTCTAAAGTTTCTTCCCAGAGCAGAAGCTTGTTGGAAGGCAGATACCTAAGCTGTATTCCCATAAAATTCAAATGCTATCAGTTTGAACTGCAGTCACCTGAATCCTAATTTCCAGTATCCTTTTGGGATGCAAATGTGTAGTCTATAAGGCTTTGGTTGGCTCTGTCTTTCTCTTGGATGGACCTGAGTGCAAGCAGCAAAACTGGTTGGTTTACTTTGGAGGGTTGATATGAATTTGTTGCAGGTGACTTGGCCTTTAAGTTGGCAGATAACAAAGCAGAAATAGATAGACCATGGAATTTTCAAATGTATTTAAGATAGTTTGCCTTTAAGTATATTTAAACAGAATTTAATCCTTTAGACTTTAAATGTTTATTTTTGGAAAATCCTTTTAATTCTTTTTTGGAAATGTACTTTATTATCACAGAGTTACTGCTGCTGTCTGTTTGCAGGAACAGCCTAAGCAGCCAGAGCCCCATAAGAATGATACCTGCTGCCATGCAAGCTCAGCTTTTCTTTTCCTCTTTCCTTGTATCCTCCAAAATAAGCAAACCCAACATTCTCCTTTTCCAAGACAGAGCAAGCCAAATTGTTTCTATTATCCAGTTGTTAACGAAGTTGGTGGATGCTCAGCAGAAAATGTGTGAAAGGAGCTTGGATCCTCAGTTCACCTAGTAGCAGCAACAACTAATGATTCAACATCTCTTTGATGACAGACTGCAGTAGATCAGTTTAAGCCTATCATGAAACTGCCTTTTGGCTTGAAATTGCTTGGATGCTAAGTTGTCAAGACTTGAAATGTATAATGGAAATTTAGATGTATCTCTCATGTTTCACTGTAGATGTATTACCCACAGCTCTCTAATTTAACTGGTGTTAAATAAAATTAATAAGAGTCAGGCATAATCTTTCTCCTTCTTTTCTTTTTTTTAAGGGACCCTTGAGAATAAATCCTAAGAAGTACCATGAAGCCTTCATTCCATCTCCAGTAAGTGTAATTTTATAATGCTTTAAAGTTCATAAGTAAAGGTGCATTAAGATAGGAGTTATGCTGTGCACAGAAGGTCACTCAGAGGTGAATGAGTTGGAATAAATGAACACAATCTGGATTTTCTTTTATATCAAATATTCTCAACCAAATCTTGCTTTCTCATACCTCAAGGAAACACTTTGCTTGTGCTCAAGCTGGGGATACTGCAAGGTCCCACAGAGGCCAGCTGAAGTCAGGTTTGAGGACCACCAGATAGTGTAATCAGAAACCCCTGGTTTATGGCTGCAGAGGTTTTATAGATTTTCCACTGATTTAAGTTAATCTTCCCTAAACAAATATGCTCTCCATTTTCGATCTACTGCATGAGCTAATTTGAAAAGTCATTCCAGAAATAATATGCGTGATTCCTTTTCATGTGCCCGCTTTGGCACGGGCTGTATCTTGGTTGGCTTGGGATGTGCTTCTGCCACATGGGACTGGCTTGCACCTCTTCTCTCTTCTTTCCTTATTTTGACAGAAAAGAAGGACTCTTGCAATTTCAGGGCCTTCCAGTCGAGAAGGTGACCTCACAGCTGGCACAGCCAAAGCTTTTTATCTGGAACTGACTTGGTCAAAGTGTTGCTGTTAATGAGAGAGTTTTATATTGAAATGTTTTGTTGGTGTGGGGCTGAGAAGCCAGAGCCTTTCCTGAGACAGTGAAACACTGATTATGTTGTCCCTGCTACTGACAGCACTGTTGTTTTGGGGCTTGGACTGAAAGCCTTGAAATTCACGGTGTTTTTCAGTTCGTGTTGTCGATTTGGGGCAATGTTTTCGAGCTTTGTTAGAGGATGTTGGCATTACAGGGGTGGGAAAAGGTTGGGGCTGCACAGAATACACTGACATTAACTAGAGGAAGAAGTACAGAGCAGCTCTCTGGTACACCAGGAGGGAAGTGTGTAAGTGGAAGGAACTTTGATCCTTCCTTTGCCAGGTGTTGTTGTAGGTGTGGTAAGTGTAAGCTGTTAAATATATTCTCTGAATTTACAAAATGCAGGGTTAAAAGAGAAGTTCAGCTACTCTCATGAGTTACTTGGATGCGAGGCTTTACCCCTAATCGCCCCTCTGGTGTCCAGCTGTTGCCTTATCCCTGTTCTGTGTGTGCAGGAATGCATACATTAAGGAGGGCTAGCAGAGGTGGTTATCTCTAGCTGTCTTTCTACTTTTCTGCCCTTTATGGAGATGAATACCAGAACCAACACCTGGAGGAAGGTAACTCTGGCTTGTGTAGGCACAGTCATTTAAGAGAGATGCTTTGGGAAGCTTATCCTTTGTATAACATTATTTGCCATAATGGAGAGGTTGCAGCCTTGGTGTTCTGCAGCACTTCCATCATTGCCAGATGCTGCAAGAGCTGCAGCTGTGAAAAATCACCCTTTCTTTCCTGCTGTTGACGAGGGCACTGTACCCCTTTCACTTCAGCTATGACTTGGCCATGGCTTCATGGAGTTCAATGCAACAGCTGTTCACCTTCTGACACCAGAAGTCCCTGTGTGTTTCTTGCTGCACCTGTGCTCTGTCTGCTTGTCTTGTTGTTGCATGAAGAGCTGAGGGGAAGGCCCAGGGCTTTTTTCTTGAAGCTACCCAGAGAACAGACCCCAGGAATTTAAATCTCTGCCTTACATCTCCTGTGTTCCCTGCACAAGGTGGTGTGATTTGAAGTGTCAGTGTGAAGGATGGTGCTGCTGAGCATGAGTGACAGTGACTGGAGCTGTGCTGTGCTTGTGGGAGACACTTGCTGAGCACATGGAAGTACTGCAGATCTCTTGTCAGAGGGGGATAGGGAGCACTGCTGGAGATACTTGCAGAGAAAGCCCCCCTGGAGGGGGCTGCAGAAGTCTTGAGGCCATTGTGGCCAAGAGAGTAGATGCACCCCAGGGACAGCTAAGACTTTGCAAGTAATTGTGTTCTGTTGTCATTCAGTGCCATTTTAATTGCATTAGTAATCTGAAGTGTCAGCTGTGCAGAGGAAAAGTGGGACAAAACAAAAAAAAAGTGCACAAATTTTCTTGGAAGTGCGTAAGTTTACCCAACAGTTGTGAGCCTGAAGCTCAAGATATAGAGATGTTTCTTTTTGGAGGGAAAATCAAAACTGATGGCAACTTTCTGATTACAGCTTTATTGCAGATGTTGAAATTAGCTGCTGTAAAATAGATGTGCATGCACATATGTAAATTTGTGTGTACATATATATATATATGGTTTGGAAAGACAGTGTGTGGGTGCAATTAAAGATAAGACTCTTGCAGAGTGTGGAGATGCAGCTTTAACCGAATAGTGTGATACATCAGGCACCTTTACAGGGAGTGGAAGAAAACATCTTGTATTTTCACGGATAAAGGAGAAAAGGAAAAAAGTGTAGAGCAAATTATTGCCAGCCTGTGTCCTACAGCACAGAGCAGCTACAGGTACAGACAAAAAAACCCCCCTAACCCAAACCAGGAATTTGCTGAGAAAGTGACTTTGAACATTTCATTTTTATGTATATGACAGATTTAGGTAAAGAGTTGGAGCTGAAGGGAAAGGGTGGGGAGAAATAAGGAATAAGACCATGTGTAAAAAATCTGGCTTTTTGAAAAGAACGGTTTCCAATTTGAATTATGTTGGTCCAAGAGGCTTTGCAATTTTTCTGCATCTTGTCATGGGAGGCAGCTTTCACACAGCTGTTGAGCTGCTGCTGCTGCTTTTCTTTCTAAGAGTAATTTGGTCTCTTGGAGGACAGCCTTAGTTTCACATCATGGCAGGGTTCTTCCTTTTATTGTTTTGGTATCTAAGCAGACTAAGATACTTATGTGATATTTGGGCTTCATGTTTTCAGGTTATAAAAGAAGTTTTTCTTGGACATTGAGCATGCTGGTAGTTCTGGTTGGATTTATTCATGCGTATGAGACTCAGGAGTGTCTGAGAAACAGCTGAAGTTGTGATTAAGACTTTAAGTCTTGTGAGGCTGTTTTTTTCCTTGAAAGACAATGAAGTACTAATCTGAAGAAACTCAACCTCCTTTTTTGTACCTCAAAACTATGCAAAGATAACTCTCTTTAGAAAAACTATTTAAACTGGTCATATTGATACTAAATGCTCACATTGTTTGACATGTTCATTGCACTGTAAACAGACACATGGAATTTTTTGTATACTGAATTATGGGAAAGCAGAAATGAAAGCAGCAAGAGCATGGTCAATAATTATCAAAAGAAAAAAAAAAGACAAAACTGGCAATGCTTTAAAAACTAAAATCTTTGTGTTGGCATTTTCAGGAAACTTTGTTCACCCCATGAAGAAAATCTCGCAAACTAAATCTAGAGTAACCGAATGCCAGACATGTCTGAGGTGGATAATCATAGTGTGTGCAATTAGTAGAGGCTCTTGTGCAAGGATGCTAGCCCAGAATATTCAGAGAAGGTGTCCTGACATGTCTGTTACAGTAAAAGGTCTCTTGGCTTGCAGTTGGTATCTGTGGTTGTCATTATTTGGGATACCTTCTAACATTAGTTATGCCAAATACAGAATATATGGTGTTAACTCGTTTGAAAAACAAGAGACTGCATCCCTAACTACAGTCCAGACCACCTTCACAGAGTTTTGCTGATCCAGGAGATGCATGTTCCTGCTTTTCCAGCTCACCAGAAGAGCAGCTCTCACTTTGCAGAGACTGTCTTGTAAACAGTTCTGAACACTGGCTTTGAATGTTTGAGGTGGGAAATTAATGTGTCAAGAGCTGTGACAGCAGAAAACTCTCTACCTGTTCCCAAGAGTAACTGTAGAGGAACTGAGACAACACATTTGAGGGCTTGGCTCTGTTGTTGTGTAAATAGTGTGGAACTACTGTACTGGCACATCCATACCAAGGTGCTCATTTGCTGAAAGATCCTGTATGTTAAAGGGCATATGGTGAATCCGCTTTGTTCCTGTGCACGACTGCAGGGTGTTTGCCTCACCAGGGTGTGTGTCTTTCTTGATGGCAGTGTTTTAAACCTCATAACAGCCATGATTTAATATGTTTTGGTCTGGCACTTACTTTTCTTCCTCTTTGACTAGGATGGGAGTCGTGATATCTTTATTGATGGAGTGGTTGCTCGCAACAGAGCCCTGAACGGTGACATCGTGGTGGTGAAGCTGCTTCCCAGGGATCAGTGGAAGGTCAGTTCAGTATATTTTTGCTGTGATTTGAGAGAAAGAGCTTATTACAATTTTCATCACTAAACTTGTAGGGCCTGAGACGGAGAACAGAGAATTTCCTACAAATCAGATTAGCTAAATTGAGTTTGTGCTGCTGTTGATTAAAAGACTTTATCCATTACAATGTTTGGAAGAAGTGATACCTGAGGCGTTGAAACCTCATTCTTTGCATGGAATGGCCTTCATTATCACTGTATGGGAAGGTCTGATGGTGAGACTGGTTCCAAACACAGTTGTCAGAGGTGACTTTTGGTATCTGCTATTTGGCTGTCTTCATGCTGTGGTGTTTTGGATAGTACTGTGTAGGTGTTTGCAATTGCTCATGTATTTGACAAGTGTTATTCACAAAGCTTTAGTTATGATTAACTCTCTCTAATTTTTGGGTCCTCATGAAAAGCTTATCTTGTCACAGCTCCAGATTTTGTGGTAATGCCCTTCTTTATGTGAATGAAGCATGTGTGAAATGACTGGAGCTATACAGTGGGACAATTGCTTTTCATTTTCATGTCTGAGGATTTCACTAAGATCACTGTCTGGGTTTTTGTTTGTTGTTTTTTTTCTTTTTTTTTCCACTGATGAAACTTCTTTCCCTAATCAAACTTTGTCCTTTCAAATATCTGGATAATTTTATCTTGTTTGCAGATTTATCTTTAAACACTTCTATGCTAGGGCAGTTTTTGCTCCTTTCTCTAGTTGCTGGGAGATGGAAGCTACAGTTAGCAATTTTAAGATGGATTTTCGCATGTAAGCATGACAGAACCACCACAAATTGTTTTCCAAACATGGTTTTTGAACTCTTCTAGAGAGTTTAAAGACTGTTGTAGATCTTTTAGACAAAAGTAATAGTAAGGATGTTTCCAGCAGAGTGGGGACTGGTCTGGACTACTTTGGCCTGGTGCTTTTTACTCAGTCTAGCTACCTTCTCTACCTGTCTTTGTTTGAAGCTATGTGATTTTAGACTTGCAGATGCAAGGTGTTTAGTCTGGTCATTTGCTGAACCTTATACCTATCCTGTTAAATCTAATAACTACTGAGATGATGGTTTGACACACATTAGGACTTTTCTCTTCTTTTTAAGTATGCATAAAATGAGTGAATGACCTGAGTATTTATTGACGTAAGTACACGTATTTACATGTAAGTATAAAACTAAACCTAATACAAAAGGCAATCATAAGTGGGATCTAAGGTATTACAGGTATATCCATATACAAATAAAAGAGAGAGGTCTGCTGCTATCTCAGTAACCTCTGAGAACCAGTTTTGAGGGTCAAAGCAAAATTTCTTTGATAGCTATTCAAGACTTCAAGTCAGAGTTTACTAAAACTATGTTGATAACTATGTGTTTTGATCACCAAATCCATATATCTAATTATCTTTAAGTTATCTTTTGTATTAAACCATTTCATATAGATGGAAAAATTGAATAGTTTGGATGCTTAAATACTTTGCCAGGACCTGCCAGCACAAGGGCTTCTTTGTAGGCTTGATAGAGGTTGCCTGAGCTGGAAGTTTTGTCTCCAGTTTTCCATTTTCTGTCTCTAAACAAAGATAATGCCTCTCCCTCTCTCTTCTATTCTTATACCTTCATATGTTCAACAGTAATGATCTTTTATGAATACAAGAGGAAGGATTCAGAATGTTATCCCTGTCCTGGGAAAATGCATGAATAAACAGAACTGTTAGTGAAGTGGTATCTGACTGCAAGGAAGCCATTCAAAAGACTTGAATGTTTTGTAATATGATTATGATTCTTCTGTGGTGAATTTAACCTTGCCAAATGAAGTAGCTGGAACATGCCAGTCATGTTTTTCAGCCACATAGGTGCTGCCCTGTGTAGTCTCATTTTTTGTTTCTTGCCATCAGCAACTCAATCAGCGATGACATCCCTTTTCCCCTGCTCCCCAAATCTCCTGCTATGTGCTCATGTTTGTATTAGTTCTTTGGGAAAGGTGCCACTAAGTTGCAGTGAAAGATACTGCCTTCTGCCAAGTAATTCATACTGATTAATGATAAACTGTCGCAACCTATTTTAGGTTTTTCCGTTTGTTTAGTCTCATGCTGCTGCAAAGCTGCCACTTAGGTGTATTGAGGGTTTTCTCCTTCCCGTTGGGCCTTTGGAACAAGCTGAAGAGCTTCAGTTATTTCTCTGAAAAATGTAAATCAGATAAATGGTATAACTGATTCTCTCAGAGGAGGCTTTACAGGCTCTGTACATATTGGTTTGTTAGGATTGAGATGTGTGTGCTGATTATTTTTATGGTTCTCTATTCCCAACACATTACCATTGAGAAATGAGCTGGGTTTTTTTCTGTTGTACCACTTTCTTGCACAAGATAAGGCTGTTTCAGCAGTGTGTTGAGTCTGTGCCTTCTCAGTTTCCAGCACCCTGGATGGCATATGGATGCTCTGGGGGAAGATCTTCCCATTGCTAGTGCAGGTGGTTTCTTGGACCTTCTCCTCACAGTGTATTCCTGTGTTCCAGTAAAGACAAGACTTAGCTGGCACTTTGGTTCAGTTTATATGTGTAAATGGGAGGAAGAGTGAAAACCTGTGACTGGTAAGAAACTATGGATTTTGGATAGACAAACCTGTGTGTTTGCTTGAATTGCTGAGAAAACTAGGAGCTGCCCTGTCCCTGCTGAATTGGCCTGTGAGGGAAGAGCCACCGTTCTGGAGAGCAGTTTCTTCAGAGATATACTGGGTCCCACGGAGCTGTAATGATGATACCCTACATACAGGTATAAATGCCAGAGTGAAATGTAAGGGGATGGTGAAATACTCTGGATGTGTGGTTATACTTTATGTAATACCTTCTTGAGAGAGACAGCAATATTTTCTCTCTCCAGCCTTCTACTTCTTGGCTCAGTGGTGGGAAATTTATTAGGCTTGAATTTCTCAACATTGTGTCCTTCCCAGCATGTGCATCAATTGCTTGGATGAGCTACCGTGGTCCTCCCTGTGCTTATTCTGTCTGGTCTTAAAGCTCTGTTTGTTCACGCATCTGCTGGGAGAGCTGCGCGCTGTTCGGCGATGATCAGCTTGTCAGTTCATAATTCTCTGCTTACTATTAGTTCTGATCAAGAGCCAACAATTTCAGTGTGGCACCACAGACTTGAAGGAGAGACTTTTTGTCCCCGAAATTTGTTATCTTGCTTTCCTGAAGGAGGTGGCCATCAGCTTCCTGCCAGGCTTGAGTGGTGTGCGTTGCGGTGACCGCAGTCGGAGGCTGCGTTTCAGAAGTTCCTCTCCTGTCCTCTTGTGTTACATCTTGGGAATATTGAGGTGCTATGGTAACTTTCAAATATTTAGCTTTTGCAAAGTAAGGTATTTGACTTAGGCTGTTTTTCCAGGTACTTAACCTACTCTTAGCAAATGAAGTCAGAGTATCATTACAGTTAGCAAGACTGTTTCCTGACTTCAAGCTGTAGGTCTTCCCTGAGTCTGTGCCCTTATCTTCTGGAACAACATCACAGTAAAAGATAGCCAGTGACAGGATTTGCCTCAATCCTTGTCAATTACTCTAAAAAAGAAGAAAAATGATGCCTTATTTCTTGACTGATTTTCACTGCCTTAACTCCCACCTCTTATTATATTTTACAGAGTTATGCTTACATCAATTTCAGAAACTTCAATTATACAGTGGTATAATTACTGGAAGTCAAAGCAAATGTTGATATTATGATTACAGCAATATTTCGTAGGCTCATCAAGGAGGGAGGCAGTGTGTCAGTATAGAGGATAAACCTAACCTGTTTTTCCTCACAGCCTCTTTTTGCTCTTTTGCCGCCTGCTTAATTGCCAGACAGAATTTGTTTAATTTCAGGTATCTGTTTTGGTTTTTCTTGCAAGATGTAATTTCTTTGGTGGAAGGAAATAGCATAATAAGTCATTTGATATCACTTGGGGCTTGGATTCCTGGCCCAATCCCTGGTGCTTTTAGAGTAGTAGTTTATAACGTGGAATGTTTTTCATGACAACCGTCTCATGTATTGCACGCTACAGCTGAAATTTTAGTCTTAGTCTGAAAATAGTGCCCAGACAAGGACTTGGTGCTGCCCAAAACTTACAAAAAAGAATTTTGGGGTCTAACTCCCTATTGCTTGCTACAATATGCCAGTGAGGTCTCCAATTACGCATAAATATACTGTATATATAGATAAAAAAATTCCTGATTAACCTGCCAGTTTCTTAGAAATTAGTGCAAATCAGTGCCTGTTGTTGTTGTTGCCGTTGTTTTATGAATAATTTCCTTATCATCTTACTGTACTTCTTTGCACAATTTCCAGTTCTTTTGATCTTGACAGAAGGTCTCAAAGGCCAAGGATATCGAGCTCTTCATTATGTGCAGTGTGTGTTGCTGGATAATAGGATAATGGGCCCAACATTTTAGTCACAAAGTGTCCAACAGTGATAGAAATAGTAATGCTTCATAGCTCATGAAAGTACATGTTCTGTTCAACACTGAGCTGTCAGATGCAATACAATGCAGCAGGAGATCTTCAAGCTGCCTCTTCTGAGCCATACATCATAGATAAATATTTAAACACTTCTGTACAGAAGACATAAAGTACAATTCACTTTTCCCAGCTGTGACTGTTGTTGGCATAATTACAAACAAATGTGAAGAAGGAACAATTTGATTTAAGCAGTCATCACAAATATCACCACGTATAGTTTGAACAGAGCTACACATCCTGGCAAGTCACTGCCTCCCACTGTTGGTGAAAACCTATGAAGCATTAGTTGTCCAGAGGGGATGCTAGCTTTGGATTTGCTCTGCTGAATAATAATTCATTTCAACCAAATTCTTCTGAGAGTCAGTTTCTTCTCAAAATCTTGCAGCTAATGTAAGGATAACAGTAACTCAGGAGGAGATGAGGTTCTTAGAGGGTTATCACAGCAACACTGTTTGAGTCTAACAATCAAGAATGTTGTTTGGAAACATTACATTCATAATAATAAAAAAAAAAAGAGTTCTGGAGAAGTCATTATTGAAATAGTAAGTGTTCTGGCACACTAAAAACATTCAAGTGTAATTCATGATATTCAGGAGTAAAGTGGGAAGCCTAAGAAGCCAGCTAGGAAGATGTCCAGAAAAGCAGAGCTCTAACAAATCTGAAAGGTTGATGGATGCTATAAGGGAGGAAGGGCAGTTGTTTTGTTTTTTTGATTTGTTTTGCTGTAGGCTTTACAGTGAGGGCTGTAAGTTGATGGTCACACACAAGTGCGTGCATATCCCTCCCCATCTTGGCAAATCCCCAAACCACAAATTGGTGGAATCTGGAAAAGCTTCATTACATGCTAACTTTCTAATTGTGCCATTCTTTGGATGGCCACATGTTGTTCCACACTGCTGGGCCTGCTGGGCTTTCGCTGTGAGCTGGCATGGCTCCTCCCAGGCTTTGCTTAGCTGCAAACTGACTGGGTATGGAGTAGCAATGCAGTAGATTGGTAGCAGAAAAGCTGAGAGAGTAGGAAGTGCTGCACACTGGGACATATGTGGCATTGCATTTGCTTTCTTGCAGATGTCATTATCACATTTTGTTAATCAAATATCACTTGAAGTGAATCAACCGACATCTTAACACAGTCAGTTTTAATAGCAAGCACTGGCATGCTTTTTATGGTGTGTAATGATATAATTACTATAATGATTTGGATTCTGTGAGATTGCCATGACCCAGTGCTGCATTCAGCCCTTGCCTCCCCTGCATGTGGAAAACAAGGAGGCAGAAACACCAGCCTTTTGGATGTTGCAAGCAACCTTGCCTTCCTGAGAAGGGCCTTTCCTGCCTCTGTCCCTCTGATGGTAAAGCCAAAACCAGGATCCTGAATAATAAAATCACAACAAAGGTACAGTACAGAGTTTTTGAACAGAGTCTAATATTCTCTTTATTCTTCCTCCTTCTTTGCTGAGTAAGAGTGATATTAAAAGGCAAATTGTTTGGTTAAGTAGGAAGACAAACTTCTTTTTATTGACTGTCTGCATCCTGTCCTACCAGCGCAGACAGTCACGTTGCAGCTGTGGTTTGGCTGCACAGGCACAGAATAAGATAAAAAACTTTACTCTTAGGTGAACAATTAAACATTAAATAATCATTCATGACATGTAGGATTGTTACATCCCCAGTGCAATAATAGCAGATGAGGGTGAGTTCAGGCTGTGTGAGATACTGATAAATTTCAGTGTGTGTTGCTCAAAGAGCTTCATCTTGCATTGAGGGAGTGCTCTTGGGGCATCTGATCTTACTTTAGAAGAGGAGGCAAGCCAACATTTAATACCTGATGTCTGCTTCTGCTCACTACTTTATTCTTGGTCACATAATAATCTAGTACAGCAAATTGTTTCCTTTAACAACTAACTTTTCTTCAAGTGATTGTTTTAAACTCTGTTCTTCCAAGTCTTCTGTAAATATGCACACATCACAGTAGATTATTCTTAATCCAATCTCTTATATAACCACTATCATTTTGGACTTTTCTTAGTTCTTGGCTCCTGTGGAATTAGTATTTCTTAGAACTGTTTGTTTTTTGCCAGAGTGGAGACTTATTTGGTGATATCACATGAGTATTTGGAACCTGCACCTTCTAAGAGTCAGGATACCTGTTGTTGTGATGGGATTGGTTTTTAGAAGGTCATGCACATTAAACTCACTTAACTTTTTGTAAATGCTTTCCTGAGAGACTGTCCAGGTTTTTGCAGTCTGAGTTTCTTTCTGATCTGCATAATTAGGAATAAGTTTAAATCAATTGTACTGATACTAAAATTCTCATCTGGCCTAAACTTGGTACAGTGAATGTCATACTCTGTTTTTTTTAAGGAGACTATATTCCTAATTTAGCTTGATAGCTGGTGAAATGAAGAGCTGCTACAACACTAAAAATCTGATGATCTTTAAGTCCTGAGGTGATGTGGTTTTGGATTGTATCCCTAAGTTCTGAAGAATAGGAAAAGTGCTACATATCTATTTGCATGTTTGCTCTTGTTATTGGCTGTCAGAAAACCAGCAATTGGCTGCAGTATTTACATGTGGTCAGAGCTACTGAGGTTGGCTCATTAACTCTTCACCCTTGTTTCCTTAACTCATGTTTGTTTTTCTTAAGGCCATAAATCAGAGGGACAAGGAATCTAAAATAGAGGTGATTTATGTAAATGAAGAATTGGGGCAGCTGGAGGAGTGACAAGGATTTTTCTACAATGGGTTCTTTAGGATAGGATGTGGGACCTCATTTATAACCACGTGGTTCTTGGTGATAAGAAGGATATTTGTCATCAGGGATGGAATGCATTAAATTTGTTGTTGGTAATTTGTAATCATCTAAGATAAAGGTGTTTGCAGTCTGACAGCAGGTAGATTTTGTGTCAGCATGCTGCTTCTTCAGAGAGCTGAAATGGTTGTGCCTTCTCCCAGACACTGTTCCTGTGTCTTCCTCCAGATGAGGCAAAGTGCAGCCAGGTTGAGATCTCCTGGCCTCCCACTCTCTCCTGGCCTGGCTTTGTGATGTTACTTGCTATGAGGGGGATCCCTTCTCCTCAGATTTCTGAGGCTTCTATTCTAACTGCCGTGCACATCACAAGAACTGGGAATGAGTCTGGTCTTGGTGCACTATCATGCAGTGGTGGTCAGTGACTTACGTGCATCAATAGCAGTTTTCTTAACACTGCTAACACAGGAATTCTTTCTTGCTTGCTATTTGGTATTGTCCTTCAATATACAAATCAATGTCCTGAAACCTGTAGCTGTGACAGTCTCTCTGTTTCTGCAGCATCTTGAAGAATTGCAACTGATACTGTGAATCAAGATTCTTATTTGCAAAGTGCCAATCAAAACACTGAAAGAGAAATTAAACTTCCTCCTGATCATCTTTTTCCACAAATTCCTCACAGCTTCAGTAGCTGTGGACATGACATCACTCCTCAGCATGTGCTCGCTGACAAGACATCTGGTGTGGGTTTTTGTAGGTCCCAGGTTCTACCTGCACTTTCCAGTTTTTATCCCAGTCTTAACTACCTGGAGGCTCTTTAAAAAGTGTTGGTAATGATCTAAGAAAATACTGCAAGGCAAAGCTGATCTACCAGCTCTGCTGAAAAAGGCAGAGTTTCCTTACTTTCTCTATATTATTATTTCTTTCTCATTGTTGGTTTATTTTTCTGTGTTCTGTCCTATCAGGCAATATCTGCTTCGTGAAAGTAGGTCTGTGTTGCTTATGAGTTTCCAGTATGCTATTGATTCATCTATCCTCAACTGTGTCACCTCCTGGGGTTGAAGCATTTCTTTGTTTTTAGCTTTGTCTAAATTGTTTTGAAACAGAGAGCAGTGCCAAAACACATACTTTTAATTGAGCAGCTTTGGAAGTGTGAAAATGAAGACTTGGCATGATCTAATTAGTGCTTGTGTATTTTGGTCGCAAAAAGTGACTGGTGAAGAATTCCCCAGACACGTTCTCTGTTCTGTCTGAAAAAAATCCTGCTTAAAGTTGTATATCCTGCTTAGTTCTTGTTGGTGCTTGGAAGTCCTGACTGTAATGCTTTCACTAATTAGCTGCCAGGATGTCTTTTCTTCTCAGTCTCCTTGCTTTTGGCTTGTTTGTTGGAATGAGCACTGGCTACTTTTGCTGGCAAGCTCTATAGAAGCTGGCATCTCTGTTCTTGTGATCTCTTTAAATCCCTCATGGTGTAATGTTTGCCAGGTTGGTGCTGTCTGGGGAAAGTCCAAAGGACTTGTGTGAAGTGGAAGGAATATTTCAGCAGCTTCTCTTTCTTCCTGACCTAATGACGGTTAAGGGTGTGGGGAGTTCTGGTAAAAGTCTCAAGGACAGTAGCTAGGTAACTCACCTCAGTGCCCTCCTTGAATTTTTTTGCAGTAAAGTAAATTTCCTCCAGGTTTTATCACCCCTTTTGATGTCAGATTGCCTAGGTTGGTTTTTTTTTTCTGTGAAGATCAGGTTTGCAGCTGAAGCCTCTTGCAGTAACTACAGCTGCTGTGATGATCTGGCTTAGGTTTGGACTTGTAGCTCTTCTCCCTTTGGTGCGAGTTTGGGAGCTTATCCCTTGACAAGCATCCTCTCTAAAGGGTCTGTGAACAACAGATCTGGGCATAGCCCAGCTGTGTCTGACAATCCTGTGGGACCAATGTCCTGCACAGCCCGACTGCCTTGGAAGCAGCTTGCTGCCCATTTGAACAGTCTCTTTCTTGCCTTGACCTTTAGGCTCATGCTCTAGCAGAGCAGTCTGGCAACTGCAAAGCTTTGCAATGCCTTTCCTTTCAGTCTTTGTCTTGCAGCTGTCCCTTAAATGTACAACTGGCTTGCTGGTGTTAGAGAGGCAGCTTCCTTGCAGTATTTCCATATTAGAGCAGCATCCAGAGGGAATGTCCCAGCGCTCCTTTCTGGTGACTGTGCTTGGCTGTGTCACCTGGCTGGGAGCAGAGTTGCTGCCTCCTGGACAGAGAGCTGTGCAGCATCACCACTGGAGGAGAATAAAGGGCTTTAGTTTATTTTTCCAGCTGAGCAGGGAGCTGGTGCCATGAGTGAGTGCTGTGTTGGCAAGACATCTGGTGCCTGAGCTCCTCTTCAGGTCTGTGTTGTACCATATAGACATACCCAAGGTTAATGGATGGCCATTAGTTTAATCTAGTTTAATTTCACAGCTGTGCTTCATGCATAGTCTGAGCAGTATTTTGACAGGAGGGCATTACTTTATCTACTCTTCCTGGTTCCCCCCCCCCCAAAAAAAAGAAAATCCTGAAGATCTCTCTAAAATGCTTTATTCCTTTTCTTCTCTGCACAGTTGTTGAGCTGTGGATGTAATAAGTTAATCAGCAGAGATTCATGTCTTGGAAACTTAGTTTACCTTTTTATCTAATGCTTTATCACTAATGCATGGAAACGTTTCCTGGCAGGATATGCATTGTTAAAATTCATTTGTAGGAACTCAAAAAAAAGCATAGAAGCGGATGGCTCCCCTTCTGTAAGGTTCAAAAGTTTTGAAGCAGAAAAGGAAAATGCTCTTCATGGTACCTGACATCAGTCCCACTATCCTACTTTCCCATGGGGTGACTCCTATCAGTGCTGATATAACGGAGCCCAAAGTCTAGGTGTGGTGGCAGCCGTGGCTGTCAAGTAAAGGAAAAGCTGGGAGGGGAAGGCTGGCCTTGTCAGGGCAGTGTCTCCAGCTACACAGGAATTTCCTATGAGCTGATTGAGACCTTGGGCAGACTTTTTGCTAACAAAACCACTACCACATATCAAAATGATCTTTTATTTTTCCCGCCATTGTCTTTTTGGCAGTGAAGGAGTCAGCATTATCCAGTGGTCAGTTATCCAGCTGTCTGGCCTCTGTACCAGCAAAGCCACTCAAGAAGGTTAACAGCACTGGTTTTTTGGGAATGAGTGGCACATCATTGCAGCAGCCAACTTCAGTGACATGGGAATGGTCCTGGGGCCTGAGGCTTGTCTTTGAGCAATTAGTTGCTATGATCACAAATAAACGGATAGACTGTGCTTCAGAGCTCCAGTTCCCAAGCACTGATTTCTGTTAAGTGCTTTGTGAAAGAAAGGAAAAAATAATCAAAAAATAATCTGCAGTTAAATTAATCTCCTCTAACAATGTCTAATGCATTCTGAGGACCGGTGCTTGAGGGAAGGGCGTTGTACAAAATGACAGACAGCAAAATATACATAACTCTTTGTGCAGGGTTTTGAGGTATTAGGAAATAGAGCTCCCAACACTGGCACATCACCCTCTGATTAAACACTGTGGTTTCACCAGCTCAGGATTGATTACTTTAGAAAGCACTAAGTATTTGTCAAATACTCTTCTTTTCGGATATTTGACATCCGGATCCTTGACTTGCCTCAACACCTCTACTTCTCAGCAGGCTGGGTGTGCTTCCTCCTACCCCTCCTCCTGGCCCCAGTGCCATGCCCTGCACTGTGCCTCAGTCTTAAATTCTTGCATAAAAGTAGCTGGTTGCACAGATTGATCCATGTTGCTTGGGTGAGGTGAGGGACCAGGATGAGAGAAAATACTTGCCCCTGATAAGCAGCTCTGTGCCCTTGAATCTGTTAAAGAAAAAACCTCTTCCCCTTTGCAGATGTGAGGAGGGTGTAGCATGGTTTCTATGTCTTATAGCAAGATGCCCCAGGAAATGCTCTTTGTTTAAACTCTGTTGACCATTTCTAGTGTAAAATGTTTTTCCAGCTGAATTTATAGCTGGATGTACTGTACATTATAGGGTTATGTTACTAAAAAACAAACGATGAAAAACATCAACATTATATTTAAAATTTGCCACAGGTGTTTCTTTTTAGTTGCTGCCACCTCTTAAAAATTTTCAGATCTGTTTTTCAGGGTTAGTCAGAACAGCATTGGAATGAATATCTTCCTGCCTTTGTTGCATCCCCTCAGCTCTGAAATGAAAAGTGGTGTGGTCTTAGCAAAATTGCTGTTCTTCCCCAAGATATGCCAAGGGAAGTTGCTTTATTTCTTTACAGGAATACATAACCTTTTCTTCACAATAAAAAATACGCCCTCCCAAGCATTAATTGGTTTTGATCCATGGTTGTGAAAAAATTTCTACCCCAAAATTGTCAAATTTTTTTTCAGCACGGTTTCTCTGATATTCTCACTATGCAGAAATACAAAACAAATGAGTGAGCTATTTGTGTATCATTGATAATTGAAAATGAATGTAGACAGATTATTTTTTAAAATTTTTGCTGAACAATGTTTAAATCATGCCTTAATGCAGTACGCGTTACAGGATATTTATGTTTGTGTTAACACTAGTTAAAGCTGAGGTTAGTCAACCTTTCTGTGTTACAAGATTAGAGAAGCAAGTGCAGGTCTACAGTAAACCTTGTTTGGGGCAGAAAACTGAGCTAAGAGGTTTGTTTTGAAGTCAGTGTTTTATGGACAAAGTTTGGTAAGTCTACTCTGTGATTTTTCTCAAATTAAAGTAAAATGCTGTGTGTTGAAATGGTTTCATTTCATCATGTTGTACCTGGTGAAGGACTTACCTAAAGAATTTTCTCTTACTATGAGACTATGAGCTGGTGACTGCAGTGACTGGTGACTGGAATCTTGACACGTGTACTTCCACTTGTCTATGAGGGGAGAAAAAGAAAAGGAAATACTCATATCTTTAGGATGTATTTAAACTTTCAGGGGTTGCTTTGGAAAAGTTAATGTTCATTAGAGGTGGATGCCTTTAGGATCTACTAAGTCATACAAATGCACGTGACAGTGTTGATATGATAGATGAGCATGTGAGGTCAGTGATGGGGAAACTTCATCCTGAGCAGTTTGTTGGCATATTAGATGGGAATGAGCCACTCCCTGTGGAGGTCAAGAGTACACTGGTATTTGTGTGGCAATTTTTGACTGTTCCAAGAAAACAATAGTGGTTTAAATTCCTAAACAATGCATAATTACATTAACTGAAACTTGCAAGGTTTCGAGCTCATATGCTGTACTAACTTACACTACTAAAAATTCAGTGTTTTACCATTAAACAGACTACTTTTCGTATTGGGAGGACTATAGCTTGTTTCACACTACCTCACTTGCAAAATCCGTATGTTTTATATGACTTGTTGCATATATACAGGTGAGAAATTTCTATAGTGAGACTGTATTAATTTACTTTAACCCCTAAATTCAAAGCACCATAGCAGCTTTGTGTTTTTCTTTTAGGTCAGATCTCAGTGCTTCTAGGGCTCATGGATCCTGGCTCATTGTTGAATACTCTTGGTATTCAAGCTGTTAAGTTTTGAAGCTGTTAAATGCCTGAGTTGCATCTTTCAGTTACAAATTCATGGCTTTCTTCGGTGTCATTTGTAGTGTAATTTGGTGGGAGCAGCTCATAAAGTCATGATGAGAGAATAGAATAAGAGGCACACAGTTGAATGGTGTGAGAAGTGAAACTGGTTTTCATCCAGCTTTTGAAGTATTGGCTTTATTTTTAACAAGCCTAAACTAAAGGTTTGATAAATTTGGGGTGTATGGATTGTGTTAGGCAAATAAAATAATATTCTGTTAAGAAATTGTGAAAGGCATTCAAACCCAGAGCTTGGGTAGAAGATTTTAATTGTACTCCAAGGACTCTGCAAGGTGCAGTGAAAAAACTGGGAGGTTTTAAGGCAACTTTACAGTGTGGTCAAATTAGAAGGAAAATTATTAGTTAAGAACTGAGAACTTGCTTGGTTCTATTTTGGTGTAATGCTGTTAATATTTTACAAGGGAGCATGTTTGATCATGCACTTGGTGTGAAGTTTGTGTTGCCAGTAGCCTTTGTTCTGCAGATGCTTCTCTCAGGGAGGGTTTGAATGTTTGAATCCTTAGGGGAAGGATGCCTTTGGTGGAGGTGCCTGGCCGTGTCTGCTCATGGCTGGCAGCACAGGTGATTGTTGTGGGGTGGGATCCGATCCCTCCCTGGAGCTGGAAGACTTGGTGTGAACTGGTGGGTTATCGATAACCTTTTGTATGTTTAACGAGACAAATCCTTCCGTTCAATTGTTTCGCTGTGAGCAAACGCTTATCTCCGGATGATTTTGTGTACCTTGTGTGCTTTTTAATTTGTTTTGGATCAGGGACTGTAAAAGCTGGTGTGTGGAAGGGGGTGTTACAGGGATGGAGCAAGTATTCCCCAGCTTGTTAGAGTTGCGTGAGCACAAGAAATGCAGTTGCCCCCAATGTCTGACATGCAACTTCCTCGTGTCATTTGAGTGACATGAGTGCTGTGTAATTGGCAGTAGGCGTTATAAGGTACTTTATTCCACAGTCTGTGGGCAAGGATGGGTGGACTGAGGTGGGAGTGCGTGTTTCAACCTTCACAGTGCCAATCTCCACCCCTCTGTGACTTCTTTCACTTACTTTGTCTCTGCACATCCTCCATCCCTCAGTGCCATGGCCCAGTGTGGCCAAACTGTGGAGGTGGAAGTGGTAACTTGGATCCTAAATGGAGCAGTGGGATTTCAGTTTGGATGCTCAGCAGCCTGAGGACAAACTGCTGTGTGAAGGTTTCTTTTCCTGATAATGATGTTATGGCACAGTTGTAGCAGGGTACATGGTAAACCAGCAAATTAGCTTCAAGGGTCAACAGGTATTTCAAAACAAGGCAGGGACTTTAAGGAGGTTTTAAGCAACAAGGAAGTGGCAGACTTAATGTTTTACTTGAGAGGGCATTAACTTGCTTTTCACGTGTCCTAAGTTCTTAAGACAATGTAGGTGCTTTGGGTACTGATAGTCTTAGACATGGTACCTGTCATCGATTGGTAGAATGGGAGCAGGCAAGTGTGAAGTTGGCCATCTTAAAGCTAACAAATGTTTTGTTTCTCACTTTTGCTGGTGAGAAAGCAAATGAAAGGGGGTTCCTAAAGCTGTGGACTGCCTGGATAGGCTCTGAGATTTTGCCCATCTTCCTTTTCTGTTTTATCAGCTAAGATGAATGGTGAGTCAGTGTAGGCTGTATGGTGTATTTCATTATTGGAGAGCTGTCAGAAGAGTTGGTTAATAACCCAGAGCATTTGGATTCAATGTGATAAAACTAATCATAACAAAGTACTTCAGTGCCTAACTTGAAGCTGTGAAAAGAATCCTGTTATCTTAAAAGTATGTGTATATGAAAGGGCTAATTTTTTCTTTCTTAACAAGATAAACATAAACTCATTGGTGAGTTGCAGAGCAGCAGTACTGTTTCCAGAGGCTGCTTTCCAAGCTTCCCTGAGATGAAGTGAAACTGAGATTTAGTGCTGTCACTTGCGGAGTTTCAAGAATATACTTCTGAAGACCTTTTAAGTTACATGGGGGAAGTTGTTATGGAATCAGCTTATTAAATTTATATCTAAATAGTTGTAATGAATATAAATTTACTTTCTTCATTTTTTGGAACAGCCTGCCTTTTTTGCTGGGTGCTTTTTTCCTTTTGTCAAGTTGCTTAAACAATTTATTATTACCACATTTACTGTATTACCGTTTAGCTTCTTAAATATTATTCAAATAACTACTTCTAGGTAACAAAAATTATTAAATGTCATCCCATACTTACTTTTACCCAGAGGGAAAGACTGAACAATTGAAGATTGCTTTGAGTTCATTTGATTTGTATGAAGCAGCTTTGAATTTCCTGGGCTTGTTTAATGAACATACTGAAAGCGGTGTAGCTGCCTGTCTCAGATCCAATAATTGCACACAATGTACTGCAGGGGAGAGATAGTCTTTTCCTTTCTGGTTAAAAGGACTAGCAATCTGTTGTTGTTGGTGATGAATGTTTGCAGGTAGCACAGTCCAGATTTAGCATTTGAGCTGGCTTCCTTGTAAAGATTTGGTTTGATTTCCTTGTTCTGTAATTTCCAGTGCTCAAGTGAGAGTTCTTCTTGGATGACTAACACATTTTGGTGCTGGTTAAGGCACTTTTGAAAACCCTGTGTTTTTCATATATTAAATATTTTAATAATGGCATAAGCAGGTGTCAAGGCTAGTTCACAGTCATATGTTTTTGAGCCGTGCTTTTTGAATTTTGCGATTCTCTAGATTTATTTTGTAAGAGTATTGAATGGGCTTAACACTTGATGGTGTTCTGCTTCACCACGTGGCCCATTAGCACCTTGGCTCTGTACCTTTTTAATGTAATGAAGTGCATAATTTTTCTTGTATTCCTGCATTTTGTGTTTCAGTCTTTGCTGCATGTTTAAGAGAATTGGAAGTGGAATTGGAAGTGTGTTCAGAATATTTAAGGGATGTATTGCTAAAGGTGAATCCTGATGCTTTCTCTTTGAGGTACAGCTAACTCTTCTGGGCAGTGGTGTAGGAAGCTCATCATTGCTTTTGCACAGCCTGTGAGATGCAGTTTGCTGCAGTGTGCAGCCATCCATTTCCTACTGGCACACAGAAGGTATCCTGAGGCAGAGGGGAGAACTCAGGATCCTAAGTTGTAGGATAGAATCTGTCAGTGGGAATATTTGGCTGTTGTGTGACTGAGCTGCTCATGTGTAGTGGTGGGCTTCATCAGGCTAAACCAAGAGACATAATTGACAAAACTGAATATAAATCCTGTATTACTAATATCTGGGAATGGCCAAGCTGTTAAGACTTGGAAGCATGATTCAAAGATTTGCCAAGTTAGCCTGTGATGGTCACTAAGAGAAGAGTTTGCCCAGGAGAAGTGAGTTGTAAAGTAATTCAAGACTTTCTAAAAAAAACCCACCTCTTGTGCAATCAGAGTTTAAAGACCAAGGTGATAGCTTTATGCTGCCATCGTCAGTGTTTAAATCCCCATTATTTTTTTATTTGCACCTGTTTTTACTGATCTCATAATTGGCCATTGTTACAGAATGCATGTGGAATTTGGTTGAGAGACCAATTTTTCTTTTCTTTCTGGATGGAATACTAACTACCTATTGCAATAAAGTTTCTGTACTTGTGATTATGGGCACTGTCAGTGTTTCCATTATAAATTTCTGGATTTTTTTTTAAAGGAGCTTAAAACTAAGTTGTAAAAATTTGTTCTTGGCAGAGAACTTGTGTACAACATCTCAGCTCAAGTAAGACTTTTTGATGAATTTTGAGAGAGAGAAGGAAAACCTGAACTGCTTTGTAAGTTGAGGTTACACAGGTGAAATATACTGAAATGTCTTGTTAACGAAACTCAGCTTCTAAGGAAGTAGCACAACAGAAACCCCCAATGTTAGTCCCATGTCCTGCATTATGTTTTAGATTGAGTTATAACAATTGAGTGTAACTTTTGATTCTTTCTGTGGAAAAGCTTTTGACAAAACAGCATTCATTGCTGGGCAGGAAAAACAGACCAGAAGGGACCTGGCATTAAGAAGCAGGGAGCTCTGTAGTGGCCAGCCCTTCCCACCACTGGGAAAGGCTTTTTTAGGGTGATGTTAAATCTATTTCTGAAGGAAAACAGTAAAAATATGCCATTCCAATTTACTCCATTTTTCAGTGCTGCAGGAGATGCTCTGAGACCATGTTCAATGAATGTATATTTTCACTGGATTAAATAAACCTGAATATTGACGTCATGAAAATAAACTGAGGAGCCTGGTGGTGGATGTTGATGTGTTTTACTCTTCTCATAAACACTGCTTCAAAATTTAATGAAGCGTGCCATGTTGCTAAAGGTAAATGCAAACAAACTGAGCTATAGACTTTGCTTGAGGTGCTGCTGTTTAATGAGATTCGTCACCGAGTAATGTGAGCAGATCCTGGTGACGCAAATGCCAGCAGTCATTCCCTGCCCCATTTCAGGAGGAAACCTGGTGATACTGATTGTTTTCACTGGAAGAAGAAAAAACACTGCAGCAATATAAGTCCTCAGCAAAATGTTGAGCATCACTCATCTTTACTATGCCTTGAGATCCTAGTTCACTTTAACTTCCATTAAGATGGGCTCCCTGCAAATGCAATCTTTGTGTCACCTTGTGCTCCTCTAGTCCCCTTTGTTAATGTGCTTTGTCTTTAACAGAAGCTTCCTAAAAGTTCTGTTGAGCATCCACAATGTTGTGTATGGTTTGGTGCAGCACTCAGCATTGTGTGCCTGGTTCTGACTGGGGCAACTGAGCACAACTGAAAAACAACCCTGGGAAGGGTGCATTTTATCAGAGATAGGATGAGGGGGTGTGGAACCTGTGCCTTTGGTAGCTGTTTTTGTGCCTTCCAGCAGAAATAGGCAGACATACTAATTCCCTGGAGACAGATCAGTGATGATGCTCTTGTGCCTTTCCTTCTAAAATGTCTTCTGTTGTGGCAGGTTTTGTACTCACTTTTAAAAACAGATCAGTTTTTTGGTACCATTGCTATTGTATGTTTATCAGTGATGATGCATAATAAGAAAAAATCACACAGAAAAGTTCTGGAGAACACCTTGGTGAACTAGTTTTGCTGCTGGAGACAAGTTCAGTGAATAAATTTTTATGAAAACTGGAGGGTTTTTTATTATAATAGACAATTATATAAATATTTTGGAGTCAGATAATTTGGTTTTAAACTAGTTATAATTTTGGTTTTAAATGTTTTGTCCAAAGTATGAACTAATTTTGGAAAGGCATGGATAACCAAATAGTCAAAAATTCTTATTAGTAAGTGCCTGAAAATGATGACGAGATAGCTATGCTATGGTTATAACTGTGGAGTCATTCATGATTTTGCTTCTGTTTTGCTGTTCTAATGATATTTCCAGGTGTGATACAACTGAATGATGTCTCAGGTCATCTTTAAATAGGAATTCAGTAATTGCTCTGTTTAGTGATGAGCCTGTTAGCTTTGTGTGTGGAAATAAGAATAATTTCTTTATCCCAACAACATAGAAAATAATTGGTGTTTTGTTTTTAGAGCTGTGTGACATTTGTTTCTATTCTGTCTTGATTTCAAGCAGCAGCTGTAAATAAACTAATGCTGGTCTTTAATTATGTGAGTTCCTGCTGTGAAATCTGGGGTTCTGAAACCCTGAACATGGTCTGAAACCCTGTTAAGCCTTGGTTCCCTGGGTGGGAAGAAGAGAGAAAGCTTCCCTGTGTTTGTAGAAACGTAACTGATGTGTTATTGTTTCTGATAAGACCTCAAGAGTGAAGTAATGCCTTGAGGTATTTGAAAACATTAATCTTCACCTGTGCATGTAAACCAAAAATCATCCCCATTTTCTGAGTGGGGAAATACACCCTCACTTTTTCCTGGGACGCCTGCCTTCCCCAACTGCCTAATGTGTGGGGTTTTGGCATGCTCTTCTCTAGTAGCTATGGAGCAGAGTGACCTAAAATACTTAATAAATACTTAATATGTCAGAATTGTTCAGATGTTTGTGTTTGTTGCCTTACCACATGTGCATGCTTTGCTATTTTCAGCCTTCTTTTCACACTTGGACTTTACCTTGCCAGCTGTGAAATTCAGGTGTAACATCTTCAGGACAGTGTGCAGGTCTGCCTAGCACAGTGTCAAGTGCTGCAAACTGGGCAATTTGGCTTGAGTGAGTTTGCAAAAGTTGTGGGCAACTGAGAGCAGGATTATTTACCTTGAGCAGGATTACTGTCCTTATGTACTTCTTAAGGACTTGTTGAAAGTCTAAGATTGATATGGAAGCCTGGGGGTTCCTGCCAGTAATAGTGATTTAACATGAAATCAGTCCCACCTGCACTTTCTAACTAGGCATTGAAGGACTCATTGCCCAAATAAATGGACTTGTAGCAGTTTTAGCTCACAGATGAGCCTTCCCAGTTTGAAAACCCAGCCTGTGTATTTGCAGGAATCTTTGAGCAAAACTGTGCTGTTGTCATCTCCTTCTCTTCCACAGTTCCTTGGTGCTCTGTGTTGCAGTGAGATTCTGTCCAGGGTCAGAAGTTGCTGATACCAAGTGAAGGAGTACATTTGCCTCACAGCTTGTCTTCAGAAACAACTTTAAAGTGACACAGAAACTGCTGAGGGTCTCAACAGCTGAGGAAGCTGTTCTCTTTTAGTCTCCAGTGAATCATCTGTTTTTCTTTCCCTCCACTTACCATGCTTACAGGGCTTATCTCCTGCAGTTCCTTTCGTCTGCGGGTGGTCCTCTCCAGCCTGGCTGCCCCTGTTCTACCACAGCTTCCCCTGAGCACGAATCTTTTCCAGCCTGTCCTGGGGTGGTGGGAAGGGTACTGGATTCATTGTGGTCTTGGCATGCATGACTGTAAGTGGCAGCAGTACAGCATGGCAAAACACAGGTATAGTTGTGGCTCTGTCCATTTCCTAGAGGATGGAGCTGCTCTTAGTTAGAACCACTCTGTCAGATGGTACCTGCTGGCTCCTGCATGGAAAATACAGTGTTTAAGTGGATTTCCAGTCTTCTGTTGCTAAAAGTTTCTTGGAATGTGTTTCCATCACCTGTAATCAGATCTCCTTACCTTCACACCAAACCATGAGTATTTGCAGAGGAAGCACTGGGTGGTTTTGTGCAGGTGACTTTAACAGTACCATGCTGGCATTGGGGGAGGCTTTTGTTCTTTGCTGGAGCCATATTTTAATGCAATTGAAGTCTGATTTAGAAATTAATGTAGATACCAGTTTCCCTGGTAGAGACCATAGGAGTAGTAATTTTGGCAAGCTTTTTTGATGGGGTTGAGATGGGCATAGTGGGATGCACTCAGCCCAGAGCAGCTGCGTTTTGCCTTCCATGTCTTCAGAGGAGCAGTGGAACACAAAACAGGTGCAAAAATGTTCCTGCAGAAGATGAAAAGAAATAAAAACAGGACAGTCCAGCAGTTGACTGAACGAAGATGGATGACTGGACAGGCTCAGAAATTAAGAACTATTTGAAGCACTTCTGGAGTGGGAGTCTCAGTGACGCTTCAGTGATGACTTGTTTAGGTTCCTGATGCTCTTTTCCAGCTGTGTGAATAAATAAGCAGACCTGGGCTGATGGAACACAGCAGTCAAAGGAAGTTCCCACTGGGGCATACATAGTCCGAAAACTTCCATAAATTGTTCTGTAATATGACAGTTTCCAATTATGGGTTTTCATAATAAGAGGCTTACTGGCAACCAGTAATGCAAGTTAACTGTGGAAATTTCTATTGCTTTTCTTGGCCCCTGTGCACTTCCTGAACAGTATGTGTTTTGTCCCAGGTGTCCCATTCTGGGCTTTGAAAGTGTGTCACAACATGCGTGGGGCTGAGACCCCTGGGAGCTGGCACTTAGAGCCCGATCAAAAGGAACAAAAACTGCAAGTGAGGGGCTTAAGGTGTCAGCCCCAACATGTAGATGCTTGGTTGATTTGTTTGTTTCCTGCCTTGATGAGTTAAAGTGTTGATCAGTAAGAGATTTTCTTAAACACATGGGAAATAATTTTTATACAGTTCTGAAGAAAACTTCAAACCCTTGGGAAGCGTAGGTATGCAAATATCTTGGATAGCCCTTCCAGTACTTTTTGATTAGTTTGCACTGTCAGCCCATTTTCTTCTTACGGGCACGTGCGGGTACAGGCTTGTTTGGTTTGTGAAATGTTGAATAAATCTTCAAAGAGTATCATTGTTTCCAGGAAATATGTTTTTCATACATGCTTGTATTGTTTTTAAAAAAAGGCAGTAATGGATAATACTTGGGTTTGTGCAAGCCAACGGTGTGGATTTGCTTGGCATTGCAGCTTTCAAATGATACACACTCAGCAAGTAGATTCTTTTCTGATTACATGCAAGCTCTGTGTAATTATTGCATCTTTTAAAATATGTATTGATTCATGGTATTGTCTTGAAATTGCAAATGATCCAGAAGCCTGTCTGCTTCTTTACATCAGATGCAAACTAGGTATCTTTTTGCAGTAATTTGCTGGAAATGCAGGGATTTCACAGAATCACACCTTTGAAGATGTAACCTTATGTTGCTCTCTTCTTCTATCTACTTCTCTTGAGTGATTTATTTTAGGGACTGTGCATCATAGGTTTTGTCCTGGCACCCATTCTTGTAGTGTTGCAGTGCCTGTGCACATTACCAGAAAAAAGATGGCTGGGAGACAGTTTTTGAAAAAAAAAAAGAAAAGTTAAACAAAAAAGAAAAGAACACACACACAAGAAAAGAAAACCAGTTCCAGTTAGTAGAGAGGGTTTTGCTGCCGGTGTGGATGGGGCATAATTTGATTTAAATGACTTTTGAAAAACAGTTCTCAAAACTGTTCCATGCATTTTCTTCCTGGCTACTGTTGAAAATATGGAGCCGAATATTTTCTGTGATGTTTCAAACCAATATGTTCTGGCAACCTCAGAGCTGGGCCCTGTGCATTGCACTCTTGTTTCCAGTTTGCTGTGGCCTGGAGTGCAACACACAGCTCATGAGATGCACCAAAGTGGGAGGTCTTGTGAGGAGCAGGCAATACAAAGACCCAAGGTACAAGGAACATTTTGCTGGGGTCCAGCAGGGAAGCTGCCAGTTTTAAGGGCCTCTTTTATGAAAAGAATTTGCTGGTAGGAGATGAAGAAGCTCTTTGTGCTTCTTTGAATTTTGTGAGTGTGCAGGGGGAGGTTGATTCCTGGGTGTTGTTAAATGCTGGGTGCTGAAGTGAATCTTTTGTGCTTCTCTGGGGTCAAACTTTTCTCACTTGAGAGATGGGCTATGGCTAAGGATTCGTCAGTGCTTTAAGTGTGACATCTTGCTGTATAGAATAGCACGTGGGCTGGGAAGCTGGGAGATGAGGTGTTTGCTGTATCACTTCTGTGCCTTGGGAAACGTGTGTGGGAAGGTCAGTGCAATATAAGGAGGTATTCTGAAAATAGAGGCTGTTTTTTTAGCACCAAATCAAATCCTGGGGGTGGCAGCAGGAGTGGAAAGTGTGGAACAAGTTTGTTGATCTGGCTGTAGCAATACACAGCTCTTTGGTAGTGACTCCCAACAGGGTTGGCTTGCCTACAAAGGAGATGGCAGAGTGTTCCCTGCAAGGGAATCAAGGACATTGTCCTTCCCCATATCTCTGACTCTTGTTACCCTCAGCAGTGGTTGATCCACGACATGTGGGGTACCTGTGCTGAGCAGGGACAGCTACTTCTGACAGCTTTTTCTGCTTCTCAGCAGTTGTTAGAGAGTACAAAAGACAGGATTGTACAGATGGAGCTGTTAATCCTGTTAGAACCAGATGAAATGGACCTGAGGAAACACGGTCTTGATTCCAGGACTGTGTATCCTACAGGCAGCGGTGCAAGAGCCAGACTTGGGAGAGATGGGTCCAGGGAAACCACAGAGAAATGGCAGGAAGGGAGTGAAGGCAGGAGTAGACTTGAGGAGAGACAGGGGCAGAGGCAACTGTCTCCTGGTCAGTGATAATGAGGTGTAGATAAACATATTTGGAAGCAGACTGTAGGTGTGGGATGAGGGCCAGGGAATGGGAATGGGGAGCTTTCAGAGGCAAATGACAGGTCAGAGATCAGATGGGGAGTGGAAATACATGGTGAGGAGACAGTTCTTGTTTTGGCTTTAGGATTCAGAAAGGTCAGTCTTGAGAATTTTCCTTGTTGATGCTTTTCCACTTGTTTTCCTGGTTATTTGTGCAAGATGGTAGGAGAAGGACTTCAGATGGACTTGGAGGGAACACGCTGTAACCTGGATTGCTTTGATACAGTGTGAAGCACAGAGAGATGAGTGAGCAGCTCAGGAATGAGGTTTATTGGTAGAAGCAGAAAGAAGTTGTGAGTTGAGGTGACTGTTTTGAGATATGGGGTTTTTTTCTACAGTTAATTCTGTTTCTTGTGCAGCTGCCTGACAAGCTTGGATGTAGGGCTTTCTGCTCAGGTTGGACTAAACATGGATGCTCAGTCTGATTATTTGAATTAACTCTGCAGTAAAAACTCACTTTGCAGGTTAGCCTGAGCAGAGGAGTTTCAGGATTCTGGGAAGGGCATACAAGATGGCTTTGGGGTCTCGACAGGTTTGATGGCCATACTGGAGATCTGTCTTAATATTTTGTTTTCAAAACACAAGCCTTAGATTTCATTTGTTTCTTTCCCACTTCTCACCTGCTGCAGTGGGTGCAAGTCAGAGCAGATTCTGAAAAGTCACTATTTCCAAGAAGCTTTTGTGTACTCAGATCATTTACCCTTTGAATCCACAAGCAGGATGGTATTGTAGTGACTGCTGTGACAAAACTGCGTGTGACATCTGGGAACAAGAGAGTCCATTGGGGAGGAACAAGTAGTCTTTTCCAAATCAAGAGGGAGAGATTTTAATATGGATGTTTGTATGATTATTGCATCCAATGTGATGTCTGAAATGTAAACTATAATGTGCTGTTAATATAAAATAGCTATCCTGGGGGCTGTTAGCAAGTATTTCCAGTGATTTAGAATTAAAAGATTGTAATGAAAAAAATCCAATCCCAAACCACAACAAACCTCCTCAGTATAACATTATTGTTATTTTTAAAGTAATACCATAATTGCTCCTACTGAGACTAGTCACTTCCACTGAGTTGTTGTCTTCCCAGCACTGTTTGGTGTATGTGGGATTATGAAAAGAAGGAAGGATGCTTGGGACAGGTGTTTCTTTTCTTGCAAGTGCCATCCTTTCTTTATCCAAGAAGGAGCTAGAATGAGCCAGCCTTTGTTTGGTTACTCTTTTCAGAAAAGCAAAGCTCTTCCTCGCAATATTTATGGTAGCTTGGCTCTAGTATGTATGTATGAGCTGTGACAGCATCCTTGTGTTAGCCAGGCTCTATTCCTACTCCCTCATGAGGGAACATTAGGGAACCAGCTTTTAAGTGAAGCCTGTTTAATATGGCAAAAGCTGGGAGACGAATAGATGCAGGTGTTCACAGCACTGGTATGAAATGTGGTGTTTGTATTAGTGTTGTGGTAGCAACGGTCCTTTTAACGAGGGGATGGCAATTTGGTCTAAAACCCCTGTTTTCAGCTGTCCTCCTTTTGAAATAACTTGTTTCTGAGACTTGTTACTTAACTAAGGCTCAACTGCAGAGAGAACCAGCAGCTCTGACCTAAACTGTGTCTCCCTACCCAGTATTGAGCATAATGATTTTGTTTGGCTAAAGCAGAACTTGTGATCAAAGTATTTTTCAGAAGAAAGGCATCTTACCTTGATTTGCAAACCTCAGAAGGTAGGCTTGGGCTAGCACCTTATTTCCCTTTTAGCTGTTCCTCTATTCAGTCCTCCCTGTTTAATGTGAGTTCTTGGTGTGCTATGGAACTTCTTCAGTTCCCACTTGCTGGTGAATTGACTGCACCTTTCTGTACCAGCGTGAGGAGCCTCTTTGTGCATCATCTGTCTGCCTCAGTGAAGAGAGTTACCATTAATGGTGTGTCACTTCTAAAATCTTTTGGACAAGTTACACATTCTGGGTTTGAGTACTCATTAGAAGACAATTTATAGGGTTTTGACTGACTTACGTAGAACTATAATCTCCATTCTGCCTCAGTATCCTTCTGGAAATACTCTTTTTAATACCAGCTTTTTGAGTGAGATGAAGAATTTAATTTTTATCGAATCTGTGTCCAAATCAGCTGTAGGCAAGATAATTCTGCTTCCTTATCTGCCAGATGCTTTCAGCAAAGGACGTCCCTTTGTACAAGGTTCCATTGAAAGCAGTGACCCTACATGGAAAGTTTTTAGCAGTTTTTAGCCATGCAAGGTGCATTCATCCAGCTGTCTAGTCCAGCAGTCATCCAGCAGTCATCCAGCAGTCATGTCACTTCACAGATCTGTGAGGATTCATGGATTGCTTATAAGGATCAGAGATGAATAAGAAAGAAAAGCAAACCTATTAGTGTCAGGCTTAAACACTTCAGGGGCTTGGTACATTTATTGGAAAGAGCCTGGGGTTAATAGCTCAAAGATTATTGAAAATCACTGGTCACATTCAGTTTACAGGCACTGAGGAGGCAGCATCATACTATACCTGATATGAGAGTAACCAGGCCTGGGCTTTGTCCTTGTGTGGGAGGTTTAGGTGGAAAGTCTGTGGAAAGCTGGGATCTAAGAGGACAGATAGGAGATTGATCCTGTCAGTGGAAGCCATGTCTTCTGTAGCATAGGAGGTAACCCCTATGCTTTTAAAAGCATAGAGTCCCAGTTCAGGTTTCTGTTGGAACAAATTCTTCCTGAGTAAGGACAATTGGTCATTTAATTGCTACTTCAAGACTGGGCTCGATGCTCTGCTGTCCAGATTGTACAGGTCCATGCCAGGATGGTTTTGCCCACTACCTGTTTTTTATGGTTGAAGTGGGATTTTCATTCAAATATCTTGTGTTCTGTCAGCTATAACTTTACAAACTAAACCAGTCACCAGTGGGGCAGAAACTTGATGCTTGTTCAGTGATAGATGTCTGTTTTAAGCTGGAAGAAAACTTATTCAAACACTGTCATCAGGATCAGGCATTCAAACAAACAATTGACTTTCATCAAAATGTTTATTAAAACTTGTTTTAAATTATCATTAAAGAGCATGTAAAAATAACAACCATAAGGAAGTTAAATAAGGAAGTTAAAGTCCTTTAAGGGCGTTACTGATTTTTGTGTGTCAGTGGGGTCATACATTTCATGCATATGTAACAAGGGGGAATCCCATTTTTCTAGGTCCATGCAGGGTCAGCTTGCATTGCCAGGGAATGGAGCTCTGTACTGCACATATGACTACATGATTGTCTTGGTTTGAAGATGGACTGAGCCAATTGTGTATTGGCTTAACTCTGTGTCTGTGATTAGAACTGACCTGTTCTAGCTGTGTGCATTAGGCCATGGATAAGCTGCAGTAATGTTAGAAGAAATAGGAGAGTGCAATATCATCAGATTCCTGAGTCTGAGATGCCACTTGTAAGAAATGCTTAATATGTCATGGTTGGATTTTCTGCTGCTCATAGACACAAGGATCCTGCTCTTTGCAATCTGTGTGATGAGCTCATGTTGGCCAGCACCTCTGATCGTCTTAAATGGAGTAATTGTATCCACTGAGCTCCCGATTTTGTAAAGTCTTATGCAGCTTTTCAGTCTTGTGATGTACAGCTTCCCTAAATTTTTGGTGTGATATGAGAAATTTTGGGTGAAATTCCCTGCTCTGTTATGTATGAGGTCAGCCTAAATGATCTATCTTGGCCATAAAAAGAAAACAAATCCTCTTGCCCAGGCTTGCCAGTATCTGGACATTTTGCTGATCTGCTCTCTGTGGAGGTTATGATTTTCTGGAAAACTTTACTGAAAAATCCTTTTGCAAATCCATAAGGAAATGTGACTGGGGATTTAGGTAGTCACAGCTGGACTATCGTGCTGCTGGTGGCAGCAGTGTGTGTCTTCTAGCTTGGGGGAAGCACAGCGATTTTAGCATTTAAAATGAAATCTGTATCTGCTGCCTTCTTTAATAACCACATAAACTCTCAAGCATAACCCTTCCAGTGCCACATCTTTTGAGAAGTGTTTCCTGTCTTAAGATATATTTGATGTTGTTTGCTGCTTTACATATAGAAAACATACTAATTTAGGACCCAAACCACATCTCACACTCTCCAAAGAAGGTCTGGGAGAGAAAAAAATGCAGGCAAAACTTGAAGGGGTTGAAGGAAACGAACTCCTGCTGCAGTTGCACACTTGCACACATCTGGTACAATTGAAATTTAAGAGCTGAATATATCCACATCTGACCATGGTAGGGTCCAAACATTACTGTTGACACTGGTTTTCTTTTTGGATAGGTACACTGGCAGAGTCACTAGCGTGTGGAGCCTTGTCAGCTCTCTAATCTAATAGACTGTTCTTGCCCAGACCATTGTGTGTCAGTATTTTATGTACCAAATGTAGCCAGGTTTAATAATCAGCCATTTTCCCACCTTCTGCCAAACTTTTTCCCTTTTTTGTCACAATTTAATGTTTGAGTCAAAATCTGCTATGGTAACAAATTATATACATGTTAAAAAATGAAAATAAAGATGGAAAGAAGAGTCACAAAAGGTAACAAGAGTTCAAAGCAATGTCATTTGAGTTTTTTTATTTTTAAAGACTTGAATTCAGCCCCATTTTAAAATTGATTTTATTTCTGTTATGTATTGTGAAAAGCTTACAAGGAAATGGATACTGCTTGAAAGCATCAGTGTAGCTCTTTGTATGCAAAGCTGTGAAAGTATTCCCTGTACAGGTCTGATTTTTATCTGTTTGCTTTTTAGTTACTAGAGAGTAATTTGTGGAGCTTTTTTGACTTATATTTTCTTACTTGGAACAGTTGCCTTCAGGTAGCACCTGTTGACTTTACTTATGTTTATTTCTAGCAACTATACATAGATCATATAAAGTATGTTACCAAAAAGTTGTTTCTCTTGTTTTATTGCATTTTTTAAAGGGCCCTTCACTTGCCTTGCTTGTGGCATGAGTTGCTGCTGTCATGTACTGGGTTATGATGTTGAGGATTGGGGACCTTGGAGGAGCATCTCCAGGGAATTACCTGCCTGGCAAACACCAGCACGAGGTGGAGGGGAGCTCAGTCACTGGGAGGGAATTAGAATTAGGTTATTTCTTACTCTGTACTGATTTTCTTCTCACTCTGAAGCACCACAGCTTGAGTGAAACCATAAGCATTTTGGATCTAGGTTCTCCAGCTGTGTAGATGTTTGCAGCTCACTATTGGTTGCATGAAGGATGCTGCTGGTAAAGGCTTGTGTGTCCAAGGTATCAACCACTTTGGTCATTATGTCTTGAGCTGGAGCAGTTTCTGCCCCTGTCATGTGCAAATCCAAGGGATTGCCATCCAGGCCTGTTTCACTGGGAGTTGGATTCTTCTTCAGTAATTTGATTTGGAGATTTGTATAAGTAATGGCAATAACTGAGTGCTCTTAACAATAAAAACACAGCCTAAAATAAACGTAAAGCTTGGTGCCTTATCAAGCTGCCACAATCCAGTTCTTCCACAGGTCACAGGGCACCACGTTCTCTAAGCTCTGCTTTTTCAGTCTGTTCCTAATTGTGTGGAGGAGCTTTGACATGATCCCAGCATTCACTGGAACTGCTAAAGTTTTGGGACGTCCCGGGATGATTAGTGTATCTTGGTGAACAATGGTCTAAGCAACCTATTAAATTGTAGTGTATCCTCCCCTCTGCCTGTGTTTACTCCTAACTTCTGCAGAGCTGATTAGAGGCTTGGCAGGAACTGTATGGTTATGCTCTAGATACACTTTGGATACATTATTGTCACAGTTGAGGTATTGCAAAAGCTGTGCCGTTCCAGTCTTTATCCTACTGAGGTACCTCTTTTGATTGTGCAATATCTGTGGCTAATTACACGGCAATTGCAGCGTGCCACCAGCCACCCACAATTCATTGTCAGCTCCTTGGGGATGCAAATGAAAAAGGAAAGATAATGTTTTCTTTCTTCAGTCCAGTGATTTAGCTTGCCTCTGTTTTTTTAATCCCCTGCTCCTTCAGGTAATAAAGCCAGATGGTAGTGACAAAGAAACAGAAGTCACACATGAATCAGACGTCCCTGAGGATATGTTGGGGACTTGCATTCCACAAGAGACAGCGAAAGGCGATGCTCAGAGTCCGGATGTCATTATAGAAGCTCAATTTGATGATAATGATGCAGAGCATGGACAAGACCACTTGCAGGATGCATTGACTGATGACATTAAGAAACTTTCCCTGGATACTGGTGAAAAGGGTGAGTAGATTAGATTGCTGATTTTAGGCCTTTATTTGAGCAAACCGTTGAAGTGTTACTTGGTTGCCTCGCTTTGCTGCGAGATATAAAATACAAGCATAAAAGCTTAATGCCTTATCACTTCTATCCCTTTCTGCTAAACTGTCTTCATGGTTTTGAATGGATATTAATGGCTGGGGTTTATGTGGTTTTGATTAATGAAAAGTAAATCTGTGAAACAAAAGTCGCACCTTTAGATTTGCAATTCTCGGGGCTGTCTGGGGACTGCTGGTTGCTGTTTAATTCAAGATGCTGCTGTAGCGGTTTCCTTCCTTTCAGCTCAGATGGCCAATCTATGTGTCTCAGTTTGGGGATAAGAATATATTTCCTTGGGGGCAGTTAAGTTTGTTGCTGTTTTCAAACAGTTGAGTTATGAGCAACTTAAAGATTTAGTCTGTTTAAAAAGAAAATTGCACTAAAACCTAAAGCCAATTATGCGATCTGTTTTGAAGGCAGACCTATTTTATTCTGAGTCTGAATTCCATCCAAGCCATCAAGTGTTGCTTAGGGCAAAATAAAATAGGCTCCCCTGTCCCAAAACTAACGCTTATGCAGCTCTTTACATGTCCTTTCTAGTATTAAATCCCTTCCTGAAGAGCTGTGTGTTGAAAGGATTCTGACAATTGGCACATTTAACATGTGCCTTCAGCTGCTCATGAAAGGTTTGCGGGGATAGATATTCTGGTGTGCTCCTGTTGCTTGCCCCAGTTGTCCAGAAAAGGCAGCAGTAACTCAGGACTTGAGTAGTTGTTGGACTCTGACAAATCTTGGTGGTGGTTATAAAGCTGTCCTGTTTAATACCTTGTGCTTTCCTGAGATACTTGAAGATGCACAGACCCCTACGTGTACTGTTGGTAGACTTCCATTTTTCACATCCATCTGTTAATAAAACAGGAAATAATATTTGAATGGAAGCGTTGTAGTTTTTATGACAAAACGTTGGTTTCATCTCATGAATGGAGTTGCCACCTTACCAGTTTGTGATGCTATTTTCTTCTGGGTATCTCCACTGTTGAGCTCCTGCCAAGGCACGTGAACCAACTCATATCTTGTTTCATTCCTTTCCAGGACACAGCTTGATTTGGGAGTTACTCATCTTGTCTGTGGATGCTTTACACAGGTGGTTTTTAACCCCAAATGTTTTGCAGTCTATTGCAACTGCACACCACTGGGCCACTTTGACTCAACAATTCTCCTGAGTCACTTGTTGTGTCTGTTGCATCTGTGTTGCTTCTGATATCAATGCCAAATTAAACATTGTAGAATTACATACTAGTTTGATACCAGCATCTAAAATAAATACAGCCTTGAGCCGGTATTTTACTTTAGTTGTATGACTGTGCTTTAGTTTAAAGAGTTGATGGGAGGTTTTTTTTTTGGTGCATCATAGTTCCTCGAGATGCTCTGGAGTGACCTGTGTTGGAAGTTATCTCTCAAAATCTATGCCATCTGAGTGGGTTTTGCCATTTGATTCTGTCTTTGGGGAGTATTCGTAGGACAAATGTGAGATCAGCTTATTGTCTGCACAGTTGAAATCCAACTTTTCCAGTGCAGTTGCCTAAGCCAGCTGTTTTCTTTTGTTTTCAAGGCCTTTCCATGTTCATCCTTAACAAGCCTTGTGGCTGGTGTGGATGTGCCAGTTAGATTTCTGCTGAGTTTGTGTTTTGTTATCACCTCTTTTAATATTTGCTTCAGCTTCTTTGGCCATATAACCCATATGGAGTTTTCCCTACTTTCTTCATTCTCTGCTTTTCAATACCCTCCCTTTTTTATACATATAAAGTTTATGATGCTGATTTTTCTGAGGTGTTTTTGAGTAGTTGATGATTGCTTTGGCTGGTTTCCTGTCCTTCATACAATTTCTCATATCATCACTTATCCAGATTTCAGTCTTGCCTGGAAAACAGCTATAGTTATTCTAGCATCACTGATAACTGTTATGAAAATAGGAAAAAATCCTGCCAAATTCAGCCTTCACAGGTGTAGCTCAAAATGCTTTTTTAAAAGCACCAAACATACACTTTCTCAAGGCAGAACTGAACCTCAAGGGTAAAATCAGTTGGACTTCCTAAGGCCATCCACTGGAACATGGTGCGGGCATCAGAGGCAGAGAGTGTTGGAGGGTTGGGCTGTGGTGAGTGGAGGTGCCCATCCTTGGGTAACATGGGCCCCTCCTGGGAGAGCTACTTGGCTGCTGCTGCCAGCTGAACTTCCTGCATATGTGCCTTTTCTTTCATGTTACATCTCTTCTGCTGGAAACAGCTACTGCAGTAAAACAGAGGGGTGGATGGAAGCTGGGATTCACAGGGGATTTCTTCCTGACCCACCAAACCCAGTGCTTTGCTTGCTTTTTCCCTGAGAGCATTGCTTTGCAGGGTTTATCACACAGTCCCATTGCATGGCCTTATGCACAGAAGGGAGCAGGGGGAATTTTCTGTGGCCAGCACAAGTCTTAGATCAACACTTGTGATGGGCTTTCTTCCTTTTTTGGAAGGGTTTTTTGAAGGTTTCAGGCTGGCCAAAGATTCTATCAAAGATACTCTATTAATGAAACAAAATCAAGAAACAGTCTATCATGTTCTCATGTGCACTTAAGGTATGTATTTGCACACATATATGTGTGTGTATGTGTATAATTATAAAAAGATCCATATATATATAATATATATATAAAAGACCTACCCAGTATTCAAACTTAACAAAAAACCCAAGAGATTTCTGGAGGTGAAACATATCCATAGCTACTGTAATGGAATCAAAAGTGCATTTTACTTATTCTGGGCAAAAAATCCAGAGCCAGGTTGAGACTGTGCTCAAATCTTTGTTCATGAACACAAGCCCTGCAGTTTTCTGTTCTCAATTGTGAGATGCCTTTTGTCCTTTCTGATGTAGGAGTAGGATTGCACAATATCACTGCTGGCTCATTTTTTCTGATGCTGATGGTCAGAATGAACCATGAAGAATAAAAGTAGACGTGTCATTCGAATAAGAGCACTCTGGGAGTGCAGACTGTTTTGATGTCTTTTCTACCTTGGCCTGTGTCCCATCCCTTCTCATGGCTCTGATCCTCTTCATAGCACAGTCACCCTCTCCATCTCTAGTTACATGCTGGGGCAAAGAATTTTGGGGTTGGCCCTTACTGTCAGGAGCTCTGAAGCATGAAACATTCTGTACACTGATTATGGCCTAGATTTGAGGGACTGAATTTCCCTGAAGTCATTGTACCTTGGATTTCCTGTGCCTCTGTGGGGTTTAGGGCAAACTGGTAGAAATTGTTATTATGTACAAGTCTGCAGCCTTAGACTCAGATGTTGGATCTGTCTTCACTAAGTTATGAGAACTGTGCTTCCTGCCTTTCTATTCCTGAGTCCCCAGAGGGGATGGGATAAGCAAGAGAGAAGTCCATGCAAGTAAAGAGACCATTGCATTTAGCCTAGTTCTCAGCCCATGTACTTTCTTGTGCTCATAAAAGTGAGTCAGTCTTACTTTGCTCAAGGATATTTAAGTAGAAATTCACCGTTGATGTCACTCTGCCAGAAGATGTCCTGGTCAAACGAGTTTGCTCTGCTTATCTGGACTTTCCTTGCAAAGATGAGGGGCTAAAGATCATCTTCGAAAAGTCTTTAGTTGAGGAAGTGACAGCCATTCTCCTCTCCAGCATCTGGTTCTACACGAAGACCAATATTGTCCTGTTCCACAGTTAAATTTTCTCAATGTTAAGCTTTGGTATTTGGTCTTGCAAAGCCGAAAATATTTTTTTCTCTTGGATTTTCAACTGTATTTCCAAAGTGTGAAAATCTGTATGCTGAACAAACTTTCTGCCTTTTTTTTTTCCCGTAAAAAGAAGTAAGAATGAGCACCCTGAATAAAGTTTCTCAGCTTCCTTATTAGTGTCTTTCAAACCCTCTCTGGGATTTCTCTGCCCTACTGAAGTGCAGGCAGAGAACAAGGCAATAGCATCCTGGCAGTAGTCTGAACCACCAGTGTGTACACAGAAAAAATTAAATCCCTGTAGTGCTTGGTACTGACATGCAAGTCGTCTGTGTTGTACTCTGAGACTTCAGCTTACTCTGTCACTACTCTCCACAGAACCCATTCACCAGTCAAAATGACCTTTGCCTGGTCTGTAATTCTTCTTCTTAATACTCATTCACATTGACTACTGCAACAGAGGTCATGTAACTTTTATCTTATCACTTACTACTGACCCAGAATACATTACTTCTGTGACTTTTCACTGCAGAAGGAGGATTTTCTTTATACTCCATTTCAATATGTAATAAAAAATGGAAACTCTCTGTATCTCTCAACCTGGGAAAAGTGCAAAATGTTCTGTACAGAATGGTTTATGATGCTGTATCCCTACACAGACTGTGTGTCACATCAGTTTCCTACTAATGTGATCTGTCTCTTGTTAAATATTGGAATCAGATTTCTCTGATAAAGAAATATCAACAATTGAACAGTAGCAGCTAATTGCACTCATGAGAGTGGCAGCTGTTCTCATAAAAGTGCCTCAGCCCTTCTTTAGCAAAATGATATTCAAATAAAAGTTTGTAAAACGGTGTCACTATGCCAAAAGCTATCCTTGTCAAACTTGTTTGCTCGGCTTTTTTCAACTCTTCTCATGGGAGATCTTACTACACCAGATACACAAAATATCCTGCTTCCCACGGGGGTGGAAGTCATCAAGCTGGTGGACTGGCTGCCCTGGCAGCAATCAGAGAGTTGTGTTTGTTCAGGATTTCCACTTACACCTGCACTACTGCAAATCAGAGCTTGGATATGAGAATGTCTGAAGCTTTGTCACTGCCTTGACGTAATGAAGTTTGAACAGAAATAGCTCATTTACAGGCAGAGTAGACTCACACAAACTGAGTAACCAATGGATAATGGGTAGGGTCAACAGAATATGGAAGCTGCTGCAGAATTTGCTCATGTCTCCCTGTCTGTTCAGCATTCACTAGGTGGACAGTGGTTGATCTCTGTCAAGTCAGATGTGACTGTCAATCTCTAGTAATCTCAATAAGGTCAGAAATTGCTCCAGTGCTGCTGACTGGAGGCTGTATTTTGAGTATTTCAGGATTGTTTGGTTTAACTGAAATGGTGGTGTTTGGTAAGTTCACTGTATGGTTGCACAATAATAGCATCAAGCCTTTCTTTTCTCCAGATGATGTTCTAGAGCCAGTGCTTAGAAGGGTTTTTGGATCTTTCTAGGAAAATAGAAAAATGTATTTATAACGCAGAGTTTAGTCTCTGTTTTGCACTTCTGCACTTCTCATTCACTTCCATGTCCCCTCCAGTGCTTTTGTGTCCTCTCCTTTTAAGCTTGATAAGGTGCCAACTTGCCTTTTGTGCCTTCCTCTGGCATTTGGGGTCCTGCAGTTACCAGTGTCTCATATTGGCCCAGGCAGAGTTCAGAGAGTTACTGCTGTTCCTCTCCTTGGCCAGGTCTGGTAGGGAAGTGATGGTAAAAAAAATCTGGATTACATGCTGAACCTCTGTTCTGCTCAGGCTCACCCTTCTTTCAGTTTAGCAGCCATGAAGTCTGGCATATTTGGAGTCCACCAACATCATTGGCTGCTGGAAGAAATGTTCTTCTCCCTCCTCTCTAGAGACTCCTGTTTACTCTGAGTGCTTTTAAGGAGCTTCACTGTTCTTTCCTAGCCTGCAGCTTTCTGGAGATGGATCATCTCCACTGCATAGCTCTTAAAATTTCTAGGCCACAGCAGAGCGAAAGCTCACCAGGAAATCTTCTCAGTTACATGGCTTTTAATAGAAATCCTTGAGGTGGAACTGTCAAAAATCGGATCAGTTTCACTCTGCTGAAGCCTGGAAAGCCAGCAGAGAAGCTGGAGCAGTTTCAGCTGCTTGAGACAGCTCTGTCTTAGTTTATCCTAAGTTCATGTTTGTGAGTCTCTGGATCTAGCTCTTCTGGTTGTTGCTATAACTTTTCTTAAATGGCAGCATACATATCTAGCAGAATAAACAGAATAGCAAGTGAAGAAAAGTGTTCTGCTGGTATTAAACAAATTGGGCTTTATGGTTGCATTCATTAAATGCTGCAGGCTGAAAAAGTTCCAGTTATTCTTTTGTTGTAAAGCTGAAGCCTGCAATGGAAGTTAATGTTGGGAAAGTTCCTTACGCTGTTCTTCCCTAGTAAGTTATCTTGACCCCCAAATGACTTCTTAAGTACTGGAAAAAATAAATTAGGCAATTAGGTAACAGGAATTAGATTAACTTCAGCATATTACCATATGTTCCTGAGTTCACCTATGTTTCTCCTTTGAGTTACAAGTTTAGGTCAAGTAAATGAGAGGGCATGATACTGAGAGTGAATGGTGGGTGTGGAGATAAACAGAGTATGGTCATTGTTAGCAGCAAGATTTCCAGGATGAAGCAGATTAGGATTCATTCAGCTAACATATTTTCCATGGGATAGTAATATTGGACACACAAACTTAAGGAACAAATGCACATGCAGGAAGGAAGAACATTAAGTAAATAGGCAAAATACTTAATGGAATTCTTTTTGTAACATTTTAAATTTGCTTGTCATTAATGTAATAGAACTGTCTTTCTGTAGACTGCAGCACCACCTGACTTTTAGTAGGTTTAATTCTGTTGCAATAAGGCTTCCAACTCTATGTTGACTGACTGCTTCTCAAAGACACGAGAGGGCCAGGAGGTCTGTGTAGCTGTGCTATGGTTGTAGCAATGGTATGTGGCCACTGGGACAGCTACTATCTGATCTGCTGGGCTACGTGGCAGCTTCCCAAAATTATGTTGATCTTTGCTGTGGATCAGACTTGGAGGGTTCTAAGAAAAAGTGACACTCTTGTCTCATCATTCTGCCATCTCCTCCATCCCTCCTTGTGGAGATGGCCAAATATAAGTAAATAATTACATGCTCGGCTGCCTTGCGTGTCTGAGGAAGCCAACTTTCACATTGCCCTTGCTCTGCTACTGCAGATGCTTGTCTGTGCTCTACAGATCTGCTATTAAGACTTTCCTCTCCCTCTCTGAGGGTCTCCTCCTGCCTGTGCATCTTCAAATATCTTGATGCTAATCATCTGAGTGTCCCAGTCCTCTCTTCAGTGTGCCCTTGGGCAGGCAGGTGTGTGTGCTCAGGTGTTAAGTCATGAACAGCTGTGGCGGGGTGAGTTTGCTTAAATGAGTATTCAAAAATAAACATCTCTGAGGAGATTAGTCCTGTTCATTAGACACACAGCTCTGTGAGGAGACAGCTCAGGAGTGCTGCATGGTTTGGAGCTGCTTTGCTTCTTACTGCAGAGCCCTCTTCCATTGCACATGGGAGCTCTTAGGCTGATTTTGGACAGGCAGCATGTGTTAAATTCCAAGGCTGTTGGCTTAAGAGTCTTGTTGTAGTGAAATACCTGTCTTTCCTCCATTGCAGGTGGAAAGCTCTGTGTATGGAGGTATAAATATAAAGTACTGCTTTTTCCATGATACTCTCCTAGATGACCCTACTTATAGGGTGTTTAAAATAGATTCCAGTTTTGGATAGTACGTGGTACCAAGTGAAACAGCACTTTCCTTCTTCCCTACCTTTTGGTAGATTTGTGTTCTGAAGAAAAAAGCTGTTTTGTGCCAAGAAACCATCAGTTGTAGAATATGAAGAGTCCTTGTACTTTCTTCTAAATAGCGACATTTCCTTCTTGTTATCCCTAAAAATTAAGATTGTAGCAGAATAGTGTAGCCCAGAGCAAATCTCTGGGTATGCATGTAGCGCTTTTGGGTTGAAGGGAATTTCATTTCCTAATGTCTGTTGTGTGCTGATACAGACAGAATTGCAAAAGCACATCCTTTGTGTGTGAGACACACAGTCCTGGAGATATTTATAATAAATACGTCTATTTTACACCACTTAGGTATTTGGTACTAAAATATAATATACTGAAAACTGCTCCCTGAAGCAGACCTCAGAGAACCTAAGTGTTGTTGCTTCATTAATAAGTAGCTGGCTTTGCCACTGAAAGGTTTACAGCTGTGCTGGTATCTGAGCACTGAGCTGAGGAACAGTATTTTCTGATGGGATTCTTAAATACTCCCATGTAGAGTAACCCAGCTTCTCAAGTACATTTTTTTCCTAGCTGAAGTAGCAAACATTGAACTATTTTCTTTAAAAACTTGGCTTTTTCCATTCAGGGAGGGAGATTTTTTTTTTTCAGTAAGTTGTTTGAGATCTGAAACTATGATATATTTTCATTTGCAAGTGGATATTGCATCTTTAATTGTATTCTTTTTGGACAGAACTGCAAATTTCCACAGTGACCAATGCAAACCTAGTGAAAATAATTTTGGATCTGTCATAAGTAATCAGAATTCTAGTCTGATGATTTTTGATCCACTTTGGCCACCTTTTAATGTGATGGTAATTGAATTGTAAAAGGAAATTTGGGGGGCTTTAAAAAAAGTAATGCTTGACCTAGGAATGCCTGTCAGGCAAATCTAAGTGTGTACTGAAGCTGCTTAAACTGATCTCTTACAGAGGGAGGCAAATTCCAAGTTTCCTGGATCTATTCATTGGTAATAACATAACTAATTTGACTTGCTTTTTGTGTCTAGTGCCTAATTTTTTTTAAAGTAAGACTATTACAGTTTTGGTTTGTCAGATAATCGCTGAAAGGAAAACACTGAGATTATAATGCAGTTTCACTGGATCCTGGTTGCTGAAGTGTGTTTTCACTGTAAGATAAGCTTATGAAGTACTGCCCAAGCTAACATAGTAAATCTTTCTCAGAAAACATGTCTTTGCCTAGGGTGGAAATATTGAATGGTCATTGGATAACCACTGCAGTAAAGGGGTCAGAATAATTCGTTTTTAGTTTGGCGTAATGCAAGGAGTTTCTTCCCACCTTCCCTGCACAAAATCCTGCTCCTCTTACAAGTTAACTCTCCTTTAGGATTGCCTCCATGCCTCTGCCCTGTTGTGGGAGATGTTTGTATCTCCCAGCTGAGATCTTCTAGACCACCAGTCTTCAGTGGGGCCCTGTTACTGCCCCTCTCTGCTCAGCTCCACTGGAGGGGAGGAAGATATGTAATGAAGGAGAGGGACTGTCAGAGATGTATTCAGGGAACTTGGGTATCATACTCTGTGGCACATTATTGCTGCTGTGACTGAGGTATACAGTAATTTGACAATTGAGCCAGGTGGACATTGCATATGGGTAGTTGTCCCTTCTGAGCTGAAGAAGGGACAACTAAGCTGAAGCCTCCTGGCTGGGGCTTTGCTGCTGTAGACCCCAAGCATTAGGTATAGCCCTGGTACCAACAGAATTTTGACTTCAAAAGGAGCAGCTGCAAGTTAGAGGGAAGTCTACATCTCTAAGCTCAAGGAGTACAGAGTTCCTCATGTCTCTTCTTCCCTGTCCTTTGTTCCTGTACTAAGGAACATTTGCCCTTAGTAAATGCGTGTGATGGCATTTAAGATACTGAAGTTGGTTAAAAAAGATGGGTAAGAAAAAGTAGATGGCTGGGATTAGCTTCCTTTTTTTCTTTCTGTTGATGGAGTAGTTGTAAATCCCAGTTGTAAATTCCAGCCTGCTGGAGTCTCTCATAATCCCAGGATTTTTTGGGAGGGATGCTGAAATTGGAGAGACCACTAAAGAAGACACTCTCCAGCCAGCCAAAGGCTCTCAGTTGATGCTGGTCATGAAGGAAAAGGCAAGTTCTATCATCTGCCATGGTGGGAATTTGAGTGCTTTCTGATACCTGTACTGGATTCACATGGGGCTCATCTTCAGCAGGAAGGGAGCAGTGCCTCAGCCCTGAATGTTCTTCATCCCAGGCCAAGGAAGACCTGGCCACCCATTTGCTGTTCTCCCTGTGACAGCTGCATCCTGGTGCTCCTGTGCTTTTGCATGTGTGTATGTGTTACTTCCCCAGGACATCCCTGTTGGCTTCTTTTTGACTGAGAACACTGCTTCAGTGAAAGTTTCCAAGTGACTTTTCGGAGCGATGGGTGTTGGAAGGATAAGTGGAAAAAAGGCAGTGCTAACAAGGACATGTTCTTCACGTGACTCTGGGTGCTTTTTTCATTCTTGCCTGCTGAACCTTGAGTCACTGCTGCTGTTCTGCTACTCTGGGAGAGCAGTGAATGCAGCTCTTGCTTTTTTCCTAAACATATTTAGTTCTGGTTTTTCTTCCCACCAGTATGTGCTGTTCCTTGGGGAGAGTTCACTCCAGTAAAGCCCTGGGCTTATGGCAGGTGTGCCTGGAGGCATGGCCTTTGGAAGGCTACCAACTTCCCCTTGTCCTCTGCCCCATCCAGTTTTCCTTTGTTCCAGATCATCTTGTTCTTTGCCCAGGCTGTCTTTATGATTGACACACCATAAACTGTTAACTGATCACTTGAAAATTTATAAGAAAACAAAATGGCTCCTGGCTTTCATTCTTTGCTAAATGATTGCCTGGTATGACCTTTAGCTGGCAGAAACCTTAGAGGAGGTAAGCAAATGAAGTAACTTTGGTATCTCCCACTTTTTAACTGCTTACAATTATACAAGCAATTTTTTTCTGTACCTTGTTCGTCACCATGAAATTCTGCATGGTTTTATCCTGTAATAATGCTGGTTTTGGCAAGTCTGAGTTCATTTCAATAGAAGTGAATCAGAAATGGTTTTGCTGCTTTTATTATTGGGGCCTTTTTAAGCAAAGTAGAATTTTATTTAAACCCCTGAATACCTGTTCATTCTCCTCTCATCATTGCTAGCAAGCCAATGAAGATAAAAGTAAAGTCACTTAGGAAAAGATCTCTGGGGAGAGGAAGAGCATATGAGAGGGCAAAGCTGAGGATAATTAGCAGCATATGAGAACCAGAGTTTGTCATTAGAGCAAAGCCATCATTGTCAAGCGACTGCTGGGGTAACATTGCCTGGAGGCAGTGCAGGCCCTCCATGGGGACACAGCCATCTGTGAACGTGCCCTGGTGATGGTGGGGCACAGCCAAACCCTTGGGGAAGCTGCTGTCCCACTGCCCCCCTTCCTGAGCGCCGGTCCCGACAGCCGGCGCTGCTCCGCTGCAGCCGCCCCTCCATCCACCCTGTCACCAGCAGCCTCGTCCTGGGGCTCTGTGGGACAGACAGACGTCATCTGGGGGCCAGGGTCTGCATGTCACTGCAGTGCTTCTGGAGGCTTTCTCACTTGGGTGAGTGCTGTTGGCCTCCTGGAGCACAGACCTCAGCAAAACGTTGCTTTATCTCATGCCTTCTAAGGGAAACAGTGACAGCTACGTCCCTTGAAACTTGCAGTTGATGCCATGGTCTCTCCTTAGGAAAGCAAGATTTCTTTTGAACACTCCAGGTCTGATTTTAGCACGTGTGCTCAAGATGGATGTGATTGCCATACAAATGGAAAAAGTCAGCCATCTCCCATGAGCTCTCCAGACAAGTGCACATGGATGCTTCCATCCCAAAAATTCTGGCAGAGCAGTAACCACAGGCTGTCAGAAGGAATGCAGCTCAAGAACAGCCCAGTCCCAGCCTTCTCCATGGCAAAGACCACTTTGGACTTTAATGTTTGTAAACCTTAAATGCTGATGCTCCCAAACTCACATACTTGAATATTTGAAAATTTCAAACTGGAAATTAGTTGACACTCAATTTTAATATTATCAGTATCTGGTTCAGAGATCTCAGGGGAAGGAATGTCTTGGTCTTATGTAGTGATTACTACTATAAGACTTTTCATAAGCCTGGTCCACACCTGAAGAGGATCAGCTTACTAGATATGATTTCAATTTCAAAGATAAACATACATTTTTTAACCCTGCATAATGTTTTTAGAGGAAATTAAATATTAAATGAATGTATGTAGGAAAGGACTGGTTATGTAATGTTAATGACTTCAACTAAGAAATGCCACAAAATTCTTAGCCCTTAGGATTTAATAAACAGAACTTTTGGTAGTGTTTTCTACCACTTTGTCTATTATGACTGATACAGTCCTACTTACAAAGTTATTTTGATTTTTGTTGTTTTTCAGCACATCTGCTTGGTAAGTGAACATGTATCTGCTGTCTGTTGTAGTCCAGAGAAATAATAATTACTTCATGCTTGGCAATTCTAACACCTGAGAGATCTTTTTCCTTTCAGATAAGTCTACTATGTGCATATTGTATTGTATTTTAGAGCAAAGGCCTGAGACAAATTTGGAAATGTGCTACAGTAACTGTCCTGTGTGTTTGATGCAGGGAAGGCTGCTGGGGTCACTGGTGTGCACAGAACAAAGCAAGATGATGGACCCAAGGTCAATGATCCCAAACTTCTCCCAGATGAGTTTCTTCAAAGGACAGCCAAGGTAAATCCATGGAGAGTGACAAGTAAGCACGTGTGTGCTCCCAAAGGCTGAAGGAGAGCAGCCCTGGCCTCCCTGTAGCCTCTGTCTGTTGATCTTTGAGTCTCATTCTCCATTTCAGAGAGAGTAATTGTCTGATCTGATAAAAATCAAGCGACTTGTTATTTTTACCAATTATCCTAGGTTAAATTCCGTTTGTTTGTCATGCAAAATTACTTAGCAAGATTCAGGAAAAAGATTGGATACTAATATGAGTGTCAGGATATCCAAAGTTGTCAGAATTAATTCTTACAGACTTTGGAAAGACTGCTAGTGCTGTTGATTCAAGATTTGAGTCAATCTCTGAATGTTAAGAGACCAGAAAAGGGTTGCTGGGTCAGACTGGGTCAGGTCTCTTCCACGTCTTGTGCTTTCCCTTGCAGCCTCTGATTGTGGTCCTGTTGTTGGCTGGGCTGCTCTGGTCTCATCCAGTGTGGCAATTCCAGCACTCAGAATTGTGGAGAGGTGCAGCTCCTGAAACCTTCTGGAAGGACTCTTCTGTATAAGCTTAGGAAATCGGCTATAATGTTTCTGTTATCCAGTGATTTATTATGGTCTACAAAAATATAGCCTGGATGAACACCTCTCTGGAACAATTATTTAGTGATATTGTAATTTATTATTCTTTTCAAAGCCATCTTGTATAAAGGTAAAATAACCCCTAACTTCAGAAAGCACAGAGAGAAGGAGAGAACTGCCAAATTCCCAACAGCACATCCTTTCCTGTGGTTAGCATTGGATCTGCCAGCGGCACCGTTTTTGGACTGGCCTGTTCTGTGCTGACTGTTGAAATCACAGGCCGAGAATACAAATGAAAGATTTTACAGGAGTTGCTTGTATTTTGTGGCTAATTCCCTGCATTTGGAAGCATCTGCTTCTTGTCTGGTTTTGTTCTGTAATCAAGAAAATTGCTGTAGAGAGCTAGCACTTGGAAAGCACTTAGCTCTTCTGTAGCCATGAGCAAGATGGCAAGGAAAATACATTGTAAATAAGTACTCAGTTAAAAAATGCACACACAAATATACACACAGAGGAAAAACAACATATAGACCTTGCAACTTTTCCAGATACTCTGCTGAGCCTTTGTATATCCTTATTCTGCTAAATAAAGTTAGTTTCTCTGAAGGTATTAATTGTAGAAACTGTTGCCTCTCCCAGGTGGTCTATATTTTGGAAAAGAAGCATTCTCGAGCAGCTACAGGTTTCATCAAACTCCTGGCTGACAGGAACAGTGAACTCTTCAAGAGGTGTGCCATGTTCTCACCTGTGGACCACAGAGTGCCCAGGGTCTATGTGCCCTTGGCTGATTGCCCTCCAGACTTTGTGACCAAGCCTGAGGCCTATTCACAGATGCTCTTCATCTGTCGCATCGTGGACTGGAAAGAAGACAGCAACTTTGCATCAGGGTATGTGGCTGCCATCAGAAGTAGAGATGGCTGAGATTTCTAGTGGGAATTCTTGTTTTCACTTAATTTGTTACAAACAGTAGAGACAGAAACCTGTTAACAAGCTGCTTGTCTTGTGTCCCTCTGGTGGATAAATTACATTGGGTTGAAGGCAGCTCATCACTAGTTAATCTCATAAATGTTAGTTTCTTCGAGTGCTTGCTTCAGTGCTGGTGCATCACAGTGTTGATGAGTGCATGGTCTAGGGGGAACACACATCACACATGCTCAGCCTGACCAGCACAAGCACCACGGGGTGCTGGCAGCCTTCCTGTCTTTCCTCCGTGTGTGGAAGAGTAGTACACAGTGTGCAGACATTTCCCTTCTGCCAGGGGAAGATCAGTGGCTGTGAGGCTCATCTTTAGTTTTTACGCCTTTGCTGGTAAGAATTAGAAAGAAGTCACAGATTTTTGTGGTTTTAAAGTTGCATTGGTTCAAGGAGGAATAGTAGAAATCAAGAGAAGATTCACTCCCTCCTGAAGCGTGTGAGAAGGATGTTGCACTCTGTGTGTTTCATCAGGCACTGTAAAGTCGTCACTGTCCAGAGTTCAAATTGCTGGCTTCAAACTGCTGTGAAGAAGGAAGTTTTAAGGCAGCGCTACCCAAGTGGCCTATGCTGGGTTGGATCCAGATTGCAAGTTCATTTTGCCTCTCCATGAAGAAGACAGTGGTTTTCAGCATTTTCACTTTTTTCTTTGGAAGCACTGTAGCGTGCCAAACTTCCACCTGGAGTGGCCACACTGTTTCTATTGAATTGGTCTCAAAAAGAAATGGAGGATGTTGCTCAATCTATTCAGGTTTTTTGGGAATATTTAGTAGTCCTGGTTTAATTAGTAATCCAGAGTAGGTAACTCTAATGTAGCCATACTGTGGTCAGATTTTACAGGTGCATCTGGATGTAATCTGGAGCATATGCAGTAGTGGGAGTTGTTCAAAAAGTCCAACTTTTCTCTTCCCCCTGCAGAGCAGTTCTGATGGGGTAGCACAGCCAATGTACAGTGTCAGCACTGCAGGTTTGGGAGTCCTCAGCTCAAACTGCTGGTAAAGCTTAAAACTTAGAGGAAACTTTTTAAAGAGTGTGTTGGCACAGATCTGTCAGCCCTAGGACTACAAGTAAACTAAGATGAAGTGCCCATTTCACAGAGTTTATCACTTGTAGCTGTTTTGTGTGCCCAGTAATAGCAAGTTTCATGTGTGCTCCTTGAGAGCCACATGAGCCGTGAAGTCACTCAGTGTTTCCTAGATAAACTGCAGTGCATGAACTGCAGTGGCCTCCCTTTGAGCCCCACTTAACTAGGGTCTGGCTGTGCTGTGAACTTCACTGAGAATAAGTTTCTTACTGGCAGAGGTTTGCTTTGTCTTCTTTGACTCCAACTGAGAAAAGACTGGAGGGTGATTGTACTGCTTGGCTTCTTGTCATGAACAACCCCCCCTTTCAGCAGAAACAGAGGAAATTAGGAGGATGGGCTAATATATTTTTTATTGGATAATGTGTGTGTCTTTAGTCTGTACTTCTGACAATATTGGATATTCTCATCTGTCTGGTTTGATCGTTTCCAAGATGTAAAGGGTGTTGTCAGGAAAGAAAATGTCCATTACTGTGTTCATACATAGTTGTTTCCTCTGGGAGTTGGTTGCACTTCAGTAAGTGCCTTGTGGAGATGGGAGCATAAAACCTTGGTGACCCCTTTTGTTTTAGCCATAAATAATGCTTGTTTAAACACTGAAAGACAAGGAAACCTCTTGAAGGTATGAGAAGATTCTGTTTGCTTTGGGCTCATTTATAAGCACGTTTATAAGCCATGTTGCCTTGTTTATAACAAGTTGTGTTGCTGGTCATGGCTCCCCTGAAGGAGAGAAGATCTGCAGCGCTTTACATGCTTTGTTTTGTGAACATTTTTGTGCACCCCTTAGTTCTGTCCACAAAGTTTCTGATACGCCTTTGGCACCACCACCATGGTTTTGAAGGTGTCTGGACAAAGAGCCTGTTGCTCATTACCCTGCACTGTCTGCTGGAAGTGTGACAAGGGAAACTCCCTCCAGAGTTGGCAGTCATGTCCCCTGGATGCCTTGGGTTTTCTAGGTACTCTCCATCCTGCAGCTGAACTCTCCCAGATTGGTCATGCACCTTCCTTGGCTTTCCTTTCCCCTTGGGAAGTTCAGTGCCAGGTTTCCAAGCACAGTTAATGACACAGATTGATCTTCACAGTGAACGTGTGTGGGTGGAGAAGTGAGATGCCCCTGCCAAGAGTTTGGTGATGGCATTGGCCACCCAGGGTGGTCACCTGCACAAGGGCAACCTGAGAGTCCTCCTTGGGGAGGGGGCTGTGTTTCTGTGTCATGATTGCCACCTGGTGGTCACCAGCGTGGCACTGTCCCCTCCAAAGGCCACCCTGTCACCCTGACTATGCTGGGAAGGAGTGAGGAGGAACTCATGGCTCCAGGTCATGCTGGCCATGCCCTGAGTTAAGCTGCTGTGCTCCCTCCTGCATGTGAAGTGACTTTACTTGGCAGTGAAATGCCATATAACTCTACCTGCTTCAGGTAATAGGTAAAACAAGTTAGCTCCAAAACATTCTCCTTTTCCAGAGAAATATTGCAAGTGCTGCCATGTACTGATATTTTCTGGGGACCTTTTTCAGTGTTGGAGTCCAGAGTTGTTTGGAGTATTAGTCCAGACATCTCTGCATTTTGCAGATGGTTAAGGTGGATTTTTTTTGTCCCCACATGTGATGATGGATGAGACTATTAAAAAAAAACAACTAATAGAAAAGCATGGAATCACTGACGCCCTCTGTGTCACATTGGGCTTGTGGCCATTCTAGCTCAGGGTCTTAGATATTGGTCTGTCAAGGTGACATGATTTGTTCCAGCTTTTGCAATAAAATGAAATGTTGCAGGGTGTTATTTCACTTGCTGCTGTTTCCAAAGCCATTTGAGTGGCTTGAGTTCTTTTCATCTCTGGCATTTTATTCTGGGTTTTTTTTTTTTAAATTCAAAAGTGTATTATGTGTGGGGAGAAATAACCAGATATCTTGGGTAGTTCCTGTAAGGCTCAAGGGAAGATCCAATCCTTTCAACAGAGCAGTGTAGCTCTGTTGAGAAAACACCTCCTTGCAGATGGGAGTGTCCCTCAGTCAAGCTTTGTTCCCTTGGCACAACTAATCACTGTGTAGGATGGCCCCATCTGTGCTGGGAGCACCCCAATGCTGCTCCGATGGGACTGCTCGGATGGGACGTGGCTGGCAGCTGAGGGAAGGCAGCTCTGTGATGTGGGGCAGGGCTGGGCTGTGCTCTCAAGCACTGGGGTTCCATGGCACAGCTCTCTGTCCCTCTGATGCTCAGCCCTGCAGCCCTCTCACCATCTCCACTGGCACCTGTGGCCATCCTCAAGCCTCTGCAGCTCTGTCTGTGAGCTCCAGGCCCTGTGCAGTGGGAGCACCCAGGTGGGGCTTCTTTGCTGTCACCTCTTCTGTACAAGCCTTCTTAAGGACTGGTGGCTTGTGTGTGGGATGTTCTCCTACTGCTCCGTGTAGGATGACTGTGGACAGATCTGCTGCAGGAGAAACTGAGCGAAGGTGTTAAGTTCCCAATGGAAGTTATTCACTGCAATTTGGGAGCCTGCCTGGCTTTTCAAAGGAAACAAGCCTTATGTAATCCTGCTTTGTCTTTTTGGAGAATTCTTATCATGTAACCTTTGAACACACTGGCCAGTTTCAGCTCAGTGGAGTTGAAATGGAGTGGAGAGAGCTCAAATGTTCCTAGAGATGGGTGGCCAAATAGATGTGATGAGTGTCACCATGAGAGGGAAGATGGCAGCTTGAGGGTGGCTGTGGCCCAGGTGCACATCTGTGGCAGATTAGACTGGTGAGTGGGCACCTTGGAGCAATTCAGTGATCTTGCTGCTACGGCTGATTTGGAGAAACACCCTGTTCTGCCCCAACCACGGCATGTTCCAGTCAGTGCACTCCACCACCATGTCTGACATTAATCCAAGGGTATTCAAGGAATTCAAGGTGACGCTCCCCCATCAGCGTCACAGAGAAGAAATGTTTACGTCTGTAACCATTGTAACTTTTTTTTTTACCTTTTGACATTTAAAAAACAAAGAGATGCACGCAAGCCCAGGGTCACAGACACCGTGACTCCCTGGGAGTCAACGTCTGAGTACTGCTGGGCCCAGTGCCCCTGGTTGTTTATAAGCCTCTTGAACTATTCTTGCTACCCTTGGTGGCCGAGAAGCCCCAGGAACAGTTTTGCAGCCTGGCTGTTACTCCGGGGCCATTGGTGATCCTATATGCATTACCTTTGATCACATGCTGTCCTGTCAGATTTTGCTCTGATGCAAGTCATCATGCCTCTGTGACTGTAACATGGCCCCAATTAGAGTCAGTTATACACTTTTTATTTCAAGGTACTTGGGAAATGTTCCCTGGAACGCTGTAAATCAAATGTTAATTACTATTAAAAAAATATTAGTCCTATATCAAACCTCTGGGTAAACCCCTTATGGTTTGTAATCTAATTTCAGTAAACGGATCAAGAGGAACATGGGTTTCAAGACCAAGCTGGAAAGCACTCTGGCATTCAGAGGTGCTTTCCATGGCTTGTCCTGCAGATGTTCAGCTGCTGCCCTCTCAGTGCACTTCCCAGATCTGCCCTGCCAGGAGAAGGGGCACCTAAGGCTCAGGTTCTTGACATTTCTGCTGAGTAGGGTAATGAGTCCTCTCTTTTCCTGTTTTGTTTTTTCCATCATTGGCGGTGCTGGTGGGTGTGCGGATCCACAGGCTCGTCCTTGCTCAGACCCAGCTCCGCACCAGACGTTGGAAATGAAGTGGTGATTTCTCTGTTTTATTGTTACTGCTCAGAGAGAGGGAGATAAAACTGATGCCTCATTTATTTACATTAAAATAAGGATTAGACTGGGACCCAGCTGCAGGAACAGAGAACTCAGCCACAATGCCAAATGCGCACGTATTTCTGCCATACAGTTTGTACATAAAATTGAAACAATAAAGGGAAATATCTTTTATCCTTGTTTTCATTTTTATTTTAAAGCTAGACGATGTGAACTCTACAATTTACCACACCATGAAGTGAGCAATCCTTTCCAGCATATTACACAATGTGACAGGTTTATTACACAGCCTTTCCCGTTGTGAAGAAAGAGCTTTGCTCCCATAAAGAAGATGGGCTCGCTTGTGCTGAGAGTTTGGGGTTTGTTCTGTGGGTTTATGGCACATTTGAAGCCTTGAGACCATCCTGCTTGTCCAAATAACAAGAGCAGTGTTTTGGCCCCAATTTAGGAAAGTAATTAGTGTCTGTTCTCATTCATTGGAATTAAAGCAGAAGGATCAATATAATGATTGTGTATTTTATGCAGTGGAAAAACACTTATTAGAGTGGCTGGTTTTGTGCTGTGTTATTACCCCTCTCTTTTGTGTCATATTTTGATGGATTCGCCTTAATTTCAGTTGTAATCTTCTTGGGTCAGGAACATTATCTCTATTGACTGTAATGTGCATTGGCCTAATGGCAGTATATTAAAAAATAAAAAGTAATTTAACTCTGTGTACTGTAGAGCAATCTAAAGGTGAGAAAGGGGGCAGGGGGAGCCACCATGTGACATGGGTTCTCAAGGGATATTTGTAATCAGCTGGAGGGGGAACAAATGTCTCACTCCTTTGGAGTCTTGGTTTGCACAGTGTCCAGAGCTGAGCCTTGTTTGACACCAGAGCTGTTGAACAGATCCATGCTGGGGTTTGCACTGGAGCAGATGGAAACTTTCCCCAAGCATAGCAGAGCAGCAACCTCATCCATATGTGTACAGAGTACTTGATCAAGCACTGTTAGCATGGGGGGGACAATTTCCCCTGTTTGTGACTTGTTTCTAGATGCTTGGCCCCCTCTCCCATTAGCTCTGGGGTCAGAGGCTTCTGCTTAGCCATGAGAGGAGGAACAAATGACTGGAAATGCTGAGGTTCTGGAAGGAGCCTGGAAAATGATTGGCAAGATGATTTGTGGGCATGTCTGTGTGACTCCTGTAAGGGAGGCAGTGTGGGTTCTTCACACCTCTGTCTTCACAGGGCATTGGTTTGCCCAGGCACAGATGTGTATGCTTTGGGATGGAGAGCAGTGTACTGAGCTCCCTGTGGAGCTGTCTGGTATTTGCTGTGAATCTGTTCTTCATTTTTGATAGTAGGGGTGAGTTACCTTTTTCAGTGGTGAGGAGAGGAGGGAGGATCTCAAGGCAGCCACCTGTAACACTAGAGCTGCCTCTGTGGACAGCTGTGCTTTTCTTATCCCTGTTGGATGCATTTTTCTCTAAAATTGGAAACTTTCTTACCTTTGCAAAAACCTAATAATTTAAAACATTTACTTCAAATGAGATACACAAAAACAGCCCAGGGTAGTGCCTGGTGAGTGGTTTGCATCTCCAGCAGACACTAGTCATGGTATGGTCTGAATTCCTGCTAAGTCCTCTGCCAAAACTCAGGGAGAAGTGAATGGGTGAAAGAGTGTTTTTAAGGGCTCAGCAGCCTCTCTATGGGGACAGTAACAACATGACAGTAGTAATTATACACTTTAAAAAAGCATCCCTTTCTTTCTACAGGAAGTTGTGCAAAAGTCTTGGGCAGGCTGGAGAGATCGAGCCAGAATCAGAAGGCATCCTGACGGAGTATGGTGTGGATTTCTCTGACTTTTCCCCTGAAGTCCTGGAATGTCTTCCCCAGAACCTGCCCTGGGTTATCTCACCAGGAGAGCTGGCCAAAAGAAGAGATTTAAGGTAACAACAAAAAGCATACTCTGACACTCCTTAGGTTGGTGCAGGGTTGTGCTGTTTTGTTTTGCTTTCATCACATTTTGTAAAGGCACTGGCTTTATTACATGTACTATGTTATACCTTACTTGTGCTAGAAAGCATAGAAAGAAACTACTTTTGAAAGTATTGACAAACCCAGAAGATCAGTTATTTGGAGAAGTATTTTGTGAGGCAGAGAGGCTTTTTCTCAAAAGAGCTATTGAAAATTGTAAATTTGGTGTTCAGCACCTAATCTGAAAGCTTTGTGTTTTTCTCTGGAATGTATTATTCATTTTAGTGGTAGTTCTATAGTAGAGATTTTCTGAATGCCTGGCAGATCAATGACCTGGGACGTTTTTACTCTGAGATTTAAGACAGATAAAGACTGTCCAGCTACCTCCCATTAGCCATCCTAATTAGCCATCCACATTAGCCTCACATCCCTGCAATTTAGTGATGCTCCCAACCAGCTTTTGGGAACTCCACAGCCTGTTGAATGGCAGACATTGACATTGCTGGACTACCCAAAACCACTGGTTTTGCTACACTAAGTACACTTCAGATTTTAGAGACATCCTTACTAGAAAAGATTTAAAGACCGAAGAAAAATTATTTGTTTAGAACCTCACTTTGCAATAAAGGATGATGCAGGCAAACAATAAATACATTGTTAAGAAGACAGGGTGTGTTCTGCTTCCAGCCTTGCTTATGCTGGAGCATCCCAACTCAGCTGGCAGATTCCTTGCTGTCTTGTTTAATGCTGAGGTGAAGCAGTCCTAGGAGGCTGATTTCTTTGGACACTGCACTGGTACAAGCACCTGTAGATATGCAACAAGCTCCTCTTCCTCTTCATTTATCTGTGTTACTGGCATGAACATTAGCAATTTGAGCAGATAAGCTGATAAACTGCAGCCATTTTTATTTCAAGGCTGAAAATATATTTGCATCTGTACCTGTACTCCCAGTATTACTTTGGACCTAATTCTGCTCCAGAACCTGCAGCCTCCTTATTCTTTCAGCTTTCTGGATTTCCACTGCCATACAGTGGAATAATTCAGCAGAGAATCACACTCCTGATTGACTAATGCTAATACTCAGATACCAGATCTGGACTTCAGGCTTCAGGTAGCATAAAAAAAAAAGTAGATACTGAATGCTGCTGTTCAGATATCTCTTGAAAGTGCTTATTTTTATATTCTTGACTACAGTTCAGTAGCCTTCTCTGTTTCTTCTGACCAAGTTCTTTTAAGCAAATAAAGAGCTTGACTTGTCTCCAGTCAGACAGTCAGTTTTGGAAACAAATTCCAAGCGCATTTCTTGCTTTTATTGCTGAATTATTACACTGGGACTTATCAAGGTGATAACAGTTTTGCGGTTAAGCTATTTAAATCCCTCTCTGCCCCTTCCTGACCACAGTGCACACTACAAAGTAGATTTCCTTTTGATCCTCTCAAATATAAACATTTAACAGTCAAAATTTTTAAGACAATTATTTGAGCTTAATTTGCTAATCCTTTTAATGTCAACTGCCACACTGCTGACTAACCAGTCTGTGGTCTAAACACGTATGGAAATAACATGATACTTCTAGTTACAGAAAATAAAATACAGGTGAGTCTTCCTTGTCGTTTCCTGACAAAGGGGTTTGTCTACCAAGAAAAAAAGATGAGTTTTGTTAGTAAATGCAGTGTGAAAGGAAGTAGTGTCAGGTAGTTGGAGACCTGGCTGGCATCTCCGATGGGTGAGACTTGAAGACCTTGAGACTGTTTTTGACAAGTCCCAAGGTAGCTTGGCCTTAACTTGTTATTAGGTATCAGCTTTCATATAGTCAGCAGCAAGTGTGCTGTGGTCTGCACTGTCCTACAAAGGGCCAGTACACATGGCCCAGGATGGCATCCAGAGGAATACACCTGGACCTGGGTATCTGTTCTGGGTGCACATCTGAGTTATGCCTTGTTTTCCAGGGGATCTCACACACCTGCCTCTGTGAGTGCCCATCTTTGCTGTCCTTTGTGCATGGTGATCTGTCAGGCTTCCCAGATTACTGTACAGTAGTCTGACAGCATGGTATAAATTAGCTACAGTGAAATAAAAACTCATCTTTTCTCCTAAAACAGCCATGTTAACATGTTTGTAAATAGCTCATCCTAATTCAGTTTACACATTGCTTGCTTGACTAGAGTAAACACATGTTAGAGTTTAGTTTAAAGTACTTTCACCTCTAGTAAATCCTCTGCAGTTCTGTAACACAGCTGTAAATTTTCTAGTATCATGTATAAAAGTTGTGGGGTTTGGAACTGAGACCCAAAAAATGTCTTGTATTTTTGTGTGTTTCCTCTTCCTGAGATAACTTTTCCTTGTTTCCTTTCATCTTGGGAAATGACCCTTTCCTCCTCAAAAGGCAATTTGTGTGTTGTTCTGACCAGTGTCCGAGGTGTGGTCTGGGAGTCAGAGTATGGAGCATGGAGAGAGGGGCTCTGCAGCAGAGGTGTTTGTGAGTGTGGTTATAGATGAAAGTGAGACAATGTGTCTCACCAAGCTGCTGAGGTTGGGCTAGAGGGAAAGGCATTTTATCCATGCCATCTTGTAAATATGTTCTTGATCTTCCTGCAAGTCTTTCAGTTTTACAGGAAGACTGTTCTTGCCATGCATATTCTATTTGGATAGCAACTGTGATCTCACCTACACAGCCTGTGTAGAATTGCTTCCAAGAGATCTTTTTTTTCCCTCATTTCTCCAGTAATAGCTCACAAAGAAAGGTTTACATAATATTTCAATATTACTTAAGGCAGAAAAGATCCAAACCTTGTGGATGGCTTTGAAATTATTTAGCTGGCTTGACACTCTACTTTGCCACTTTTGCAGTTTTGCCATGGACATCTGTTTCTCACCTGCATGGGTTTATTTGTAAAATTAGACAAGTATTTCACAGGCATTCCCAACTTACTTGTTTCTAAAGAGCACCCAAAACTTCTAATGAAAAGCACTAGGCAAGTATTAGGTGTTGGCATTGCATCCTGCAGTTGCATTTTACAGAGAGCATGAAGGTTCATGAAGTATCAGAATGTGTGTTTGAGGAAACTTCTCTTCCAGAGACTTTAAATATGATAATACAGATAGGACTGGAGTGCTCATTTTATTATTCAGGTTGACTGGAGTTGGTATTTGTTTCATTAGAAGCTTGAGAAGTGTTTGGTTTCTGCTTTTAGGGAAACATTGGAGGATTAATGTCATAGAGACAAATGTTGATGGGTGCAAAGTTTCAACCACTTTCCGGTCTTTTCCAGTGTTACAACATGTAATTTTCATTTCCGTGTTTGCTTTGGGACAAAATGTAGCCCCTGAAGAAAAGAGGGGTGATGGCAAAGAAGGAAATACAAATTTCAAAGGTGGGTGCAGGAGCTGGGGGCAGAGCGAGGAGAAGACCATTTGAAGAGGTCTAGCCAGGAATCTAAGAAACCCAAAAGCTATTTCTAAGACTCATTCCAAATGTTTCTAATTTCATTCATATCTTTTTGTTTCCTTTACTGCTTAACTGGGACAAGAAAGTAAAGCCAGGAAAGTCCAATCATAGTGGGAAACAAAAACCTAAATATTGGAGAGAGAAAAAAGGCTGTTCTTTGCAAAGCAATTCTGCCTTTTGCTTGTCTCTCATTGTTGGTGTTACTGTGGAAAATGTATAACATCACTTTTTTGGAAAGCGTTAGAACCTGTTCAAGTAGAGATGGTTTATATAGTCCAACATGGAAGAACTAGAGGATATCTATTTCTTTACCATTTGCCTAATAATAAGTGAGCCTGTTGACCTCCGCTGGACTATTACAAATGTGAAACTTGGCACTCAAAATTGCTTGCTCTAAATTTTCCAGTTGCTTTCTCTTTTTCCATTTGATGTCATCCTGCCAACTGGTGATTTTATTATTATAAACAGGACATTGTATTCACTTTTAAGAAGAAATATGAAGCTGAAGGTAAAATTACAAACTGCAGTTTCTCAGCTGGCAAAATACAAAACAATGAGCTAAAAATACTGAGCAGAGAAAGGGTGTTGTGGCAGGGAACTCTGAAATATCTACAAGATGTATGTGTTCTGAGGAGCAGAAGCTGACTGACTTCAGCTGAGCAGGGCTAACTCTGAAGAATCATCAGATTGTTCAGCTTGGAAGGCAGCTCTAGAGATCATCTACTCCAACCCTATTGTTCAAAGCAGGGTTAGCTGGAGGAGGCTGCTTAGGGCTGTGCCCATTTGGGGTTTGGATAGCTCCAAAGATGAAGATTGCTCAGCCCCTCTGAAGAACATGTCCTGGGGTTCAGAAAAACGTGTGGTTTTTTCCTTCAAATAAATTCTCCTGTGTTTTGTGCCCATTGTCTCTTGTCCTGTTGGATACCACTGGCAATTGTTTTACTGTTTTATTTACTCCCTGTGTCAGGTGTATTTTCACATTGAAAAGATCTCCCTGCCTGAGCCTTCTCAAAGCTGAACAGTCCCAGCTCTCTCAGCCTCTCCTTGTAGGTTGGATGCTCCGATTCCTTAATCATCATCAAGGTGCTTCAGCAAACTTGCAGCACTATGTTGATATCTCCCTGCTGCTGGGGAGCCCAGAACTAGACACAGCACTCCAGTTGTAGTTTCACTGGTGCCAAGCAGAGGGGAAGGATTGAAGGAATGCATCCTTTGGCCTTCTGGCAGCACTCCTCCTAGTGCAGCCCAGGAGGCTCTTGGCTGCCTTTGTTACAGTGACATATTGTTGGTTCGTGTTTAACTTGTCCATCAGGACATTCTTTTCTGCCAAGCTGCTTTCCAGCTGGTTCTCCCCCAGTCTGTACTGGTGCACAGGGTGTGCAGGACTCTGTTTTTCCCTTTGAACCTCATGAGATTCCCATCAGACCATTTCTCTGCTGAGGTCCCTCTGAATGGTGATGTGACTGGCTGTTCTTCCCACAAAGCTAAAAATGCAGCGGATGGGGCCAGCCAGGATCCATGCATTGGCAGGACACAATTAATGCTCACTTGCTTCCCTTGCAGGGCAGAGTGACTGAACTTTGCTCTTGCAGGCAAATGAATGCAATGAAGCTTTCAGTTAAAATTTGTATCTTGGTATTTCAGCACAGGACCTCAATTGCAACTGATCCAAGTTATTGAAAGCCAGATTTGTAATTTTGGCTGCCCCTTCCAAAATGTGGCATCCTTCCTTTGGCTGATAAGGGAAGAAGAGCAGAGGTGCTCTGCTGTGTCCCTGTGCCCACTGAGGAGGGAAGCTCTGATGCACTGTTGGTACCTGCACTGCAGCTCTACTTTCCATTTATTTCTTTCTCAAGGAGTGCTACAGCTGGTAACAGGGATTAACACTGTGTATAGTAAGGGTTTGACAGCATGGTATTTGCTGTAGATGCCCAAGGAGATTATTGGCTGATAAAATTAGATGTGATGGTAAAAATGGCAGCCTTGAGCTGTGCAAGGGGTGCTGGAGGAAAGCAGTCAGCCTCTGAAACAGCTGTCTTTCCAAGGCAGGTGGACAACTTTAGTTAGGAGTGAGTGCAGGGCAGATAAAACATCATTAAACAGCTTGTTTCCTGGAGATTTTCCACTACAAAAAGCTAGTGTTAAGTAGAGCAAATCTTACTCAGCTATAATAGGATATGTAAAAATGCTCTGGTTTCTGATGGAAACTGAGAAATTACTTGTTTAGCAAGTGTGTAAGCAACATTGCTACAGAACTGACTGTTATCTTGGAGTGGAGTGGAGACATGAAAAGGGCCAGATTATGATCTCTGCTCTCTCACTAAACTGTTCTGTGACTGATTAAGTGTTCTCCAAGAGAGATACGTTGGATTAGATATATAGGTGACATACAAAGGATTACTCACTGGTGTCTAAGCATATCAGATCCAGTTCCTCTATAATAGGATTGATTGCAGAACCTGGTGATGGTGACTGCACCTGCTCTGGGCACTTCTGCTCTCCAGGCAGTCTGGGCGACTGTATCATTCTTGGACTGATGAGGAGAGCTCATGTTAGCTCCTTTCTCTGCCATTAGATGAGTAAGTAAAACTCTTGAGCAAATATGCTCAAGGTGCTGTTGACAGTAATGTGATTTAGCTCCTTGCTTCTGGTTGGCTTCTTTTGGTCCTCCTCTCTGTTTTCATAATATTTCCTACTACAGTATAGCTACAGCCATTATAGTGACCCTGTTTTGAACAAAATGATGCATGGTCTGTGCTCTCAGATGCTGTGAGCAGTGCCTGGTGCACATAGACAAGTAGGGCAACTTCACCTTTTTCCTTTTATGAAGGTGCATGTGATCATTGGAAGTGCAGCTTCAGGCAGAATTGGTGGTGTGTGGTTGGATAGGATTTTTGCTTTCTGATCTTGTAGGCCATCACACGTAACCTTGCTTTGTTAGAAATCTGTTTAGTTGGGGAAAACAGTAATAATTTTTGCACCTACATTGTTGTACATAGAGTCTTGTTTTTGCCTGGATACTTATTTTATGGAGAGAAGTGGAGGGAATAACAGAAGGAGATGAGGATAAAATCTTAAGTACGTGTGCCAATGTCTGTTTCTTACTGGATTCCACTGGATTACAAGGTGGGGTTTTGATGAGCAGAGGAAAGTGCCATATCCTCTCATGTTTACATATGCTAAGTGGTGCAGTTCAGGTCTGCTAAATACTGCCTCTTTACTTGATATCACTGTACTTTGCTGGTGCCCTGCTTTCACTACAGGTCAGATAACACAGGGTGCACAAGAGATGAAGTGTCAAAGTCCTGGTGTCAACCCAAGTATCTGTCTCTGGTGCTGTTGCTGAAGAATCCCAGAACTACCCTAGTCAGTGAGGTGGTGTATCCCTGTTGTGGTATTTCAGAGCTGATCACTAGGAGAGGCTGGTCATTACAAGGAACAATATTTTCCTTGTGGTTCCACTGTGATGGAGTAATCTGAAGCATGCTGTCCATCTGTCTCACTTTTTGGGTGATTGGATCTTTGTTACCAGGTTATTCTCAGATCACTCCATAAAAAAACCAAACAACCCATAAACCATAATATATATGACCCAAATGCAAGTGTATGAGGCAGAGCTGTCCTGGAGATAATCACAGCATGGATTAGAAGTGGGACAGTCTGGAAAAGACTAGCAAAAATATTCTGGGAGATAAGGGATTGATTTACAAGGAAGGATTAACTGTTCAATGTGGATGTGCCAACACTGAAACTAGAAGAAGTTTGTGAAGATATAGTAGTTGATAGTTAAAAATATGTGGACCAAAGTGAAAAAATGAGAATCATTTATGATGGTGGGAGGATAAAAAGGGGTGTTATGAGGACAAGTAAGGTAAAACAAAGAGGAAGCCTTTCCTGTCCAACCCAAAATAGACTGTAGTGTAGACTGCTAAAGAAAGGGCTGGAAACTCCATTACTAAAGATGCTTGATACCATACAGGAGAAAGTCCTTGCAGATGTATTGTCATGAGCCCTATGGGGGCTGGATGACCTAATGTCTCTTCCATTTCTAGCCCCGTGCATCTATGATTAAAGTAGTTTATATAATGCAAGTGCATTTTCAATTACACTTTGCTTTCTTGCGTGGGATAGTGGTGGTGCAGAGAACTCATTATATTTGTGGCACAATTACAGCATGACTTGTAGGAAATACTGCTGGTACTTGGCCTCCCAGAGACTCTGATCTCGTTTATAAATATATGTTGGCTTTTCAAGCCATATAGGTATAAGACTGCAGTGCTCTTTTTTTTCTGTCTTCCCCGTTACTTGGAGGCCATAAATATAGAGGAAATAATAGAAGGATAAATAGAAGGAATAATTGATTCTGGTTCGGCAGTCCAGTGAGCAGTCCCTGGTGAAAATGTACAAGTTTGTTGTTGTAGATGTGTAATACACCAGGAGTCATTGTCAGCTGCTTTCTTGGACCGAGGTCTGTTTTCTGAACCAGGACAGGACATTAGCTAAAACATAAACACAGAGAAACTAAAAAGAGTAGTGCTGGTTTGAAGTTGGGCTTTCAATGCATTTTGTGCTCTGCTGGATTTTTTGGGGGTTTATAATGCTCAGTGTTTGGAGCAAAAAAAAATTAGTTTTTGCTTCCAATTATTTTATCATTTTAGTTAATTTTGAAATTTATGCACCATGCCAAAGGAGTTTTGTGATGTGTCAGGTATCTTTGTCAGTCTGTTACAGGGCATTCAGAATGCCATCAGAGATTTGTCAGGGTACTTCTCTTGCAGGCAGATTTTTAAAATATATTCCTTTTAAGAGGCTGTCTTGGAAGCAGCCACTCTTGGGTTTTAACTAAAAACTGCCAGCATCAAGTGTGACAAATGTGGTAGACACTACAAGTAATAAATGTCTTTAGGAGTGAGATGTTGAAGTCTCAAATGCTCAGGCATTGATTGGTCTCTGAAATTTCTCTTGGAGAAAGGGTACTTCATCCCGGTTTGAGTGATGAATATTGGCAGAATTGGTCCTATGCTTATTGGCACTTTGTAACAAACCTGCGCTGACACTGTGGTCGAGCTGGGTTTACTTGTGATTGAAGAACGAGATTGATTTTTGTGGTTGCCATAACAATTGGATTGTTGTGTGAAAAAATGTTAGTAGCATTCACTGGAGTGAGTTGACAGCTCTAGGATGCCTGTTTGCAAATTAAAACAACTGTTTCCAGCTCTGAGAAATGGTGTCGGCTTAGCTTTTGCAAGATGGTGCTCAGCAGGGTCTTAGAAACGACCTGAAGAGCTTAAAGATTCTAAAAGTGCCTTTGCTATGCTTAATTTTAAAATGCCAGCTTTGAGCTGGAGTTAATAAGGGTAAACCAGGAAGCTGAGCTTTCACTCCCACCAGGCTATTGTATGTATTCACAAAGTGGAGAGAACAGGACAATCTAAGGAGTCCCTAGAAGAATGTAAATGCACTGCAAGTGTCTAGACATGCAGTCACTCGTACTGTAAATGTCTTAGCACTGACATACTCAAGTTTAAAGAAGGCTTGTGCTGCCGAAACTTTAATAAACAATGGTCATTCCTGTCTCACCTCCAGCTGAAGCAGTCTGGGCTTTGGAAATGGGCTGATGCTTCTGCAAAAGATTCAGCTTGGTGCTTCAGGAGCCTTTGGATGACTGGAGGGACTGTGGGCCATGACAACTGAGCCTGGGGCAGGGCAGGGTGTCAGTGTGTAGCCACTGAGCTGGTTGAGTCTTGAATGCTGGAATTCACAGACAGCAGGTTTCAGCCACCTTCAGCCTTCTGGTGTGTTCTTTGTTCTCTTTGAATGTGTTGGCCTTTGTAAATGTTTAGTGAACATCACAGGAGATTGCTTTGGTCTGAAAGTTGCCTGTGGGAGGGTAGTCAGAATGGGGAGGTAAATAAGCTAATTAAGTTCAGGTGCCTTAATTCGATCAGCTTCTTGAGACAGACACTTGGAGAGGGAGGTGCTGATCTCCTTCCCCTCCTGACAGGATATGTGTGAATGGTTCAAAGCTGCACCAGGGGAAGTTTAGACTGGATATAAGGAAGTCTTTCTTTACCAAGAAGGTGGTGAAACACTGTAAGAGGTCTCCTAGAGAGTTGGTCAATGCCCCAACCCTGTCAGTGTTTAAGAGGCGTTTGGACAAAGCCCTTAATTGCAACATGCTTTTATTTGGTCAGCCCTAAATTGGTCAGGCAGTTGGACCAGATGATTGTTGTTGGTCTCTTCCAACTGAAATAGTTCTATTCTATTCCACTTCATTCACTTCGCTTCCATTTCCTTCTATTCCAGCCCCTGTGTCTGGGTTTCTTGTTGGAAGACTTCCAGTGATTCCTTGCTCAGTGCCTTCCCTAGGTGCTTTGATTTTCTTGCAAACAAACTCTCTTTTTCTCTCCTGACACTTGGCAGTCTAATGCCCACAGCCTCATTCCTGAGCAGTCCAAGTTCAGACAGATGCCAAAGCTGGGGCTTCAGCCCGAGTGACTTGAGATGGTAGTGGCTCTGCCAAGACCAGGAGTGGTGATCTGTATCAGTAGGAGCATGGACATGGTTAGGCTGCCAGCTGACTTGTGCTTGTGTTGCCTGGGGTGAAATTCCTCCATCCTCAGCTTTGCCTGGTTCCTGAACAGCTGGGTCATACTTTGCTTCTTTAGGCCTCTGCCTGCTGTGAAAGGTTACACCAGCTGGTAAGGACAATGTCTTGCTTCATGAACGGTTTTCTGATGCTCTAGTGGGTACATGCAGTTCTCTGGACTAGTATTTCATGTTGTTGGCATTTGTTAGTGGTGAAAATCTGGTGAGTTGACTCATCTATGTGCTGCTGCTTGGGAAGATCATTGAGTTACACAGGAGGATCTGTAAGGTGCTGCTTTGTCTACTGTGTACAAAACTGGCACTTTTCTCCAAGCAGCAAGAAAATTGCACTGTTAACACCCAAGCTTTGCCTGGCTGAGTGGTCATGCCAGAAACCTTGTCTCTAATACAGCCTGAGCCCATGGCTCTACCATTGCAATGCTTTATTGTGATGCAGGTAGCTTCTCTCTTGAGCAAAGAGTGAGCCCTGACCACTGGAATTTGTAATCTGCTGATGTTGTAGGTGTTCATATTTTATGGTTAAACTAAGTGATATGTTTAATTCTGAACAGCTTAACTGGCAAAAATGAATATATTGTACCAATCTTTGAGGCACCAACTGTGCTCTGTTTTCTCTGCTGATTCTTGTGAATACCTTAACATAGATGTATACATAGATGTATGTATTTGCACAAAGTAAAACAAACTGCTGTTGCCGTCCTGTGATCTGTGAACATTTTAATTACCATGACCGTAATTCCAGCTCACCAACAAACTACTTATCTTACCTCTCTGCTGCACTAGCCATTTATTTTAGATCCTGTTAAAGGTAAAAAGACTAACTGCTCTGCAGACATGCTTGTCTGCTTTAATTAGTCTTCCTGAAGCTGTGCAAAGAGCACTGCACTTAATTAGCTTTCCTTAAATTAGGATTGATATACCAGCCTGTATAGGTTGACACTGTCATTACTGTCTAATAAACTAAGTGCTCTATTCTATAATATTTTTTCCCCAGGTGGTTGATTTGTAAGATGCCAGACAGAGCCAGCTTTAGCAGGGGTCCTGTCACTGCCTTGGGGCTAGAAGTGGCTTAGCCAGTGCTGCTGGGGGCTGGCAGGGTCTGGGCAGTCTGGGTGGCTCCTGCTTTCCTGACTCTTGCTTGCAGGTCCACCACGGTCAGTTGTGAGTAGTTCCCCTGATCCTCCCAAAGGCTTGCAGGCATTGCCTTGCTCTGGTTCTTGAAACCTCTGAAACAAGGAGAAGGGAGGAAAGGTTTTGTTCTTCCATTGGTAGAAACTCCATGCCAGAGCAAGTTCACCTTTGCAAACCTGCATTAGACATCTGTTTTACATGGAGATGGTCATGTAAAAAGGGGAAATTTCCACACTGAAATGTTTTGGGTTTTTTTGACCAGTGCTGGGGGACTCTTAAAGGCACATATTTATCTCCAGTCCTTTCCAGCATGAAGACCAGAAAATCTCTTAACTCTGTGTGTCTCTATTTCTTAAACCATTTTCTTTTAACCAAACTGTGTGTATGTTGGAACAAGTGGGCTTAGATCATCTCATTACTTTTACAAAATATGTTTTGACAATTTGAAATGAATTAACCGGATTTTTATTAGGTGTGATGACAATGAGAGATGCTTCCTTTGAGGCCCTGAAAGAAGGGAGAGAGGGGGATGGTAAAGCTCTTTAACCCCCAAGGTCACCTTGGTGGCCCTCCAGAAGCTGGAGATGCTGCCAGTTTGTATATACCTGTAGTCAGCCAGTGCAAATGTGTGTGCATGTAGCTGTGGATTTAAGTAACATCTTCCTCAGCAGGTGCATGAAACATTCTGTCCCTTGTGGTTTAATGAAACAACTCGCTGCAGGCTGGTGGTGTTACTGGTTACAGTCAGAAATGTGATCTGATCTCTCTGAGATCCCTGGTGCCACAGCCTTTGGGGTATTGAACAGCCAGCCAGTATGGTCAGGGCAGGAGTTTGAGCAGCCCCTTCCTCTTCACAGGGCAGACTTGCCAGATAGCTGAGAGCGGTGTTGCTGCTTCGTTTCTTCACCCAGATGGTTTTTGTCAGCTGCCTACAGAGTCCTCCCTGAGGTGTGTGCAGGGGTGGCTGGTGTAGGTGCCAAGGGAGAGGACAATTTGCAGAGCAGTGGGCAGGCTATGCTGCCTTTCCTACCCTTGCTTCCACTGTATTGCCTGATTCTCCAGAATGAGAGATGGCTCTCTGCAGTGTCCTGGAGATAAAAGTGATATCACTGGGCCTGGAGGAAAAGCAGGAGGAAATAGCTGAGAACATGAGACGTGCCCTGAAAGAGCATGTGTGCAGGGTGCTGCCCTCAGGCTCAGAGCTGCAGTCACATCATTCCATGGATCCCACATGCCAGCCCTTGTTCCTGTGGCCATCTGAAACTTCTTCAGTAATAAAAATTGAAAACCAGAAATGTAATTAATCACACTTAATAATGTTGTTACTGGTGAGCCAAATTGACTCAGAAAATTTCATTTAGGTGTAGGCCTGTGTGCCAGGATTATCTTACTGCTGTGGATTTGGAGCTCTGCTTTGAGGTTGGCTTCTCTTGTCCCATTGACTACCTGGCCATCGGCTCTGCAACACTTCTGCAGTGTCCTTATGCCAAGGAGCATCATACCTTGTTTTACTTGCTCAGTGACTTTCTTACCTCACCTTGCAGTCTGTGCCCAGAATAAACTGCCTGTGACAAGCTACAGGTCCAAGTCCTTTGAATAGTTCTAAAGGAGAAACAGATCTGAGCCTGGCAGTTAAACATAGCTGAGCTGGTGAGAAATGTTAAATCAAAATTTGGACCTCACTTCCACTTTGCATCTGTGATTTTATGGATCTCAGACAGCTGTGAGCTGTGTCTGTGCTGGCCATTCCTGTGCTGAGAGACAGCTCAGAGCCAGCCAGCACATCCCCAAGGGCAGCAGGCTGAGCACAAATGGAGGCTTGGGCTGCTCCACCAGACTTAGAGGTTTGGACTCTCTGAGCTGGGACCACCACTGGCCTCTGCAGTAGACTTGACTGGCCACATACATCTCAGCTAAACAGCCCATTAGTTGCTACCATTGTATAAATGTGGCAAAATATTTGGCACCCCTGTTTTTCTGCTCACTTCTATTTAGGGCAGGGTGCAAATATGCACTTTGTTGAAACCAATCTGCTAATTTTTTAACTGCCTGGAGCTACAATTCACAATGCTTGTGGTAGCAGGCCCTGAACATCTGGGATAAGCTCTGTATTCCCCTGACACAGGAACCTACATTCTCTTTGAAGCAGCTCTTAACTTTTTTCTTGCTCACTTGCTAAATAAAGCAAACCATTTGTGTCCGTTCAGTTGACTCTTTTAAATGAAATAACATAAAGATTTGCTGGATGTGGCTGGAGAGGGCATTTTATATACCCTGTGCATTAGTGGGACCTGGTATAAATTCATGCAGGCTGGAACACATGTGTTTCCCCATACTGTTTGTAGTATAGGAGTGTCTATCTGCATATGCACAGCTCCCTAAAGAGAGTTGCACAGTGCCTTGGAGTGTTGGCATTCTGAAATTCCATCCTTAGGGGGAATTTTAAGGAATATATATTTATGGAAGTAAGGTTGTTTGCAAACCTTTAAAAATTCGTTGATTTTTAGTGCTGACACCAACAGATCAAAGTCCCGGTGTAGTTGAAAGATTTTATATCTTTCAGTGTCACAGTCTCTTAATATGTTTAGATGCATGCAAAGGATCAGAAACTAATGTGCATCTGGGGATTAAGGCAGCTTTGCTATCCAATCTGAAAGCCAGCATATTCCAAAAGATTTTCAAAGTCTCAGAAGGCAGTGGAGTGCTTTACTGATTTTTATGTATTTGAAAATCTCTATTTAGTGTGCCTGGTGGAATTACATAAATAGATGCTGGCAGCTGTCTGACACCAGCAGGTAGCACCCAGAACGTTTCAGTGTGGAAGTGGTAGGTCTGCAAAGTTGGGGACACTGCTCTCACTGAGATAGCACCCACACAAAAAGATGAAGACTTTCTAATTCCGTGTACACTTGCTCCTTTAAGAATTTGCTGTAATTTTTTCCTCCCACCTCTCCTACCCCAGGAGTAATACCAGTGGTTATGCTGTAAGAAAAATAGTGTGTGTTTGCATTATACATCTCTAGAAGGGAGTTGCCATCATGATATGAGTATTTCTGTGGCAAAGAGAAAAGAAGAAAAGCAGTGGTCTGATCTCTTCTGTGGCAGCCTCAGCCTATACCATTATGCTTGGGGATCTTTTAACTAGGGAGGGGCTGAACTTACTCTAAAAGTTAAGATAAAAGCAAAATAAACCAGCAAACCCGTTACTGTACTGACCTCATTGCTTTTCAGCTCTGGTCCCACATTCCTCACAGGGCTTGGGAGAATTCTGCTGTAGGGCAGAGGTCTGGGAGGGAAGTTGTAGGACAGCCTGGGATGAAGGGAGGCCCTGAACCAGGAGTTTAGGAAGTTTTATTTGTTGAATATTTCAGGTTTTGTGTCTCACTGGTGCCAGGCTCTGCTCTATTAAATGTGATGTTTCCTGAGTCAGATGCTTTATTTGTCCCATCTGTGTGGCCCTAGACCATATCTGTGGTCCAGTTTGGTGTGTTCCCAGTGTTCCTGTCACCCACTGCTACAGGACATACATATGTGAGCCTTCCAGGGCAGGGCTGCAAATTCCAGGTGCCACCTGGTACAGCACATGCAAAAGGATATTCAGCTTTTCCTGAGCACCAAGTTGATCTGTAAGATCTAATGAGCTGGTTTGGAGCTTGCCCTTTCTATAGCTTTTACTTTTTTTCCTACTGAACCTGCTTTTCCCTTTGGTCCATAATTGGCAGTTTAGGTTTTATAAAGTCTTACATCTCCTGAGTATCTTTACTGGGACCAAAACTCTCACTCAGTTTTGTCACATTCAGCTTGGTTTGCGCGTTTCAGTGCCTCTGCTCTGTGCTAGCTGTGCTCATGGAGTGTCAGATGGTGTGACATCTACTCTTTGGCATGGGCATGAGGGTTATTTGTGTTCCATTTAGCTTTGCAATTAGGAACGATCTATTTTTACTCTAGCTGCAAGGCATCTAGACTTTTTCTTGCTTGTTTCTTTGGAGTGAACTTGATGGGCTAAACTGTTTATTTTTTGTGAGGGAATATCTGTAATGAAATGAAAGCTACTAAGACCAAGCAGTTAAACCAGAAAGAAAAATGAAAAAATACCCAAGGAGATTCACTTGTCTAAACCGTTTCTTTAAAAATAGATTAGATTTAGAATTCAGATTAGATTGGAAGATGTTTCAGCAGAGTCTTCTGAAAACATGGTTGTTGTTGTCTGGATGTCTCTGATGGGCTCTGTGTTTTGATACCTTCTTCATGACTTGGAGATAAATTTTCCTTTTCTTTTTTTCTTTGGATAGGAAAGAATGCATTTTCACCATCGACCCATCAACTGCCAGAGATCTTGATGATGCTTTGTCCTGTAAACAACTCCCTGACGGTATGAGATATATTTTACAAAATACTTCTAGTGTTTGTATTCAGCTGTTGACACACTTGTATCTATAATTTGTCCTGAGCTATTCTTTGCCAAATATAAGTAGAGTAATAAACTAGTTCTTCTGTTGTTTTAATTGCTTGTTTTTAGAAATCTTGAAGCAGACGTCTTCAAGCTGCACTCAGTCTTGGTGTTAGAAAATGCAGAGCCACAGTGTTTTGCATAATCAGAGCTGTAATTTGATTTGAGCAGATCTCAGCTGTCTCCTGTCATTATGGGAGTTACAGCTGAAAAGCTAATACACCGCTCCTGCAGGCTAAAGCCGAGTGGAACTTTGACCTTGTGTACGCAGTCCGTGGGTAAAGGAATCCAGTTTTTTGAAGGTCACTGGCTGAATTGTTTCTTGGTGTTTATGGGATGCTGGGAATTGTCAGATGAGCACAGTGTGCCTTATAAGTTGTGTTTTTCTTCTCATTGCCTTTTGAGCTTTCTCTTCTGCCTTATTTGTACTTTTACTATGCCTGAAGCCAACAGAACAGAAAGTAAAGCTCCAGAAGCCAAATCTTGATGATTATGACCAAAGGAACTTCTCTCTTGTAAGCTTACTTTGCCATCCAAGCTTGGCTCATTTAGTTTGATAAGATCCAGTAACAGGCTTGGTTAGAAATATTGCATGATTAGATTAGCCTATCCACCCCTAATAATGAAGATAAAAAGGGTGGTTTTTTGGTGTGGGTTTAGTTTTTCTTGCTCTTGCTTATCATCACAATATGATGACATCCAAGACATAATTTCCATTTTTTTAAGTTGATTTCATACTGTGCAATGTGGCCAATGAATTGTAATGTCATTTAGACCCAAGTACAGAGTACTATAACAGTGGTATAAAACAGATTAAAAAAGCAGAAGTGAAAGACAATTTGAGGCCAATAAAATTAATTGTACTGTACAATAACAGTTTTGAGGCAAGATTAAGGAATAATTGCCATCCTGTTTCACAGAAAATTGAAAGAGTCTTCTTGAGAGATCCTAAGCTGAGCTCTGTTTCCCTCTTTCCACTTTGTCATCTGAATCACTGCAGGTTTATGACAGCATTGTGATCCCACAGGTCCTCAGGTCTAAAGTGTTGAAACTCTGGCTTCTGAGCATTTACTGTTCACATACATGTGGGTTTTAGATGCTGCAGGAACCATTCACTGAGCTGGCTTGTGGTGCATACATCTGCATTGTTCTCTTATCCATAAGCCATTTGGAGAAAGTGTTCAAAGAATCAGTGTGAAGAAGAATTCTTCACTGCCAGAAAACCTGCAAATCCATTGTGGTGCAGTCACTCATGCTTGGAGCTTGTGGATATGTGTAGGGATGAGGGATGCGGCCACTCTTGAAGTCTGCCTTGTCTTTCCAACTCGAGCAGAGGAGAAAGGAGGCAGATAAGTGAATGTACTTCACTGGTGGCTGTCCCATCCCAAAAGCCTTTGATGACCCCCATGGATCATTTTCCATGAACCATTAGCTGGGAGCCTGCACACAGCAGCCCTTTTTGCCAGATCTCTGCCTTTTGGCTGGAGCCATGCATCCTTCCATGGGCTCGTTTCACCCTGTTCTCCCCTAAGGAGAAGATGCTCTGAGCTGGAGCCTTCTTTAAGAGTGACCTTATCTGTGTCTGTCCTGGGCATTGTGTGTTCAGCCTCTCCTTTCAGCCTATAATCTGCTGGGAGAGTGCCCACACTCCATCACCACTTCAGCTTTTGGCTAAAGAAATTGAAATTCACTCTCTGGAAAGGCCAGTTTTGATGCTGGTGAATCCCAGGGACCAGGTTTTAAATCAATGTGGAAAGAACTGCCATGGAAATACCTTTTCATTTATTTTGAAGTTTGTGGTGTTTATTCTGAGGAGACCTGGTGGCTCAGAAGGAAGGGCAGGCAGGAAACCAGGTCCTGGTGGTCTTTGGGGCAGTTATGATCCATTCAGGAGAGAGCTGAGGTGTGGGGTGGAAGTGACTGCATCCTTCACACAGGTGTGGTCAGGCTGGCTGGCCAGCTAAGCCTGGGTCCCTGAGCAGGCAGAGGAAGGAAATCTCAGTGCATCAGAAACCTGTGCATCAGTGTTGGTTTAAAACATGAGAGATCCTGAGGCAGAGGTGTCCAGTCTGATAGCTGGAATTATCTCCATTTATAAGGCTCCTGATGTCATACAAGGAGATGCCTGCAGAGTGTTTGTAATGAAAATGAGTAAAAACAGCAACTAGGAACTGTACTGATGGACTCTCATCCATTATCCTCTCAATATGCTGCTGTTTTAGCTTGATGCAGCATTTCATGGACTTTTTCCTCAGCCTACTGTGGTTTGGTATTGAAATGCTAAAATACAAAGGTTAAATTTTTAAAATACTTCCTGATCTGAAGAACTCAATTGTAGTTTTGTTTTGCAAGCCTCCTATAGGGGATATCCGTTTCACATGCAGTTGGCAGTGTAAGATGTATTTTGTGCCCATTTCTAAGGTGTCACCTTAGAGATACAGCTGCAGAGCTTGTCCAAGAGAGCATGTGTTGGATCCTCAGCCAGGGTTTGAGCATCACATGGTCTCTGTTCCTAGCAGGAAGAAGTAACAGAAATGTGTGTCATCATATTACTTGACACATGCTCTTTATTGCAGCCCTTATTTTGCATCCTGATGGGGAATTTTGAGATAGTTCATTCCATCAACCTGTTCCTGGCTGGGACTGGGCTCTGTGTAGCTGGGGACATGATTCTCTTCAGTTTCTGGCACAGGGGACTTTAGCCCACAGACTGCAGCTGGCAGAGGACATCCTGATCCATCTCGTGTCACAAGTTCCTGGGACATTTTCTTGCATTCAAATTGAATCTCTCCAGGCTTGTTACTTCTTTGTCCTGGTGTGAATTGAGCATCTTGCTCAGTGATTTTCAGTCTGTGGTCCACTGGCCCCTGTGGCAATACATTTATACTATTATAAGTACTTATTATAAGTACTATTATAAGCCCATGAAATGTGGCTGGTGAAAACAGGGGTCCATCAGCATATGTAAAATTTTAAAGATATCTGTACTTTGACGTAAATTTTTTTCAGGAATTTCCTGACTTAAGACAGGTCCAAAAACAGTGCTGGGAGTCCTTTGGGGTTACTTCTTTGTGTTCACTTGCTTGCAAAGCTGTGGATGTTCCTAGCTCTTTGGTGTTTAGGAGAGCCCCTATGGGAAGCTCAATCTTGTGTTTAGTAGAGCCTTTTGACATGTTTTGGAGGTAACCTGTGAACTTTTGGCTCTAAAAGTTGCTATGATAGCTGCAATTATTATGACAAAGAGTTGTTTTAGAAGTTAAGAGCGTGTCCAGGTCTGGCAAGGCTGAATCTCTCATGAGGGCAAAGTTGTGTTAAGAGTTAACACAGCTTTTATTCCAAACGTAAACATGGTTACAAGAAATTATTATTTTTTCCATCTCTTTTGCCCATATATAAAACACTTTAAAAAACCTCACCAAAAAATCCTAACATGAGCAAACCACATATCTTGGCATCCTCATGATGTCAGGATATCTCCAAAAATCAACCGAGAATGCAGAACCCAATTCAGAATTCTCTGTTGGTGTATAGCACAATGAATTTCTACCAAAAACCCCACATTAATTACCCACACTTCTTCTATCAGACAGCTAAATCAGGGCATTTCAGAAGATTTTGGAGAATTAAATAGTCTTCAAGCATTCATTGCTAATTTATTCAAGACTGTGACAGTTTGTTTGCCTTGAAGGATCTTAGGCAGCAAGCAGAGAGATAAGCGACTGTCTTTGCACCTTGTGGAGTTTCAAACCTTCTCAGTGTGACCCTTATCAGATCTGGTTAACGGATGGAGGACTCACCTGTGCTACATCCTCAGTTAAAGATGGAATTTTTTTACTAAAGTAGTTCACAAATCTATCGTGAAGAACTACCCAGTAGCAGAGTGTCACTAGCAAAGGAAGCATGGGATGGCTGTGGGAAGAGCTGTATTTTTAATGGAGCTCACAGTAGAATATTGAAGCAGCTGGAAATATTTCCAGGGATATATGTTTTAAGTGGGCCAGTCTGGTTTTGAGAGGATTTTATATTGGAGTCTGTTTCTGATTAACAGCCGTGCTCCTCGTTATTGTTTAATGATAGCAGTGGGGAGGTGAGCTTGCTGTTCACATTTGTGAGTGTATATTTTAAAAGAGATCAGCTCCAATAAAGAAGGAAAATAGGGTTATTTATGTAACAGCTGCAGAAGTATGAACAAACTGTACTCCATTTAGATGATTCAGCAGAACCTTGGAGTAAAAGATGGCTCTGGCCTGCACCTAGTTTCTACAGCCTTTGTAGAGCTTTCAGGGTAGCTTGAGGTTTTAAACAAGTTCATTTCAGTCAATGCTTTTTTGTGATCCTTTCTGCACGTCTTCTAGCAAATTGCTGCAGCCAGGAAGGCACAGCAGAACCGTTCTCAGGTCATACGATGTCGCAGAAAACAGCTGTACTGTTTTCAAACCTGAATATTTTCACGCAGGGTGCAGAGGTTTAAAGATCTACTGTGGTCATGGCAGGTGACCTGTGTGTCCCAGTAATACCAGGCATGTTTCTCACACTTTCCAAACCTCTTCTGGGAATTATCTGCTGGTGGTGCTTGTATTGCTGGTAATGCACACTACTGATGCAGTCGTGTTTGAAGGCTCCTTACTGGTATGAGTAGAAATGGAACTTGGCACATTTCAAGGCAGACAGTTTCTTCTATTGAAAGGTCAGTCCATGATGGGAAAAGATGCAGCAGAAATTATGGGGAAATATTTCTGAGGGGTTGTTTTTTAATGCTGGTCCCAAGGCAGTGCTTTGGGCCATACTGACAGAGCTCCTGTACATCTTTTATTTGTATATTGATAACTAACATGGTTCTCGCTTGTGTTTTTCTTTCATTCCTGTATTATTACAATCTTTTACAAAGTAATTCAAGTTTAAGTAATTTACATCTTTTTTAGGAGGAATTGTTATACTGCAGAATAGCAATATATTCTACAGATTCTTTGCCCTGGTTTCCATGTCCTTAGTGACACTGGTTGTCTGCATTTTGGAGTAAGGCCATAAATAGATACAATCATTGACTCTTCCCAGTGTTTGCCCGATGACCTAAACAAATGAGGCTTCTGCAGTGTGCAGCTCCCTGTTTTTTTCTGTTTCCCTTAAATCCATTCAATCTGTTGGTGAGTTTTAATCAAATGTACCTGAGGGAAATGGGATAAAAAAATCAAACACACTGTGTTTCTGTAAGTGTCATAAAAATGGAGTATAAGCAAAGAAGAGAACTTTTCTTTGTGACCCAAATCTGGGAAGAGTGCAGCATGGCCTTTCTGCTTAGCACAAAGTTCTTGTGAGCTGCAGTTTTTGGGAACAGATCTGCAGAGACTGAGACTTAGATCTTTGTTCAAGGAGCTTATTTCACACGTTTTGGTAAAACAAACTAATGTTTTGTCAAATGTTGATAAAATTCTCCCTTGTCCACTGCAGGCCTCCAGGCTCTGGTCCTGCTTTTCTTTGGTCTGGACAGCTTAGTAGATATACCCTGGTGTGCGAGCTCCAGAATCTTGTACTTGAAAAACATGTGCAGAGCCCTGGTAGCCCCAAGATGTTCTCTGCCATGTCAGGTGACCACCTGGTCTTTCTCTCCTTTACTCGCATTCTTTCGTGGTATAGTTTGCAAACGCTTAGGATGTTTTAATTTTGTAAAGTTCTGTTCACTTATATTTTGCTTTTTAAGATGTAAATATTCCCTCTTCTATTCAGCTTGGTCTCCCTAGCCACTTATGGACTGTAGGGTGAAATTTGCTCTAGCAAATCCTGGTACAGGACCCTTCAGCAAATCCCTTTGGTCCCTGCAGGACAAAGTATCAGGAGAATTTGTAGCTGGAGTCTTTCTGTGCAGTCCTGTTTAAGACAAACAATGAAGAACAAGCTACTGTTGGATCAAAAGTAACTTTTGAAATGAGTATGGATTTATCAAAAATAGCTTATGAAATTACTATGCTTCCTTCTTTTAAGCTATTTGAGATGAACAGACACCAGACCTGCAGAGAAAATGACAGAAACACATTGACATATGAGTCAAATGTCAAATGATCATAAACTGCAATTTGCTTAGATTTACTGCAGGAGTCAAATATGGGAAAAATAAAATCTACAAGGAGTGGTATTGTGTGTAACATTTAGTCAAATTTTACTTTAGTATCAGACAAAATTAGCTCATCTCTTCTGTTACCTGCTGGTTAATCTGGGGATGTTTTGTTCTGTCACTAGGAGAGTGAAAAAGACATATTGCAGTGATTAGAAAGAGGTACATATTCTTTCTTCTTATGGAGGGCTTGTGGTTGCAGATTCATTAAAATATGCAAAATGCTCCCAGATCTCTGCCAAATCCAGATCCCTGCTGCGCCCCACAGTGTGCTCCTGTGTAATGCTGGGAACTGCAGTGTGTACAGTGTATTTTATGTCTTCTTTTGAGGTAATCTGGGGTTGTGTGCGGAAACACACATCAGTTCCAATTTCCAAGTGCAGGGTTGAATGGAATCAGAGGGCTAAATTGAGTCAGCTTTTCTCCACCAAACATCTCTGTTGAAACTGATGGGACAGCTTGATGGTGTGGGGCTCCCCTCAGTTCCACTGGGAATATAGGGCAGGTAGTGACTCCAAAGTGCTGATGGCTGAAAGGGAAAGACTGAGCCAAATCCCTAGACAAGTGCATTAAACTAGGTGTTAAGGTACTGGGGTGATTAAGGAAGTTTGGATTTAGTTAGAGCATTTATTGCTAGTACATAATTTGTTAAAACATATTTTGCATGTATTTGAAAGCTGCTTGTTAGAAGGTTGATTAAAAGCTTGGTTAAGCAAAATTGGGTGTGGTTTGTGATTAGTAATCCATATTTATTGTGCTGGATTTTTATGTCAGGTATAAATATTTTATAAATATTTCATCCTTATCCAAAAAGTTGTTTGTTTGGGTTTTTTTAATGGTATGCAAAGAAAGCCGTGTGGCAAAGAGACATGGGATTAAAACAAAATAAAAGGTATATTGTGTGAGAAGGACTAAGGTAGCAAAGATTGTGGCTGCAGAACATGCAAACAGGTGTGCAAATACCAGTAGAATTACTCATAAAAGTGAGTTTACTTTTCTGCAGGGAGGAGAGATGCTCTGGGCAAAGATGCCTTCCGGATCATTTCAGTTCATGAATTCAGGACCTGGGACAATTCCCCAAAGATTTAGAGGTGCAGGATTTGTCCTGGTGGATCTCAGTGATATTTATGGATACAAACTTTAAAAAAGACAGTGTCTGATTGTGTATTGAAGAAAAAAAATGTCTTTAAGTAGCTGGATAATGGAAAGAAGATCCAGAAATTCTTGTGCAAACCGATCTAAAAGCATTTTGCCTAGGACATCCACTCATGAAAAAGGACCCCAAGGACCAGGAGAGTCTTTGGAGAAGAGCCACAAATGATAGGGGATGACCAGACAGACCTGAAGAGAGCAGGACTTTTCAGTGAATGTAGCAAATAAAAGTCAGAAGATATGTGAGGAAGATAAACTTTAAAAGGATACAAATGGCTGGCAGGACATTCCCACATGGTTATCTTCAGTCACATGTTCTGTTACATGTAGGCAGCAAATATACTGCTGCCTACATGTAACAGAATATATATTGTCTTTATTATCAACTTGATGAAATGGCAGAATCCCTCAGAATCACTGAGTTATTGTTTTAACTTGTTATTTATTGCAGTGCAGGATTTCAGAACCCAGATGAACAGGAAAAACATCTTACACTGTAATTCACTACAGTATTTCTTGATAGTCAAATATTATGCTAGATACACAGAAAGAGAAAAACCAGGGGTAGATGAAAATGTTTTGGAAATCTTTCCAAAAATAAACAAAACGGATGACTGAAATTGAAATCTCAGCGACTTCCTTCTATTTCCAAAGAAGTTGAAGAAATGTCAAGGCTGTTCTATGGAAGTACATTGTATTTTTGTGTTTGGCCTAGCACTACATCCCAAGGTCTCTTTGAATGCCTGGGAGTGTTCACTCAGCCTTGGATTACTGCATACAGTAGAGATATCACAAAAGGGACTGACATAGCAGGAGAGAGAGGCTGGTCCCTCCCCACTTTAAACCTTCATATCAGGAACAGGATGACATCCTACACCCTAAAATACTGTAATTTGTCTCAAAAGCTGCTGGGTGTCACTTCCCATCTCTTTAAATTCAAAGACTGCTGATTTCCTGATAGAGCCTCTTGAGTCAGTCTTGGAATACAAACAATTGATGATGTGAATACCACAAATTGTCCTTTTACCTTCATCATGTTGGCTGCAAACCTCACTGCTGAGAGGCTGCCAAGAGAGCTCAGGGCAGTCTGCCTTGGTAACTCTTCCCCACCAGCAGAGGTTGCTTTCTGAGCCAGGAATCCGAGTCACAGCAGCACAGCCATTGCCTCTGTGTCCTGCTTGACATCTTGTCTTGATGAAGGGTGGAAGATCCATCCACCAAGTGTTGAATTTGAGTCTGCATGACAAAGATTCATGCTGGATCTAAGTTGTAAGTGGTCATCTAGAGGTTCTCCCAGATGTGACCATATAATTAGTAATGGCATTCAGTGGATAAATCTGATGTGTTTGGGGTTTGTAGCTCCTCTGAAGTTGCTCATTACTTGAGTCTTGCAAAGAAATCGATACAATACCTCCGAGTGGGACTTTCTGTTTTGGCACCTCACAAGGTCTGCTAAGCACTCTGCAGGCACAGAGGAAACCAGCTGTGCTGTGAACCTCTGCAGTGTAAGCAGGTACCAGCACAGGAATGGGGACAAAACCTGCATGGGCAGAAGGTGGGACACAGGCATTGTTGCATAAGGAACCACTGTGTTTTGTCTCAGTCTTCCAATGGACGCCTTTGACATATTAAAGAAATGCCACATTCCCTTTGTTTTCCATCATTATACTGTTTGTCCTGAATTCTTCTGTGCTCTTTCCTGATTTTTACAATTGCAATATTTGTGCTCTGCTTGTATCTGTATTTTTTTGCTTGTATCTTGCTCAGCAGTGTGAAAAAATCCTTATTCACTGTGCTTATTCTGTTGGATATCATTGCCTGTGTCCTTCAGTCTGCAATTAAATGTTTTATATTGTACATGCTGTGTGAATTCTGTCCTGAGTATTTAGTGTTTTTTCCCTCAGGAGAATTCCTTCCTTGTGTAAGTATCCAACTTAATGGTGCAGTAGTAACACTTGCACAGAAGAGCTCTTTCATTCTTCTCCAGAGTTATTGCATTCTGGTTTTAAGGTAGTTTTCAGGACAGGTGTAGGTAGTTGGTGCCTTCTGGGTGGCAGCATATTCTGTCACAAGGTGATGAAGAGCTGATGTGGGTTTGCTCAGGACAGGAAGCTCATTATGTTACTCTGCCTCGGTGGTGTGATAGCATCTGTGAGGTCTGGAGACCTGATTGATGCCAGCATAGTTGTCTGCAGCTCATGGGAGTTTGGAAGCTGGGAGAACACCACCAGCACAAAGATCTGCCCTGTGTTCCCATGGGGGGATTGACCTTCCTGCTCTCCTGAGAGCCTGAGAGAGCTTCATGCTGACCAAGCCTCTGAGCATCCCCTTCAGATGTGGGGGGGGGGGGTCGGGTCACCTTTCCTGCAGGGGCTTGTGCTGGTCTGTGTGTAAAACTCTGGGCTCTGTAATGCACAGTGCATGAAGTGCCACCTCACAAAGGTGTCCTGGCTTTGTTTTGAGGTATAAAAGGTGGCTTTTAAATTCTATTAAGTGGGTTTAGGGCATTGCTGAATTTATTAGCTGCTGCAGACAAAAATTTTATGCAATTCACTTGAAAGACCTGCTTCCAGAATTTAATTTAGTAATAGATATAGTATCCTCATAATTCTGAAACTACTTTTAAGGATTGCTGATGGCTCATGGAAAACTCTAGAAAATATTTCTGCTTTTCATCTTCACTTGTCCTTTGCTGCACTTAATGAATGGATGAGTTTTGTTTTGAACCTCACCTAGAGCCAGTCACAAATTGTAGTTGTCTCTGTAACGTTCAGTTGATGCAAGGCACAAAATGACCAAAGGTCAGGGTAGCTGACCAGAGTAAAACAGTACTTTAAGAATCATGTTATTCTGGATTTTAGAGTCATTGATGTGCAACACTGACCTTTTAACTTAAAGAAGAAAAGAAGAAAATAACAAAAACCCTGTTATGGTTTATTTTTGTGAAAAACTCTGAATATTTTTTTATTCTCTTGGAACTGCTAAAAGCATTGCTGCAATGTCACCATTCCTGTCAGTAGTTTCTCAGATTCTTGTGGAAGCTGGGAAGTGCCTAGACTTTCAGTATGGGAAGAGTTAACATTTAAATGTGTTTCTGGGGTTCTTTTTCTCCCTTCTCTTGTGATCTCGTGCTGTTTCTCAGTTTGAAGTAACTGGGGCCAGTCTCAGTTCTGCTCATGTTGGGGATGTTGTCCATCTTCCAGCTCCTTAGTTTGAGCAGTTAAATGAGAAAAGTCACAGCTTTTATTATCTTTACATCAGCCTGGCTCTTCAAGGAAAGGATGAAGATTGAAGGTTTTAATTGTGATTTAAGAAGCAAAGCAACAGCCCAGACCCAGCCAGTGTTTCTGCAGTCTGATGCTGACACAGTGCTTGTACCACTTTGCCATGTGAATGTTAAGGGCCTGACCTTGGCCACCTCTCCAGATGCTAGAGATCCCCCAAAAGTTGACCAAGCATAGTTCAAAGAGGAGTTGAAATTTCTTGAAATCTTGGCCAGGCTGTTCCTGATGGTCTAAGTCTCTCTCTTACTGGTAGGTGAAGTGGGTTGTTTCTGTGGGACATTTTTCACACAAACCAGTGGCAGAGGGGTTTGGTAGTATTCAGCATTTTTTTGATTGCTACCCTTTAGAGGTGTTTGTTGTTTGTTTGGGCAGGCAGTTTTTCTGTTTTGAAGTTGTTGCAACATTTACTAAGTGGATGGAAATGTTTGGATGGAAAAGTTGCTGCTCTGTGCCCTGGGGACTTGTCCTGCTCTCAAGATACAAGATCTGATCCTTTTGCCAGAGTCTTCTTGTGAGGTTATGTCAAGGAAGAGACCTTTAGAGAAGGAAAAAGCTATTATTTGCTCAAAAAAGGGTACAATTTGTTGCATTTGAGTTGGCTAAAGGGCCATCATGTGATAATTAAAAAAATTTGGTTTCTTGGTAAATAAGTTAATGGATTTATGCTCAGTTGCACTGTGTCTTCAAAAATCAAAATGGCCCTAGGGCACACAAGTAAAATTTAAGCACTTTCCTTGTTATTTTAAAACAAGTAAAACACACTATCTGATTTTTTGAACAACAGCTTGGCTTCCTTTTGTGGAAAAGTAACCTCAGCTGAGAATTAAAGCCACCCACCTTAGTCTTCAGAGTCCAGAGCAGACAAAAAAATTGCTCTTTCCATGGGTCTACTTTTATTTTTTATTAAACTCATCTCCTTCACTTCTCCATCTTGCCCTTTCTTTGCTTTCCCACTTGCTCTTTTCTCCTAATCAGTCATTCTCTTTTCTCTCTTCTCTCTCTGACCCAAGGTGGTCACCTTGAGCTATATGTGTTCATACACATGCCAAAGAGAAGCAGAAATATTTGGGTCAGTAGTGCATTTAAAGGTGTGTGTTAAAGGTCTATGATGGCCCCTACCTGGTTCCAGCAACTTCCCCAAGCCTTGGTGCCAATTTCTGCTTCAGTGCAACTTACATTGGGTTTGTGTTCACCCCTTTATGGTCTGCAGCCCCTCTGGCTGTCCCTTCTGTAACTGTGACCCTCTGTGGCAGACCTGGTCTTCTGTAGCACTGCCAGTAGCACCAAAACATGCATGTAGGTTAAAGGTTCATTTCTCTCTATGCAAGCTTTTCATACTTTTGCAAGGTGCTAAATATTGCTTAGCAGATAAGAGCAACAGCGTGATACCCCCAGGGCTGTGGAGTGGGAAAGAGCTGTAATTATTTGCTGCAAGAGTTTGGTCTAACCAGGGAACAGCTTGGGACTGCCTTGAGCTGCTGGCAGCAGGTGGGTGGTTGGCTGTTTTCTGAATAGAGCAAACACTGCAATTTGCTTTGAACTTTTCTTCTGTATCTCACTGAAGGGTGAAGACAGTGTGGGAAACAGAGGTTAATACAAAAACCTTGGTATTTGATTTTAAGTTGACTTAACACATTTGCTCATGTTTGACTTCCCTCCTGAGAATGATGATGCTTGAAGGTGAGATGGAAATAAATGGGAGTGTGTCTGCATGGTAGAGAAATACTTTCTGGTGTTTAATCCTTGAAGAGCTGCATTTTTAAGTTATATATATTTTTAGAGGCCCTAAAATTCACATATGAAGTGAATGGTATGAAGTGAAATTGATTCATCTCTGGATTCGTGTTATGACTGAGTAGGGTTGCTGAAGTCAGGAAAGAGGGATTTGCTTCCAGTGTGTTCCCTCACATACTGTTCAAATGCATTCAGCTCAACTTTCTGATTCCAGGGGGAAGTGCTTGATGTGACGTGCTGGGTTGACAGTTCTTATGAAGCATTTACAGGCTGAAAATGCCTTTTCCTTCTCTTCCAGCTCCTTCTTACTAATCCCTTTTTGTTTATAATTTTTTCAATAAAGAAGGAAAGAAGTTCTCTGAACTGTTTTGTCATAAAGAATGAGATCATCAGAAAAAAAAAAAAAAGGAGCAGCCTGTTCTTTGTTCTTCTGCAAGGTGTCACTGCTCTCCTTTGATTTCAGCATCATATTTACGCACAGGAGATTTTGGGGTGGGTTCAAACAAGCCTGATCCTCAGCTCGAGGAGCTGAACCTTCTCCAAAACAACTGTGTGCCCATTGTGCTGGGGGAGATCTGCCTTTCATGGCTGTCACTTGGTGAGCTCCAAGAGGGGATCCAGCCTTCCAGAAAGTTGGTGAGACACAGGTCCATTCTGCTTTGCCATTCTCACAGCCACATGATGGTAAATAAAAGGGAAATTGTCCTCTCTGCTTGTGGCATCACAACTGTGTTGTTTGCAGTAAGATGACAACAAATCCTGTCCTGCTGGCACAGAGCATTGGCCCAAGGGGAGTTTGGGTGGCTGAGTGCCCAGCCCTTTCCCTTTCTACTTACAGACCTCAGGAGAGCTCCTCATTGCAAAGGGCCTCTTTGCTGGGTTTTGCAATGCTGTGGTGTAATTTCAGACAATGCTCCTGTCTCCCATCCATCTCTGTCACAGCATCTCTGTAGTTGCAGAGAGGAGCTAACAGGGTTCAGCTGGTTAATAAAACATGCCTTGCTTGATTCTAAACTGCATTCCCTGTTGCTAAACATCTCCCAAGAGCAGCTTTGCAGTGGTAGAGTTTGAATGGAATGACAGTTTTGCATCCATTTTCAGATGAAATGATTTTAAATGAAAGAGTCCCAGAGATCCTGAGTGAAAGAAGCCATTCAAGTGCCTTCAGCATTTTTCATTGCAATAGATGCTCCCTGCAGTTCTTGCTTTAATAGCAGCATATGAAGTGTCTGGCTTAATCTCCTGTACATTTTTATGTAAATTCCCTTTTAAAAACCCTAACCTTAAAATGATAGTGTATACCTAGCTTAAGGGGTTGTTGTGCAGCTTTAAGGTCCTCATTAGAGAATTTGGGATGAAACAAATCTGTAGTTTGTAAAAGTACTTGTTTCTCTAAGAAATTTAGGATATAAAAATTCTGTCACAATGGAGAGCTACATGTCAAGGTTTGAAGCCTCTCTTTGCTGGAAAAGTAGGTTTCTTTCAACAAAATGGAGGTCAAGTAGATCATGTGTAATAACCTATGGTGTGTGGTCCATGTGGTATCCACCCTCCACCCTTTTCCTCTGATCTCTTTGACAAGACCTTTTTACTCTGTGACTGCTGGTTAAATTCTCTTTCCCTTTCAGGCCACTTTTTCTCTTTTTTTTTTCCTTGGGAAATAACATGAGACTTACAATGTGAAATTGTGACTTTGTCATAAAAATTAATGAGACTAGAAAAACAGTTTGTGGACCTGGAGCAGAATTCTAGTGAGTAGTATTTCTCTATCCACAACACTCTTTCACTTTAATTTGCAAATAAACCAGGAGAGAGCAGCAGGCAGGTATTTCTGTGGAGGCTTAGGATGGTATTTTGTCTAGGACATTCAAAAGCAATGATTTGAGAGAAATCAGATTGGTTGATCACTGTGCTGTATCTTCAAGTTCTCTTGGTCTGAATATTTTGGGGGTGAGGGAGATAGGGTGATTCATACATGAGCAAGACAAACCCAAGGGCTGCCAGTTTGCATTATGTCAATGTATGTAAGAAAATATTTAGATAAAATTTCCATTAAAAGTTCAAAAGCAAGGGGCTCATGCTGACCCCGGCTTTTAGAAGCTCTGGTGGGAAACCTGAATGAAATTTAACTCTGCTCAGTGTGTTTTTGTTGGCTGACTCCATGTTTTATTATCTCATGCAATGAGATCTTTCTTGGTTTGTCGATTTTCTATCGAGGACAAAAAGTTCATGTATGTAACAGTGCACATATTGAATTAAAGTGCGATTAAAGGCATGATGTAATGACCCCCTCTCCTTTTCCTTTAGTCAATATTTGCCTGCAGGGTCAATACATTATGATATTGACTTCAAAGTATTCAATATTTTTTTACCTTCTGAGTGTGTTGGTTTAGAGTGTGTGTAATATTAAACCTGTTGGTTGAACTGTTGGTCTAAGACTTACTGTCTAAGTAGTTTCAGGCTTGGATGCCTAATCCATGTAGAGCAGCTTTCAAGGCATGTGATAATATCACAACACAGCTGTAGGCAGCTTTCTGAGGTGAACCATTTAATCTGCAGTCTTTGCTCCCTGACAAGTGGTAGAATTTGTCCCTTGGTGTGCAATGGGATTATTGCCCTCTCTCCCTGCTGCCATCATATTTAGTCTCTGCAGGCCCTTCCAGTGACTGGAGGTTATGTGGGCACATCTTAACCCCAGCCCTCCCACCTTCCGTGTGCATTTCTGCCGCCTTTACATCTGTGCTCTGTCGGGTCACAAAAGCTGCTCAAAAACCAAGATTACACTTTATGTACTCACAGTGCTGTGCAAACATGGCTTAATGAAGTTAAATAGTTATGAAGTCAGGCAGCTCTGCAGGTTGGGCTGGTACTCATTTCCCTGAGTTCCCAGCTGGGACACAGTGGGCTGGGTGTCTCCCACTAATAGGAGGCTGAACCTTCTCATGCTTCCTCTTCATCTGTTTTCACTCCTCCTCTGCTGAAATCCTGTGCTGGTATCCATCAGAAGGGCACACAGGCACATGTACTGCTTAATGACAACAGCTATGAACCATTTATCCTTCAAAAACGTGACACTCAAGAGAAGGGCTTTGATAATGTTCTCTGCGAGGTGTATAAATAAACAGGATTGTCACCAGTGTGGGATCTTATTACTTTGTCTCTTTAAAAAAATTAAGGAAAGAAAAAATATTTATAGATACCAAGAGGTTAGTGAATTCCTCTAAAGAACCAAGTGTTATAATTAGGAACCGGCTGCACTTAGAACTATTCTACAAATAAGCACCTCAAATCCAGCCTAGTCCTTCCAGAGAAAACAAAGGTCAGTAGGCTGCTTTGAGGATTAGCAAACCAGAATTTCTTGGACCCAGGTACTAATTACTTCCAAAGCTGAAGATGATCACTACTTCCAAATCCGAATTACTGCCAAAACCTCATGATAAACCTCAATAGTACTCCTCTCTAGCCTAACTTTTGACTTAAGATGCTTTTAAACTGGACTCTAATTATAAAGGACAAAAAGCCAAATCTAAAGGAAAGGCAGGGTAACAGTGGAAATATTCTCCTAGTGGAAAGCTGCACTTCTGCATAGCCTGATCCAAAGTAATTGAAGACTTCCCACATCCCCAGCAGCAAATTGGGCTCAACCAGGTTGGTGCAGTTCTGAAAACCCAGAAAACCCAGAAAAAAAAGCATGTGTGACTGACTGCTCCATACCAGGGAAATGGGATCCTGCATTGCCTGTATGCTTGTGAGGTGGGATTCCATCTTTCTTTCATACTGTTATCTGGCAGCAAAGGGATGAGGACTGGGCTCACTATTACAAGCTCCTAATTGGAAAGATTTATCCACGATTTTGAAGGGTTTTCACATTTCCACCTCTGTACTTGAGGGTTCACTTCTGTGTATATTCCCTCGTATGTTGTAGCTACAGTGGTGGTGAATTTGAGTGTCCTGAGACACCACAGTTTTCATCCCTGGAGGAAGAAGTGGAAAGAAGTATCAGTTTTGTGAGATTTCGGCATAAAGCAAAAAAGTTGCAGTAGCACTGGGGGAGGGAAGTCAGAGTTAAATATGTCAGCAGTTCATTCCTGCTCACAGCCTGCTGACTTCCTTGTGCAATTCCAGGGAACTTGGAAGTGGGAGTCCACATTGCAGATGTGAGCTACTTCGTACTGGAAGAAACAGCTCTGGATAAAGTAGCAAGCGAAAGGGCCACCAGTGTCTATCTGGTGCAGAAGGTAAGGACAACTTTTCCTTTGTCTGTCTGATGACTGTGCCTTCCATTTACCATAAATTCATTTTCAAGGTTTGTTTTCAGAAGCTCACAATCAAAGTCTGGCTGCTATTGCAGGACACCTACAAAAATGAGTAAGTTGATGGAAACACAGAAGCTGACGTCGCTGGTCACTACCTTGGAGCTTATGGACAGAGGATGGCGTGGAGCAGCAGCTTGTGACCCTCTGTCTGTGGTCAGGGAGTGCCCCTCATGTGCCAGGGCTCACCAGCTCAGTGCTGACCTGAGCCAAGCCCGACACACCAAGCTGGCTCCTCTGCTTTGCTCTTGGGGGCTTCAAATTGGCAGATGTGGAGGATTTTGTCTTGCCTTTGGTGAAAAGTCCAACTAATCCCTCCCAGAAATTTGTGTCAGAGTAGGGTGTAAAACACCCTAACAAACAAACAAACCAACATCTTGAGGTAAAACAAAAGGTTCACACTCTTACTTTATCTGGATATCCCAAATAATGGAGGAATAGTGGTCCTGCATCATGCAATGAAAAGATGCTTGAAATTATACAGATTTTAACTTATCAGAATCAAACGTTAAGCTGAAGTTTAAAATTGACATATAAACTCTACAAATGACAGGGTCAGGTTTAACAGTGTTTGAAAGGAAATGTCTAGGCTTTGTCAGTGGCTGTCTCCTTTTCAGTTGAATGTGCAGAAGCACTTTGTAGCCCATCAGATGCCACTGACACTACATGGAGGGAAGCTGGAAAACTTGGCTGTCAGTGTCCTGTGTAGGCTTGAGGCATCAGTTGCATGAAGAGGAGTGTCATGGAGCAGATTAATCTTCCTCTCCCCACACTCCCATTCAGTCAGGCTGAAGTTCTTGTCTCCACAGCCCCTTCTGGAATGATAGGACATCTTTTCTATAATAAATAAACATATTCTACTTGCTACTTAGGACTAGGAGTGACTCTTCCTATCCCTTCCCTTCCTGGATGTGTTCAGGGTTGTTATCCAGGGAGGTTTTTGTAATGATGCTTGTTCAAGTAACTTCCTGTGTCCTCTCTGCACTTTCTGGATGATAAAATGATTCATGTTACACTACTGGAATCAAATGAATGGTTTGATATCAAGCTGTTTACCTTTAGCAGCTGTTCCATAGCTTTCTTTGGGTAGAAGCAGCAAGGCATAGCTTTGAGGGTCTCAGGGAGTCTGGTGGATTTCCTGTGAAACCACTGTGACAGCAATACCAAAGTGTCCCCACTGGGTCGGTGACACCAGCAGCACCCAGCTGCTCTGTGCTGGGAGACCCCAGTTCCCTGTGCTTGCTGTTCTCCACAGGTGGGAAGCAATGTGAATCTCATGGAAACAGCAGTTCTGGCACCAGTCTTCCCAGTCCTACAGTGTCTCCAGTGATAAGCCCTTGGCTTCTGAGTGCTCTGCTTCCTCCTCTGATGGATGATTTGATGATGGGAGGTGTGGGCTGGCCTAGGGGGGATGCCACTGGGGGCAGCAAAGCTGTACTCCAAGAGGATGTTGTGGCAGTATTTCCAAGTCAAAATAGTGTGGTTTGAGGCCATGTGATTCTTTTAGTCAAGGGACAAGGAAGATTTTTATAGAGAAAGGAGACATTTTTCATGAAAATCTAGTTGGATGCAGAAGCTAATTGAATTTTCTTTCAAAGTGCCTTTTCCCCTCAGCACTGCCAGTCCTGTGCAATGCCAGCATAAGTTACCTGCTGCCCCTAATCTTCAATTCATCTTCAACTATCACGGCCCAGCAGTCAGGATTGGTGTTTTACCCACACTTCTGCCCTGCTGAAACCACATTTTAAAACAACAAACTGGGTTAGATGATGAAATATTCAATATTTTAATTGCAAGAGATGAAAAGGAGTGAGGGGATGGGCGAAGGAACGCAGCCAGGCTGTCTGAAACAAGATGGTAGCATGACTCTTGTAGAAAATATGCCTTCCTTTGATGAAACTGTTTCCTAAGACAGCTGTGATTCTGCAAGAGGTTAGCACCATGCTAATCCTCCCAAAGAAGTTAAATAAAGCCACATATTTAATTTTCCTGAACCAGAAGGGGAGTTATTGTGTAATTGCTAGTGGTCTATTTAATACAAGTCAAAAGTTTTTGAAATAAGAATGTATCAGGTTTTAAGAAGCAAGAAATCCCAAACAGTTTCCTCTTTTTTGGCACATCTCACAGTGTTATTTTAGGTGTGAAGCAGCTCGAGTGAGAGTTCAGCCATAAATCCCTGTAATATTTTACTGGTCCTATTTTACACTGGAGATCAAAGATCGGAACTGTAAGCCTGTCTTCATGTTGAGTCCAAGGACTTCAAGACATTCACTTTTGACACCAGCAGGTTGTCAGGTGTTGATATTTTGATAATTTCAGGCTGAGTAACAAAGAGTTGCTTGAAATCTGAATTAATGGAAGTGTTGATACAACTTCTGAGGAGAAATCTTGGCTCACAAACAAATTGCCTATTTCCTTCAAGTGTCCCTTAGTGTACAAGCAAGAGATTTGCTGGGTCCACTCTGTTGTTGGAGTTCAGTGTCCTCCTACCAACTCTAGTGGAAATTCTTGGTTAATGCAATCCCTCCCCATTGGATTGACTGTGGGAGCAGGATCACCTTGGGAGTCAGCAGTGGTCACAACCAACCTGAACCAAGAATTAAGGGGCAGCCAGAGCAGGATGCCAGCAGAATGAAGTTGTTTGAAGGGAGCAAAACTGCTCATGTAACTTTGTGAAGATAAGGGATTATGTTTCATCAGGGTTTGTTCCTTTTTCCCTTTGGTTGACTGACCAGTTTTCCCCTTCTGTTCCTTGAAAAGCTGCTACAGTGAGTCCATTGATCAGAGCTGCTCTGGGCAACCTGCTCTGAACCTGGCCAGTGAGTTACTCCTGGCTGCAGCAGATGTTTCTGATTTTATTGGGAACAAGAAGTTTTATCATCCCAGCATGCATATGCTCCCTTCCACTGCCCAGCTTGCTAGGAATGAGTTTGAGACTGGAAACTCACATTTGGTTTCTGGAAGCACTTTATTAGTTGAAGAGGCAAAACAGAACAAACCCCAGGGCTCTCACAAGCAGAGATTTAGATCCTCCCATGCAGAGGAAACAGCTTCTAAGCAGTGTGAGCAGCCATGTCACAGGTCCATCTGTTTTATGATGCCAGCATGATGGTGTGTAGGACCCCCCAGCCCCAGAAGTGCCCTCTCTCATTTTGGTTTTCCAGTGGTGCCATTGCTTTGGCTTTCTGGGATGTGTGGCTGCCTGCAGGGAGAACCAGTAGCATGGAGCAGGCTGTCAGGCAGTGCTGGACAACTGAGTCTTGAGGATAGTGCTGAAGGTTTTGCATTTAGGACTTGGAAATAGGGAGAGAGAAATCCTTTGTCTGTGGTTTGATTTGAAATGCACACCCACAGCTGCCAGCCTTGTGGATATCAGCCTTTCACTCAAAGAAGTGCCCATTCCAGTATCTCTTGGGCACTGCTAGGCTTGTGGGGAGACATGATGTCTTTTATTAGCCTGACTGATAGAGGGGGATTAAAACCAGACAAGCTCTCACCACCCAAGCCCTGGTTTCTATGACACATTCATTAGAAAGGATTTCCTGGGGGGGTGTAGCTCCTTTTTTTACATTGTAAAATTTTTTTGCCTAGCCCTGCTGGGCCTCTCCAACTGCATTTCTAGATTCAGCTACATTTATAAACCCCTTATTCCAGGTTTATGACTCCTGTATAAGCCCAGGTGACTTTATTTCCATCTGCAGTAAAATCAAGCTGAATGATGTGATCCCCAACATAGACACATCCGTAGCAATTTGCCAAGGAAACCACTTCCACTGGAGGTGCTATCCCTCGGCAGCATTTCAGCTCTCTGGATTCCTGCGTGCCCTGGCACTCCACAGGACAGCTGGCAGACACTGCTGGCTCTTGGCAGACAGTCACGGGAAGGGCAGAGCATTTAAAAGGTGCCGGGCAACCTCTGGATTATTCAAGGCAATTCTACACAACTCTGATATTTTGCAAATCTGGGCGTTAAAGATGTGCTTAGGGAAATTTCCTCTCATCCCGTGTCTCTGTCAGAAAGAGATGGAGATAATCCTGTTGCCAAAGTTCCTCTGGGCTGCCCCTGGGATCACTCCTGGAACATCTTGCTCTCTGAGTGTGACACAATTGTGACATCTTTGTATGTTAAATGCTGGGCTTGCAATTACTCAGAATCCTTTCAGGCTGCGACCGTATCATGTTAAGGAAAAAGGAAATGTGTATTTATAACTTAAACTCCTGTGCCTTGTGACAGTTGGTTTATTCTCCATGCAGAGGGTGAAGAGGAATTGTGATGTTAAAGCAGGAGGCAATCAGCCAAGACTGTTGTGGTGTTGGAAACAGGTTTCTTTTAATTCAGTAAGGTAGAATAAACTGAAATATCTTCAGTGCAAGGTTATGTTATGTTATGTTATGTATGTGTTTTCTGAGCCCAGGAAAAGGTTGATTGCATTCTTAGTCTCCCATGAGACTTCCTCCATGGCTTAGGTTAAGTTATTTCACCTAAAGTTTCTCTCCTGTAAAACAAAGGTAACACAGGCTGATGCTTCCCTAATAGTAGATTTGTTACAGCTAATTGCTTGGTGAGTGTTTAGTGCTGTAATTATGATCTGAGTTAAAGCCTTGCTTGTGTTTCACATCATTGAAAGCCCTTCCATTGAATTACAGCCTCTTGAATCGGATATTAATGCTTCTCAAGTACACTCAAAGCAAGCATGGTCCTTCGTGTTCCATGTAGGCATTTTTCTAGCAAACTGGTATTGCTCCAGGAGATGTGAAGGGAAAGAGGATGTGCAAAGGCACACAAATATTCAGTAAGTACAGACCATTATCAGATGATCAGAGTTGGGGAGAGAGAGAAAAGCAGCTTTTAATTCGGGTGGAAAAGGGCATGGGAACTTTTATTAAATTACTAGCACTTTGCTCACTGTGACCTGAACTTCGAGGTCTTGAGGTGGTCATGGGTGATCTTAGGCAGGCAGGGATTTCCGAGAGTCTATAAAACTATTTTCTCTCTTTTCTGATATGAGTTGGCCTCACTTACACTAAATTTATACCCTTGTGGTGTGGGTCCTTCCAGGCAGCATGGCCGAGCTCACGTACTGTGTCAGTGAGTTATGAATGTGGCAGTATTGTTAACATTCTGTTCACAACTGCAATAACAGAGTTGGCGGCCTTTGTGTTGCGGGAAGCAGCTTATCATAAGCTGTGCCCTTGTGACCTTCCAGGCAAACCAGGGCTGCTGATTCATGGTGTGACTCCCTGACAGCCCCAGACCATACAGTTAACCTTTTGGCACAAGCGTGCACTGCAGTTCAAAGGGATTTATAGCCATTTGTTAGTGCCAAACCACAAATGTGATTAAATATTTTAAGTCTTTCCTTCAAAGCAAAAGGTAAGTGTTAAGTGTGAACACTAGAGGAGAAAATGAGACCATACTGTTTTGAAGAACAGTAGTTCTCTTGCCCCCGGTAGAAGAAATTATCTCTGAAATCACTAAATAGGTGTCAGAGTTTGGAAGTGCTGGGATTTGTATGCCAGTACAAATTTAGTGGTATCTCTGAAATCACTAAATAGGTGTCAGAGTTTGGAAGTGCTGGGATTTGTATGCCAGTCAGCTTCCTGCTGGTCCTATATTTACAGGCTGGCACACAGAGCAGTCAAAACGGAAACTTAATTAAATAGCTAAATTACTTTATGGCACACATGTAGAGCATTTCTCTCTGTTTTTCTGAAAAGCACCATTCCATGTTGCCACTCAAAATAAACTAGAGGAATAATGTGGTGGTTCTTTGAGGGCAGTTATTGCTTCTTCACAAAGGTAAACAATGAGAGGGGAAGTCAGAACTGAAACTCAAATAATGAGTTTTGCTTCATTAAGCAGCTGCTAAAGATTATCTTTAATACAGACTTCACTTAGGAAATAACTCAGGGATGGTGGAAACACTTGGAGCTACTCAGGTTTGCTCTAGCATGAATATGCTCAAAAGCTTTAGCTTTGTTGGTGTAGTCAGGTGAGTAATTTGTGATTCGGTAATACAATGTTCAGCAGCAGAAATATTGATTAGTTGTAAGGAATTAGAAAATGGGTTAAAAAATCCTGCCAGAAATTTATGTTGGCTGACATTTTGTTCAGATTTTGACTATAATAAAGTGATTGTTCTCCATTTGCAAACAGCATGGTCAATAGTCATAGAACAGGTACTTTTGTTTATCTCAAGTTCCAGTCTGTGCTGTAAAGCATGGTTCAATCTTCATTGAAACCAAGCATGGCTCCTGTGTTGCATGGGAGAAGTTTCATTTATGCTTTGCAGAGAGCAGACTTGCATTTACTTCTTGGTTACATGGTATTCAGTGGGAAAGCAAGAAACACAGTTCCCAAATCCAACCTCTTCAGTTCCTGACTGCCAGGACCACGTTTCTTCAACATTAAATTTCCTGATGTGCCCAGCCTTCCTCATTCTTCTCAGTGCCAAAGCGGCAGTGGGAAAGAAGTGGAAAACAGAGCAAACTTTGTGACCTTAAAAGTTGCAGTGTAAGTGTTTGCATAACCAAGGATGCAGATTACTCCAGAATGCTTACTCCATTCTTCAGAGGGGAGTACTGGGAATGATTCCCAGGTTAGAGACCTACAATTGCCTCCGGTCTCATTGAGAGATGGGGCTGATGTGGATGTTGGTGGCCTTAGCCATGTCTGAAATCCTCTCATTTCAGAGGATTTGGTTTACTTCCTCATTCCATGCCAGCACACTGCCATGTGATAGAGGTCTGGCATGGGTGATGCATCCCAGAGCTGTGACATGGCCGCTCCTGCCACAGAGAACGTGAAGCTGACAGTTTAACACATTTTCTCTTTACCAGCTGGTCAGGGAAGCTTGTCCACACTAAAAGCTTGTGTCTCACCAAGGCTCTTCTTTTCCAGGTGATCCCAATGCTTCCCAGGCTGCTCTGTGAGGAGCTCTGCAGTCTCAATCCCATGCAAGACAGACTGACATTCTCTGTGATTTGGAAGTTGACTCCGGAAGGCAAGGTACCTCAGGCAGCAGGCAGTCATCCTGCTAATCAGTCCTCCCTTGGTGGCCAGCCCCTACTCTTGCAGTGGTAAAAATGTCATCCCTTAACACTCAGGTGGATAACAAAGGTGAACAATACTGGAGGATGTAGGACTGTCCCTGTGTCTTGTCTTGCTGATAACATACTGTGGAATTTCTAGCTGGAATAATCTCTCAACATGGTTGGGAAAGTATGGATATTTGTATGAATCTCAGGAAAGGAGAATGTCCTGCTCCTTGCCAGATCACCCAGCCATTTAATGTCTTACCTCTAGCAGCAATTCAGAACTATGGTTTGGGTGGGATGAGATGTGCCCCCGACTCCAGCCCTGCCTCGTGCTCACAGGCAGTTGTGCAATGCGACGGATGTGGCAGTATGCCTCTGTGGCCTCTCTGGTAAACAGACTATTTAATTCCTCTTCAGAGCTGAAAATTACATCCATCCAAATAAAGCATGATAGCCCTTCAGCAAAGGCATGGCTCCATCCTCTGCCTGTGTTATTTCCAGGGAGCAATTGTCGAGCAATTGTCTGTTGGTGCTCTGAGCTACCTTCAGCTGCCTGCCATGACTCCCTTCTTCATTTCTCTCCCTGTTCCTCTCTCACACTTTGTTATCCTAAAATCTCCTGTTTGGTGATCACAGAGTCCCCTTACTAATCAAGGAGAGCTAAAGACTGGCAGTACCAGAACACTCTGTAGTCTATGCACTTTTTGTACTCAGGTTTTTTTTTAACCATTGTTGTGCTCATGTACATCTCTCTGTAGACAGTATTTGTTGTGCCAATTTGGTAATTTTTCACAAAGCTTCACCTCCTTATTATTGTCCCAGCTGCTCTAAAGGATGCTGAATCTATATTTGTGCTTTAGCAAAATACAGTTGCAGTCCTGGTTCTGTATTTCTGCAGTGATTCCCTGCTCTGGCACTGAGATGGGTTGTATTTGTCTGCTGTGAAGTGTTCCCCTTCCTATAGCAACAGTGTGATTGCCCATGAGGCCTTCTAAGAGTAGCTACTAGGTAGACCTTTTATTGACTCGGAGTCTTTGAACAGCTGAAAGTCAAGCCTTAATTAAAATAAGCCTTTAATTACATCTTATCTCTTGCCCCATGCAATATATCTGTTGTGTTTCAAACAGTGCTCAGTCCAACCCTGTCTGACCAGTGAGAAAATAGAGGAGCTGTAGCATTCAGCTCACAGAGCAGACCTCTGGATTGGTCTGGGCCATGGCCCTGCTGTGCCTGGGAGAGCACACTGCCTGTGGCCATCTCAGCAAACTGGTTTCTCCTACAAGGCCTTCCAGGGTTACAGTCTTACTCGAGGTCACTTGATGTGGATGTCAAGTGAAGGCTGGAGAAGAATTTATTCTTTCCAAGAGGAAAAGTGATTGTAGGGCTTTTGCCCAGGAGGGCATTCCTCTAAAAGCTGGTATTTCTAGGTGTTACTATACCTGTACCTCAGTGCAAACAGGATCACATGCTCCTCTATGCTCTGCTGGGTGAAAGGGAGGTGAGTCAAAGGCCCCAACACCGACCTTGAACCTCAGCTGTTGGTGGAGAGCCGTGAGAGCACTGACAGTGAGGACAGGATGTTGCTCAGGACTATGGGGTTTTTTCTAAAGCAGACAGAACTGGGGAAGCCTTATCATAACTTTGGAAATCCTTTAGATGCTGGTGCTCTGTTTGGACTCTGGATGCACCAGGTTTGCTGTGATGAGGGAGACCTTGCAGACTGATCTTGTGGGCTACTCATTGTAGCTACTCATCTCCAAGTCCCAAATGTTGCTCCTCCACTGTGCCTTGCCCATCCCTCAGCCATGGTGCATGGGCCAGCCCATGGGAGCTTGGCCATTTCTTTAGTGGGGTTTCGAAAGCAGGGCCTACTGTCCTATGGGGCACACATCTCCCATTACCACAAGAAGCTGAACCACATCAAGCAGATGCAGCAGAACACAGAGCAGAGAGCAGCACTGTGACAGCATCTCTGTCCAGCTTTGTGGCTTTCTCTTCCTTTCTTTCTCTACAGCGCAGAGGAGGAGACACACAGAGAATCACCATGAGCTGGTGGTCAGAGCACTTTACGCTGCAAGATTCTACTTGCTGCATCTCTGTTATTAAAACATTTTTGAATTAGAAATAAGCTTAAAAGCCCTGTGACTTTCAGAGCTCTGAGTTGCTGAGTTATACAGCACATACGTTCTGTGATGTATTAGAGAGGGAGGCAGCAAAGGTATTTTGGGAATCAGTCCCTTCCTATTAAAGAAGATTTGTCTCTGAAGCAGTGTCCTTGATGAGGCTGTCATAGAGAGCTCTCTCTTCTCCCTGGACACTGTCACTTGCAGAATTTACCTTGTCCTGTTGGGCTAATGAAGGGGTAAGGTGGCACTGGCAGCTAAGGCAGAATTACAATTCTCCAATCATTCTCTAAGCACTTGTGCTTTGAATGATTTATCACAAACTGCATCTTTCTCCAGAGCCCTCATGCCAGTGCTCTTGACTTTTGTGAAGAGTCTTCTGCCCGTGTCCCTCGGTGCTTTGCACTGCCTTGATGAGCTCTTGGGTTCTCTTATATATCCCAGCTGAAAATAGGTTTTTCTGTCTGCTTTAGAAAATGATTCTGAATTCCTACTTCTACACTGTTATTCTTTTAAGGAGTTTAAAATGGGAGTGACTTCTGGTTTAAAATAAAATAATTTTATAAGCAGTTTATTGAATATTTTCCTCTCAATTCCAAAGTAGTTTGGGAGCTCAGAAAGGTTCCTGGCTTGAGTTTGGACCTAGAACCATGGACATGATCAGAGAAGCAAGGAGTCAGTGACAGTCCATCTCTTCTCCAGACCCACCAAAGTCCTACTCAGACACTTTCACAAGTGCTAGTCAGACGTTGGGGTTCCTGCAGTACTCCTGAAAACCGTATTTTAAGGCCAGCCACTCATGCCCTGGTGGCCACACTTTAAGTCATTCTGCTCTGTTTTAAGCAGGAGAACCTCTCTGGCATGTATCTGCCTGTTGTCACTCTTGCACCTGGTAACCTGCAAGTCAACAGACTGGTTTCAACTCCCAGATGGTCTGTAGTTCTTTTACCTCTGTGAAGGAGGGAAGTCAGGTAGAGGAGGGAGATCCAAGCAGTCTCATGTATGTGCACAATATATTGTTAGCTGTTACTTGCATATGTACATTCCTAGATGCTAGAGAATGTGTATGGGCAAAAGGCCTGAAGGTCTCAGTAGGATAAGGACTACACAGGTAGTGGGGAAGTCTGCTGTCATTCCTCCCAGTGTTTGTACAACTTCCCAAGCTTTTGTGCACCGGAAGAATGAGTCCTCAGATCAATTTACACTTTGCAATTTTGCAGATCCTTGATGAGTGGTTTGGGCGGACGGTCATCTGCTCCTGTGTGAAGCTCAGCTATGACCATGCACAGAGCATGATTGACAGCCCTGGGAAGGTGTTGTCACCTGAAGAGCTCCCCCCTGTGTCACCCCAGCACTCGATAGCTGAGATCCAGGAGGCTGTGCTGAACCTGCATCGAGTCGCGCAGCACCTGCGCAAGCAGCGCTTCACCGAGGGTGCCCTGCACTTAGACCAGGTGAGTAAATCCAGCCCCTTCAGGCTTCACCAATGCAATTTCACCTTGCACTTTCTAAGAATTTCCTGGCCAGTTTAAAAACTTGAAGGGTAAAATCAAGGCTGGAATGGAAAGGCAGATTTCACTGCCAGTGTCTTCTTAAGAACGGCATCAAATTATGTACCATAAGCACTAAGTAGGATGAAAGGAAAAAAGTCCCTTGTTTTTAAGGAGTGATCCATTTTCCAACATTTTTCAAAATCCTAAACCTCTGTTGGACTGGGTAAGTAATTCATACAGTGAAACAAATCATGATAGCGTCGTTCATTATCATGCAGTTCAGATATTAGTGCACATTTCACTGGGAAAGGCTCATCCTCCACATTTCTTTCTCTGCTTGCAATATTCTTGTTTTCCACAGCTTTCATAGCAGTTCTCTGTGCTGGGAAAATGGCTAAATGTTATCTAAGCTAATACTTGTAAGTGTTGGGTGTGTTTCAGAGGAAAAAATGTTAGTGAGGAGGTTTTCTATCTCGGGTGATTTAAATAATCTTGTATCAGTTAGTGGTATGTGTCATTTCTGTTTTACAAGGAGATCCAGATATTTTAGGTTATCACAGCAAAAAATACTTTTGCATGATGTTCAGCTACTCTAAGGTGACTTCTGATAGTTTTTGTGGAAAGGAGGTTCCAGTAATTTGTAGAACCCAGTGGTCTTCCTGAGCAGGAGACAGAATAATCTCTTAATATAAGGAAGCTCTATTGTTTCATTGTGCAAAATGAGTGTGAGTCAACATAAGGATATTGCTGAAAAAGGAGCTAGGAGTGGCGTAAACAGGGCTATTGTATGTAAGACATATGTTGTAACCCTTCCATTTTACTCAGCGTTGTAGTGTTGTCTCCAGGAAAGTCTAATTCTAGAGAAATCATTGCAGAGCAACAGGAGCAAGAAGTGTCTGTAATCTGTGACCTTCCCCCTGTAATCTGTGACCTTCCCCAGCAGACCACACAGCTTATTCTGGTGAAGCTGCTGTGAAGAGGAGGCAATGTGCTTTCCCCCATATCTAAGATGAACAGAATGACAAATTTGTATCTTGAGTTTCAGCAGAGTTTTTATTTTAGGATAAACCTTCTACTGTAGGTAGTGTGGTATCTGGGGCTATCTTGCCTATCTGTTGTAGCAGATCTCAGAGGACTGGTTCAGCACACATAAATGAGCCTGGAGCAAGGGCATTTGCTCAAGTCCCGCCTAAATTAATTCTAAAATTATATTAAAATAATTTTTTGAAGTCAGACTTCCACTTGAAGTTTTCTTAAACTTCTGGAACAGAGACTTCCTTCTGTGAGGTTTAGCATACAACGGCTGATAAACTCGGCCTTCATTCCCAAGCACATCCTGAATGCTAGAGAAACATAAAAACCACAGCTTTTGCATGAGATCAGCTCCCTGGGAAGCCTTGGAGGTATCTGGCTTGGAAGAAGAGTCCATGGTGACTGGGAGCTGTGGCCCAGAAAGGTCACCAGTGCCTTTCACAGGTCACTGTTACAGTGTAGTGCTCGCTGTGTGCCCCTGAGTTGAGTTACCTGTTATCAAACTAACCTCAGGGGAAATATGTTTTAAACCAGCTGTGACATTTTCAATGGGAGGATTTGGCCAGGGAAGCATCCTGTTCCAATGATAGCCCATAAAAGATTAGCTGTGTTTTGTTTTGCTCTGTGCTCCTACAGAGGAGCCATTAAAGAGAACATATTGGAGCATCATTTGTGAGATTGGGATTAAAAGCCACAGCTAAGGGCACCAGAGGCAGTTGATTGCTGCTCAGCCTCATTCCCAACCATCATGATAAACTGAGTTATATCTCACAAGTGGCACTTTACACTGTGCAGAATCTCTCTCCCCTGGCAAGAATGTCAAAGTAATGGTCGTTGAGAAGGAAGAGTATTTTAGATCAAGGGACACTTTCACCACACTTAGTCGAGTCAAGTACTGCCCTGATAGCTTTATTTTGATAAACTACACCCTCCCCAGCCCATGGAGGAAGTGGTTGCTCTAAGGCTTGAGTATGAGAAGTGTGTGAAGGACAGGTTTGTGGATGTGGCCAGTGGCATATGGCGGGACAAAACAAGCTGTGTCTTTTAATAGAAGGGGACAAATTCCTCTACTTTTGCTTCCCCTGTTCCCTGAGTTCCCATGGGCCCAGCTGTGTGCCATGTCCCACTTCCAGCCCCCAGTGAGCAAGCCAGGGTGGGTCCAAATGAGAAACACACCTTTCTAATCATTGGACCTCTCACTGATTTCCTGTTGAGTAATGTAAATCCTGAACAATGGAAGACAAACTCCAGCAGGAAGCTTGGGGCAGTGAATTATCGTATTCCAAATAAATATATGAGTGAAGGAAATTATCATCTCACAGTCTTAAGGGAGGGGGTGGCTGGGCATGGATGACTCCTGTGCTTTTTTTTCCAAGGGATGTGAGCCCTCTTCCTATACATTGTGTTATGTTTGAGAGTTCTACCATAGGGTAATTCCTGACTGACCAGTGACGACTGGTTTTACTTACTTCCACCCTGCCATTTTTCAGTGTGAAGTGTTCCTGTGCTGCCTGCTGGTATTAAGAATATCGTGGGGGAAAGAATCTCCCATCCTCCTTTGCCACTGGCTCTGGTGGCCTTGGGCTCATGCTCTCCCTGTCTGCCTCAGTTTTCTCTTTGGAATGATACTGATCTGTCCCATAGTATCCATAGTTTAGGATTTATTCCCCAAAACTAAGAACATTGCTCAGATGAAGCCATTCATGGGCATATCCTTATAACAGCAGAAATATTGGCTGGCCTCCTTGGACCTGACAAGGATGGCTTCAGTAGGATGCAGCAGTGTCAGACTGGTCCTGCTGGAGTGAGAAGAATGTTTCCTCTTTGAATGTCACTGCTGAACTTTTATGACCTAATGTGAGAGCGGCATCTGCTTGCCCACAGTTTTATCTTTTAGCAGCAATTTTAGAAGCAGGAATCTCCATAGCTCAATGAATGAAGAATATACATATATATGTATTTTAATAACTTAGGAATTACATATCTGGGTCACACAGAAGACCATGAGACATTACAGAGATAGTACACAGTGTGGAAAGCTTAGGATTTGTAGGCTCAGTGTCAGTGTATGTGTGTCTCTTGGAGCTGTGTAATTTTGAATTCCTGCTTTACTTTAATCCTGCCCATGACTTTAACCTACATACCTGTGACCCACTCTTTCCCCCCGACTCCCTAGTTCCTTTCATGCCTCTGCAGAGATCTGGGAATCCTGCTGGGATTGCAGGGAATCCTGCTGCATTGGACTTTGGGTCTGAGAACCTTGTTTGCAACCAGAGCCACACATTTGTCATTCCATGGGGATGCAGCTATCCCTATAGGCCCCTTCTGGGGCTTTTTCCCTAGAATATGGTTTCCTGTGCTGCCTGCCAGCTTCCTAGTTCCAAAAAGCAGCTGAGCTGAGTTTTAAAGGTTTAAAGACTTTGCACCTTTAACAGCTAAGAAGCTTATGAAACTTTGTCCACACAGACAGAGATTAATGTATTTCTTTTCCTTCTCATTCAGAGCTGCAGCTTTTAGGTGCAAAGGCAAGAAGTCTTGTATATGACTAAGAAGAAATGTTCAGGTATTTACAATATTGTCTTCCACCCCAACACCTCCTTCCTCCACAGGACCATGAAATGCCACCCCTGTGCTGTCCTCTCACAGTTCCTGGTGTATCCAGTCTATAAATTGGAGCAGAGATCTGACCTGGTTTAAAAAGCAAAGTGAGCACAACCCACAGCTTTCCTTTTTTTTTTTCCTGGCCAGGTTACTTTGAAGCTGGATCACTTCCCCAGCCCACAGCTTTTAGAAACACTAGCCAGAGAATCAGATAGAAACTTGCTTTCAACAAAAACCATCAAGTTTGCAGAAAAGCTCCTTAGCTCCAGCCTGCCTAGAGGAGACGTGCTGATAAATGGTTCTCTTTTGGCCTCAGCAGTTTAGAAATGAATCACAAGGACAGATGCCTACGGGAAGACAGGTTAAAAAGGATTTCTGTGCCTTTTTAAAATGAGAATACCCCGGGATGCTGATCTGTCTCTATGACAACTGTCTGTGAGCTGAGAATTTCCTTTTATTGTGCCAGTGATTCTACCTTTACCAGCATACTTACACCTGGGTGCTCAAAACATCAGCATTGACCAAAGTTCCTTGTGAGAACAACCCAAAGTGCATTTGCATTGTACCAGTTAGTGGCACTGCTTTGTTTGCTATAATAGCTTATCTCCTTGTCTTCTGCAAAACAGACGTTCAGCTTTGCAGGTGTGTGGGAAAAGAGAAGGAAAAAAAAGGACAAAAATGACAAAGATGAGAGTGTTACACAAATTTAAGCGTTGAATTGGTAGTGAATTGGTCTCACTTCTACTTGCTCCCAGCTTGTGTATGATGCCATTGTCTTGTCATGTGGGCAAGGGTTGCTGTTCCCTGTGGGTCTGTATTGTTTTGAGTAACTTAGAGGTAGTAAAAATTGTATTGTTGTAGCTCTGTAGCACACTGGAAACCTATGGTCTTGTCCCATGGCTGCTGGGGATAAGGAAACCAGAGATCTTGGAGAATAGCTTTGTTTATTTAAGACTGGTGGTACTGCTAAAATAAGAGAGCATTTAATAGAGCTTCAGAAAATATAGGGAAGCAAGCACAAAGGCCCCAAACACCAAGATGTATGCAGAATGCCAGCTCCAAACCACTCAGGTATATGACATACGAGATTTAGTAGCCAGCTCTGTATAGTTTTTGAAGCCCTAAGAACCTAGTCTGCCTGCTTGATGCAAATGGCTTTGAGAAGTTGACTCAAGCCACTCACACATGGAAAGCAAGGAGGTGGAAGTACACTGCAGAACAACAGTGTATGTTGGGAAATTTCGTTTTTGGTTGTGGCTAATAGGATAGGACAGAAACATTTATTTTTAGACTGTTGTCCTTGCTAATGCTGTTTAATTGTAAATCTCAAGAACCACAAATTAATTACTCTCATTATTAAAATTTTCCAATATGAGTGACTGCTGGAAATAATGATGGGAAATTGTTTTGTCATATTTCCTGCCTCATATCTGTATAGTAAGCATTCAGGTCTTTTATTATTGCTTTGTGAAAGTAATAAATATTTCTACCCTGTTTAAACAGTCATTGTGTGCAAAATACAGTTAATTAGTATGTGAATGGAAGACTTAGGGTTGGAAGAAGTGTTTAGGACAGGAAAGGGCTATAATGTTGCACAGATGTCAGTCTGAGGTATTTCCTTTAATAGCATGTTCTGAATTTATGTCTTAAAATGCTGTTGTGGCAGAAAGGTTGATCCTGGCTTGACTACTCCCTGGAGTGATCCTTAGGTTTTCTGTCCAAGGCTGCTGTATATGCTACCCCTGCACACTGAGTGTATGGGCTATTCAAGGGAGGAAGAAATGGCTTTGCTCCAGCCCCTGACTGGAGCAGGGGCTGCATCTCTTGGTCAGTCTCAAAAAGAAAGTTGTGGTGCTCGTTGCATGGGATGTGACGGTACCAAATTCATCTTGGATTTGGTTCCATCAGGGTAGGTTGAGGCTGGGCACTTGACTTTGGCTCAAGAGAAAATCCAAAAGGCCCATCTATAAAAGCCTGAAAACTGCTCTGATACCTCCCTAAAGAGGCTGTTACAGCAACAGTGTATGAACATGACAGCAGAGGCAGAGTGAGCAGTATGTACGGGGCTGTGAGATAAATGGAAACTCAGACTGACAAGGAGCTTTCACTATTCACTTCCTATCACAATTCCACCATTGTCTGCTCCTTCTCTTTGATGTCTGGTTAAAGAGACATCACAGAAACCCAGAATGGGGACAGCAGGTGCTATACGATCATTATGGACAGTTGCTTTAACTGTGTGATACATAAGGCAGCTGGGGGAATGTTGGATGTACTTGGAGATTAATTTCCTTTGGGGATTTTATGTCTTTTGCATAGTCCCAGTTAATACATCAAAACGAGCATCTGAGGCCACAGCTTCTTCCTGGGGAGTGCTGCTCTTCTCTGCAGGAGTACCCAAAATGCACGTGCAAAGGTGTGTCAGAAAAGTAGGAAGGATTTTCAGCATATCTTCCCTGCAGTACCACAGAGGAACATGGTGCTTGGCAGGAAAATACATGGCACTGTGGTCAGGAACAGCTACAGCTTAGGTCGAGAAGTTTGCACACACAGCAAGGATCCACATGGGATGGAGGTGTTATGGGATCATGTTACAGAGGGGGTGTGTGTTCCCTGAGCATCTCTCTGATTGCATGGAGATGTTTGCATTGCCAGGAGGTTTTAAAGTAATTTGATTAAATTAGGATTTTGAATGGAAAGCTCTCTGAATCTAGTCTTTTGCCCTGGGATTTTAATGAAATCTTCCCAGGGGTGTGAGTAGGATTGATGTCCTCGTACATGTCCCGCCGTTCACCGATCGTTCTTTTAGAGCAGAGCAGCTGTGTCCCAGCAGGAGCAGGTGGTGAAGTGGTCGAGCTGGCTCCAGCAGGAGGGGAGAGTCGGACGTTGGAGCACAGGGCTCGGCTGTGGAGCATTGTGCAGGGAGCCACTGCAGCCAGATGTCTAGGCAAACACAGCCAGGAAGGAGCTCCCCACACAGTGGTGCTCTGGCATTAATTTACCATCAGTAATGCAAGAGTAGGTTATGACTTTATTCTTCCTAGAGAAAGTATTCCAGCCACTAGCTCAGATATTCAAGATCTCCAGTGATGTACGAGTGGTTTTCTTCTAAACAAACACAGCTTAACCCTTGAGTTTTATTAAATCTATCACAGACGTGCAAGCTGAGAAACTTCTCTGTAAAAAACTGGTCTTTTGCTTTAATTTCGAGATGCTGTGTGACACAGCAGAAGTGTTAGTTGTTCTTTCACTGCTAGCCTCAGAGCAAGTATCAGAGGGGAGGCTGGCTCCATCCTTCCAGATGGGAATGGCATGAGGAGGTGAAGCAGTTGCCCAAGCTCACATGGTGTGTTGGTGGCAGAGCTGGCAGGACTTTATCTGAATCCCCTGCCAAATCCAGTGCCTTGGGCCAATGCTGACCATTCTCTTCATCCCATGTTTATTACTGACAGCTATTGAATAAGAACTGGTGCTTCTTTGTTTCTGTTGTGTATTGCTGGCCCAGTTAAGGACAGGGGTTTTTTATCCTGGTTCCCCAGCAGATATGTCTCACAGTTCAGAGCAGAGAAACAAGGAGGGCTGAACTGTGGCCAGCACATCTCTGCAGTGCAGAAGCATTTGGTGTGTTTCACAAGCACCCTCCCTCTCCATTCTTTTCAGTTCTTAGGCGTTGTCTGTGTGTGCCAGGACCAAACCAGTGGGCTGCTATCCCATGGAAGTCCCTCCTGCTTGCCTGGTACAGAGTTGCAGTGGACAGTACATCATTTGACCTTCCAAATTGCTTGTTTTTTTCTGTTGATTGAATCCAGTTGGTGATCAGCCATTGTAGAAGGGGGATGAGCTGGCAGTCATCACATGCTGACCTGCAAGCAAGGTTGAAGGTGTTTGCAAGCACTCCAAATTCACACATGAAGTACACATCTCTTGGTTCCATGGATTAGCTGCTTGCAGATGGGTCTTGCCCATGCCTTGTGATAGACAGCCTGATGTCATCTGCTCATAGGGACCTCAGACAGTGCCAAATAGCATGTCATGGGAAAATGGAGGGCATCTGTGTTGGCTTAGTGTGGTGGAATGTGTCCCAAATGTGATGCTGATAGCTCAGGTGAACAGAGGATTCAATGCTTGATCCAGCTGAGCAAGCTGCTCACTGGTATTTTTGATGTTGATAGGGAGAGTAGTGGCTTCTGCTGGCTATATTGAAAAAGGTTTGGGGTGGAAAAACTGGTTCTTAATGAAGCAGAAACAAACTGGTTCTTTGGTGTCTCTGATAGCAAGGCAAATAAAACCCAGGAAAACACATGTTTGTGTAGAGGTGCATGTGGGGTCAGTGTTGGGGGAAATTCTTATTTTACGTTTTTTGCTGAGGAAACAGTCCTTGCTCTGAGAGTCTGGCCCTCCACTTGATGGTGTTTTTCTTTCCTGGTGATGAACAGACGTCATCAGAAAGTCTCTTGTTGTTCCAGATTCTGCTTATCACGTATTTGAACAAAGACTTGACAAGGGTTTTTTTTTCACATATTAATTATAGTTGACTGCATGGCTAATCCATCATCCTCTTTAGATGGAGTCACTGGGTGTTGACTGATATAACTGCAAATGTGATCAGTCTGCCATAGGTGAAGATGTAGCAGCTCTTTGTCAGAGCCATTTCAGTTTCACCCAACAGTATATGGAAGAAAAGCTAATTGTATAATGACAAAAGACAACGTTTGGAAGGAGATGAAAGATTCTGACATTACAGTTCTGTAATTTCTCATTTCAATTCCAAAGTGAGAAGGGAAAAATTCATGGCCACAACTCATTTTATCAGGTGTTTCTGGGCATGATCACTCCTTCTGAATCCTGGGATATTTTATCTTTTGTCATTCGTAGCATACGGATGCTGAAGTACAAAGAAGCTCAGAAAGCACCTGTGGTTTTCATAGCCCTCTGAAATGAGACTGTGGAAGCCTTAGCCAAAATCCCAGCAGCTGAGCTGAGGACAGAGCTGATCTTGTCCCATCTGAGGAAACCAGTCTCTGCTGAAGTCCACTTCTGGGTTTATCTTTAAATATTCCAAGTACAAGCTCACATCTTCTGAAATTATATGTCCTGTTAAAGTTTGCAGTGATTCATTTGGAGTATATTTTGTTGAGCAACCTCTTGGGTTTGTTTTGAAAGCAAGTGGCTTTGAATCTGTCTTGAGTAGTCTGGATCATTTATCTTGCCCTTTTCTGCATCTTCATGTGGTAACAGGGAAGTTGTTTAAGCAAACAAACATAATTCAGAGTATGGATTTCCCCTGAATATGGAATTGTGTAATAAAATGGGAGCATGAAGCATGACATCTCAGATAAGGTTGTTGATCCACATTGCACTTGTTTCCTTAGTTGGGATTTGAGGAAGACCTCCTCCCTGAGTGTTCTCCTTCTTTGTGCAGCTCTGCATTTACTTGTGGGAGACACATGCTCTGTTGTTTCCTGCTTCCATCTTGAGGCACAAACACCCATCTCTCCCCAAAGATGTGTATTCACAAGTTATTGCATTGCCAACACCTTAAACCTGGCAGCACTACTAAACTTTGCCCTCTGAAGGAAGCATATTTCTATTCTGAATCTCATATGATAGCTAGTATCTTGCATTTGTGCTGATTAGTTACTAACCAAGCTGGCCACAGTCCATTGCCCATCTGTGATAAACTGCCATTAAATTGGTGGTCACTTGAAAACTAAGCAAGAGGCAGCAAGAAAGTAGCCTCAAGGGTTTGTTGGACTCGAGTGGCATGAGGGACTTGAGACATCTGGAAGAAACCAGCCATGCAAAATCACTGTGAAGGGGTTTTTGTGGGTAATTCCTTTAACTGGGCTTGAAAAACTTGTTTCTGTCACAGAAATACAAGCTAACCAAGCAGTCATTATTGCGTGGGGGTTTTTTTTGTAAAAAAACCAGCCTAGCCTGAATAAAACAAAATTTAATTTGTGCTATCCTTGACAGTTGAGGTAAACCTGCCCTGGCACGGGTTTGATCTGTCTGATCCTGCAGAACTGGGGGGCTGCAGAGCTGTCACTTACTGGATGTCTCATGGCAATGCTGAAAAATTCACAGTCCCATGAGTCAGCAGGAGGTTTTGCATTAGCTTTAGGGTTGTAGTTTCACCTCAATTTCAAGGTCTCTGTTTTAATCTCAAGACTATCCTTGCTTTTCTGAGGAACAAACTCCTTGATCCAACTTGCACTTTATTTCTGATTAGCATATTAGAGTAGAACCTGACCCACAATAGTGGGAAATAAAATGCTTAAATAGCTAAAATGGGATTTGAAAAAATGCAATTTATTAAATGATTTCTCGGTCATTGATGTGTTTAGCAGGTATAGAAGACAAAATGAACTAAAACAGGCTTTGGCATTTCAGAAAGTGAGTCATTTTTTCTGTTGCATCATGTATAAACTTTTCCCTACTTGTGTATGTATGGTTAAAATTACTTTGAGGTTTTGAATTCTCACTTCAGCTCTCTGTTTTTCATTATTTTCAAACTATGAAATGTAAATGCTGTGCTCACATTTCCTTGCTGTTTAGTTGTTATTGTTTGGGGTTTTTTTAATAAGACAATGGGCAACATATAGGTGGTTAAATGAGCTGGGGAGTTACTGGTTTCTCATATATATATAGGAGTAAAAGGTAGATATATTGATGGATCCATAACATTGTTCCAGCAGGGGCTGCTGACAAATATCCTTTACCCAGAGGGCCAACCTTGAAATCCTTTGGCAATGTGGTCATCTCTTTTCAGATTCTCAAGCATTTATAGAGGTTCCTTGAAATCAGTTTAAAGACCATGAACATGGTGCTGTTGCAACCAGCTGAGATAGTAAACAGGTGTATCTTTCCTTAAGAGTGTGCAAGAGATTACTCTGAGGTTCTCCATGCTGGAAGAATGCTATTGCTCAGAATCCATGGAGTTCTAAGATAAAGACTAGAGCAGACAGTGAGCACTGGGAGATGCCAGATAGAAATATGGTGTCTGAATGGAGTTTCCACAGGCCAGGCCCAGCACAGAAGCCAGTTGGTCTCCACATGCCAGGACCAACAAGATGTTGTACATTTTTCTTGGGATGAAGAAATCCAGCAGACAGAGGTGTGTCAAACCCTGTCCCTGCCACTTGGTAGGGAGAAATGGATAGTCCTTAGGAGTGAACTGGATGACCTTGGATGACCTTCTTTCTCCAGAGTTCACAGCTGCCACCTGCGCTGAGCTCTGCAGGGGACAGAGGACATGCCCCAACCCCAAGCAGTTGGACAAAGTTACATCACCTGGGCATCATTCCTTCAGGAAAATTGGCTGTAACTTACTTTAGACCCAGCACTGAGGATCAGTGGTTTTGCCACAAGTAGCCTTTGTCATAGTGGTAGCACAGCAATGGGTACAAAACACAATTCAGAGGAGGAAGATTTATTGAAAAGAGCTTGAATGGCCAAGATATGGGTGCTACCACAGGCTTTTCTCCCAACCCTCATTAATTTTCATTGTGAAAGAGGGAAGGGTTTGGAGAAGGGTTGTTTGTCTGAAATAAAAAAAACCCAAACCTTTCATGTACCTGTTGCCTCAAATGTTTTTAGAACTAGCGTGCAGCTGCAAAGTCTGCCTTGTCTCATTAGAAACTGGCTTGATCTTCAGTCTTGGCAGATTCCATGAGAGTCTAAGAGGTCTGTTAGAAGGATCAAAGGTGACTCTATGGTATGAGAGGGTAGGAATCTCCCAGCTTATTGAATGTCAGCTGTGACTGCAGTGCCTGGCGTGTGTTGTGTCAAGGCTCTGCAGTTATGGCATGCTGGAAATGTAAAACTGGAAAGGGCTTTAGGAGATGATCCTTTCCTTTTCCTGGCAGTAGCAGGAGCTCAGCTGGTAGCAGTCCTGTGCCATGTTTGTTGCTGCACTGTCACTGAGCCTTTGTAGTTGCTGGGACCTGTGTAGCCAGAGCAAGTTACTCCTGGGGTTGTCTCCATGACTTTCACCCTCCAGCCATGCAGATAGAAAGTGTGTGAAAGAAGTTGCCGTTGGACCTGACCCTCACGTGTCCCCAGTTAGTCATTGCCTGGAATCTGAAATGCTAAAAGCCTGCAGAAACCTTGCAGGGAACTCAGCTGAGTGTGCCAAGGTCCTCTGGGGTAGAGTTCAGCAGTCTGTAGGGCTCACCTGATTACAGCAAGGTTGTCATGCAGAGTGACTCACACGAGATTATCTTTGATGTCATGGAGTGTTTCTTCCCATTACAGTGGACAGGACAGTTGATCAGAGCATGGTCATAATGTGGGTTTGATCCTCCTATAGGCCATTCACCTAAGTGTTGGACTTGGTGATCCTTGTGGGTGCCTTCCAACTCAGGGTATTCTGTGATGCTGTGACAACCTGCTGGCTGCAGTTGGGATGAGGTTTTACTTGCTGGGACTGAAGAGCAGTGCCAGGGTGTGAGATGCCCTCTTGTGCAGTCTGGGCAGCACAGCTGGATGCTCCTATGGCTTGTGGCATCTCCATGGGCAAGTGGCACAGCTGAGCCCACTAGTGTGGGCAAAGCCTAGCAGGGACCTTTGCTCTTCAGTTTTAAGTGAGGATTTCAGCTTTAGATTGGGTTTATGGAAAGCAGTGTGAGGTTTGGTTTACAGAAGAAAAACAAAAATAGTCTTTTCAAAAAGCAATTTGTTTCTGCTTTCTGTGAGCAAGGCTTCCAAACGGACTCGGTCAGTTCTGCAGTATGATCAACAGGACTGGAAAAAAATACCAAGTGAAGTAACACAGTGGCTGTGGTAAACATGAACTGGGGCCTTGGAAGCAGCTAATGGCATACCACAAAAGAGTCTCCTTTCACCCACCACGGACGGTGCCAGCAGCGAGCACTGCCAGCGCTGGCGTCTAGCAGAGGAAAGCATCATTTGGCTCCCTTTTGGATTTCATTACTCTTCCTGCACTCCCTCCTGCTCACAGCAAAAGCCTTTCCAGTTGTAAAGGAGTGAATTAACTGCCTTCGTGTCAGTGATGGATGAGGCGCTTTCTCCCCCTTCAAAGAGAGGAGCCGTGCCGGTGAATGCGGGACGGCGGAGTTGAAAAGTCCAAGCAGAGCAGGAGAGCCCGTGTGGTGACCCAGCTGTCAGGCAGGACACCCTGGGGACGTCTCCTGCCGCTGCCCAGTGAGTGGGGAACAAAAACCACTCTCAGCACGCTTGCCCGGCCTCAAGGCTCTTTTTTTTTGTCTGTGTCCTGCTTTCAGTGGACTTGGGCACATCCCTGAACACACTGCAGCAGTTTGTGCGGGTTCAGGGAGCCTCAAAGGCTTTCACAGGGAGCTCCTCCAGGCTGCACAAAGCAGGGTTACCACGCTGGTACTTGGGAGATCTCCTCTCAGGCGTCCATGGCTAATCATATTAAAGGTGACCTCGTGGGCAGCGCTCTCCATTGTTGCCATATGTTTTGTCCAGTGCTTGACTGATGTTGTGCATTGGAATGTATTCATGCGTCGCCTAATTTAATCACCAGGCTTAATCCCCTCTCCTGTTCTACACCCTTAAAATTTACTGGCTCCTTTCTACCCTCCAATGCATTGTCTGGGTCTCCTTCACAAGCTAATACCAATGCCTGCAGATGTTTTTATTTATATATTTACTTTCAGAAAGTATTTAAAAATATAATCTCAATATAAGCCAAACAACCTCTCTAAAGGGAGAGCAAGCACAGTGGATGCTCTAGCAGGCTGATCCTTCTTCTCTGTGATATTTTCCTTCCAGCTTTTCCATAAAGAAATTAGGGATTAGGCTCATGGGTTTTAAAAAAAATAAAAATAGTACGAATGGAAAAATTACTGAGAAAGCAGTGTGTCTCCTTTTAATATTGTTGGAATAAATAACTAATTTTAAGAACTTGACTGTCTCTGTAAAATATGGTGTTGGTTTCTGCCTTTAAAACTTACTGCTTTGGTATGGACAACTCCTGTTTCAGGGCTGACTGGACAAAATTAACCCAACAAAGACCCAAGTCCATCAAGCTGGGAAACTGGAAAGCTTGATTTATGCAAGACTACTGCAAAACTCAGAGAGCTCTGCAAGAGCTGCTGTCTCTCCATGGCAGACAGGCATTTTTAGGGAGCAGGCCTTTGCAGAATGTCTTTCAAGGATAATTTCTAAAGATTTTGGTAAGATTTCCCTGCTCCAACTGATGTTGCCTTGTGGAGGGGTGTGCTAAAAATGGGAATTTTGTGTGTTGTGACTTGCTTAGGTGTAGATGGGAGCAGTCCCAGCAAGGGAAGACTCTGATGAGATTTTAGGGTGACGCACAATCAGGTTGCATGTATGCTGAACTCCCAAGGACAGGAAACCTTACACTTGCTGAGGCAGATTGTTAAATAAACAACCTCATGCTTTGGTTCATCTCTTAGATTCTCCTGTTCTGCATACAGCATGCTGGTATCCACACCTCTAAACACTGGAATACATCCTAGATGTCTTTGAAACCTTAAACATAGATTGTACCTGAATTATAGCTTTGAGTTTCCCTCTGTGTGTGGGTGTGCACAGGCACACATGAGATCCCTGCAGCCAAGTTCTCACACATGAGCTTGCTGGTTTTCTCTGAGTGTGTGCTATGTTTTAGGTTTGATGGGAGGAAGGAGGAATGACGTAAAAGGTTGCAGATTTGTGGCTGGTTTTAAAAATAGTTTTAAAATATTATGTATCTTCATTTTAAAGAAATGCAATACTGCTTGAAAACCACAGCTACTGAACATAAACCATGTTGAGCCCCTTACATATGTTTAGTCACAGTGCAGAACAGAGGGTTGTAACAGCCTGCTGTGAACTAGCACTGGAAGATTCCCTGATCCTACCCCCACATTCCAACCCAGGGATCCACAGCAGCATCACAGGCTCTGACATCAATTTGGCCTTACAAAAACGCTATGGAATTTATACCTTTTCAGTGTGAACCTTGCCAGAGCCCTTTCTGTAGTGCCTGCATGCAGAAATTGCTTCTCCACTGAAGCACAGCTATGTTGGAGCCAGAGGACAGCTGGCCATGGGTTAGCTGGAGGGCAGGGTGCCTGTCACACTGCCAGGGGGTCTGGGCTTGCTGGGAGAAGTCTCCTGACCGCTGTCCACTCCTGCTTCCTTCTTTTCCTGTGAAGAGGAGCCTGGAGCCTCTAGGAAAATGTGGGCAGGAGTAGGTTGCTGCCAGAAGAATTCAACCATGCCACAACCAGTCTCTTCCCAGGGGAGCCCGGCAGTTGTGCTAACAGCAGCAACTCTTGCTGTCCATGGGAATGAAGAGGGATGTCTTTGGAAAGCTTTGGATGTCCTACTCATGCACTAAGAAACTGTGGTCAGACATGCCACGGAACTTTGGTGAAGTCAGGGAAAGGAGGTCATGGCACACAGCTGACCTGTGCCCAGAGAGGAGGGTGCCAGCACTGCCATGGTGGGATGTGGAATGGTGTTCTGTGGCATGCAGCCTTAGGAGAAGATGCTCTGCAGCTCTGAGTGTGTATGGCAGGAGATGTCTTCCCATTCCCATACTGTAACAGTGTAAGGGGGAAAAGGTTTGACCAAGGACACAGCGCAGCTGCCTGTAGTCCTGGCAGGTTTTAACATACTGCAAGAAAGTCTAGGTTGTCCCCAGAGACTGAGCAAAGCTTGAGTCAGCAGCACTGGGTCTGGACTTCAGCACTGCCAGGTGTTTCACAGCAGCACCTCAAGGGATGGGAGAGAATGGTGTGTCTGTCAAACTGAGATCAGTGTGGTGTAATCAGGCTATTCTGCTCTTCATAGTCCCAGTTTAATGGGTTGCATATATAACTAAACCTAGAAATACTGTTGTGGTTGCTCTTGTTACCTGGTAGAGCTCTTACCATGTCAGCACAGGGGCTGTTCATATTTTAATGGGTTTATCTCTTGTATGGAGGGTATTACAAGCTTTCCTCTGTCTTCCAGTGAGACTCTACGGAAATCCCTCCAGGCATGAGGCAGTACCTGGGTGCTGAATTAATCTGTGCTTCTGGATTCTCACAGCTCCATTAGTGGCTTAGCAGGGGAAGCAGTTTGCATTAACAAACTTAAGAAAATAGGATTTACTGTGTTTGATCTGCCCTCAGTTCCTTGTATCCTCCCAACAGCAAAGACAAAGACTGGGAACATTACAGGAAGGCGTAAAATAGTCACAGGGAAGACACAAAATAGGCTGATTTGTGAAATATATAACAGGAACCTCCAGGGCTTGTGGAGTGAGGAAAAGTTGTGCTATAGTCAGGTTCAGTAAAAGACACCAAACCTTTCTTTCTCCTGCCACATACCCAGACACATCTGCACCCACGGCTCTTACCTTGCCTTTCCCTGTGACTGGAGCCATTTGAAGACAACGCAGTGTCACATCCTCCTCCAGGTGGCCGCTGCCGTCTGCCCCGTTGCTGGTGTGAGGCTGAGGCAGCTCTCAGAGGCCTTGTGGTGCCACCACCCTTCACTTTCCATCCAATGTTGCTGGTGTTCTTGGTCTGTTTTCCATTCAAGAAATTGCCTATGGGGTACCACCGTGTTCCCCTTGTGGTGCTGTGTGCCTTAGCAGAGCTGTGCATCCATCAGGGGCTGGATCTGACCTCTCTTTGCGAGCTGCTGACTTCTGTAACACTGTTCTCTACTGACCACAGGCTCTTGCAAAACAGCAGGGCCAAGCATGAAGTTAAACTTGAGGCTACTTAAACTTGGGGTCAGTAAGTTAAGACCTGTTTTCAGACATGGCTGTCAGGTGTCTGAAATAATAGCAGTTTGGGATAATAACCTGGTACCATGTAGTACCCTCTAATAACAGCATACCAAGCAGCGAGTTTAGAGAGAGTTTCTACTTGGTTGCATCACTTTTCATCTAAAACAAATATGGAATGCACCAATTGCTTTTCTTTCAAGCTCTCATATACCATTTTGGGACAAAAATGCCTTAGGGATCCCTTTCTGATCAAGCTTTGTTTTTCTCTGTCAGATCAAGGTGGCATACCTATGGGCTTCCACACCACCCAACCTATGACAAAGCTGGTGTTGGTCCCACAGACCCCTCAGGTCCTGGCTGTGACTGACCAAATGGCCACAGGTGCCATGGCTGCACAGAAATGTCCTTTCTTAGGCTGCTGACACTGGTCAGCTTAGGGGAAATTTTATGTCAGCTGTACCCCCAAAGTTCCACTCCTTGTTAATGGTGAGAAATATTTCCTTTATTTCATGTGGTTACTTAAACTCACTTGGTTGGTCTGTTTGCTCCAGAATTTTCAGAGCAGTGAATGTATTTGCTGCTCTGCCAGCTCCTGGTGGATGAGCCAGGGATTCTGAGGCCCAGGATCTGTGTCAGTTCTGGATATCAGTGGGTGCTGCTGGTGTCATTCTCTCCCTCTCTAGGCTTTGCACCAAGTGCAGGTGCCTGTGGACTTTGGACTGTAGTCTTAGCAGCTCCATGCAGCAGACCCAGGTCTTGCCTGTTCCTGTTCACACCAGTTACAGGTCCCTGTGCTGCTCCCTGGCCTCTGGCTGTTGGCCTCTGATCTCTCCTAGGGAATTTTAACCCTCTGATATGTACATGAGAACTGAGTGCTGCCCTCTAGCCATCAACTTCTTCATGGACAGAGAAACTTCACTTGCCATCAACTCTTAATTGTTTGGGAAGGGGCAGTCTTACCTCCCTAGGAGTCTCTGGGGTTGTTTAAAATTCCTGATTGCAATCTACTTTCTTCCTAGAGTCTTGATCATCCCCCTCTCCCAAATTCCTGCTTTCCCAAGTGAATTTCCATATCTCTCAAGTAAAGAGGAGACCATTTGGGCTGGGCAGGATGAAATTGCTCCCCTGTTAACTGTTTTCTGCTAAGCCTGTAGCCATCATGGGTTTTCAAAATGCAAGAATTTTCTGCAGCCCAAAATCTCATCTCAACTGAGGCTGGCTGGCTTGTGAGGGTTTTGTTACTGCACAAGGTGAAATCAGTGAAACTGTCTTTTGTCAGAGCATGGATAGGACTGGGAGACTCAAAAGAGCTGGGAATGCTTTAAAGGGAGGCTGGGAGACAAGCTCTGAGTAACAGAAAATGAAACAGCCAAGCAGTGAAACTTGGCATGTGTCTTGTTAGTGTCACATTTTTTTAATGTGGCATTTCCTAGGGATGTTTTGCTTCTATTTTCAAGTTGTATGTGTAGAAAATACTTTAACTTCACTGACAGTTCCCTAGTGGTCTAGGGCATGCAGTGCAGTGTCACAATTTGTTAGCTTCTGAAGAAGGTATTTTTAATCCACAAATTTAAACTCTTCACAACTGTATAATCTGTATTTTAGTTTTGTGGTTTCCTAATCGTGCATGTAGAGAATGAGCTCATCCAGTTTATAAAACGAACGGAAGTATTCAACTCTTCTTTCTAAATAAATCTGAATTCATTTCTCTGTGGGTTGCATCCGAAACCTCCAATGCAGGCAAGTGTGAATGCTTAAAAATAAACTCATTTACAGTTTATATTTTTGCCAAGTGGTGAAAGTTGTCTCATGCCCTGTCTTTCTAGAAAAGCTCTTCAGCTTTGTCTTGCTGCTGTGACATAAAAGCCAAGGATGTGATGCCAGCTTGTCATTTTGGTGACAGCATCTGCCTGTCTTTGCAAAGGATCTGGTCACAGTTCTTCCTGGTTTTGCTGTGCTTCCTGACCACCCATGGCAGAGGTTTTGGGGGCCATTAGCCATCAATAGGGCAGCCCTCTTATGGGCCAGGAAATATGTGCTGGTGACTAGACTTCTGTGACAGAGAGACCCCCTCACTGCATCCCAGGACTGATGTTTGGAGAGCAAGAGCTGTTGCAACCTGTGGGATAATGTAGTAATAGCTTATCATGGCTTTGGGTCCCAGGCTGGGAACCTTTGGGTTTCCAGATTAATTTAAGGGGGAAGAGCTATCTTTTCTCTTCCATCTGCCATGTCAGGAATTCACTGGCTTTTCCCATGTTTTATGTAGCTGTACAATGCAGGCAGCAGCTAAGTAAAGGACAGGATTTTAAAATAAAAATGAGCAGAGGGATTCAGACCAGAGTAATACCCCAAATGTGTTTCAGCTCCTTCTCCTAGGGGCTGGGGTTTGATTTGACATTGTCCTTAGCCACATGCATGGATCTTGTAGCGTGTTAATGGAGGCAGTTTGCTGGCTAATGTGCTGAGGGCATGGGGCAGCAGGGACAGCTTCAGGAACCTCCTAGAGAATTTAAACCTTCACCTGGAAATTGTGCAGTTAGGGATGGGGAGAAGGAGCCTCACTGAGAAGGCAGTAAGTGTGATGTACCAGTTTAGGACCAATTCATGACTTTCAACCAGTAGCAGCAGCAATCCCATAATCAGGTGCTGAGATTGGCCAAACATTTGCTGTCTACAAAGCCAAAAGGAAAGGGCTGCTCCAACCCAGTGTGAGAGGTAACTTGTTGAGCTGGTAGCAAGTTTCCTTGTCTTTCCTCTTTTTTCCACTGTAGGACTTTTAGTTTGTCCTTTATTACCCCCATCCTGTCCTTACCACATGTTCTTCATCCACTATCCAGGGTCTTTCTCCAGCAATTTTGAGCTGCAGCACAAATAGAAAAGCTCATGGAAGAAGTGCTTTGGTCTCCAGAGCAGCTTCTTTAAGTGAAAACACAGCTGTGAGGTTTGCAGCCTGTGCTGCTGTAAGGGCTCATCCAGCCAGCACAGCCAGCACCGCTGCAGTGCTTCCAGCACGCAGGAATTGGGAAATCCATTGTGAACAAGATTGAGTTTGATGGCCTGCGTGGAGGCAGATGGATGTATTTTTAAGGGATGAGGTGCCAGAAAACTCTGTGATTACGTTACTGGAGCATGGCTCGTTTTTTGTGGTTTTAAAAGTGAGTGTCAGGACTTCAGGACTATTTCTTTTTCGGGTCAAAACCGAAGTTTGGGCGGGGCATAAAAACCTGCTTGATGACTAAGTTTATTCTTAAAAAGCTTTCTAGAGCTTGCTGGAGAGGAGAACCTTTATTCCAACCCAGAGCAGATACCAGTCTTTTAAAACTTCCATGCAAGTGGGGTTAAAACTGATTACGTGCCCAGGGTGAAAAAGAAGCCCTGCCTTTCAGGAGACTGTTTTCAGTGTGATCTTTAGATCCAGCTCCCTGTTTTTTGTCTCAGAGGCTCATATTCTGCTTTGCCTCCTTGCCCTGGGTGAACTCTTTCTGCTTGAATACCCCCCACATCAGTGGAATTGCCTTGACCGGTTCCAAGCGAGGCTGCCCTTACATCGCCCTACAACTGGGACAGCTCAGATCTGTGACCTGGTTCCTCAGCTGAACCGATAATGCCTCTCTGACACAGTGCATGTGTAGAGAAAACTTTTCATCTCATGACAAAGGTTTGATGCTCAGAGCCAAGGCTGGGAACGGAGGATCCAAGCCAAGCCATTTACTCAAGGGGCATGCAGCATTTGCCCAGTCAGGTCAATATAGGGACTGGCAGGGTTTCAGCAGCCAGAAGAGTGCTCCTCATGCTCTTTCCTTGTTGGAGCCACCAGGCTTCATCACATGACCGAGCCCCTAACATCTGCAGGTCTAAAACATTCTTTAAAATTAAGATGGCTGCTGGCTGCACTGAAACCCAGGCAAGTCTGGAGGTCCATGACAATGTGAAGCACTGCTCATGCTTTCTGGAAATCTCTTTTTAGCCTTGGTGGAAGAGAAGCCCCAAGATGTAGGGAGCTTCCCTGACACCCCCACTGGGGCCTGTCTGCCTGAGCAGGGCATGGGGTCCCCTCAGGGCTCAGGCAGCACAGAGCTGCCAGTAAACTGAGAGGCAGCTGCTTCCTCTGCTTCACTGGTGTCTCATATCTGTGCACTGGTTTAGTGTCTGCTCACCTCTGCTGCGGGTGTGGTGGGAGCTTTGGGTGCAGATGAAGTGTGTCAGTGTCTGGCAGATGGGAGAACAAGGAGCATCCTGCTGTCAGTGAGCTGCATCCTCTGCTGGCCTTAAGGATGTAAGAATAGAGAGTGGGAGTGTGTTACTAATCCAAAGAGTAGAGTAATTGTACAAACAAATGTTCAAATGTTATGCGTGCACAGCCCTCAGTGTGTGGGCTCAGGAGATAACTTTCTTTTAGGTGGCTTGCCTCAATGAGAGGGCATTACCTTCACTTTGAGCTTGCAGTATGTGCCACCAAACCTCACCAAGGATCTGTGGAGGATTCTGTGTGCTGTGGGTACATTCTCTTGCTTCATTGACCATTCACAGGATAGTGTACTCACACCTGCTTGGTGCCTTAAATGAGATACTCCCATCCATGGAATCAACAGCATCCTGCCCACCAAACAACCTGCCCCAGCCCCTTTGAATTTCAGTGCTCTGCACTTCTGCTGTTCGGGCGTATTGCAGTTGTGTCTGATGATGAGTGAGCCTATCCATCACTGTATCCAAAGAAGATCCAAATTACTCCTTTTGACAGCTCTTATTCACACACCTCCCTGTGCCTCTGACATCTCAATTATTGATGGGGCTCTCCTGGTAGGCAGCACTCTGTTCTCAGCATGGCTGCGTTCCAGCTCCCGTTCCCATTGAGTTCATGCACACACCATGCCGAACGCTTCTTTATGTGCAGAGCCACTGAAGTGGAAAGGGATCTTTATTAGCATGTGAGCTCCACAGGGCTACACAACCGAAGGGGGCAGTGCAAGCCAAATCACACCGCAGTTCAGTGCTGGGAAATTTCCTCTCCCCCTCCTCTCCCAGGGAAGCCCAGCAGAGTCTTGTAAAATGAAATGATTTCATATGTTTGATGGCGAAGATCCCTTGATCTCATGAACCTCCCTTGTGATGGGAGTCACCCTGTGCTTGCATTTCTCTAGTCACCCATTGCCCCTGCAGGTGTAAAATGCAGTGTTTTTGGGAGCAGTGCCTTTCCCTGTGCTGTGGTATTAGCTTGTTTGCTGGCTTTACAGCAAGCTCCTTCTGACAAGGAGCACTGACACAAACAAAAAGGAGCTTCAAAGCAGCAATGTGGTGTTGGAGCAATATTGTCAAATTGGTAGAGAGTTAAAGCTGTGCCAGAGGGGTGATTGCAAAAGGCTGCTAGTTTTGTAGGACTTTCTGTATGCAGGAGGTTCAGGATGTCTTGTGACATTGCGGCAGCAGAAGTTGGATAGAAAGAAGAATGATGAAGTGGTCAATCAGCTTCTTACATCTGTCCCAGCCTTGCCCTGCAGCTTTCTGTGATTCAGAAGTAGCCAGAGGTCTTGTGTGTAGTGATTGAAGGCAAAAGGAAAAGGCATCTACTGGAGAAGATAGGACCAGTGAGAAGCAGCACTGTAGGGGTGCAGAGAGCTGGGAAAGGACACTTGAGTTCTGGTTTTGGAAGTCTGTGACAGCAGGCACTTCATAGATTAGCTTTAGCATGAAAGAAAAAATCTATGCTAACCTTCCAAAGCACTGAGGTGCTGGGGAGCATGAGTGCCTTTGCAAGGAGCAGGGCAGTGCAGAAGTGACAGAGTGGTCAGTGAAGCTCTCCTGAGGCTCTGGTGAGAGAGAGAACCCCACTGCAAGATGTTGAGTGGTTATGGACAACCTTGCTAAGTTTAATAGGAAGCTTACAGTCTCTGGATTCCCAGTGTGCTCTCTGTACAGTTAGTCCTTCCCTAGCAGACTTACCTGCTCTCTTTACACCCCATGATGAGTTTTGCCTGAGGGCTTTGTGGTTTCTGCAGAGGCCAAATGCCACCAAAGGAGCAAAGGCAGCTGGACTTTGCCAGTGGCTGCAATCAGAGCTTGACTGTTCATTTGGGGGTCTGTAAGGACTCCTGGTGACAAGCACAGGTCCCCTCTTCCCCCTCCTGGCTGACCATGACAGTGCATAAGCAGGGCAGATCTCCAGCAGAGCATGGGTTGTGAATCAGTGACAGCATGGCTGCCTTGAGCTTTGGTTGCTGGGATAGACCTTTGGTTACACATCTCTCTATGTGACAGCCTGACCCTGACCTTTCTCTGAGTGTGGTCCTCTTGTCACTGTGGGTGATGGCAACATCCTCTTGCCAGACAGCATTGATGCAGATGGTCAAGCCATGTAGAGCCCCCATTATCCAGGCCTTGCTGGCACTGGTAGATGATGCAGAGATGGCTGAGCCTGCCAAGCAGGGTGTGTTTTATTTGTCTGGAATACCATGAGCAGACAAAGAAGGATTAAAATAACAGAAAGTTGAAAACCCGTTATCTTTGGGAACTGTGATCTTTCCTTTTGGGGTAGGCAGGTTCCATGGGACCTCATTCCCCCAGATAGTGGAAAGGTCACCTTCCCATACCTGATTGCCCCAAGGCTTTCCCTGGCAGCCTGCCAAAACAAGGCTGTTTTCCTTCCCTGCCTTTTTCCTTCCTTCCTTCCTTCCTTTCTTCCCTCCCCCTGGACTTGTGTCCTTGCACAGAGGTGGTTCCACCCTTGAGCTGTGCTGGGCACAGCTCAGCTATAACCAGACATGCTCAGTTAGTGCAAACCCCACTTAGCTGAGAGCTGCAAACAAGATGTTCAGGGACTCCTGAGTTTGTCCTACTCAAAATTATTGTCGAAAGTTGCCAAAGCCACAATTTTGCCAAATTTTGCACTTTCTTTTGTGCTTTGTCTCTACTGATTCTGTGGTGCAGTGCCTTTTCCACAAAGAAAAGGATCTGGTGAATCTGTGTCTGTGATAATTGCTGTCCCTTTGGCCTCCGAAGTGCTTCCTGATATTCTAGCAGGAAAGCTTTGGAAAACCTGGCCCAAAAAAAAATGGCTTTAAGGAGTTCCCATTTCTCCTTTAGTTCCCCAAATGGGGGCAGTTCACGTGGGAGGACTCTGCTTATGGAGCACATATGGCCAGCAGGGTGATTTCTTGTCTCCCTTGGGGAGGTTCCTTTGTTTCCTGCTGACCTCCTGCTCCCATGTGGTGCTGCCATGTGCCATCATAGCATCTGGAGAGGCTGGATCCACAGCCAAGCTGCATGGATCTTGGCCAGGAGAAACATCCCCAGCCAGCCCTGCTAGTCTTGCCATGGGCACTGCTCCCCAAAATGGATCTGAGTGAACTGCTAAGCTGGTGCAAGGTCAGAGCTTGCAAAAAGGGGAGCTGTGGAGAGTGTTAAGAGGTCACTGTCTTGACAGTGGTATGAACTGTCATATGTGTACTATGGACACTCATGTTATGTGATGCTGCATGAGCTTGTGTTTCAGAATGGCTTACACTGGTAGGGGTGTAGAAGTCAAGGGAGCTCAGCTGAGTTTGGCCCAGCCTAGTACTTGGTTTTTAACTCAGTATTCAAGGTGGTGAATTCTTCAATGATTTCATGGCATGCAGTTTTATTTGGGTCAGTGAGAGCACAGTGTATGACTTTGTTACTCTTTAGAGAAAGGAAAATCAGTGCATCATCTGGTGATTCAGCACACAGGGTTTCTTTACAGCCTACAGGAGAAAGATGTTTTAATTCTGTGTTCATTCCTGAGTAAGCCATTAATTTGAGTTAGCAATTTTCTTGGAGCCCAGAGGAGAGGAGTCCATGATCAAATACAGTGGCTCAACACTGCTCTCTCCTTCTTTGCTTGCTTAAAAAGGTTGGGCTCATAACAAACCTCCTTTGACTTTTAGCCCTTGTGGTGATCTTGCCAGATCATTTCAAGAGTCCTGCACAATCCAGCATGGGCAACAGCCCTGCTGATAGTAATCTCTGTGACCCCCAAAAAATGCATGAAGATTGGGCAGCTACCTCCTCTAAAGGATGCTGCCCCTCTTACCCTCCCTGCTGGCGCCTGGTCAGGGTCTGCAGCTCTTTAGCTGAGCCCAGGGGCTGCACTTCATGGCTGTGAGATCTGGTGGGACATAGACCTGGGGGCCAGCAGCCTTCCTCAAGGCAGTGAGGAGCTGCCTGGATGTGCAGAGCTGTTGCTGAACTCAGTTCTGTGCTGTTTTCTAGGCAGTTCAGTGTATAAAATCACTGAAGATGTTTCCAGCAAAAAAGCCTCCCCACAGAACCATTCTGTTGCTTGTTGAAAGAGGATTAATTTTTCCCCCTTAATAAAACAAGCTGTGTTTGAAATCCAAAAACCCTTGCTGAATGCCTTCCTGGAGCTGCAACGAAAGCAGCTTCCAGGTCCCATCATAGCCTGCTGCCGAAGGCGGATCCAAACTGCAAACCCTTCTAACAGCTCTTTAATAACTCTGCACAGAAGGAAAAATCTGTCACCTTTCCCTCTGTGGTTTCTCCTCTGTTCTAATGCACTGGAGGAACGAGATGGAGCCGGGAAAGTTTTCAGAGAAAGACTCGTGGGAACTACAGCTGCCGATGGAGAAACTCATTTCTTCAGTGTCTGAGGGGAACCGCAATCGCTTTGGTGAAGGCTGGTGTGTGTGGGTGGGTTTGGAGGGGTGAGCTGTTACGACCCGTGCATTTCAGAGGAACCACGAACACTTTATAGTAACAAAGGGTGGAAAAAGCAAGAGGTTTCTGCAATGCATGTGACTTTTCCCTGAGGTTTGGAACCCCACAGTATGTTCCAGGCCATGGTGTTTGCGTGTCAGCCTTGGTGAGTTAAGCTTTCTCCCACAAGCCTTGCTTGAAGTTGCTGTAATGACTGAGACCCTAAAATGTTGCTTTTTTCTCTCTCTCTCTTTCTTTTAATTGTCCCACACCCCTTCTCTGTGCAGATGAAGCTCTCGTTTACCTTGGACCAGGAGAGTGGGATGCCTCAGGGCTGTTATATCTATCAGTACCGGGACAGCAACAGGTAAGCCCTGTGGGAGATTACATGCAGCAAACACGGGAAGGTGCAGTGAAAGGAGACTGCCCTGCCTTCTGAAAAAGGGATCACAACTGCTTGTACCACTTAAAAGTAGATTAAAGAAGGCCTCAGGCTTGACCTGAAACTGGGAACAGCTTCTGTAAAGGCCAAATTCTTTAAAATGCACGAGGCCCTGCAGCCCCTTTTTTTTTTTCTCTAGCTTTTAAAAGCTGCTTTTATTTGTCTAAAAGGCCTGTTCTTGGGTACCTCAGGCTCTGACAGAGCTCACCTGGGCTTTGCCCAAGGGTGTTTACAACTCACACCCTGCACGGTTGCTGCTGGGGTGACTCTGGGAGCATGGCCTGGGGGAAAGCACCCAAAGGCTGCAGAACACTTGAAAGCAGAGCCCTCACCTGTGCTTTGCTAGACCCACACAGCTGCCCATTGTCTCTGCTAAAGCTCATGCATGGGTTCATGAGTGGCCTTTACAGTACTGTAGCCCCAGTGCAGCCACGTGCTCTGTTTTTGTAAGATACTATATGATATTCAAGCTTTGGATGTGTGTGGAGCACAGAGTCCTCTATTTCTAGGTATTCTGCCTATTTTTACTAGCTGCTGTAGTGAATTGGCACCCAAGATGTTTTTATTTCAAATCACATTCTCATTATCAAATTGACAGCAGCAGCAGAGTTCAGGATATTTCTGTGTTCGCCCTGAATACCAGCATGTCATAAATCCATGGCCTGTTACTCCACCCATGTAGTTCTGCTTCTTGCCAGTTATTCAAGTTAACCTAAAAAACCAGAGTATATGAAATTGTCAATGAACAGAACAGTCTGCAATTAAATCTGTTCAGAAACGCCAACAAGAGCAGTCCCAGCAAGGAAGAGACACATCTGCAAATGCACAGAGCAGTGTCTAAGCTGAGAAATCTTAATATTTAAACAAGAAGGGAGATAATTTGTGGCTGTGGGTGGGTGATTAGCGCGTGGTACATGGTCCCATCCCAAATATCCCTGCCCCAGAGCCTTGTATGAGCAGAGTTGGTATCTCCAGCACTACCAAGCTCACAGGGCAACGTGCAGCTCAGCACCAAAGCATAAAATCAACAAGGGACGAGCATTTGTTTTTGAGGGTTTTAAAGGCAGTGCCACACAATGGACAGTGAGGAAAAGAAACCCCCCAGACCTGCTGGGCTTTGTTAAGGATGTTTGTAGACCAATGTTTCTAATTGTGTGGTGTATATCTCAAAAATCAGCAGCTGTGGTTTTTCTGCCACAGACCCTTCTATCCCCAGGCTCCAGTGGGTGTTTTCTGCCATTGTTTGAGGAAACTCCAGGGACATGAGTAGAACTATTTTGTTTAAGTGCTAAGGCCAGTAGCAATTCCTCTTGGAAATCTTGCTGTTAGCTGTGAGAAGCCCAGTGTGTGACAAAGCAGCTGTGTCATGTTAACAGCTGTTGATTGAGAGATGTATGGCTGTTTCCTGCTTTTCTGGCAAGCATGGGAGCTGAGCCACCCTGGGCCATGCCAGCCAGGATCATGGCTTGAAAAAATACATTGTGGGCAGGATGAGTGCAATTGCAAATAAATCCAGACTTTGCGTGTGCCTGACAGATCCAAACTGCAATTATACCTCCATGCAGCCCTCTGTACTTTGTATTTCATAGCTTGCTTGACCAACCTGGGGAGAGCAGGATCCCATTTCCCAGGGAGAGCCTTGCTAGGTTTTCACACACGCTTTTCCCCCTAAACCCTGTGTATGCAGCCCAGTGCTTCTGACAGTCCTTGGCTGGTGAACTGAAGCGTGAAGGTCTGTGCTATGGCTGACGCATTCTTGCAGGTAAAATGCCCTTGAGCTGAACATGTGCTTGGTTCTGGTTGTACCCTGGGTGATTGTGGAGGAGCTCATATGTGCTGCAGCTTTGTTAGCAACAAGAATTTCAAATCTGAATAGTGTTGGAAAGCACTGGATGTGTCTCCTGCTCAGCCAAGCAGAGACTGTTCTTCTCAAGCACTGTGTCATAGGGTTAATCTGATGTCCATACAGCAACATGGCACTTGTCATGATAGCTTTTCCTTACAGTAATTTCCCAGGGTAACTTGTAGGGCTTGTGTTCTCCCAAGTGTAGTCAGGCTTTGACAGTACCCATCAGGACTTAGGGGTAACAGCTTTTCTGCCTCCTGAAGATGTAGCCAGAAGCTAAAGCAACATAACCTTGGTGTCTGCATTGTATTTTGGAACTATTTATAGCCCAGAGAAGAAATACTGGTGACACACTGCCAGCTTGTGCATGGGAAAGACTGGAAATGTGCACCCCAGAGCTCAGTGCCCTCAGCAAAGCATCTGACCTGGGATCTGCTCCAGGGAAAGATTTACAGGCAGGCGTGCAGGTGTGTGAAGCTCTTGAGCAGCAGCTTTAACAGGAGGAAGCTGAGGTAATTCTGGCCGGCAGAAACCCATTCCAACCTGGGGAGTGTGCCTGGTGCCCCAGAGATCTGTGCAAGCCAGGCTGTGCATGTCAAGGCTTGGTGTCACCCCGGTCTCTGAAGGAATGTCCCTTCCCCTCCAAGTGGCAAATGCTGTTCCAAGCTGCAACCAGACGGGGCCACCGGAGAACAGCGGATATTGGTCTCCCACTTGGAGAACAAAGGACTGCAGCATTGCTGAAAGTGTAATTACCAGAGCAATTAAAATTTCTATTGCTTAGGCTAGAAGTGCAAGTACCATGCAGGCTCTTACAAGGGCAATCAATTGGAATTTGTTCCTTTTGAAATGATAAAACCCTTCCAAGGAAATGTTGCTGCTCCTGTCAGCTTTCTGTTGCCTGCCTGCCTGCCTGTCTGCCGGAACATTCATGGGCACAGCACTCACCCACTCCACTCTTGCACCCTGGGTGCTGAGCACTTTGGGTGGACTGGACTCAGTGGAACCTTGGAAGTCTTGGAAGCTGTGGACTGAAAGCAAAAGAGGTGCTGAGCAGCCAGCTGCTTGCCCTGCCCTTCCAACCCTTGCTATAATAGATAGGTATCCAGTGGCACTTTATAGTCCCAGTGGCAACTTGGAGCTGTAGGGAGGAGCACTGCCCCTGCGGTCACAGGGGTGAGACTAAGGGACAGCACTTCTCCTCTTCCTCCTGCTCAGACCTAGCTATTTTCATCCCCTGGGCTACCAGTCCTTCCCAGCCTGTCAGTCCTTCCTTGCCCCAGAGGAAGTAGCTTGACCTGACAGGAGCAAGCAGTGTGCTTTCTCATTTTTAAGCCATGTTGCTTAAATTCTCCCTGATGGAGATCAGTCAGTGTAATGGACAGAGCCCCTGGCTGGTGCTCTGAGCTCTGTGGGACGCTGTCCTGCAATGGGAGCACTGTACTGTGACACAGAGACAGACAGTGACAGCTGCTGGGTGACACTTGGAACAGGAGCATACTGTCAACCTTCAGATGGCCCTAGAGCAGTGACGTCAAGGAGGGGACAGCCCTGCCAGATGTCCTGTCAGGTGTTGACACGGCACATGTCAGGTGTTGACAGTGGACTGGCTTTCTTTCACTGCCACTCAACACAGACTGGATTTCTCTGATCCTGCAAAGGATCCAATTGCAAAACCCAGCCAGGCAGTAAAAGACCATCAAGTTCATTCACATCCACCGTGGGTCACGAATCCTGTCTTACAACATGCACTCGACAAGTTCCTGCTCCAGAAATGTGATACGGGCTGTGCTGAGGAAGCGCCAGCTTGCCCACTCTGAAGCCTGGCGTAACTGGTCCTGTTCCTGTGGGCTGCCAGGCAGCAGGAAGGATGAGATCCATAAAGGTTATGGCTCAGCATGAAAGACTTCTTCCAGCCTGTGTGCAAGAAGACCCAAAGCCAATTTGAGATCCCCATGGAAGAAATTAATTGCGAGAAGTCCAGTGTCTTTTGGCTGTATCAAAGAAATAGAAAATGCAATCTGTTCTCTGCACTCGCCATCACTATCCAGATGCTTCTCTGGAAACCTCCTTGGCTCTGCCCAGCTACCCACAGCAAGTCTAACCCTTCAAATGCCTTTGTCTCCCCTCCCAAGACTCTCTGATTACTGCCACCTTTCTCAGATGAGGCAGTGCTTGGGGTCTCTGCCATCCCAGACCCACCGGGAAGGTGTCAAGCATGACACATTCTTGTCCCCAGCTGGTACTTCTCTGTTTTCCTACTCCCTCGATGTCCGGGTTTTGGTCTGTTTTTGAGGTCCCTTCCCCACATCCCAGATTCCACCTATGCTGATAGACCAGCTTACAGCTTGCCAGTGAATTTCATTTTAATTCTGTGCTGCAGCTGCAGTTTGTGTCAGGATTATGAATTTGCAGTGGGGGCTTTCATGTTCTCTTCAGAGTAATTTCGAAACCCAGAACAGCAACATCTTGCATGGAAGCACTTAGAGACCTCTTACAAAAGCAGCGTTGGAGTATTGATCACTTTTTCTCTCTGGGGACCCAGAGTGCTGCAGATCAAGCTGCTGTGCAGTGTAGCCACTTGCGGGCAGCACCACACAACTCTTCAGAATGAGAAGTGAAAAACAGCTCCAGCTGAAAGGAAAAGTGGTGCCCCCTTTTATATAGAGATCAGTGATGTCTGGTACATTGGATTATCACTTAAAACACCAGGACTTCAAATGTCAAGGTGCATGCACTCCTGATGCTGACAGGCTCATGATACATAATGCTGTTTGGGTTACCAACCAAGCTCCTCTGTGCAATCTTTTCATAAGGTGAATGTAATATCTGCAGTGATGTACCCAATGTTACATCAAGAGAGCCAACCTATAATTATGCTGGAATTGTTTGAATGGGTTGTCACTAACACATTAGCTCACTCCATTTATTGCTCCCATTCAGGACTGCAGCAGTTTTGGTGTAAACAGAGTTTGGGTGGAGGTTTGGGAGGGTTTGTTTTTCTGAAAAAGAGCAAAGCAGAATTGTTTGGAGTTCATTTTTTTTGCTAGAAGAGCTGTTGACTGGCAGTGCTAGGAAGAAAATATGTAAAGCAGCTGACACAGCTGCTGATTTGCTTTCAGAGATACTTCCCAGATGTACAGCTCATGTGTTGGACTTTAGCATGGACTGGTTGTTCTGCAATGAGCTGGCAGGTTTACCGTAAGGTGTTTTGTTCCTTTTGAGAAACTGAGGCTTGCAGAGTGGGTTGTTTGCACAAGGAGCTGCTGCACAGCTTACACAGTCTCTGGGTGCCTGACCTGCCTTATTACATGATTGTTTCATGGTACACATCCCAGCAAAGCAGCACTGCTTCTGTTGGTGTAAGAACTCCCCTGATGGCATCTGATTTCCCAGTTAGTTATCATGCTCTGCCCCATTCCAACCTGCAAGGCTAGGGAAGTCTCTGAAAGTGGCATCTTCTCCTGTTTGTCTTGTCTAGTAGACTGGAATTTCATGGGGGAAATCCACGTACATGTCCCTTGACATCACAGGCTTGGACAGATGCTTTCTTGCAGCAGTTATTCACCTGAAACTTGTGAAATGCTTTGTTTAGATTTCAGAACAAAATAAAATTAATGCAATTTTCAGGAAAAAAGAAAAAAAAAAAAGAGAAGATAGCGCATTGGAATTTTTCTTTTGATACCATGTGTTGTTTCACTTTTGATACTAAACTTTACACAAGTACTCTTCACCTGCCAAGTGCACCTTTCACCTGCCAAAGGGTAAGCATTGGAGCTGGCCAGCAAGGCTGGTGAATTATTCTGTCACTGTACATGGAGATAAACCAGTCCTCCTGGTTTTGGCATTGGTTCAGTGAAGGGTAAATTGTCTAGGAGAATAAGTCTGGAGGTTGACCTTTAAAACTTTGAAAGATATGTAATCCTTCCTGCCTAAGGCATGAGCTTGGTTGTCTGTCTTGCGCCTCCAAAGGCTGTCAGGACATAAGCTGCAAAACAGCCTTTGTCACTTGAGACTTTGAGGAGCAGAGAAATGTTCTTTCCTTTCAGAGGAGCCCCTATGGTCATTCCTAGCTGGGATTAAAGGGCTATTGCAAAAGGCTCTGCCCAGGTACTACATATCTGCTTTTCTTGACACAGACCTGTCTCCTCCTGCCACCCTGCTGCTGCTTTCCATTCCATCAGAGCTGTAGAAATAGTAACTGTCAAATCCTTGGAGTATTAGTGCAATGAGGGGGATGCAGTTGGAAAAGGTGATCAAGGAAACCCACCTTCTCCTTGAGCAGGCAGATGGAGTTTGAACATAACCTTATCCCTTCCAAACAAATGCTTGAAGCTTTCTTTGGTGACTTAACACAGTATCCCACAGTGACCAGTAGCTCTCTTTAAATCTTCAACAGGGTTCCAGAGCAGTCAGTGTGTGCTCCCACCCACAAGAGGTAGGAAGGACTGGGCTCTTAAATCCCAGTGAGTGTGGGACCTCTCTTCTCTCCCCAGGCTGGATCAAAGGAGTTTATTGTCTTACTTTTTTCAATGGGAGAAGAGCGCTGCTGTTGGGAAGGAGCTGTAAAACCTTGTGTCACTGTTAGGTGTCTGGGTTTTTGGTGGCAGTCAGGTAGGTGAGTAAATCAGCTGCAGTTGTAATTGAGTCAGAGATGCTGTCTCCATGTGTCATCCTGGAGATGTGTTTACATATCCATTTGTTTAACAATATGTTTGAAAGCCCTCAGCAGCATTTCAGCACCATTTCCCTGGCCTATATGTGTCTGACTAATGCTCAAGGCAGTGAGCTATATCTGGACTAGAATTGCTAACCTGTGGATATGGGTTTCTTAGCAGCCCTGAATTAGATGAGTCTGATTAGCTCTTACGAACATCAGAGAGGACAAATCTGACGTGAGAAAGAATGAATAATCATCCCTCCACAAGAAGCACCTCTCAATTTCATCCTGAACCCAAGTTGCTGAATTGATTTTGTGTCAAGGAAGGCCCTCTTCTGAGCTGAGATCTGGCCAGAAAAATCACCAGACCCCCTAGCTATCCCTCTCCCAGCAGGATTTCTAGGGAAATTAGGGAAAAGGAGTCCTTGTTTTGGCCTGGTCTCTGTGTCGTTGAATGTATAGGCATAGTGCAGAGTGACTTCTCTTTCAGTAGCAGATTTTGCTGGCCACCCTGGCATGTTACAAGCTGGGAATGCTGGGACAGTGGGTGAGAGGATGTGCTGCCTTCCTTCGCTTTGTCAGGAGGTGCTTTGGGTACAAACTAAGGATGGAGAGTTGCTTGCAGGGACAGACAGTGGGGTAAGACCAAAGGTGATGAAGGAAATCCTGAGTACTTGGAGCTGGCTGTGATGAGGGATGCTCTGCTTGGGATAAACTGCCATTCCTGCTCAACATCCTGCTGTTGGATCTGTGCTGTCTGCCCGGAGGGAGCAATGGTTTTGGTTTGCCACAGGCAGGACCTCTGTGGTCTGTGCAGCACTGAGTGCCTCAGTTCCCCAGGGCATCGGCAGTGTGAGCTGGAGTGAGCGGGTGGATTGTCAGCCAGCTGGGATTGCTCTCTCCTAAAGAGCTACTGGCTGAAAGCTGAAGCATTCAGATTAGAAATAAAGCACACATTTGAAAGGCAAGAGAGATTAGCTGGGAAATTGGGCCAAGAGAAGAACAGAGAATTCTCTTTCAAGGACAAATGCACTTCTGGAATGTCTGGAATGGACCCTGGAAGTTTTTTAAGAGTAGTAGCTACCTGAAGGCCTCCAGGCACAGGACATCAGCTGGTGAAATAATCTCACAGTCTTAAATCCCTGACACATTGCTCTGTGTTAATGTAAAAGACCAGTTTTGCACTGGCACCACTCCTCTCTTCATATACTCTGCTGAGTTGAGCATTCCATGGACCTTATTGAAATTATGTCCTCACAAATCAGAGGGTGAGAGTGGAACTCTCTCTTCTTACCCTCTCCTGAGCAACTAAGGTCCCAGTTCTATTTTTCCAGCTACTGCTGGGCGTTTTTCTTGGTCCTGCTGCTTTTTCAGTGTTTTTTTTCCACAGTTCAGAGCAGCTACATCAGTCTGGCAATGGATTCCACTCTCTCCACACCTCCCTACTTCTTCTCCATTGAAAAAAAGGAACTCCAAGTCACATGCAGGTTTTGTGTGTTCATCTCCTCACTCAAGGTCACCCTGAATGGGGTTCCTCTTACAGCACTTTCACCTCTCTCAATTGGCCGTGCATTAGTCAATCTGGAGCCTAATGGATTTGTAACCTGACTTTGCCTGTCTCAGACGTTCCCAGCGATGTAAGAGGATTTGGGCACAACTTCCTTTCAAGTTAATGGAAAGATCTTGCTTGGAAAGAACCTGCTTGAGGATCTGAGTGTACTTTGCATTAATGTTTCCATTAATTTTAATGGAAGCTGGTTTGAAATTCCTCAGATCAGCTTTGAACATCTTAAATTTTGTGTCCTTCACCTGTCTCATCTGAAATGCAGCACTCTTAAATGAGCAGCCTCATTACTGGCCAAGATGTTCTGCAAGTTTTTCTGCCTCTGGGAATGTCCTCTGCTGGTCCCACTGGACCCCTCAGCAGCTCACCACACGTGGGGTAGGAGCTCCATGGTCAGCTCCTAACTCAAAGGCTGTTCCTTGTATGGTCTCTGGCAAGTCACATCATCTATTTCTGCTCCACCACCATCTGTAGAGCAAAAAAGAGCAAGAATCCTCAGGGACTTTTTTATTAGCATTTATAAAGCACTTTGCCATCATCAAAAACAAGAGAATAGAGAAGAGTGAACTTTCATCATTGCCACTCAACTCTCAGTTTCTGCAAAGCTCTGCTGCTGTGGGCACAATCACCTGCACATGGTGTTTGGCTGGTACAGGCAGGTACAGAGCCCAGCCTGGGTTTCAGCCTGGCTCAGGTCTTGTCTGGCTTCCCTGTTTCTGCAGGGCCACACTACCCTGGGCACTGGCTTGGTGAGGTGGTGAGGTGAGGATCTCCCCCTTCCCCTCCCACTTTCCTTGCTCTCTTCCCTTCAGCTCTTCCAGTAACTTTGACACTTGAACACAGCAGTGATTAACTGTTCCTGTACATCTTTTGCTGATTAGATCACTGCTCACTCCTGCCTTGTACAGCAGAGCTCCTGCTTCTGGGCTGCTCGTAGATATTTCTTCTCGTCTCCACTGAGCTGAGCAGAGGCCGACATCTTGACTGCTCATCACACCAACCCCGTGGTGAAAACCAGCCTTGGCAGAGCTCTTGTACATGTTGCATCTCTGTCATAATCTTATTTTGCTGAGACAGTCCAGGTTAAACAGTCTAATGTAGTAAAAGAGTTGATGCAAACCCTGCTCATCTCACCATAATTAATTTAGTGATCAGCTACACATGCAGTTGTCCTGACTTTGAAGAAAGACCCCACTGGCTTAGCCCCTCTGGAAGTACTCCTAGGAAGGACTTTGTGGTAAAATAAGACCTAAAGTGAGCTGAGGAGAAGTCATCTTATCATTAATGAGTTTTTCAAGCTTTATTTAAGCTCAGTGCTTATTTGCAGTCTTGCTGACAGACAGGCACTGCCTGGTGACGTGTGGCTGGGCACAAGTGTCCAGATAACAGGAGCAGACAGGGTCCACCATACACAAAGAAGTCTGGTGTGACTTGTTTGCAGCATAAAGCAGGAGAAACTGGGAGCAGGCTGCTTATGCTTACATGCACACTCCCAGCTGGGCCATCCCCAGGTCAGTTCCAGCCTCCAACAATTAGTGAGACAGATTGAATCTAGATTGATCTGTCTACTTTCACAGAGTGAGCCAATTCCAGCAAGAAATTCTCCTTTCCCTGTGTTTCTATGTTAAAAGGAAGGAGACCTTGTCAGTTTTCTGAATAAATGGGAAGAACGGGGCAAGGTAGAAATAAATGTTGTGCTAATGCGTAGGAAGAATCGTTAGGACAATCATCAATGTGGCCAGGCTGGGGCTGATCCACATTGCTGTGTTGAAACTCTGCCTCTGGTAAGGCTACTGCAAAAGGCAGGATTCAAAAGGACTCTGCTATTTATTGCACATTTGCAGCATTTTGCAGAGAGTCAGAATCTGGTTTAGAGCAAGAGGTTTTGGCACCAGTAACAGCCTGGACCTGAGCAGTGATGTTTGCTGCAGAGAATTCAGAGGAATTGCCTCTTGGTGCTGTTCTTTGACAGATGCACTCTGGTCACTCAGATATTTATAGTTGGGTAACTCAGATATTTACAGTCACTGAGAGAAAACTGAGGTGGGAAAACAGAGGAGAAGGGACATGTTGCTTCAGTGAATGTACAGGAGCAGGAATATGGTGCTGAGCTAAGCTGGAGTTTATGTGGGTCTCTTTGAGGATGAGGTTTTGGGAGGGCAAATAGGAAGTGCAGGGCAGGGGAGGAAGTTCAGACATCTGTTTAATGCTGTGTGTCACACCAGCTATTCAGGATTTCACAGCCATACTGTGATGACACTAACAGGGGCACTTAACTGAGCCTGGTTCTGGTCTGCCCTCTCTCTCAGCCACATCTTCTTGCTGCACTGTAATCAACAAGGACAGCAAAGAAACTTGAAAATGGGGCAGGGCATTTTCAAGGAGCGTGGTGAACACTGAAGGGTGCAGTGCTCTGATCACAGCATAGCTACACAAGCTGTTCTGCCCACGCAGCCAAGGCAGGACCTTTGCCACAAAGGGATCTCTCTGTTGCACCCAGTATGCTCAATTTTTAAGGACACCATAAAAAGCAGTCAGAGAAGTACAACAGAGCACACCAGAGCCAAACCAGTTTGGCTTTGCATCACTGCAGAGAGCAGCAGGCAGGCCTGAAGAAAACAGCTTGCAAGCTGACTGACCAGAGAGCTAAGCAAGACAAAGGATGCTTGTCCTGAGATCTGTCATGGGTGTAGCCATTTCCTAGCTCCCAAAAGTGCAAAGGGATGATCTCCTAGCTGGCAGAGCAGTGAGGCTTTGTGCATGTTTATCCAGGGCTTTTGCCCACATGGTGCCAGTGCAAGAGCTGAGAGCCGCTGCTTGTCATTGACAGCTCAGCTATTGTTGCAAAGTATGATTTAATAGCAAGACTTGATTACAGCATGCAAATGTAGCTGCTGGGGGACTATCTCAGAGGTTTGTGGAGATTAGCTGTTAAATTGGCCAGTGCAAAAACATTATTAAGCAGAGAACATAATTACTCATCTTGTGCTTCTGTAGTGTATAGAAGAGACAGATTTGTTTAAAAGCTAGCAAGTCCTATATGGAGAAGAGACTTGTGTAAATGCCACATCATGTACTGCTGTATGTTGCAGCATATTTTATTAGAGAATCGACACTTAATAACAACATTTGGGAACTTGTGGAAGAAACACATTGTATTATTCTGTATCATAAAAGCAAACCTAATGCCTAGTGCGTGAAGGCTGTGCAGATATTGAAACATCTCCTTTTGGTGGTGGTTGATTGCTTTTATGGAGATTGCATCATATGGATATAAACAAATCCAGCACTTAATATGAAATCTGGGAGCCAGGTTTTAAACTCATGCATCTGTCTTCTATCTGTGCATGTTCCCTCTGAAATGCATCAGAGTTCCCATTAACACCTTGAACATAGAAAGTAGAATCAAAACGAGACTGTCAGCACATACAAAATGAACAACTGGGTGTGTGCTTGCTGTAATGTAATTCTCTTTCAGTCCTAGAGTAGTCAGGTTTCTAGAATAAAAACCTCATCTGTGTGTGAGGACGCAGGGAGGAGGATTGAAGTGTAGAGAGCTCGTTTGTGCTGCAGACCTGATTTGGGAGCAGGCTGTGGTTCAGGGATTTTCCTCTTGCCTTGTGGCTCTCAGTAGCCCAGACTGGGCTTGCAGGCAGTGATGCATTGGCAGCTAGAAGGCTGAAGTCAGATGTCAAAGTGCATTTGACTAGTCAAAGCCCTACAGAATTTCAGGAAAATCTTTAAACAGAGGAGTCAAGAGGACTGAATTAGGGGAACAGCTTGTTCTTAATGGAGTGTAGTTCCTGCAGTCCCAAGTGCTGTCATGGGAATGGGGTGATGTTGTCAGGGCTGTCATTGCTGCTGTGCTGCAGTGGCTGCTGCTCACCCCTGATTCACGTCACTGGGCATTTCCTCTCCAGCATCCCAAACACTCTGCTGAGGCTTCACGTGTCTTAGCAGAAGGAAGTAACCTCCCAAGCCTAAGTGGGCAAGATAAAGATTTCAAGGGGTTTTGATGAGAAACTCCTTGCAATTCTTTTGTTGCAGCTCAAGAGCTTTTGTGCACCAGTAATTGCTCCCCAGGCTGGTTCCTGTGTGACTCAGAGCTGAGTGTGGAGCTGCTGTGTGAACCTCAGCATCCTGGCACAGTACATCCCAGTCACACTAAATTTGAATTCATAGTCAGTCCTCCTTCCTCCTTCTGGATGTGTCCATGCAGACACAGACTTGCTCCTCACCTGCTCCAGACTGGCAAATTTGCCAAGCTGGAGGCATCAGCTGTTGCAGGTGCTGCAGGCATGGAAATGCTTGTGGCTGGGCTCGTTTTCCACTCAGAGCCATGAAGCACCTGAATCCCAAGACAGCTCACAAGCATCTGCTGGGGTGACTGTGCGGTCCCTGGGAAGCAGATCTGGTTGCATCCAGCAGCAGCAGCATCTCCCTGCTTTCATTACTCAGTGCCAAAAATACCTGTGAGTGGTTTGCAAGCCATTAGTGTCAGAGGGGGAAGTTCTGGAAAGGTCTGGTATCAAATGGGGAAGGAAGAATGGCACATCTTGTTATCAATGAGCATGAAGGGATACTGCCTGCAGCTAGGTGCTGGGAGTGGGTGGAAGCAGGGAGTGGGTCTGGATCTCAGCAGGGGAGACTAAGTGAGGGTGGATCAGCCCTGCTGGCAGAGGAACAGGAAGGGCTGAAATGCTGAGCTAGGGCATCTTAGTCGCTGTACAGGCACATCTCAGTTACTATTGAGCTATTTTTAAACAATGTTCATTGATAGTTTGAAATGAAGCCAAGATGTGGGAGAAACCATGTAGCGATATTTCACTTGTGTGAGGGCTGTGTGTGAGCTGTCTGCATCTCCCTAAACACCACGTTCACACTTTGAAGCTGTAAATCCAGTGACCAGTACTGATAAATGCCATAAACTTCACGTGGTGGTAGAGTTACAACACGAGTCTCTGGTAGCCAGGGAGGAGACAGAAGTAATGTAGTCTCTGTTTATCTCCTTTTTTTCTGTGTGTACAGCTTGGGTGTGCAAGAGATCCATCTGTTAAATGGCTGTTAACCTGTTCTCAGAGTCTGGAGTGCAAGAAGTTGTTTGTGTGACCTCTTCTCTGACAGAACTGGTGCTGCCTACAGGAGATGCCTTTAGCTGCAAACTGAGGTACTCTAGGAAGAGTTGCAGTAGCTCTTGGTTCCATGAATTATAGAGTTTTACTGCACTGAGCAGTGTAGCACAATTTAAGGCAGGACCTGCTCCTAACAGGTCCTAATAGCTTGCCACTGCTGCTCTGAAACCCTGGGCTGGAATAAGGCTGTGATAATTGATGGAAGTTAAAGTGCTCCTTCTGCCTGTGAGCTGGTTGGAAATGGAAAAGAAGAACCTGTCACAATTGTGACTGGCTCTAAACTACTGTCAGGCTTTCCTCCTTCCCTTCCCCTGCCCCAAGTGGAAAATTGTATTGGAAAGCAGCAGTTAGAGCACTTAAATCTTTCCACAGTTCATTTCAAGCTCCCTTTCTTCTCCCCAGCCATACCCAGGCCAGTTTGGGGCGCGGATGGGAGTCTCTGGCTGAAACCTGCAGGATGTTAAATAACAATGGGAGAGTGAGTTTCAAAGAGGGTAAAATGTGCCTGGATTGCACGTACCCTAAGCTGTATTTCCCATGCTTTGACATTCAACCCATCTGTGCTTCACTCCTGAACTGTTTCCTTTCCGTATGGGATCTGTCTGGGTGTGATATGGAGCAAGCCCAGGCTGAAATGGGGTTGGTGTCTCTCTTGCTCTGCAGGGACACACTCCCACAAGCATCCATAGAAGCTGCTGATGTCTGTCATGTCCAGACAGCAGTAAGTGAGCACATAAAGTGTGGGCTGTAACAGAAGGGCGTGTATCCCCTATGGTGGGTTACCAGATTCTTGTATTCCCTGCCCTTTTCCAGGTACTTGGATTGTCTGTTTTAACTAATGTGTGTCCCCTTTCTCTTGGCACAGTCACGTTGCTGCTGCAGGCAGTGGTTCTGAGTGGATTTGTCCCCTGCTGCAGCTGGTTAGTGAAGGGCCTCTGATGGAGCCTCACTGTTCTTCTCAGCTGTCCAGATTCAACAGGTTGATCAGTTGAAGGAAGCTCCCAAAGCTTTTACTTGGATGTTACTGAGTAAACCTTGGTAGAGAGCTGAAGGCCCAATGCACAGGTTGGACCCACTCCTTGGAGAAGTCTGCTGCCTCCCTGGGGTCAAGTTATAAAAGTGAAAACTTCCCACCCTGGCATGGCCCTCAGATATTATCCAATATTGATTTTTTCAGGTAGGCAGCAATGATGTTGCAACAAGAAGTTCAAGAACATTCAAGAGATACTTCAATGCTTTGGGATGACTAAGGGATCAGGAGAACAGGCAATGTGCTCCCTATTCTTCCAGTTACAGGAAATCGTAAGGGAAGAAAGAGTAAGAACCATCAGGTCAATACCTGGCTCCAGGCCTGGGGTCACTGAAGAGTTTGGGGATTTTTTGCTCATAGGTTGGTTTACACAACCCTAGGCCTGCTGGTGACAGACAGGGTACTCATGTGTCAAAGGGGAAAAAGAATTTTTCCCAAGAGTTAGTAGGGCTCACTGGAAGAGCTTTAAACTAGATTTGAAGGGGAAAGGGATAAAACTAGGCATCTTCTAAATGTACATTTCCCCTGTTTATTCAAGGGTTAAGCAGTCTGAGAGACGCAGCACTCATAGCCAGGTATCTGTCAGGCTTGGATTGGAGGCTCACCAAAGCATGAGGATATATGGTTTTATTTCTGTTTTGTCATTTGGAGATTGCTACTCAATGTCTGTAGGACAAGAAAGCTCCAGGGCATCTTAGGATATGCCCTGTGCTCCAAGAGACGTTGTTGTTTTGGCTTTGCAACATTCACATACAAAGTCAAGAACTGATGCCTGAAGTGCTCTTTTTCCAAGGATTAAAAGGCCCTGCCAAGGCTTTGCAAGATGACAGTGTTGCAAATCTTACCATGATCCAGTGCTGAGATCCGTCAGTTTCAGCAGCACCAATGTGCTGGCAGATCTGTGTGTCTGCTTTCTGGCAATGGTAGATTTTTTCAGGAGGTTAATCTGTGCTGCTGAACTGTGGAAGAGTTGGAAGGTAACATTGCAAGAGTTCTTCTTCATCACACCTGGGTCTTAATTTTAACCAAGCTTCCCTTTGTCTAGTAAAACCCTGGCCCAAAGGAGCAGTTTCAGGATATAGTCACAGATCTAGCTTTGGTTTCTCTGTTCTTAGATGGAGCTGAGAGATCCAAAAGTCGATGGAGGAACTAGCTGGAGTAACCAGGTTATAACTGTGACAATCAGGGTTGGAGATATTTGCTAAACTCACCCAGCAGCATGTGAGGTTTTGCAGACCTTGGCATCAAGAGAGCTTGTTCTCACTTCTGTACAACCTCAGTAGAGGAACTGGGACATGAAACAAAGTCCTTTCTTACAATGCACTCTGGAAAGTCATCATATCCATCTCTGGTCTTGAAGGATATAATTCTCCCTTGCTCTCCCTTGATAGGTTCCATGGCACTCATCCTCACCTGTTGTGGTCTCATTGAAACTGCCTCATCTATCCTCATCTGCCATCTGGCTGGCAGTAGCTCCATCTGGAAACAAACAGCTCTCTGTCACCCACAGCCACACACCCTCCAAGGTGCCATTCAGGACCATCTCCCACTCTACTCGGCTTTGTCCATGGGGTGTCCAACTCCAGTGGGATGTTTATCTGTTTTTCCTCAATCCTATTGAGTAAATGAGGCTAATTTCAGCCTGCTGTGATCTGTGGGCTTGCTGGAACGTGACTGTAAATCCAGATCTGAACATTTTCTTGTAATGGACAGGGTGGTGAAATTGCATTGCTGCCTTTAACCTCAGGCTGTCCTTAGACCAAACTAGACTCTTCACAGCCCCTGCATCAGTAAATCAAACAGCTTTTGAATCGATGCACATAAAAGTCAAGGGCGAGAAGTTACAGATGGAAAAGGCCCATTGTACCTTGAGCCTGTCCTGCTGCAGAGGGGGTAAGGCTCTCTTAGGAATTCAAGGCAAAGCTCCAAGCCTGCTGGCTGAGGCCAGGCAGGGTGAGAGTCCTGCCTGGGGAAATATGTAGGGTGGGGAGAGACTGCCTAAATTTCCTGCAGCTTTTCCATTCTGCTCATCTCTGCATTTTATTCCCTTGGCTTTATTTTTTGGGCAAGAAAACTGATGTTGGTTGTATATTCAACAAACCCAATATGTTCATTCTCCTGATCATTGTTTTTCACTCAGGGCTATGTTTGACTTTTCCTCAGAAGCATGTTTTTCTCACCTAATATTTAGTTTAAGATTGTAGGAGCTGGATATAAAACCTTCTGGGACATTTTAATCTGCCAAGAGGCTGCTTGAAAGCAGAAGTTATCCAGAGTATTTTAGAGTATTTAGAAAACATCACCCCCAAATTCTGTGTTGCCCATTTCCCTTTCATTTCCCTGACAATTTTTATTGGTTGTTTTAACCCCAATCTGCTGTCGGTGTCCCCCTTACCTTGCTTCCCTCCCCCTCGGGTTTCCATGTCTTTGAAAGTCCTGCTAACCAGAAGGTTCATGATTGCTTTGCAGTCATTTCAGACCAAGAATAATACAGCCAGAGCCAGCTGGATCCCTCGCTCTGTATTGATACAACTGTTCCCCTTAACCTGCCCACACTCAGTGCTACAACTGCAAATCTGAGGTTGAACAGAGCAGTGCTGGGCAGTGCTGTGAGTACTGCTCCATGGCCCTGCCTGGAAAGCAGCACCTCCAGCAGAGCATCTCATGGCCAGGGAGCAGCTGCCTTTGGGTGTTGTCTGCTGGGGACCTTGGGAACTTGCTAAGTTACATGTGTTTTTCTGACACAGATCTCAGAACCAGTGGTCCCAGTGGTCGTTCTGATTCCCTTGATCTGCAGCCAGTTTCTCCTGAGCAGTCCTCTGGCTGAGGGCTGGCTAGTCTGGGTGATTGCTTCCCCTGGTGGTCTTTTCCCATGAGCCCAAATAACACTTGTGAGCATGGTTAAGATTGGAACAGGCACCCAGAGAGGCTGTGAGAAAGCTGAAGTTGGAGATTGCTAGAACTCAACTGCAAAAGGCCAGCCTACTCCAACTTTGAAGTTACTCTGCATTGCTTGGAGCAGAGACTTGCAGCAGAAGAGGGCATTAGAAAGTCACTTCCTGGCTTCCACTTCATGAATATCAGGGATGTATGTTGAGTTGTCATGCCACTGCTGCTTTTGACTGCCAGATTATGTAGGCTGCTTTCCACGGGTTTGGTATTTTAAACTTTTTTTTGGTTATCTTTTGTTGTTCATCTCTTTATGAGTTTCTGCAGACTCCTTGTTTGTCCATGGGTCACGTCCTGGTTGGTAGATGTATGCTCTCCCAGTCACTGACCATCTTGAGCATGCTTCTAGTCTGGAATATTCATCCAGTATTATTTATTTCCCCCTTGTCCATCAGATTGTCTCCTACTTTGGAAGTAATCAACTGTTTAATGCCAGGTAAACTGGGAAAAAGCAAATCCAAAGGCTGAAGGGTGTAACACACACAGGGTGTGAATGTCTCCTCAGCAGGAATGTCTGGGAGAACATTAGCTGATGGGGAATGTGAAACAGGAAGGCTGGTTCTAGCAGTCTGTCACTCCCTGGGCACTATCAGTTCTCCAGGTGATTAACTATTTGTTTCTCCCTTAATGAAAACTCATCTCAGATGAAACCACCATAATAGAAAGCTGATGTTCTGGAGCATTCCCAAGTGTAGGTTAATATTTACAAGCTATCAGGTTCAGGTTTTATCTCCATCCCTTGCTGGCACAGAGATAAAATCCTTTCAAAAATCCCTTTTGATCTTTCTGGTTCATGACATCGCTTTAGTAAGACACTTTCCATATGGAATGGGTAAATGTCTTAATGGAAATGTAAGTTTTTCTCATCATTTCAGGGACTAGTAACAGATGAAGAGCCCCTCATATACCAGGGGCCATGGCTTATAATGGAACATAAGTGATGGACAGTATCTCTGCAGAATATTATTTCTGCCTCAATAGCTTAAGATCATGTTTACCTAATGGACTTACACTTGCATTTTGCAGGTGTTATGTTAATATTAATGTGTTGTCTGATTTGTTAATACTTCTTCACTTCAGCATTACATTAATGAAGGCTGCAGGGGATGGAGAAAAGACCTGGCTAATTAATTAAATCGGCAAAAAGCATCTTTAACTTTCCATCATGCTGCCCTTTGCTTCCACCTAATGGGTCTTGGCATTTCTGGTCAGCAGCCACGTAACACACGCTGCTGTATGTGGCACTCAGCAATGCGCTTGCTAATTTTTCTGACCCATAAATCACTTGCATAAACTTTTAATGGCGAGGAAAAGTGCCTTTCATTCCTGCTTCCTCCTTCCAGTGGGAAAGGCAGTCTGATAACAAGCAGTGCTGGCCTGACGTGTAGGGCTGGAGACTTTCCCGTCAGCAGAGGGGCTGTCTGCATTCATTCAGGAATTCTTTCCATTCTCCTCTTAGCCAGACTCTGGATGACATTAATATTATGTGTCTTGTCATAAGCTGTGCTTTCGGAGCCAGTGGCGTATCAGACTGCATGTCTCTGGAATGTGGACTGCCACTCCAGCTTGGACACTGGCTGTGAGGTATCTCCCCTCTCCTCTGCCCCATCCCAGCCCCATCCTGGCTCTGAGCTCATTCACCCACCAAGAATTATCATGGGCTGGAGAAAACTCAGGTCTCAGGTCCCTGCTCTGGCCCCAGGTGGCTGGGCAGCACCCTTGCTTGGGAGCATCCTAATGCATTCCCAGATATAAGGCTTGCCCAGCCCAGGTGGTCTCACAGGAGTGAGACCTGTTAGTTGAGCACAGCATTGCGTGTTAGTGATCCATCCTTACCCCTACCCTGTGGCTCTGCAGAGTATGAGCAGGGCCCTTGCCATCATAGGTACCTCTGAGAGCTGAGATCAAGGAGCTGGTGGCTCCTTGGAAAGATAAACTGGATCTGACACAGATCTGTGGAAAGCAGGACTGAGATTCCCAACTGCACAGCTCCTGGAGATGCAAGGATTGCAAACTCTTCCCTGTAAAGGTGAAGGGGTTGTGCATTCAAGGAGGGTTTTTAACACTGCTGACCCTTTGATGCTGACACCCAGCACAAGTGGGAGCTCAGTGTGGCAGTGCCAGGCAGCCCTGGGAACTGGAGACATTCCTAGAAGGGGATGTATATGAGGCTGTGTGCACACTCTGAGCGAGCAGCGCTCCATGGGCTTCTTTGGGGCTCATGAAAAAAGGGATTTCTTGATCTAGGAAGGCCATTCCTGGATGGAGATCTTCCTCTGTGTGTGATACTGAGAGTAAAATCCTCTGCCCTGGACTCAAAAATGTGATAGTCCTGAGAAAATGGTGGAGAACAGTGGAGCTGAGACTGAGGGAGCCTGCTGAAGTTGTGCCTCCACATCCTGTGTGGCCCAGCACATGTGTGCAGGTCTAAGCTTTCATCGCTGGCCCACAGCAGCTGAAGACTCTGTTTTGGCACAGAGGGGCACTTCAGCACCATGCTAGGAGTCTGAAGGTTGTCACCAATTTGCATTAAAAGGAGCAGACTGCAGTTACATTAACCTTTAATGAAGAGGCACAGCCTGCAGTGACTGCATCCTCTGCAACACCGACACTTCAGTCCCATGATGCTTCCTTTGCCATTTGAATCAAGACAGGAGGGAGGATGGTAGGACAGGCAGATGTTGACTTTATCCCTTCCATATGAACCACAGATGAGGGTGAGAAGCTCCAGGCTGGGCAGGGTGAGTTTTCCACCCACACAGCTGAGAGATCCCAAAGGCTCTGTGGCCACTTGTGCCGTCCAGCGCTGCGATGTCTGGCCTGATGTTGTGCTGCCAGATGTAGTCAGCAATTTCATTTAACAGGGCTGCAAAGTGGCCTTGATAATTTCAAAGGAATACAGGCAAATGGCTGAGGTTTTTCTAGCGGTCTAAATCCCTGTGTGCAAACCAGTACATCAGGCTTTAAGCAATTAATTCCTAATCATGCCAAATGCCTTCAGGAGCCCAGTGTCAGTACTGAGAACTTAAAATGGTTTTCCAGTGTACCACAGATAATTTGGATAAAGCAAAGAGAGCAGTCTTGTGGCATTTTCAGCCTCAAGGTGTGAGAGTGGTCCATAAGTGACATTTGTATTCGAAGAACCCTCCCATGCATTTGTGTTGTAGGCATCTATTACTGGGAAGGCACCATAGCTAATATAAAGGGCATTCTTTATACCCCGGAAAAGGAGTTCATTAGAGGGAAAAGCCATTCTAGCTTAGTAAGAAATGAATCTAAAACTGCCTCAGAGCTGCTATTCTCATCAGGTTTCAGTGTTAGCAGTTTTAACCAAGAGCTAATTGAGCAATCTCAGAAAGTGGAGTAATTCCATTATTCAGCTGTGCTTTGTACAAGGCTACTGCTAGCTGTGAGAGGAGCACAAATGACTTTCATCAAGCCAGGAACCGCCAGCATTCTTGCTTTTTACTACTTTTTCTTTCAAAAAAAAGTAGGTCTTTTGGTCTTTTGGCAACTGTCATTGGCAACAGGAGCTCCACACCAACATTGCAAGGCTTATATGTAACACTGCAATCCAATTTTTTTGGATAATAGGGATTTGATTTTCATGGCTCTTCAGGCAGCAGTGCTGTTGCAGAGTGGATGGCTGAAGATGCTCCTGTTTGTCAGATAGGCAGAGTATCACCAAGAAAACAGCACACTGTTCTTGCATAATTTTGTATGGAAAAGAGCCATTGCAAGTGCCAGCCCAACTACTCACCAAAGAGCATGATTCTGTCATTGGCTGCGCTCTCAGGAGATGTGGGATTAGCTAATGTTGGTTTTAGAAGAGCTTTTATGGAAACCTCTCAAGTTCCTCTGCTTCATGGAAGAGCTGTAATCAAAAATAAACGAACACAATTTAAAGAGGAAAAAGTCATACCACATCCAGCATCTTTGGACTTAGCACCTTGGAGAGAGTTTGTTGGTTGAGCCATGGTGCTGTTTCTTTACTGTTTCCCTTCAGCTGCTGCTGCTCCTGTTGGATATGAACAGGACTATTTGCAGCCTTTTGTGGAAGGTGACTTTGTGGGTGAATGCAGCAGGATTTAGAGTCCCATTCCCAGGAAGTGGCGGGGGCTCTCAGCAGTGTACTGCCTGCAAGGGAACATAAATCTATCAGTCTTTAGAGTTCTCTCAGACACACAGACACATCAGGGCTGCCTTTCTCAGCACCAGCCTTTCATGACACTGTTTGGTTCAACAGCTGCCAAAGCTATGCTGTCCTAACCATGCTTGGACCCAACATGGAGCTGGACATGCCTGAGGCAGGCACATAGATATGGACTGAGAAACCAGAGGCCTTTGACTGCAAGTTGAAGCACTAACCCATGCTGATCTGGGATGGCAAATCTATCCATAGATGGGAAGAAATTTGAACAGCAAAAGTCTTGTTCCTTATGTAGGAGGGATTAATTGCTGTGAGGGAAAGACAAGATGGAGAGGAGCAGATGAGATATTGTAATGGGTTAGGGGAAAGAAGTTTGGTAACCCTTGTAGAAGAGGTTGATCACATTTGGCTCTAGTCTGAACTGTTGGAAAAATTCTGGGGATTTACTTGGTAGCAGCTCACACAGCCAGAGGGACCGACGTTGGAAGGAGAGCTCAGACTCCAGCTCAGAACAGTTCAGCTCCCTCCTTTTGGGAGCAGGCTTCTACAATGAGCTACATGGGAAGAAAAGAACAACTTCCTCCATCAAAAGCAAAGAACCCTGCCATGGAAGAGCTGTGTGGTGTTTTGGGTTTATGTCTCACATCTCAGCTGTGACAACTCTTCCAACACCTGGATGTACCCATCAGCTACATCTTGTAGGAGGGGATGGAGGTGTAGAAGGTGCTATGGGGGAACAGCTGTGCTCATCTGTCCAGCCCCACCACACTGCCATTTGCGCTGAAGGCCCTGGGTCTGTTACCGTGCTGGAACAGCAGGTGTTTTAGTGTCCTTTTGCTTTAAGAAAGCTGCCTGCCTCCTTCCTGCACTTACTGGATTGCACACAAAGTACTCCTTCTCTCTCCCTTTCAGCAAATCCTTCTTAGCTAATGTCATTTGTCAAGTTAATCAGGGAGAGTGGGCACTTCAATGGCTGCTGTGCAGCCTAGCTGCATTGCCATGGAGACAAGCAGCCAAACAGGCATTTTACTTGCCCTGTCTCTCTTTGCAGATTTGCCATGAGAAACCACTATTTTATTTGCCACCAACCAACTAACTTGCTGAGGGCATCAGTAGTGTTTCAAGGTTGCTATCCAGAGATTGGGAAGGATCTACCTAACATTTAATGGAGCAAATGGTAATGCTGATACTAAGGCAGGTCAAGGGTCTGAATGTGTAGCTCCTCTTCCCACATCCCATGGATGTTTGGCACGGGCAGGAGCTGTCTGAGAGGAATTACAGCCCACTAGCTTGAGTTTGGAGCTGTAATTGAGATGTCATCAGTCCTCTTCAGCTGGATGATTTCATAGGTGACTGTTTACCTACAGAAGCTGTGACTATCAAAGATACTTTGAAAAGCACCAAGACTTGTGTTTAAGAGCATTTCAGGAGCTTGAAATCTCCCTAGAAGTTGGTGAGATTTAGGCACTGGCATGCCTTGGTCACATTTGAAACTCAGAGGTGAGTGCAAGCCATATACTCCAGCTGACCTCTTGCATAAGGCAGGCTGAGGATAAGTTTCATCCACATAACTCATAAGCAAAATCTGGGTATTGAAAGAGCTGACAGGAGATGTACATGTTACAGAGCTCAAAAGCCATCCCATCACTCCCTCTCCTTCCCCTCACATGTGCATATGTTAAGTGATGCATGGAATAGGTTTGGAAATGCTCCCTCCTGCAGCATGGTTAGCAGGACGGCTGGGATCTCCAGGCACCTATGGGAGGGACAGCCACCTGTTGACCCCTAGCCCTGTCTGTGGGACGGCAGAGGAAACCTCACATCAGCACAGAAAGGGCAAAAGTTCAGATCAGATTGTTTATGGGATTTTATGGAGCCAGGAGCCAAGGATAGCTCAGCTAATCCAGAGGAAACTGTAGCGATGGCGTTAGAATGCATTTCACATGGGATTCATTCAGCGCACATTCAGATGGACCAGTCTTTCTGTCTCCGTTTTTTTAGCCATGAAATATTTTTCTTCATACTCCTGTCTGCCAGCTGCACTGAGCCAGACTCCAAGCTAGGCTGTTTTAAGAAAAAAACCCACAGAAACCCCAAAACCTCTTGTAGTTTGACCTGCCGACAAGTTAGCAGGGCTTCAGCACAGCTCCCAGCAACATCAGCCGCTGGGCTGGGTCCATGCTCTGCCAGCCAACCTCTGCTCCCACCAACCTCAGCATCCATTGCTTTTCTCCAAGCCACAGTGACTACACTGCTTGCTTAGCTGAAGCCCTGGTGAGAACATGAGCTAAAAGTGCAACTGAAAGGCCACGTGGGGAGGGCAGGAAGGCAGCAGCTTTGCTTTGCCCTCCAGCTCCTCAGCACCTGAAGCTTTGCTGACTTAATGGGCAGTCCTAGCCCTGGCTTATCCTCTTGAGTCACCAACATCCCATGCAGTCTCAGAGCTCCTCTTGGGAATAAGGTTTTCCTTTCAGGTGCATTGAGGTCACCACATTAAGATGTTTCATGCAGATCTTGTCTCCCTCCTTGTGTCCTGAGCCCCAGACCATTGCTCTGCTGGAAGAGGTAACATGGCTTAACTCCAGGCACAAGTGCCAGCTCCTTCACTATCCCCAGCCTGTTCCTTCTGACACTGGCAAGCTCTCACATGTTCTGGATTACCCCAGCTGTGACTTGTGCCTTCTGGAAGCTGCTTTTCTGTCCCTGAACTCCTGATGTTTAGAACAAATCTGACTAGGAGTTATAGAGCAGCCCCACATTCTTCCCTTTCAAGCTTGCAGGACTGCTGCAGCAGGGTGCATTTGGGGAGCAGCTCTATGACTCCCCAGTGATCCAGAGCTGGGAAGGACCCTCTGTCCCTGCAGGGGTTTTGGCATCAGTCCACAGGGCATCACAGCCTTCCCCCAGGGCACTCTGGTTTGTTACCCTGAGCTGACACAAACCAACCCATCAGATCCTGGGGCTTCTTTTCTCCCCAGATACAGGACAGTGTCCAACCTTATCCGTGTTACCTGATCCTTGAAAGACCAAACTGCAGATGCATCTCCCAGAGCCTTCCTCTGCTTTTGGGTGAGAGAGCAGGAGTAGCTTTTCAATTCTGAATATCCATGGCCACATCCTGCACACCCTGTCATGGGTGCAAAGCTCCTGAGTGCTTCCCAGGATAGGACTTCGCAGAGCAAAGTGGGTAGTATGTGCTGTTAGTTTTACTTCAAGAATAAAAGTACCCCTGGCAGGAGGGTGCTCAGGTATGAGCTTCCATTCAGTACCTACAACATCAGAACGAGGATATCTCCAGGAAATTGTAAAAGCCCAAGCCACAGAATGGTAAAACAAAATGCAGAACTTAATAATCAGGTGGAAATTGCATCCACCCAAAAGTGTCATTGTAGATGAGAGATGAAGGTTTTACACTCCAGTGCTCAACAGGAACAGGAGTGGCAGGGTCTGCTTGCAGCATTTGCTCATAATGTTCATCTCTGGGACATGCAGTGAGCACGTGTTGCCTGTGACAAAGAGATTTTGTTCACAGGTGTTTATTGCTTTGTCCCTAAAAATGGGCTCGCATCTCCTTCCATAGAGGCCACAGTTGGTGGGAGATGTAGGGGGGACTCCATGGCCAACCTTTGCCCAAGCATGATGCATCTGTGTAGCTGAAGCTAATGCTGGACATGCCTCCCTCTTTGCTTGCACCAAAGCCCATGGGAAGGAGAGGTGCTGCCTTTTGCAATCTGCCCTGTTTTCTGTGCCCTGCTGTGACCTGGCTCGGGCAGAAAGGGCTTCCCAGGTGTGAGCGTGGCTGGCACAGCCCCACACCTGTCCTCAGGCCACTGTTCCCCACATGCCGCTCGGTAAGAGTGGGGTGTCACCCAGGAGATGGGGATGGCCATGCCATAACCTGCTGGGTGCCACTGGCTGTCCCACGGCCGGGGTGTCCAGTGCCCCTGGCCATGCTGTCCCACACCCCGGGCCACACTGTCCTGCACCCCCTGGAGCCAGTGGCCGTAGAGGGACCGAGGTTGCCATCTGCCGGTTCTGCTGCACAGGAACAGCAAGAGGCTGGCTCAGCCCTCTTGGAAGTGGCCCCTCAGGGGTGTGTCGTGATCCTGCTCGGGTCACAGGGCATTGCCCACCCGCAACCCAGCCCCTGGCCTTTGGTAGCATGTCCCCATGGGCAGGTGTTCCAGGGGACAGGGCAGACAGCCCATTCTCATTTAGACCGTGCTGCTCCTGCCCTGCCCCGCCCACACTGCCCCTGGGCCAGGATGTCCCTCCTGTCCTCCCTGTGGGGCCTGAAGTGTTGGCCTCTGGCACAAACCCTCTGAGAATCCACAGGTCTCTTAATGAGGGAGCTCCTTCCCATTAAAGACTAATATTTCTACTGCTGATGATCACTGTCAGGTGCTTATTCCTCCTCCATCATTGTCTTTATTTCCTTTCTCTTTCGAGTTCTTGGCAAGTACTCCCAGGCTGGAAATGTATCACTGCTGTAGGAGTACCCCAGGAGTGCAGCAACCTGCACATCTCACCTGGCCAGTCTCCCCAGCAGTGGCCAGGGTTGGGAGCTGCAGGAGCACTGGCTGCAGCCCTGGTCCCCCAGGCAGCCCTGCCACATCACTGCTTTGCCTGCAGGAGCAGCAAGGCTGAGCTGGCATAATCAGCAATAGCTCACTCAGGCATTGCTGGGAGGATGAGGTTACTTCTGTAAATCTATTATCTCTTTTGGCAATTAGCACCAGCCCTGGGAATACATGCAGGAAATAGCAGGAAGCCCAGTTAAGCACATCTCTTGCTTATCAAGCCCAGTTAAACAAGTCCCCTGTGGCACAGCCCTGCCACTGGTAGCACAACCCATACATGCACCAAAGATGATCTCTAGTGCTTTCCTGAGCACTGTGTAACCCCAGAGGTTTCCATTCAAGGAATGTACATTCAGAGATGGAAACTGAGGGGCTCACCCCAGCCTGGAATACCCCAGCACTCTGCAGGTTGTGTGGAAGAGCCTGTGGAGTCCCTGCATCTCCTGGATGCCAGAGGCAGCCTTGCTGGAGCAGCACTGGTGGCTTTTCCTGCCTGGGAGCAGTGCTGGGTGAGAGCTTGGTGTAGGGCAGGGCTCGGTGCCTGGGCCTGACCACACATGTCGAGCTCAGGATGAGGGAGCAAGCGAGATGCTGTTTGCTCTGGCCCAGGAAGACAGAGATGTGTGTTTGTTTTCCGTGCTATCTTTCACATGGTGTTTGTTTTGCTTGTCAAGCATTTCAGGAGATAAAATGACCTAAAGGGAGATTATTTTATCCTAATTTAAGCTGTCAATTTATCACTGACTTCTGCTTGTCTGCGCCAGCAGGACAGCTTACTCTGAGTCCCTGGGGAAACCTCCGCTAGAAAGTGAGAATTTGGGGGGGATTTGCTGCAGTCTCACAGCTAATCTGTGCTTATGACAGCAACTACAAGCTGCTCCTCTGTCCCTCTGTGTCATATTAGTCTCCATCACTGCGGACTGGCTTGGCTTCCCCCTGTCTAACCAGGGGCTGGGGTTGTTCTTCTCGTGCCGCAGGCTGGTTGAAGAGTTCATGCTGCTGGCAAACATGGCCGTGGCCCATCAGATCTACCGCTCCTTCCCCGAGCAGGCCTTCCTCCGCCGCCACCCCCCGCCCCAGACCAAGCTGCTGAAAGACCTCATGGACTTTTGCAACCAAGTTGGCCTCGACATCGACTTCAGCAGTGCAGGGACCCTGCATGTGAGTGCACTGGCCTGGCAGGGCCATGGGGGCCGAGGGTGGGCAGCTGTGTGATGCCGTGTTTGTGGCAGTGTGCTTTATTCCCTGTCCCTCTCTGCCCAAGCAAAGCTGACAACTATGCTATGCCAAAACAAAATACTTCCCTCACTCGCCATTGATCCTATTAGTGCAGGGCAGGGGTGGCCCAACCTGTCAGATCAGCCATGTTGTGCACAGAGGTTAGAGCAGGGTGGGAAGGACCTTGCAAGTGACCCCTGCACTGCCCTCCCTGCAGTGGTAAGGATGTTTCAGTGCAGGAGCACTCACTGAGACACCCAGATTTCCTCCTCTGGGAAGGGAATTTGCTCCATACCACAAAGAAAGTAGTTCTGCAAGGGGCTGCTTCTGTCTAGGATGCTGCAGGTCTCACGGAGGGCAGGGTGGGGAGTGGGGTGACTGGGAAGGACTGGAGAGTAGTGCTGGGAAAGGTCAGATACAGCCAGCGCAGGAAGTATCCAACCATTCCTGTGCTGAGCATGTCCTGAGGCTGAACTCCAGCCCAGGTTCCAGGATTTTCTTTACTCACCGCAACTGGACTGTGGATAATCCTCTGTTAATCCCATCCCCACTGGCCTCCTGCACACCCCTCCATCAGCTGGGACTGCTTTCCCCTCTTGCTGGCTGTGCCCAGCCTATGTCAGCAGATGCAGGGCTGCTCACTCAGCTCCTCTCCTGCACTTTGAACCCTGCAGCCCTTCCTCACTGCTACCCCCAGGCAGTGACCTCCCATATCCGTGTCTCCCCAGAGTCCTATTAGTCTGTGAGCTGAAGCTCTCAGGAGCTGGATGGGAGCCAGGCACAGGTTGGAAGAGGGTTTACAGGCTCTCTCTCACACTGCTCAGCTGGGGACAGAGCCAGCAGTCCCCATGCACTGGGTGCTCCCTGCCACTGATTCCAGGAGGAGAGCCAGTGCTCAGGACCATGTATGCAGTCCTACTGGGGCTGCTGGAACCACAGCAAAGCCCAATTTCATGTGCACCTTTTGGTTTACAAGGGGATTTTCAGGAAAAAGGGGAATTTGGCTTTGACATGCTGCTGTTAGCACCAGTAAGGTCTGCCTGAATCCCTTTACCACCATAATGTGCCAACTCTGAGTGCTCTCTCTTTTCTTCTCCAGAAAAGCTTAAGTGAAACTTTTGGTGCTGACAAATATTCCAGAGCAAGAAAAGAAGTGCTGACCTACATGTTCTCCAGGCCCATGCAGGTGAGAACAACACTGTATTGTCGGGCATGTCTGCTTGTAGCTTTCTGCTGTGGCTCCATCTTCAATCCTCACCCCTTCTGCATTACCAAGCTGCTTGTTGCACACACAGGGAGTGAAAGAATACTGAACGTGGTGTTCCAGGGCTGCCAGCAGCTTCCTCCAGTGCCCCCAGCCCTGTGTAGCTGGCAGTGGGAGCATCCCTTGAGCAACAAAGCTTCCCTGGGTGGCAAGGTCAGGCTGAGTCTTTCCTCAGTGCCCTCAGTGTCCCTGTTATTGCTGGTTGGGATATTTCACCTTTGGAGTTGCATGAGGGCTGTTAGCAGACTCACAAGAACCCAGCCCTGTGAACGGCTGGTGGTGGGCTCTATGGTTCATGTTTGTGCCATTTCTTCACATCATGGTATCCCAGTGGTCCAAAGAAGGAATTAAGAATAGGGGTGTGCAACTGGCTGTAAGCACAGTCTGGTGTCTGCTCTTGGAAGAAGGAAAGTTCTGGAAACCCTTCAGTCTCCCTCCAGCCCAGGTGGTTTTCTTTGACAGTCTCTGCAATGGAGGCTTGTGCTGCTCACACCAGTTATCATGCTTGGTGCATCTGTAGCTCAGGACACTTATTTGGGTGTTTATCACCATCATAAAAAGTTTTTGTGAGGTATCAGCTGCGTTTGCAGCTGGGCACGGCACAACCTCTTCTGAGGAAAGTCCTACCCCATGGGGAGAAGGGGCACATTCCTGAAATGATCTCTCTGCTGAAATGATCTCTCCTGCTTATCACTGCAGGAATGAATCATCTTCCCAACATCACTCATTTGACTGTCACTCTTCTAATTAGCCTATTTGCTTCATTTACTCATTAGCAGTTGCCTGAAGTCCTGCTGTGTTTCCGGGATTTAATGCTTGTTTGCAACTGGGTTTGGGGTATGAGGCTGTTTAGTAAATCACCCCTCATGTGTGTCCAGCTCAGGAGGGCTGCTTTATGAGGAGCAGGGAGTGTCCTCTGGAGCTGGATGTGTTGTCCCAGATCTCATGTCCTGCTTTGGGTTATCCTGGTTCTTTCTGTCACATCCTCCTTTTCTAGTGGAAGGTGCACTGGTGACACTTCGAATCCCTCTCTGGTCCTGCTGACTGTGGCACAAGCCTGGGCTTTGCCAGTAGCAGCACATGGAACAAGCCTGGCTGCTGGCCAGGATGCATGAGCAAGGAGAAAGTTCTGCAGTGGCACCAAGGAGGAGATGAGCTTTTGGGGACCCACTGACTTGCTGAGATCTTGCTATTGTGGTGTCCTGAGACTGTGGTTGGAGAAGTGGTGGGAGTGCTTTCAGATACCACACAGTGGCTCTCATTAAGATTTAGTGTGAATACGTTAGATCATTACGTGAAAGAACTATCAAGGTTTTGGGGGTGAAGTCTTCTGCAGAGGAGATACCAGACAGAGAAAGAGGCACTTTTAAAGGAGATCTTCCACGAGACATGATTTTGGCAGGAACTAGTCTCATTCCATCATCAGAAGACAAAGGTGTCTGTGAATTCAAGTGTGCTGTGCAGTCCACTTGTACATAGCAAACTTGCTGCCTGGCACACCCCCATTATAGGCAAAACACCTTGGAAGGGGGCAAACAGCTTCCAGGAGGAAGAAGCTTTCCCTGCAAGGAGTATTTTTTTTGCTGTCTGCCACCAGCACGAGAGCAGATGGAAGAATCAGCTCCATCCTGCTGAATGTCGTGGTCCCTCATGGGGGAGAGGACAGATTTCAGTGTTGGCAGCTGCAGAGCACAGCCACTGAGGGGCCCAGGCTGGTGATGAGGGCTGGACCATTGCTCTGACAGATGGTGCAGCGAGACTGACTAGTCAGGGCACTGAGAAGTCACCTGTACCCCTGTGCACGTCGCAGCTCCCAGTGATAAAGCTGATGTTTCAGGGACAAGGCTGCAGCTAAATCAGCCTAAACAACCTGTCCACAGGTTTAACCCTTGGTCGTGCCAAGACTGTTTCTTCCCTCTTCACTGCGTGCTGGTGGTCAAGACATCAGCCTCTTGGAGGAGGAGGGAGATGGGAAGCAGCTGGTAATGTGTGTGCCTGAGGGAATGCCTGGATTGGCATGCCAGGAGCCTTGTAACAGATGAAGGAGCAGCGACACACCATTTTTCAGGGGCTCAGTCACTCGGGGATTCAATCTGTCCGTGAAAGCAAAGCTGCCCCTGGTTGGCTGGGGCTGATTTATTTCCAGCCTTCTCACAGTTCTCCAGGGATTGCAGCAAACTCTGGGGATTTGAGACCTCTTGTGAGTCAGATCTGTTAACAAGAAAACATCTGCTTCATGCCATCTGATGTCACTGGGTTGTGCTGTCACAGTGGTGAGGATGGGTGTCAGATACATATCTGACTGGGCTCCCTGCAGGGTGTAACCCTACTGTGGCCTAGGGAAGTGTTTTTGCTGTGATATTCAAGTATGCTGCAAATGTCAGTGAGGGTCATGGGCTGCCAAAAGGGTGTCCAGAATGGTGCTGGACCCCACAGTGGCCCGTGTACCAATCAAGACAAAGTGGCCTAGACAATAGCAAGCAGCACAGGACCTTCAGCATCTTTTCTAACTTTAAACTTTCTAACTTGAAACACTGTTGGGCATAGGGCAGGGATGGACCCTTCCCAGTGTCTTTCTCAGAGCAGGGATTTTGACTAGTGCTCTGCTTTCTGCCTGCCTGGCATTGTAGGGACCTTCCTGCTTTCTGCCCAGAAGCCTGGCATAAGTGCCTGGAAGCTCCCAGTGATTCCATGCTGTCTGTCAGCACAAGGACACTCATCTACTCCTGCAGCAGCCTCTGGAGCTCGGCGTGTCTCCCTGCCCAGCCTCATTCGCTGGGAGCCGAGCTAATTGAGTGGAGGCTGTACTTCATGGAGTCCATCAGAAACAATTTAATTCTGGGTTGTGGAAATTGGCAGCCACCACAGCTCCTATCCCAGCTCTTGGGTCTCATAATAAGCCTGGGACTGATGCTGCTTTTTTTAACCTGCTCTATTTATTTGCCCGGATCAGTGCATTGCTGCTCAGCAGGAGCTGGCTGCGCCACTGGCCTGGAGAGCAGAGGATACAGCTGCCCAAACCAAGGATCCCAGGACAGCTCTGTAATCAGAGCTGGCTACTCCTGTTTTTTTTAAATCACTTGCTCTTATTTTTAAATGGGTTCATTCAATCGCCACTGTGCCGTGACCCCGCCGCCACCCCCCTGACCTGCACAGTCTCCCCTCCCTGCCTGGGCCCAGCCCCCAGTGTTTTCCCAGCCCCAAGAGCTGGAGTTTCACAGATGTAAAAATAAAAGCTGTGACCTGTGGGATAACGAGTCACACAGGAGAGGTTCCTGCTGAAGAGGCTGTTGACAGTGGTGCCGCTGTTGCTCTGGTGTTGGTTTAGACGGGCAGTTCAACTGCTCAGCTCCCCAGCTGTCATGGTGGGATGGAGCAGCAGGGATCACAGCAAGGCTGTGTCTGCTCCTTGGAAGCCACTCATACCTGCACCCAGTGCTCTCCAAACATGCACAATGAGTGTGTAAAGCCTGCGCCCAGACACAGAACCAGACACCCAGCATGGGTGCTGCTCTGCAAGGCCCCTTGGTGGGAGAGCATCTGAGGCGGGCACAAAACAAGCTGGGCTCTCCCCTGGAAGATGGGAGGATGGCAAATGAGCCCCAGGGCCTGAGCAGAAACAGGAAGCTGCTTAGACCCATGGGTGATGTGGAAGTTGATGTAGTCCTTGAGGCCAGGCAGGGACAGCTGGCAGCCAGCAGCTGCCTGTAGTGGCTTTACCGCTTTTATTCTGTGCTCAGTTTCTGCAGTGCCTGTGCAGCCCAAACTGAGCAGCAGGTGAAGGACCACCAGCAGACAGGATGTCTTCAGAAGGGCCATTGGCTGCTGGCACTGTGTCTCGCAGAGCCAGACCCCTCCTGCCTCATGGCACCGCCCTTGCTCACAGCCTTCCCTCGTTTCTCCCCCCTTTCAGATGGCTCTCTACTTCTGCACTGGTGTCCTGAATGATGAGACCCTCTTTCACCACTACGCCCTGAACGTGCCGTTCTACACTCACTTCACCTCTCCCATCCGCCGCTACGCCGACATCGTGGTGCACCGCCTGCTCTCCGCCTCACTCGGTGGGTGCTGCTCACCTGCATGGGCTGGCACTGGGGCACAGGGGCCACGGCATGCCTCTGTAGCAGGAGGGAGCATGGGCATGTTATTGTCACTTGTCCCCTTTGCAGGTGCCAGATCCTCCATCAAGATGGAGAAAGAGGCCATCCAGAAACAGGCTGATCACTGCAACGACCGGAAGATGGCTTCCAAGAGGGTGCAGGAGCTCAGCGCTGACCTCTTCTTCTCCATCTTTGTCAGGGTAAGACCCAAGGCTATCTTCTCCCAAGGCGTCTCTGGATTTCCCTGTGAAGGCCCAGCCTAGATGCTACCGGGCAGGGTGCTGTGTCTGCCCACTTGGCTTTAGAAAAGGCAAACAGTGAGAGGACACACTCAGTGACCACCAGTGCTGGATTCCAGGACCTGGAGATGCTGTTTCCCCTTGGGGACTGCTGAATGTCCTGTGGGCAACATGTAGATCCTGTGATGTCTGCTGTGTAGTGACAGCCCTGTCTCTTGACAGGAATGTGGTCCTCTGGAGTCAGAAGCCATGGTGATGGGTGTCCTGAGCAAGGCCTTTGATGTCCTGGTGCTGAAGTTTGGAGTCCAGAAGCGCATCTACTGCAATGTAAGTACATCACCAGTGTGAGACAGTGCCAACACTGCCTCGACAGAGCAGCCTGGCATCACTGCAGGCTGTGGCTGCCTGTGGTGCCCTTTTGTGCCAGCCCTGCAACAGGCAGAGCTGTGCCCCAGCTGGGCCAGCCAGCAGGGAGGGAACCTTCCTGGAGCTTGCCTTCCATCCCTCAGTCCAGGCAGGCACAGGGGACTGGGGGGTCTGGGTCAGCCCAGTCTCTGAGGACCAGCTTCTCCCTGTGACATGCTGGGGTTGATCTAGCCTAGGTAAAAGGGAATAAAGCCAGATTCAGGGGAGCAGAGATAAGCGTGGAAATGAAGCGAGGGCAGGGAGCGAGGCTGGTTTTCATTTCATTTAATCAGATGGTTTATCTGGGGCTGTGACAGCAGCGCTGTGGGCCAGCACCTGCACTTGGTGACAGCATCCTCTCTTAATAACCTGGTTATATGGCTGGCAATGACATCTTTAAACAGGACATAGAGCATGATATATAGGCTGGTGGTGTATCGCAGCAGCCCCTGATTTACGTGCTAGGCTCAGGCTCACGGGCTGCTGCATCCCAGTTGTTAAAGAGCTGCAGAGGCAGCGTGCTGGGAAAAAGCAGCCTCAGCCCCATCCACAGGCAAGGTGGATGTTATGGGGGGGGATGATGTTCCCAACACTCTCCCTGCCTACAGGCGCTGCCCTTGGTGGACTTCCGCTTCCAGAAGGCAGGGAAGAAGCCAGAGCTGACACTCCTGTGGGAACCAGAGGAGCTGGAGGAGGAATCTGTGCCCCAGGTAAGACCCCCACAGCATGAGACAGGCTCACAACACCATGGGCCTAGCATGGAGGCTGTGGGCAACATGCAGATCCTGTGATATCTGCAGGGAGAGGTCTGGGAAGCAGGACTTGCCTCACAGGGTGTCAGGTCCTGCTGTCCCTCTGTGTCCCTTTCCCAGTGAGCCCAACTTCATCCTCAGCCTCCTCTGCCATCCAGCCCAATCCCATCACTGCCCTCACAATCTGACCCCTCTACAGCCTTCAGTCTCTGCCCTGCCTGCTGTGTGCCCTGCCTCCCAATTCAGTTTTCTCCGGGAATTGAATTAACGTGCTGTTTACTTCCTCCTTCCAGATCATCAATTAAGATGTTAAGTAAGATCAGGCCTAAGGCAGCTCCTGTCTAGACCCTTCCCCCCATCCCTGGCACTTTTTGCCCCTGACATGGCTTTTTCTTGGTGTTTCCATCCCTGTGACAGGGTTGAGCCTCAGTTAGGAGAAGCTTTTTAAATCAGACTTCCTGAAATGCAGTGTCAAATGGTTTAACAGCATCTAGAAATCTCTCTCTTGTGTCCCTGTCATCTATTAACTTGGTAACTCAATCAAAGGGAGCAATCGCATTTGTCTGGCTTGATTAAGTGGTGCTTCTTTGCCAGCTTTTGTCTGGCACGGCTATAAAACCCCAGCTGTGTTGACTGCTGTGATCCCTGCCTGAAGGGCTGAATCCCAGCCTCTCCCTGCACCATTCCAGGGGCTCTGCACTTGAGCCCCAGTTCCATCCAAGCCCAGCACATCCCATCCTTGCCTACTTAAGGGTCCTGACACAGAGTGGGCTGACCCTCCCAGCTGGGGTGATGCATGTGCTGGAGAGTCCTTCCCTTCCAGGATGGATGTTGTGATCAGAGTTGGATCCAGCTCTGCAAACATTTCTGCAGGCCTCCCTCCCTTTGAGGCTGAGCTTTCCTCTCTCGGCTTGGCTCAGAGAAGCTCTGTGGATGCAGTCTGGAGTGGCCTCAGTTCCCCCTTTCCTACAGGAGCAGGGATCACTTACACCCTAGGAGGGAGAGGGAGCTGATGAAAAATGATGCCCCATTTTGTGAGGAGGGCCCATTGTGGTTAAGCAAATAGTTGGTAGAGGAAACTCCTCCACAAACCTTCCACACCTCCTAAGAAAACACTGGAGCTCTCCCATGGGATCAAGATCTGAGCTGTCCTCCAAGTCAGCAGATCCCTGAGTTTATAAATCTCCAGCCCTGGGATGAGCCAGATTCCTGTGAGCCATGCTCTGGTAGATGTCACCTGGATGCCTCACAGCACCAAGCATCCCAGCTCCCCACCTGGCCCCAGCACTTGGCCTCTGCTTCCTGGTTTAGCTGAGCCTGGCCAGGCAGTGGGAGCAACAGGGAAGGCTGCTAGTGGGAAGCTGTGCTGGGGTCTAGGCTGTTTGTTTGGTCCTGCCGCAGAGGGGAGATGTTGCCCCTATTTCTCTCTGATCTCCAGGAGATGACCAGGGCCTCAGTGGACATCACTCAGGGGTGGAGTAAGAAGTAGATCTAAGACTCAGGGGATTTGATGTGAAATTATGCTGTTTGACGGCAGTTCAGCAAAGGGATAAGGCAGGATTGCAAGGGAGACTCCTGATACTCCCCCTTTGACTCCCCCATATGTGGGGGGCTTCCCCATGAACACCACTCCCTGCACTGCAGGCAGCTGGGGCAGGCAGGGGCTGGTGCTCAGTAGCACACAGCTCTCTGGCAGCCAGTTGTGATAGGATTTTCCTTCAGGTTGCTCCTCACTGGCCACTTAGATACATTTAAGTCTCAATGAGATTTTCCTGTTCTGAATGATTAATCTGGAGCAGCTGGCGCTGGATGAGCTGGGAGGGGTTGGACAAGGTTATGCCTGTAGCTCTGTGCCTGCTTCTCCTGGGGCCAGCCCTGAGCAGATGGCCCCAGCGAGCCCTGCCACAGCATAGGGCTTGGGGACAGGCTCCAGCAAGCAAAGTCCCCAAATGCCTGCACATGACCCCAGGACAGCCCTTCCCAGTAGTTCCTTAGCCGTGCCTCAAGGACAGACCAGATCAATACTCTCCACTTCTAATCCATACAATCGCAGGAAGAGCTGGGGTCAAAGGAGCGGGGAGGTGGCAGCAGCAGCGCAGTTCCTGAAGTGCGCTGAGGGATTGATTTTCTGGGGTCATGGTTCCCTTGCATCTCTCTTATCTATTGTGCTCCCTTCCTGGGTCTCCTCTCACTGTGGGAGCACGGGCAGGTTGTTCCCTCCTTACGGGATGCTGATTAAATGCTCAACGTCATGTGGAAAACCCTTCTCACCGCAGCTCAGCGCTGGCTCTTGGCCAGGCTCCAGTAAGGGATGACGTGGTGCTGCGGCTGGAGAGGGAAGGCACGGCTCCTTGAGGGGAGCTTGGGACCCAAAGCCAAGGGCACAAAAGCCCACAATTCTTCCCAGACTGTATGGAGAGCAAGAGTGGGGCATGACCAGGCTGGGATAAGTGAGGGTATTTTGGGAGGCTCATTCAGGTTGGTTTGGGTGCCCTGACTGCTGTCATAACCCATGATAATGCCCTTGAGGATGCTGCCTCCAGCCCTAGGAGCACCCTGGACCCCAGCAGAGCTATCTGAATCCATCCTGCCCCATTCCTTGGTTCCTCATGGGTGCACTGATGGAGGCAGCAAAAGCCAGCACAGCTCTCAGCAAATCTTGGTGTGATTCCAAGCTGCCTGAAAACCCTCTTTTCTCTCTTTCTCTCCCTTGATGAAGGTGATCACCATTTTCACGCTGGTGGAGGTGGTGCTGACGTCGGATGGTACCCCCCTCAAGTACAGTGCCGTGCTCAAGAGGCCAAGTTTGGACAAGTGAGAGCCCTGGCTCTGTGGACTTCCCACTGCTGCTGCTCCCTCATCTCCAAGGCCCTGCTCCAGCACCCACTGGAGACAAAAGGGACCCACAAGGACTTTGGAATTTTGAGTTTTAAAACCATTGTGGGTTTATTTCTGGTTTGGATTTTAACTCCACCTGGGAGCAGGGCTCAGGGCTTGAGCCTGCCCCAGGCAGAACATTTCTACTCTCGGGTGTTTTTAGCATGATGCTTTCTTAATGATTTTTATGGCAGTGGTGTCTATCTCCAGCTTCAGTGCCCGTGGTGAGGGTTGAGAGGGGATATGTATCCCCAGGAGCGGAGAGGGGCTGGCTCCACCATCCCAGATGGGATGTGGATGCAGTGGGATGCAGCCAAGGGGCCATGCAGGAGGGTTTCTTGCAGGGTTGTGTGTCATGTAATAAAAGCTGGGTCAGCAGCTGTGTGTGGAGCCCACGCAGGTTTTATTTTGTGCCCTCCATGTTCTCCCAGCAGTAACTCATCTCTGGCGAACCCCCTGCCTTCCCCTGCCTGCCACTTCCCGGGCATCATGAAATCTAAGTGGCCTCACTGCCTGTCCCAGGCTCAGATATGCTTGGCCAGAAGATGTGAGATCAGGGCAGGTGTTCCCAGCTCCTGATCCAGGAGGTATTCCCTTAGTCCCCCTGACTTCACCAGGAGTCCCTGTGTGTCTGCTCCAGTCCCTCACACCTTGACATCCAGCCTAACCCTGCTCAGGGACCCTATGGCACCATGGCCTTGCATCCAGCACCTCACTGACCAATTGACCTCTGCCATCTCCAGCCAACTCTGCCTGCTCTCTGCCCCATGTCCTCCACCCACACTGTGAGGATGTGCTGGGGCATGGGCTGCTCTGGCAGCCTCCATGTCAGCCCAAGCAGTGGCTGGTGAAGGGATTGATGTCTGGCAAGAAGGAATTAATCCGTTGTGGCAGGCAGGGAGGGAGCCCTGCATCACCCTGCCCCATCAATAGTGACAGCCATGGCCCTGGCACCAGCACATCAGCCCTCTGCAGGAGCCGGGAGCTGGCCAGTCCTCGACTGCCTGGATCAGGATGGGGGATCAGGGCTGGCTACAGCACACTTCCTAGGAGCTGCTGAAGTCATCAAGGATACCTGTAGTCTCCAGGACTTGTGCTCCTGCAGCGTCCTTCCAGGTGGCCTGGTGCAATCATGGATAGGCGTCACCTGATGCTGGTGACATGGGGCTGTTTCCTGCCCACGGCAGGTACCCTGCTGTGCAGCTGTGCTGGCATGGGCTGCCCCAGGGCACCCAGTATGTCAGGCACCAGCTGTCCCCGGAGCTGATAGGCAGCATGTGACTCTGCTCGGAAAGGGGACCAGAGGACATTGACACCAAAGCCAAGATGTCCACCCCCTACCCCTCAGCCCAGTGTCCCCCTCCTCGGGTTTGTCTCAGGGAAACCAGGCAAATCCAGCCTGGCCCAGCTCAGCCTGTCTGCAGAAACAGCCCTTTGCCCCGTGCTCTCCCTCCCACTCCCCGGGGTCCTGCAGGCAACCCCCCCATGGGAGCTGGGGCCCAGAGGTGCCCTGGTCCTGAGGGACAGGCTGGAGGTCCTGCCTTGCAGGGGGGGCAGGGATGGCCCCAGGGAGGGGCGAGGACATTGAGAGGACCCTGGGAGGGCTGGGAGATAGTCCGTGAATGTTATCAGCCCATCGTCTCACGGGACAGGGAAGAGCCATAAAGGGCTGTCCCCTCTCCCCGGACTAAGGCAGCAGCATTCCAGGAGGGAGCCGCGGTGGGCAGCATGGGGCAGCCGCTTTGCCCTGGGACCTGCCTTCTCCTCTGCTTCCTCGCCCAGCTCACCGCTGCAGCCTCTGGGGACAGGGGACGTGTGGGACAGTGGGGTAAGAGCCTCTGGTGGGGGATGCTGGGATTGGTGTCACTTGCCTGGGGATCTCCAGGGACCATTTCACCTCCCCTTGGGATGCCAGCAGATGGGAACCCTCAGAGCCACCTCAGAGTGCTCTGAGACCACAATCTTTGAATGGGTTGGTCTCAGACCTCCCCTAAAGCAGGCCCTGACCTCCCCCCCCCACCCCTGCTGCTCCCAACCCCCATCCCTGACTCTGGATGAAGTGACCCAATGCCAGCAAGCCATGGTTACCCAGTCATTGTACACTCACTGTGGCTGATCCTCGGGCTCCTCATCCACTTTGCCAAGAGGCATAAGGGACTTCCCTGCCAAACTGTGCCTCAGTTTCCCTTCTGCGGGTGGTTTCTGAGCAATGCTGGTCTGCAAAAGACCATGCTGATCTCCAGGGGTTTCCTGGTCCTCCATTAGGGGGGCTTATAGCAGCTAAATTCGTCTTGGGTAGAGATGGCCACACTGGACCCCTGGGGGTGCACCTGGATGCTCCCAGCTCTGCTCTCACCTCCAGATGCTGAGAAGACCCCAGGCTACTGGAATAAAGGTGCCAGGAGGAGGCTGGAGTTGGCCCTGGCCTTGCAGCCAGCAGCACAACGGGCCAAAAACATCATCCTCTTCATGGGTGACGGTGAGTGGCCCGGGTCACTGCCAGGACCTGCAGCTCCCCAACAGCCAGGGCTGATGAGAAGATGGGGCTGGGGCAAATCCTTGGGCAGTGCCTGGGGAGGGCAGGGCTGTCCCTGGTCCTGGCCCCTGCCACCCAGTGACTCGGACGTGCCCACAGGCATGGGGCTGTCCACCATGTCCGCAGCTCGGATCTACAAGGGGCAGCTGGCTGGCGGCTCAGGTGAGGAGAGCGTCTTGGCCATGGAGACCTTCCCCCACATGGCCCTGGCCAAGGTGAGTGGGGCAGTGCTGGGGGGACACTCCTGCTGCCCCTGCTTGAAACCCCACAAACCCATCCTGCTTCCAGACCTACACCATCGACCGGCAGGTGCCTGACAGCGCTGGCACGGGCACCGCCTACCTCTGTGGGGTGAAAGCCAACGCCAAGACTCTGGGGCTGAGCGGGGCAGCCGTCTATGGAAAGTGCCGCACCACCTTTGGCAATGAGGTGGATTCCGTCCTGCACCGGGCCAGGCTGGCGGGTACGGGGCAGCAGGAAACCCTGTCGGAAAGCCGGGCATGGCCATCCAGTGCCGTGCAGGGCTGGACGGACTCCCTGTAAACCCTCGCCCACGCTGCAGGCAAGGCTGTGGGCATCGTGACCACCACGCGGGTGCAGCACGCGTCCCCCGGGGCCGCCTATGCGCACTCGGCCAGCCGGGGCTGGTACGCTGACGCCAACATGCCCAAGGAGGCGCTGCGGGACGGCTGCAAGGACATCGCCTACCAGCTGGTGCACAACACTGACATCAACGTGAGCTGGGGAGCGGGAGCGGGAGGGAGGGGCCACCAGGAACACTGGGAGGGTCTGCTGAGCTCCCCGGCAGGTGATCCTGGGCGGCGGGAGGATGTACATGACCCCCGTGCGAACTCCGGACCCTGAGTACCCGGAGGACCCGGATCAAAATGGCACCAGGAAGGACGGCCGGGATTTGATTGCTGAGTGGCTGAGTGCCAAGCAGGTAGTGTGTGAGGGAAGAGGGATTGTGCCTCCAGGCACAGGCTGTGTGCCATTGGCACTGGCTCTGCTCTTGCTGGCAGGGTGCCCGCTACGTCTGGGACAAGAAGGGCCTGGATGCAGTCAAAGATGACTCTGTGAGCCACCTTATGGGTAGGAGCATCTCTGCCTGCACTAATGGCAGTGCTTCCTCCTCCTCCCCTCTCTGGAGGTGTCTGCAGGGGCACAAAGTAGCCCCAGCATGGACCCCCTCACTCTCCTCCCCCAGGCCTCTTCGAGCCCAAGGACATGAGGTATGAGCTGAACCGCAACACATCCACAGACCCGTCCATCGTGGAGATGACGGAAAAGGCCATCCGCATCCTGCGCAGGAACCCCAACGGCTTCTTCCTCTTTGTGGAAGATGAGTAGCTCCAGGCGGGCAGTGTGGCTTGGGCTGAGGTGGGATGTGGGTCCTGGGAGCAGGTGGCCATGCAAGGGGATCACAGAGAGGGTGACAGCCACATTCCCCGTGCAGGTGGCAGAATTGACCATGGCCACCACAGCGGCCGGGCCAAGCAGGCGCTGATGGAGGCCGTGATGCTGGACCGGGCAGTGGCACGGGCAGGGGAGCTCACCTCCCCCACGGACACCCTGACCGTGGTGACGGCCGATCACTCCCATGTCTTCACTTTTGGGGGCAGCACACCACGTGGCAACTCCATCTTTGGTGGGTCCTGGAAAGGGGGAGTGAGTGTCTCTCTTTCCACCTCACCCTGTTGCTCCCACAGGATGCTGAGCTTGCCCAGGCAGGGAGCTGGGGAGAGGTACCCAGCTGGGACAGGGGGTGACAATGGCTTTCCCTGTGCCAGGGCTGGCCCCCAAGAAAGCCAAGGACAAGCGAGCCTACACCAGCATCCTCTATGGCAATGGTCCTGGCTACAGCATCCGTGATGGGGCCCGTCCCGCTGCCAGCCTCCCTGCTGCAGGTACCAGTCTGCTGAGGATGTGGCAGAGCCACGGGGTGGCTGGGAACAGATTCCCAGTGAGTCTGCTGGGGATTGGGTGGAGGCACAGGGGGACAGCATCCTATTGGCATGGCCATGGGTGCCACACAAGGTCCTGGTGCCACTGTGAGGCTCAGGAGTCACTTGGGCAGAAATCACCCTGATGCAGGAGTGATGGGAGCTGTCCTCCCACCCCTGTGACATGTCAGGGAGCCAGACCCCCAGCCTCATTTCTCCTTTTCCCCCTGCAGAAGACAAGGACTACAGACAGCAGGCAGCTGTGCCCCTGGAGACAGAGACTCACAGTGGTGAAGACGTGGTGGTGCTGGCCCAGGGCCCCATGGCCCACCTCTTCCACGGGGTGCAGGAGCAGCACTACATTGCCCATGCCATGGCCTATGCTGCCTGCCTCGAGCCCTATGCCACAGAACCTGGGTGCAGGGCAGCCCGCAGGGCCTCCCATGGCACACAGTGCTCTCCACAGCCCCTGCTCGCCCTCCTGGCCCTCTGCATGGCTGCCCTCATAATGAGGGACTGAGACTCACGGCTCTGGCTGAGTCCCTCTATGGAAAGGACCAAGGGATGCAATAAAGCACAGGTTGTTTGTCTCCATCCGCCATGCAAAGGTTCACAGTGGTGGTCACCTCCTGAGGTGCTGCCCAGTGCCTGCCTCCCCAGTTGGCTGTGGCTCCTGGTTCTCCCCTAGGGCCAGCACTGGAGGCACGGGGGTGAAGGAGATGATGAAATGCGGGTGAGGGGAGGCAATGGGCTTGTGGCACAGTACACAAGGGCTGAGCAAGGAGCAGAGTTTTAGTCTGCATCCATGGTTTTATTGCTCAGGAAAGCCTGGGCAGAGTGCAGAGTGGTCGGTGCACGAGTGACTCCGGGTGCTCCCCATACCCACCGTTATCCCAGGTCCAATGCTCAGAGCTGCCCATGTGGCACCCTGGGTTAGGGCATTGCTCTGCCTGGCACCACAACACCGTGGCCAGGGCAGGATTTTCTACCAGCACTGCACATCCTCTTGTCCCTGCATTTGTATGTGCCCAGGAAGCACAGGGTGTTGTGCCAAGGAGGTGCCATCAGCCCAGCCCCGCGGCCTTTGTGCGAGCTGGAGGCAGAGATGTGCTGAACAAACCCCTCCCTTGACCCTGCTAGAGCTGATCCCTGTCCAAAGTCCCTCCTCGGATCAGCTGGATTTACAGACACTGCCAGCAGCGTTGGCCTGGTGTCAGATCTCACCATGCAGCTCCTGGCATCCCTCACCCTGTGCCTCTGCGCAGCGTTCAGCACCGCTGTCATCCCAGGTGGGGACAAGGATGGGAACGGGTGCCCGGCCGGCTGCGGTGGGTGTCCAGGGAAGCAGGGTGTCAGCCTGGCTGGCCACAAGAAGGGCTTGGGGAGGGGAGCTGGGGCTGCCCAGCTGAACAAGGATTAATGGGGTTTAGTTACCCCTGATCTTCTGGGGTTTTTGAGCCAGTTTTCCCCCAGGTTTTCCCTTGCTTCTGTGCTGGGGGCTGGTCTGGGGGAAGTGCCTGTATCCTCTATCACCACCCCCTACCATGGATTTGGCCCCATCCCACTCGCCAGATAACTCCCCATCATGTCTGGTTTTGCTGTCCCCACTTGTTCCCTGCCCCAGGACCTTGGGGCCAGGCAGTCAGTGCAAGCCTGTGTCGTCTTACCCCACCCCAAATAGTCCCTGAACCATTTGGTTCATGTGAGAGGAGGCCCCAGCATGGGAGTGCCCAGGGAACAAATATTCCTGGGGTGTGGGTACCCCTGCAGGGGTACCCTGAGGATGCAGGTCCTGGTGAGCTGGGACTGATGGGTGTTTGCCCTGTCCCAGCGGAGGAGGAGAATCCATCCTACTGGAACAAGCAGGCAGCTGCAGCCATTGAAGCCTCCTTCAAAATCCAGCCCAGGATACGCCAGGCCAAAAACCTCATCCTTTTCCTTGGGGATGGTGAGTCCCACTGGCACCCATGGCAGGCAGGCTGACATGGCCAGTACTCTGCTGAGTGGGATATGTGAAGGGCACCTGGTCCAGAGGGTGACCACGACCCTCTCTCTGCCCAGGATTCGGGATCCCCACCATCACAGCCACCCGCATCCTAAAGGGGCAGCAGCAGGGGAATCTGGGCCCTGAGACCCCTCTTGCCCTGGATGCTTTCCCCTACGTGGCTCTCTCTAAGGTAAATTCCAGCATGCTGGAAAGGGGCTATGGTGATCCTGGGCATGGGGCCATGGTTATCCCAGGCATGGGGCTGCTGGCACCCCAGGGCTGCACATATGTTGTGCACGGGGTCCCTCCCCATCCCACACGGGTCCGTGGGTGAGTGAATAGGCATGGCCGGGGGTGCTGGGGGGACACCCCACTGAGGACCCTTGCCCTGAGCCCCTCTATCCTCGGCAGACCTACAATGTGGACAGGCAGGTCCCCGACAGCGCGGGGACAGCCACAGCCTATCTCTGCGGGGTGAAGGGCAACTACCAGACCGTGGGGTTGAGCGCGGCCGCCCGGCACTCGCAGTGCAGCACCACGGCCGGCAACGAGGTGATCTCAGTGCTGGAGCGAGCCCGCAAAGCTGGTAACGGGGGATGCAGGGCTGGGGGGACCCTGTGGGGACAAGGGGTGCCACGCTGGGGGCTTTCCCCCCATAAGCATCCCATAGCTTGGTGGTGGGGACCCTGTGTTGCCCTTGGTGGGGCCTGATGCGCGGGGCTCGGCAGGGAAGTCAGTGGGCATCGTGACCACGACGCGGGTGCAGCACGCGTCGCCCTCGGGCACCTACGCGCACGTGGTGAACCGGGACTGGTACGCGGACGCCAGCATGCCCGAGGAGGCGCGGCAGCAGGGCTGCAAGGACATCGCCTGGCAGCTGGTCCACAACGTCGACATCAATGTGAGTGCCCGCGCGCGGGAGGAGAAGAGCAGGGACAGACTCCTCTCAGGGCACCCCAACTAACATTTCATCCACCTCATCCCCTCCAGGTGATCCTGGGTGGTGGTCGGAAATACATGACCCCCGTGGGGACGCCGGACCCTGAGTACCCCAACAACAGCAAGCAGAATGGGATACGCGAGGATGGGATAAACCTCATCGACAAGTGGCTGGGGGCACGGCCGGTGGGTGATGCATCGGGGACAGTCCTCTGCCCACTGGCCCTGGCATAGGGCCAGGCACCCACTAACCTCCTGAGGGATTTGCCCACAGGGTGCCCGCTATGTCTGGAACAGGACAGAGATGCTGGCTGCTGCCGCTGACCCCAGCGTGAACTATTTGATGGGTAACAAATGACCCCTATGCCAGGACCCAACAGGTGCTGGGACACTCAGGCACTGATGCTGTCCCCAACACATCCCCTCGTAGGTCTCTTTGAACCTGGGGACACGAAGTACAACCTGGTGCGTAACACCACCCTGGACCCGTCACTCACTGAGATGATGGAGGCAGCCATCACCATCCTGAGCAGGAACCCCAAAGGCTTCTACCTCTTTGTGGAAGATAAGTTGGGGCTCATGCCCTTGGGGCCAGTGAGAGGGGGTGTAAGGTGGGGGTAGGAGTTGGCATGCTGCTGTCGGTCCCCAGCCCATTGTGGGTGCCCATCTGCAGGTGGCAGAATTGACCACGGCCACCACGACGGTGCAGCCCATAAGGCACTGACGGAGGCGGTGGAGTTTGACCGGGCCATCGAGCGGGCAGGCGCCCTGACAGACGAGGCTGAGACCCTCACTGTCGTCACCGCTGACCACTCGCATGTCTTCTCCTTTGGTGGCTACACCCTGCGCGGCTCCTCCATCTTCGGTGGGGCTCTGCCCTCTTCTGGGTACTGCTAGCCCTGTGGCACCCTGACTGTGGCCAGAGGGGTGATACAGGTGTTCCTTGGCTGATCCTCCTCCTCCTCCATTGCCCCTTCCCCAGATCTGGCACCCAAGACAGCCATTGACAGGAAGAGTTACACATCCATCCTCTACGGGAATGGGCCGGGATACGCAGGCCCTGATCGGCCCAACGTGGACTCGGACACAGCCAGTGAGGACACGAAGACCATGGCTGGGTGGTGGGGTGGGACTGGGGACCATCATTGCCCCACCTCACCCCCTTCTCTCCCCTCCCCAGTGCAGTTCGAGTACCTGCCGCAGGCAGCTGTGCCCCTCAACTCGGAGACCCATGGTGGTGAGGATGTGGCCATCCTGGCCAAGGGCCCCATGGCCCACCTCTTCCACGGGGTGCAGGAGCAGACCTATGTAGCCCATGTCATGGCCTACGCTGCCTGCATCGAGCCCTACACTGACTGCCGCCAACGGAACTCTGCCCCTGGCATCCGCACCACGAGCCTGGCCCTGCTCCTGCCAGCCCTCCTTCTGCCCCTCTTCCACTGATCCCATGTCCCCACAGGGCACCCACAGGACAGACTACCCTTCCTCCCCACAGTGTGGCACCTGCAGGCAGATGGCCTCTTTCTGAAGCATCCCTGGTCTGGATGCAGCTGCCATGGGGACACTGAATCCCAGGCAGTGGGGTGTTAAATAAACACGGAGTGTGACACTGGTGGGATGGGTGTGTTCATGGAGTGGTGGTGCCTGTGCCATGTGGGCAGGGCTGGGGGTGCTGCCCACTGCTCCCATCCCCTGGCCACAGCCCCTGGCAACCACCCAGCATATCCAGTGCTTTATTGACCAGAAACAGCAGCGAAAAATACAGCAGTGTCCATGTGCCCGTGCTCCCAGGCAGGCTGACATCACCCGGCCCCAGCTCCACTGCTGTGCCCCATCCTGGCAGGGCTGGTGCATGGACTGGATGGGCTGGCATGGGGAATGCTGGGGAGGGCACTGTGCAGGGGAGGCTTTTGGCATGGGGCAGCCCCATGGTATCTCTGGAGTCCTTCCTCTGCTTTGACTGACGCTGGGATGGATGTGGTAGGGCTGGGTGAAGGATTTGGGGTGGGTGGACAGAAAAAGGGGTACAGGGGTGCCTGGGCGTACCCTCGTTCCTCCATGGGGAATGAGGACCCCTCAGTGTGCAGGGCAGTGGGTAGGAGGGGGCTGGGCAGGAGGCATTTGCCCAACCCAAGTGTCTCTGCTGCCTACACCCCTATGGCAGGTGCGTGCCTGTGGGGTGACCCTCTGTGACACCCGAGGGTGCCCCCTTTACCTGGAGAATAGGAAGGGGAGATGGGAAGTTGGGGAGTGGGTAGGGGGTGTCACTTAGGCAGGGGTGGAGATGGAGGGTCCCAGCCTTCTGGAGGGAGATTGGCCTCACCACACTGAGCACTTGTGTACCGGGTTCATGGGCGAGTTCTTGGGGCAGTGGAAGACCCGTCCAAACTCCTCAAACTGCGAGACACTGCCCAGGACCCTGCGGGAGAGGGGAGGACCTCAGAGCTGGGCACCCCCTGCCCCCTGCACTGCTGCCTTGCACCCCACTCAGGGCACGTGCTCACCCCAGGAGCGCCCCGACCCCTGCCCCAGGGATATCACCCAAAATCTGCTGGCACCAGCACCCCAAAGGGTGCTTATCCACTTTGCACAGCACTGACATCGGTGGGAAAGGCTGGCACCCACCATGCCCCCAGCCCACCCCATTTTGGGAGCACCCAGTACCTGTAGTGCTCCGGGGCGTGCTTGTCTGTCAGCACCTGCAGGTAGATGGACTGGGATCGCCGCTTGATGCACCAGTTCTGCAGAGGAGAAAGGTTCCATGGACAAGCCACATGGAGCACCCTGGGTCCTGGCAACCACCAGGACACGATGGCCCTTCTGCCTGCTAGGGATTGAGGGCAGTGATGCCCTGGTTGGATTTGTTATTGCAGGGTCTCCCAGGAGCCTGTGTACATGGTGTAAGTGGGTGGGGAGAGCGTGGAGTCATGTTTGTTATTGTAGGGTCTCTGGGGTTGTAAGGTGCCTGGCAGCAGCGTTTCCCAGAATTTTGGGATCATATATATTTGTTACTGTGGAGCCTCTGAAGTCATGGGGGACACGCTAATTTATTATTGTGGGGTCCACAGGAGCAACAGGACAGTGTGGGGTGCTTGCTCAGGGCTGAGCTCTGTACCCTGAGCCCAGGACCTGCTGATGCAGCCAAGCCCAGCTCCTGGCCATGGGCCCCAGGTCTCCCAGAGCTCTCTCCTCATCCCTTTGGGCTGCTGACCCCACACAAGGTGACCCTCCTGCCCCAATACGTGTTACATGTGAGGAGGACAAGGGCTCACCTGGGCAAAGGCAATGAAGAAGAGCTGGTCATGTGTGTATTTCATGTGGTGCAGGGGATGCTCAGGGCCGTGCTCCCGCACCCACTTCTGGTAGGCCTGGAGAACAAGGGGTGCCCTCAGCATGGCCTGGGCACTCCCCCAAACCCACCCTGAACCCACCCCCAAGCGCCCAGCAACCAGCAATCAGGATCATGCCCATCCTTTGCTGCAGGAAGTAAGGAAGGGTTGGGGGGCTCTCCTGCCCACTCAGTAGAGATGGCACAGGCAGCTGCCCCATGGCTGTGACACCCAGGCTGGGGAGACACTTACATAGTAGGCGAGTTTGAGCCCCCCCATGTCAGCGATGTTCTCCCCCAGTGTGTGTTTGCCATTCACCTGCCAAGAGAGGAGAAATGATAGCAGGAACAGAGGTGTCCCCATCCACACCCTGGCACCAAGGCTACACCCAGTGCCCTGAGGAATTTCCAGGCTAAGATGTGATGATTGTTGGGTCTCAGGGCTGGGCTGGGCAGAATCAGTTCTGCAGACACCCAGCCCTAAGCAATGGAGCAGCAGGGACACCACCGTGGGACAGCTGTGCCCTGCTGCAGCAGGAGAGGGGGTCTCACCCTCTGGTTGTAGACAGTGAAGTTGTCGTAGAGGTTGACGATGCACTGCGCCTTCTTCAGGAATTTGCTGTACGACCGCTCCGTCCACCAGTGCACCAGGTTCCCGTGCCGGTCGTACTGTCCCCCTGCCAAGGCAACCGCCACCTCCAACAGTCCCGAGGGACCCAGGCACCCTGCCTGCCTGCCTCACCCCATCCTCACATCCGGGCAGGATACAAGAGGGACTCTCACCCCAGTCATCGTAGCCATGGGTCAGCTCGTGCCCAATGATGGTGCCAATCCCACCATAGTTCAGCGACCTGTTGAGTGGGGAGCAGAGGTGAGAGGGTGGAGAGCACGGTGCTGGCAGGGAGGGGGGGTGACCCCATGACATGGCAACCCCCCAGCCCCACACTCACTGCGGGAACTCGGGGTCGTAGAGGGTGGGCTGCAGGATGCCAGCAGGGAACACTGGGGACACAGGACAACAGCGCAGTTGGGTGTCACCCTGCCCTGTGCCCACCCACAGCATCACCCAGCACCAGGGGACCCTGGGCCTTGTCCCCAAACCGGATCCTCCCCGCTCCCGCCCCGGGGGCGGATCGGGGGCGGGCAGTGCTTACCCATCTGGTTCTTGTTGGGCAGGTAGTAGGCGTTCAGTGCCTGGGGAGGCAGCAGCCACCTGCGAGGGGAGACAGCAGTGCTGGGCTGCAGAACACTGAGGGACACAAAAGTGCCATCCCTTTGCACAGCTGGGGAACAGGGGGGCATTCCTGGCATCCCTGTGCCCTTGTGCCTACACCCTGTGGGGTGCATCTGGGCATGGGGACAGCGGACACTGGTGGCACCATGCTGGGCCCCCCCCATGTTCTCCCGGGGCAAGGGAATACCCACACGGACTTGTCCACCTCCTGCCGGATCTTCTTCACCGAGAGCCTGATGCCGAAGGCGATGCTGTTGAGGATGTTCTTGAAGTAGGTCTTCTCATCCACCTCAAACTGGGGGGGCACAGCCACATCAGGGGAGATGCCAGCCCCAAGAGTGTGGAGGGCAGGCCTGTGGTGTCCTCCCACCCCCGTGAGCCTTGGTCACTGTGTGGATGTGTCACAAGTGAGTTCTCCTGTCCCATGCTGTGTGCCTGCACGGGCAGCTGCTCCTCTGCCAGCTCCGTGAGGTCCTGGGCCACGCCAGCACCCCCAGCCCTTGCTGAGGATGGGGCTGAGTTCTGGGGGCTGCAGTGTGGGGAAGGAAGGACCATGCCAGGCCCCGGGGACTGTATGACACTGCCAGTGTGGGGCACTCTGCCAGCAGTGAGCACAGAGAGCAGCAGGGGGGGGCTTGTTTTGGGGTGGCATGCACCCAGACCCTGATGCAGATGTGGGGGCCATCTTCCCCCACCATGTGCCCATGCCCTCACATGCTCCTGGGCTATCCCTTGCCTCATATTCCTTGTCGATGGCCTCTGGCTTCAGGAGGAAATCAGGGTACCCAATCATCACCATCATATACCGGAGCTGTGGGCAAAATGAGTGGTGGGTTCAGGCCCCTGTCACGTGTGTCCCCACGCTGGTGATGGGGCCAAAGACAGGAGTGCATGCTAGGGGCCACTACCTTGGCCCTGGCTGCTCTCCGTGTCTCCTCATCCATCCAGTCCAGCTCATCCAGGCGCTGGTCAAGGATGTATTTGATGTCCTCCACCAGCTGCTGCACCTATGGTGGGTCACCATGGTGCTGGCACAGCATCCCCACCATCCATCACTGGCCAGACAGCCCTTGGTGGGGGCAGTAGGCACTTTGGCAAGGTGATGGGAGATTGTGGTGGCTTCATACCCATAGGCAGCATCACCTACCTTGGCTTTGCTGGCAGAGGAGAAGTGCTCCTCAACGAAGAGAGCTCCCAGGGCCATGCCGAAGTGCTTGTTGGCCTGGCTCAGGCAGATCTTACCCGGCTCGAGCTGCTTCTCATTGCCCTCCATCTCCTTGGAGAGCTCATGGATGGCGTCACGGAAGGGGGTGGAGAGGTGCTCGCTCAGCACCACCACGATGCGCCACAGCATGTAGTTGTGAAGGATCCTGTGACAGGGACAGGATCGGCCTCAGCACGTCCCCAGGCACAGGGGAGGGCGGGAGCATGTGCCAGGATGGGGACACCTCTGCTCAGGGACACAGGGAGCCCATGGCTGGTGAGGCACAGGGACAGTCTGGCACCATGTCCCTCCCTGATGTGAGATGAGCCTGGTGACCTATAGCATGAGTGGCTCACCAGATGTCCAGGCACAACCAAGATGATGTGGGGCTCACAATAGTGCCTTTTCCCACAAGCTTTCCCAGATTTTCTGTGCCCAGCCCAGCCTTCCCAGGAGGAGGTTCCAGCCTCAGCTGTCCTGTGCCCCCTGCCAGGCTGGGAAAGGTGCCAGGGGCACAGGGGGTGCCAGCCCCCCTCACCTGCTGGGTGTCACACGGATGAGGTCAGACACCTTGTGCATGTAGTCGGTGGCCAGCAGCACCACCTCCTCCTCCTCCGAGAAGTTGTCATGGAAGATGCGGTCCAGCAAGCGCTTCCACTTGAGCTGCCAGGGCAGGCACTGTCAGGGGGGCACGGGGACCCCCACTCCATGCCACCCTGGAGGGGACCCCCTCCAGGCTTTCCAGCCTCCCATCAGGGGAGTGCATTATCCTCAAGTGGATTTAACTGGGACAGGTGGTGGGCATTGAGGGCATGGAGTGGGGGGACAGGGACAAGTGTGGGGCACGGGCAGATGGGGGACAGGGGGACAGGCTGGCACCAGGGGTACTCACCGTGGGAGTGATGCGCTGCAGCTCGGCCAGGGTCACTTTGTGGTACATGCTGCCCATGTCCCTCCGCACGTCGTCGTACTCGGACACCGTGATCTGCACAGGGTGGGCATGGCTGTCACCATCCCACTGCCCACCTTGAGGTTGACACAGGGGTAGTACACTGGGGTGGGGCACAGCACTGGGCCAACAGGGCATCTCTGATGTGGGTACTGACCCACATCCTTCTCACTCCCTGCCCCAGGAGCCCTCTGCTGCCAGTGGGGGACCCTGAGGGCTGGTCAAAAGGTCTCCAAGGAATTGGGTTATCTGAGGAATGGGCACCCACATCCCCCCCAGGGTGCAGACTGAGGTCTCCAAGACCTGGGTATGGAGTCTACAAGGGCCCAGAGTGGTCTCACAAGGAGTAGATGTGGGGCTGGAGTGGTTGTCCCAACGGCTGGGACTGGGGGTTCTCAGTATGTGGGACTGGGTCCCTGAAGCTCTGCCATGAGGTCCTCAAGAGGCTGAGATCCCCAAGTTCCAGTATGAAGGTCCCCAGGGGCTGAGAGTGGAAGTCCCCATGGATGGATTGGAATGGGATTGCTCAGGAGCAGATATGGACATCCCCAAAAATTTGTGACTGGGATGTCCAAGGGCTGGACAAGGGTGCCCCAAAGTTCATGGCACACATCCCCCTCACATTGGCGAGGTGCTGCTCCAGCTGCAGGATCTCCTGGGCTTTCTGCTCCACATGCTCGGCCCCCAGGAGGGTGAGCAGTCGCTCCATGAACACTCTGTATGCGGCCAGGATCTGTTCAGAGGGAAGGGATGCTCAGTGCCACCCCCCATTATCCTGTGGCACCCCAGTCCCCGGCACTGCTGGCAGTGGGGTGCCCTCTGTCTGCCAACCGTGCTGCATGCTGGTCTCTCTCCTGTTGTCAGCAAGGCATCGTTGTGCCCCCCTCACCTTCTCACTCTCCTCATCCTGCCCCAGGTAGAGGGTCCGTTCGGGCAGGGTCAGCCCGTCCTGGTCGATCTGGGGGCAAGAGACAGGGGCAGTGGGTGAGCAGAGGGAGGGGGTCTGTGCTGAGCCAGGCACCCCTCGCCTTCCCCATATGGCAGAGTGGCCCTGGTGTCCCTGGAGCTGAAGGATGGCAGTGTGCTGGAGCAGCCCCAGGAATGGGCACATCGGTGCCTCAGTTTCTCTCCTGCTAGAGGCTGCTGGAGCTGCAACAGGCAGCATGCAACCGGCAAGGAGGGCTGGGCAGAGAGCAGGCCCCTGCTCCATGGCCTGTCCTGGCACACAGGCTGCCTCATAGCCTGCCCTATGCTGCCACCACTCTCTGCCCCATCCCTGCTCACTGGTGTCCCCCCACCTGTCCCATGGCCAGCCCAAATCTTATGCTGCAGCCTGCATGGTTGAGCTGCAAGGACACCCCCACTTTTCACACACGCCCCTGCTGAGCTGTGACCACAGGCACAGCCTCCAACCCATACACACACCTGAGCACACTTGCACTTATGCGCACGCTCACACACGCACAGGCACACAGGTAACTCGCCCCTATGGACACACACCTATGGATGCTCACATCCCTACACAAGGACCATCCATTTTACCCCTGCTCTATGCACACACACACACACACACAGAGAAACATGTACCCTCTTCTTCTCCGTCTTTGTCTCAGCTCCCCCCAACTCACTTCACCAGCCCCCCTCCACTCACACAGCCGCAGCGCTGCCCGCACACCCACGGGACCTCCAGCCTTCCTCACCCATCTCCATCATCACCCTTGCCCCCTTTGCTTTCCCGGACAGGTGTTGAATCCTCCAGCCCTCACACACACCCCCTCATACACCCTGTCCACTCACACCCATCTCACACCCACCCCCAATCACACCCCTCCGACACCCCAAGTCCTGACCCCCAGCCCTGGCTGTCACACCCATCTCCCCCTCACGCCCACGGTGTCCCACCCCGCGCACTCCCGGTCCCCGCTCAGCCTGCCCACCCTTTCCCTGTGACAGACGCTCCCTCTAGTGTTACACACGCGCGGCCCGGAGCCGGCAGCGCGCCGCCCCGACCCCGCACACCCGCTCACACTCATATCCCACAGTCCCACCATCTCACAGGGAATGGGGTGGCTCGTCCCCACCACTGTGTCCCCCCAATGCCCTCGCCATCACCACCACCTCATCCCCACCACCACACGCACCCGTGCCGACCCTGTCCCTGCTGTGCCCAACTCCGTGCCCATCGCCGAGCCCACCACGGCATCCCTGCTGTGCCATTGTTGTCCTCCCACCATGCCCACCACTGCACCTCCACACCCACCAAGAGACTTGGCCAGCCAGATAAAGCCCACCTGTACTCTGGTGGCACCACAGGGTGAGGGACATGGTCTGGCTGGGGTGGGAAAGACTGAGAAAACCACGGGAAAATGCCCCGGAGCAGTGCTGGAGGGTTGGTGGGCACCTCCCTGCCCTTGTCTGGGGTTTTCCCCCTGTGTACAGATGGCAGCCACAATGCCAAGGTGAGGGGCCTGGCTGCCAGCACTCTGGAGACCCTGGTGCCCTGCTGGGCTGTCCTCAGCACCCAGGCAGGCGGCACTGCCTCACTCTGTACATCCCCCTGCCCATGTCCCCAGCCCTGCCCTGGAGGTGCCACCCACACCCCAGGGTAGCCTGACACAGGGGTCCCATGCTGGGAAGGCAGGAGGGTCCCCAGGGACAGGAGGGGTCCCCACCCCAGCCGTCTGCTATAGCCAAGCCCACACACTGCGGAGGCACCCAGAGCCACTGCAACAAGGACAGTGACATCAGGCAGGTGTCAGCGGCACTGCTGCGTGGCTGGGGCAGGGGCACGGTGCCCTCACCCGGATGACGTAGCGGGAAGTGTTCCTCTCGTCCAGGCTGACGGTGAGGGAGAAGAGCACGGCAGCACTGTACACCCCCTGTGTCTTGTAGAGCAGCTCGTTGATGTCCCTGCGCTCCGGAGGGGCATCCCAGCCGCCACACTCCCCAATGACCTCCAGCATGGGCCGCGGGCCGAGCCGATCGATCTCAGCCCGGTCCAGGCACGAGCGGAAAAACTCCTTGACCTTCCTCTCTGCTGAGGCGCGGGCTCGGCGCCGCACGGGGCGGCTCAGCAGCGCCCGCAGCTTGGCCTCGTTCTGCTCGGCGATGGCCCCGATGGTGCCGTACACCAGCTTGTCCTCAGGGATGCCGTGCCGCCGGAGCCAGCCGCCACAGGCGAAGGAGTAGAAGTCCTGGCAAGGGTCGATGGTAGCATCCATGTTGGCGCTTAGGAAGCGGGATGCCCGCAGGAAGGCCTTCTTCTCCTGGCACCCTTCCAGGCAGTAGCTGTCCCCTTCGGCCGCCAGGTACTTGAGGACCAACATGCACGTCAAGATGACGCAGAGCCCCGCAGCAAAGACCAGCCCTGAGAGCAGACAGACCTCCCGGCGGCTCCAGCGTGGCAGTCCCCCTCGGCGCTTCTTGGCCCCTGCGCCCAGCTGGAGGGCGAAGCCATTGGGCAGCGTCCCGCTCTGGTACTTGCTCACGTACTTCACCTCCTGAAACTCATCATAGTGTGCTGTCAACGAGTAGGTCTTCTCCATGGCCGGGGATGGGGCTCCCTGCCAGAGGCACTGGTGCACGGGGCTCAGGGCAGGTGCAGGGCAGGCTCAGGCAGCCCACAGTTCATGCTGGAGCTGTGCCTGCCACGGGGAAGTGGTGATGTCCGGGTGAGTCAGGAAGCTCCTGGAAAAGGCAGAGGAGATGGATGAGGGGGAGTTTGGGAGGAGCAAGGGCGGCGGGGTTGCTTCTTGTCATCATTGCTGCCTGTATATCCATGCCCATGTATGCCTCACTGCTGGCACTGGGACTGTCCATAGTGCCAGGAGCTCGGTGGTACCTCTACCCCACGGCTGTTCCCTCTGCCAGTTCCTTTGGTGACAGGGCAGGGTCCTGCCTGCATGATGGCAGGTTTCAGTCCCTGGCACAGCTAATCTCATACCTCCCCCCACACCCACACCACGCTCAAGCCAGAGCACCCATGCTGGGTGGACATCCAGGGTGTTCCAGTTAACCCAAACTCAGCACCATGAGAACCCTTCCCAAGCAGGGGGAGCACAGGGCTGCCAGCCCCTCTGGGTGATGTATGGATGGGGTGAGCAGCTTGGGGAAGAAGGGCTTCAAGGAGATTTGTGAGGGGAGGTGTTGGGTTGGGGTTCTGTGGGCTGGGTTAGGTTGTGTGGCCCCACACTGGGTTGCGTGGATGGTGCTGTGCCGTGGTGAGTGCTGTTGCTTTGTGCTGTGTGGGGTGGTGGTGCGCCGTGTTGCATTGCATTGTGTCAAACTGTGGCGCGGTGCGTGATGTGTGAACAAAGTTAATTCCACTCTGGGGGGAGCCCTGGACCCCGTGGACACCTCACAGCATTCCCCCACAGTCACCATCACCATCCACCCAACCCCTCTCCCTGCCCGACAGGCAGGGGTGTCCGTCAGGGGTGACATGCTGGGGAGGAGGGGGTCTGCCCATGGGGAAAGGAGGGTGGGGACATAGATGGGTTGGCGGGGGGCTTCACAAGGAAATCCTGCTTCTTGCTTGGTGCAGAATGGTATCCGGATTTGCAGGTGAGGGATGACGGGTTGGGGACAAAGAGCTGCTTGGGAGGTGGCCACTATCCCCACAGCGGGGCTTCCCCGTGCCCCCGCTCCTCCCGCAACTTGGGCAAAGTTGTGCCCCGGTGCAGCAGCCCGGCAGTGCCCGTGCCAGGGAGCTGCTGCCGTCGGAAAGTTAGCGGGGACGGCAGCCGCCACGGCAAAGCAGGGGGCTGCCCAGAAAGCTCGAGGGATGCTGCTCAATGCGATGCCCAGGGGATGCTCGGGGGTTCCCGGAGGATGCTGCCTGCCCAGGATGTTCGGGAAGGTGCTTGCCGGGATGGTAGGGAAATGCTCGGAAGGTGCTAGGGAGATGCCGGCCGGGATGATGCCTTTGGTGCTCGGGGGCATGCTGGAGGGTTGCTCGCGGGATGCTCGGGAAGTGCTCCCCGGGATGATGCTCGGGATATTCGGGGGATGCTCGCGGAGTGCTCGCCGGCAGGCTCGGGGACTGCTCCCCGGGCTGCTCGCGGGGTGCTCACCGAGGTACTCGAGGGATGCTGGGGGGATGATCTTCGTTCTGCTGCCCGGGAAGTGCGCGGGTGTACGCGGGTCGCTTGTCGTTTGCTCACCGAGATACTTGGAGGATGCTCCCGGGATGCTGGGGCGATGCTGCCGGAATGCTCGGGGACGCTGTCCGGGATGCTCGGGGGGCCCTGGGGGTGCTCACCGGCTCTCTCGGGGGGTGTCAGGAGGCTGCCGGGGGCTGGCCGGCCCCGCGCCACCCGTCCGGCTGCGCGCCCCGCGCTCCGCTCCGCGCCCCGCGCCGCGGCTGGCGGAGCGGCGGGGCCGGAGGGAGGCGGCGGGGCGGGGAGGGGGTGGTGTCTCCAGCCCGGCTCTCCCGCAGGCCAGGCTCCATTAACGAGATTATTATGCAAATGAAGCAGCCCTATGCCACCCGCCAGCCTTACCTCATCCCCGCCGGCGGGGAGGTAGGGCAGGGGGGACCCTGGGCCCCTGTACCCCGGGGGGGCTGGCACAGGGCTGGCAATGCCAGTCCGTCTGGCATTCCCCGTCTGGTGACACTGCCGCCACCCCGCCGCCAGCCGGACACCCCGGAGGGGCACGGGCGGGCACGGCCGACGGCCTGTGCCAGGAGCATCCCGGCGGCGCGGCACCCCCCTCCCTGCCCGAGCACCCTGGGGAGCCAGTCCCGTCCCAGTCCCGTTCTGCCAGGGTGGGTGCAAGGAGCCAGGACTGTGGGTGGGCAGGAGACTGAGGCAGGAAGGCTCCGGGTGAGAGGGTGGGCACGGGGGTGGCACGGGGTGGCACGAGGAGGAAGCCGTGCATTCAAATACACACGCGAAGGTCCGGGAATATTAAACTGCATTGCAGATAAATCCCCAACATAAATATCGTGAGCTGCTCTGCCACGGGGGGGCCCAGCAAGGAGATTTATAGCCCAGCAATTCCCACGGTGGCCCCCTGCAGTGCCTGGGTACTCTGGCCCCCCGCGGCCGTCCTGCCTGTCGTGCTCAGGGGTGCCCTGCTCCCCTCACCCTCCCGTGCCAGCACATCCCTGCGTGCTCAGAGGGGGCTCTGGATCTCCTGGGTGCTGGGGAGGGACAGTACATACTGGGTGCTGTGCTGTGGCATGGGGCCCTGCTTGTCACGGCACAGGTGGCTCAGTGATGTGGGACCTACTGTCTCATCCTGTGGGCACTGTGGGCTGGCCCCAGGCACAGCTCTCAATGCCTGGGGCTGCTGAGGCTGTGCTTTCCTGTGCTGGGGTGCTGGGCATGGCCCGGGCACGATGCCTTCTGCAGCAGTGAGGCACAGCATCACTGGCACAGGCAGTGGCACACATGCACATCACATGTACACCCACATACACTGACACCAGCACAGACACACACTCTGTGCCTCCACACACATTCTCACATTCAAGCATCCACTGCCATCCACACATACACAAATACACTAAACACAAGCTCAGGTGTTGCAGCTCAGCTTTCACAGGGCATACACCAAGGCAGAGAGAGTAATGAATCCCACGAGAGAGACACCCCAGGCTTGGGCATCCCAACCAGCCAGGTATCACCAACCCCAGTGGGATGCAAGAGCACCCAGTGAGGCTGCTTCATGGGTGGGCACAGGGAATCCAACCCTGCTGCTCATGAGGGTGCTGGCTGGAAGATAGGGGCATGGGACTGGGTGCCACACGCCAGCTTCCCCATGCCTGCACTTACTCAGCCCTGAGACACACTTGGTACCTTGGCTGGAGCATGATGGATGCACATGGGGGGCGGGGGAGGGCCTGGTGTTATTAACAGCCCTGGGTATTGCTCCAACAGGGCTGTAAAAATTAAAGGCGTGTGGATATAAAATAATGGATAAATCTGAGCTGGCCGCAGAGCGCTGCGGTGTCCCGTAGGTGTTGGCATCTCAAAAAGCCAGGGTACAGCAGGTGTGGGGTGAGCACCTGTGTGTAAATATGGGGCATCAGGCAGCACCTGCACCCTCTTCCAAATGCTGACTTTCCCCAAAAGATTCTGCTGAGTGCCTTGAGAGGATGTACAGGCAGTGGCAACCTGTGGAACTGGTACTCCGAGGCAAGCAGCTGTTGCTGAAGCCGAGATGGAAGAAAAGAGTTTACCCCTTTGCACACTAGGCTGAGGGACAGGGCACCTGCTTCTGGATGCCCAAGTGCTGCCCAGCCCACGCACCCCCAACAGCAGAATCCGTGCCATGGGGCCAACACACCCAGAGATCACCAGGTGGGTGTGACCATGCCGTGGCCCAGCGCTCTGATCCCGAGCAGGCCCCGGGCAGCACTCAGCTCACCAGCCCCACTCCACCCTGCCCATCCCGCGGGCCACCCCGCCGGCATCCTCATTTTCCCCAAGATTAGCCGCGGCGCGGGAGCCTCCGCGCATCGCCAGCAGGTGACAAATAAGATTTTTCCACTCTCCCGAGCACCCGGCATGGGTCTGTCATTGAAAATGCAAAGCAGCGCGGTGCCAACCTCCGCCACCCGCCCTCACCTCTGTCAGCCCCTCAGTGCCGAGCACCCAGCCAGATGAACGCCCCCACCATCACCACTAGACCCCTGCTCCACCTGCTGTGCTCCCTCGGCAGTGCTGGGGTGCAGGGCACGGTGCCTTCACGCCCAATAAAATAGCGCAGGTTCCCAGGGGGTTTCTCAGAGGAGTGCTAGTTTGGGAGTGTCAGCCTGGGTGGGCAACACGGCCTCATGGTGTCCTTTGGGTGCACCCGCATGCCCTGGTGGAGGTTGGCACCAGTGAAGGGTTGTCCCTTATAGGAAACACTTGGCCCAAGACTTGCCTGTTTAGGGTGGGCATCACCCCACAAGTCCTATCCCAAGGAGCCCCATTCCCAGCACCCAAGGCGGGAGTACGAGAGTGCTCCACCCCACAGCTGGGTACATCCACCCATCACCCACAACTCTCACCCATGGACTCACCTTTCCCAAACCCCTCAGTCCTCCCTCAACCCACCCCAAAAACCCCTCGGTTTCCCCCAGGCATCCCATTACTGCCTTGCCCCCAGCCCAGAGCAAGGCACTCCCCCAGCCTCACTCTCCCCCGCCGCCGCCGCGTCTCCCCTCCGCTATTGTCAGAGGGTTGCCTCTGCCTCTGTCTGCGAAATTAATTCGGAGGTGGAGAGGGAGAATTATGTAAAGTGTGGTTATTCTGGAGCGGCGGGGGAAGTGCGGCTGATGGCAAAGTGCCTTTTTGTGTGTTTAATATGCATTTTTTTCCAGCGGTGCATTTTCAGGCGGGTAATTTGCTGTCTTTTCAGACCCCGATCAGTATCATTTCTCCGGCAATGACAGCTTTTATTTGCACTGAAATGAATGCTGCAAAATTTCCAAGAAATAGCCGAGGCCCTGTTGGCTGCCCACCCCCGCAGGGCCGGGGCATGGGCACCAACCCCCACAGCCCCCTGCCCACGGCCCCGCTTGGCAGTGGAGTCCTGGGGTTCTGGGCAGATGCGTGTGCCAGTTTGCACACCCCAAGTTCACAAGGGTGTGTGCTCCCCTGGCTCCCCCTTCCTGGAGCCCTGTGTGCACATCAGCATGTCACACCTAGGGTGGGTATGCACACCCACACCAACCTGTGTGCACGTACAGATACCCCTTGTGCAGGTGCACAGCCCCCAGCACAGCACCCCTGCCCATGTGCACATGCAGGCACTCTCTCCTAGTTTATGCATATCTCTGCCTGAACATGCACTCACACACACACACACACACAGATGTCCCTCCTTGTGTGCTGCTGGGCTCCCTCCCCACTTTGTATCCCCCTCAGACCTTGGCACAGCACCCCTGATCCAGAGCACTCAGCCAGCAGGAGGGTTTGGGGGTCCCCCATTCACTCTGCTCTACCCCAGCACAGCCCAGTGCTCGGGGAAATCAAGGCACAGAGGGGGCAGGCACTGATGGGTGCTCTCCTCACAGCCCATTCCCTGCGGGCACAGACAGCAATGGGTGGGAGTCTGGAGGAGATGCAAGGGTGTGAGTGTGGCTGTTTGTCTGCACCTCTGGATGTTGGGAAAGAGGAAAAATGCTGTTTGTGTAGGTGTGTGCCGTGTGGGCGTTGCGTGCCAGAGCCGGTTTGCCGGAGCCGCGGTGCGGGCGTGCGGTGCTGCCTTTGCAGGGGCCGTGGTGCTGCATGTGCACACCTGGCTGTGCGTGTGTGTGCTGTGTCAGCCCCCTGCCCATGCCACGGTGTGTGTGATGGTGTGTGTGACAGTGTGTGTGCAGTGGTGCCACAGGCACACAGTGTCCATGTGCTTGTGTGGGCGTCCCTGACTGGGACAGCAGCCCTGGATGTGGCCAGGCACACGTGGCCCAGGTGTGGCACAAATGGTGTCACAGAGTGCTCATGCATGTGCAATGCTGCAACCTCCTACAATGCTGTGGAGTCCTGGGGCTGCACGGTCTTGAGCTTGGGGTCCCATACACCCCCAGCCTCGGGTCCCCAGCTGCAGAGGTGCTGGTGCCTGGCATGGCCAAGGTTAACTCTGCTGGAGCCCGTGGGCACAGTGAGGGGAAGCTTTAATTTAATGAAGTGTGAGGCTTTTTATGGGCTTTTAATTACGTGGTGATAATTAACATTATAGGCCTCCGGGTCCTGCTGGTGCCAGGCTGCCCTGTGCCAGCTTCCAACTGTTTGTAAATAAATCCCGCCGGATGTGTGGTGCCCACCCCAGGGCGCCCAGCTCCTGAAGCAGGGAGTGAAGCCAGCTCCGGCCCTCTCCTCCTCAGCCAGGGCACAATCCACTGCAAAATGTGGGTCTCCACCATTTTTCCTCCCAGCTGCACCCAACCACCTGGGTTTTTCCAGCCCTCTGCCTGACCAGAGCTGCCAGCCAGCAGTGCCAAGTTTGGTGAGAGCAGGCACAGCAGCAGTGCCACACTTGTCACCCCTGCTGGAGCCCAGCCTGGCCGGGAGCAGCCCCCCGTGCTGGGGCTAATAGGAAGCAATCCATCAGGCAGCACTGGGCACAGTGCCCACCCGCCAGGCACCCGATGGATTTATCGTCCAGCACCCAGGCAATTTCCTGCCCTCCTCTAATCAATAAGGGAGGGCGGGGGGCAAGGCCAGCTTCCCCCTGCAGGTCATGATGCGTGTGGGGAAATAATGCCCCAAGAAACAGGTCAGGAGACCCAGGTGTGTGGGTAAGGACCCCACCACAAATCATTTCCCCATTTCCTGCCAGGATCAGGTCATCGGCACCCATAGGGGTGGGGGGACTACAGGTTAAAGCATCTGGGTGGCCCCCATCCAACAGCACTGGGGGTACTGAGCACGATCCAAGGTGCCATACACTGCAGCCATGAGGGCCAGCACCGGGCTGCTTCCCCCACCCACCCAGCCTCACACAGGGAGCCCAGGCCTCCGGGCTCCCCTCCCCCACCCTTTCCCATTTAATTTTTCCTAATGAAAGGCAAGAGGATGGCGGGGAGCTGGGGCACCAAGGTCGAGGCTGCCTTTAATCAATCCCCGCTGCTGGCTGGGTGCCCGGAGGAGCTGGCGGAGGAGAGGATGGGGGCTGCGGCAGGGGAGGAAGTACAGAGGGGATTGCAGGGTGCAACTAAGGGGCTCCCAGCAGACAACTGGGGCACCCAATGCTTGCTCCCCCCCCAGGACCCTGCTATGCCCTACCCCAAAGAAAAGGCACCGTGAATGCACCGTGCTGCCCGTCTGGCCCCAGAGTTGTGCCGGGATCCTGCCAGGGCAGCTTTAATCCTCTGCAGAAGACATCCCCAAAAATAAAACCCCCTCCCTGCACCCACCTCTCACTGTGGGGTACCCTCTCTGCCCACCAGGATGGAGACACTGGGGCCACCCTCAGGCTCAGGCTGCTGAAGGCACTGGGCAAAGGAGTGTGCAGGGAGCTGGGGGGGACCTGGGGGTCACCTAGAGCTGGGTGCTGGTGACAGCACTCACCCCGTGCACCAGCACGGTGGGGCCCAGCCCACGGGTGAGCAGCTCCAGCTGGTGCAGGTAGAGCGGGTAGAGGCTGGTGTCAGCTGGCGGCCGCGGCAAGTACAGGAAGCGCACGGTTGGCGCGGGGCTCTGCTCCAGGACCAGTTTGTTGGCGGCACACACGTACTCATCTGACACTTGGGTGGTGTTGGTCGGGAAGTTCACAACCCCTTCCTCCTCTTCCTCCTCTTCCGCTGGCCCTCCTGGGGATCGCTGGCAGGTTTGCCAGTGCAGGCGGGTGATGGCATCCCAGGGCACCAGCTGGATCTGGGCCTGGATGCGGAGGTCCTTGAGGAGCTGGCGCAGCTTCTCCTCCTGGGCGTGGGGCATGGTGCCTGCCTCCACGCACAGGAAGAGGCGCAGGCGGGCCCGGCGCCAGGCCCGCGCCATGTTGAGGACACAGGCCATCTGCAGCAGGAACAGGCTGCAGGTGTCGGCGTAGCGGGCACTGTCGGGCCGCAGCAGGTTGACGGGCCAGACGTGGATGGTGGGGGGCGGGCTCGCGGCCCGCCGCAGCTCCCAGGCCTTGTCCAGGCTCTCCAGCTGCCGGGCCAGCAGGACATTGCGAAGCATCTTCAGGGCATCAGCCACAATGCCCACGTACTCCCGGGCTGACAGCAGTTTGGGGGTGGTGGGTGCCCGCACTGGGGGGAAGCCCAGGGGCACCTCCTCACGGGCGCTGGTGAAGGCGGGGTGCCGGGCTAGACCATCCTGAGGCGCCTCGTCGTCGTAGAAACCCAGCACCAGGGTGTTGGGGCGCATCCCACCTGCCAGAGAGATGTGCCAGCCCAGCTGAGCAGAGGCAGAGGGCTCCACCAGCCCTCCTGGCAATGCAGGTGTCAACAAACCACAGCTTGACTTTGGCATTGCTCACCCTGCTGATTTCAGACCCCTCAGGATCACACCTAGATACCTCCAAGACCTGACTCAATTTTTGCACTGCCCACCCAATATCTCTCCCACTTGGCTTTGGCACTGCCCACACTGGGTGCTTCCAAACCCCTTGGCATATCTCATCCAGGTGTCTTCAAGCCCCTCAACACTGCCAACAGTGACACTTCCAAACCCCAACCTGCCTACAGCACCACTCACCCCAGATGTTTCCAGGACTGGCTCTGGCAGTGACCATCCAGATGCCTCCAAACCCCCTGGCACTTCTCAGCTCACAGCGACAGCAGGATGGACACTCATCCACTCTGTCCAGACCAGGCACCACTTACCAAGGCCAGAGGTGAAGAGGAGCTGCCGGACACCGTGTCGCACTGAGGGTGCAAGGGTGAGGCTGACAAAGGCCTTGACATTCAATTTGTCCACCAAGCTCAGCCATGACTCCTGCTGGGACTGCAGCGGGTCTGAGGGCAGCATGTCTGGGTGGGGAGCAAAACCAGCATCAGTGGGACAGATATGCCATACTGGAGCTAACCCTGGTGTCCACTCCTGCTGCAAAACCCTGTGCCCAGCCCAGCATGCATGAGATGGAGAGGGGGATGCAGGTGCTTACAGAGAGAGACATAAAATTATACATAAATGTATAAAAAAACCCCAGGCAGCCCCATCCCCATTCCCCAATTTCAGGCCATTAGTCACCACAGCAACAGCAGGGAAAGGGGAACAGAGTCTGTGCATCAGTCATGATGTGTGCCAGGGAGAGCACACATGTGCAAACCAACACACATGAGGGTGCAAACACCCCCAAGGCACCTGGACACACAGCAGCAGGCATGAAGTGAGGACAGACACAGGCACACAGGTGTGCATGGCTGTGCCAAGTGTGTGCCCATGTGTGTGCAGGTGCTAACCTGGCTGGCACATGCCTCACGTGCATGCCAACACTGACACATGCAGGAGCCCCACGTGCACATGTAGGCATGGACACTTGTGCACACACATGTATATAAGTGTGTGTGCACAGGAGGCATGGGACAGACACAACTCACTGATGTCCCCCATACCAGCCAAGCCCGATGTGCCACACGTGTGCCCAAAATGCTGACATTCCTCAGCCATCAACTGGGCAGCAGTGCCAACCCAAGAAGCCCAGGAATCCCCACAGCAAAGTGCAGAGGCCATTAGCACAGGAGACGGTGCAGATCCTCACCCAAGTCCTGCAGCTCCACATGGCCCAGGACATAGAGGCCGCTCTTCTTGAGATCATTGACGAAGTCGATGAGGCGGGCGCTGCCTCGGGGGTTCTGCACCATCAGCAGCATCTGCGGGCGCCAGAACTTGACATGGTCCTTCCGCACATCCAGCATCAGCAGGTACTTCCGCACCTGGAGGACAGAGGGAGGGAAACAGCTGAGGAACCCTTTTTGTTTCACCAAACCACTCCCTGGGGATGCCTGTCCTGAGGACATGCTGCCCAGGACACAGCTGAGCTGCCATGGGGACACCAGCTTTCCACCCCCTAAGGGGACAGCAGGAGGACAGGGCTTACCTGATGAAAGATGAGGGCCTGGCTGATGTAGCCCCAGGTGCTGCTGGGTGAGAGGTAGTGAAGGGCAAGGAGGAGGAGAAGGAGGAAGCCCAGGCTGGCCGAGGCTGACACGGGGCTGATGAGGAACATCATGACGCAGCAGCCTGCAATGCCCAGCAGGCACGTGTGCCAGGTGAAGTACCGGAAAGTGGGCCTGCAGCAGGGAGGAGGGGACACCTGCTATCATGTGGTGCCCATGCTGCCTGTAGGGAGGGCACAGCAAGGGGAGCTGTGCTAAAGTGCCACACCAGCCACCTCCAGTGATTCCGCTGTGCCAGCCCAGGGCATGTCTGGAGGAGAAGTTATGGAGGGGAGATGGTATCTCCCAAGGCACTGGGCAGCCTGTGCTGCCTGCCCTGAGCAAACAGGGCAGTGATGGCCATGGGGCTGGCACTGTCCTGGTACACCCAGGTAGTGTTGGGCAGCACATGGCAACGCCAGCAACCATGGTGCCCACTCATTTTGGTGCAGGGAGGCAGAGGCAGGGAGGCGAGAAGCTGTTATTTTCTCTAATTGCTGTTTTTCCTGAAAGGTAATTAAAATCTTTTTCCGCTGTGCTTGATGGAGACCTCAGTGAGGGGAGGGGCGAGGCACCAGATGTGGGGTAGGCGAGGGGCCTGTTGCTACTCATCCCAGCAGGCTCCTCCCAGGCACTGATCCTGCCCCATTCTGTGGCCAGTCAAGGAAGCCGCTGGGCAGGGTGGATGGGGGCCAAGCCACAGCCTGGCACAGGCATCATCACTCCCTTGGGAATGGGGCCTCTGGGGGACTCCCAGGCAGTGCCAGCCTGCCCTACCTGTGCAACACCTCTGCCCACATGGAAGACTCTCCCTGCTGTGGAGTCAGCATCCTGCACTGAGGGCAGTGGGCATCACCCAGGAGGGAGATCAGACTCCCCACAGCCATCCCCTGCACCCCAGATTTGGACAGCCCTACCAGCCCAGCCTCACACCACAGTACCCCACACCCTGCACCCCAGGCTGGGGCTGCCTGTCATACATACTCCTTCCTGGAAGATATTTTCTCGTCCTCCCACCCAGAATCCCTCTTCCTCCCTCCCCCTTCTGTGTTAGTTTAATTAGCACTAATGGAAAGTGGGCTCCATCACTGCTTGGCAAACTGCCCGGGGGATGCCGGCCGGGCACAGGCTATAAATTACCTCTGGAAAGCCTAACGAGAGGGGGCGGGTGGTCCCCAGGGGTGCTGGATTTATCTGTACCCAGTCAGCAAAGCAGTGCCAGTGCACAAGAACCATGCCAAGCCAGTGCCATACCAGGACCTGTCCCCTTCTCCCTCCTCAGTGATAGGGGTGTCTCTGCCCCTCTAATGCCCAGAAGAGGAGTGTTCAGCATCTCTGCCCACCACCTCATCATAAATCTCAGGCACAGGGATGGCAGGGAAATCACAGAAGAATGGAGGGATGGGTGCCTGCCAAGCATCTCAGCACAGCCTCTCTCCCCTGTGCCAGTGGGTACCTGAAGTTGGGGGCCGAGGCCCATTCCAGTGCCAGGCAGGCCAGGTTGACAGTGGCATAAACCAGGAGGAAGAAGGTTGTCACGACACTTGCAATGGTGTTGAGCTTCCCAGAAAAGAGCACAACCTGCAGAGAGAACAGGGTGAATGCACACCAAATGCACGTGCCCAAGCCATCCCTGTCCACTTGGGGTGTATCCCAGGGATATGATGGATAACGGTACAGACAGGAATCGCTTTCTCTTTTTGTGATTTATCTTTAATTTATGGGGTATCTCCCACATCAGGGAAGGAAGGGCATAACTGCAGCAGGACACCCAGGGCATGGGGCTGGGGGAAGAATCCCAAGGGGCAGGAGGATGTGCCAAGCTCCATAGCACCCAGCCCAGGTGACATCCAACTTTCAACCAGCAAGGAAAGAAGCGTTACTGACAAACTCACCTGCACCACCAGCCAGGAGAGGATCACTGCCATCACTGGGTTCCCACTGGCAGATGTCTTCTTGGCCAGTGCCAGGGCCCGGCCTGCAAGGCAGAATGGGGAGGTTGGGCTGGGACACCCCAGTAGGCAATCACAGGTTCAGCCACCAGCCACGAGTCCCACCCCCACCCTGAGTGCTGGGGCGGGGGCAAATTCCAGGGCATGCAGGTGACCCAAATGGGCACACACCAACCCACAAACCATCACCTCCACACCAAGAAGGGAGTTCCCTGGTGTCAGGGCTGGTTCCCAGCAGGGACAACCTGCTGAGTGGGCTCCAACGAGTGCCAATGCATTCTGGGGACTCACCAAAGAGATCATCCCGGGCCAGAGCGTACAGGATGCGGGATGCCCCAATGAGGTTGCTCATGGCTGCAGAGAGAGTGGCAGCATAGATGCCCACTGTGACCAGCGGTGGGAAGATACTGATGTCCCGCAAGAAGCCATAGTCTTTCTGCAGAAGGATCCTGGAGAGGGACACAGACACACTGGCATCCATCTCGGCCCAGGCCAGCATGCTCTGGCACCAGGCACACCCTGGCATGTTGACAGGTGGCCATACCTGTTGCAGGTGGCACACATGAGGAAAGCCAGCAGGTTGTAGACGAGGTAGGTGAAGAGCACAGCAGAGATGGTGCCCCGTGGGATGGAGTAGCTCGGGCGCTTCAGGTCCCCTGTGAGCAGGAGCAGGCAGCATTAGTGCCCACAGGTACAGCTCACCCCTGATCTCTCCCAACCTCAGCTCCTGTTTCCAGTGCCACACTGCCAGGCACCTCCTGTCCATACCTGACATGTTGGAGCCTGCCATGATGCCAGTGCAGCCGTTGAACATCACTGCAAACACGGAGCTGAAGCTCATCATCTGCCCGGTGGTGTAGTCCACCCCATACTCACCTGCAGGACACAGAGGCAGGGACTGTGACAGGCTGTCCAGGGTGGCACAGCTCCACCACATGCCCTCCCCTTGATGTCCCCACATAAAAACTACAGGAGAAACCACCCCACTGCACCTGCTTTGTGCCCACAAGCTGCCCCCCACCTCCAGCAAGCCCCATGTGATGTGGCAGTGGCAGTGGGCACGGCAGGCTGGGTGGGGGAAGCCTCTCCTCACCGTGCAGGTTGTCTCGCAGGGTTTTGAGGGAGAAGCCGGTGAAGGAGCCATTATCAATCTCAGTGCCATTGAAGATGGGCACCTTCAGGGGCCGCGTGGCAAAGAAGCTGACAAGGATGGTGCCCAGGACAGCTGCGACGATGAGGAAGATGAGGAAGGTTGCCTTGGCGTAGATGGAGGCACCCACAAGGCACACGAGGAGGCAGAGTGCCAGCAGCACGGTGCCATAGAGCAGCTCGTACCAGTAGCTCTGGGGCAGGACGTGGATGCCTGTGCCTGCTTCTTGCCCTGGGCAGAGACAAGTCAGGATCAGCAAGGCTTGGAGAGGGCATCACTGGAAGCTGAGAGCTACCAGCATTGTGTCAGGCTTAACGGGCATCAACTCATTGGCTAGAGGGTTGGGTGAGCCATGGCTGGCTATGCTGGGCATGGTGCTTGGCACAGCACTAGGGCTGCTCAGGTAAGGGACACCTGCTGTCCCCTGCCACCACACAGGATGGTACTCACCAGGTGGGATCCCAAAGCTGTCCACCACAGCCTCCACCAGTCCCAGCACATAAAGGGCACTGCCACACACATTGGCCAGAAAAAACATGATCCCGATGCTGCCCCCAAACTCTGGGCCCAAGGCACGGCTGATCATATCTTGCTCAAGTCAAGGGAAGATGTCAGCAGCACAAACCACCATCAGATCCTCCCACCCCTCTCTCCCAGGCCAACAGGGTCCCAGCCTCAGCATGGCACCCCAAGGCCACTGGGTAGTCTCTCAGCTTTGTCCCACATGCCCTGTCCCAGCAGCACCCACAGTAAAGGATACAGTAGGCTCCTCCAGCATCCAGTGCTCCGTTGGTGGCAATGGCACACACAGACAGCACCGTCATGCCAATGATGAAATATGCCACTGCAAACATGGCCAGGGCCTGGTACAATCCAGCATGACCCACCACGAACCCTGCCGAGGATGGGAGAGGCCAATATGCCCATTAGCTGAGCATGGACAACCTGCAGGACAGAGTCCCTGGGCACTGCCACCACACAGACCTCACCCCACTGAGGCCACTCCCATCCCTGTGCCCACAGCTTCCCCCAGGACCTGCCAGCCCGCTCCATTCCAGGATAAGGATGCTCCCACCTCTCACCCACAGCAGCACCCACCAGAGTCCCCCTGCCTTAGGGTGTCTCCATCTTCCACCCGTGTCTGGCCCAGGTGTGCCCAAAAACCAAACAAACAGGGAAATGGCTCTGCTCTGGGACCCCTGTGCCCTGCTGCCACCCTTGCTCCCCAGAGTGGGGAGTCAGGAGCTCCCCACAGGGAACCCGTTGCTGCCCCGCCTGCCTATAACACAGCAGAAAGTAGAAGCAGTTCGGGTGTCCCTGCCAGCCACGGCACTGCTCCCAGGGGTTGTGGGTGGGTGTTCCCGAAGAGAGAGGACCCAGACTCCCCGGCCCTGCCCGGGGTGACGGGAGCGATCCCGCCTGGCGACACTGCGGGCAGGAAGGGGATGCCTGCGGCTGTGGGCGATGCCTTATCTCAGCCACAAGCCAAGCCGCGGATGTGCCCGCGGGAGAGACAAGGGGGGGTGACCGGGACACCGGCACCGCAAGGAGCCCTTGGGGCGACAGGCTGGGTTTGGGGCCACCCGCTGTGGTCCCCAGAGAGCCGGAGGGCATCCGAGTGCCAAATATAAATGTGGGTGGGAGTGTTGGTGGAAATAAAGGGATGTCCCAAAAGCACTCTGGGCATAAGTAGGAGGGGCTGCTAACCCAGGAGATCTGGGGAGCGTGTGGGGGAAGCAGGGAGCTGACAAGGAGAGCCTTGGCTCCCCAGAGTGGGAAAGTTCCTCTTCCTGGCAGCTTTCCTTCCCCTCCATCCGCCACCTCCCCTGGAGCCCCGTGGTCCCTGGGGTAACAGCCCCGGGTGAGGGGGGCCAGGTCAGGCAGGGAGATGCCGGTGCCCGCTGTGGGGCTGGGGGGAGGTCAGAGCCTGTATGAAGACGCCAAGCAGGGGAGTGGAAAAAGGGTGAATGATGACAGGGGAGCGACGTGCCCCCAGCTTGGGGGGTCTCCCAGACAGGGGAATGGTCTCAAGCCCGCCCCCCATCCCCATGGCCCAGCAGGGCCCTCCGGGCACGCAGCCAACTCCCGCCCTGGGCTTTTCGTGGGCGGAAAGCGAAAGAGGAAAAGCTTTTCCCGTTCCCGGCCCAGGGCAAACATTGCCACCCCCGCCTGCCCCGGGCCATACTGAGGCACTTACCCTTCAGGGCCTCCCAAAAGGCTGCCAGCTGCCCCAGCCCATGCCCATCCTGCCCCCTACGTCTCCCAGGGGTCACAGTAACAGACTCCTAACCCAAACTGGGGGCAGACTGGGAAACAATGTGTGCCCTCTGCACACACACAGAGGAGCAGCTGAGTATCTTCTGAGGGACACCAGGGTTCTGCCCTTGGGACGCCGGGTGGGATGTGGGAGACAACTGGGGTGCTGGACCCTGGCACAGGAGGATGCCCGGGAAGCAGCGGGGTCCCAGCACTAGAGGACAGGTGGACATGAGGGCATTGGAATCCCGTTTAGGGAAGGCACTGGGAAGACACAGGAGTCCTACTCCAGGAAGACCAGGGTTTTGAACTAGGGTCCCTTACGGGGGTCTCTAAGGTCCTAACTGGGTTCCTGTCCCTGGATCCTGAGATCCGAGCCCCCAGCCTAGTGGGGTCAGGTGGGGACACACAGCACTGGGACCCCAGCCCGAGGCGGAACTGAGCAGGCAGGGGAAGGGGCACGGGGGCCCCAGACTGTGGGCACTGAGGGACGCATTGGACGGGAGCACTGGGACTGCAGCAGAGACGGAGGCTCAGGAGAGGGCACTGGAGACCCAGACTGGGTGGCTCGGGGCTCCAGAGGCGGGGATCCCGGGATTAGGTGGGGGCCGGGCTGGGGGTACCAGGCAGAGCTGGTGACTCTCGGGGGGCCCCGGGCCACGGCCGGGAACGGGGGGCACTCACCGAGGCGCAGGAAGAGGACGACGCTGAACATGGAGAGCAGCGTGGGCACCACAACGCCCAGGAATGTGGGCAGCTTGCGGGAGGCGGCGGCGGCCCGGCTGCGCTCCCGGCCCCGCTCTTCCTCGGCCGAGCCGCCGCACAGGCGGTACGTGAGCAGCGCGCTCCGCTCCGAGCTCGCCATGGCCAGGCCCAGCCCGGCTCGGGCCCCGCCAACCCCGAAAAGCGCCCGGTCCCGGCCCCGGTCCCGGCCCCGGCAGCCCCGCCCGCCGACCCGGTCCCGACCCGGCGGGCCCCGCCCCACACGGGGCCCCGCCCCACACAGGGCCCGGCCCCCACATGGCCCCGCCCACGACCCTCCACTCAGGCCGCGCCCCCCGACGGCGCCCCCGATAAGCCCCGCCCCATTGATAGGCCCCGCCCCGTGTGCGCCCACCATCGAGGCCCCGCCCCACCGTGCACTCTGGCCCCGCCCACAGTCCCCCGCCCTTGTTACGGTCCCTGTCCCAAAATGCTCTCCCATACTGGTCCCCTCCAAGGACCCTCGAGCTCTACCCCAACACCCCACAGTGACTTTCCCCCGGCCCGAATCACTCCACACCCCAAACCTCGGCCCTTCCGGGATCTCCCCACTCCGGTACCCGGCACTGTCCCCCTACTCGCGTCCTCTGAACTCTCCCCACTCCTCCCCGCACCCCAAAATCCGCCCCTGCATCGCCACGCGCCCCCTGTCCGCGACCCTCTGGTGGCCAACACCCTGATACCGACCGCAGCAGCAGGGAACTCCGGTACAGCCCCCGCCGGTGCCCGCTCCCCCGCCCCGCGGCGCTGCCGGCCGGGCTCGGCTGCCCGCGCCAATTACCGGACAATCGGGGCCCCGGGGGCACCGTCCCCCCCCGCCCGCCGCCAGGGCTGGGATCTGCCCGGGCCCCGGGGTCCCACTGCCGCCGCCGCCCGGGGCGGCCGAGCGCCTCGCCAATTAGGTTAATGGGGTTGGCATCGGCACCGGGAGCGGGGGACACGCTGCGGCCGGGGGCGAACAGCACTCCAGCCTCGAGTACCCGCGTGGGTGCCAGCTGCGGTCAGCAGGGCGATCGGACTCCCACGTGTCACTGGTGGGGAAATCCGTGCGGGGACACCGGGACGGGGCGGGAGAGCGCTCCACGGTGTGCCGTGGTGCTGTGCCCCCCCCACTCGGCCCCGCCGTCTCCCGTGGGGCGGAGGCACAGCGTGCCCCCGCGGCCGAGGTGGGAGCCCGCGGGGCCGGGGCTTTCATCTGCGGCGGGCCTGTCGCCGTGCCAGCCGCGGGCAGCCCGCGCCTTTGATGTGCCACTGAAGCGGCATTGTCCGCGCCCCGCTGGCACCATCGCGGCCGGGAGGGCCGGGGGGAGCGCGGGCACGGAGCCGCTCCTGCCCCTAATGGGGACGAGCAGCCCCTGGACTCGAAATTGGGATGGGGACACGGGCACCTGCTGCACTTAATGGGGACAGAGAGCGAGGCGTGGGTACCCCCTACGGCGTACAGAGATTTGAGCACGGCCACCCCTGTTCCCCAGTGTACATGAGGACACAGACACCCCGTACCCCTAGCAAGGACAGAGGTCTGGACACGGGCACTCATCTCTTCCCCCTTGCAATGATGGGCACCCCAGAAATGGACATGGGACCCAGAGACCCCAATTCTTTTTACAGGGACAGAGCTGGGGACACGGGCATCTGCTGCATCCAGAAGAGGTGATGGAGATGCAGCTGCACTCTTTCACCAAAGGAGCTGAGGCTGAACTCGTTGGCACAGGAGGGTGGCAATGGGGGCAGGACGGTGGCATCCCAAAATGTGGTGCCAATGACCAGCCGAGTGGCAGGCACAGATCAGACTGTCCATCTGGGCTGGTAAGCATAGCCTCCCCATCCCTGGGGCCAAAGCTGCTCCCAACTCGAGCCCACTGCTGGAGAACGAGCACGGACAGCAGGTGACACGGTCCCACCTGCCCCTCGCCGGGCCATGTCCTCCTTCCTGTACCCTAGTCAGGACAGGGGGTACTGGGGCGGGGGGCATCGGAGGGGTATCCCCGGGAGCAGCCGTTGCTCAGCACGGAGGTGCAGTGCCCTTGCGCGCGGCGACCCGTTCAGCCAGGGTTGGGCTGGCACGGAGAGCGGGGACCCCCCGCCCGGGACACCCCCGCCTCCCCTTCCCCCGCCTTGTCCGCTCGGCCGCTCCCGGCCCGCTGCCCGCCTTTGAAACCGCCGGCGGGGCTCCCACGCCCAGCCCGGGCCCCCCGCGCCCGCAGCCGCCGGTGCGTTCCCACCCGCCCGGGGCCCGCAGGAGGGAGGGTGGCGCGGCCGGGGCTTGGCGTGAAAATGATCAAGGGCCGCGGGCAGCGCCGGAGCGCAGCGCCCGTCTGATGCTGCCCGCCCGGAGGCCTCGTCGAACAAAGGCGGCATTGAGGCCCCGGCTGCGCCCCCCCCCGCGCCCCCCGCCCCGAGCTGGCATCTTGGCGCGACATTAATGAACTCGCCTGTTTGTGTTCCCCCGGCCCCTCTCTCCTCCCACCGCCCGGGGGGCACCGTATATATCCATCCCTCCTTGCCTGCCTCGGGCATTTCGGGGGTTCCCCCCGCCTGCCCCCCTTTGCCCGCCCGGGGATGGAGCAAACAGGGAAGAGGACACGGGACGCTCTTCTCGGGGTCCGGCTGGTCCCCCCCGTGCTTTTGCTGCCGCTGCTGCAGCTGGTGGGGGGGGCTCCCCTCGGCCAGAGGCTGTACCCCATGCCGGCCAGCATCCTGCAAGGTCAGTGGGGCACAGGGACAGGGGCGTCTTTGCGGGAGAGTTTGGCTGCAGACGGGGTGGCTGTAGGAGACGGGACCCTTGGGTGCACTCTCAGGTAGGGTGGCAGCACAAGCAGGATGGCCAGGTCCCTGGCAAAACCCCCAGAACCCGGGGAATGCCTATGCTGCCTGGACGGGGTGTCAAGTGCTGCCAGTACTGCCTCTGGCCCTATACCTGTGCCAGTCTCAGGGGACACTCTGCCAGGGCATGGCCAGCAGGAAGGTGGCTCTGAGTGGGAACAGGCCATCACAGGTAGGGGCACACGGGGGGATGCACACATAGGGCAGGCACAGGACTGCACACACACGGGCACATGCAGGGACATGCAGACATGGGCACATGGTACATGGACTCTGGTACACACAACTGTGCACTCAAAAGGGTGCACAGAGGTACACATGTGGGCACACCTGCCTGGGCTCACACCCTGTCTCCATGTACAATAGGCACACACAGACCTGGGCAAACACCCAGGTGTGCATGTGCCAACCCCAGCAGGGAGGTGACATTGGTGGCTGTCACTCTAGGCAATGTCAAGGGGTGACAGGCCATGCCCAGCCTGACACTCACCATGGCAATACCAGGGCACAGGCAGCAGGCGGGCTGGGGGCACCCCATGGCTGTGGTGGGGGGCTGTGGTGGGGGGCTGTGGTGGGGGCTCTGGGGGTCTGAGCACCCTGTGTGCACCCATCAGCACTGTCAAGCCGGGGGACGCTGGTGCTGGAGGCGGCGCTGAGGAGCGCATTGCTGGCACTGGAGCGGGCGCTGTCTGAGCAGCAGAGGCAGCGGGGTGCCTGTGGGCTCTGTGCCCCCTGCCTCTTCCCACCCTGCACCAACATCACCAGCCACTGTCCACGTGAGTCACAACCCCTTTATCCCCACTACCCTGTCCCCAGGAGACCCTACCCAAATAGAACCCAGGATCCCCAGCCAAACACAGCCGAGGGGTCCTATCCAAACACCATCCTATGGCCAGAAGATCCTACCAAATCCTGCACCCATGCCTGGCAAATATTTATTTAGATGCCTACATCATCCCCTAGAAATCCTATCAAAATAATACCCCAAGATTTTACCTAAACCATACTCATCCCCTACAGGCTTAACCTACAGGCTTAACCTACAGGCTTGTACCAAAACAGTGCCCAGACTCCTGAAACATATCCCTAACTGCTAACGACCTTGCCCAAGTAGTTCCATTGTATCTAGATCTTACCTTATCACCTGGAGTCCTATCCAAATCATTGCCTGATCCCTTGTGAACTTTTCAGATATTCACCTCAAAACATACCTCAGTACCCAGAAGACCCTACCAACACATGCTGACTCTGCAGCCTATCGAGCTCCCTTCCCACCCATCCCAAAGCAGAGACTGGGGTGGCCTGGGCAGAGGAGTACAGGGAGGACACGGTGATGCCCATAGCTCTGCTCTCCTTGCAGCGCCAGCTGTGCCCCCTGCCATGCCCCCCAGCTGCCAGGCCCTGCTGGATGCCCAGGCACTGCCCGAGCTGTCCCAGCGCAACTGGGCACTGAGCCAGGCCTGTGCCCCCTACCAGCGCCTGTGCCCACCTGAGGGGCCCCTGCACACCTGTGCCCCTCTCAGCGCCCAGCTCTGCAGCCATCGCCTCCAGGAGTGCCGTGAGTGGGCACCCAACCCCCCCCCCCCGGCTCCTCCCTGAGATGGGAGACCCTACAATAACAAATGGGGTATCCCCAGGGGATGCTTGGAAGGGATATGGGGTGTTGGGGTGACAGAGGGTGTTGGGACGGAGTGGGGAGATGGTGGAGGTGGGAGTACGATAGAGTGACGGGGGATCTCTGGTGGGATGGAAGGCTGGGAGATGGATCTGGGGAGGGAATTGGAGATATGGGTGATGGAGGCATTTGAAGTGATGAGCAAACTGGGCTGGGACACTGAGGGGCAATGAACAATCTGCGGTGGGAGAAGTGGGCAAGGGGAGACTGGGGACACTGAGTCACTGGGGGTGATGAGCACTCCCTGGGGTGGTTACAGGGGTTTTTGTTCGGGCTGATGGGGGTCTGGGGGCACTGAAAGGAACTGCGGCGATATGAGGACATCAGGGATGTGGTGGTGACATCGAGGGGGAGTGTCCCCACATACCATGACAGCCTGTCCCTGCAGAGACGGTGGCCACAGCTCCGAGCCCTGATGCAGCAGCGGAGGCGGCAATGCCAGGTGAGCCGGGGCGGCCCTGCCGTGCCCGCGCCACCCCCCTCACCACGCCGGCGGGCGCCCCCGGCCCCCGGCTGCCTGCTGGGCCGGGGGGCAGAGGTTAGCGTCGGCAGCTGCCGGGCTGCGGGGTGCCCCCGGCCCTCCGCCCGCTCGCCTCCGTGAGCACGATGAGGCTTGACAGCGCGCCCGACGCGCCTCATCTCCCGCCACCCCCTCCACCTGCCACGGCCATCCCCGGCCACCCGAGCCCACCTGAGAGACGGCGTGTCCAGCAGCCGGCCTGCAGGATGCCCCCCTCATCCCGACTTCGTCCCCCAGGGAGCTGTGGGCGCCGCGGGATCCCACAAGCCAACGCCACAATCCCCCGAGGACGGATCATGGGCGGCAGCGTGGCCCCGCGGGGCGCCTGGCCCTGGCTGGTGTCGGTGCGGCTGCACGGGGAGCTGATGTGCGGAGGGGTGCTGGTGGGGCGCTCCTGGGTCCTCACGGCGGCACACTGCTTTGGCGGGTACGGTGGGGGCACGGCAGTGCGGGGATGATGTCCCTGCAGAGGCGGGCACGGGGAAATAGCATCACCCCTGTAAATTGCTGCCCTCCACCCCCGGCAGGAACCGGAACGAGCTGGCGTGGACAGTGGTGGTGGGCGACTACGAGCTGGGCAAGCCGGGAGCCGGCAAGCGCGCAGTGCCCGTCCGGCGCATCCTGCCTCATCCTAAGGTCGGTGGAGGTGGGCACCACCCCTACCTCCCTGTGCATGCCCCAGGGAGGGGCAGCCCCGTGACATTCCCACATCTCCTTCCAGTTTAACCCCAAGACGTTTCACGGGGACCTGGCGCTGCTGGAGCTGGCGGTGCCCCTGGCCCCGTCACCCACCGTCAGCCCCGTGTGCCTTCCCAGCGGCCCCGCGGAGCCCAGCCCCGGCACCCCCTGCTACATCGCAGGCTGGGGCTCCCTCTACGAAGGTAAGAGACACCGTGAGGTGTTCCCCTCTGTGCCCTCTCTGCTGCCCAGCCCCAGCGCGCCGAGGCAGGGCAGGGGAGTGTGAAAGAGAGGGAGATGTCCGAGCACAGGGAACCCTGAAACGGGTGCCTTGCCGGGCAGAGGGACCGGCAGCCGACGTGGTGATGGAGGCGCAGGTGCCCCTGCTCAGCCAAGAGACGTGCCGGGGTGCCCTGGGCAAGGACCTTCTCACCAGTGCCATGTTCTGTGCTGGGTACTTGTCTGGAGGCATCGATTCCTGCCAGGTAACACCGTGCCTGAGGGACCATCAGCACCCCACTTCAAAAATCCCTCACACAGTGCCAGGCACGTACCACAGCCCATCAGTATGGCTGGGGTCCCAGCCCAGCCCAATGCACAGGCATTTCCCCTGCAGGGTGACTCAGGGGGCCCGCTGGCGTGCGAGGACCCCACTTCACACCACTTTGTCCTCTATGGTATCACCTCGTGGGGTGATGGCTGCGGCGAGCAGGGCAAACCGGGAGTCTACACCCGTGTCACTGCCTTCACGGACTGGCTGAGCCTCCAGATGGACTGTGAGTGCTACTGCCTGTACCGCGGGGTCACGGAGATGCCTTGGGGGGTTTTCAGCACTCATGGCAGTGCTGGTTCCCTCACAGCTGCCCCTGGCAGCCGAGAACCGAGCTGCTTCGACCTGCTGGCCTTGGCACAGCTGCCCCCCGAGCAGCAGTCCCCGGAGCGTGCCCGTCTCTGCGCCTTCTATGCCGGGTCCTGTCGGGCACCCCAGGGCCGGGCGGCCTGTGCCCGCCTGGCCGAGGAGACCTGCCACGCCAGGACGAGACGATGTGGTGAGCTGGAGGTCATGCCAGGGCTAGGGTGTAGGGAGGGACCCCATTTCTGGCATGAGGCCAGGGCCACGTCTCTCCCTCTATGCCCACAGAGCTTCACTCCTATGCCCAGACCTTGGTGGATCTCCTGCGCCGGGCTGGGGACTTCATCCGAAACCAGTTTGATTTCTCCTTCCTCAACCGCACTCTGCCCCAGCTCCTGGGCAAGATCTACGGGCACTTCTTCCCTCCCCGTGTCCGCAGGGATGCCCCAGGTACTCTCCCAGGCTGGACCACCCCATGCCCATTTGGGGTTCCCTCAGTCTCCCCTGTGCTGGTGGTTGGAGCACCAGCACCCTGCCCTGGCTTCCAATAGAGCTCCTCTATCCCTTGTCCTGTCCCTGCAGGCCTGGCTGTGGCAGGGGGCCAATCCAGCCCCACAGCACTGGGACCCCAGAGACCACCCAGCAGGTGAGGCATGGTGGGCCATGGGAGGAGGGGCTAAAGAGGTTGGGGAGGTGGTTGAGAGGTGGGCACTGACATGCCATTTTGGGGACAGCCTGAAGCATTGGAATCCTGTTCCTGGCGCAACCAGGGCACTCTCTCAGGGGTGCAGAGGGTGACACTGCCCACCCAGTCTGAACTTGCCCCATTGTGCTTCCAGGTGGGGAGCTTTTGCAGAGCTTTTTGGAGTAGTGGGACCCCAGCTGCAGGACTGGGTGGAGGCTCTAAGGACCATGGCAGGGGGCAGCCACCTGGTGACAACACAGGACAGGGACCAGCTCACTGGGGAGACGCAGCTCTTCCAGCAGGTATGTGGGGAGGGACAGGCTGGGGGACCCCTTGTCCTCTTATGACTGGGCCACCAGGTACCAAACCCCTTCAGTTCCCCTCTGACTCCTCCTGAAATCCCTTGGGTCCACTGTCCTCTGTGCAGCCACAGAAGTGGCATCTCTCACTTTGCCATCACAGAAGGGGCATCTCACCCTCCCCAGCTGAAACCAGTGCTCCCAAGTCCAGCCAGAGCAGAGCCAGCCATGGGTCTGATCCTGCAGCTTAGGATCTGACCCAACAAAGCCACAAAGCAGTTGCATGTCACCAATGCTGTATCTGACACCAGCACACTCATGCCCTGCACTCTGCCACCATGCATGTGGCTGTGCCCACGGGCGCCCTGTGGGTGCCCCATCACCCACCCTGTCCCACTCTTCCCTTCATCAGGGTGAGGATGTGGTGGAGGAGATGGTGGCACAGGGACGAGCCTTCCTCACCCAGCTGCGGGCAGAGATGGACCTTGGCACCACCCTGGAAGCCGTGGAGCCACAATGGGCATCTGGAGAGCTGGCAGGGACCCCCGTGCCAAGCCATGAACCCCGTGAGCCTGGAGGGACTGGGGGCAATGGGGCAGCAGGGTGTCCATCCACTGGCCAGCTCTGTGTCTGGGCGGTGCCCAATGGGGTTTTACACCTCTCTTGGTGGCAGGGTCTGTACTGAGGGAGAAACGTGAACTGATGCCCACGGAGCTGCCCAGGGTGGAGGAGGAAGAGGAGAAGGCTGCAGACGTGGGCAGAGGTAAGCTCCCACAGACCCTATGGGGTGCTGGGTAACACCATGGGAATGGTGACAAGCCCAGACTTGCAGCCCTGTCTCAGGGCTGTCCCATTTCAGTGGGACAGACTTTTGCTATATTCCCCCCGCTCTGCTCCCCTGCTGTCCCCAGAGCAAGGGTGCTCCTCCCTGTGGTGGGCAGCAGCATGGTGTCCCCACGATTAATCCCTGATGTCCCCTCCATGTCTCTCCTGCCTGTCCTGGGGGCTGCAGCCTGCCCGGGCCTCAACGAGTCGGCAGTGCGGGTGGGCGCGGTGCGGGACCTGTACGCCTGGGTGCTGCGGGTGCCCGAGGCAGACCTGGCCATGACCTTCCAAGAGGTGAGTGCCCCATCCAGCCACTCCAAGCCACACACCCTGGCAGCCAGGCAGTGCCATCCCCCAGCCCGCCACTGTCCCACTCTGCCCATGGCTCCCCTGGGACTCATGGTGCTGTTGTCTCCCTACAGATCCTGGTGGACTTGGGCTCCAAAAACACTCAGGGACTGTACCGGGCACAGGTTCGGGCCACTGTAGGGGGCCGCCCCACAGCTTTCACTGGCCTCGTGGGGCTGGAGAGTGACTCACTGGCCCGCAGCATGCCTGGCCTTGTCGCTCTGGCACTCGAAGTGCTGAAAACCTAATGGTGCCCCTGGGGCAGTGTGCCAGCATGGGGAGAGGGCACTGGGCCTGCCCATCTCCCCTTCCCTTAAAACACACTCCACTCCTGTCTCAGGCTCTTCGACCCTTTTGTCCCCAGTTGTACCTCAATCTCTCTTCCCACCAGCACTTCCTTCCCCAGGTTGATGGGGCCCTGGTGGGTACCTGAAGCACCTCAGCCAGGAATCGCAGTCCTCCTCTCCCCTGGGACCCCCACCTTGGCAAGCCCACTCTCACCCCATCTTCCCCTGAGGCACCTGAGCTGTTATTTATTTGTACAGAGAAGGTTTATTTTTCAATAAAGAAGGATTCTATTTTCCAGTAGCTGGCAAATGTGAAGCGAGTGCTGTGCCACACAGTGCTGGTGAAGTGGGTGACAGTGGAGGCACTTTCCAGAGGCAATACAACATCCCACTGCATGGGATGCCTCCAGCCTTGGTTCCTGCTGTGTCCACCTTGGCACAGACTCCCCAGTCCCCTCTCCAGGGGTCAGACACCCCTTGTGCTCATGCAGCACGCACAGCACAGCACCCCGGTGACACCCCTCAGGGACCAACATGAAACCTCCCAATGAAGGGGCTGAGTGTGCCCAGGGTCAGTGCTGGGTGTCACCCCTGTGCTTGGGCATCAGTGGCTACCCTGGAGACTCTGCTGTGGGGACTCTGCCTCTCTGAGCAGCATCACTGGGACTGCTGAGCAGCAGGGAAGAGATGGCTGCTCCCCATGCCCTGCAGTACCTGTGGTGGGGTGCCCAGGCTCAGGGTGATAGGCTGACACTCGTGGGGCCGGCAAGACCAGCTGTGCCTGCCCATCTCCCCTTCCCTGCACGCGGGGGTGCCGGAAGAGAGGGGTTGGAGCAGTTCTCTGGTGCCGGCACCCTTCCCCCTCAGCACCTGGCACCATCCATCTCCCACTCCCTCCGGCAGCCGGACATCCGCTCAGCCAGGCCAGGCAGGGAAACAGCCAGGGCCTGGCACGGCGTGAGGGCACCGCGGGCACCGCATGGGGAACCTGCTGCAGCAGCTGGCCCTGCTCGGGGCACTGATGCTGTCGGGTGAGCAGGGTCTGGGTCATGGGGTGCCCTGTCGCTCTGCTGCATGGGGTGCCCTTGGGGTTATGGGTCCCCTCGATGGGGTTGGTGGGGGATGATGGTGGCAGGGTCCAAACTGGGCATCAGAGTCCCCAGGGCTGCATTTTGGGTATTTTCTGGCAGAGTCCACTCACTGCATGTCCTTTGTGCTTCTTTCATGGCTGTATCACCCAGAGCCATGTCCCTACCTGGGCTATGTACCTACTGTCAGTGCACAGTGTCGTTGTATCCATGTGTCCCTGTATGTGCCTGTCTGTGCCAAATCTATGACCACATGTCCCTGCACACACTGGGTCCATGTGTCCATGTGTGTTCTGTGTGTACAGCCACCTATGTGCACAGTTCTACCATGTCTGTATCCAAATGCCTTGTGTCTGTGTCTGTCTTTGTGCTGGGTTTGTATCTGTGTGTCCCTCTGAGTCTGTGCCCACGTCCTTGTCCCATGAATTTGTGTGACCATGTCCCCCCACGTGTCTGTCATTCCTGCATGTCCATGTCTGTTCTCCAGTGCAGCACAGACATGCAGTGTCCTGGCCTGTTTCTCTCCCCTCTATTCTTATACCACCCTGCCCTTGCCCAGCACCCCTAGGGGGTGGCACTGGGCCCAGTCACCTCTGAGCCTCCTGGTTTGCCTGACCCCACACCCCCAGGTGGGCTCTGCATGAATCACGAGGAGCGGCTCATCCACTACCTGTTTGAGGAGAAGGGCTACGACAAAGAGTTGCGCCCTGTGGTCTCCACTGAGGAGGTTGTGGATGTCTACCTGGCCCTCACTCTCTCCAACCTAATCTCACTGGTGAGCCCCAGTAGGCAGGGCCTGCTGTGGGGTGCCCCCAGCCACCCAGCCATGCCTCACCCCTAGGGCTGGTTGTGTGTGGGGGAACCCTGAGGCTGCTGTCCCAACCCTGGCTGATGAGGGTTGGGGGTCCTGGGCTGGGGGGACACCCTGGCATCTCACTGTTCCATGTTGCTGTTTGCAGAAAGAGGTGGACGAGACGCTCACCACCAACGTATGGCTCGAGCATGTGAGTAGGGCCAGATGTCACAGCATCAGTTGTGCCACCTTGGGGTGGCCCAGTATGGTGAGGGGGTGACCTGAGGATCCTCCCCTTCCAGGGCTGGACCGATTACCGCCTGCAGTGGAACAAGTCTGAGTTTGGGGGCGTCGAGGTGCTCCGCCTACCACCAGACATGCTGTGGTTGCCAGAGATAGTCCTGGAGAACAAGTGAGCTGTGCCTTAGTTTCCCCTCCCAATCCTTTGGAACTGTTCCCAGTGCATGTCCAGGACTCCCCTTGCCCCATTCCCAGCCATGCCATAACCTTGCCTCCCTCCTGGCACAGCAATGATGGGCTCTTTGAGGTCGCCTACTACTGCAACGTCCTCATCTACGACACGGGCTATGTCTACTGGCTGCCACCCGCCATCTTCCGCAGCACCTGCCTCATCAACGTTGACTTCTTCCCCTTTGACTGGCAGAACTGCTCCCTCAGATTCAGGTGCTGTGTGGCTGGCTCAGGGCAGCAGGGTGGCTGTATCATGCCTTGGTGCCTGCTGCTGCCAGCGCCTCCCCTTGCTGTTGAGGTGCAGCAAGGTGGGGGTCTGTAGGTGACTTGGTGGCCTATGTTCGTCATGCTGGAGGTCAGGGTGGGTTGGGTGGTGGGTACCCAGCAGCCCCTCACTGTCTGTTCCCCTGGCTGTGTCCAGGTCGCTGGCATACAGTGCCCTGGAGATCAACATGCACTTGAAAACGGACAGTGACCCAGACACGGGGAGGTCTTACCCAGTGGAGTGGATCATCATCGACCCCGAAGGCTTCACAGGTAATGCTGGTGCTCTCTTCCATGTCTTATGGCAGTGGGACACCCTGTAAATGGCGGGGGGAGGGGGGAGGGCACTCTGGAATTGGGGCACACTGCCATGGAGAAACTCCACTACCTGGGGCTTTGGCATCCTGGCACTCACTCCACCTTGGAATGGTATCCACACCCTGGCGGGGGAGACTGGTGATAGTGGACCTGGTGAGGATGGCCATGGCAGGTGTCCCCCATGCTGCATGCTGTCCCCTGTGCCCTGGCAGAGAATGGGGAATGGGAAATTATCCACCGCCCAGCCCGCAAGAATGTCTACCCTGACATTCCCCTGGACACCAGCGAGCACCAGGACATCACCTTCTACCTCATCATCAAGCGCAAGCCGCTCTTCTATGTCATCAACATCGTCATACCCTGCATCCTCATCGCCTTCATGGTCATCCTCGTCTTCTACCTGCCCGCCGACAGTGAGTGAGCCCTGTGGCATGTGTGCCAGTAATGGGAGTCACATCCATGGGGCACCTCCATGTCCCACACCTGCACCAGGTCCTGGGGCACAGCAACACCCCCATGCCCAGCATGAGGACATCCTGGAACTGGAATACTTCCATGCAAAACACCATCACCCCAGCCAGGCATCCTGGCAGGTGCACTCAGAGGCACAGGATATCCCATGTGGGACCCCAGGGTACTCCCATAACAGAAAATCCCTGTACAGGGCACTGTATCATTGGAAGGGCAACCCTGGCACTGGGGACTCTGCTAGAGGTACCAGGGGCAAGGTTTGCCCTGAGCTCACCTATTCTCCAGGTGGTGAGAAGATGACCCTGGTAATCTCAGTGCTCCTGGCCCAGTCTGTCTTCCTCCTGCTGATCTCCCAGCGCCTGCCGGCCACTTCCCATGCCATCCCCCTCATCGGCAAGTGAGTCCTGGGCACCACTGAGTGCAGTGGGGACATAGTGGAGCCCCTTGGTGCCAGAGGGCAGCTCTGCCTGTGCCCAGTCCCTGCAGCAATGCTCCAAGACCATGCTCCCAACCAGGTATCTGCTTTTTATCATGCTTCTGGTGACAGCCGTGGTGATCATCTCTGTCGTGGTCCTCAACTTCCACTTCCGCACCCCCAGCACCCATGTCATGTCTGACTGGGTCAGAGAGGTGAGCGGGGTGTGGGCTGGGGTGGGTGCACTGGTGGGCACAAGGGTCACACTGTACCCCACAGAGGGCATGGAACAGCACAGCCCTGGCATTGCATCTGTGCCAGATGGAGTTTGTGGGCAGAAAGCAGGGACAAGGTAGGAGGTGGCCAAAGGACATGACACTCTCTCTTGTGCCCCAGGTCTTTCTGGAGAGCTTGCCCCGGCTGCTGGGCATGACTCAGCCATCCGAGAGCCCCGCGGGCGCCCCGTGCATCCGGCGCTGCAGCTCGGCCGGCTACATCGCCAAGGCGGAGGAATATTTCAGCGTCAAGTCCCGCAGCGAGCTCATGTTCGAGAAGCAGTCGGAGCGGCACGGGCTGACCAGCCGCATCACCCCTGCCCGTGAGCCACAGCCCCTGCGCGGGGACAAGGGGGAGGGTGGCCGGGCTGGAGTCTCCAGGGTTGGCAGCCCTTTGGAGCCCATCTCACCGCCCCCTCTCTTCCCCAGGTTTGGCGCCGCTGGGCATGGACTCAGGCGAGGAGCAGACCTATGAGCACATCAAACCCGTCATTGACAATGCCAACTACATTGTCAAGCACATGAGGGAGGAAAACAGCTACAATGAGGTGGGGCCACGGGCACTGGGAGGGCAGGCAGTGCTCATTGTGCCCACTGCGCCCCCACACTGCCTGGCTCCTGGCTCTCTCCACAGGAAATCGACAACTGGAACAGCGTGGCCCGGACCCTGGACCGCCTGTGCTTCTACCTCATCACCCCCACGCTGGTGGTGGGCACCCTCTGGATCTTCCTCATGGGCATCTACAACCACCCACCACCACTGCCCTTTGCCGGAGACCCCTACGACTACCGGGAGGAAAACAAGCGCTTCATCTAGGGGGGTGTGGGGATCCCATGTGCCAGCCTCTCCCCCACCTGCCTTGGTTTGGGAAAATAAAGCTGGGTACTTCTTACCATGGGGCACTGAACTGGTGGCTGCCCTCAGTGTGCCCCACTGGGCACAATGCCCAACCTGAACACTGTGTGCGTGCTGGGGAGAGTGATGCCCACCCAGGGAACGGGTGTTGCTTGATGTCCTGAGTGTGGTGGACCCCAGCTGTGGCTGGAAGGGGTGATTGTCAGAGGGGATTTTGTGGTACCGGCCCTGCTACCCCTGTGGGCTGGGCATTTGGGGCAGGAGGGGCTGGGCAAGGAGTTGGCCCCCCCTAGCATGGCACCATCCCCTGCAGACCCATTGCAGTGGGCAGAGATGTTATTAGTGCCCACATTCTTCCCCCCTGCCCCCATGATCTCCCAGCCGGATCCACAGTGTCCCTCCAGCACATTCCATCCCACAGTGCAAGGCTGGGGGCCCAAAGAGGTGTCTCCTTCCCCAGCTCAGCAGTGGGATGCCAGGGCTCTGGTTTCAGGGGACATAGCTGACGTCCCCCCATCGGCAGTGGCCCAGGACAGCTGTCACATCCTCTCCACTGAGCCAGGAATCTCACCACACCCCCATCCCCTCCTCCGTGTGACCCTCCTACACAGGGGCTGGAAGGATTTGAACCCCCGGGGGGGGCATCACTCCCCTGCTGATGTGGTGGGACTTGCTTGACCCTTTCCCACTCATGGCAGGGACTGGATGTGCTGGCAGGGGGGGCACCCCTTTCCCGTAACCTGCAAGAAGATGCATCCCTTTATGTGAGACATAAAGGGGGAACCCAAGGCACAGAGCTCATTTTGCCCCTTGCCCCAATTCCAACCTCTCCGGCACAAAATGCCAGAGGAGCTTCCCAGCAAACTGGCATCGCCCCACCAGCGGGGGAAGTGGGTGGTCACGCGTCCCTCCCGGGCCCCCGTGGCTCTTGGGAACAGCTGACGGTGTGCAGGGGACAGCTGTCCTGTCCCAGCGGGCGCCGAGCCCAGAACACGTCGGCGCAGGCGGCGGAGCGGAGCCGCAGCCGCTGCGCCCCACGGCACCGCCATGCGTGGCCACGGCCTCCTCCTCGTCCTCTGCACCCTGGCAGGTAAGAGCTGCCCGGCCAGGGAGAGGCCTGGAGGGCACCTGACTACCTTTGCACTTGGGGGTCTGTCACTCCTGGGAGTACCGCGCCAGGCACCGCCCCACCGGGCTGTCCCTGTGCTGGCAGCCACTGCCTCCGTGTCCTGCCCTGGAGAGGTCCCCGGGTGAGCTGGGTGAGGGCGTGGTGGGGACACATCCCTGCTTGCACGGGGGCCGCTGACAGGACTGTCAGGATCACGGAGCAGAGCGCACGCACCCGCCGGCACACACGCCTGGGCATCCCTTTCCCATGCACACACCCCTGTACCTCCCCCCTCAACATATAAGGTCTAGGGGGCATCAGTGACCCCGCTGCCTTCCCCCCGGGGTGTCCACATGGCGTGTGACCTTCCCAGGTGTGGGCTGCAGGAACCAGGAGGAGAAGCTGCTCCAGGATCTCATGTCCAACTACAATCAACAGCTGCGCCCGGCCCGGGGGGATGAGATCATCGATGTCTCCCTCAAGCTCACCCTCACCAACCTCATCTCCCTGGTGAGAGACCTCCCCAGGTACCCCCAGTGGGACAAAATTTGCCCCCACATGTGGGGCAGAAGGCAGGGCACTAAAGCCATCTCCCTCCTTTCTTCCCGGCCAGAATGAACGGGAGGAGACCCTCACCACCAACGTCTGGATCGAGATGGTGAGACCCCACCCCTCTAGGCAGGACCGCCCAGTTGTGTTTGCATATCAGGGTGGCACCACATGAGGGGCTGGCACTGTAACCTGCGCCCTCTTTTGTGGGCACCCCCAAATGAGCCCATATTGTGGGCAGAATAGCACAGACAGCTCACAGTCTCCTTCATCTTGGGGGGCTCCATGACCCCTCCTCCTTATCTCTCCTTCTCCCAGCAATGGTCTGATTATCGCCTGAGCTGGGACCCTGAGAAATATGACAACATCCAGCTGCTGCGGGTGCCCTCCACCATGGTCTGGCTGCCAGACATTGTCCTGGAGAACAAGTAGGTGACAGGGCAATGGGGACACACCCCCACATACGGCTGGCAGCTGCCCCTTGGGCATAGTTTGGGGCTGAGCCCATCCTTTTCCCCCCAGCATCGATGGGACATTCGAAATCACCCTCTACACCAATGTGCTGGTGTCCCCTGATGGCAGCATCTACTGGCTGCCTCCTGCCATCTACCGCAGCGTCTGCGTCATCCACGTCACCTACTTCCCCTTCGACTGGCAGAACTGCACCATGGTCTTCCAGTGAGCATGGGCACCATGGCAGCTCCTCCTGGGACACAGGGATTACTGTGGGATGCCCACCTTTGCCCCTGGGCAGATAAGTGCCACCTGTCTATCCCCTGCCACTTGGCAGGAGGCACCATGGACAAGCCTAGCACCCCAGTGAAGAGCTGGAGGTGGCCAGCATGACCTGGTGCCACACTGGCATCCTTTGCTTTTCCAGCTTTCTGCATGCCAGCCTGTGCCACCACCTTGTCTCTCCCCAGGTCCCAGACATACAGTGCCAATGAAATCAACCTGCTGCTGACGGTGGAGGATGGCCAGACCGTGGAGTGGATCTTCATTGACCCTGAGGCTTTCACAGGTAACACTGCAGCCACAGCCATGGCGCAAGAGTGTCCCACCACAGAGGACATCCAACAGGTCTGCTGCTACATTGGTGGCTGCCAAAAGCAGGGCTGCAGGGACTAACTATTAGCAGCTCCCACCATTACATGGGCACTTAAGTTATTAGTGGAAGCGGGAGTGTGGGAGAGATTTGTTTTTCTAACCCCCCCGGCTCGGGGCTCTTGCAGCCTGGCAGCTGCTGCCGGAGAGCACCGCTCCTGCAAGCTTGATTGATGCTGGGAACGTAGCTGTCATGGCCAAACAATGACGTTTTCCATCACATTTTAATTGCATATTGAAGGAACAAAATGCTTTTCAGGCAGCGAGATTTATTTTTTCATTACCGGCCTGAGTTGCGATCTTGACTGGGAAAAAATCTATCGCTCCCGCAGAGAGCAGAGGAGACCAGTGTGCTGTCACCCAGTGTCATACTTGGCTTCCCTCTGTGGCACTGTGGAAATGGGGAGATGGAGGGACCCCAGCCCCACAGCTGTAGCTCTGGGAGCCCCCAGGGGGTTAAAGGTGCCCCATATGTGCCCAGCTGTGCCATCCAACTGCTTTTTGGGGTATTTTGCCCAGGCACCATGGCATGTTCCACAGTGCTCATCTCCCTCATGAGTGGCTCTAGCACTGTGCACAGCTTGGGTGCCCTGTGGAGCCCATGCCAATCACCAGTCCTTCCCTTCCTTCCTGGACTGGGGGGCTGGGGCCCCAGTGCCCCCGTGGGGACAGTGGGGCTCACCTGACACCGTCACGGTGCAGAGAACGGCGAATGGGCCATCAAGCACCGCCCCGCTCGGAAGATCATCAACTCGGACCACTTCACCCCAGATGACATCCAGTACCAGCAGGTCATCTTCTACCTCATCATCCAGCGCAAGCCACTCTTCTACATCATCAACATTATCGTGCCCTGTGTCCTCATCTCTGCCATGGCTGTGCTCGTCTACTTCCTGCCTGCCAAAGGTACACTGGCACTGTGCCCACTGTGGGCATGGAGATGTGCAAGGGGACAGCAACACTCCAGGAAGGGCTCCTTGTCCCCTCTATGCTTCAGTATCAACTCTCACCCACTCCTGTAATATTTAGATTGGGGGGAGTATGTAAATTTCTAGGTATTCCATAGTTAATGCCTGAAGTCAGGATTTGTTTAATTCAGCTTTTGGGTGGGGGTTTTTTGCCTTAGGAAGGCAATGCCCACACCACTGCCCAGTGCCAAACTCTGCCTTTGCCCCTCCTTGGCAGCGGGTGGGCAGAAATGCACCGTCTCCATCAATGTTCTCCTGGCCCAGACTGTCTTCCTCTTCCTCATTGCCCAGAAGGTGCCTGAGACCTCCCAGGCTGTGCCTCTCATCGGGAAGTAAGTGACATGTTGGGATAGGAGTGCCAGACCTCTTGTCTCACTGTGCCAGCAGGGTCTCAGGTGCTGTGGAGCAGCCAGTGCCCAGGGACAGGACCCTGGTGCAGAAATAACCCTCAGCCCAGATGGTGCTGACACAGAGCTTCCACTTACCCATGTTTCGCTGCCAGTCACCAGCTTCCAGCCCAGGAGGGCACAGAGGACCTTGAATGACCATAGTTTGTGACCCAGCAGTCCCACTGAGGCTCTGTGCCCCCTCCCCAGATACCTGACCTTCCTCATGGTGGTGACAGTGGTGATTGTGGTGAACGCTGTCATTGTCCTCAACGTCTCCCTGAGAACACCCAACACTCACTCCATGTCCCAGAGAGTGCGCCAGGTACCTGCCATCATCCCCCTACCCTTTATACAGCAGGAATGGGATGAGTATTTTGGGGGTCAAGGCCATGTCCCTTGCAGAGTAAGGTGGCAGGCATGCCTTCATCTGAGTGCAAGTCCTGGCACAAAGAGAAGGCCTCAGATGTCCCCAGTGGACCACACTGTGCCACCAAGCCACTCCCAACACTGGGGAGTAGCAGGTGCCAACATCCCAATAGCACCATGCTGCAAGCAATACCAGGGAAACCAGTCACACCCATTGGGTGCTCTGGGTGGTGCGAGGGGGACAGACACCCACAGGTGGCACTGTGCCCAGGTGTTCCTGCACCTCCTGCCCCGCTACCTGGGCATGGCCGTGCCAGAGGAGACCCCAGGGCCTCCGCAAGCCATCCGCAGGCGCAGCTCCCTGGGGCTTATGGTGAAAGCTGATGAGTACATGCTCTGGAAAGCCAGGACTGAGCTGCTCTTTGAGAAGCAGAAGGAAAGAGATGGGCTGATGAAAACTGTGCTGGACAAGATTGGTGAGTGACCCCGGGGGGCTGGCACCTCCCTGTGAAGCTGGGCTTTGTGCCAGGTGGCTGAGTGCTTGCTGGTGCCCGCTGTGCTGGCTCTCCTGCTTGTAGGACGTGGTCTGGAAAGTGGCAGTACCCAGGACTTCTGCCAGAGCCTGGAGGAGGCAGGTCCTGAGATTCGCGCCTGTGTGGATGCCTGCAACTACATCGCCAATGCCACGCGGGAGCAGAATGACTTCAGCAGCGTGAGTCAGGGCTGGGGGGAGAGGGATCTGCATGAGGGGCAGTGGGACACAGCCCTCACCCTTCTTGTGCCACTGGCAGGAGAGCGAAGAGTGGATGATGGTGGGACAGGTGATCGACCGTGTCTGCTTCTTCATCATGGCCTCTCTCTTTGTGTGTGGCACCGTTGGAATCTTCCTCGTGGCTCACTTCAATCAGGCACCTGCCCTCCCCTTCCCTGGGGACCCCAAGCAGTACCTCCCACAGTGATGCTGATCCCAAGGCATCAATGCTCACAGGTGCCCACCAGCCAAGTGGTGGAGATGGGGGAAGGAGGAGCATGGGGTGCTCATGATGTGCTGAATGTGGAAATAAAGCTTCCAAGTCTTGCAAGGCTCCATGGCATCTCTGCTCCATGCCCACCCGCCTCAGAGGCTGGATGTGCACCCCATGCAGGCTGGCCACACACCTCTAAGCTGCACAGTCCTGTGAGATGAGACATGGGGAAACTGGAGTGGAGTCAGACATCCACAATGGGCCAAACAGCAGTGCTGGCAGCAAGAGCCACATCAGCCCACTCCAAATTTACAAATTCAAGCCTAGGACAAATGCGAATACTGTCATCCCTCTCATGGCAGTGGGGCAGGAATCACAGCTACAGCCACCTGTTCTGGGGCAACAATGGAGCCATGGATGGGACTGGTGACAGATAATTCTTCCCTCCCTTTATACCCTGACTGTGGGTCTTGGGGACAGCTAAAGTGCTGTCCTTGATCCCTAGCAAGCAGCTTGAGGTGGAGAGACCCTGAGCCACCAGGCACCCAAACAGCCGCAGGGATGTGTGCCCCGTGGCATCCATCCTGCTGGGAGCATCAGCACAACTCCCTCCCCCACCAGCCTTCCTTGCCCTATGGGATCATGTCTGTCAAGCATAGTCCCTTCCCCCATCCCAGCAATGCTGCATCCCCCTGTGCCCCTCAGTGACCTCTGGGGCCCCCTGGCTTTGTCCCTGCTGGCAGGGGAGATGAGAGAGGTCAGCTGGGAATGGTGGCAAGCAGCATCTGCTCCTCTGTGATCCAGCTCATGCCACCTGCCCTGGCTCCAGGACGTGCATCAGCCTCACAGTCCCAGCAGTGGCTGCCTCTGCTGCTGCTGGGAGAAAACCAGTTGGTTACTGCCCACAACTGCCCCTGGCACTGTGTGACAGGGGTGAGGGCACTGTAGGCATGGATGGAGGAGGGAGGAAAACACACAGCAGCTGAGACATCACTTCTAGGATGTCTGCAGCCTCATGGCCCGGAACCACTCGGGGCTGTGCCAGCCTGACCCTGCTTTCTGCAAGGTGGCTTTTCCTGCCCTATCCCTACGAGATATGTAGTGCCCACAGCACCAATGCCAGGTGAAGGTGGAGCTCCCAGCTGGCACCTTAAAGAAGGTGGGGATGGTGCTCACGGGTGCAGGCAGGGGTGCTCAGAGGACCTTAGCTGGGTCCTGCCCCCTGCCTGGGTCACCTCCCATGGCCATGACCCAGGTGTGAGGTGACCAGGTCCTGGGGAACTGTACTCCTGGCCACAGTCTTGCTGGTAAGTGACAGCACTGCACTATACTCCTGTCCTGCCACAGCCATGTCATCTCAGTGGCTGAAGGGACAGACCTGCCTGGCCCGGTGTCCCCAGCCCAGTGAGAGCCAGGAGCTGCCATAAGCTTCCCAAACCAGAGTACAAGGCACGTCCACAGCCCCCAGGCTCTCCATCCGCAAGAAGATGCATAATTAATGAGCTCTGGTCTGTCTTTGCCTGGGCATTTCCCACTGATTACTGGGCCAAAACATTGATCACTGGGTCCCTATTGCCCTGCTGCCAGTCTCCAAGGATGGGTACTGTCACCTACTTCTTACCACTCCAGGGATGCTGCTTCTTCCAATGAGCTCAGGCTCCAGCATGTCTATACAGCACAAGTGGAAATGGATGAACTCTTCCAGCCTACCAGGAGCACATGACCAAAATCACACTCTCCACTATATCCAAGCAATGATTTTATGAGCCCCCAGGAGATCTCTGTGGTTTATCATTCCAGAGACCACAACAAAAGCAAGAGCTGTATGTCACAGATCTTAGGCAACAGATGTGCCTTGCAGGATCTGGTGGGGGAACACCTTGCAGGTCACCGTCTGAGGTTATGGGGGGAGTGCAGTGAGAGGAAAAGCTTCCTCAGCCCAGTCTCAACCTCATGTGCCCACACTCCATCAAGAAGCACTAAGACAAGGCAACATCATCCTCCAACTGCTCCCCTCCTCAGAGAGAACTTTGTCTCTGTGGGCTGGGAAGAGCCATCAGCTGTGAGTGCTTCTGAGGGGGGAAATAACTGGATCCCTGAGCTTAACAAACAGAGACTCATCTCATCTACTTCCCTGCCGGTACTGTAACTTTCCTGGACACTACCACGATGAACATTGTTGCTCCCCAATGCAACAATCAGCCCTCATCAGATCAGCTGTAGCCAGACACCCAGGGCCCACGAGCCCACCACAGCTCAGCATTCCCTTGGGAAAGAAGAATTCAAGGGAATCCTCTTCTTTGGGCCCCAGGGCTTACAGCTCTTCCAGTTTCCCCAAAGGCCACTTTGCAGGGATTTAAAATTCAAGGATGTTCAAAGCCTTTGGGATAAGGAAAGCAGGAAAGGTCTTGACTCACCACAGATTTGGAGTTCCCATGACTAGAGGCTTCCTTCCTGAATGAAGAGGATCAGAAACCTTTTTCTAGAGCACAGAAGAAACTCCTCCCCTTCCCAAACAACCTCACGCCTGTGTTTTTACCATTCTCATTAGCAGGACAAGTGGACCACAACCCAAAAGTCCAGCTCAAAAACCAGTCTGGATCCATCCCTCTCCAGGCTATAGAAGGCAGCTGGTGCTTGGCACTGATCAACCACTGCTTTTCTCCTGACCGCAGGAAAAGTAGCCTTAAAGAGGACAAATTCCACACCCAGCCAGCTCACTCTCTTCAAGGCTGAGCAAGAGGAACCTCTGCTGAGTTCCTCTAAATCTCAACCAAGGGGGCAGTGGGAGGAGAGGAAACAGCCTCCCCGGGAAGGGCTCTTCCACAGCTCACTCACAAAGCGTATTTTAGGGCGAGCACAGCAGGACTGCAGCATTTTCAGATTTAATAGCAAGCCTGCACTCATCAGCACCAGCTCAGACAAGGGGCATCAGAGGCGAGAAGTGGGCGAGTACACGAAATAACAGAGGTGGACATGACACACAGCTGGGTAAAACAACAGGACTAAAGCCCTAAGTGATGTAATCTGCAAAAAGCTAAATGTGCTGTGAATAAAAGGAACCTGCAGCTAGTATTTCAGCCCTGCCTTGTAAGGCTATTTTTGCTTAGATTGCCAAATGTAATTACAACTAAATCCCCCCTAACAAATACTGGAGAGCAGCAGGGGAGAGTTGTATTTAAAAGGAATCTTAAGTAGCAGCCACAGTAGTACCTGCTCGCAGCAGGGAAAACAAACCATGTCTGGAAAAGAGCATTTGGTTGAGAGCTGGTGACAAACAAGTGCCAAAAGCAGGAACAGGATCATGGGTCTTAGAAACACAGAGAGGGATGCCACTACAGCTTGGGGACCAACCCTGCTCCCTGCCCAGCTAGGTGCTAACTGCCTGACCATAGGGAGCACTTAAGTCATTGCTGTCAGTGCAAGGATTATCTCTAGAGACAAAACTCACATTCTCAATGAAGAAAAAAAACCCTTCAGAAGACTGAATATTTTAAAGAGTTTTCTCTGCCAGTCCTGGCTGCTTCCAATCTAGACTTCAATAGTAAGACAAGGAATTTGCAATTGGAGTCATGAGGTTGAAGGTCTTCCAGGTCCCAAGGCTGGTAATTGTCCCAGACAGGGGCTGCTGGTTCTGCAGTCACGAGCAGATTGGCCCAAGCAGCCCCTTCTCCTGGGAGACTGCACAGAGCACACGGGGCAGGAGATGTGCCCCATCACTGGCCACAGCCTCCCCTCCTGGGCCCAAGGCAAAGGCTCCATTAAAAATGAAAGGCAATTGTGCGATTCCCCAAGGAAAAGGAGAAAAGGCTGGAGCTGTTAATGAGTACAATTAGTGTTGTAGTCAAGCAGAATCAGAGGAAATAATTAGCTCCTATTGTTTCCGTGGCATCCAAATTGCAGCCATGCTGGTTTTCCAGGCAACAACCCATCATTTGAGGCTCACCGCGGAGGACAGGGGGTCACTCCCAGCCCCTCTTCTGGTCACAGCTGTCACACAGTTATGAGCAGCAGGCTGGGCCATCGCCTTCTTCTGCTACACCCACCGGGGGCCCAGTTTCCCAGGTGGCCAGAGACTTGCAAACCCCAGCGCACACCAGAAGCACGTTTGGCCCTGAATTCAGCCAGTGCTGCTGGCTCTCCACCAAGACACAGAGTGAAGGCAACTGACACCAAACATCTCTTTGTCCTATTTAAGCCAAGTTCACATCCCTCTCCATAACAAATAGGGGTGGGTACAAGGCACTACTAACCTGGGAGTATAAAGAAGAAGCAAAGACAAAGCAAGCAGCCTAGAGAAACACCACCCCACTGAATTTCAGACAGAGCCAAAAAATGAGAGACTGAAAGAAACAAAGAGACCCAATAATTTATTGGCAGAACTGAAAAGGGGCATTTGAAAACCACAGGGCTGACTCTCAACTGGGATGCTCCTCCCAGCTGCAGAGAGATTTATAATACTGGTATCCCTCAGCAAAAGGCTCTGATGTTGAGGCAGAATCCCAGAGATCCTGCGTGCCATGTAGAGAAAGACAGGAAAGTGCTGCAAGATGCGGCCCCAAGGGCCCGTCGCTAATTGAAAGGCTGCCTCCCGCCCCACTGCTAAAAAAAAGTTTGTGTAAGACAAAATCGGCCTCTATTGTCACCGCTGCTGGAGGGCTTCAGATGGATCCTTCCCCCAGGGAGGAGTGCGAGAGTGGCCCATGAGTCCCTTCAGAGGTCGGAGGGCACTCTCAGTGCTTTCAACACGGAGAGAGGAGCTTAGTGCCAACTCTTGTTCTCACAATGTGATTTTTGTGTTTCGAAAGCTTGAATTATCCCTGGAAAACAGAGGGAAGAAAAGAAGTGGTTAAAGATGTGCATTCCTTCAGATCACAGCACCTCCCCATTCTCCCCACCACAGCTACCAGTGTTGCCATCTCAGTACATCACTCAAAATCAATGCTTGTTAAATCTTCCATGCAGACCTTCCTAACTACAAACTTCTCACGCGAGTCAGCTGTCACTCCAGAACACTCATAATAGAGGGAAATCCTGGTTCATCCCCATTCAATGTGAAGAAAAAATTGTCATCTCCTGTGAGCAAAGCACATGATAGAATGTGGAAACCTCCCTGATGGATTCTGGTGTTTAAACAACGTGCAAGGTCTTTTCCTTACCAAACATTTATCTTGGGGATTCTGCTTGGAGCACAAATATACAATCAGACCAACGTCCCGCTACCTCTGTCCCTCATATTTAGTCATACTGTCAACAAGTTTAGCTCTCTGATCTCTCCTACCTTAAAAGAGTATCTAATCTGAAAAGGCTGTTTCCTTCAAGTTTAAATAGAAGAGTTTCTTCAGCAGCTTCTACTCACTCATGAGTACAGCCACAAGCCTCAGGGACTACTGACCAAGGAAGGAGTGCTGGTCTACAACCTCCCTCAGCACAGTCTCATGGCACTGCAGCAACTGAAGATGGGGCAGGTTACAGAAATCTGTTATTGCTTACTGCCAGCCTGTGAGCAGCAGCAACAGGCAAAGCATATTTCCACATTAATAGGTGGTGTGTTGGAAACAAGGGAGGTAACAATTACTTGAAAGGATAGGTTTGGCAGCTCTTCCCATAAACAGGGACAGGGCTGTAAGTTGCCCAAGCCAAAAACACTTAGGGATGCCCCAGGACATACCACACCAAATGGTTGAAGAGCAAAGGCAGCAACTTCAGCAGCAAGGTGCTGTGCAGGACTGTGAAATTCCACTCAAACCCTTGAGCTATCATTGTGTGCTGCCAGGAGCTGCATGGCAGCTGTACCAGCACAGGCTGGAACACCTCCAGGAGGTAGGCTGGAGAACTGCAAGAGCAGAAGGAAGTAAAAACCACTTTTTAGAGTTAAAAAAGTTACTCTGCTATGACATGACAGCAAAAACCATGCTGGAGGCCATCTGCAGAAGACTGGGGTTCACCTTTGCACTTGCCAGAAGAGCAGGCTGGGCTGCCATTTGGGAATGTGATTTAGGATTCATTAACTGGATTCTGGTTAATCTGCAACAATGGTTTGGCTTTCTATCCCATACTGGACTTTCACCTGTGCCATCTACCTCAGGAGGACAGCACACTTCAGGTAGCTCTTTAGTGGACATTTTCCCTCCTTTTGCCTGTATTGGGGTGCCCCAGACCTTCTGTTCATCCCTGCTCAGCACAGGCCACCCAATGCAGCTGAGAGCTAAATGAACTCTGCCACTGTTTTCCTGTACCCTTGGCACATTTGCTGCCTTCAGAGCCTGGTATTTCATGAAGTGAGCTGGTTTCCTCTTCCAGAAGGACGTGTAAATGTCATCTAACAATAACAACACTATCAAGTGCCTGTGTAGTATTTTGTAAACACTGATCCTCACAAAAAGCCAAACCTGTGAGGAGAGATAGGTATTATTTTCACCCATGACTTCAGAGCAAGGTATGAGAACACTGCTTGCTCAGTGCTGTTGAGGGAGGTTTTGGGATCCCCAGCAGCTCCTCAGAGCTCAGCTGTGTTGGAGCAGCTACATTCCACTGCCCACTTATGGAAACTGGGCAGTGTAAATGCTTCCTTCCAGTAGATTCCTCTGCTCTGGCACTCAGCAATCCAGTGATCCCACTTGGCAACAATCAACCCAACTCTCATGGCCAGGCCTCTTGCTGGCCCTTCTTAAGGGCCTGCTATCAGGGAAGTGGGCACTGCAGGGAAAAACAATCTGAGCTGTGAGGCTCCCAGCAGCCCTGGGCTCACCTTGGCTATCTTCTCTGCACATCTTGGCTGACATTACCAGCAGTAAAGGGTGGTTGTTTCATTAGCCACAACATTATTATTTCTACCTACAGTACCTACTGGGTGTTCTTCCTGAACAAGCTTTTATTGACCAATTAATTTATTCTGTTTCTTCTGTTAAAGAGCTGTGTGTCAGGCCCCAGGTGCCTCTCTCAGTGTCCATCACCAGGATGTGCTTAGGATTTATTTACCACTCCATACCTGCTTACAGTCAACCCTAGGCAACACACCCAAGCTGAAGACATACCTCTCAGCCTCCTGGGACTAGGTCTGGGATACAAGTGCCTCATACAGAGGAAGGACACATTAGCAAAATAGCATACAGCATCTCAACAGAAAATGCTGGTTTCTGGTAAAAAAAAATTTAAAAAGTTTGATCTTTGGAAAAGAACAAATAGCAGAATGGGCCCATAACGGAAGAGAACATGCCAGCCCATGGGAAAAAGGTTGGAAGCTGAGAGGTATGTCATTAAGTCACATAGGAAGAAAGATGAGGCCCTACCCTGGGTGTGACAGAGGGAGGGGGAGCGTTCGATCAGCGGCCACTGCTGTTCACCAGGCCATGAAACTCCTCCCAGGCCCTGGCAAGCCAGAGGGAAAAAAAAATGAAATAAAAACCAAAAAATAGCACTTCAGATCAAAGGCTTCTTAACTTTTAACGAGAGCAGAAACATTCAATGACGTTTAAAAGGCACTTGTCTTCAGAGAGCAAGGCAATATTCTCTGATAGCCCTAGTGGATAGAAGCATCCTTAAAATCCAGCCAAACATCTGACAGCACAAGGCAGCTTTAGCGTTCTGCACAGGCATGAAGCGTTCCCACTGGCTGCTGGTGATAAAGCCACATTAATACCCAGAGACAGGTATGACCTTCCTAGTCACAAATGGAATATCCATTTCCTACTGCTCATAAAATAGCCCATGTTACGTCTTTCTGGAGGATTATCACATTCCTTGGCTGGTTAAACTCAGCCAGCTACTGGCCTCATGCTTTGCCACATACTGCACATGCAGGTAATTCCCCCAAAAGGGGCTTCTTTTAATGCCACACAGCTTAGTTCTTATGAAATTCTTCGATCAGGAAGCAGAATCCAATTGTTATTAGGAAGTCTCATTTCCTATTGTCAACCTGCATTGTTAATGACGACCCAGTAAAAACATCACAACTATTTGAAATGAAAATGTTTTTTGATAAGTTAGAGGGACAGGCCCAACGCTGCATTCCCTGGTGGAGAACGTTACTGACGGATGAAGGCAGCAGACTGAAAAATTGCTGTCGGTTTTACGAAGGCAGCATACTGAAAACCCTCTCAGAAAAAACATGCTGAGGTTAATGTGAGCATGAGTATTATCTTCTGGGATCAGAGACATCAAAGAACCTCATAGTTCTCCGTGCCCAGCAAAACAGTACTGGTGCCTACAGCATATGCCAAGCCATTTTCTGAAGCCACAGAGTCCCATGGAGCTGGAGGGACCTTAAAGAGAACCCAGGTCTCAGACCACCCTCTAGATTTTTTTGCTGGTACTTCTCAGCTACTTCACATTTTGTTTTGTGCATTGCCTCATTAGGCCACTGCAACACAACAGGAGAGTTCAGAAATGGAAACCCTGTGTTAGCACCTGTGCCAAAACCAGACCACCAACCTGGCTCTTATCTGAGCCTCAGAGTCAAGCTCCCAAACAGCATTTGCAAAAGCAGCTCAGGTGTCACATGCTTATTCCCAGCAAGTCATAGCCCAAATAAACACAGAGACCTCAAGGTTCAACAGCCTCTCTCCAGAAGAAAGTTAGGGAGAAGAGAAACTCTGAATCTGAAGCCCTCTTAGTTGTTGGTAATCTTTGCACATTTCCAGACTTGTCAAAAAGTCTCTACCTTCAAGTCTTTCCTCCAACCTCCCTTATATCTCTACCACATTCCCATCACCCACAATCACATCTCTCTTTCCTCTTCCATAGTTCTCCCAAACTTGTAACTTCTCAGCAGAAGGAATACAAGGGCAGATTACTTGTCAACATAATTGATAATTTATTACCCCTTTCACACTAAGGAGTTCCTTGTTCCAACATCCCAATAACATCACGCACAGTCCTTCATCTCTGTCCTCACAGAGAGAAAAAGCTCTTCCAGCCAAGAATTTTTAATTCAAGACCCTCATACATATTATGGTACTAATGACTCCAACTATCTGCTGACTTGACTGAAAAAATCCACCAGGATGTGTCTGCCCTAATGTACCTGAACTACAGTAGGAGAGCAAACTGCTCTCATTCCATACTGAACAAGGCTGCCAGTTAATTTCATCTGGCAGAATCTTTACGACCTGTGACATGCCAAAGGCACAGTGCCAGAGAGTCTAAGAGGTTATTTTTATGTATAGACATTTTTAGTACCTTATTGCCATACTGTCTGCACAGCGATCAGATACTCAGTGAATTGATCTCCAACACTTAGATTATTCCCATTGAACAGATGGGAAATGGAAACGTTTGGAGCCTAAATAAAGTCAGCCAGAGCTGTTCTTCCACACTCATTCCTGACCCACAACTGCAGAAACTTCCTACCTTCTTCCCCACTGTCCAGGGTCAGGACCCAGACAGGGCTCTCTTTAGCCCTAGCAAGTAAGTTGGAGAAAAAAAAATGAGAAAAGAAGCCACTATCTCCCCAAAAAGAAAAAAAAAAAAAAACAAAAGGAAAAAAAAGAGGAAGACTCCAGCAAAAAGAGGAAGGACAGTCTTAGTTGCTTCAAGGGGCTTTCCAAATCATTATTGTGCAAGCAGCACTAGCTGTTTTCTGCAAACATCCTCAATTAAGTCCTAGAAGTTTGCCTTCAGTATTTCTCTGTGCAACCCTTCTGTCCTTCCCCAGCTAAGAAAGGATTCAGAGAGCTCAGAGTGCACTTATGGTACCTTACAAAGGCATCAAGGTCTTTTGCCAGCCCACATGGAACCTCCCAGCACACTGACCACTCACTACACTCTGCAGGTGTCCAGGGCAGCACAGCCTCTTTCTTGGTGCTTCTCTGGGATTTGTTCACAACCAAAGAAGAACTTTGTGACTAACAGCTTAAAAAAAAAAATCTAGGATAGTCTTCTAGCCTGAAAAAGTTCTTTCACCTCTCTGGCAGTACCTGTAGCAAAGGCAGTGTAACACAACTAAATAAATATGGCTAAACTGACCTCCTTGAAAAAAACCCCATGAAATAAATAGGTTATAGGCACTTTTTTGGTAAGAGACAGGCCACCATGATAAGGAAGCCTTTCACAAAGTCATGGACACTTCTGAATAAAGCATATTATGCTGATGGAGAATGAATCAATGAATCCATCAATTCAAAGCTCAGGTCTATGCAAGTGCTCTTAGACTTGCAGCACCTGGAAACATTACTGGAATTGGAAAATGGAGTGATAAATGAATGAAGCCAGTATTGCAGAGACTCAGGAGAAGAGAACAGCTATCAGATCTGGAACCTCACAGATCTCCTCTAGATTTTATTCCTGCTCTCAGACTTGGAAGGGTGAAGGTGAAACAATGCAGCTCTAGAGCTAGCAAGACCCAAGGCAACCTGTCTTCCCCTGACAGGCATCAGACAATGTGTGAGGGTCCCATCTGCAAACCATTTCTCTTTAGGCAAGGTTAACCCTGCCCGCTCCATAACTCCACACAGTCAAAGGCAAAGGTGACACAAGTAGAACAGCAGCACTGAGGAGTTCTCCTAAGGTTTAGGAAATTAGCAAGCAAATGGAAACCAGTGCTATAAAACCACAAAAGTTATAGGATTAGCTGAACTCTACTGTGACAAGGAAGACCTCACAAGCACCCTACCACCAGCTTACTGTCTCATAAACACTGATCTTCTTGCCCAACACCTGCCACTTCCACAGTGATTTCTCTTCTGAATTCCTCACTTTTTTTGCCTTTCCTCTTTTTGTCCTGAGAATCTCACCCCTGCAGTCTTCTTACAGTGCATTATTTCCTCCATAGGATATCCTCTTGTTTCCTACCTACAATATAGTCTGAGGCCATTTCCTCCAACTGCCTGCAGTGAAATGAACCCAGTGCCAGCTCTATTAAGATCAACTATTCTTCTCATTTACTCGAGCCATCCCATTAGTTATCACTGGTGACTTTGAAAGGAAAGGATAGTTTTATACCCTGCTCAGCTCTCACTGCAGCAGGCACTTACGAATAAGCAAAGCTTTGTTTTCAGAAAATGCAGCCTTGCTTTAGAGCTGACAGGACAATCCATAATGTCACACAGCAACCAAAACATTTCTACACCAGACTGCACAGTGGCAACCTGCTGATGTCACTGCTCTGGTCTCTCCTGGCACTGGAAGCAGTGTTGCTGAATTTGCCTGCGATTCCTGGATGGTACTGTCAGTGAGAGCTCTCAACAAAGGAGATGGTCACTGACCACAGTTATCAGTGTGGAAAGGAAAGGCTGATACGCCCAGGCAAGGCAAAGGTGTATGCAAGGCAGCCATGAACTTCAAGCTGCAATGCTCCAAGTCAAATGTGAAAGTGAACACTTCCCCTCCACCCCTCTCCCAACTGCAGATACCTGAGTATTTTCAATGGCCAGGCTGTGGTTGGCAACATTCTGCTTTCAAAAAAATGCACCTGCTATGGCAGCAAAAGAGGTTGGGTTTTTTCCTTTAATTCCAAGCCACAGGAAGTACCACTGTCCACAAGCCACTGTCACTTCTGGACCTTGTCACCTCCAAGGTTAACAACACTGATGAACTGAACCTATTAAGTGGTTCACTGCATCTGAGTGCTCCTCTCTCAGTGCACCTCTGAGGGAACAAAGAGAAGCAATTTCTCTCCAGCTACTGAAACAAGGTAGCCCACAAAATGTCACATATGTTCTCTTCAGGTGCTCAGCGCTGTAAAGTCTAAAGTACTATAAATCCCCTGGAATTAAGCAAAGTCCAAGAAATTGTTCTAGCTCTCCCAGCAAGATTGGAAATTCATACAGACTAGGCTGACCCGTCTACTCGCTGGGATTTAGGCAGCTTGTCAATATCAGAAGCAAGAGAAAGGACAAACACAGGAAAATTGCAATGAAAGATCTGCTTATCTAGCTAAATGCACATGCTCCACCACTGATAGCTGAAAGGACAGAATGCAGAACAGCTCCTTGGAGCTGTGACGCAACAGGTACTTTTCAGATGCAGCTTGGAACACCACCACTTTCTGAAACAAAGGGGGCTGCAGTCTCACTGACAACTCATGAAAAATGGTGTCTAGAAATGATTTAATATGAAATGCATCATCACAAAAGGAATATACAAAACCTGAAACACAGGGCTCAAGTTCCACAGTGAGAGGCATGCTAGCAATTTCTACAGAAGCATTCATTTACAGTGTGTCAAAAGCTAATCCAGGTCAATTCACTTCCTAAAAGTCAAGGTTTTGAGAAATACCTGTTCTTTTCTTGCTAAGCATGCTCCCTTCCCTGAAGCACAATCAATGCCAATCAAACCCTGCACATGAGCAGAGCTCTAGTGGAGAGATGCAGCCCATACAAATGAAAAATGCCACAAGCCCCCCTCAAAAGGCAGCCCTGACAAAGCCTAGAGCACAGCTCTTCCATTAGAGCTTTTCATGAAACACAGCCAGAGTGTGAATATAGAGTGCTGGCTAGAAAGCCCTCCCGAGTCATAAATCACATGGTACATGTGCAGCATAAGTGGAGTTTATTCATGACGGACAGTATTTCAACAGGAATTGATAGATGGGCAAGGAAAAGGAGCCAGACTTTATGGAGGATAGAACTAGTTACACAAGAGATTCTTTATTAGTGAGAGAACCTTAATGATATGAAGCTAAGCCAAGCAGAGTCAGACTGAAAGCTGGGGCTGGCCTGCTCTTCTCTGTCATGAAGCAGTCACTGTCACCTCTCTGCAGCTGCTGCCCCTTGCTGCCTGCTGGTACCAGGCAAGAGAGACACAAGAAGTTGGTCTGTGCATCACTACACAGAAACTCCACTGACAGCAGTTCTGCTCTGAATTTACACCAGTGCCATTGCAAGGAGATGCTGGAGAGCACTGCAATCAGAATGCTGCAGCTCAAGCAAGGTAATGGGAAAAAAAGGGGCTTTCACAATGCCCTACATGGCAGAAGGTTAATTGCTTAGACCTACCTGACCGGGACATCACCAAAGCAATTCCTGACTAACCCTCCTACCCACAGAAGAATGAGTGGGAGACAAGCCAGTTGGCCTCTATTTAAGAATTGTTCCCAGTTGTAATCTGAGCTACTAAACTTGATACCTCCAACACCTGTTATTCTCAGACAAGCTCATTTTGCACCACACGTCAGCAGCACAAAATGAAACTTGGATGCTCTGCAGGAAGAGGGCAGCAAGCACAGCATGTTACACTGGTGTAGGGAAATGAGGCCACACTTCTGGATGCACCATCACTCAAGGCCTTACACCTGCCAGAGCAAAACCAAACATTGCTATATCGGCATTCTTTGTGCTAAGAAGTGCTGGTGGTGATAGCTCACATGGGAAAGGCCACATCACTCCCATTCTACGCTTGCTACATGAACCACCACCACAGCTTAGGACAGCTGGCTCCATACACAGCTTTTACTACAGACACTGAGAGAAGTCAAACACCTCCCTGCTCTCACCACAAAGCCGCATTACCACAGTCCGCAGTCTGCTGCTGCTGAACAGGAGTAAAATATTCTGGTGTGTGTCCACATGAGCACGTTGCGGTTTCCCTACATGGACAGAGAGTCCATAGTGCCCTCTCCTGGCAAAAAATGCGTCAGAAACATTAGCGGCAAAATCACGGAAAAAATCTTCTCTTTCCCACACACACAGGAGGGAAGGCCACATGGAACTCTAGATGCCTACAGTGAAAATCTAGTTTCAACAAGATTTCTGTATAATTACTAGTGACCCACACTCAAAATTGGAAGCCAGCTGTCTGCTAGAACCAGGATTGATCCCATCAAACTGCCTGACAGCAGACTGATGACAGGGTGATTATGTGGAAAGAACAAGTCAGCATGATGAAAGAAAGCCATGAAAGATACTTGCACCTTCATTACAGAGAAGATTAGAAAGCTCTCTGCCCCATCAGTGTCTTATTCATTTGTTTCACTTCTTTTCTGTGTGCACCTTTTTAACTATTAATTTAACCAATATGACCTAATCAGTGTATTGGTTTATAATACACTCAAGAAAAAAAGAAAAATAATATATTACTCACCTCTAACTAATACCTATATATGCAATTTTTCGTCACTTTGTGGGAAATAAAAGTCACCCTGAATGGCCTGATATGGTAAGCTATAATACATTTATTTAAAAATACAGCTGTGCTCTCTGTGTACCATGATCTTCTAGTCTTGTTAAAGAGCCTCTGTCACCAGGGCCTGGAAGACTTAATATATGACGTTTATTATGATTAGAAATCATTTGTACAGCACTGTAAATTCACACAGCACTTTCCCAAGACCATTTATAAGTCTAATGGCACTATAAATCCCTGTTAGCTTCCGCACTTTATTCCCCAGAATCTCTATTTATTCAAATGATTTGACACCCCCCCACTGTAATCTCATCTTTGAATACATCAAGCCACAGTCCCACCCTGGACTGCCCATCACCCGATCAGGCTGGGTGGATTGTTAAAATAACCCTGAATCACACATTTAAAAAGAAAAAGGTTTTGCTCATGGAACCAAACACCCCCAACAACAAACAGCATGACAACAACAAAGGAATTTGGCTTTCAAAGCGCGCTGGCAACAACTGCTGCTGTTTGCACTTCAGTTTGCAGGAACAGCCCTAACGCACACAAGCACTTCTGCCAACGCCTGTGCCGTGCACTGAGCTGCTCAAGCACACATGCAACCTGCAGCACCCCCCTGGCCAGCACACGTACTTGATGCTATCGGTGTGGGTTTTATATTCCATGATGGTGTTGGGAGGTAGGTTGAGCACTCTTCGTAACGTGTCGCGTATCCGGGCTGTCGTGGCCTGGTCGCTGGCTGTCTTGTTCCATATGGAGATGATGTCCTCCTGCGGGACGGCACGGGAGGGAGGGGTAAGCATGGGGCACTTGGTGCAGCCCTGCCACATAGAAATTCCAAAATGTGCCAGTTCTCAAAAGCACTCACCTGGAATCGGACAGAGACGACGGCCCCACAGATTTCTTCCCCCACCATGAACTGCTCTCCCAACATGGCCAGAATAAGATTTTCCCAGCACCGTGACGCTAAGCCCTTCCGCAGACGGATAATCCATTTACCACCATTTTTGTTGGCATCATCCTAGGAAGAGGGGAAATGAATTGATTTGTTTTCTCCTAGCTATTTTTCTGCTACCCACAAGACAGCAGAGGCACAAACAGGAGCAGATATTGATTAGGTGGGGCAAGGAAGGTATTTTTAAGCAAAAGCATTTTATTTCACTTCCTCCCCCTATAAGCAGAGACAGAGGAAAACCACCTACTTTGAATACAAAGTACTTGAAACAATGGCCCTTAGCCTTCCAGACAAAGTTCTATGCTCTGACGACTTGAGTTCTAGTGTTTTGATCCCACTAGCAAAGACTAACACCAGCTACCAATCTGCACAAACAGACCCAGAGGCAAGGACTTTAAAACTCCTCCTAAACCTGAGACTGATTTGCCATTTGTCTAATGCCCTGTATATGTAGTTCTGCTTGTAAAACCAGATTCCTGTAAAACAGGAGGACCCCCTCACCACAGAGCATGGAAGACCAGGAAAAAGTTTGCAATACAGTATTTTAGAAGGGAGTGAAAAATTTATAAACATTTCCTTCCACACTTCCAGGAATGGGCTCACAAGTTGTGTTAACACAGAAAGGACCACCGTGTTCTCTGAGAACTACTGACATTATCACACATCATACAGCTGAATGTTTGCTCCAGACTGCGGTGATCCAGGGAAATAACCAGTATAGGGGAGAGATTAAAAGAAAAATTTTTCCTAAGCACTCAGTCTGTCATCTCAATATTGTGATTCTGTATCTTGAAGCTGGAAATTGCTACAGCCTCTCTGCTCCCCGGAACGCACAGCTATGTCAAAGAACAGCTCCTCCTCTGTGCAGAACACTGGCATTCTCTGGTACAACACTGTAGCTGGGAAATCTTACAAGGTGAGAAGGGAACAAATCCCATCCAAAGCTGAAGAGAGAGAGGTAGGAACAAGTCAAAGAGGTGACAGTTAGGAAGGGTAAGGGAAGACAGGTCTAGGACAGAAACAGAGAACAAAGGATGACTCAGAGGGGACTGCACAAAACAGGACATCCCTCTCCAAATCCCCAGCAATCCCCTCTGCCAAGCTGGGATACACCTTGAAGATGCCAGGCAAGGCAGCCCAACCCCTCTTAATGAAATAAAGTTAATTTTATTTTAGCCTCAAAGATTCTCTAGGGCTCAAACAAAACTAAGCATTTGTCTGCTCTCTCAGAGACAGCAAGTGCTAACAAAGCAATCCTGAGGAAACATGGAAGTGTCAGCATAACAGCAGCATTCACCTGACTCTTACTTTTCAGGCATGTGCTGGACTGAAAGGGGAAAGCATCAGCTCGAGACAACCCTCAAAGCATGACAGGAGCCATCCAAATCAACACAAATTGTAGGAATGTGGCAGAACGCTGTGAGAAGCAAAGTGGTTTCTGTTAAGTACCCTTGTTTTCCAAGTTGTGAACATCACAGCCTTTAGATTGAGAGTTGGGTTTAACTCTTCAAAGTTTCCACAATGACTAATGGGCATCAGAAGAGAGTGATATTGCTAAAAATACCTCAAACGTGGCTTAAGCAGGTTCAAGGCTACAGAGAGAGCAGTGATTGGGAGGCAGATGATGGATCATGTGCTTTATGGTTGTTGTTAGTTTTCTTTCAGGTTAAACAAGCTTCAGTTCAGTCAAGCATTTAATTTTCCTTCACCAGAATAATAATGATCTGCAGCCCAGTAAATCACCAGGGAATATTATGTTTAGTGCTTCTGACTTTACCAGAAAAGGCACAGATGGATGCAGAAAAGGATCAGAGCTACACACAGGCACATACGTACCTACAAGAACGACAGTAACTGAGGATTGGTTTGGAAGAGAAACACATAAACAAAGCCCTATAAAGCATGAAGCACTGGAAGGCCAGGAGTGAGACCTGATGTCTTCTTCTAGAACTGTAAGAAGGAAATAGGGCCAGAAGCAAAAATAACAAAGAATCTCTCTACCTCCATCTTAAAATATATACCAGGAAATGCTTCATAGAAATTGTGGTATCATCAACTTGAGGACTCTCTGGTCGACACATTGTCTGAGGGACTTGCTCACCAGGAGTCCAAAGAGGGTTAAACATTTTATATAAATAGTATTTGCAGTAACTGGCTATAAAACACCTTGCTTAAATAATTGCTAACGAGGGTCATATATAAATTTTTCAGGACCAGGCAGTATAATTGGGTACTTCAGAGAAACACATAAAATCCTCATATTGTGAATGCTATTGGTCATTGCTGGAAGCAGGCCAGGAACTGGAAGAATGATTTGCTGGGCAAAGACTTTTTAAAATTTCTTTTAATAGATTTGGATATAAATAGAAGAAAACTAAAGTGCCCTGGAACAAAACCAAAAAAACCCCAAACCAAACCAACAAAAAACAACTCCAAAACCAAACCAAAAACACAAAAAAAGAAGAAAAGCAAGTAAAAGGCAAAGTTGTTTTTCCATTTCCAGTTCTGTGTGCAGGCTTTTAACCATATGCACCTCCTCAACTGAAAAAGGGGGGTTGGTTTTTATAAGCTTTGTTGAATCCCACTAGGAGAGGTCCAGATCTTCCAGAGGAAAGCCCTGCACTGCTGTCACTGGAAGCAGCTATAAGGGGCAAGTGCCTATACTGGAGGCACAGAGCTTAAATGGGGTACCCCCTCCACTGGCAATGGCAGTTCAGTAACCTTGGTGGGGGTGCAGCCAGCAATTTCCCCATCTCCCCTCTCTGGCAGCAGGACTGTTAGGTTACATGGGACAGAGTTCTGAGGACAAGTCTACAGGAAACTCAGATGAAAGATTTTCACCCCAGAAAATCTAATGGAGCGCCATTTAACGACAAGAGTCCCTTCACCATAGAAGATTCCCTCCAAAATATTGTGGAGAAATATCAAGGCAGAAATGAGAGCTTCAACTCACCTCCCACATGGGTTTGATGCCCTCTTTGAAAAGATGGAAGTCACTGTGGCCTGTCAGGTCCCCAGGACGTACCATGTGACTGTAAAACCGCCAGAACTGTTCCACCTGCAACAACACCAACCACACAATGAGGCTGCTCAAACTGTTCACAGTCAAGATTTCTACAGAAACATGCTGCCATTTTGGCTCTCCAGAGCCACCTTCCCCTCCTCTGTTCTACCCTCTTGTCACCGGGATGTTGATTAGACAACACAAAAGGAGGCAGTAGTGTCAGAGTTTGGGTGCCTGTTTCTGACTGGCTCCATTACCAGGTGACCAGTTGAAACATTCAAAAGTTGGCTCCAAAGTCACTCAGTGTTTGTCTGAAGAAATCTGTGCTAAGCTAACACAGTGCTCTGGAGAACACTTCCAAACATATCTTTTACCTCCTACTGCCCAAACTTTAAATCACTGGATATGTGTCAAATGCATGAGCTACAGCCAAGCCTCTTTACCCTGCATAACCACTGCTCTCTGTGACTATGGAAACTGCAGAAGCCTTCAAATAAGACATTTTTTTGTATTTAATTTTACCATATGCAGATTTTAAGACAAAATATGCATTCTGGTGCTAGTTTAAGATCGGGAGGTACTATTTAGAGTTTTTATTTAAATACCTCTTACTTCCTTTTACAGTCTGCCATGGTACACTTGGACCACTTCACTTCAACCAGTTCCATTCTGGCACCCCTGTGTCTGCTTGAGACAATCTGACTGTAAGGCAAGGGACTTATTTTTTATAGTTCCTGAAAATAGCATATTTATTTTTTGAGAATCTCTGGATAAGAAAGGATTTGAGAGAAGATGGATATTTAAAACGAAAAAAGGCAGTGGAAGAGATTATACTAATTTCCATATTTTAGGAAGACTCTGCTCAGTAAGACAACAGCTATTAAGCAGACCAGCAGTGCAGCTGAAGGGGTCAGACATCAAACCAAGCACTTCATCAAACACCTTAATGACTTGGTCAGCACTTGGAATTCCACTCCAATCTGTGACCTCTGCCATCCAAGCTGGAATTTGCTCTTATAGCCAATAAAATTATGAACCAAGACTGAGGAGGGGTCAGAAGCAATCTATTTTTGTCAGGCTCGTCCAAACATCCGTGGGGAAATCACACTCCCACAGTGAGGGAACGTGCCCTCTAGTGGTCCACATTTCACAACTTTTAGAGCTTTCCACTGAAAAGCCAACAATAAATCTGAACCCAGACTTAGCTAGACAATTCTTTCTGAAGTTTGCTCTTCCATCTCCTTGAACAGAATTTGGACCCAAACACATTATGAGATATGCTGGCCAGTCTCTCTCCATCCTAACAGAACTGCAGCACTTCCAGCCAACAATGGCCTCAACATATTCTCTGTTGCAAAGAGCAGACAACAGAATATTCAACACCATGTTTTTCCTTTAAGGAGCTAAAAATCAATGCTAAGTCTACACTGATTTATCAGACTGAAAAGCTATTGCCAGATCATCAAGTGGCAGCCACATTTTTCACCCCCTGAACTGAAAGTACTTGCACACACAGGGTAATAGGAGCAGCTACTACCCACAACAACAGACCCTTCTTCCCACCCTTATCCTGTATGGATGCAGTAACACAGCCCAGATGCTCAGACAGGCAAATTTTTATGCAGCCTACAGAAGGAATAAAGGGCTGTTTTTATAAATTCTCATATTACAGAGGATATGTACTGATGGGCAAAATTAACATTTATAAGAGATCCTGAAAAAACTGGGCAAACACCAGACTGAAAAAGGAAGAAAACAGCCAATAGATTTCCTGGGCTCTAGAACAGTAATGGGGACTCATTTTGCTTATGTATCTTGGGCTCTTGAGGGTGGGTTTACTCTGCCACCACCATGCAAAAACCCAACACCGCCTTTCCAGACACACTCAAGTTTATTCTAGGAAGAAGCAACCACAGGGTGGAAGGGGACAGGCAAAACAATTTGCCTTTTAATGAACTTGACTGCAACATCAAACTGCACCTTGTCCATCACTTCCACACAGACAACAGGCCACCAGCTGTTGGCAAATAGGGCATGCCAGATGCTTATTTCAAACAGTCTTTGCGGTGGGTGGATAGTATAGAAATGGAACAGAAAAGCTGTTCCTTTTTTTTCTGTTGCTCCAGCCATTAATGAGAGCATGGCTGCTCTTTTTTTTTTTTCTATTACGATACCAGCTACCACCACGCACAGAGGTCTAGCACAGGGAAGAGGAAAAGTGCTAAAGACACATCTCCTGCTGTAATTCAAGAGCTCATTTGCCTTGGCAAATCACGCAGTGCCACCACGAGCAGTGGTGCAGTGTGTGTGCACACAGGGACCGAGCCTGGAGGACCAAGCTGTGCCCAGGGGACAGCAGGGGGTACTCACGGAGGCGAAGGTGCCGATCTGTTTGATGTTCTGTTCGTAACTCTGGGAGCTGGTGGGCCGCCCGGGGGTGCGTCGGGAGTACCAGAAGGTGTAGTTATACTGCAAGGGGTGCTCAGCCGGCCCCGGGACCACAGCCTGCAGGACAGAAAAGCTTGTTTACCCCTTGTATGCTCCTCTAAAGAAGGGGAATGGGAAAAATTACATTTACAGCATATAAAAGCAACCATTCAAGCCATCAGAGGCATCATTACTGATTTTTTTTTAGTCCTGTGCCTGTCTCAAAGGAAATGAAAGGACAAAGTAAAAAGGGAAATGTGAGACCTTTAACTTTTTCAAATTAAGGGGAAAAAAAAAGACACTCTCCTCCTCTGGGAAGGATAAACCCCACTTATAATGAATCATGATTCAAATGCAATTAAAACTCTGGTGACAGCAATTGCCTTAAGCAACCAACACCCCAGTGCTCTGGGAAGATTAATCTAAGAACTTGTTGTGTCAGCTTTGGCAGAACCCATCACCAGCACTGGGCAGCAATCACTTTTCAACTTCCAGAACACTAATTTCTGATTAAAAATACTTCTAATGAGTACAAAAGAGGCTAATGAGAGCTCATTAGCCAGGAGTCAAAACTTACAGAGAAAAAACCCCAATCAAAGCCCTTATCTTGTACTACTTGTATTGTTACAGGAGTTACCAGGGCTTAAGTCTCTACTTTCCTCTTGACTATGACAAGTTTACAAGGGTTGCATTACTTCATACAGAGCAGCTTTCCTAAACACAAGATAAAAAAAAAAAAACCAAACCAGGAGAGATATATGCCTTATGCATTCTTGACAAGGCTACATTACACACAGGGACACATCTTAAAAGTTATTTCAACAGTGTCACAAACACTACCAAGCCACTACTGTCCTGTCAGACAGGAGTCCTCTATCCATGCCCTCTTTCAAATTTGTTTTTTGATGAAAATAAAGCTTTATTTCTCATTTCCACTCAAAAGCCTGGCAGGGTACCAGCTATGTTAGTGAAGGGAGCATTCAACCCCCAGATAAAGAGACCTCCAAAAGTGACATAAAATTACTGAAATCAAAAATAGTCCCTCTGTCTTCACTGCAGCAGTAACAATGCACTGACACCACAGCCCTCCAAGACATATTTTCCTTATCCCTGAACTGAGGATTGACTCCCCAGCACTGCCACACCACACCCTGGTAGTGGAGTGCAGATGCCAGCACCATACCTTCCTCTTGGTCGTACTCTGTGGTTTCTCACGATCATTCTTTTCCTTCTCACTGTCTTTCTGTGTGTTATTTTCCTCATTCTGGTCATGGTCTCCACTATCATCATCTTTCAATCTGGTAAAGAAAAATAACAAAGAGAGCCATCACACAGGTGAGAAGGTTCATACCAAGCCCAGGTGGTTCTCTGCTCCAAAGCTCCTCCACGGTACAAGGGCCACCAGAGTTTGGAAATCTACACTTGACAACTCACACAGTAAAAACTGCTTCTACTTTCATGCCCATCACAGCCATCTTGGGCACGCACTTTTAAGCCAAAGTGAACCATGAAACAGCTTCTTGGAACAAACTCGAGTAGTTTGTGCTAGGTACTGATCTGCCACAGGAAACCCCAAGTTACTTGTTAGGGTTCCCTGCTATTCAGGGGGCCCACATGAAGACCTGTCACCGTACCTCTGCTGACTCTTGCCCACCCCGCTCCCCACGCCCCTCAGCATAGCAGAAGCAGCGCCTCGGGCGAGCAGACACCGCGCCAGCACCCAGCACCCCACAGGTCTCTCCGCCCGCCCCATTCCTTGCGAAGGGCCGGAAAAGGCGATAGACAAGCGGGGGCCACGAGGCAGCCCGCGACTCCCCGGTGCGGGACTGCCGCCTACCCACTGCCCACACCTCCCGGTCCCGCGTCCCCTCGGGGCCAGGCTGGGCCCCGGCTACAGGAACGGGGCTGTGCGTAGCCCCGTGACTCATCGCGTCTCGCCCGCCTGGCGCCGGGGCAGCAGCGGGAGACGCTGGCGGGGCTCGGGGCCGTGCAAGTCCCGCACCGGGGGTCGGTCGGGGGGGGCTCGGGGTGACACTCACGCGTCGAATTTGTTGTTCATCGTCGCTCGCTGCCGCCGCCACCCCCGTTCGCCTCAGCGACTTCCGCCCTGCTGGGTCCGCCAGCGAAACCCTTCCGCCGCTTCCGGCGGCTCCGCCATAACCTCCCGCGTTTCCCCCCGGAGCCGTAACACTGCACACGGCGGGCGGGGAAGGGAACGCGCTGCCGGGAGCGCCCCTCAGGGCAGGGCCGCCATCTTGGGTGTGGCGGTGCTGGCGCCGGGGACCGAGCCAGAGAGCTACAAATTAGTCGTACAGTTAATTTTGCTCCGGTAAATACAGTTTGAGGAATCAGTTACCCTCTTTAAAGGGTTTTCCCACCTTGCCTCCTGTGGCGGCAGGGAAGCCCAGCTCGACGCCCTCCCCCATCAGTCTTTCCTTCACGTACAGTGAGGGATGGCACAGAAAACGGGAAAAATGTCCCAGTGAAGAGCCTGTAAGCTGCTGAAGTGATAATGGACACTTCATAGAAGATAAACGCGATAGTTCCTCCTTCAGCATCTCCTTCTACGTCATCAATCTGTTCACACCTTTCTCCATGAGCACAAGAGTCTTCACAGTGCTTTGCAAAATCTCTGACCACTAATTTCTTCTGTATGTCAGAGTTAGTAAATAGAGTTCTGAGTGCTGTAGTTTCTGTATCAATTTGTGATGTAGAAAGAGTCAGAAAATTCATTGCCTATGTAATCCAGGTACTCATGTTAGGCAAGCAAAGCAAAGCAAAACCCCCATATTAAATCACACAATATTATAACTTGATGTAACTCAGTCTACTTAAAACTTATTTAATATCTCTCATCAGTCTGTCGATCAGGAACATGAAAAAATGGTACTCAGCATATGAAAGGCACTACATGTCCTCTGCCCTGTAGTGTCTGAGTGTATTCATCCTTGTAAAGCACAGTAATATAACGCTGGTATTCCTACCTTACTATTTGAAAGCAAAGGCAATGGGTGTCTGAGCAATATCCCTGAAATCCCAGAAGTATGGCAGAACAGGGAAAAGGGCTCCCCAGGTCCTAGGCTAAATATCCTTACCACTGGCCCTCCCATCCTCTTGTCTTACAGGCTCAAACCTGTCTTCATAACTTTAGAAAACATGAAAAATTATTTAGAAATAAATAGTAGCAGAAATAGTTCAAAAACTCATAAAGAATTTCCTGGTTGGTAACAAAAGTGATCCCTAAATGGGATCTGTGCGCTCTGAAGACCAGCAGTTTACCAGAATATTTCAGAAAGAATGTGTTACACAAATCACTATGGAGACCTGCTCATACCAAGATCCTTTTCACAGAATTGAAAACTAATGACTTAAGTTGCCAAGATATCAATCACTCTCTTGAAATTGCCCAATGCAAGTGCCAAGTAATTACTATGGGGTGAGAAACAGGGTCACATTCTGTTATCTCCTACTTAATAGCTTATTTAGAAATTATTAGGCACTCCTAAAGATTGATTTTAGAGCACCAGAGGATGCAGTAATTACAGTTATCAAACTTAAAAAAGAGAATCACTAAACCCCATTGAAGCGAAGGCTTCACACTGACCAAAACCCCTGACTTGGATCTTGATTTTCTCAAAGACATCTTCCCCCAAAGCCACATAGGTCTTACCTATTGGGATGACCACCTATATCAGGTTGGATATGGATTTAAAGTATTCTGCTGATACAAAAAATTGCATATACAGGCAGTGTTTTTCTGAAATTTCTGTGGGTTTTATATTTAGCTTGTACCAGTCTAAAAGAAGCCAAAGGTTGTTATACTGGTACTTTTATACACTGACTTAACTCTTGAAATCCTGTATTGTAAAATGGTAAACGAAACATCTCTGCAAAAAGAGAGGGAAACTGAGTACAGGTTTGTTCATATAGCACGTGGATAACACCCACCATCCTATTCCCAGTGAAGAGTTCCTCGTGAGCTGTTCAAACACACCTTTGGGTTGTTCTGCAGCCTGGAACAATATGTAAACACAAGATGTGATGCCTGACTTTGCTTTGTCTAAGGGTTGTACCCAAAGCTTAGTGGCATTAAGAGACCTCAGTGACAGGGAAGCCTTGCAGTGTGGTGTCCTGGGTCCTCAAAAACCCTGGGTTCACTTGTGCTGCTGTAACACACAGTCTCTTGTAAAACTGCTTTTGCATATGGCAGGGTTGTTCAGTCTTTCTATTCAATTCCACAGGATGGACAAATGACAGCATCTGACACCTCTTGGAGTCATTCTGAATTTTAAAAAAAGGACTAATAATGAGCATTCAAGAATTGTTGATGTACAGACTCTATGCAGAAACTCAAAATTCCCAAGCCACCTTACAGTGGAGGATCAGGGCAGCTGCGTCAACATGAGCCATGAGCAAGGACCCAACACATCTAAGTGCAGCTACACACATTTCCCACCTTGCCCTTCCAGATACACCATCATGGAGTGCTCAGCATAAAGTGAAGGTGGTGTCTGAGCCTGCTCTGAAGAGGTCTGTGGTCATTGCACTCTGAATGTAGAGAGCGTGTCATCCTCTGCCTGCAGATAGGAGACAGGCAGTGAGATTTAAGACTGTTTTAATGGCACAGCAAATTTCCAGCAACAGATCTGTTTTTCATCACAGGCTCCATAGTGAGTTGGTGGAGCTGGTACGACAGCAGCCGTGTTGTTCTGTTAAAAAATATGATCTTGCTGAAGAGGAAGACAGCACACAGTAAGTTTTCTTTCAGTCCAGAGTGGAACAACATCACTCTCTTTATGTTTTAGGTTGAATTCAAAGAAGGAAATAGCTCAACAGTCTCTCAGGAAGAAAAGGAAGAGAGGAAGGAGGAGTGCTGCTGGAAATACTTTAATTACAAGCATTTGAAATATGCAGCAGCTGCCTAAGGGACAATTACTAGTTACCTTTAACATCTCATCCAGGCATGCAGCAATGAAGTCCAGTGGCTGGGCAGGCACCCAGCTCTTCTGGTGGTGCCTGATCTCAGCCCTAGTAAGAGTTCACAGGTCCTGCAGGTGATCCAGCAGCCTACTCATCACCAAAGTGCCTGAGGCCCTCGGCAATGATGGGAAAGTGTCCTGTAGCTGCACCTGGAAATACAAGTAGGGGAATACCATGAACATCTTGGCTTCACAGAGCACTTACAGGCTGCATGTTCACAGCTGAACTATGCCTAACCATTGCAATGATTCACATTTGTTACCTGTCTGACTACAGGAAATACATGACCACTTAATTATTTTAAAAATTATCTTGTAGGGAAGTGTGTTAGGTATGACCATTATCATACATTTCTAGGTTGTCTGCTTTCCACTGGTAGCTTTCAGATCTGGCAGATTTAAATGCCCTCTTAATACAATTTTTCTTGAGTTTTCTAAGTCAAGTCTTTCCCAAATGACCTTCCTAAATTTTCCTTCCTAAATTATAAGTCAACACTTGTCTGTAGTTCTCAAAGCCACATTCATGTTAGCTTGTCCTGTTTATTCTGGATGGTTCTTGCAGCCCAGTCTAGCACAGGAAATCAGGGTTATTACAAAACCCTCCAAGGCACAAGCTAAGAGGAAAAACCTGATTCTGGCCCCATGGTAAATTTGATGCTGCATATTATATATGTAAAGTCATGCCAGTCTCTCTGAAGAGAGCTGTTACAAGAGATTGAAGGGTCTGTAGGCATAGCAAGCCAGGAATGGTTGCAGAGGGATCATTATTGAGAAAGACAGGCACAGCAGTGAATGCTGGCTGCAGCAGAGTTTAGTGTTTAAGAGCTCTTCTTCTCTGAGCCTTGGCAAAGAACATCCACTCCATGCCACAGCTCACTGAGGAATGCTGCCAGGTGTTGATACAATCACAGGGAAGCCCTTGCTCACCTGAGGCCATGAGGTGCCATGGAATTCTGCCATGGCCTGGGATCCTCTGAGCAGCCTCTTGCACATGACAGCCTCTGTAGTGAAGCAATGTCCAAAAAGCATATCCGTTTGATGGCAGAAGGGAGTGGAACAGAGAGATCCATGCCTACAAATAAAGCAAGCTGCATAATTAACTTCTTTTATAGGCTCTGACCCTTTGTTACGCTGAGCTCTTGATTTGCATGGGATTACACAAATAGCTGAGACTGCAGGAATCAAGAAACAAACTGGGGGATTGTTCTAGCACCTTCATAATGAGTGGGGGCAAGATTTCATCCTACAGGAAAGTGCAGAATCAGCACAATTTGGGAACCTCTTATCTGTCACTTTCTCCCATAAAGGGTTAGCAGGAGAGCAGTGAGTCAGGTGTGATGTTCTAGGCTCCAGTGTGAAAGCATTGGCTGTATAACCTCTCATCAAACCTACTGTGGAAATTGCAACTTCCACCAGAAAAAGCAGGGCTGGAAATAAGGAGAATGAGTCAATGTCATGAGCCCATACAGATCAGTATTTCCCCTCTTCCTCTGACAGTGAAGCAGCAAGCTTCGTCCTGCACCCAGGCTTCCAGGATTTTCTTCCCTAGTCCTAGCTTTCTCAATCATCAGCCTGAATCATCTCTGCTGCTTTGAGATGTGCTCACTGGAACAGATGACACCTGCAACAAAATGGAGAAGGACTGGGGAGAAGCCTGGGACTGGTGAAACCCTTGGCATTGACCAGGCAAGGGATGGGAGAAATTTCATCCTGCTGTCAGGAAAAAAAAAGAGACTAGAGTCATGTTTCACTATTAGAATCTTAAAAGGCTTTCACAGTTACTAATGCATTGGATTATTATTTATGGTGGTCATTATTCATGTATCTGCAGCGTGTATAGCCATCAGTGCAGCAGCTGTGACATGTTACCCAGAAACATTTTAGCAGGATTTCTCCATTCACGTTGCCCACCGGAGGTGATAGATGGATACTGCAAAATCATAAATTCTGCTTTTATTATCTTTCCATGTTTATTTGTTTTCCAATCCTACAGCCTTTTCAGTGTATCAGTACTTACACAAGGACCAGCCTCCACCATTAAAGTAGGAATTATAGCTGTAATTAGCAGGCACAGCCATTAGATGGTAATGTTCACTCACTGCTATGCTGGAGGATCTGGTGAGGCCGGTGGGGCAAACTTTTCTATCAGTCATTGATCTGGAGTTTCTCTTTGGAGAGTACCCTGAACAGTCTGGGAAGTATTTAACTCTTACAGATCCTTCTGATTGCCAGTGGATCCTTCTGATTTCAGTAGTTCTGCAAATCAAATCTCTGGCAACTATAAATTAGAGACCAATTTAAAACTCTTTGACCTGGATAGTTGAGAAAGACTTAATTGCACAGAGGGAGGAAAGATGAGATAGTGTTACCTTGCACAAAGATCTGTGATTTCAGATAGGAACATCAGCTAGCCTGTGACTGTATGGGATAGCAGGTAAAGATTTCTGAACATATGCTTTAGGAATTTTAAAGTATAAAGCAGAGGAATGAATAAATATTGTCCCTGCACCATATGCAACTATATACATATTTATGTAACTATATAGATAAAACGTGACCTTTTTCTGAGCACTTGCAGCCCTTTGATAATATATGCTGGACACTTCAAAGATGAAAAGGCACCTCTGCTCCAGGGATATTCAGGGAACTGGTGAAAACACAGCATTTGTTAAGCTGTTAAGAGTCTGAGCACAGGTTCAACACATGCTGAGTTCTCCAGCTTGCTCTAAAGAATCCACTGGTAATGTGTTGCTGAACTCAGAACATCTATGAACAGGACTGCATCTCTCTAGATGCATACGCAGGCCTCCTCCTTTGCAATTTTTGGAAACAAAGACGTAGCCAGGGATTCTGGAATATGCTGACCATACTGGAAATGCATCCAAATAAGAACAGGCACCTGGTTGATGTCACTTGCTAAGAACAATGGCTGTTTTCCATAAGGGACAGTAATTTGAAGGATGGTTTTCACAGCAGTTGAAGTCCAGTCTTTTATCTTAATAGCCCAAGTAAGGTGGAAAGGGAAGAAGAAACATGTGCCTGAACCCCTGAACTGGATTCCACTTGGTACTCAAAGAAACAGCAGAGCCTGTTTTTAATTTTGTACACAGGAAAACAGGGAGCCTTAATAATGCACTTTATCTCATACATGTCCTAGGCTTAGGGACTCAGCTCTTTATCAATATAGGTGTATTTCCCAGGACAGAGAGAGATAAGGGCATAGCCTGAACCCTGAGCAGGAATCCTTCCTGACTCATCTTGGCAGATGCAGCGTGTAGGCCATATTAAGGATTGTCAGTAATATTATTAATGTGCCTCTACACTGTCAAACAAAACAAAAAAGCCAGAAAAGCAGTGTGTTGATACCCTACCCTACCAAAGAATACAGACAATGTCACCTGGCTGCAGGTCTGTGCAGCTGCTCACTTATGCAGTTAAATGGATTAAGACTTTAATCCCTCCACTTTGTTGTTTTGCAGTGCATGGTGGCTCTGGTGATTACTGACACTTGCAACACACTCCCAAAACCAGCAGAACTCTGGGGAAGAGGAAATTTTGTCTCAACATGATCTTCAATATCATAACACCACAGGTAACATCACTTTTCTTCATCCTTTTCTCTTCATTCCTCTTCTCAACAGCAAGGACTGGCCTGGAGCAGTAACACCTCTAGTGAGCTGTAATCTCACCTGCTTTGCTGGTTCTGCACTGGACAGGTCAGGCCACTGCCAAGGCTTTGTTGTGCCAAGACATAACCAGCAGTATTGCCAAAATAAGGGCCACAGAATTAACTCCTTAAGCAAATAAACTTTGCTTTCTGCTTCTCATTGAGTTTTGCTGATTCTTCCTGTTTCCTTTCCTTCCTCTTTGTAACTTGTGTCATAATAACAGGATTCCTCAGACATTTTTTTTGGCCAGGTGACTGTTCAGTGCTTTACACCACTTCCAACTGTTGCTACAGGCCTGTTCAACTCACTACTAGAGCACTCTAAAGTCCATCAAAGAGATACAGGGCTTGAGTTCTGCCTGGAAACCTCATAGCTCAGACTGAAGCCAGGAAGGAGCAAAAAGCTGCTTTTACATTCTAGCCAAGGATACGTTAGGAGTCTACAGCTGAAATATTCATGAAACTTTAAAAAGCACCAATACCTTCAAGAGTGTTTCATGGAGAGTTTGGAACTCCAGTGTCCACAGCTAGTTAAGGAGATACGTGTCAGTCTTGGAGGCAGTTTCCTTTAGGCCCTCTGGATGTTCAGGAAAATCAGAGAAATCCATATACATAGAAAAATAAAAACACACACAAAAATTTGACTTTCAGAAAACATTGCTGTTCTCATGTCCCTCCTCACTCAGTTGTGACCTGCTAGCCCCAGAGCCTGCAGCCCCCAGATCCACACTCCCACAGGCATTAGCCATGTTGGAGCACTTGGACAGCCCAGGAAATTAACCACAACTAGTCCCAGGCAAAGGCATCTGGGCAGCAATGGAGTGTGTCCCTTCCACTGTGCTCAGAGTGAGCAGAATGATCAAGTGAACTGAGGTGGGCCCCTTTTCAGCTCTCACAGTGAGAACAAGGCTGGTGCCCTGCTCTGGACACTGGCTTGGACTTTAAAGACCTGATTCATTTTCCTGCTGTGCTGCAGATCTTCTCTGTGATCCTGGACAAGATGTTTCATGTAGTTTCAAGTTATAGTCAGCCTGTAATCTACCTGTAAGCAAGATGCCTTGAAAACAAGGAGCCCATCCCCTCATTTTCCCTTTCACCAGGGCTGGATCAAGCAGCACACAGCTATAAAGTGCATGGATTCATCTGGCTGATCTGGTGGAAAGCATTTCAGTTTTAGTTGCAGTAATAGTTTTCTGCTGGCTCAGCAGTCTGAACGCACTCGCCTACCGGCTGCTGCCTCACTGAGCAGAGTGAGAACATGGCCAAGAACAAAAGTGAGCAGGACCACCCATCCTGGCAGACTCACTGATTGTTTTAGCTGCAGCACAGAACCCTGGGCTGCTGCTGTCACAAATACATTCCCAGTTAAACACTCCAGTGACAGTAAACAGAGAACTACCCTGTACGGAAATTATATTACACTCTCTGGTGATTGTTTCCTTCTAATGCACTAAAACATCCTCAGCTAATGCCCTAATAAGATTTTGCAGGTATAAAGTGTATAGATGGCTCAGGAATGGAGAGACATAATAATGGGAGAACTTTATAGAAAGCTGAAAACAAATCTAATGAATTTGTTATTCCTCAGAAACATGGTGAAAGAAAATGAAGCATTGCAAAATACTTCTCAAGAGCCCAGGAGTTGCCAGTACTGTTTTCTCCCCCAGATAAAACCTTTCTCTGAGAGAGAATCTTCAGCATCAGGAATCTGAAGGACATTCAGAGGGTCTGCCACTGCCTGGAATAGGCTGTACTGGTGAAGGACAGTGGTGGCTTGTAAGGAAGGTATTCCTTTGATCCCGTGTTGCAGCTGCATATTAAGGATGGGAGTTTCCCCTCTCTCAGTGAATGTGCAATTTGTCAACGCTGTTGTCTCATCAGGACCACCCTGGGAGAGGCCTGGGGAACTGGTTGTGCTCACTGCACAGCTGCAGAGACATTGTAATCTCCAGTTATCTTACACAGGCTTGTTGCGTGCCTGGCTCCCTCTGCTTTCATCCTGACTCTCACAGAAAGGAAGAATGAGTGGGTGCTTCTTGCCAAGGTGCAAGCCAGCAAGATGAAGCTAAGGGGCTTGGTGAGCCAATGATTCTCAATAAATCAGGTGTGTTTGTCAGCTCACAGAGAGTATGAATTTCCAACTGGATGCAGTTTTACAAATGTTTACCTTTGTGATGACCTTGGTGTGTTCTCTGAGAAAGCACAATCCAAGCAGTTTTGCAAGTGACCTCATTAGTCTCCCATCTTTTCTGGAATAAGTCAAAATATGGAGCAGTGCCCAGTGCAAAGTGGTCGCTGTGGTTTTTGTTCCTGCCAAAAAGAGGGTGTGGATGACCCGGACCAGGTTGTCTTTGTCATATTGCAGAGCTGGCGTTGCCTTTAATCTTCAGGCCAGAGAGGAGTGAGTATAGAGTACAGCCAACATTACAACATACATAGTCATCAACTCCAGATGACTTCAGCAAACAATAGTTTGCAGAATCTCTGATTTTCCAAACCAAGTAAATGTGAAAAGCAGTAGAAAGTAATAGTGGCTTGTAAGTTTCTGTCTCTTCGTGTCTGAAAAAGCACCCTGTCTCACAGGCAGTGTTAAAAAGATTTGAATGACAGCAAAAGATCCAGCTGGAAGTTTTTCAATGGCAGGTGATTCTTTTACAGATCTGCTGATCTGCTGAATTCAGAACACTTAATGGGATTTTTTTTTGATCAGTGAAATCTTTAGGACAAGTTCATAGAATCCCATTCCCCCACACTGTCCTCCTGTGCCATCCTGCAGGACAGAGCCCCTGGTGATGACTGAAAATGCAGCAGTTGTATGTTCCTTCTTTACCAAAGAATGTGCAAAACATACAAGCTCCTGACTGTATGACTGTATGAACTGAAAACCTTCCTGTGAAGGTCTCAACATATTGAAGTATCCAAGGTATATTTTCGCTGTAAGATCTACTACTTAACTTTCCCAAGAGGTATGTTTTGACACAATGATGATGGTTCAGTTTCAGGACACTGATTAGCAGCATTTAGAAATACATGGCTAAAGCACCATTCCCTCTGAGACTCAGAAGTTTCTCCTAAATCCATGCTTTTTTCCATGGGCTCTGGCAGTGATGTTTGTTTTCACATGAGTAGGCTACAGATACCATATTATTCCACATATAACACCCCTTATTTACATGGCATCTTTAGATTATTTTATCATTTATCTGCTAGCTACTTTAAATACCCAAGCTGCATAACTTCCTGCAGATGTTGTGTTGGCTGTGGTGCTATCTGAAGCCAGCACAGCCTCTTTTCAGTGGTGGGGAGAGGAGCTGGCTTGGGGGGTCTGATCTCCTTTTCTCAGCGCAGCTGTGACACTGCTGCTAAGGAAATTAAAACAGGAGCTGCTGAATGCTCCCTTGACTCCTTGCTGCTCCCTGTCTATCCTCTGTGCTTATCAGGACAAAAGTTGAACTCCTTTAACTCCAGCAGTAGGAAAGAGGTTTTTCCCTGTCTCACCATTTCAGTTCACTCCTTGTAATTTTTCTTTTCTGGAACCTTCAGCAGGGCAGGGACTGCTGAGATGATATTTGTTTAATATATGACACTTTCCCACCAGCTATTTCTCACCTAGCACACTGTAGTCTCTCAGCTCCTACTGAGACTTCCCTCTTTCCCCGAGGGGGAAATTGTAAAAGCTATTTTGAATGGAAATTTCATCTAAATTATTCCCCTCGGTACATGGAGGAAGGGAAAGAAGAAATTTTAAAACCTTTCGGTTCAATCTAAAAGATAAGGTTCATAGCTGCTGTGTTTTTTAAATTTGATTGCCTTATTTCCTGTGGATGTCTCTGAAGCAAGGAGAAATCTACAGTGAAACCCACAATTTTTTATTCGTTTCTATAAGATATGTTTCCATGTGCATATAAAGCCATTGATTTGCTCCAGCTAATATGAGCTCTGTGAAATCACCTTAACAGATCATTCATACAGATTTATAGTGGCTCCTCAGAGCATCCTGGAGAATGACCCAGATAATTTAGGACTATTTTTCCTGTGTTTTATTGTGCCCACATTTGTCTATGCTTTATTCTATGAGTTATTTTTCTACATTGTCTTAATTTTTATGTTCAGTCAGACCCATAAACCCCTTTTTTCCTCTAAGAGTTCTGAAAGGAATTTAGAATAATTTTAAAATGTCCTATTGCAAAACATGTTCGACTCTTCAACTCTTCTTAATCACCAGTGAGGATGGTAAATCAAGTAAAGCTTAATGCTAGATCCCTTTGTATCATCTGTGCAAATCCACCATACCTCATTCAGGGAGTTTCAGACATGGCTGTGAGATTAATTGAAATTGATTTTCCACACATGTATGGAATGTTACAAAATAGCCAGCACAAAGCTGGTCATAGCACTGAACACAATAAAGGAGGCAGATCTAGAAAGGAGGAGGATCTAGATGCCAGGAGGTGCTCTGAAAGCTCTCCAGAGGGAGCGCCTCCTGGGTGCTGTTGCCATTCCCAGAATATCACATGGACACGTGAAAGCCAGAGGAAAACCTGAAACAACATACCCCCCTTCACCTTTTCTCTATTCCCAGGTCCAGCCTGCCCCTGCTGTTTTCTGCCTCATTTGGGAGTTTTGGATACACTTCATATTGAATCCCAGCATGTGCCCAGAGCCCCACTGCTCCTGCCACTGCCTCAGGGCTTTTGGCCTGAAAGCCCCATAATTTCAAAGTTATAATAATGTGGGGAGAAGGGGGTCTTATTTTCCATTCCCAGGCAGGTTCCTGCCTTCCTTGGCAGACATCTGTCTTTTAAATCAAGACACAGGTTTATTGGAGAGGAGCAGATGTGGGTGGATAGGGTGGAGGAGAAGTGTGGATAAAGCTGGAAAGGAGGCTGAGCAGGAGTGTGTAGACCCTAGAACATTCTTTGATATGCTGCACGGAGTAACAGGCTGGATTGTTTATTACAGCTGTTGCTTTGTGAAAGCACTCACTGCCCTCATTTCCCTTCTAGCCCTGCAAGCCTGCCAGTGCGGGGTTGTGCTGGAGCAGACCACTGCCAGAGCTACAAGGCATGCCAGGATCTGGTCAGTTCTCACTTCTCTGTAGTAACATTCTCCTCCATTTTAAATTCTGGAAGTTCAGATATACCACAATGATTTAATTATAAATACTTTATATTAAAACATAAAAGCACTTTTGGCCCTCAATAAAAATTTGATGCTAAATTTACAGTAGTGTTTACAGGCAGCTCTACGTAACTTCAACATTTGAATCCTTTCCAAAAGTGATTTGCATATAAGAACTGTCCAGCACTTCACTTTAACAAAGTTACAGATGAACTTGGCTGTTACCTCCTGTGTACTCAAACCATCTACTCTTGGGTTGAATCAGTGCCAAGGAACATCTACCGTAAATGAGAGATATTTTAGAATTCCTGCATCACACTGTTGTTTATGTCTTTTCTTATACTAAATCACCTCTAGTGTGCCCTCCATAGTTACTGTGCTCTTCTTTCCATAATCTGGCCCCTAAAGAACAATTAAATGAGATTTTCCAAGCTCCCTCCTGAAAACACACTGGTGATTGTTTTCAGCTCAGCATGGATTCCTCTACTAATACTTGTGCAGAAAAAAAGGAGAGAGAAGCTTGATGTGATCACATCAAGGTGAATCCTGAAATACAGTTAATATGGATAAAGGGTAGGTAGGAACAGGAACTGAAAGAGGGCAAGGGAGAGTTAAATGGAGACCAGGAGGTGTGGTGTGGGTTGCAATGAAAAAAGTAAAGGGCACAGAAGAAAATGGAGACTATCTGAATGTTGAGGTAGCCCCTAGAGGCTGCCTTCCAAAGCCTCAACATTCCTCTGTGGCAAAGTGACTCTCTCATCTCACATTCAATGCCTCATCCAAGCAGGATTGATAATGGGAGTGATTCTACATCATTAAAAATAAAACACTATCTAACAACTTGACAATATAATGTAACTATAGTTAGCCTGCAAAGTCACACATTCACATTGATTGTAAACAGCAAATTTTAATTTCTTTCTTCAACTTCAGAATGACTTTTAAGCTAACATATGGGAGATACTTAGTGTCAAATTCAGATGTGAAGGCACCTGCATTCTAATGTGTTTCCTGGGATTTGGGTGATGGTTTGTTTTTTGTTTTGTGGTTTGTGGGGGGTTTTTTGTTTGGGGTTTTTTTTTGTGGTTTGTTTGTTTGTTTTTGCAACCTGTTGACAAAAGTGGCTAAGTTCAGGAAAATAAAGCCAGAAGAGAGCTTTAATAGTGTGCTTTTCGCAGTCAAATTACTTGAGGTCCACAGGACACTCACAGAAATGGCACCTACTCAGCTCTTGCTGAGATACTGTGTTGAATTTTCCTGAAGTTAGCTCAGGACTGAGCATGAGGATGATTTTGCTTGACTAGGACAGGGAGACAGCATGGCTTCACCTGGGAACCACAGCATCTGGCTTCAAGTGCTCTCAGAGAGGAGAATACGGTCAAGATCCCTGTGAGAATATCCGTGACTTTCACAAAGACTAGACAAAAAAGAACACTGTTAGTCTGCATCTTGGCTTGCATTCACTTTCTGAATAGCACTGGGATAGACTAATATCAATAGCCGGAAGGAGGTTTATACACTTGAGAGGAAATTCATGGAGGTAAACGTGGCTGTCTCATGCTGGCCTGCGGCTGGTTCAGCCTAGCGTGGAATGGCACAAACCCTGTAGGGGTGGGGCTGCAGAGTGCCCCCCATAACAGGCTCAGTGTTGATCTTTGTCACTCCCTCAGGGAGCTGGAAGGTGAACGCCCGCAGCAGGCTGGCAAAGAAAATGAAGAGCTCGGTCCTCGCTAAGTGCTCCCCCAAACACACCCGGTGCCCTGCAGAGGGAAGAGAAAAGGACAGTGAGTATCTAGGAATTTTTTAGTTTCATTATCACTTAGTTCATTCCTGTTGAAAGCCAAGGTGGGTTTTGTTTTGATTTGGTTTTTTGCTTTGTTTTGTTCAAGGAGAGCACCATGAAAGCCACAGAATAAAAACTATGCAAATTCCCTCTCAAAAAGATCCCATCCAATGTCCTAGATTAGGACACATAAAATGAAAATTTCAATGAAAATCTATGAGGTGCCAACGTAATTTCTTTCTTGCCTTGACAGAAAAAACTATTTTGCTTTTCCAGAAGATGTTGAACTTCAGGACCATACACAAAACATCTGCCAGCTGTTAGCACAGGCTTTAGTGAGTTAACATCAGCAGAGCAAAATTACTTAGTAGTGGCATTTGCAGTTGAACAGAGGCTTGGTCACATTATAGGCAAAGCATGAGGGATACTGTTCATGTCCCAGGATTCCCATTCCTTGGCACCAATGGTGTGAGCAGAAGAGGCGAATATTACCTCCACATTTCCACATAGCAGACAAATATAAGGAAAGAAAAAGCCATTTGAATTAAGAAATCACTTATGTATGGACATTTAAGTGACTATCAACAAACTAAAACAAAACTGTCAGCAGGAACTTTACGGCTAGGTATGATTACTAACTGCATTAATACCTTGTTTCCTTCTTTTGCAACTGGATTTTCAGTTCTGTAAGCAAGAACGTAATCCTGTGTTTATTAGGATGCCTTCTGCTTTTCTTTCAGCTTGTTTCTTTAAAAGGGATTGCAATTAACTCCAGTACACACAGGACAAATTACTTCTCAGGAAAATAACTACGTGTAAAGAATACTACAGACAAAACCTGTGTATGACTGCAGCATGCAGCCAGCCCGAGAGGTTTGGGAGTTTGGGTGGGATTCCCACCACAGTGTCCTATGAACAGTTTGGGGTCATACAGCACATTCTCTCCTTTGATAGAAACAAGCCAGGAATGTTCTTTAAAAGCAGCAAACAGCAGAGACAGAAAATGTTATCTGAAGAAATACCATAATCTCATTCTTCTGTAAAATGCCATAATCTCATACTTCTGTATTCATCATCTCATCTGTCAGGTCAGTTCAAACTGTCAGTGCATTTACCTGCTGAGAATGGTAAGAAAGCTTCTCGAGGTATAAAGTTTCCTTCTTTATCCAGAAAATGTTCAGGGTTGAACTGTCGGGGTGTCTCCCACTGCTCAGGGTCATACAGAACAGATGCTATATTTGGTATAACAATAGTGCCCTGCAAGGAAGAAACTGTAGCTTCAGTTCCAACTACTTGTGCCTGTCACCCATCAATTTATGCCTGATGGATAAAACTGTTGCTTGTCGGCATTTGGGTGAGTGCCAAGCTGGGCAGAGATGTCTTAACCAGTGCTTTGGCAAACCAGTTTCTCCTCTCAGCCATCCCCTGCCAAGCAGAGCTGGTCTCTGCAATTGTGATGATGGGCAGGAACTTGAGGCTTCCCTGGCAGCGGTCTTATCAGCTGTGTGAGCACCTACATGCTAAGTAAAAGACTTCTTTCATTCCTGGAGTCACAAATAGAAACTCTTCCCCAGGCACTACATTCCTGAGTTTAATAGAGAGTAGTTTATAAATGGAAAACTGGTTACAAAACTAAATGTCTCTCTGCCAAAGAAAGAACAGAAGCTGAAGATGTGTCTGTACCTTTTTGACAGGGAATCCCAGTAGTGTTGTGTCCCTCACACACAATCTGGGAACGCCAACAAAGACAATGTTGCTGAAGCGTTGGATCTCATGAACCACAGCATTTGTGTAGGGCAGTCTTCTCCGATCCTCATAACAAATTAACTGGGAAGGACCCAGAACAGCATCCAGCTCCTTCTGCACTTTTGCTGTGGAGAAATATTCACCACTTCAGAGGAGGAAAATGCATAAAATACTTTAGCTGGTCACTTTTCTTGGAGCAACAGAAAAATGTATTATTTCAATGTAGTACATTAGGTTTATACCCTGTGATTTAATATTATTTAATGCCTGAGTTTAGTATAGGATAAGAAAAATAAACAGGAAAATCCCAGCACTCTCACCTTGGATGTCTGGATTCACCACCATATAGAGCAGTCCCCAGTACAATGTAGTGCTTGAGGTCTCTGATCCACCAAGGAAAAGATCATTTATGACATATACCAAATTCTCTTCATCATACTTGGGCTTGGCTCCCTCTTTAGACTGTAGATGGTGATAAAAGTTGAAGTTAAAGAATAAAAATTTGGTTATCCTGTATACCCTCTGTGTGAGAGCTGTGAAACTTCCACAGCTGGCACGTGCACAAAGAATAGTCAAAATTACAGTTTTTGATGTGTACTAAGAATTTAGTAGTTTCCCAAATAGGCACAGTACGTCTGCATTGCTGTCTTTCATGAGGTGGATTATTCTTTCATCACAAAATGCAATTCTATGCTTGATGACTTAGTCACAAAAACTTCAAAGCACACTACAAGTTTGCAGTTAGCCTAGAGTACACATTTAAGCAAATGCCCTACAACATGGCACTCCTTGGCCTTGGTATCTAATGGTGCTAGCAAATGCCAAAGGAAAACGTATCTAATAAAAGGATTTCAACAGATCATTTTTAGAGTTATTTCTTTTCTCAGTTCAGGATAAATGTGAACTGATGGGCAAGAGGTACCAGTGTATTTCCTTCTGAATAATAAAGGAGTAAAATTAAAATATAATACATTTTCAAACAAACAGACGGCAATAAATTGCACCACTGACACCAGAGAAAGATGCATCTTTGCCTCTAAAATGCTTGTTTTAGTAAATCTTGTCATACTCACTCAGATAATAAGTGTAAGATGATGTATCAGCTCCTTTCAGAGCCCATGAGTCAACACTGTGAGGACACAGCAGCCTGACTAGCTGAAAGCTTATGACCAGAGGTAGAAACTACGTAAACTTCATCTACCCTAGGAAAGAGATGCTTCTTTTATGTCCTGAAAAGTTTGAAGCAGAAACCATAGTGTTCTTGGCAGAGCCTCTCTGGCTCAGGGTCACCTCTTACTACGGAAAATAACAGCCTGGGCAGGGAAGATTAATGCTGATTATGGAATTGTTTGTAAAATTCTTTTCTAGGCGATCCAATTTAAATATAGGGGCTAAGCCAGCCATGCCCCAAATACTGAGGAAATTAGAGGTAACATAGGGTTAAGGATTGCCTGCCAAGGGAGAAACAAGACAGTTATATGGCACAAGGACAGCCAGTGCTGGAGCACACACACTGGGTCCCAAAGAAGCATGCCTGCTATTCCAGGGCAGTAATTGGTGCATGTGTATTTAATCCCACTGTAAACATGAGCCTTGCTGTAGAATATGAGGTGGTCTACCAAAGTTATATAGTCTACAGGAATAAACTGTCTCATATTTATTACAGGTTTGAAGTATACTCATGGGTATTTATGGAAAGCAGACAAGAGCTCACGGGTTCTCCTCCTGTCATACTTGATGGTAATTCATTCATGTAATCAAAATACAAAACTGGATGCCTTTCTGAGACATGTGAGTTAGTAAGTCCCAAGATATTGTATTCACATTAAGGAGTGAATGTATGTAAGAAATGTAAGAAACTATGGTGGAAGGGTCACACTGAGTGATTTAATGGTCTGTTTGACCTTATACTTCGTAAAAGCATGATCAGCCAGAATGAACACTTACTTTCTCAATCTCAGCCAGGTAAAAGTCAATGAAATCCTGTGGTTCAGCTGGTATCCCTCTCTCTACATGTCTTCTGATCTCCTTCCTTGCAAAAGAACTCAGGACATCATAGCAAGCCAACACCTTTTTATGAGGCCCAGGGAGGCGACACAGCAGCCAGGGCAGGATTTCATACATCTGCAGGAGTGACACACAAGAGGTACCATGAATTCTCTGCCACTGACAAAGCTGCTTTTAGACACACCAGAAGTCTGAATTGTCCTGCCCAGAGATGTTGATAGTGGAATAAGCAAATTAGCAGTGCTTTGAGCAGAGTTTTGCCATCATGTGGGAAAGCTTTAATAGTAATTTGACACAATTCCAGGGGTCAAGGCAATTCTGACAACACTCTGGTTATGCCTCTAAGTTCACTTGGCTAATGGAGATCACTATATGTCCTCACTCCTGCACAGTTGGAGACTCCAGCTCCCACACACTCAAAATGTAAGGACATCCTTTCTGGATACCATGGAGCTACTAAGATTAACAGGTCTGCAGCCTCAAGTAACTGCTGGAATTTTTGGAGTTCACAAAAGGAATTATGGTCTGGGTATCCCTCTAAGATAAGGACTAATTTAGTTTTCCTGGTCAGAGTCCTTGTGGCTGCTAAGGAGCAATAATGATTCTGATGGTTAACAACATTACATCCTCAGCCTACTGAGTGTATTTACACACACATTAGTCAGTTTTAAGTACTGTCTTCTGTCTTGGGTAGTTCTGTCTGTGCAGCATCTCTATTCCACCCTGCCCAGCAAAGAGCAGTTCTGTCTCCTCTCCTTGTTCTTTCAGACCCAACAAGCAAATTTTCTCTAATTTTAAGTGACAATTTGTAGGTAACTTCATTACTGCTTCTCCACCTTTGTTTTCCTTCAGAATCACAACAAAAGATGTCCAAGACCCTAGAATATGTCTCACAGATTATTACACTTCAGAACCTACTGTAACACTTCACTGGATCTCAAAGGAAAATAGTGCTGGAAATACCCTAAGATCCTGTTTGCCTTTTTCATCCTGTTTTCTGTTAGTTTACACCAATCCCTTTCCTCTTAAGCTTTGCACTGAAATGTTCTAAACCCATAGTAAATGATCTTAGAATAATTCATCTTATTAATTAATCTCATTAATTCCTAAAATGTTTTCTAATATAATTTTATACTATTGCAATTTTTTCCATTCTCATAACTCCAATCCACAGTGCTTACAAACTCTTGTAGCAGGATATCCTGAACCTGCTCTGTGTCTTAACTCCTGGTTTTGATCATCCTCAAATTTAATCTACTTTTGTGTTTTTAACTATGGAAAAGTTGTGTAGTGCTAGCCTCATATGACAGATTTGTTAAATAGCTTTACTGCCATATCAGCATTTTAGTTTGCCTTTTCCTAAAAAACTCAAATGCCAATTAAATTTGCTGTGCCATCCACATTCCCCATTGTAGAGTGATAAAAAGCAGAAGAGCTCAATAATAACCATTTTTGGAGGAGAGAAGTAAATAAAAGTGGGAGGAGCAGCACTGCAGAATTCAAATATATTACCAATTCCAGTCTCAAATTAAATTTAGATGTTTCTGTTAATAGTTTCAGGAATACCAAAGGACTTAAAGCCCCTAAGCTTGCAAAAAACCTGAGAGAGTTCCTAAAATTTGGCTTAAAACCAAGGATACAGTCATAAGGTCCCTATCCAAGGACACTGCTTAGCTCCCAGGCTACATTTGCATGTTGCTCTGTATTTAGTGAAGACCCATTTTTGTGTCTGCTCTTTCACTTTCTACCTATTTCAGAAAAAACAGCATATGATTTACTCACCTGATGAACAAAGCTGCCTGCAAACCTGAATATTTTCTCTGTGGCATGGATCAGTTCATGGAAGGTTTTGTCCTCATCAGAGAAGTGATATCCAAATACCACAGCACAAATTACATTTGAAATAGAATGGAAAAGAGGGAAGGAAGGATCCACAGGTCTTCCTGCAAACACAGTAATTGGAATTCACTCTTGGTGTTTTTTTCAGGTGATCCTTATAAAGATAGAACTAGATGTTATTAATGATTTAATAAAATGTTCTCTTTATCCAGCTGGAGTGTGAATGAGGACAGAGATATGGCACTAATATGAATTAATGAAAATAAAACATAGTCTTAGAACAGAGTACACTGTTAAACTGTTTCCTCATAGCTAAAACAATTTCACAGCCCTTCCTGTGAAATAGTGTTGTACAGCTAAGATCTGTTCTGGGGTATCACATCAAATCTGCTGTCCTCAGCTGTGAGGAGGAAGAAAAGAGAGAATGTGAGAACAAAGTAATGCCACTGGAGATGAACTAAGGGAAGTCAGTGACAGACATGTTCAAAAATGTAAAAAACTAATTATAAGGAAATCCTGAAGGGATGTGGGAAGGTTTAAGAGAAAGAATAGACAGACAGGAACTGCAAAGTAAATATAATGAAACTATTACATTCTCAGCTGTGAGCAGTAGATCATATCTCTGTCTGATGATTTTTTCTAAAGTTATGAAACAGATATTCATAAAAAGTGATTTAGATAGAAATCATCCCATCATGGACTCTAAGATTAATCTGATAATCCACTGGAGTTCCCTCCCACCTCCTACTTTGTTTCTCTTGCCAATAGTTACTTAGCCAATAGTTGCTTAGCCAGGTAGACATTAAAATATGCAGGGAACCTGATGTCATTGAAATTTAAGGAAATTACTAAGCTCTGCAGTACTCTTCCGTTACCCATGGCAGACAGCCTGAGAATGGTTTGGCTGTGCATCTCAGCAGCGTCATGTCATTGTATAATATATCACAGACAAACTGTCAGCCCATGGAGGTGGAATTTCAGAAGTTTCCAGCTTCACTAAATATATGAAGAGCTATATAAGAAAGAAATACTTATATTCTAGGCTCTATCTGCTCTTGTGCTTTGGTAAGTTTGGATATATCACCTAGAATTGGTAGGTAAGTTTGCATATTGAGGATATGGATCCATATCCAGACTGGAAAGTGCCTGATTTCTTAGCAGGTAAGATACCTTTTAGGTTCACAAAAAACTCCACCAGGTGAGAGGCCTCCTCTTGCACTCGATGCTCCAGGCCTTTTTTCCCCATTCCCAAATTGCGTAGAGTCATTATTCCAAAACGTCTCTGCTGCTTCCAGGAGCGACCACTTGCAAGTATAATACCTGAGGGTGTTTCCTGGCATGTTAATATTTTCTATAGACATGAAAAATTCATTTAAATATTATAAAATACATGGAGTAAATCAGGGGATACACTGTGATACAAGTATCTTTAGGTGAAATTATTAGTGACTAAAAATCATAGCCAAACATATCCAAACTATAACTAGACTACTGTTCTTAATACTGACTGTAGTTAATAATTAAAACGAGCAATCTAAGGATTTTCTGACTGCTTCATTTCCTGATGTCTTAAAAAACCCTGAAAAACACCTTAAGACACCTTTTTAGGAGATCTGCTTTAGCCATACTCAAGTAATCATGCTCAAGACAGGAATAATTGGATGAATTTCCACAGAGTAGAGTTCAGGACAGAATATATTTGTGGAGATATAGATCAATTGATGTGATGGTTGTAGGTTGAGGTGGTGAAGGTGAAAGATAAGGGACATTTGGGTTCTGTTTCTATCCTAGAAGAGACAACACTCCATTAATTGTTGGATTGCACTCCTGGTCATCTGAAGAGCCCTGAACTGCTGCTGTGAAGGTGAGGCTTCACCCAGCTTTAAACAATTTGTGTCTGCTTTGGTCTAGCAAATGCAGAGGCAGGAAAAAAAGACTGCAAACTGCTGGAATACTCTCAGAAGTGGGTTTTCTGTGTTGGAGGCACTCTCACAATCAGAGGGTATTCACAAAATGTTTGGGAGTGTTCACAAGTACAGAAATGCGAATTCTGAGGTAGGGTTTTACAGGTCTCTTTCTCATCATGGAAAGTGTTTGGCAATCATAATGTATATGGTTACCAAACAAGTATTGCATTCATATGATGGACAGCAAAATCATGTGTACCACAATGGATTAGGCTGTGATGAAGGCAAGATTGCTGGGTTCTGGGCTGGATCACATACAAACATCTTGAATACAGCAAAAAGGTCAAGTAGAAACAACCTGGAGTGTTTCCTAGGCTAGGGAAAGCTCAGTGCAAAAGGCACTACAGCAAACAGTAAGATATTCTCAAAAGCCAGTGGAAGACTTGAACAGTATCTGATGGAAGATCATTCTGAATGGAAGGGCAGAGCCCAACAAGGCAGAGTAGTTTTCAAGTCAACAATCCTTTACACTATTAATGGTAAGAAAATCTCACCTTTTCCTTTGGCCAATGCTCTGAAGAAAGGTGACACCAGCCTCCCAGAAACATCTTCAGGGTGTGTGGTCATGCCATCCTTCACTGCTTGAAATCCATTCAGTATAATCACTGGGACCCACCCGAACCACAGAGTGTACATGCTACCATGAGTTTTTGCCAGCTATAAGTGGAAAAGGTGCCAGAAAAAGAACAGAAGAACCCCTAAATATAGATCTTGAACAGACACTGCAGCTGCTATCCACCAGCCCAGTGGACAGTTTTGTGCAGAAAACATCATCCCCATGCATATAATTGTAGCTAGACGCAGGAAGAAGCTGTTGTTTTGCTGAGAATAATGTTGTTTTGCTGTTTGCTTTCAGCAGCCAATTTTATTTACCCCGGGGGGAAGTTATTTTCTTTTCAAAGCACATTCTGGAGCAACTCTGCAGCAAAAGGAATAAAACTTTGTACTTGATGTTGCATCGCCTCCAACCCCAACATTTTGTACCTTGTTAATTGAATAGCCACACACTGCACCACCCTGGGGCTTTGTGCCTCCTGTGAGCCCTGCCTTTGCAAAACTAAATAACCTGCTAAAACCTGCACCATCTGCGTGCTCCAGCAGAGGACATGGACATAGAAATTAGCCAACAGCCATGAAGCGCCAGTGGGCTGCATTTGAGTTCAGGGTTTCCTCACATTACTGAGGAAAGCACTTACCTTTGGACACAGCAGAGATATCCAAGCAGGGATGGGTGTATGGCAGAGGAACTCCAATCATGCATGAAAAAATCTTTGTTTAAGTGTGGACTCTGCTCCAGGTCACCCACAATTATACAAAAAGGGTGGCAGACAGTGTCTGAGGTGCCACAAAAATTGCACCCAATTGATCATACCAGACACTGGCTTCTCCTCATATTTATTTAGATTCTGGCTTTCCTATTTCTGCTAGGGCATCCCAGCCTGAGTCTGCTCTGCACTCTTTGGCCTGAACTAGAGGTCACCTGCAAACCATTAGAGGAATTACTGCAGCTGTCACTAACAAGAAGTGGCAAACAGTTTCCAGGAGCTGTTGGAAGATGGGGAGCACATGCCCTTCCTGTACTACAAGCATACATGCACCATACTACCCACTTTGTGATCAAATTAGGCAATGCCAGTGACAATCTTAAAAAGTATAATGTAGGGATAGCAGATATAGCTATCTCTACAGTGAATATAGCTTCACACTTAGCAATGCAGAAGCATCTTTTAGATTATTGGTATTCTCCAATTTTAATAACAAGTCATGAACTTTGTCCCCAAGTTCACTTGATTCTTAAGGGCATTAGGTTTCTCATGCAGACAACATATTCCACATAAGAAAGTGACTCAAATGTAGGAATCAATTGATCTTTATATGTCTACACCTTGTCTGTAACTTTCACAGACTTAAAACCTTCAGTTAATCACACTTTTTAAAGTCATGGCTAAAAATAACTAATTAAGAGTATATTAAAAGAAATACCTCCATCAGAAGATCCCGATGAAACTTAAAGTTCAAGTGCACCAAGTTTCCAAGCAATGGGAGAGGAGTTGGTCCAGGAGGGAATTGCTTGCAAGATTTTCTTAGCCTGAGAAACTCAACAGTTAACAAGAAAATGATCAGGACTATAAAACCTTGAGTTACTGTTAGCATTTCTGAGCTAATTTATCAGCTGATTTATAACTGTCTCTATCAAAAAGGAGGTACTGGAGCAGGGAAAAAATAATCTTGCTTCTTGTTCCACCAGTTTTGTCTGCAGACTGAGTTCTACAAAGTTTCAGCTCCTTTCCCTCCCTCTGTCCCTCCCTCTTCATCAATGCCTGCCCTTTCCCTGCACCCCATTTTTTTGCCATACTGACATGTATCAAACTAATCCCTGATCAAAAACACATCTCTCTCCTTACAGCAAGCTTCAGAATCAGAATGTGGAATCACTTGTACTCAAGATACTTTTCCGGAAGCTTGTGTCAGGGAACTGCCGGTATCCATTGGGAGATCTGGACTGGAGTGACATCAGGTGAGAGCCCTTGCTGACCAGTGGACATGAGATGAGTGAAAGTCAGTTTCATCTGCCTTGGGAATTTAAAAACATACTCAGTGATTCACCTTAGAGTGACTTAATTCAGATTATGAGTGTTACATATAGATTAGACTTCACAATTACATAGAATATAGTTACAGTAGTATAGAACATATATTTACAACGGGTTAGATTAGATATACATAGTATGTACTTAGAATAGGTAAGATGTTCCAGGCATTTTAGTCACAAGCATCATTTAAATGTGGTTGTAAATTCAAGTTCGCCTGCCAGTACACACAGTTTACACAGGCAAAACCAAGTCTAGTTACAGACTAAAGATGCAATTAGAAGATAAGATTGCTACATGTGATTTCTGAAAAATTGACCTTGAGAGTCCAAACTTTTTTTTTCCAGTAAATAGGAGAAAAACATATTTCACCAAGTGAGCACTAATGACACAGTACTTAAAAACTCCATTACAATTGAATATTTTTTAAATCACAACATTAACATTTTTATATTAAAAATAAATTTAGTATGGAAGTCCAATTCTTAATATACCGTTTTTTAATGTAACCTAATTGAAATCTATATGTACCTTGGTTTATTTTCTACTTTTTGTAGTCAATTTCAGAATCCTGGCTATTATTACCAGTTCTCAGTAAGTTTACAGGAGACACTAAAAATCTGTCCTCTGATAATAAAGGGATTCACACTGAGTTTGAAGCACAGACGGGGAAATCTCTGTGTGCCAGTAACCAGAGGATTCAAACTTGCATTGCAAGAAGAAAATGTCATCACTAAAAATGAGTTCAAGCCTGAACAGGAAAATGCTGTGCCCTCCAACGCAGACATAAATGTGGTATTTTGCAAACCTGGCAGCTTGAAGAAAGTAACGTGACTCAGTGATAGCCATCCATCTCCTTCAGCTGGCCAAGCTTTGCAGCTTTTGTGGGTACAGGCGTGCCTGTTGTTATACAGAGAAGGCAACATGGATGAGTATCTTTTATCACCTTATCTGTGCATATAATGGGCAACATTGTGGTAATTAGGTTGAGGTGTGTTCCATGGCTTTGCTAAAACCAGTGCAAATTAGGCACCATTGCCCATTATGAGGCTGAAATCAGCAGCACATAAAATTGGAAAAATTCATTTCTTCAAACAAAAATAGCAGTTTCAAATTTAAAAAAAATTTTGAAATAAAAGGAAGAAAAATACTTCTGTGTGCAGACAACTGAAGCCGGAAGAAATGGCATAAATTTTATGAATAGACTAAATGCAACCATGTTCATCTCTTCTCTGTTTAGTCCAGATTCCATTGCTTAATTTTAGGTGTTTCATATTGGTACTGTATTAGTATTAGTATTTTGATATCAGTAAATTAATTGAGTTCTTTCAGAACATGGGTCAGGTCTAACTGGAGTCAAATCACCAGTGTCAGAAGCAGGACAAAGCCAAATGAACCAGCCAGCAATTTATCCTGCCAGATGTTACTGTTAGCTTTCCTTTTCCAGTGTTTTTAAACTTCCCCAACCGTCTGAAATCAGATATACGAATAGTTACTTCCATCAGTACCTGATGTCACTGGATGAGCTGTACTGGAAAGAAAATCAGGATCTTTGTGTTCACATGGACCTATCCCTGTCTGATGCATCCTCTGCTGGACAGTCTATCAACAATATTTTCTGGGTTTGTATTTTTGGTGGAAAACCCATCTTACCTAAAAGATGGTAAGCCAAAAAAAGGGTGGTCCAAAGAAGTGGACACAGAGTCAAAACCAGCAAATTTTAATGAGAGTTATCAGGAAGCCAAAGGTAAGATTTTTAGTGGACTTAAAAGCGTAGTGTGAAGTAAGTCTCAGGAAGATTAGTACAAAGCTTGCAAAAGTAAAGCTGTGCAGGTAATGCAACAATCAAACAAGCATGGTCCTGAAACACTTGAGCAAGCAAAAGTTTAATTTCAGCTCTGGGACATCGATATTTCAATACAAAGAATAAACTGTAACACATTTGGCAAGAGGGAATGTCATATTGGAATTAGGATCTCTGAAGCACAGGAACTGTTCATACACTGGGCACAAAGAAGCAGTCAATTATCTTGAGTGAGTCTTCAAATAAATAATATTTAGAAGTGGAAACTGCACAATACATTGCTACGCTTTTTAAAACTTTGCCCACAATTTTCTTCAGAAACTTGCAAAATTCACCAGGTGGAGAGATCCTAAAACCTGGGAGCATTAAGGCTGCAATTCAGGTGACACAAAGAGTGGGAAAAAATTATATCATTGATGTTAATATCCAAAATAAAAATGAGAAAAGCAACAGAAATGGGACTGGCACCCCTGGTCCTAATTGCTGCAAAACCTTTTGTCGCAGAGAGTTTGCCTAAAAGAAGAGTAACTTGATGTTCTCTGGGTAGATTAGTGGAAACTGCATGATACCTCTATGTAAGGAATAGCTGGATGAGTTTTTTACAATGCTGGAAAATGCAAAGTACCTGGGATCATCTCCATAATTTCTGCATAACAAGCTTGAGGATGCAAACAAGAAAATCAATGAGAAAAGACAGTAAAAAGATGTTAGAGGATATATTTTTAAGCCTGACATAAAGAACCAGTTTCTGTTTTCACAAAAAGAGGCTGAAATCAATATTTTTACACTAGGATCCTTTTTGTAGGGTAACAGCCCTGTATTACTGCTGCTGGTGAGTAAGGGAGGATGTACACGCCTGGGGAGTAAATTAGAAGTCCAAAGTCCACAAATACCATCTTTTCAGAAACGTCTGAGAGAAGCACCAGCAAAAATATTGCAAAAAACAGTAAAGTGCAATGCTAATGTTATAAGCTGGAGCAATTTATCATCTCAATCTCAATATAGTGGTTTCCTCACAGCTCAGCTGATGACTGCCAAGAAAATGAAAACCGCAATGACAGGACAGTGATGGCAGGGCACTTCTAAGTCAACCTAAATAAACAAACTCCATGAGAGACTCCCTCAAAGTCTGACAGAAATTAAGCACCCAGAAGTGTGTGTCATAACAGTTTGTCACAAAAAATACATCCCATTTGAAATCCAGGAGAGTTGCAATCAAAGAGCAAATGGCTGAGAAAATACTGAAAACTAATACTGAACAGTAATACTGAACATAGGTCAGGAACTGGTGAAGGCAAAGTTAAAGCAAGACCAATAGCTGGCTGCCCATGTTTTTCACCCCAAGGATATCCAAATAAAGCATTATGTAGTCATTTCAGAGTCTTGAAATTTCACAGAATAGAGAAAACAATCTGCATGATAAAACAGGTAAAAGTTACCTGGGTTTTTTTAAATTTGACAATATTACAAACTTGGTTGATAAAGCAATGGCATCAAAGTTACATTACTTAAAATGTTCTTCAATTACTTTAAACCATTTAAGAAAATCTAAAAATGCTGTTTACAAAGCTTGCAAATTTCATGACTGAGAAAACTATGAAACTCAGGAGGCCAGATCACTGACAGAGGTGGCAACCACTGCATCTGCTGCAGTGCAATCAGATGTACAGCCACACACACAGAGCAGTTTGTCCCAAGAGAAGTGGGAGGACAGAGAGTTAGATGCAATCTCTTCGAGCTCTGCACCAAGAAGTGCAAAAGTTTCAGCACCAAACCTGCCTCAGCTACAAACTAGCCAAAGACTCAGGGGTGCCACAGTCAATCTTTTGGAGTGAAGGAGTAAAAGAAGGTTTCTAGGAAATTTATCTTGGCATGACTGCCCAGCAGATCATAAGTGTGTTCAGACACATCAGGGATAAACAAACTCTAAAGCAGAACAATAGGCATCCTCCAGAATAAAGATACTGACCTCAAAATAGTCTCAAATACAGAGGATGGCTCTGAGGATGGTGTTCCACTTCCACTCAGGTCCCAGCAGTCTGAAATGACCTGGACAATCTACTGTTGTGTTCAGAATAGACATGTAGCACATAGTCATTCTCAACTGAAAGCATCAGCTCTGGGGATTGACTCAATGTAGTTACATCTTTTAGCACAAAAAATGCCAAAAATATTTGAGGTAGATTTTGATTTACTGAGGATTTACTTAGGATGGTAAATATTCTCAGCAGGGAACACTGCAGGTGAATGCTTCTCTCGTGGCATGTTCCTCACCAGGTTGGTTGCAGATTGTGAGCTTGGCAATTGTAAGTATGAGAGAAACAGAGCTTTAAAGGGTTGCAGGTGTTTGTACCAGTGACTGCAAAGTGAAAAACAGCTTTTGAAATCAGAGAAGACTTGGAAACCAGGAAAGGCTGAGAAGGTTGCAATAATGTACAACAGTGAACGAACAAGGTAATAGATAAAGATGAAAATACCAATGTAACTCCCACCCTGTCTTTGATTGTCATCACACAATTCATATGATAAGAATGTCAATATCCAGGAGCTTACAATGCCTATCTATGAAACTAGGGTTAAAAACATCAAGATACGAGCACTGACTTAGAACTGCAATGTACTTCATACAATACTAAGAATAAGCAATGATTTCCCTTCTTTAGTTCACCCTCCAGAAAGTATCTCTGGGTGCTTTATCATTATTAAATACATTTGAGGCGTATCAAGGCAAAGATACCTATTTCTACATATAAAGGCAAGAAATTACACAGCACTACAGGTTTTTTTATAATTAAAATGTGTAACAGAGTAGACTTACTAATCAAACAAGTATTAATACTCCTAAATTTACGTGGTAGGAATTAAATGCAAAACATGAAAGGCAGAACCTGCACAACTCAATAATATATTCTAATTAATACACTCAACTTGTAGCAATGCATTATCCCAGATTCATATTCATGGAGCAGTACCAACTCCATTACCTCTCTCCACCTCACACTTCCCATTGTAATACTTAGCAGCCAAGTATTTTCAAGTCTTCAAACTCTTTAATTTGGGTGTGGCAAAGAGTCAAGCAACAGGAGGCAGAAACCGAAGGAAGACTGAAATAGAAGCAGCCACGTGGCCATTATGGAGGGTCAGGATGGCTCATAACCCAGACGAGGTAACACATCCTCTGGCCAAAACTGTGACTGGCAGCTCAGTCTTCAATTACATCATCATTCCTCACAGGCTTTTTCTCAGGCAGAGCTCTTTTCTGTAACATTTTAGGTTTGAGAGGTTGATTAAGCAACCTAAATAAGCATCCAAAAATACTTTGGAGAAAGATTTAGGGGATGTTTCTGTATTTGATTTTCTGTAGCTTAAGTAGGAAAAAAAACCCCAAGCAGTAGCACAGAAGGTTAATAACCCTCCATCACACACTCCTCAATCTCTGGCACGGTGGCAGGGGCAGCAGCCCTTTGAAGTATTACACTAATTGCATTAAGCTGCTAACAGAGAACATCTGTTTTATTAAAGTGGCAAAGTGAAAATTAGCCATGCATAAAGTGCAGGGGCCAGAAGTCTGATTCATGTCTTTCTTCCTTGTCCAGGAAGCTTTTTCTCCTCACTTCCAAAAAGAATGAATGGGGACTTGCACTGCAATAGTGCTAATATGAAGTGAACAAGGGGATTTAGAGTTACACACTGTGTGTGGCAAGAAATTCCCTTCAAAATTGAACTTAAAGCTGGGACTGTGCCCTGACAGGCCCTGTTAATCTGCCCTGTCTCAACATCTGCCTCTCTGCTGGTTCTTTGTTGCTTTTCTACCAGTTCCCTGAGGGATGGAGGGACACATGTAACCAATGCCCCTCCACATTTATCTGGGTCACCTATGGAAGAAAGCACTCTGACAATGCTGCTCACAGCTTTGCCATCCAGCACCTGCCTCCAGGAAATAACTTCCAGCACCTATGGCAACTCAGCTAGTGTGACTTTCAAGAAAGATGGCAAGCACACTCAGCAGCTTTCAGCATTTGACAATTGCTTATGGATCAAAGGGAAAGTTGGGTGGCAATGATTGCATATTAATTTGTTATACAGTATCTAGGGATTAGCAGTTGGTAGTGGCAAAGACAATGCAGACCTTTAGACACAAGTTTCCCAACTGATTGCATGTTAAATAACTGCAGTACCTAGACACATCCCCAAAATTAAGCAAGAAAAATATATGAAAAAAATTTACTTAATTTTTATTTATTGTTCCAATTATGATATTATTGCTTGTGCAACACAGTAGCAATGTCCAGAAAGGTTCTTTTCCCCTAAAAAATATTCCATGAGTGCTGTGATAAAAGGGATTGAGAAATACCACCTGAGGTCAAAACTGTTATTCTTCCTGTAGATGTTATGCTGCAAGAAATTTTAGTCCTTGCACTAATATTCCTGAGAGAGACCTCTGAGTTTCTCACATAAACTGGGAAAGCCATCTTCTACCACAGAAAACAATCTGTATCCTCCTAAACATCTTCCACTTTTACATATTGTCCCTGTCAGCTTCTCTGCATCCTCTGGGTATGTGTGACAGCTGGAGTGAGGATTTATGGAAGAGAATGGGGATGTCAAACACACACGGGACAGCAGAGGGTCACAGTTCTTGCCCTGGAGACAGAGAATAAAAGAAGTGCCCTCAGAGGCTGCAGAATTTCTTGTACAATTGTCACGAAAGACATTGAGGTGCTGGACTGTGTCCAGAGGAGGGAAATGGAGCTGGTGCTGTGTCTGTAGCACAAGTCTGAAGGGGAGCAGCTGAGGGAGCTGGGATTATTCAGCCTGGAAAAAAAGGAGAGAAAAGAGGAACCTTATCCCTCTCTACAACTTCCTGAAAGGAGGCTGTAGCCAGGTGGGGATTGACCTCTTCTCCCAAGTAACAAGTGGCAGGACAGGAGCAAATGGCCTCAGGTTGTGCTAGGGATGTTTTAAATTGGATATTAGGAAAAAATTGTACACTCAAAAGGTTGCCAAGCCCTGGCACAGGCTGCCCAGGGAAGCGGTGGAGTCATCATGCCTGAAGGTATTTAAAAGATGTGTAGATTTGGCACTTGGCACATGGTTTACTGGTGGACTTGGCAGTGCTCTGGTTACGGTTGGACTCAATAGTCGAAGAGGTCTTTTCCAACCTAAACAACTCTATCATTCTACAATTAGAGAAAAGTAGGGAGACATTTTGTACTGCTCAGATTCATGGAGTACAGGGCTTTCTTTGGTCAGAGGATGGCATTGCTCAAGGAGAATCACTTTGGACAGCTCTGTGTAAAGCATCCTGTCAAACATATCATAAAGATAAAAGGCAATTTTAGTCCTAATTGACTCCCCTACTGCAGAAGCTCAACCAACAACAAGCTAAAACCGATGGAGAATAGCCATAATTATTTTGTTCAATATTTCCTGGTTTGTTTTCATTTTGCTCTTTTTTTTCGGGGGGGGGGGGGGGGGGCGGGGGGGGGGGGGGGGGAAATGTAATGTTTCATGTTGGTATGGGGTGGTTTGTTTGTTTGTTTTAATTATCTCAAAGTTTTCTCTTGGCAGTACTTAACAGAAAGGAAAGCAGAGAGGCAAAGCAAATAAACATTCTGATTCTAAGCCTCATGGATATAATTCCCACATTTCAAACTGTGTAATTACTTTGTTTTTCCAACGTCTAGTCTCATCAAACACCACTATCTCACCTGAAGAAAATAAAAGTTAGTGCAAAGCACACAGTAATTTGTCTGGGAGTTTCCCTGGTGTACTGCATTCCCTTTTGTGGGAGAAATGGTGAGTACAGAGAAAATTATCAACTTTCCATCTTGATCAGAGAGCAGAAGAGCATGGGCCTGGTGAATAATATCCATGTAATCAAGGAACCGTGCAGACTCTGTGTTCTACCAAAAGGTCCAAGGAATCTTTTAAGGACGTTGTATTGTAGCATTTAAATCTCATCCTCAACCAGTCCCATGCTGCCGGCAAATGAAGGTGTGATGAACTCCAGCGTCCCCTGGTGACTCGGGTGTGTTGAAGGGCAGCTCCTGCTCAGCAGCTGACGGCCTCTGCTGCCCTCTGCCTGGTGCGGAGCGGCTGAAATATCGACACGGGATCATTCTGTGCTGTGCAATTCCCGCTTGATCCGTGCTGAATTAGCCAGCACGCTTCCCGACAGCTCTTGGTGTTCTGCTTAAGGACAGACAGCGTCCCTTAGCTGCAGCATCAGACCCAACACACAGCTCAGGACCAGATCTCCAAGCAGGCAAAATCCCCAAACAGGGAAGATCCCTAAACAGGGAGCTCCCAAAGAGCTGTGCCCGGTTCTGCCAGACAGGCCAATGCCAGAGCAGTGTCAGAGAGTAGCCAGCCTGGAATCCCATGTGTCTCTGCCTGCAGGTCCCATAATGGCCCGCATTTCTCTAGGATTTTGGTTGCTGCCCCTGAGCACTGAAACTAGGGAAAACCTCAATATTAGGGGTTGGTGGTGACATTTGTCCCTTCCCAAAACTATCTACAAGCAGCCTAAAGGATGCTGCCTGTCTTACCTGAGAAACCAGTCACTCACAGCTTGTAGTTTTCAGTCCAACCTGAATTTATAAGGCAGAGCCGATGCTCGTGTGACTGCACTGCTGAAAAAAGTACTTTTATAGCGCTCAAAAAAGTTACTTCAAAAAGAACATCATATAAAACACTCCAATTGTTTTTTTCATTTTCTCTGTAATGCTCCTTAAAATGCAGCTTTGTAGAATACCATCATATCATCAGCTGACCACAGAATATATTCATATTATTAGCTCATCTCTAGTTTCATCTGCTGTATCTCATAAACTGTTCAGGGAAAGGGCTGCAATTTTGTTATTGTTATTCTTTCTTTTAACATTAGAATCTCACACTGCAGGACAGCAAATAAATAGTTCCTGGAGTGTTTGGTTAAAAATACCACAGGCTGTGATTTCTTTGCAGATATAGGAGGAGTTCATAAGCTTTTCACTAAGCAAAAGATATCCCAAACTCAGCTGAGATATTACTTCAAATTAATACAGTTCATTGGCATTTTGTAGTCCAATTATTTCAATGTATTATTACAGTTTAAAGTAAACTGTCTCAGAAATTCCTAATGAAAACTTCCTGATTTTTTCACTAAGTCTTTTATTCAAGAATATCCAAAGAAAATATTTTCGTTCAGGACAGCAAACTTGAGTTTGAATTCTATAGCTTTTAGAAATATTTTGAGTCACTGCAAAACTAAAATTTGTCTTTCTGCTGCAGCTTACTGCTCTGTGGAAACCACAATGATCAAGAAAAAAGAAATCCCAGAGAAATTTTCTAGAGAAAATTGTAACTCCAGGAAGAAAGGAAGGAGGGAAAAATGAGACATGCTGGAATAGGGTTGCTCTCACCTCTTCAGGTATGTGACATTAAAACTACTAAGGAGAAGTATTCTTGTTATGGCATTTTCACACTTTCACAAAGGTAATAAATACAAATAAAAATGTCCTGCATTTAAGTTTCTTTGAATTTAGACAAGTTTGGGAATACCTCTTTCTTACCTTGCTACAGACATAAATTTGGATCTGGTGGCATCAAGAAATTAGGCCTTACCCAGTTCTGGTGCTTTTACTATCAAGGTCCTCCATTAAATATTGAATAGTACTTGATGGAGGACAGAATCCTATTCAGTGTATCCTTCCAGTTTGACATGGTACTATTCATATGCATTTCCTGATTTTTCCATGAAGTTTTATCAAGCTTCAGATACCCCACATTTCCACAGAGTTTGTGAGATAGTGTCAGAGCCACATTAAAGAGCAGTAAATTACATTAACAGCTTCTCTCCTGAAAACAGACCTCTAGCCATGTCATCAAACAGAACAAAGTAACTTTGACATTATTTGGTGAGCACTGACTCTGCTTTCCTTCCAGTGCTTATAATTTGATAATTTGAGGATATTCTGAGAAGTGCAATCAGGCTGACTGATTTATAACACTGTAACTTCTCTTACCTTTGGAAGACAAGGAAACATTTGACCTTTTCCCATCCTCCACAGGTTTTCATAGATAATTGCTAATAGCTCTGAGCTACTGAGGTACTGTTCCTCTAAGTACTATGGGATGAATCAGCACAGCCAATTTGAAAACATCATGTTTATCTAGCCATTTTCTAAATTCTCCTTCCTATCCTAGACAGAAATCTTCCCTGAACACCAGTGGTGTTGAATGCATTGGCCATTTTCATTGACAATAAAAGCCAAAAAAGCCATTAACTTTCCCATCTGCCAGAGAGTCTTCCTGATATACTGCAGTTTTGAGAAACCACCAGTTTCCTTTTTCCTCATTATACCACTAGAAATACAAATATTTTTCTTTACTACTTATATTTGTTTTGTGTATAAATTTTCAGTGAAAAGGGCATCAGATGAGCATCACAGATTTACAGGCTCTGAACCTCTCCAAGAGTTACATGAACCCAAAATCTTCAGCTTTGCCTCTCTACATTTTCTGTATTTTCCTTTATAGCCAGATCTCCTGTAGGCTCGAGCAGGTGCAAGCATCACTACAAAAATGGAGCCTGAGTAAGACATATGAAATAACATGGAAACAATGAAGAATATAAGAGAGAGGAATGAAGGGGGTGTGTGTGTGAGGGGATGTCTCCAAGACACCCCTTAAAGCTCAGCAGCCTGATTGGAGGTGACATCACACAAAGCTGAGAGGGTCAGCATGTACTTCATGAGTGGGAGCTGGGCTTCCCTCAAATCTGCTCTCAGCTTTATTTGCCTTCTGTGGCAATATCAGCCAGGCTTTAAAAAGGCTTTCAAAAGCTCAAAAAGACCAGGCTTTATTAGAAGATGAGCTGAAGTGACTCACTTTTAAAAAAGATCAGGCAGGAACAGAAATGCAATGGCTCTGAAAAGCACAGCTCTCTCATCTTGGTGCTGTGAGCTTCCCTCTGACATTCTGCTGCTGCCATGGCTGGGCTCTCACCCCCTGTCACAGACAGGCACCAATAACCTGCCCACATAAGAAGTGCAGTTTCCCTCTGAAGCACCCTGTGTGTCTCCTCTTGCACACCTGCATGAGTGGTGTTTACGCCCCTTGTTTTGGGCTGTGCCATTCTCATGGGTTCAGGCAACTCAACCTGCTCCAGCTGCCTATGGGCTATCCTGGCCATGATTCCATCCCAGGCTCATTTATGAGCTTCCCTTTTGGAAGAATATCTGGGGAAGCACGTGGCCATCAGGAGTGACAGCATCACAAAGCAGAGATGTTAATGCTTGTAATGTTACTGGTGTTTCCAACTTCATTTCTAAGCAGCAATGACAGCTCCAACATCCCCAAATCACAGTAGTTTCAGCTTTGCCTTATCTCCCCATGCACACATGCAAATCCACACAGACTCTGACATTAGTTTTTACCAGGGCACAGTTTTCTGTCACATAAAATGTCAGGATGTGATCTTCCATATTTCACTAGTGCTATCCTGCCATTTAATTTAATAACAGCTAAATATCAAGTGGTTACTATTTTGATGCTGTGTTCCATCAGCCATTGAATTAGAAATAATGAGACAAATTTAAATTTGTGATTCATGGTCAACTGCCGGAACTAATCTCAATCACACAGCAGATGACATCGAGTGATAACCAATTTAACAGATTCTGTTCAGCTGTCCTGTACTCTCTCACAGAAACAGGAACATTAATGAAGGACAAGTTCAGTTACACTTTACAAGACTTTTCCGGACAATATAAATACTTAACATTTAACCATTTTTTTCCTTTCCGCTAATTATGGACTCTTTAATTGCATTTGACTAGTATTTGTGTATATGGCAAGCCTTTGTGGCTTCAGGAAGCTGAGCTGCTGAGGTGTTTAAAAAGTATCTTTGACATTTTCTATGAACATTTTTCAATTTACCATCATCTCTAACCAAAGGAGGTTCCTCACCCAATCCGCCCCTTGGGAAGTCCTTGCACCTGGTGTAGCAGCCTCCCAATGCTGATCCTAACAGGAGTCAGGCATGGGAGTAAACAGTTGCCCTGTTAGAAAAGACTTTCCAAAAACTGACTTGTCAAATTTTTAAAATGCTAGAAGTATGTACCCCAAAAGAAATCTCTCTGTATCTTCACCCTTCACCAAGTTTCAGCCTGCACATCTTCACTGGTGGACTCAGTTATTCTCTGCCAGGTTTAAAGATGCCTTACACATATTCTGCTGCATCAAATCTAGAAATTCTCAGTGAGCTGTAAGTCATCTATAAATAAAGCCAGTTGTTAATTTTTCCTTCATATCTTTTATTTGTGACCATCAACAAAAAGTTGACTGAAACATTGCTATTAATGATAGTGACATCAAGAGGTAGAATTTTCCAGGTATGTTTTCCCAATTTGCTTTTGGAAACAGGATAATGAATGAATTCATTATCAGAGATAATGAATGAATTTTTGAAGTCTGGCAGTCAATTTTATCATTTGCTCAGCAGTGTCACAGATTTATACCTGCCAGGCCAGACAGCAACTGCAAGATGCCTTTATAGCTGAGAATGATGGGGTCTTACAGATGAAAAGAATTTTTACCACAATAAAAGATCACCCTCATGAGCAGGTAACAGGGTCTAAATAAAATTACCTACTGTAGGCAAAAGGTGGCTTTTGAACTAGGAATTCAAATGCAATATAAAAAGCATTATATGGTCTCAAGAGATACATTGAGAAAAATAAGAAAGATGTTTCATAGATGGTCTGTGATACCCTGCACGTGTCCAGCCTAGCGTGGAATGGCACAAACCCTGTAGGGGTGGGGCTGCAGAGTGCCCCCAAAAATGGGCTCAATGTTGATCTTTGTCACTCCCTCAGGGAGCCGGAAGGTGAACGCCCGCAGCAGGCTGGCAAAGAAAATGAAGAGCTCGGTCCTCGCTAAGTGCTCCCCCAAACACACCCGGTGCCCTGCAGAGGGAAGAGGGGAAGGACAGTGAGTAAATAAACCTGACCCCAACAGCAACTGTATTCATCCACACACAGTGCAAAGGTATTTTTGGCGGGTCCCAAATTTCTGTCGGACTTAATGCAATCGATGACACAAAGCTTCATGTACTTCTTCCTTCAAAAAATTTTATCTGCAGCTATAGATAACCATGTAACCCTTCTGCTCCCTTCAGTTACCTCAAATGCCTCATCTTCATTTGACTGACAACTTTAAAGGAATTCATTCCATCATGTAAATGAAGAATAAGGACCTGCTTTTCCTGGGAGATGTCATGTTCTGGTGTTGAATGCATAAAGACGCAAGAAGACTGCTTGAAAGTGCTTTCCATATATATGTCTGGTATGAAATGAGTGCCCAAAATCAATAGCCACAATCATTAGCAAAAAATTTCCTTCCAAAAATAGGGCAAGTTAGATAGATATATATATTTATCAAGACACTCGTGATTTTCCATGTTATTATTTGTTCAGTGGAGCATATGTTTCTGAAAATAATCATGTTGATTTAAGCACTGTTTTCCACAAAAAGGTTTAGAATAGACAACCAATAGTTTTTTAAAAGATATCTTCATTCTACAGTCCCAATCTAAACTGTTGATGTTTGTGCTGTAGCCCGCTTACCTATCGAGAATGGTAAAAAGGCTTCTTGGGCAACAAAGTTTCCATCCTTGTCCAAGAAGTGACCAGGGTTGAACTGCCGAGGTGTTTCCCACTGCTCTGGGTCATACAAAGATGAAGCAATATTTGGAAGAACTATGGTGCCCTGAAAGGAGAAAAACGTTCATTCTGTTTGTTGTTCGCATTCAGTGACCCAAAGGCATCCAGCCCCTCTTCTATTGAGGAGAATGCCCTGGCACAAACAGATTTTAATCCATCTTGCTCTACTGATGCAGGAAAAGCCTCTAGCAATGGAGAAACTGTGTCTGTACCTTTTTGAGGGGAAAGCCAAGCAAGGTTGTGTTCCTCACACACACCCTGGGCATGCCAACTGAAATAATGTTGCTGAAGCGTTGGATCTCATGAACCACAGCATTTGTGTATGGCAGTTCTCTCCGATCCTCATAGCAGATTAACTTGGAGGGACCCAGAACAGCATCCAGCTCCTTCTGCACTTTCTCTGTGGAAAATATTCACAGTTTCAGGCAGAAAAAGATATCAAGTATTTTCAGTAATTTTGTTTTCGAAGACATTTCCAACTTAGAACTATGAGAACAACACCACAATCAATATAGAAAAGTAAGTAACTTTTTATGAAGAAAATTAAAGTAGCAGGATGTTCCAACAGCTTAAACATATGAGAACTCTGCTTCAGGGCCTGAAGTTATTTGAGTATGGATTAAGAAAAGACAATTTTTGCTCAAAAATTTAAAACTGTGTTGCCTTACTACCACAAACCCAAGAGATAACAGATTTATCTTTGGATTTTCTTTTGCCTAGATGCCTCAAACTTCTGCAGCCAGTTAGAGCATAAGGCTCACAGCTCCCTGAAATTTATGCCAGGTGAGTCTGAGCCTTAAAAGTCTAATTACTGTTAAAAGGACATGGTTTTTACACAGGGCATCTGTTAAGTGAAGCAATGCCAACTAAAACAAGGTCCAAATACCATTTTAAAAAATGGATCTACTGCTTTGCATCTGCCTTTTAATCAAGAACAGCATGTTTTAAATTACTTATTGCATGGGAGTCTTGGGGGCATTAACAAATTCGATTTATAAACTCCAGGAGAGGCAGTACACACATAATAAAAATATCTCAGATTTTTAATAAATGATCCTGCCGTTTTCCAGACCTTTTGAAGCAACAGTAAGATGCAGGGAAGTCCATTCTGCATTGATCAGTATGTGCCCACTCACGTCAAGCCTGCCTTGTGATTGCCAGCAGTCCTTCATTAAACTGACAACAGACATTTAAGCACCTTACAGCATTTAAAATGTATATTCAGAAATATTTTTAAGTACACTTCCTTCTATGAAGAACTATCTTACAGAAGCTCTTCAGAATCCAGGTAGTTTGAAGTAATCAGTCACTGCATAATATAAACACACGCTTCTGTTCCCAATTCAGTGATGAGGCTCCGTATGGTATAGAGTGGAACACTGTCACTGGATGTCAACACAGGCAAAGCATGAATGGGTTCCAAAAAAAGACACCAATTAATTAAATCAGGACAGACATACAAGTGTCAGCTCATTGCGAGAGTCCTGATGCAATGTATTACTCAAGAAGCCCAGAAAGGATCACTCTGCACATACTCTGCTTTCCAAAATATGTGCAAGGTATTATATTTAGTGAAATAAAATTATACAGGTGAGTCAGTGGTTTCATAACCTTAATTAGAGTAAGTGATAATAAAACATGTGATAACATGAGATTAAGTAGAACATCTTGTCTGACAGCTGCAAGTTGACCAAAGTTTTGTTATATTCATCTCTTTCATCCATTTAAAATCCTTTTCTCCTCTGGATATTTGCACATATTCTGCAACCTAACTGTGAAATTTCTGTTATCCAGCATTAGATATCCTTCTTCCTATGGTTTTTATTCAGTGCTCTTTGAAAGGGATTGGTCATTATTTAAAAACTAGACTTAAAACCAAACTTCTTAAATACACATAGATGTAACAGAGGAGCCATCTGTTTCCACTCCTGACTAGAATAATTTCTGGTACAAGAAACTCAAATACATCACAGAGTTAATTTAATCCCTGGATCTACTAATGCTGCCTAGGGCAGACCTGCAAGTACAAAAAGGTACATGTGCCCCTAGGCATATATCAGTATCTAAGAATAATCTCTGATCCATGAAAATGTTATGACTTGTTCCTTCTATTGCATGGGAGATATTTGTGCTTATCTATTCACCTTGGATGTCTGGGTTTGCCACCATATAGAGAAGGCCCCAGTTCAAAGTAGTGCTTGATGTCTCTGATCCACCCAAGAAAAGGTCATTTATAGAATGAACCATGTTGTCTTCATTGTATGTTGACCTGGGTTCATCTTTGGACTGCAGATGATAAGAAAAGTTAGAAAAAACAGAATAGCATTAAAAGTGATTTTATAACTTATTCCAAGCTGCAGTATCTTCTCTTTACAGGACAATACAGAAAGACTGGTAAGGAATGTTAGATACCACTGATAGCTATCAACACAAAATTTAACATTTCACAAGCATTCAAGCCATGTTTGTTCCACTCTGAATCATCAAGCTAAATCGCATGTTCTTTGCAAAAATAAAAAAAAATTAAAATTGGCATAATGTGCAAATATTGGTTAAAGTGTTTCATAAGTAAATCTTCCTCTAAAGATGTGTACCAGTGTGTCATTCTTCATGTCTCAAGTCACAGTCCACCTCTCAGTTGTTCTACCAAGCAATAAAGTGACCAAGCAGTGAACACTGGACAGTGAACACTGAGTAAAGTTCTTAACCTGTGGCATTCAGGTTTCTTCTACACAAGGGCACAATGACTCACATACAGCTGCTCTGGGGGTTTACAATTTTCAATTAGGAGTGTGAGGATGTGTATGTATACACTGAAATTATAAATAAACATGGTTATGTTTTGGGGGAATTCATTGTCTATATTTAGGGAGGTTATGCTCAAGGGTGTTAAACCTTTCTCTTGCCAGTGGAGCAATTGAAAAGAAGAAGAGATGCTTCTCCCTGCTGTAATATCATCTAATCTTTTTTTATTGCCCCTGTTCATCTATTACAGACAGTTCAATTTTTTTTAATAAACAAACTTGGATGATTTCCACCCAGCAGAGTCCCAGAAGAGCTCACTGAAACAATTTCTGGTATACTGATGTTCAAGTCTCATAAATCCTAAAACAGCAATGAAAGGCTTTAGAAACAGTCAAATGCTTTGGAAGACCAGGTGTGTTACTGTGCTGATATTAAACAAAAAAATTCAAACAAGAGGAATCCAAGGAGCTAGAAGCCATTAAGGCTGACATCCACATCGGGCATAATAATATAGCAGCTGATATGGGAATTGATCAATAAATAATTATCAGGGAGAGGTAGATGAGTGCTGCAGCCCAACAGGTTGTAGCTGCATGTGTTGCTGCTATCAGCACATGACAGTGGTGAAAAGGACACTGGCTGTCCTGCAGGACAGCACTGCCACCAGGAACAGTCACTGCCCACTTCCCCAGGGCCTTTGGCTCTCTGGGCCACCCTTGCCTTGCCACACCCAAGTCTGACCAGTCTCATCTTCCCACTTCCTCCTCTTTCTCCTTTTTTTTCCTGTCACCAAGCAGAACAGGAAGAGGAAAAGATCCTGCCACAGTGGAGGAGAGGAGAAAGGAAAAGCGGTTTAAGTGGAGGTAGGAGTCACAGAGAGGAAGGACAACTGACAGTCCAGGGATCAGGGCTGGGATCCATTACCCAAGATATTTGTAAGTGATCCTGGTATGGTAGAAGGGAGAGATCTTGTGCACACCTCCCGCAGCCCTTCACAGCCCTATAGATTCCCACCTACCTCTACTACGCCTGCCTGACCAAAATGCCCCTATTTGTCCCTTATTTGTCTGCTTGACACTTCACTGACCCTGGCACTCTCCTCTTCTCCAGTCTTGTCTGAAACCCTGCTGACTCCTAGGTTATTTCTCCATAAAATGTTCTCAAAATCCAGCTGTCCTTTTGCAAATTCTCTTGGCAAACTTTACCAGTGAAATATCGTAACAGAGCATCCCACTCTGTCTTTGAAAAGCCTTCCCAGTTCTCTTGTTCGCTTAGTAATTCAGGATTCTTTCCCAGAGACCTTCAATCATTTTACAGCTTGTGCCAATGAAAGAAAAAAAGCAATGCATTAACCAGTCCTTTAATGAAAGGATTGCAAGGTGCTATGGCATATCAATGATCAGAAAGAATTGACGAAGATCCTGGTTGTTGGGTTCACGTTACAATGTCTAGAAAGGCAAGAGATTGTGATGATTCACACTGTTTGTGATGATTCAATGATCCGTGTAGACCTTTTCCCCCATGACTGTATGAGTGGGCAGAAAAAACTCACTTTTTCAATGTGATCCAGGTAGAAGTCAATGAAATCCTCTGGTTCCTCTGGCGTCCCACGCTCTGTGTGCATTCGGATCTCTCTCCGTGTAAAGTTGCTCAGGACATCATAACAAACCAGCGCCGTCTTATGAGGCCCAGGGAGATGGCTCATCAGCCAGGGGAACATTTCATAGAGCTGTGGGAGTGACACACAAGAGGTCCAGCAAAGTCTCTATCATGATAAAATGCACTAGGAAGGCCTGCTACAAAGAGAGGTAATATTCATGTTAGCTTGGGATTAGGGTCTTGTTAGTAAAACACCCTGACAAAGACTGTGCTTGGGCTTTCAAGCTGTGAAAAGCAAACTATATAATTTCTAGTTTTGATGGTAAGATTCAGAGTTCCACAGGCTTTCAGCTCAATCACAAGTCAAATAAGAATTACTACAACTAGAATGAATGGTATTCATCTATGCAGTTATTCATATCTTCAATTGCTATGAGCTGCATTCAGGCATTTTAAAAGTGAGCTCCTGCCCTCCAGTGGAGAATACCGGGAAGGGAGAAGCAGAAGATGGAAACTCCTCACCAGGATGCTTGCCAAAGCGAGGACTGACTCCCGGTGACTGCTTTACAGGCTGGGTAAGCCCCAAAATACTCAATACCAATCGACCTCTCAAGGTTCCTCCATGAAATTTCAAATATCTGAAACCCAGAAAAGCTAAGGAACAGCTACCTGATAATTTGGAGTACTCTTCTCTAGAAAGAAAGACAGAGTTAGCTGACACAACCAGATTATTTTTTTCCTTTTGTTCATCCTTTTCATTTGGGAAAATCTGGCATAAGAGATAGCTGATTTTGACGTATTCTGATGGCTAGAAAGTTAATTCTGGTTTCCAGCCTACATTTATGCCTGGGTAATCTGTATATTCTTGTATCTGCAAGATATAACATTCTCTTAATACTTCGTTTTCTGCTCAAAATATAATTCCATTGTTTATTTAACAGAATTTCTATCCTTTTGCTGAGTTCTTCTTGTACTGTCTCTCAATCACACTACAGAAAGCATGTTATTAGGTGTTCACTAGAGTGTGGTTGAATTAGATAGACTATGCTTGTGTCTTCTTGGGAAATCAGTTCGTATTGTCAGATATCCAATTATCAATTAATGATTGCCTTATAACAAAAACAAACAAACAACAACAAAACAAAACCAAACAAAAAACCACAAACAAACAAAAAAACCCCACCAACCCCCGCCCTAGTCCAGTCCTTGGTAAATTCACTCAGAACTTCATATCCTTTTTGGTTAGTTCCACCTCTGGTAATTTTTACTTGCAAAATGTTTTCAGAAGCCTTAGACACAACTGTGGTCTGACTAATCACATAGTTGCCCAGATTACAGGCATTCCTACTCCCAAATGTCTGCCCTCTCCAGCCACTATGGCACTCTAACTGTAAGTGGAATTTAGCTGTCAGTGTTCAAGACAGGAACTGCATCCATCCACCTTCCTGGGTACCTGCCAAAACTTCTCCTCAATTTACGGAGAGGCCCAATCCACAGTGTCCCCCTGTTCAGTGCCTGACAGTGTGAGATCCAGCTAAGAAATGGGTATGTGGATGCAGCAACATCCACTTTTTTTGCATAATGCCGTGTACTTGTTGCATCTGGGAGGTGGGGAGCTGGTGGCCATCCCTCTGGAATGGTTTGAACCCCTGTTCTAATTTCCCCAACAGTATCTTATTCACTGGACTAAATCAAATCAAAGCCAGGATAGGAAGCAGAGAACAAAAGGAGGTATGTTCTCTGTCCTAAAAGTTTCTCATAAGATGTATGGGACAATTTCAGCAGTGGAACCAGAACCAGAACTGCCAGGAATTTTTAATTACTTCTGTGCAAACCAAGCCTCTAGTGTCAGATGGATCATTGACTCTAAGATTGTTTAATTGCCAAGCTTGCAGTTATATTTGCTGTCTTAGCATTTCCTGCCTTCTGCTGCCTGTGCCCGGAGCTGCTCCTCACTCAGGGTGAAGGAATAGAATTTCTGTGGGAAATCTTCAAGTCTGTATCTTACAGAAGAAATGGAGATAAGTAGCCACAGGCAAAACACTTTGGTATTTGACTCATTTCTCTCTCTGTTGACTGTATATAAAACAGTGTCTAAACTTGGTACGTGAGTCACACTTTCAAACCTGACATTTAATATTTAGGAATCATGATGTCCAACGCAGGAACCTGTGTTGTGCAGGGGTTGAGAAACCAAGTAACAAACATGACCCAGGAGCAGTTCATGAACCTGTACCTTATTGCAAAGATTTGTTGACAAACTAAACCCAAATACAGGAGAATGAGCACAAATGCCCGAGGCTGGCATGTGGAGCTTCATCATCACACTTTGAGAGACTTCACTGCCCAGTGAAACTGGGTGGGGCATCACTCACCCATTCTAAAACTTTTGCCCAATAGCTCTTGAATCACTCTTTGTCTTATTCAGAAAAATCCAACAGATCATTCACTTACATGATGAATAAAGCTGCCCCCAAACTTGAAGAGATGTTCTGTAGCTTTAATCAGCTCATGAAAGGTCTCATCCTCTCTGGAGAAACGATGTCCATACACGACAGCACAAATTACATTTGAGACAGCATGGACAAGAGGGAAAGAAGGATCCACAGGTTTTCCTGCAACCATAACAATAAATATTACTGTTAATGTCTCCTGCTTTAGTGAAATGTGAGAATCCTCTTAGTTACCCGCAGAACTTTAAAGAAGGCATTGCATTTCACAGAGAAGCAGCAATATTTTTGAGAAATTGTAGTATCAAACTGATTCCTCACAACCATGTTGCAATCCCATAAGCCCAGGAATGTGTGGCACCCTAAAGAAATGCCAGATGTGTAAAATATTGTATTGTATTATAGAGCAAATTTAGAGGTAAGGGAAAAAAATTCTATGCAAATTTGCTTTCTGGCAAAATCAAAATATGACTCAAACATGACAGAGAACACTATGGACAAAGGGAACCTGAGGGTAGAAGAGCAAGAAGAGAGGCAACTTTATTCAGCAAGGACACAGAGATATGCAAGGCTACTGTGTTTTGTTTGACCTTGCTAGAGACGTACAACCTCCAGTAAAAGAAAATGTTGTAAACTCCTTTCAACCAATTGTATCAACAGTAGAATAACTAATTTTATAGCAGTTATATGAAACTAAATCCCAAGAAAGCTATTTTGTGACAATGGAATACATGACCATAAAAAACTCTATTTGTGTTCGTGTTGATGCAACTGCCCAACAGCCAAGGCACGATTCTGATAAGCAACTTACTGTTTTGGGCTTTTTCCTTGCACACATGGTCACATCTCAATCTCTCCTAGCTCTTAAACCATGGGATTGGGCTCAATCTAATTATTTTTAGTTGATACAACGCTAGCCACAGCATGTCCTGATTTATTATGCCTTTGCACAATGATCAGTATTGGGAAATCCAACTCACATGATCACATAACTGGGCTGATCAGGGTAGAATCTTGTAATGAAAACAAGATTCTAGTCAGTGCTTTACTGTGTGTGTGCAAATGGCATAACAAGGCTCAATTCATCAGCACTGATTTTATCTCTTTATGCACCAGCACCGATTTTATCTCTTTATGCACCAGCACCATAAAAGAGCCAAAAATGTGCCCTTGAGGCAAAGGCCAACATAATCCTGGGCTGCTCCTGGAAGTGGATTGCTGGCAGATCAAGGGAGGTGATCCTTCCCCTCTGATCAGCACTGTCAAGACCCAGCTGAAGTGTTGGGTCCAGCCTTGGACTCCCCAGTATGAGAGACATCAGCATATTAGAACAAGTTGAGCAAATGACAACAGGGACAATTAAGGAATTGAAGCATCTGGCATAAGAGAGGTTGAGAGAGATGGACTATTTAGTCTGGAGAAGGGAGGACTTAGGGAGATACCTAAATATGTATAAATACATGGTGGAGGGGTATAAAGAACGTAGAAGCAGACTTTTCTCAGTGCTACCAAGTGGGGCAATAGGAAAAAATGTAAATACATTAAATTCTGCATAAACAGAAGAAATGGTTTTACTATAGCACACACTGAACAGGGGAATTAGTTACCCAGAGGTGTGGTGAAGTCTCCATTGCTGCAGGTATTTACAACTCAGCCCTAAGAAACCTGCTCAGATTGACCCTTCTTTGAGCAGGGGTTAGACTAGACCATCTTCAGAGATCCCTTTACACTTAGGGTGTTCTATAATGTAAATAATAAATAAGCTCCAGTTTTTCTTCACAATTTTAGTAGTTTTGTAAATAATTTTGAGCAAGAATAGTCTTCTTGAAAACACAAGACGGACTGGGAGCTTTGCATTTTCAGTCCATTCCACACAGACAGTGTAAGACCCTGCATACTCCCTTGTGGAACAAAAGCTGCCCTCAGTTTCAGGATAGGACAGAGAAGTTCATACACTAAAGACATCAGACTAATGGCAAAAATGCATTGATATTAATTGCAGAAATACCTTTCATACTTGCAAAGAAGTCTACCAGGTAGTGGGCTTCTTCTTGAACTCGGTGCTCCAGACCTCTTTTCCCCAGACCAAGGTTGCGCAAAGTCCTCAGAGCAAATCTTCTCTGCTGCTTCCAGGTGTGACCAGTTGCCAACATAATTCCTGCATCCATTAAAGGAAGAGCTCTTTATCATGCTAATATCAATCATAGACAAAGACTACATTAAAGGATTTACTAAGTCACAGAACATAATTGAAGTGTTGTATTTTCTGTGAAAACAAAGGCACCAAGGAACAGCTCTGACCTGAAATCATCTTGGCAGGGCTGAAATGGGCAAACTCAGCTGGGTAGTAAGATGACTTGCAGGATTAAGTTGGATCCCAGACAATCAGGTACCTCAGCTGCTTCTCTAGATGTTCTTTGCAGTGCTTGTCTCACACTCTCTGCTACGCCTGAAGCTCACCTGAATCAGGGTAATGATTCTCATGAAGGGAAAAGGGGAAAGTTCTGACTGTCCACAGTCAGGGAGAAAAGTTCCTGTCTGCAGGGCAGGAAAGCTCAGTATTTAGACTTTGTGACAGGTTTTGGGAATTTCTAGTGTGGTTGGTAGTATGAGACCTACAGCAAGGTTGAAACAAAAGCACACTGAACTTGTAGGTGCAACTGTGCTAGCAGGAAAATATTCACAGAAGGAATGGAATGGGAAGAAGATCTCACCATCAAAGTCACTCTTCCATGGAAAATGTCATAGTGGGAGACAGCTTGTCCAGGACAAGGAATTGGGTTGTTTCCTGCTTTACCTCCATTTCTCTGTAGCACAACTTACCATTGCCTCACCTCATCACCTCGGAATCTGCCCCGGTGAGTGTTCCATAGAAGATATTATGAATTCTTTTCCTCCTGCTATTCTCCAAAAGCTATTTCACCTCCCTGTACCTTGCAGTTCACCTCTGTGCTACCTCTGAAGGTGGTCATAAGCAACAAAAGATATTGCAAATTGTCAAGATGACACTTCTGCACACTATTTATGCCAGGAAATTCTTACCTTTTCCTTTGGCCATTGCTCTGAACATAGGTGACACCAGCCTCCCAGAAACATCTTCAGGGTGTGTGGTCATGCCATCCTTCACTGCTTGAAATCCATTCAGTATAACCACTGGGGCCCATCCAAACCATAAAGTGAATATGTTGCCATGAATTTTTGCCAGCTAGAGATGGGAGAGAAGCCAGGAAGGCACAGATGAAAACACACTGCAGAGGATGAACCTGTTTTTGCACTGACTGCAGGACCAGCCCTAAGGTGGAGTGATGTTCTCCATTTTTCCCATCAGACTACAACTTTCACTGAGAAATGTCTTTTCCAACATTCACTGTTGCAAACACCTGTGTATTCCCACTTTTCAGAACCACATGCCTATGCCAAGAAACATTATGTACCTTTTATTACTGTATATAAGCCAAGGCTCCGTTCATAGTCATTCATGGGATACAGGTATTTTCTATGTATTAACTTATTTCAAGAGGATTTCTATCATTTCTACAAGTAAAGTAGCACAAAACCGCACAGAACTGTCAGAGGAATAATTAGCTTAGAGATTGGATTTACTCTTTTCTCCCATCTGTTTTTGATCCTGTCAGTAAAAACAAGCTCATACACACAGAGTGGTTTTTTACTGCTTGAGCAAGAGAGTGCCAGTGTTCAGAAAACTGCAAATCCATGCCATTAAAGTAATTTTTAATAGTATTTTTTCCATAAGTCCAAATCTGATATATCATCCCTAAAGATATTTAATCCTAAATTATATCAATTTTCACATGAATTCGTCAAATTTAGTGGCAAGGGGTGATAGATATCAAGTTTCACACGAATTTCAGTGAAAATCTGTGTTAAAAGGGGATAGGTTTAAACACCACAATGATCTTCACACATTCAGAAGTCTCAATACCAGGTTTCTTAGCTTGGCAAACTACTTTACACTGCAGTATCTTTTTCTTCTTTTGTGAACCAAACCAGCAGTTCTGAACCAAACCAAGTGTGATATTACAGTAGCCAGTTAACAGTTACAGTACTACCAATGTAGTTTTGAGAGAGGATGTTTTCATATATCAAACAGCATAAGAAAGGAGAAATCACAAAGATGTTTAGACAATTAGGAGTATGTGAAAATAAGTACCTTCATGAGGAGATCACGATTAAACTGAAAGTTCAGCTGTATCAGCGTCCCAAGGACTGGGAGAGGGGTTGGTCCAGGAGGAAATTGTCTCCGCATTCGCTGCAACTTTAGAAACTGTGAAATTAGAAGAAATACAGCCACAGCTACAAGAGCTTGACTTATGGTCAACATTTTAGCGTCTGCCTTTAGCAGCTTGCCTTTATTCAAAATTGCCTATTGAAGCTATTAAGGCTGGTTGCTAAACCAGTTTTTTCATAAGAGCTTGAATTCACATCATAAGTATTCCCCACCTCTAACCCTCCCTCTTCATTATCAACCACTCCCTTTTTGTTCCACTTATTACATTCTCATGCTTCGGCATATTAATAGATGCACACCCTTCTTCTTCTTCTCATCCAGATTATACTTATTCAGTATGGATCACAGGATTTGTAGGAATGGTATCTTAAAAGAGTAGGGTCAAGATTTTCCAGGCAATGGAGATACACATAAAATCTCCATCTAGTTGTTCTGAGACAATTTTGAATTGTATGTGTTCCTATAAATATTCCAGGAATGCTTTTAGAAAAGTAATAGCCATACATACAAATTAAGCAGGCAAATGTAAGTGGATATTAAATCTTGGAGTTTTTAAATTGGTTTGTATATATTCCATGTACACGTTATATCCAGTAATGGCAAGGCTGATAGAAGTTAAAAGCCCACATTTATTTTAAGATACATATACAACTATCTAATGCTTAATACAAAAAGCAAAATTTGTTACACTTTTGAATGTAATTGAAAACATAACTGGACTGATATATGACCTCATTTTTTTCCCTAACCTGTTAGCAGTAGGTAAACTCACAGAGGGTTTTGTCTGCTTCTGCATCTCCCTGTTCAATCTTGACATAAGGTGGATACCCTATATGATTTGAAAAATCATCAGAAAGTATGCGAGATAAATAACACATATTCATAGAGAAAGTACATCTAGTATTAAATATACAGATTTAAAAGGAGAGAAAAAAATTAAACCGTGGGAAAAACCTAGTAGGGATCTTGAGTAGGGATCTTCATCAGAATGAAAGGCTCCAGCAAGAACTAGTCATGACATGATTGTGGATCCTGGATTTTTGAAACTTGAAAACAGAGTCTATAGCCAAGGCTCTTTCCCAAGCCTCAACACTGGCAGGAACCACAGCACCAGAGGAGTTCACATGCTGCAATCAGACCATGGAAATCTCACAAGAGGGGTTCTGAGTACCACATAACCATGACTATTGCAGTTCTGTGTTACAGATCCAGACTGAAATGATTCCCTGTCAAGATTGCCCATCCCTTGAGAGCAGAGAAACATGTTTTCACTAATCTTCTGAGAAAACTGCCAAGACTTGTGTACCAGCTCACTCCTTGCAAGCTGATTTTGGGACAGAAACTATTTCCAGATTTTGTGGCTCTAGAGCATGAAAGACTCTTACCCAGAAGGAGCAGCCTGGAGTCTGCCAGCACACAATTTACAAACCTCCAGGTCAATTAACCTTCGACTACACCTCTTTGTTACCGCTAATACATAACTGATTAATGTGTATTAACCAAGGGATGTTTGTAGCTTTCCACATAAGCTCTTTTTGTGTATACTAAAAAGGTGATTTTTCAAGACAATCATTTCTAATTTATCTCTCTCCTTCAACAGGGAAAGTAAAATTCTCTTTAAAAAGAAATTTGTTAAGTTTTGCCTTCTCTGTCTCCAGTGTAATCTCTGCTTCAAATTCCCCAATTTATCAGAACTTTTAATTTGGAATCAATATAATACACTTCCTTTTCTTTTAGATATTAGAAGATTTTCCACCGAAATGATTTTTTCATCAGGAAGTAATTCTCGTCCACTGGAAGTTAAGCCCCAGTGCCTTCATCCTTCACAAGGGCAGCAGTCTCACACCTTTAACCAGTGTTCTCCTGGAGCCAGCCTGGAATGCAGTTCTCTCACACTGGAAAAGGAAGATGACTGTGGGTTGGTTCAGACCTGAGGCATGGGATTTATCTTATTTTATTTGATGGTAAATGTATTTATGAGATAGCCAAGGCTCCATTTTCTTAATAATGACTAAATGCAACCAAGCAGCAGCATTTCTTCACTATCTACCAGCTACTCTTTAGGATTAGTGATTTTTAACTTGCTAAAGGCAAGCAACTGCTGCCTCCTCTCTGGGATCCAGATGGATACAAATGAATCATTCTCTTACCAGTGTGGAGCTACACCAGGGAGATGTTTGCAGGTCCAGCATGAGGGGGCTTCGTACCAACCACCTACCTGCCAGGACATGCTGGACATGGGTAGAAGCATTCCATAAGGGTAATCCTGCAAGGGAAGAAGCTGCCAACACAGGTTTCATCCTGTATGCACATCCCTGCCTGTTGGAATGGGGTGCTTTAAAGCACAAGGTGGGCAGTGGAACCTGAAACAAATACAGCTGTGATAATGATATCAGCCCTGGAGATGGCACTGTCAGCTAATCAGAATATAAAAATAATTCTTCCTGAGTTGGCATGCAGTATCCAATCTGTACCTCATACAAGAAGAACGTATCCCAGTGCAATAAAAGAAAATCCCTTGTTATGTGCCAGTAAGCAAACCAGCAAAAAACATCTACTTTTGCCAAGTCCTCAGGCACCTGGCTCGTAAAGGGCTTTCAGAATTCTTTACTAGTGCCAAATCTGTTCTTGGTCATGGTGTGATAAGTGAAGTCATCTAACTGTGATAAAGAATCCATTTTAAAAAATGAAAGAATAAATGAAGCTGAATAAATTTTTGGAGGATCTGAAGCAATCAATACAAGTAGACTGCCTGGCATGAAGAAGTTGTTCCCATGTTGCTGGCAGCCAGTGGGCTCATAAGAAAGGATAAATTATCAACACTCTGTGCCTGCTCACTCCAGTCTTTGCTCTTTGCTTGCAATAAGAAAAGCTCTCCACAACTGCCTGATGAAGCCACTCTTCTATTTTCATCAGAAGGGTTGAAATGCTACCTGGTTTAGTGGGTGAAACCCTGAACTGTCTCCCCAAGTGACAAGGATGGAGTTGTATACAATAGACTTGTTCAACAGCAAACCATATTGGTCTAAGAGAATATTATCTCACATCCTACTGTCTGCCTCTAGAAAGCTTCCTCCAAGAGCTTCTTTTACCTCCTGCACCCACAAATATCCCGAGATAGACTGGAAGACCTCTGAGCCTATCTCCACAAATGTAACTATGGCTTATGAGAAAGAATCTTTATTCAATTTCCAGCTTATAAACCATACTTTAAGATCGTTCTCTGTAAAACCTCTTTCCAGTTGGTAATAATCCCAATTCTAATTCTTCCCTTAGTGTCTTTATTTGTTACACATCAGGAGAAGTTTACCAATATTTTCCAAACAGAACAAAAAAACCCCAAAATATGAACCCTTTATAATTATAATGCTCAGGATGCAACAGTCTGTCAAGAATCTTTCAGGGCAGTGATTAACCAAATGAAGAGGAAAGCAAAAATCTTAAGGCATACAAAAAGGAATTCACACACAAAAGCAGTTTTATAGAGTAACTCTTCCCAGAATCTGCCATTTCCTATCTAGGAATGGCACAGAGCTGGTAGGGAGGTGGCTTCATTGTGCTCCCAAAAACAAACTTGGTGTTGACTTCCTTCACTCCTTCTGGCAGGGTGAATGTGAATGCTTGTAGCAGTGTGGAAAAGACAATAAAGAGCTCCATCCTTGCCAACAGCTCCCCCATACACACACGGTGCCCTGTGAAGAAACAGAAACAGCAATTCAGCCAAAGGATTTTTATCACACCTCCCTTCCTAAACTGCCTGGGATTTTCCTTGCTTGTTTTCTGCAGATCTTATCCTTTTCTCTTAACTTTGTCATTTAATGATTAATAACTGAAAGGCTGCTTGTATTTCTGGAAAAAATTTCGATCTATGTTTATAGCAGGTACTAAGATATTATAGAAATTGTCACCAGGGTGGCACAGTTTGCATTTAGTCTTCCCATCACCATGCATTTTTCTGCTGCTGCTTTGATAGTTGGATCTCTTCTCAGAGAGAAACTGTCTTCCAAGAAAGATTTTTCTATGTGTCATTCCTTCTCTTCCAAACTTTTCCACATACAAGTGGACTTCTCTCTTCTTAGAGATCTTTAAAACAGTTTGTATATGCCCATTTGTAGGTGCCTTCCCAGATATTTTGTGGAAGGAATGGATCTGAAGTTACCCCAAGGAGTAAATAAAGCCCTGTTCAGTGCACTTACCTATAGCAAATGGTAAGAATGCTTCTCTGTTTACAAAGTTTCCATCTTGATCCAGAAAGTGGCCTGGGTTGAACTCATCAGGTGTCTCCCATTTTCCAGGATCAGCCAGAACAGAGTCAATATTTGCTAAAACTATGGTGTTCTAAAAAAAAAGGAGCAGTGGCTTCAACAAAATCTATGACTGCAGAATCTATTCTTATCTAGGACAAAGCCTTGTGAAAGGCCATCCACAGAGACAGTCAAACGTTAGAGGCACTGCTAGAACAAGATATCCCCAATCAGGAAAAACCTCATCAGATGATTCTAAAACCATCTATTGGACCAAAGATCAGAATTCACTCAAATATGGAGCACATTTATACCTTTGGAATATGGTATCCCAGCAGCTCGGTGTCCTTCACACTCAGTCGGGGCAGTGCAATTAAGAGTATGTTACTGTATCTCTGGATCTCGTGAATTACAGCGTTTGTGTAGGGCAACCTTTTCCTGTCCTCATAGCAAATTACGTGGGAACAACCCACAACAGCATCCAGCTCCTTCTGGACTTTCTCTAAGGAGGAATATTCAGCTTTAAATATACAGCAAACAATCTATAAACTCTATAGTGATAATTTTTCCTGTTGCTTTTTACATTCAGAATGGCATCCAACCGGATGAAAGAGATACTTTATAAAAAATAAAGCCTTCAATTTCCCATACAGGTGACCCAAAAAAATTTGACATCAAGGTTGTTTATAGGTTGCATATATACTTTTAAGTAACAATAGCAGATGAGGTCATTCTATAACGATATGTGGGTTCCTGTTACATTTGCTGCTCTAAGGTAATTCATAAAAATACTTTTATTAATATTTATTTCTACAGGCAGGGAGTCAACTGGAAAAAAATATTAAACGTGTGTTAGGGGAACAGTTTAGTAATTGATTTTTCAGGGATTGTTCTTCGTTAAGAAGCACATAGATTTTCCTTGTCATCTACAGATGTCCTAACTGCTATTCTGTGTTACTTGCCCTGGGAAGCACTTACACAAATTAATTTTTCCCAGACTTCCTTTTTTTACTTACAATCTGAGCTGAAATGGTAATTGCTGATTATTTTTTATTAATACTACAGATTCTATCATTGCAATTAAATTACCCCCACAAAACTTAAGATTCTTAAGAACTTAAGAATATAACTTAATTTATATTAACTTATGTGTTAATATATCCTGAGAAGATGAAAAGTCATGTGAAAATTCAGTATGTGCAACCCACTCTCAAGTTTTAAGTCTTTTGAAGGTATCAAAAATGGGAGATCCTTTCTCCTTAATACTTCCACATTTTCCACTTGCCAGACTCTTGCTATGCCTGCTACTCAGCTTAAACTCTCAAATGTGAGGCCTTTAAAGTGAGTTTTGTACCTTCTAGTCCTTTCTATCCCATACATTCTGACTTTTTTTCAGTCATTTTACTCTGCAAACCTGTATCTTTCTTCTGTGAACATCATTATTAAAAGCACAGATTTTCAAGCTTCTCACCCCAATAATAACAACCTGACACGGTATTTAAGTTATTTCTGCTGTGAGTGGCCAAGAGCAAATCAAAGAGTAGGAGTCAGGGATTTAAAAGGATGACCCAAAGACTCCTTGGTGGAAGTCTAAGCATTACTCTCCTTGGAAGAGCAATGGTGTAATTTATCTCATCAGAGACTAAATTCCTCCAGCTGATTAAATTAATAACACCCTGCATTCTTTTTAATCTGTTAAAAAAAAACCAACCAAAAACTGAAATGATTTGCCTGTATGTTAGAAAGGATACAGCAAGAAACAAATGAATGCAGTTCACCTGATTCACACTTTAATAATTAGTTCCTCTACTTCTCTTTGAACAGGCACAACCACTCTTTGAACTTGTATCATTGCTAGAGTTGCAGACTTCTTTGGATGTGCTTACCTTGAATGTCAGGATAAACCACCATATAGAGCAATGCCCACAGTAAAGTGGTGGCTGTAGTTTCAGTGCCTGCTATAAAGAGGTCAAAAACAGTCTGGATCAAGTTTACTTCATCATAAGTAGCATCAGCATCTCTTTTAGTCTGCAGATATGAATTGAAAAGGAAATTATGGCACACAAAAGGAGAAGAAAACCACCTGAAGAAATCATACATTTCTCAATTTATATTAGACATCATTATAATCAAAGAAACACTTAAAATCCCTCGCTCTTAGTGAAATGTGAGAGAAGTTCAGAGGTACTCACTTTATCTATCTCATCCAAATAGTAATCAATAAAGTCTCGATTTTCATCAAGTTTCCTTTTTCCTTTGTGACTTTCAAGTTCCTTTGCTAACAGAGCATTCATAAAATCTAAACAGGACTTAAACTTTTTAACTGACGGCAGAAAATGACCAGCAAGCCAGGGAGACAACTCATATATCTGTAAAAAAGATATTTTTGATATGTGATATTACATAGAAATGTGTGGCATTTAGCAAACTAAATTTGAATCCTAATACAGGCTTCTAGGTAGTGGAAAAGGCAAGTGAAAGACTGATGATTGAATCAGCCATTGAAGGGATAGTGTCTATCCCATGATTTATTAAAGATAAAAGCCTTTCTTAATTCTGTTTTTCCCTGGAGCAAAATCAAAATTTCTCTCAGTTTTATACTATAAAGTTTTATATATATACTTAGAGATTATATAAATATAAATGTGACCTAGAAAGAATAAATTAATTTCCTCTCTATCTTAATTCTTTGCTAGGCTGAACTTTGCTCAGCTGAACCAAGAATCTCCCATTAAACCTGTCCCTAGTCTCACTTTATCCAACACACATGTAATTTCTATTTCATCACTAAAAAACCCAAATCCTGGCTGACTTCCTTGACACATTTTTTAAGTGAAAATAGAACTAGCCAAACCCAGGTTTATTTTCTTACAGTAGGATAGTGAATGTATGGAGATTTTATTCACATTCGCCTTCTCATAGATAAGAAGCAAATAGATCACATCTGTGTGGGATGTGCAAAACTACTCAATGACACAGAAATACAGAGCTGTGTGCATTCCCTCCTGTTTATTCATTGTCCTAGACATATTCACCTTCTTGTTCTTATGCTCTCAGAAAGCTATATATCAGCAGAAAAGAAGTAAAACACTTCTTACATCCACTCCATTCTTCTACTTCATTTCACTTTTTTCCCCCTTTTACAGACTGCATCATGTCCTTCCAGTTACAGAACTACTGCAGCTTAAATTATCCATTAGGCCTTAACTCCTGGGCTCACCTATTTGTGACAGCTGCATTACAAAGATTTATCTCCCCACAAGCCTATTCAGCTTAGTAGCTGAATCCCAGCTCTATTTCTTCTTTGACTGCATAGTTTTCCTTAACACTACCCGTCCACTTACCAGGAAAACAGCTAAGTACAGTCAGTCATTAAGGGATTGTACATTTCTGTGAAACACAATGAAATGTTGGACTAGAATGTTTGTCTTGTCTCTGGACACACTGTTAAGGTGTTTTAAAAACAATTTACATAAATACCTACTGAGAGCAGTGTGGAAATAGCTGAACCTGTGTCTACCCTGATTAGAAGGGTAGCTTAGGAATCATTTCACTGGCATCTTCTGGGAGAGTCACTAATAAGCAATTTTATTTTAGCTTATCTACCAAAAGTATCAAATTAGTCCTCAAATCCACTAGGACCTTGCTTACAGCAGCTAGTCAGAGATGGTGGAAATCATACAAGACACAGAACTGGATGAGTTCCAACAAGTTCTGCAGAAGCAGCTGCCTCATGCATGGGTAAATTCACTTTTTTGACTATACACAGTACTGTGGTTCTCTTTCATAAATGATTCATAATGAAATTGACCCAGTCTGAGGACACCTGTTCTGCTGCTTTGGCAGCTGCAGTCACAGATGCACACACAGAAGCAAGAGAGAGTTTTTCTCTCCAGTGGACCAGGTGTGAAGTTAGGAGTTGGTGCCTGGAATGGAGGCAGATAAAGCAGCTTAAGGAGGGTGACTTCCAGTGTGTCACTGTATTCTAGTAAGGATGTGCAGATGTGGTAAAGATGTTGCAGCCAAAAACTGTAGGGAAAACTTCTATCTTAGGCAATTTCATGCCACGTTACCTTTGCACAAAACAATTGCTCTACTCCAGTTTCTATGAGGTTGGCTGGCAGTAGTGAAGGAAGCAGAAAAAACACATTTACTCTTGACATTTGTTGACAGCCGTGTCATATGATAGAGTGAAGAAAGGCAGTTTGCCAGACAGAAATTAAGATAAGCCTATTTCAGAGCTTTTCAGATAATTTAACCCATATTTGAAGACTGATTTCAGATACAGTTTCAAACACTGGAGTTGTACAGGTAGCACTTTTGCAAGAAAGTTCTTTGTACCTCTCTCAGCCATGTAACAAATCTTTGAATTTTCATCCCTGTCCTCCAGACACAGGAAATTTTTGTGCTACGATGAAGCATAAGCAATTGAAACAAGTTTTGAACTAGGCATCTGGAAGCACTGTTCTGATGTGCTCTCCAGAAATTCCAGGTGATCTAGTATTTATTTTTGTAACAAGTAGCAAGCAAGTTGCCTTTACACTGTCCTCCTGTAGGGAGCAAGCAAACAAACAAAACTGATTTTCCTCACAAAAAAGGAGATGCTGTTCAAGAATGCTGCTACGGTGTCAAAGGATTCAATCAGGCGGTGAAAATTCTCATCATCTCTGGAGAAACGATGTCCAAAAATCAGAGAACAAATCACATTTGAGACCGTATTAACAACAGGCATAGTGGGGTCCAGAGGTTTTCCTGTAAACACAAGGGACTACATTCACCATTAACACTTTTTGTTCCTGCTTTTCTCACTGACAGGGGAGCTGATAAAATTTCATAAACATTTCTGATATTAGTAGATCACTGGATGGCAAATTGTAATTTATTGGTAAAAGGCCTGACTAAAAAAGTAATTCCAGACATTTGAAAACCACTGTTGGTTAAAAAAAGGAAAAACTGCTGGTGGGAATGGAATTAGTAGTATTAATGATAAAAGCACTCAGATTTCATCAAACCTTGGCATCAGCAGATCTCACATTTGGCAATAACCAGGGTACAAAACCAGCTGAGACATTAAATACACGGTTGAGTTGAGAAGAGAACCACCTTCTGTTTGCTCACATCATTTTACATTAGAATATTTCAACCCACTCATGGATTCACCCCATTTTTCAGTAGCACAACCTGAACAAACTCCCTCTCCTACTGAGGAGCTCACCATTAGCTGTATGAGCTGAAATTTTTCTACTGCCCTTGAGCAGAGCACAGGGCTGTGCATCCTTGGTCAAAGCTTTGCATATTTTATGCTTTTTCTTTTCTACACAGGAATAAGAGGCATTGTGACACTGATTTTGTTACTGTTTGCTGTTACTCTGATGCTGTTACCATAAGTAACATAGAAATGACTCAGAAGTAATAACACTGATAGGGACCAGTATATATATATACTGGTATATTATAAATATATAATTAGACATATATATAACAACACAGGAATCTCTAATTCTGTGATCCTGCTGTGGGGTTTCACTCTTCTGCAAGTAAATATCTCATGCAGATAGCATATACAGAATTTTGAGACTCAGCTCTGCACATACACTTTGAATCCCTTTTTGTAATCAGAGAGTTTCAAAAGCTACCAGTGCCCCATTCTCCAGCAAAGTCTCCCACTGCACAGACTGCCCTGCCCACCCTCACATACCGTTTGTTTTCTGTAAGTATTCCACCAAGTGAGCAGCCTCCTCTTGCAGTAGATAATCCTGGTCTTTTTTCCCTACTCCCATTTTTCTCATTGTTGCAATTCCAAAACGCCTCTGTTGCTTCCAGAGATGACCATTAGAGAACATAACACCTAGGATCATAATGAACTAATGCTGTCAATACCTTATAAATTAATAGATTGGTACATCCAAGAAGCTTCTCATTTCTTCTAATTTTTTCAAATTTTTCCAGCAGCCTGGCAACATTCCTCTTTTCTTTCTTTTTAGCCATTTATCTTCTGTATAGAAGCTCTTACATTAACTCTATGCTGTCATTATTGTTCTGACAGAATATAGAATAGAACTGTTTTTAAAAAGTTGTGAAAATAAAAACTTTTTTCCTGATGTAAATTAAGGACTTTGAGGCTTTAAATCAAAAGTCAAAGCTAGGGATAGAACACATTAAAAGAATTTCTGAGAATAATAATTACCATTTCCATGTGCCAGCATGTGTACGCTTCTGCTTGTGGGCCTTCCAGCAACATCTTCAGCACGGGCAGTCAGACCCTCCTTCACTGCCTGAAACCCTTGCAGGACAACTGCAGGAGTGTTTGAAAACCATAAGGTGAAGATATTACCATGAATTTTGGCCATCTGTAGAACAAAGCAGAACCAGAATAACAGGAGTGAGAACCGGTGCTTTTAAATCAAACAAGATGAACCAGATCTTCTCCCTGGGCAGATGCCCTAAGGTGATTGATTTTAAGAACACAGCATCAGGTACGTTCTTACATATGATATAGTTTGAAGTCAGGTTTCTATCTAAAGTCTCACTTATTAAAGATCATGATGTTTCTAAAATGTCAACCAATATTGCCAAAGTCTGTGATGTTGTCTATTATATTTTATGATTCAAATTCATTGTAGATGAACTTTTTCGTCCTCACCGCTTGCTACGAGACAGCAGCACCTCATGAATTTGATGTGAATCATCTACAGATTCGCCCCTGTGTGTTCAGCTGAGTAATGCAGGAGTCACCCTTTCCTCTCTAGCTCAGCTGTGACAGCCTTGTCCTCAGCTGCTGTGCACACAGGCATCCCTGGCAGTGGGCAGGACAGTCCTTCCCCTGGCTGCTGATTCAGGAAATAGAAAAGTAGCAAAATAGGCTGGAAAGAGTGGTGTGCTGCCAAGACATCCCAAGAAATGCAGGACTAGAGGATTACAAAATTTTGCTGCCTCGGAGCAAACAAGAGGGAATTTTTATGCACAGTGAACAAAAATGTATGTGCTTGTGCTTGCACATTTGTGTTTAATTTCATTTTTGTAAGGACCAGTTCATGGCTTTTGAAACCTTGGGATGACCAGTACTACTCTTCATGTCTGGGATGTCAGAAATAAAACACAGCAGGCAGGCGCTAGCTACTGTTTTATGTTATGGAATAATACCACTTTGCCTTAGAATATTCAGCTCAGGAGGACAGAACCAGCAGGACATGGAAAAACTGGGAAAAGGGAAGGTTGAGAATGAAGAGGGAGAGTGACGTGCTATTACTTACATATTTCATATAGACATAGAAGAACTATAAAACAACAAGATACAAACTTTAGAAGTGCTGCACATTACAACTGGACTTAGAAAAGGGTTTGAGCATACTATGAATTATTTTAGCTGTTTGAAAGTTCAGTCTTGCTAAGTAGAGTGAAATCTCTTGTGAAAATCTGACCAAGTGGTATGTTAGAAAAAAATTGATTCTAAGATCTTTCAGAAAATCCATTGAATAAGTATATTTTAAAAATCATCCTTTCTAAACTGAAAACAAGCATGTCCTCAGCAGCTATTTCATGGGATATTTAGAAAATGCCAGTACAACCACCGTCAAAACACAGACATCCAAAAGACTGCACAGAATTTGTGAGTTTGCTTTAAAATACATTTTTTTCCTATGTGTAAGACAGGACTATTATCATCATTATGGTTTTGTTCGTATGCACATAAATACATATTTCATTGTAAGTGCAAATTTTCACACAAGGAAACAGATATTTTAATTATCTCCACCTATTCCCACATTAAGGCAATATAGAACAAATCCCTCCCTAGCATTCAAAATAAGACTGTGTTATACACATTTACTTTTCAATCAGCTTATGAGTCCATTAATAAATTGCCAGAAAATACATACTTTTTTAAGATGTTCATGATGAATTTTGAAGTTCATCTGCAGCAGATTTCCAAAGAAGGGATATGGAGTTGGTCCGGGAGGAAATCGTCTTCGCATCCATTGCAATTTCAGAAACTCTATCAGCAGCAGAGACACCACAAAAAATACCAGCACCTCACTCACTGTTAACATTTTACTTCTGATTTACACAGCTGCGTTGTCTCTCTACAACTGCTGTGTAGACAGAGGACAGATCCAGTTTATCTTGGTTTTGGGATACCTTCCTGAGAAGAGAAAAAACACTTGATGCTCCTGTGACTTGCTGTCTTTCTCTCTTTATCACTTTTACTTCCCCATCCCAGAGAATTAAGTGTTCTTATTTTTAAGTATATATGACATCATTCCATTATATTACAGAGCTGTCAATCATTGCCTCTTCAAAGGACACAAAATGTAGGTTAATTATACACCTCCTTGTGCCATGACTCCTGCTGTGACAAAACTCTCTGCCCACAGTCCTGGTTTCATAAAAAACCTCTTGCAAGAATGAGAAATAAAAAAAATTTCCTGAAGGTTGGCTGCACACCCAAGGGCAGTGGGGTTACTGAAAAGTTCAGGCTCATCTGTAGCCATCATATGCACCAACCGTGTGCTCTGCTACTTAACTCACCCCATACTGTTGATTCTGGTGTTCTCTGCTATTCCTTTAATATTTTTCCTCACAGTTTATATTGAAAGGTGTTTGGGGGATGGCTCTACCTTTTAATTTTGTGCCTAGGGGACACAGACCATAAAAGACTCGAAATGATCATTGGGTAACAGGAGTTTGATGGTAATAAAGATGTAACACTCAAGTATCCTCCCACTCCCCCCTCAGCTGCACAGGGAAGTGGGGCTGGCTGCACAGTCTCCTTGACCAAGCAGAAAACAAAATTTCTTCACCCCTCCACCTGCCTCTGGCTAATCTCCCTGGATTGCCTGCAGCAGGAACAAAGATGATATACAGCTGCCTCTGAGAACTTCTTTTACAAGTGCTCTCATGCAACTGAGCAACTCCAGCTCTGCAAAGGGTGGCATTTGAACATAATCTATCCAGATTTGGAACTTGCACAGGAACAGCCCTTAGGCTCTGCTCATTTCACTTAGCAGCATGTGGCACTCTGGGAAGCACCTAGATGGCCTTGCTGCTCATGTACCAAACTTACAGAACTGGCATAGCTAGAAATAAAAGTTGTGAGGTGTGAAGAACATTGGTTTACTCCAGAAACAGGACAGAGAAATAACATTTACCCATCTTGCTGGCCACTGATCGAACTGAGAGCTGGGATCAACCTGAAAAACTGAACTACCCACTTCGGAGACCACTTTTGGGACTTCTAGTTCCTTCAATGGTGTTGCATTTTTTGTATCTCAAACTGCTCCCAACTCAGCTTAGTATTTTCCAAAGTGTGCCTGGGAGGAGGCTCACAGCCCCTAGGCTTGCCTGCCATGCCCACTTGCAGCCCCATCTGGCCCCTGCACAGTCCTGGCTGGCTGCTCTGCATCTCCCCTGGCTCTCCAGGCTCACTCTGACTTTTCCACACAGATTAGCCACATTCTGGTGATTGCACCTCTTAGCCTAGACATGAACTGCCTGCACAGAGAAAGGCAGCTGCCAAACAGCTTTGCCAAGTCTTTGGGAGAGATGTCAAAGGGAATACAAATTGCTTTTCACCTCATACAAGGTGGTGCTGGAGGACTGGGAAGAGAGAAGCCTGATAAGGTTTTGTAAGCTGTATTTGCCACAGCTTCCATGAAGAGAATTGAATGCCTGGGGAAGTGGGGGTTAGAGCTGGCTGGCAGCTCAGAAGAACAGAAAGGTATCCCTCTAACACGTGAATCCTCCTTCTTTCACTCTTGCCAGGAGAGCTGCTGGCCCATTCTCTTCTCCCCCTTCCTTTCAGCCCGTGACACAATGGATAAACAGAACAATCAATCCTATCTAGTCCTTGAAGCATACTTGCAATAAACAATTGTAAAGTCTTTCTTCAAGGGAGAAAACTGGTAGAGCAACAGTAACCCTCACTCTGACCTTGGGTTTTAAATCTTACTGGGTGGGTAACAAGGCCAATCTCACAGTGAGAGTGGCTTCTGGCTCTTGCCATCCGTGAGCCCTGCTTGGGCACTGCTCCTGCCAGCTGCACCTCACACAGCTCTTCCCTCAGTGTGCATTTGGACTCAGAAGGCTTCAGAAGGCTCAGCTCAGCTGCCAGAAGGCTGCTTGTGCGCAGCTGCCTGATGCGTGTTCCCTGGCTCACTGGGAACGGCTTCCCAGCTAAGCCGGCAGCCCTGGCAGGGAACCGCCCCAGCCTCGGTTAGAGAGTTGCAGGCGGACCGGCAGCTCTCCCCCGGTGGGTAGGGCCGTACGGCGACGGAGCGCTGGTGAGTGAGGCGATGACGAGGTAAGAAGAAGGAGACTTCGTGGCAAGATGGTTTATTGCCACCTGCTCTGCATGCAGGCGACCCACAGAGTCTCCCTGTGAGGGGCGGGGTTATTGCTTATTAGGGACCAGGAGAAGGGGGCGGACACAAGAGGGAAAACCAATCAGGGGAGTGGGGATGGAACACAGACAATGAATGGGAAACGAAGGGTGGGGGATTTCCCAGCCTGCTCCAATCCGGGACAGAGTCTCTCCGAAGTCTCTGGAAAGAGGGGAATGGCTTCCCGGAGAGGGACAGGCACTAGGAGGATAGCAACAGATGATTGACAGCAAACTGTAACTGAGGAGAAAAAAGGTAGGGGATTTCTAAGGCGGGAGATATACCAAATGGGGAGAAATACAGGGGGGAACTTAGAAAAAAACCATTACAGAACAAATTAATATTAACAATAAATAAAAAGATAGAAAAGGCACCGCTACAGCTGCCCATCTGCTCACAGAAAACTCTCAATAGCTTTGTTCTCCCACAGCTTTTGGGGAACATCAATGTCTCCTGTCCTGCCCCTCCTTTGCAGGCACCAAGCTTTGCTGCCCAAGACTGCAAAGACTGCAAGCTGCCCTCTGAACTGTGCTTTTGGGCATTGAGAAAGAGACATGGCCAACCTAATCTGCTGTACATTGTTGTCATTACAAACCATGGTGTGTGAGAGGACTCCCACCTTCATTGAAACGCCTCTCAAATGCACCACAAGAGTATATGTCAAAAAAACCCAAAAAAAGCCAAAATAAATTTCCAGGCCAGCCCACTGGTCCTTATCTGTTTCCACCCACTGTTTCACCAGCAGTGGGGCTTCCCTCTGCAATTTCCAGCAGGCAATAGGAGGGGTTTGCCTTTGCTCTTGGCCTGAGTCACAAACCTCACAGCCAAATGAAGGGTTGCACTGTTGTCTCTCTGTTACTTCCAGTCTCAAGCATTCATCTGCCCGTGGCTCTTGGTTAAATGGACAAAGCTGCTCCCAGGAAGTTGAGATGCCCCTCTGCAGCTTTGTGTTCCCATGCAACCGTACCTGGGAGCTCTGGCAATGCCCAGAGCCACCACCTCTGGGAACAGCATTCCCACACACCATTCTGGATTTGAGAATGTATGGGAAGACTCCTTAGAATCTGGCTCTGATGTTCCTGCTCCCTCCAGTAAGATTTTGCAAGTTTCTAATAAGACTAGACAGAGGAATAGTTGTCTACATTTATTTAATTTGTAACACAGCAGGGGAAAAAAAAAGGGTACAGACACTTTCCAGACACAGGAAAACCAGAGTATTTTTCAGGGCTGGATTCTAAGACATGTAACACAACAAGGAGAGATTTGCACTGAATTTGAGCTAAAAATGAGAACTATAAATCTGCACAACTATCAGCACACTACCAAACCTGTGTCTGTGCCTCTTAAATCTCTAATGCTGAGCAACCTAGCGCGGAACTGCACAGAGTTTGTATGGATGGGGTTTCATGGTGCTCCCAAAGATAATGTCTGTGTTGATTGCCTTAACTCCTTCTGGTACAGTGAACTTGAATTTCTGCAACAGGCTGCAGAAAATGATGAAAAGCTCCATCTTGGCCATCGCCTCTCCCAGACAAACACGGTGACCTGCAAGGGGTGAACAGAAAGAGAATTCAGTCCCCACCAAGGTCTGTAACCTGCACCTGTTTCCCAGCTTCTCACAGGAGCATTGCTCATCAAGGAACAAAGAACTTTGCTGAACCTGACAATTTCCTCTCGGATTGAACCGGACACACAACTGAAATGTCTGCAATTCATCTTTGCAGGATCTGCCCTGATTCTAGAAAAGATACCAGAAATGCTTCTCAGAAGTTTCATTCTTGCTTCCTTATCTACAGGGCTCCTTTAATTTTATGAAAGAGATTTCAGTCTTTTGATTAGAAATAAAAATAAAAAGGAAATGTCTTTAGGTTCCCTCACAGTTTCTGCTTAGTACAGGCTGACTGATCTTCCCTAATAACAGTGAAAAATCAGAAGACAGAGGAACATTTTACACCTGATGAAACATTTTTCTACATAATGGTTTCAGTGAAAACAACTTGTTAAAGAAAAAAATCTCTTCCCAATATATCAGTTAACTCTGTCCAGGATGTAATTCCCAGAGACAGGCAGTGACAAAGTCTGAAATGAGGTGGTCAGGTCATTTAATTTGGATGTGAGAAACCAATTCCTCTTCTGCCCAATTTAGACCAGAAACCTGAGCCTGACATTTTCACATCTCAGCTGACAGCTCTGACAACCAGGCTATTCCCTCCTGGCATAATCCCCAAGAGCTTCTGTTTGTTTAAGCTTCTATATCTCACACACTGGTGAAAGAGTGATTCCAAAAGCTCCACAGGAAAGACAGAGACTTCTGGATGTATTTGATCCAGCTTCTGGATCTTCCATTCATCTCTCTGCACTAATGAATATTGATTTATACAAAATAAATCAGCTCCAGCACAGCAGCCTGCCACAGAATATCCACTCTCATGGCACAACCCTGCATATAAGGAGGAGGACCAAGGGCAACAGTGTAAAGGACTCAAGTGATTGGGAATTCTGGGACCTTACTCGTTTTATCTTCTCTGCATTTTCACAAAAATCTAAGATCAAGAGTTTATACAATTGCCAAAAACCTTATTTTTACAGTCAAACATTTCTTCTGGGCTGGAAAAACCATGTGCTCCTGCAGTTTGGGGTTACACTCCCCTTTGGCCTTCTCCACAATGAAAATAACAAAGCTTCATCTAACCCACACACCTGGGCTCAGTTCTCAGAGCACTCACCTGCTGAGAAGGCTAAGAAGGCCTCTCGGGTCACAAAATTTCCACCCTTGTCCAAGAAATGGCCAGGGTTGAACTGGTGAGGTGTCTCCCAGTAGGCAGGGTCAAAAAGAGCAGAGTCTACATTTGCTATAATTAGAGTGCCCTGAAAGGAAGATGCAGTTGGCACAGTTCTGTCTCTCACATATCAAGAAGAAAAGGACACAAACAGATTCCAGCTATAATTTTGCACACAGAAAGGCAGCAGAAATGAAAGATTACATCATTAGGGGAAAAACAATAATCTCAAGGGTTCTGAGGGGGTTTTTCTCAAAAAATAAATAAGCAAAGAAACTTCAGTATTTTGAGTTCAGGGATTTCCCTGCTGTATTGCCTCATGTCTCTTTTTCCAGTCTGTTAGCAAATGCCACAGAATGTGTGGTCTGCAGTTCTTTAGCACCTTATCCTAAATCTAGTGAAATGATCTTCCTGTGCTGAGCTGGAAGGGAAAGGGTTTAATGGTAAAACTTTACTCGTGGCAAAGATCACACTGGAATAGCAGGGATATCTGTACCTTTGGAACATGATACCCCAAAACAGTGGTGTCCTTCACAGCTTCTCTAGGAAGTGTGATTAAAACAATGCTGCTGAAGCGGAGAATCTCGTGCACCACAGCATTTGTGTACGGCAGCTTCTTCCGATCTTCATAACAGATGAGATGGGAGGGACTCAGAACAGCATCCAGCTCTTTCTGGACTTTTTCTTAAAAAAAAAATCAAAATATCCATTATAGATATGAGAACACTGTTTTGTTGCATGAAACAGAGGTTTCATTTCCTTTTTGGAGTACAGTAGTGATAGAAAAAATTACAATATATAAATAATTTATACTTACCATATCATAAAGTGTAAATCATTTATACAACCAGCTAGCTATGATAGATTCTGTGTTCAGACCCTCTTTCCACAAGCCCAACAGATTTATGGAGCATTATATTTAAAGGAGGGAGAGAAAACTGTAAGTATAACAAGACCTTCTTATTAAGAGATCAATTCAGTTAAGCTGTTGATTTTACTCCAGGTAAACACAGACTCACAGCACACTAATGAGGGTGTTGCAAGCAAGCCATCAGATCAAGCTGATTTATGTCCAATGCTGAGAACTGAAACAGGCTCATATTACTAAACCATCACCAAGTGTGAATCTCTTTGGGCTGCTATCTAAGCTTCAGTAACTAACACACATTATACAGTCTCAGATAGTTTGGGGTCAGATTTCATACTTAAAACTTAGGCAAGTAAGCTAAGAGGCATTTTTTTCTTTGTAATTTATCAGAATTTTAAATGCATGTGTTTGCACAGGGCTCTGTTCTTCTAGCATTCTAGCACCACAAACATGAAAAGAATTTCTAGCCCTCAGCCTGAGAATCAAGAATGTGTACTTGGTGTACAGAATGTCACCTCTGAAAACCCTCTACCAAATCATCCAAAAATTTTGAAACTGGTGTGCAACTATGCTCTTGCCCAGAATTTTTGGATCATCTTTTTGCTTTCCTATTATTGCCTTCCTTCTCTGTTTAACATTCCCATATATTAAAATAAATATATCTATTTTACAGAAATTCAACAGATGTCTCAGTTAATGAACTCAAATAATATAATCTTATTACATATTCTGGATACCAGAAAAGCATCAGTTTTCCCTAACCCAAACTCTTATTTCACCTCATGTTTTTTCAGCCTGTATTTTCCATTATATGCTTACAGTACTGAAACAGTCTGACAAAAATCAACAAGACCCAATACAGTATCAGAAGCTGAATATTACTGAAATTATTTTAAAAGATCTGATTTTTTTTTTTACTACATTGGCTTATTAAAAGCAAAGGTCAGAAATTATCTTTAAAAAAAAATCTTGATCTTAAAAAACCCTTGATCTTAGTTTAAAAAAAAAAAGAAAAAAATATAATAAAGGTTGCTCTACTTGAATCATACCCATGCTTGTGTGTACAACTCACCTTGGACGTCAGGATAAACCAACATAAAGAGCAGAGCCCAGCGTAGAGTGGTGGCTGTGGTCTCTGAGCCACCCAGGAAAAGGTCAAAAACAGATTGCATCATGTTATCTTCATCAAATGTAGAATTGGGGATATTTTTAGTCTACAAACGTCAATGAGAAAGGTAAAATGGGGTTTAGCTGTGTAACAGCACTGAGACAGACAGTGATCACTGTATCTAAAGGAACAAGGTTTCTAGAGGACAGAGAAAATTCAGATACTTGAGCAAAACACAGATATAGGCAAAGACTTTACTCTAATGAGTACACTGATATTGTTAAATTACAGGTGCTGTTGAATGTGTCAGGTGTATGAGTCCTGTTATGCTGCCTTCTAGAGTGGTATGTTGACTTCTGTTCACTTCCAGCAGAAAAACACATTTCAGGGTAGTTTTATCCCACCCATGCCACTCTCAGCACATTTGCTGATTTCAGCAATCTATCTAATATATAGTGCTATCCTTCTAAAGATTTATGGTTTTTTTCAGAGTAGAGACTGCCAACATTTTAAGATTGTCATGATACTCATATGGCACTTCTAAGAACAAAAATAATACAAGGCAAAAAGAATCAGAATTAGGCAACCATCTAAATACCTGCACCTTTTCAAGGTCCTCTCTACTGCTCAGCCCTCACTAAGGATTCCATATGGTAATCCTTATGGTAACAAACCAATGCAAATAACGTGTACTTCTAGAACAAGTTGTTGAACTAGCTATTCAAAGTTCATATTTTGAGTTTGACAGCAGAGGTTTTAAGCTGTACTTGCAGAGCTCTGCAGTAATGTTGTTGTTGACAGACAACAGCAGGGAAGGGGCAGGGAAGTCATTATGGCTGGATCTGTGTCATGTACAGCATTAATTACTCACTTTCTCTATCTGCTTCAGGTAAAAGTCAATGAAATCTTCTGGTTCATCTATTCTGCCTTTTTCCCTGTGCTTCTTGATTTCCTGCCTTACAAAGGCGCGAACAAAATCCCGGGAAAATTTTGCTCTATGTGGAGGTCCTGGGAGGTGCTCTGCAAACCACGGGAACAATTCACATATCTGGGGAGCAAGAATTCAGCACAGAAGCAGTTAATGACACTGTAGAGAAGCCTTGTGATAGAGACATAGCATTTTTCATGCTAAATTTCTGAATTAATTTCTTTGGGAAAAATCCTGTGTCATCAGAAAAAAAATATGTACTCAACATGTACTAAACAAGCACATTAAAATTACAAATTAGAGACAGCACAGTTTCCACCCTGGATTTTTTCTCATCCTTACTGCATAACTCCATTTGTATTTGCCCTGTTAATTCACCAACAAAATAATCTGCTTTTGCAGATAGATGTAACATGTGTCAATATTAATAAATCCAATGTTAATGAACATTTAAGTCTATCATCTTAGCACCAAAAAAAAAAACCAAAAAAATCATTCTCTTTCATTCTCACACAGAGTATCATCTTTTCACCTTAACAATACTGGTATTTCCGTTACAGAAAAGGTCATCATCCCAAGAACATTACCTTTGCTAAGACATTCTAATAAAGATTATTAATACAATATTCATAATTGAATCATGTCAAACCCAAAGCACTGCAGGTCCAGTTCATATTCACAGTCAGAATATTCATCAGTATTCAATAATGCAATACTTTAACATATACATACTGATATAATTATATTGAAATAAATAATGAGCTCAATAATCAAATAAGTTGCATATTAGTAATATTTTAATAAGTAATATATAATCTCATAAGTAATATTCTCACATAATAATAGTGGCTGTTCCCAAAAGCCACTATATGATTGAAGGCTTCAATCAGCTGGTGGAAGGTTTTATCCTCTAGGGAGAAACGATGTCCAAAAACCACAGCAGAAATCACATTGGAGACAGCATGGACAATGGGGAAGGAAGGGTCAACAGCTTCTCCTGCAGACAGAGAAAAACATTCATCTCCAAAGCACTTCCTTCTCCTCCTTTGCTATTCGGGAGAAAGATTACAGTGACATTTTATAATAGATGTCCCCTCTGATATTTATTGTTACTCAGAAACACCCAAAATTCACTAGGAAAAGTAAAAAAAACTCACTCAAAAATGAGGACAGGAAAGCCTCAAATCTTTAAATCCTGGCTTTGGTTTTTTTATTTGCTTTCCTTTTTCTTTCTTTTTCTTTTTTAATCTCAATCTTGGTGTTGATCCCAAAACACAAACTGCTCAGATCCAACTGTACAATAATCTCAAGGGTTCTGAGGGGGTTTTTCTCAAAAAATAAATAAACAAAGAAACTTCAGTATTTTGGGTTCAGGGGTTTCCCTGCTGTGTTCCTTCATGTTTCTTTTTCCAGTCTGCTAGCAAGCACCACAGAACACGTGGTCTGCAGTTCTTTAGCACCTTATCCTGAATCTGCAAATCTAAGGTGTGCTCCAAATCCATTCTATGCTGTTACAGAAGTAGTCTCTACCCCCAGAGTCAAGCAGGCTGTATTGTGTCAATGCCATACCCTCTTTGTCTCTGAAGAACTCGATCAGGTAATGAGCCTCAGTTTGTATCCCACGCTCCATTCCTTTATTCCCCATTCCCAGTTTTCGGAGAGTTCCAATTCCAAAATGCCTTTGTTGTTTCCAGATGAGACCGTTTGAGACCAAGATACCTTTAGCCATCAAGAATGAATTTTGTGTCATATTAAAATTCACACAATTGTAAATGATAAACACAGGAAGAGTCATCTTCTTGTCATGCTGTCACTAAGAGAGGAGGGACACATCAGGGCAGTGTTCTTTGAATTGAATGTTGCTAGAGGCAGAGAAAATGCCTTGGTTAAAATATTCCCATCCCTGCAAAAACCCCGCTCTTGGACACACACCTGCCCTCCAAACCTAATCCCATTTTTTCTGAAGCATCTGTCTCTGGTCTTTGAGGGATCCTGTTCTACCACGATCTTTACACCAAAAATCAAATTCTCATCCTGGAAACGTCCCTTCTGGAAAGACAATGAAGCCAGTGCAAGAACCACCCAACCAAAATGAGAAGGAAAGCTTTAGCCAATCTGCAAACATCTTCTTAGGATCGAGAGTCCCTGTGGGACAGAAAGGAATCCCAGGCTGCTTTGCTGTGAGTCTGTGTTCTAGCAGAGACCACCCAGCATGAACCATTTAATCTGCTTGGAGGGGAAATTCCCCCCACCAGTGTAGCCTGCGCTTCCCCTGGGGAAGCCAGCTTGCTCCCCAGGACAGCTGCTTCACTACAGACTGGGATAACTCTCCCCTGCTCCTTCTGCTGTCCTGGGAGCTAGGGACAGGTAAGTGGTATTTCTGTTGCAGTCACAAACTTGCAGCTGAGCTGCAGACATTTTTTAAAGCCATCCCTGCTACAAATTGCCAGTTTTAGGGCACGTGTCACAACCCAGCTACTTTTCTCCACAGCACCCAGATAAAAAGTGGCAATACAGATCCTTCCAAATGGACTGAAATGGCCCCAGACTTAATCATCTCTATACCTTAAAGTGTTTTTTCTCTACTTACATTAGTTAGTATTACAAATTAAAGCTTTCCAGACTGCAGTTCACATGAAACAAACCCTGACTGAGGGAAAAGGCATCTGCTGTAGATTCTCTGGATAAGAGGCTGATGGAAATAAGTTCAATTATTTCTGTTTTAAACACATCACTGTCTTTATTCTTCATCCACTGTGATTCAGCAGTGTTTATGATAGCACAATACAATGCTTTGAACACTCTGGCTAATAAATTTAAAGCTCCACTGACTTTCCTGTGACTTTGTACTTCGGAACAAGACTAGATCAAAGTTCTGTATATGCTTTCCCTACAGCAGACTTTGCTGTAAACAAAAAACTGGGAGTGTAAAGATTTACTTTAGTTTCAGCTTGCAGAGGAGGCTGGAGGCTCTGGATTATTTCAAATCAGGACACACAGACAACACATAGAATGGACAAACAAGACCATGCTGCTCTGATAAGATTCATGTGTTACAGTGAGATTTGGAGACCACTTAGGACGATGCTTCAGACTTATATGATTCACCTAGAGCAGACAGAAAAAGTCAGCTGGGAACTAAGGGTTTTTCAGTAAGAAAAACATGAGAGGAGACAAAGAAAGTCAAGGATGAAGTCCTTCCACAGACATGACCATCTTACCCTTTCCATCTGCCATTCTGTTGAAAATGTAAGTTTGCAGTCGCCCTGAAACATCCTCCGAGTTGTTGGTGAGACCGTTCTTCACAGCTTGGAACCCATAGAGCACCACCATAGGTCTGTGACCCATCCACACGGTGCAGATGTTGCCATACGTTTCTGCCAGCTGCAGGTAAGATCAGTGACAAAAAAATACCCATGGGAGAAACAAGAACCAACATGCACACGTGATGGGCTGCTCTCTTCCAGCACAACGTTACTCAGAGGTTCAGGAGGTGAAAAGGGACAGTGGCTGTGTTTTGTGGTGGGGGTGCTTTCCACAGGAAGGGTCTGGGCTCTCTCTGGGAACACACCACCCACAGAAATGTGAGCAATGAAAGAATAAATGGTCCTTTTCTAGAACTCGGCCTGGGTTACCTTTGCAATACCAACCATAGGGTAAATGCCCTTGAGTGTTTATGGATCTGTACAAGGTTTCCTGTGAAATTGCACCTGCCCATTCCTGGTTACATTTTTCAACTTCGTAATTCATTCCCTCAGACAACAATCAGAATTTTTTTAAATTATGAATTCCAGGTGTAACTCCCCTTCTAGTACTGCAGATCTCACATTTCAGTGGCAGGAACTCTTCCCATCTTATACTGAAATACAGTCAACTGAGGCATCTAAGCATAGATCCCATCTCTGGGTAGTGATGGGTACTGCTCTCAGGCAATGCTGTGGGTATTCTGCAAGGACAAAGTCCCTGGCTCTAGACCAAGCACCAGCACAGGTCTGCCCTTTCACAGTCATTAACATGTACCCATCAGAAAATTTTAGCATCTGTCTTTTAAGCTCCCATCAGTGGCAGCCAGCTTGCAACCCTCCGACCTGCAAGTTGCACTTAGCACATAAGGAAAGAGCAATTTGAAAAATACAGTAACACATTGGGTTCTGTTCTGACATTTTGGCTCAGTGGAGGATGTTGAAAACGGAAAGAATCTGTATTAACAGGCTTAGCATGGACCTATTTCTTTCCATCAATTCTTTCCTTTCACCATCATTTACATCTTTAGTTTATCTGCAAAGAGCACATCCCAGACTGGACTTCAGAGAAACAATGGATCAAAGGATTTGGCTGCATACGGGGGACAATCTTGTTTCCATTCCATGACAGCAGAAGATATATTGATGTGCTTTTCACATCTTCTGAATTCAGGAAACGTAGTTTTAAATTATTTTTAATATATGCCTGTGATGGGAAATCTGAGAATCACTTTTTTCTTTCAAGGCCAAAGATTTCCTTAAAAATAGAAGTCTTTTCTGAGGCAAAATTACTATGTTCAGTTCTAGTTAAGTTGCACACATATCAGCTTTCATATTAATTAGACTGTCTGCAGGTTTTTACTTTAACTTGTTTAGGCACTTCACTTCCACAATTCACCTTCTCTCAGGGTTCTCCCTGTTACCACATCAGCCTATCAACAGCCATCACCATCTTTTACAGGTTTTGCCTCAATAGCTCTTTAGTTCACATCTGCAAACACATACCTTCTTCAGGCTCCTGTGATCAGCTCTAAAGTTTATCCACCAGATGCTTCCAATGATGGGAAATGGGATTGGTCCAGGAGGAAATCCACGACTCTTCCATTGCAAATTCAGGAACTGTGCGCTCAGGAGAAACAAAACCAGGGCTATTAGAATTAAACTTATCATCATTTAACCCTTTCAAACTTGTATCATAAAACTGCTACAAATCTGTCTGTTGAAATGACTCTGTATTATTCTTATTCTTCCCTGTCACATTGAAGATTTCTGAATTTTCATGTTCCTTCTTTCCTACTCTTCCTGATCCAAAGAAATGAGTATTATTTCCATTCTTGAGTGTTATTTAATACATCACTATGCTGCAATATGCTAATAGATACCATTACCTTAAGATCCAGCAAAGGCTGGATCAGAGAAGGTGGGAACCTCAGCCAGAAACATCCCTTTGAGCAATCAGTTTCACAGAATGTGTCACTCAAAATATTGACTACTACATGCAAGAACTCAGGTACAAATCTGCAGCTGTCAGATGAGGACAGGAACACTGATCAGGTAGCATTCTTGGGGCAGAGGTAAAAGGTAGCAGCCAGTAGCCTTGTACAAGAATGGGTGCAGATGCAGACTTGGGAACCAAGAGCAATGAAGTATTACATTTTGAGTTTTCACAGTAAACAATACAGATGAACTGCAAATAGCACAGTGAAGAGTCAAACATAACTTGACCCATTGGCAAAAAGTGTAACAGACCTCACATTAAACTCCATTTTGGGGCTGAGTTCTTGTCCCCTATGAGGCTTTATGAATTAGTTTCTGCCTCATCTCAGTAGCAGGAATCCTGCTCAGCAGAATAAATTCCAGAGCCTGTAATTCTTTGCTTTATTTGTAATTCACAGCATCTGAAGCAGCACATGCAAAGACCTCCTCAACACAAAAATAATCCATACAGACAGGAGCAGTTCTTAGAAGACTTCTAGAGCACAGCTTGTAGAATAGGCTGTTTGGGATGTTGTACCAAGCTGCCTCATGAAGAACAGCAGACCTTATAGGGATGGGGCTGCAATGCTCCCCAAAGGAGTGTCTTTAATTCCATCAGACAGGGTGAATCTAAACACCTGCAAAAGGCTGCAGAAGACAAAGAACTCCATGTGTGCTGACTGCTTGCCCAAAAATATACATAGCCCTGCAGAAAGAACACAAGAAGGCAATTACTGATCTTAATTGCTGTTTCCACCACACCCCTGCTGTCTTGCCCTGTACTTTCTCTGAGGCTGTTCTCTTCTCACAGCAGAGATGTCCCTGTGGGCTGTCATTCTGTCTCAAGATTTGCTGTCTAAAAAAACTCAACTCATCATCACAATTCCACTTGCATAATCCATTTATGTTATTTACCAGCTGGCAGAAAGGACATCAGGCATGTTTTGAAAGCTCTTTTCAGGTTTTATGCATTCATCCAAGTTCTTCAGTAGCATTCAAGGCACCTATCTCAACCACTATTTGCAAGGGCAAGAATGCTCCCTTGGAGAAAAAAAATCCTTCCTTACACAGCAATTAATCTGGATTGGATTCCAGAAATTTATTCCAGTGCTAAGAATTCAGTTGCAATGTATTGCAAATTTGTATTTGTAACAACCATACCGTCCTGCAGGAAAGGAGAGTTGGTCCTAGGTTGTCTCTAAACCTCTGTCCCTGGCAAATTCATCTGAACAAGTCTTACCTCAGATTTTCTGTTCTGGCCACAACTTTTGACATTCTAAGTGAAGCTTCTGAGCTAATAGATATTGCTCTGGAAAATTTTCAAAAAGAATGCTGAGGCTGCAAATACTCAAACATTAGGAAATGCCAGAAGTAAAACTGTCTGTACAACATTAATTACTTTTTCCTGACACATCAGTGAGAAAAGAGTATGTGCTGTGGTTAATTTGTGAAATTCTTGTCTCTGTTCAGCTCTTCTGCAGCTGACTGCAGAGCACTGCCAAGATTACACAGCACTTCACAAACCAGGGAGACTGAAAGGGCACCAGGCCGTGGTAGCTCCCACACCATCAGGACATACAGCACCACAGCACCAGAGCAAAGTCTGCTTTGCTTTCACCTAAACAGCACCGCATTACAACACCAAAGCAGACAAAACTAACCAACCAAACAGCCCAAACAACAACAAAAACAATGGGAAAACAAAAAGAGGAATGTTTACAACAGTTGCTTTCCTTCCTAATAACTAGAGATCTTGCTTTTTCTAGTTCTGGTCTCACTGCATGCCAGTGATGCCAAAAAACTTGGTAAATCTCTATAAGATTAGATATACTAACTGGTTTCATTTTGAAATGACTGGGATGACTATGTATTAGTAGCAGGAAGAGAAAGTGATGGATCCTACAATTCATTGTAATGCAGAGTGATAGAATTTAAATGAACTCGATCAACGTGCATGAATTGCAGGACTTAAGTGCACAAATCAAGGACTAAAATACAAATAAAGTAATTGTGAGATCAAGCAGGTAGAGGCAGGTGTTAACAGAAAAGCTTTCTACAAGCAAGTTGTTTTGGGGAAAATCAGTTTTCCTGGTTCCAATAACTTCATTATATGTGAACAGCACCTCTCCATGCAAGACTTATTCATTATTATGTGACAAATACTGTCACAAGAGTTCCTTGGCAGAGAAGGAAGATGTTTAGTCAGCTCAGAAAACCCTCTTTTATAATGAAGGTTTTAGGGCAGAGGAGTGGGAAGAAAATACAGGGAAAGAACAGAACAGAAGCAGTCATACCTGCCATCTACAACTTGACTTTCATTAGTCAACCTTCAAGCTCTTTCAAAAAGTGAACATCAGGGTTAATAACCCCAGAGTAATAAAGCAAGTTCATGAGAGTCACAGACAAACTATGAACAAATCTAGGAACAGAATCTGAAATTTCAAGTCCCATTCCAGTACTTTGTCTATGCAACCTAAAAAACTCATCAATCTTTCATTCCCAACAAAACAGATGGCAGCAGGAGGCAAAAACCTACCTACTTTATTTATAATACCTATCAGCAAAGTTCTCTTTTCCTGAACTGAACAGAAACACAGAATGGGAATTTCTTTTGCTCACATTTCCCAGTCTTGTGTTTACTCCAGCTGTGCTGTAAGCCACATTCTCCCTCTCTCAGTGCTTGCCTGGACATAGAGTGTCAGTGTAACTCTCTAGTTCTGATGTCTCCAACCAGTTAACAGCTCCTGTTATGAAGCTCTTGAAACATCAGGGAGTGCAGGGGAGGAAGGGACAGCTAAGTTGAGAAATCCAAATTAGTGTCTTCACTGGGGGGGAGGAGGGGGAAGGAAAAGAACAACAACAAAAAACCAAACCCACAAACAAATCCCAAAAGCTGCTTAGCAATGCCTGTGCTGTTTAGCTTGAGGCCAGGCCAGGCAGCAAGAACAACAGGCAGTGTTCCCTAATATGTGCTGAGCATGTCCCTGCAACAGATGAAAAATGAGCCCTGCTTTTCTGTCAGAGCAGATGACACACGCTCTGGGCAGAGGTGTGCCAGGAACCCTTTCCACCCCCAATATGCACATTCATCATCTGCCTCACACCTTCCTAAACATGCTTTTCTTTGCTTCCCACTCCTGTGGCCTGAAACCTTCATTACAAAAGCAAGTTTCCTCATCTGCTCAAAACAATCAAACTTAATACCTGTCATCTTAAGAGGAGATGCAGCTCTTGCAAGAGTATTTGTGTCAGAGGAGATCGAGCAAGATTTATGTGAACAGCTACTACACACGTGTACTGGAAATATTAAAATACACAGTATTGAAACAGCTTCCTTGCATTTGCCTGCTTGCAAACTTCAGCCCAAGCTTTTGTGAAATAAGTTTGCCTCACTGTATTTCAGTTTGCCCACAGCTCTCACCTAGAAGCAGGAAAACACACTGCTCGCAGTGTTCAAAGAGTCGGGCTCAGACTAACACTGCTGGTGGGTCTAGACTTATTCAGCTGGACCCAGACTTCTCTCACATTAAGCCCTTTTCTCTCTTTTTGTTTTCTTCTCTTAAGCTGCATCATAATCAGTGTGATTAATAGGCAACTTCATGGCTTAACTCATCTTAATTCTAGTAATTTTAAGCGTATAAATCACACCCTCACTAATGAGCATGAGACATCAAGAGCTTTCAGGAGTCTCTAACTGTTGCAAAATTTGCAAACTTTGCAAGTGCACAAATAAGAAATAGAACAGCACTCACTTTCTTTTAACCATACAGGACCAGCTGGACAAAATGGGGAGAAATAAAACAAATGAAGAAATGAAGTTCTGATGTGTACAAACAGCAAGTGAAGTTAGATAGTTTCATCAGGTGACTCATTTTAATGTCTCAAATAGTATCAAAATCAGAAGAAATGGCTGGATAAATAACTGTTCAATAGCATAACTCAGTAACAATGCAATTTTTGATATACATATGGAACTGTCAGAATTGGCTGACAAAACCACAAAAGTTATTGAATTTCAAATTGCTTCCCTCAGTTTTTGTCTACTTAACTCTTCAGCTGTAAGGTTCATAGAACCATGCTGCTGGAAATTATGCTTGGCAAATTTTTCTGTTTCCATTTCTCTGCCCAAAAAGCCTAAACAAACAGATAACAGAGGCACACAGGCATGGTCCTTGGCCTCTGATGCCTGCTCCACTTCTACACCTCCTGCAAAGGCATCTGCACATGCAGCACTCTAAAGCAGAAGTGTTGCATGAAACTGCACAGAAAAGTCAAGTGGTGTCTGCTCAGAAAAGTAGGGCAAGAAAATGCTGCAATGTCACTGCTGCCCAGTGAAACTGCCCTGTGTTTCCTATTGGCATCTGAAGTTATTACAATCCACTGCAGAAAAAAAAGACCAACTGTCATCTACACATTTTTCAAGACTGAATCATGCAAGATTGTATTTATCACACTTTCTTTTACTAACCAGCCCCACACACACAAAAAATGAGTTCATTAGAAAACTAACTGAAATGAGTGTATGTGCCTGTAACTCTCAGTTTCTTAAAGCTTAATTCAGTTCTTAAGAAGCCCATGGATAGCATGAAACCTTTCTATTTCAGGATCGTAACATACATTGATTCCAATCAAAACCTTGATTTTGCAGAAACTTCTTGAGCTTGAAAGTGCAGACTGAAAAATTCAGCAAGCCTGCTCCGAGAAATTATGATAAAATTTTGAAACAGGCAACTTGTACGATTGTATGGATTTCCTTAATCGCCCATTTAGACTTGAAGATAGCATTAGCTAGCATTTTGTTCTTGAACAAAGTGTTGAAAAATACTGTGTAATATATCAGTAAGCATAAAAAGTAGGTCTCAAAGTTTGCTACACACTGGTACAAACCTCTCTGGTAAATTTATGGGATCTACAAATCAGTAAGGATTAAAAGTTTTGCCTCTTTCTTCAATTTATTTGCTCTTTTCCACAGAACTAATAGAACCTGTGCATGGTTTTATTTCCAAAATTTGCACCAGAAGATTTTAAAACTTAGCAGTTTTAAAATTAAAAGTTTTTAAAAAGAAAAGTTAGAAAATGTAATATAATCTGATGTATACAAAAATAATCTCTCACTAGTGTTCACATAATATCATAACCTAGGATATGATAAAAGGGGAAAGAAGACTCTTCTTTTGTTTTTCTTATTAAAGACAGTAATTTAGCTTTATGCTGCATTAATTCATTCTTTTGCATCTCAGAGACCTCAGATATTGTGTAGATGTTTCTTCTTCTATAAAGAAACTACACAATAATTGTATTTCAGAATGACAATAACTAATGCATTTCAATGTTCAACTACATGAAACTGCCCGAGATATTAACATTATGCAAGACTCTTGAAAACTTCGGATAACTATTCAATAATTGGCACTTTGACCCACTATCAGGACTAAGAAGGAAAAAAATTCTGAATGAAAAAAGAGACATCACAATTACAGATCATAAAAAAAGGGTGGGTGTGGCTTGGCTAACCACAAAGGACCACATAGTTTGGTTTTCTAAGGACTTCAGCTTGGGAAAAACTGTAGATTGTCAGAGAGAGATGGCTACAGGAAGCATATCCTTAGAAAGAGTTTGGATTCAGTAGAAGAAACACATCTCCACAAATCCAAATTTTCAGAAGTTGTACACAAAAAAAAAAAAAAAAAAAAAAAAAAAAAAAGACCAAAAAAGCTAAAACCCAGGGAGAAGTTAGAATTTTGATATAATGTTGGAGATTACTGAGATTTCTATAGCTCTGGTAGTGTGTCTCCTGATTTTGCAGTTCCTCAAGCTGCAATGGATGCGAACCCAGCTTCCTCCAGGACCAGCTCCCCTCCCCATCATTGGAAATTTGTGGCTGCTGGACTTCAAACTTCGCCGAGAAACTCTCAGCAAGGTATTTATTTATCTCTGTGGTTGAAAATCAGTCTGAATCTATTTTGACTTCAATTGTGCATTGCATAGGAACAGCCTAAAATGCTATTTTTTTAAACCTCAGGCTTGATTACCAGCCAGTTTCAAAGACTCCGAGGACCCTGCACTATTAAAAATATTTCTGAGTAATAAACACCACCATTGCTTTAGTCCTTGCTCTTTTCTCTCTCTTTTGGTTACATTCTCATAAGCATTGTCATGGAATGGTATTTCATTAGCAGTTTCATTCTGTTTCTGTGTTGATATCCAGCCCTGTAAGGCACCTCTAGCAGAGCTCTCCTGACACCAACACCACTGGAACATCTCCATTAGAAGACCAAACATGTACCCTAAACAGACTTTTTTTTTCCCTTGTTTTTACAGCAAAAAGATTTCTTGTCTGCCATAAACAGGTTACTGCTAAAACAAAGCAGGAAAATCTGATTGCTGTTATGTTTACAACACAACTAATCAAACTAATTAAAACTATTTTTAAAAAGTAAGAAACTTGCTTCCCGCTACTACAAGGAAAAATATAAGCATGATGTAAGGAACAACAATAGATTAAACTAAGAAAAATCCTGTGGAAGCTATAGAAAAGAAAGCAAGAACATTTCTTTGCTTTCTTTGTAAGTTAGAGACAAGAAAATACCATAATTTTGGTTCATTGATAAAATAAAGAGAAAAGCTCTGAGATTTTGCCTTTAATAATTTGTTCTTTGATTCAAAGCTGACAAAGTAACCAGCTGGTTTTCTTTCTGTGAAATTTTCAGAGGTGTTCTTCTGAGAAATGTCCTTAACATCTATTCCATAAAGAACAATTATCTTCTGTTCCCAAAGCACGTTAATAACAGAAAGATAATTTTTTTCTGAAACCTGCAAGTCACTTTGATGCCAACAAATGGGTTTAGTTACAACTACAGAAAACTCTTAAATAAATTGTTGAGTTGTTGTTTCCCTGGTTTATAGTTACAAATTTCCTGTTATCAACTTCAGTTAACCAACATCTACGGAAACATCTACACTCTGTGGATGGGACAGACACCTCTGGTTGTGCTGAATGGATACAAAGCAGTAAAAGATGGCATCGTCACCCACTCAGAAGAAGTTTCTGGAAGACCTCTCACCCCTTTCTACAGGGATATGATGGGCGAGAAAGGTACAAGATGTTCCACAAGACTGAGATAGAACAAGGTGCAAAGGAAGATGCTTTCCTGTGCACACACAGCAGCTACTGCTACGCATTACTGGGCTTTCATTGCAAAATGTTTCATGCAGAGCTAAGCATGTTAAGGAAAAATCAAAAATATCTTGTCTTATAAAACACATCATTCAGTCTTTTTCCTTCCCACATCCAAAGGAATAGTTGCCTGGAGAAGTTGCCCTTCAATTGTGTCATTTCTAAACCAGGAGACTGCTTGTGTAGAAGATATCTATAGACAAAGCTGTTCAGTCCTCACCAAAACCCATTCAGTTTCCAAGGACACATTTATGAGCAGTTGGGGGTGATAAAATCCTCACAGACCAAAACTCAGCTTCTAGAATCTAAAATCATTGTTTTTTGTTAGTGAAATACAACCTCATCTAAATCAAAATTTGCCTCCTGCAGTGAAAGGATCTCCCTTCCCAGCAATGAACTAAATGTTTCTGTGTTTTTCAGGTATTTTCCTGACAAATGGCCACACATGGAAGCAGCAGAGACGCTTTGGCATGACAATTATAAGAAGTCTGGCACTTGGTAAGAACAATTTAGAGCATCAAATTCAAACAGAGGCCCATCACCTCGTGGATATCTTTGCAAATACAAAAGGTAAATTCACTAGAAGAACAATACTTAGAGCTTTTCCTGAAATATTAGGGCTGATAAAAGTTTCACAGTACATTTTTACAAGTAATACACATATTGTCGATATTAGTAGAAATTTCACTGGCTTCTTAACTGCATTCTTTGCAAAAGATGTTTTGTCTGCACAGTGGGCAATATAAAATTGGTGTTTTTTAAATAAGGAGAGTTAAAAAAATGTTTATTATCAATGCAGCTGGTAATGATTCTTACACTCAAGGAGTATAGAAAAACTCTCCTTAAAATACACAATGTGTGACCTACTAGAAGTCATTCTAGGACAGCAGGATTTTGGGATTTGGCAGAGGAAGAATCCCAACACAAGGAATGTATCATTCAGTTATCCAAAAAAACTTCTTTTCAAGGTTTGGATGAAATAGAAACCAATAGAATTTTAGCAAGCTGCCAAAATAAAGCAATTAAATGTAAATATTCTGAGCAGCCAAATCCCTCACCCACGTCGTGTTCCATGTGAAAACACAGAGAGGTTGCCTGAGGTCTCTCTCCAACTCTCCTTGGACCAGGCCCATCTCTTTTCTGAGAGCAACATTCACACATCTTTAAAATGTAGGATAGGAGATGAAAAAAAATCATCTATCTCGAGTCCCTGTACAGCCCAAAGCTTTACCTACCATGCAATCCCTTCTCAATTTTAAACTCAAGAAATGTATTTACTCTTTCCAAGAACAACCAAGAGCATTGGACTGAAGTCAGGGATGCATTTTCCATAGGAGTATACTTCAAAGGTTGTCCTTGCTGTTGAAATGTGTATTTTTTTTTTATTTAATTTAATCCTTTTCAGTGGGAGATGTATTCCACCCTATTATATAAGCTTTGCCTGTTCAGTCTGTGGAAAAAAATACATCTATGGTTGGATTGTTAAGCTGATACTTGAAAACCAAAAAGAGATAAGTCATTTCAACAGAACTAAGAAATGAAAACTCCAAAATTTTTTCTGTATTTTTATTGGTGGTTTGGTTTTTTGTTTGGGTTTTTTTTTGGTGGGGGAGGATTGTTTGTTTTGGTTTTTAACTGTGAAACTTAAATATCTACCTCCATATTTGAAGGCATATGCTCTAACTAGTTGCTTGTGTTTCCACACAACCCAGACCACAAATCAAAGGGAAAAGAGACTTTATGTTTGTCTTCTCAAAACTGATAATCACTGTATTTTACAAGAGTAAAGAGCAGATTGAAATTAAGATTCCATGCACTTACAACTCATGCAGCTAATAGGTATTAAACCAGGCTTCATTTATGTGAATTTTTTCTAAAAGTAGTCTGATCCCTTGTGGTTTTTACCATGAAAAGAAGTGTTCCTAGTTTTTCTTGCTGTAGTCTATTCAGAAGTTCTCACAGCATCTCCCATATTCACAGGCAAACCTTTTGACCCTCACACTTCCATCGTCTGTGCAATTGCAAATGTCATTTGTGCTGTTGTTTTCGGTCATCGCTTCTCCTGTGAGGATGAATCTTTCAGCAAACTCATCAAAGCTATTTATTTTGTGATCTACTTTCAAGGTACTATCTGGGGCAGGGTAAGAACTTAATTTTCTTGTTCTTGTTCCTTAAGGTGCATTTGCACCTGACAAGTCAAAAGAAATTAAAAGTCAGAGACAATTATTCACAAACATTTCCATTTCCAAACATACCATTGTTCTACAAGCCATAGTGAAGTAATAAATCAATACATATATTGTATATATAATTATTGGCTTCTAATCCCTTTTTATATCTGTAAATCACATCCTAAAATTAAAATTCTAGATCATCACTGCTTTTCACAAATTTCCAGTGAGCAATCATTTGCAGAATACTGTGTATTTAAGATTCTTAGTTCTTAAAATTAAAGCAACTTCTAAAATTTAATTTTTAGTCTTGCAAATCCAGGCTAAATGGGTTTAATGCAAATGCAGTTAATAAGAACTAAGTCTTCAAATTGATGCTCTTTTGAAAAGATATTTTGCTTCAATTCATAATTCATATTACCATCAAGATCTGAGTTATTCTGAGCTTCCTATAAGATAAATGTTACAACTTTATCACACCAAGAAGAATATTTTTTAAGTTCTTGAAACCCTAGCTACTGCTTAACTTGTGCAGATTTTGGCACACCGGCATTCTAAAAGACTATCAGGTTCTTCATAAAGGGATGCCTAAAAAAAAATTACAGTAAAAAATTCAAGGTTGAGAAAATCGTTTTGTGAGTCAGATTCAGCATTCATGCACCGATTTTCAAAACATCTGTTACATTATTAGGTATTAATGCAAGAAGTAAAATATAATCATGTTGCCAGTATTTAATCTCTCTGACTTGTGCCTATTGCCTCTATCCCAATTTAGTTGCCCAGGTGTTGCAGTGACTTCCCAATTATCAGGAAATCAGAACTGGGATCTGACATTCTTTGCTTTGTTTAACACCACAGCTGTATGATGCTTTCCCATGGCTCATGCACCATCTCCCAGGGCCTCATCAGGAGGTGTTCGCCTACAACGACTTCATGCACAGATTGGTCATGAAGGAGGTCCAGGCTCATGAGAGACAGAACACAGGTGATCCACAGGATCTCATTGACTTCTACCTGGCTCAAATAACAAAAGTAAGTATCTGTTTATCACAGTCTCCCTTCCTTTTTCAATGCCTACTACAAACACTTGCTGTTCCAGTAACTGCCAAAGGATTTTTACATGCACACTCTATTTGTGTAGCACCAAAGGTATTTGATTTGGTGGGCTGCTCACTTACCATCAAACAATGACAGTTTCTATGTGACTGGCGAAATATCTCAAATTATCTATTTCATAGTCTTCTTGTGAATATACCCTACAGACCAAGGAGGACCCTACTTCTACATTCAATAAAGAAAATATGGTTCAGACTGTGGTTGATCTTTTGCTGGGAGGGACAGAAACAACAAGCACCACCCTTCTCTGGGCACTGCTCTACATGGTACAATACCCAGAAATACAAGGTGAGCAAAAGCACTATCAAAGAGAACTGCATTCAACATCACAATGAATAACATTAGTGTATTAGTTCAATCACTTGCAAGACATCAAAAAAACCCCTTAGCTGTACACATGAACAGTGGTACATCAGTAACTGAGATCCAGAAAATGGAAGGACAAGAAATGAAACAAACAGGTGCTTCCCCATCTGGTTCACCAGCAAAACTAGCAGAAATTAGTAGTAGCCACAGTTTTACCTCACTAGGAGGAGTTGGCAAGATAGAATAACAAGTTAAAGGCATTTCATATGTAACCTAGCCTCCTCCTAACCTTCAAAGTAGAAAAGTCTTTAAAAGATACCCGATCTGATACATATTTATAAACAATGGAAATTATACATGTCATTTCAAATTTTAATCCATTTTTTGAAACACAGAATTGTACTATCCTCATCACCAAGTAGGATATGTCTTAACTGAGACATCATCCTGTGCTTCAGGGAGACAGTTCCTCGATCAACTGAAACCCACACAGCACTCAAACTGCAAGCCAATGCATTTCATAGCAACATACTTATTTCCTTCATACAGGACATTCTCATACAAAAATCTGCTGGGAAAAAAAGTGGGGAAGAGAGCAGGTGGGGAGTGGGAAATTGAAGTATTTTCATTTGTCTGTAGAAAAGGTTCAAAGAGAGATAGAGGCTGTTCTGGAACCCTCCCATGTCATCAGCTATGAAGACCGTAAGAAGCTGCCCTACACAAACGCTGTGATTCACGAGGCTTTGCGCTACAGCAACGTCACCTCCGTTGGGGTCCCTCGACAGTGCCTGAGGAACACAACCCTGCTGGGTTTTCACATTAAAAAGGTACAGAGGATATCCCCCTGGTTTTTACACCTTTGAGCTGTTAATATTTAGCATTCATATGACATAGAGATAAGGAAAATCTATAGAAAATATGATCTCTGCTGCTTCTTGCAGGGCACGCTTGTATTGCCAAATCTGCACTCTGTGGTGTTTGACACTGAGCACTGGGCAACCCCTTGGAAGTTCAACCCAGATCATTTCCTAGATCTGGAGGGCAACTTTGTGAACAAAGAGGCATTCTTATCTTTCTCAGCAGGTAACACTCTGACCTTGAATATTCCCGTTTGCTGTGTTTTGCAGTAAGGTTAAAAATACTATTTCTAAGTTCTAAAATTTTTAAAACATACATCTATAAAACTATATTTTACACAAAGATTTAAAATCAGGTCTTCTGCTGTAAGAGCCACAAATATTGTTGAGCATTTTGTATTTTTCATATATTCAAACAGAGGATAAGTATGGCTGGGAGACACAATGCTCTTTCCTTGGCATATGCAGGATTCCTACCGTAAGGCTATCTGAGCTTCTTATCTCCTAACGTATTAAATCAAGTTAATTCCCTGTGAAATCAAGGTAATTCCCCTAAATCAGGAAATCGATTTATTTTCACCTTACAAACACCAACACTAATGACAAAAGGAACGTGATTTTTCAAAACACACAGAGAAAATCTGTGAAGAAGTAGGAAACCAAACCTCAGTCTCTCAAATCCTACAATAATAGTTTAGCACCAGGTTTTCTTGTATCTGTAGAAAACCAGCAAAATCCAGTCGATTTCATAAGTTCTCGTAGAATATTATTAGGCAACCAAAGAAAATTGTAACTTTTGAAAAGTATATTACAATGTACAACTTAACTAACTTACAGTGCAAAATGCAGGGATTCAAAGATACGGAGGGGGGAAAAAGGACGAAAAAAAGAGTGAAAAGCAGTATAAACAACTCTAGTGAGTTTCTCTACTTTACCAGTTTCTCCAATAAACTGATCATAAAAAGGAGCAGCACAAAAGAGCAAAGTGGTATCATTACTAAAAAATTCACAATAAAACCATTGGGAAACAGCTGAGGGCTTTTTTTGTGTGACTGTGACATTATACTACTATACGCTTCTTGTAGAGAAAAAGCAAAGAGCATACTGAGTAACACAGTTAGATTAAATGTAGTAAATTCAGATTTTAAAAAAATGCCCAAATTGTCTATAAATCCTAAAATCACCTTTGCAAAACAGGTATTTATCATCTTACCTCCTTCACTCACCAAATGGCCATGAATTGAGACAATTAATTTGGGCTCCAATTTCAGCTGTGGCATAGGACTATTTCTTTAACTTGCTCTGGTTGTTTTCTGTTTATGTAATCTGAGTATTTATATATTCTGAATATCCATCTTTGGGGGTTTTCTTAGTCTGGAATATATAGATATCCTGAAATATCCTGTGTAATCAATATGCCAAAATGAGTCACTGAGTCTATACATCACTGCACATTTCACTCCCTTAGCTCACACATCTGCTTCTGACAGTGTTAGGGGTACAAGGACCCAATATACCCTTCTGAATTTGTGTTAAAGAAATCCTGATTACATCCTTCTTCTTGGCTTCAGAACTGCATCCCACAATGCTCCAGCCCTCCCTTCTCAACAATCAAAAAAAAGACTGAAGTATATGAATCTTTTGATAATCTGGCTTAGCTAAGAAGCAATTCACGGCTCTCACAAAACAAAAATCAACAATGGAAAGGGAGAATCGCAGACATGTTCCAGGGGTGAAAAAAAACCCTAAAAAACCCAACCAAAACACCAAATCAAACATTTGACAGAGGTGCACAGTTTCTCAGTCAAATATTTCCCCCCTCCCCCTAAAACATCTTCTGTCCTCACAGAAGGAAATAGGAAATAACTATCTTACATTCACAGAATTTATGGAACTCAGTAGAATTTTGTGCAAAGTTCTTTTACAGAATTTAACTTTACTCAACCAGCTTTTCTGGTTTTCTTCTGCAGGGCACCGTGTATGTTTGGGAGAACAGATGGCACGAGTTGAACTGTTCATCTTTTTTACCAACCTCCTTCGAGCATTTACATTCCAGCTCCCTGAGGGAGTGAAGGAAATCAATCTGGAGTACATTCTGGGTGCAATACTGCAGCCACATCCATATAAGCTCTGTGCTATTCCACGCTAGTCTGCAACACACTACAATGCTGAGACTTCAACCTGTTAGTAAGTGCAGTTCCTTTAAAAACATGTTTCACTATCTCAATTCTATTCAGATGGAGGTACCTCAAGACAGCAAATTAATAGTGTTTTTATTAAGGAGGTCTGACCTCATCTACTGAACTTCTTGAAATGAAAGTAAATCTGCTTACCAAACTCATACAATCGAGACTTAGGCATACACAAACACAAAATATTTCCAAAAAAATGTATTTTCACATTCACAGTAGCAGTGAATTAGCCGTAGGATGTTAGAGAAGTGGCCTGTATCAAGTACTTTCCTACATATGTGCTCTGTCAGGTATCACACTCTTAAAATGGGACAACTGTTTAAGTAAGGATGCTTAAATAAAATTTTCTTCAGTAAGCTGTTACTCTTCTGAGTTCACAGGTCTTTTCTTAGATCTTCTTGCAGGAGGTAACAGAGTATACACAACACAGTGTTGATTCCTTTGCCTTTCACTCTCTCACAAAGCATTATATAGTGTAGCATAAACTTCACACACAAAAAAGATTGTAGCATGTGGCCTCATAACCATGGCCCATTGAGAAATCCTTGCATCTTTTTTTACTTTCTCAGTATGCAATTTCTATTTCATCATAGCTGGTGTCCATGCACTTTCACAAACCTTTCCTTCTGTTTAGAAACATTGTATTATCCAATAATTTCCTATCTGAAGAGAAAGAAAGAGCTTTTCAAGAAATTAAGAAAATAAACAAAGATGTCAAGAGTTGTTTTAGTAGGTACGGTAGAGATTTATTACTCATGGTGTTTTCTTTTGTTCTTTTTCCACATCAACTAATGTAGAAGGTTTTGACCATTTAAAATTCAGCTGAAAGCATCCTAAATCCTTTCAATTTCCAAAGTTCAACAGGAGCTAGCAGAAACTATGGCAGGATGTAGTTAAAAGCAAAAGTAAAATACTACATATTTCTGGGACATAAAACTAATGGAAGACGTGATTCTCCTTGCAAATATTTCCAATTATTCCCTTCCACTAAGTGATAATCCCAGGGTTCTAACACATGGTAATGTTTGCTACCACAGAACAAATGCATACTTGAAATCATTGACATTTTTCACTTTTTTAATAAAAGCCATTTTAAAACTTTCAATGTTACTTTATTTTTATTGAGGAAAATATAACACTTTAAAAATCCTGCTGGAGTAAGAAACACTTTCAAACATAAATTAAGAAAAAACTCTTAAACTTCACATTTCTTGCAGCAAGGGCAGCTCTTCCATAAAACACATTCTTACAGATTTACAAAAACAGTCTGGCAGGATAGTTCAAAAGTTTTCAAGTCTTGTCCTTTTTATTTCTGGCATCCATTAAAAAAAAATTCACTCACCAAAAAAATCTTTCCTTTGAACCCACCATCTGCTTGGTTCCATGGAGGGCCCAAGGTAAAGTGCTCAGCAGCAGGACTGGCAGTGTCAGATACAAGCTTGGACTTCTTCTACTCCAGTGTATTTTGATGGTTCTTGAGGTATATCCTACCTGAAAAAAAGGCTCCAGTTTTTTCTCTATGCTCAACACCCCTTTGGTCACATGAACTTCTTCTGTCAGATTGATTTTTTTCCCCAATAAAGTATTATTCCACAATCATAGAATGGTTATAGTTGGGAGGGGCCTTAAAGATTATCTTGTTCCAATCCCCCTACCATGGGCAGGGACACATTCCACAAGACCAGGGTGATCAGGGCTCCATCCAACCTGGCCTTACATGTAAGTTTTCTGGTTTTCTTCCAGAAGTGTAGCTTGGGTTAAAACATGCACATATTCTTCACCTGTATTTCTGAAGAACTGAGGTACATGATAATTTGCTGTACAATGCTCCTTCTAAAAATGTGGGAAGACCAAATATTTTGAGTGTTCATGATTAAAAGAGGTATTTTTTACAAAGAAGTCATAACAGGTCTGACAGTTGGTACCAGTGAAAAACAGTTGGGTTAAGAGCATCTTCTTGTTATTTCATTTAAAACTGGGAAGAGCAGGAGATGAGGCATTCCTTGGCTTCCCGACGTTTCTTGAAATGGCAGAGTGAGAATTCCACACTACCTTTTCATCACAGCTGTAAAGGAAACCTATAAGAAAATGTTCAATACAGAGAAAAAAGCTATTTCGTCAGGGTTTTTTTGTCACAAAGGAATTAAAGTGAATCAGAGAAAAGAAAGATTTAGAAGCTACGGTCAAAATGCAAGCTTTTCATCTGAAACATCCTTTAAAAAATCCAGAAACTTTAAAACTCATAAAATCCCATCACTTCAGTAGCTAGAGAACAGAGTCAAACTTCTAGAAAAATACAGTGACATCCAGCTCTGCTGTTGTTATGCATCTTTTAGAAATCACCAGCCCAAAGCGAGGCAGACTGCCTGGAACCCTCAGGAGCTAAACCCCTGAAAGTTTAAATTCCAGTCTTTAGAAAAGCCCATATTGTTGAAGATTAGACTCAGACATTAATTTCTCTGATAAAAAAAATATAATTGCAATTTCCAGATTCTTGAAGCTGTGCTGAAGAATCTAAATTGTTTCTTTGATTCTACTTCCATGCAATAATATAAAGAAACCTAAGTTTGAATAGATTCTTTTTGCAACATTTTGTTCCCAAAATAATGGTAACAAAGGACCTTCATTACATAGTTCAGCTCCTAAATATTAAAGTAACAGGAACCATATGGAAAGTACACACAGGTCTGTGCCCACTTTGTGAAGCACACAAAATCCATACTGTTCATGTGGTTTTAAGAAAAAAAATGTAATCACTGGTCAACATGACCCAGATTCAGAAAATGAGTAAGCCAATTCTAAACTTGGGTGAAGGGTTTTTTCCTACAATTTTTGTTTTGTGCAAACCTCAAAGGGAAACCCCCAAGCACCTAGATGGTCTTGTTCCACCTAATAAGCAGAGTGTTATCAAGGACATGTTTTGATCCACCAACCAAATCATGTATCTTCAAACCACTGTTAAAATAATACTTTATTTTTTAATTAAACAAATTTCTCCTCTGCAGCCAGTAAAAACACCATAAGTATTAGTTACTCAATATTCACAGCCAACCCTTTTATATTACATGCCTATCTAATCAAGCAAAACAAAATCAAAATCTGAAATAGCTGTCACTAACTTGATCAAAACAACCTGCACTCCAGAAAGGATTATAATGGTGGGATGCTGTATGGGCTGGCTGTAGGGAAACAAACAAAAACCTAATCTTCTCATTTTGCTGTGCTTTCTTAAGCCTTTACAACCCTATAACATCATTAGAATTTTAAAATCGCAATACAGAGGATATTATAAATATCAAAACCAATCAGATGGAGGAAAGATACAACATATAGTTAAAACAACCAGATCTGTGGTGACACCAAGAATGAAAACATCAAAATACATCCATCAGAATATCTCACTTACCTCTTGTAATACTTGTCCAAGTGTCTCCTGGCTGTGAATGCGCTTCCTGTTGAAAACCCAAACCACACTTATTTCTGCACAAAGCACTAGGAATCTTACAAATATCAAGTATTTATCCCACTTCAATAAGAGAAGTTATATCAGGCTTCATTCCACCTCCTTTCCCTTAGCAAATCTTTCTGCAATTCTATTGAGTCTTACTGCAGTCTTATGAAATTTACAATTCTGATTCAGTGCTGTTGTTATTCACAATCGTAGTTAGGAACTACCTAGAATAAGGCTGGCTACTCATCACATTTTCTCATAAACAACCCTGATTTTTAAAAGGCATTGTTAACTTTCAACATAAATCCTAACATTGATGATACATCTGGTCATTAATTACTTTAGTGTCATCTCCTCCAGCAATAGACATCTGATATTCAGCAACTGATGCGGGAAGATTTAACAAATACTACATGTTTTATTCATTCTTCCAACATAATCAAAGTGGTAAGCAGTGCATGCAAACACAACAGAAATACAAAGACTTCACAAAAAGTTTCCATCAAGAGAACACGTTATTGCAGTCATTTCCATGCATCCTGTAATACATGCACTAGAAAGATTAGAAATGCAAATAAAAGGCAACATAATTTTACCTATCTATTTTGGTTGCTATGACCACTGTAAAACTGCCTTCTGTATTGGGCAAGTATGTAGAAGGTATAATGACATAACTTCCTGCAGGAAGCCTGCAAAGTCGGCTGACTTCCTGGGAATAGCAGTGAGGAACACAGCTCACCAGTGGTTCCAAGTGTATAAAAGAAGTAGTTTGTGGTTTCCAGCTGCTGTTAGGCACCTGCAAAAAAGAATGCAAACATGCCTACCTTTTTATCTGTTTCAGGTCTCACAATGTTTCATTCCTAGGACACCACACCACTCTGCTATGCAGAGCTAGAGAGAAGGTGAATGGAAAAGCTTCCAGAAAACCCATATGGCAGTACTAAAAGCAGATGAATCATTCCTAGCCTGTTTGTAGACAATGTGTAGAACCCACTACTCACAGACCTCTAAAGCTTTCTCTGTTGTCTAACCCCACTCTTCCCTGCTGCAGCCTAAAGCACTTGTTTTCCACCTCAGGGATGTGCTGAACAGATTGTGTCCTTCCTATATCTAGTAGGCTTTCCTGTACTAAAAAGTTGTATTAGACTTCACCTCAGTTTCCTATAGGCATAAAAAATGCCAATCTTTCTTCACATATTGTATACTTGAAGTTTTATGATTTTTTCTGGTGCCCAACTCCAGACTTTTCACTTAAGCAATACATTTTTTTAAAGCACATTTTCTAAAAATAAAGCTACCTTTGTCTGCTAAATAGTTGCTTAAGCAGCAGCTTCTCAGGTTACATTTATGCAGTTGAACACTGGCACACACATATAGAATCTGTATCCATATCAAATCAAATCTTATTTTGTTTATGATCACCTGCTCAAGATATCACAGTCACTTTGATCCAATATCATTTGCCTATGGACATTTAATTATTAGACACAAAGAAAGTAAGTTTTCATGATGAATTACCAAAAGGTCTGGTCCTCAATTACTAGGGCACTGGGAATTCTTTGCAAATCCTCAAAAGAGTTCATCATTGCTAAAACTAATTTAGAACCTTGTAAGAATCCAGTGGAATCAATTATCTGGTTACTACGCTATGTAACTACCTAAGTTATTCTGTATCTTTCATGAGCATTACTTTCCAAAGTCAGCCTGTGTTTTTTCCAGAAGCAGCAAGTCCCTTGCAAACTGCAAGGAGCCCTGTGCTGACAGGCTAATCCTTGGCAAATGAGCAATCAAACTGACAGAAGCCTTACCTGGAAAATATGGAAACCTATTGGACAACACTTGCTATCCAGGCAGTGCTGACGGAGGGTGACTTTCACACTGCTTTTCCCTGGTCCTGCAGGAATGGAGAGGGGAAAGCAGGGATTGGTATGGAAGGAGGGGAAGTTCCTGCTACCTCCAGCATTTAGCCCATTCTTCCAGCATCCCTGCAGCTGCACTGTCTCCCATTCACCAGCTGGGAGTTCTTCAGAGAGGGCAGTATCCGTGGGTGGTGGCTTTAGTTCACTATTAAATGTAAGAGAAAAAAGAAACTAAAATGTATAAAACATGTACTACCAGACTATAAGCAAACCTGACCAGCTTTTAAACAGCTACCAACACAACATTTTGCCTCTGCATATAGCACTAAGCTGCAGCTTAGAGTCAAGATGCTACTCATCTGGCTACTTCTGGTTAGTATTTTAACAAGAGGTAGTAGCAGCCTCATGACAAAAACAAGGAGCTGGGAAACTTGCATGAATTCAAAGACAATACAATGCTGTTACACAGCACTCTGCATAACTCTTCAAAATATTCTGAACATTCCCACTTAGTGCTACACTTGTATTTATGTCAACAATTTTAAGAAACGTTCTGTTTTGTTTTAAACCTACCTGAGAGAGATCCTTCCCGTTGAAAATACGCGAAGCAAGAAATTCCCTACTGCATCTTTCAGAAAAGTGCTGGGAACAACAAGATAAAAGCCAGGTGAAAGGTCACAGCACACATGGACTTCTCTATCGTAGGAATGGCAGATGGTACCTACAACTGGAGGAGCAGAGAGGGTCTTTGGAAGGTTAAATCGTTTCTTCTCCACCTAGAATAGATGCATAATGATGTGTGGTGGTTTAGGAAAAATTAGTAGCTTTTAATAATACTAAAAATTATCAAATATTGCTTAAAACATTTTTAAACATGCATACATTTACAAATGAAACAAAGACAAGAGTATCAGCAGATGACCTGAACATCAAAGAGAAGTAGGAAGAGTTAATATTCAGGAGGAGTAAATTTAGGAATGGCTTCAAGTAATCAGCCTGAAATGTCATGCACTAGTTTGGAACAATCCCAAGTGCTCAGTGATAAGAAGAAAGTACTAGTCCAGTTTGTACAGACAGTAACTGTGAGATAAACAGAACCATTCCAGCATAAACCAGAGACAGAAAATTTGTGACCAGTTGAATCATATCACTGGCACAGGAAATGAATGATTTTACTTAAATGTTTCAGTAACGCTTTTAAACTTCTATTTGCAAAGAGAAAAATGTCACTTTTGTATTACCTTCCAGACATGCAAGCCCACAGCCTGGTAATTCTTTCCCTGTACGCTTTCAGTCAAAGATGGATTTTCTGCTGCTAAGCGAGTTGGATTTTGAATCCTTCCAGCCCAGTCAGTGCTGTATTTCCTGCACTTCTGCAGCAGAGCAATGCACACCTCACTCGATTCGCAGACCCTCAGCCAGAACTTGGGATTGGTAGGGAAGCTGCTGTTGTTGCGACAGCCACCTGCAGACTGGCCTCTCACCCATGATCCAAAAAGATTCTGTGAGTGATACAGCACTTTCTCTAACAAAATAAAAAAAAACACAGTGTGGATTTCAGACATGGGAATCTGCTTAATTTTACACAACAGGTATATGGCAGAGATTCTCCAGCCCAAGAAAACATCCTGTCATAGCCTGACACTTCCCCAAAGCAAAAATTCATGACTAAGATTTTGAGAGGCATGAGAATTAATGCCACAGTTGGTAATGACAGACTGATGACATGGTTTTTACACGAAATCATTACTAGAAATCTCAATTATCTACTATTAAAAACAAAACACCAGAAGGCTGTCTAGAATAACAGCCTTCTAGACAGAGGACACTAATTTCTCAACAAACTAGAAAGTAACTAGATTTCATAGAAATATCAATGGTTTCTTTAAAGAGCTTTAATTTCATCTTGTCCTTCTGCTTTTCAGTAGAGACAGAAAAGGTCTCTGGATCTAAAAGAGAGGAGAAAACTGAGAAAGAGAAATTATGGTCTAGTTGCACCATTTGCAATTCAAATCAATTCTTCCCCTTGACATAATGTTATTTGCATGAGAAATATGTCTTCTCATATCACACCTGTATAGAGGCTCTGAAGTTGTCCTTCCTCATTGACTGGAAAGCCCACAGTAATCTCATCAAATTCCCTGAAAAATTCCTCTTCATCAACCCAGAATTCTCCCTCTTGGATCTGTGAGAGGAGTTCTGAAGCAACTACTGGATCGAGTTGGTTCCATCCTTGACCACTGCACATAAGACAAAAGTTAACATTCAGCTTCTTTGCCCAGTAGAGTTCCAGAACAATGTTCTTCCAAATATCTTATGGAGCAGGATAGCAAGAAGAGATTTTTTCATTTTATTGTGAAATAATTGCATCAAAAATTTCTCTGCATGTTGCTGGTCAGTGAGCGGGATCATAGGAAACACAAGTCATAACTTATCAAATTTAGAAACAGCCCAATACCAGACTGGATGCAGAACAGACTTCTGGGTGAAATAGGTACTTTGTTTACAACAGTCACTACATTAAGAAGTGTGAGAGCAAAATAAAGATTTTTAACTGTTGTTAAAAAGAGGCAGAAAAGTAAAACAAGCTGCACTGTTGTTCTGAAAGAATTTTAATGCTTTACATCAAAAACTGCCATTTTGTATTAAGCAACTGGCTATCCCCATGAATCTGCTTCCAAGTCTTGATAAACCAAGAATTGAAATGCCTCATTATTTAGGGCTCATTAAAAGCTAGTAGTTTCAACATTTTCCATTGTTTCACTAGCAGAAAAGAACAGCTCTGCACTGGAATAAAACAGGGCTCTAAGGCCACCGAATGAAACCCTACCCTCTTGCAACTACACAGCAACTTACTCTTTGACAAAGAAACTACAAGAGGCCAAGTGTATAACCAAAACACTGTTAAAAGAAAAAAACATCAGCTGAAGTCTCAACAAATGCAATTAAATTATCTTTCTAACTCAGAGAAGAAAAACATTTCTACAAAAATGTTCGTTAACATAACCATATTGTTAACATATCTTAATGCCGAACTATTGTTGCTTGGGTCAAGAATAGCATGTTCTTTTGTGCAGTCAAAACATGCTAACATTTTCCAAAATAAGCAGGAAGGGTTTGCCCTTTCATTCTTGTTACTTTGCTATTTGAGCTGCTATACATAGCTCTGCAAGTCCTTTAAAACAGTTCTTGTCTTTATTTCTACTTTATACGGACTCAGTTCCAGCTTCTCCTACTTATATGAATCTACAGATATGAGAGCACACAAGCAACAAGCATAACCATCCTTCCTGCTGCTACAGTTTTATAAGTACTCTTTTGCTTGATTTCTGCAGCTGAGACAGGATCAAATGAGGAGAGTCAAGTAAAGCTGAGTGACTGCAAGAAACAAACGTGATCAAAGATACTTAGATCAATGACAGAACAATAAAAAAGCACAAAAATCAAAACCAAAAAATTAGCCAACACCTTAAGTTTGTCTCTATAAAAGGATATGATGATTTGATAAACAAAGAAGTTATTAAAGTAATTTAGATTGAAAGAACTAGGAGACCAAATTTACTAGCCTCAGGACCAATGAGCTGTGTGAACTCCCAGCTCTATAAAGGATTGCACACAAACTGAAGCCTCTCTCCTCTGCTAGAGATTAAATAGCAGTGTTTACCTATGCAATACATAGATAAGCTTTGTGCTTCAGAACTTACACAAATGGTTTTCCAAATGAATGTAAAGCTGCTCACCCCTCACACCAAGGCCCTTTCCAGCACCGCCTCCCCCAAGGATTTCGTATTCGTAGCAGGAAGATTTCCTTGCCTGACACTTCAGAGAGATTCAATGTGTCTATCACAATAAAGGCATGAAACTCTCCTAGTTCACTTGCACCTGAATAGAAAAAAAAAAACATTTCAAAATAAACAAAAGAATGTGTTCCATATTTTACAATACCATTAGAAGAAAGCAATTTTGAAAGAAGGCAATTTTGCGATGAAATGAAATTGGTTTTAAATCTCTATTAGAACAACACAAAGAAACCCCAAACAGTTCGTTTTAGTGACTATATAGAAATAAAGTAACATTGCCAAGTGTATTAACTCAGTCCTTCATCTCAAATCTTTACAAATTCGCTGTGCTGAAATTCATTGAGGTTTTCAAGGTTGTTTTTGAGGTGATTTTTGGAGAGAGTGCATTTGTTTTTGAGAACTGATCGTATTAGCTTCTAATATATAAAACACTCCTCACCCTGAAGTCAGTAACATCCTTAAATCTTCATTTATCCAAACATTTCAAATTGTACCATGAAACTGGCATCAGCACTTGTATTTGCTGGCTGCCTTGTCCTTTGAAGCCTGTTAATAGAAACATGTACTATCACCTTGTCTGGAGTTGAGGACTGAACAGCTTATTACACACTGTTCCTTCAGATTCATTAATCTTCTAAACACTGCTTTCTCCAAAACCATGCCAGTCTTCTCTTTCTCCACATTTTTTCCAGGGCCTTTCAGGGTCCATCTTTCAGCAATTCCTCCAGTCAGATCAACCAAAGCATCTGCCACCTGTCCTGCCCACAACTGCTCATAAGATCCATGCACTCTAAAAAATTTAAACAAAAAAATTTAAAAAAACCAAAGAAAAAGTTTGTACGCACAGCAGAACAAAAGAAACATGGTTCCTACACACTTGCAACCCCACTCTATTTCACAATGAAATCTGTGCCTTACCTCATAACCCAAAGTAGGCAAGAGAAAGCACATAGTATCTTATTTATATAGAACACCACATCTAAAGAATATGTAAGCCATTGGATATTCCTCTGCTTGAAGGGAAGTTTCTTACATTCTCTCTATTCTATTTAAAAAACTGCTGTTGTCTAGTACTAGTCATTTGTACCTTATTATCCATGCTCTACATTATCTTTTGTGATATACCAGCTGCATTCTGTACAAATAAAAATATTTCTTCTACTTTAATTATTCTTTATTCACTCTGCACAAATAACCAGAGCAGCACTTCCCTCAACAACCTAAGCAAACCAAGAGACTGCTCCATCTGATGTAGCAGATGCAAAACATAGCAAAAAAAGTCAAGACTAAAATAGAATTGTAAGATTGAACAATAAGATCTCTGCAGAAAACAAATACCACATTTCAAACCTACAGAGAAGCTCTAACATGACATTGGTGCTTCACAGCTTCTGCTCAAAGTATCTACAGCTGACTAAGTAATTTCATAATTGAAGTCTGCCTCTGCCCTCTGCTGGCAACCACAAAATCTTCTGCTCAGATTCTTTGGGACATTAGATGTCTATCTTATCAGTGCATTTTGTCTCCAAATTGCTTTGTCCATCTGACCAGCTTTTCCATTGACGTGCCATAAACCATTAAATATCTGCATTTTCTTTCTAAAACAGTAAACTAACAAAATATACAAAAAGAGCAGTGAAACTCACACAACCAGAGCTTCAGCTACCACAAACTTACATAATGTTGTTGCTTTCCATTAAAATATCTGCATGCTCTCTGCTTTTCATTGAGCTCTCACCTAGTAAAACATCTTCCTTTAACAAATTAGATAACTAATGGACAGACTTAACAAACATCATTTCAGTCCTGAAAATTCATTGCAGCTTACTTTTCACCAGAATTATCTCCTTAAGACTATCTTACTTTATATGCAACTAGAAGCACACCATACCAATCTACAGTTTAAGAGCAACTTCTGCACAAACCAGTTTGGGACCACCAGCAGCCACAATACTCAGATCTATGTCCAAAGCATCTGGGTACAGTAAGAGCAGAAGAAATACACAAGTATTGTAGTTCTATTTCCATCAGTAGCAGTATTCACTTACTTTGCATAAGCTTTTTCCAGTAGTGGAAGCCAAAACAAATCCTCTGTCTGACACTGGGAAAAGCAGAGTTTGCCCCCAAGGCAAGGCAGGCGATCATCAATGGTCACTTCTACCCAGTGGCCAAACTGCCAGACCCGGCACGTGAAGCAGCCTTGGTAGGACTCATCTGTCCAGCTGGGCTGACCTGGAGGGATTACCTGGAGGGCAAAAGCCAAAATCAAGGCAAACAATGAATAAATGAATTCTACTTTTTGCAAAAAAAAACTAGTTCAAAATATACTGAATATCAACCATTTGTAACAAACACAGAAAAAAATATGATAGCAAAACCAGTGAAACTGAGCATAATGAAGGTAATACTCATATGGGACTCCAGAACAATATTCAAATGTCAATCAGGTGAAGAAAAAGTCTCTGGCATCAAACTTCTCCATACCTTGTTTAGTAAGTATTTGCTCTTCTGCAAAGCTACACAGGCACACAGGAACCAACAGTCTCCCAAAATTCCTTGTTTTACTGGTACATCCTGCAGATTGTTTGAAAATAACCGAGGAGAAGAACAAATGTCCTAAAATTAAAGAAGAGGAGTTAATGACAAATCCTGTATGACATTCTCTAAGAAAGTCTGTGTTTCTGGGACTGGGAAGGCTCCAGAGACCTCTCATAAAACAAGGGAATTTTTACTTCTAGAAAATTTCCCTTTCATACACAGCCTAAGTAAGAAGTAACTAAAATGGCTTGTGGGGGTATTTTGCAAGTACTTCATGAATGTAAATCTAGTTCCCACAAGAATTTTAGTACACAATTGTCACCATCAGGTGCAATCTTAACAAAAACAGTAATAAGTGAAAGACAACATAATTCATCAGCTCCTTGCTAGACTTATGATCAACTGTGACAGGGCTGATGCCATTCACATTAAACTGCACATCCCAAGTTACAAAAATCTCAAAATTAGAACAAGGGAAAAACCTTTCCTAGGGCACAGAAAAATAGATTAGTTGGGAGCACAAGAGAGAATTTCAGATGCGAAGCCCTGAACAATTAATCTGATCTGAAAGTGAGTCTGTGAAATGGTTCTCCTTATATACAAACACTGCAAGAGATGGAAATTAACTCATCAGCCCTCAGCAGCAATCAAGGTGTAAAGTATGAAAGCAGGAAGCTGCACACTTGACACCATGAAATCACTGATTTGCCAATTACACCTGTTAACAACAGCTCCGTCACTGTTCTACAGACAGCCCCAGACACAGGAAAAAATACAACTCAAGACAACATACTTTTTTCCTCTATTACATTTTTATAGCCTTTTTTTGCCCTCTACACAACGGCAATATCATAAATACTTCACTTTAAATGGGTGTAGTGCAGAAATGTGTTCTAAAGCTTTTAGCTCTAATACAGCTTGATTTCCATCCAGCTATAAGTTTAAAAGCAATACAAGTTGTATGACAAGTTGTAAACTTTAAAAGTTTTCTTTCTTGTTATCAAAGAAGTCAACTACAAAAAGTAAAATGGCAATAGGCTTCTGAAAAGTTCTAAAATCCAATTACTTATTTTCAAGACAGTTATGCAATATATAAAAAAAAATTTGGAAATGACATAATGCTGCATTCTAACTTGGTATGCACATAATTTGCATAATGAAACATATTTAAAACAAAATATATGAATTTCTACTACTGCCATGAAATTTAAAAGTTCTACAAGAGGATTTAAATCAAGCCTACAAACAAGCACCTAGACTTTAAACTGTAACTTATGTACTGTTGACGCTGACATACAATGGTTTTATCACTTCTGTATTTCTAAACAATAACAACAAAAAACACTCAGAAGCAGTCATTCAGTGCTAACTTGCATTTATTACCTGAAAGCTCAAATTCCGCTAAAATCAGCCTTTTAAACCTTAAAACTCACCTTAGGTCTCAACCAAGATATCTCGCCTCTGAATTGGGCAAGTGGGGTACAATAATCAAAAAATATAGAGGTATCACTGGCCGGAAACGTAGGATCTGTGTAAAGATCTCTTGCCACCATTAACTGCTTTTTCTCTCCCAGCATTTTCAACACAGTCCTAAGCAGCTTAGCCAGCTATTCCTAAGACTTTATATCGCCAGGCACCAACCTGCAAGAGAAGCGAGTGTTAGTGGGGATTTGTAACAGGGAAACAAACAGGCACGGCGGATGTATTTAGGGATGGACAGCCCCTCACTCTAACACGGACTACCTGGAACCACCACATTTCTGGCTTCTCCCAGCACCTGATGCCACCCTACACCGCTCAACTGGAAGAGAAGGGGGGCCTCTGAGGAGACCGACACCCACTTAGGTCCCTTCCCCCCGCTCAGCGCACATCCTCCACAACAAAGCTCCCTCCCCACCCTTTTCCTCACACCCAGCCCCAGCAGGGCCGCTCCACACACGCCTCCTCCTGCCCACCAGCCCCCCCGTCCCCACAAGAGGTGTCGGCCCTGCCGCCCCCGCTCCCGTTTCCCCCTCACCGTGGGGCGGTCCCGCCGCCATTGCCCGGGGCGGCCGTTACCCGGCAACGCCGGCACGCGCGGCCCCGCCCAGCTCGCGCATGACGAACGGCCCCACCGACCAATCAGCGGGCGCTACGTGCACGCGCACCACGCATTGGCCCCGCCCCCCTCCGGCTGAGGGGAGCAGAGGGGTCCCCGGGACCCGCGAGATTCCCTGGCCGGGAATACTGGGGAGAAATGGGAAAGTGCCCGCGTGGGGCACGAACCGTGGGCACCTGAGGTACGGGCTCCTACGGGCGGAGGAAAATGAAACCAAAGTGTTTTCGTGAAGATTGTGACAAAGAAACCCAGAGAAATTGCTGGCCCTCATCGAGTGTTTTCCTGACATAAAGACAAAGATCATATTTTCGGATAGTTTATCACCATATCGTCGTCTAAGGGCTGAACCGACAAAGGAGATATGTTAAGTCCCATATTCTGATAGCTACCGCTGACCAGTGAGATAGAAGTGACTTAAAAATACTGTCTAGCTCAGGAACAAAGAACAGAGATGCAGAATAAGGGCCCCACGAGGCCATCCTTCAGCACACCAAGGTTTTGGGGTTTAGGGCACGCTGAAGGAGGCTGTTGTCTTTTTCATGTTTGAGTCTTTCGCATCAGTTTCTCAAGGAGCTCAGGTGTGGGCAATAAAGAAGCTGCTGAGCCACTGTGGAAGGACGAGGTGTTTACCAAAAAATCACAAGTTTTCACACTTGCCTGTGATGATGTGTTTGAGTCTAAGGGCACTTGGCCCTAGAGAAGAGAGGTCATCTGAACGACAGAGAGCCACAGAAAACATGGACCTGAGTGGTTTTTATCAGACATGAATACAGAAATCCTCCTCTCAAGCCAACCTTGGCAGATGGAAATGCTCTCAGGTAACTGCAGGAGCTGTCCACCCCCCTGACATTCAGAAATAGGTTCTCTGCCCCTTGTACAGACACAAGGCTTCTCCCCTGCATACTGCAAATTTAACCAACAAACAAGACTTTTCACATTGGAGTTTTGACCCTTTCAGGAGCAGAGGAAACATTGCTGGCAGTAAGAATAACCCTCTTGTCCACGGCTCATGTGAGGGAGCTGCAGCTGCGCGGCTGCGAGTGAGCCACACAGGAGAGCTCTGTTGGGGGAGGGAAAGGGGAAAAAAAGGCCTCTGTGTCAGGAACAGTGAGGCTCTGATCTGTGTGATTTCACCCCTGCATTCTTTAGGAAACAGCAATCACACAACTGCATAAATTCCATTAGAGCACCGATTCTAGAAAGCAGGATAAATGTTGAGCTCTAACTGTAAATACAGGAGGTCCAGCCTGCAACAGTTAATTAGTTAAATACCTAATTATTTATTTATTAAGCTATTAGAAGAAGGAAAGAGATAGATATTATCTTGGTCTCTCAGATACCTGACATGCTTTCCCTGCCCCACTGCAAGGTTGGAAAGGGGCAAGTTAATACAGTATGCAATTGATTTTTTTTTTTTCTGTTAACCTGAAACTCTTTGGGATGAAAGCAGCAGAGAACTTTCCCTGTTGCCTCTTGACAATCCTGCTGGATTAAACTGTTCCTGAAGACAAAACATAGATCTATTTAGACAGAATGTCTTGAAGATAATATTTTAAGACAAAATTGTACTTGCCTTGTTGTCAACCTGTTTCTCAGTCCACTTAAATGTAGCTGCTTCATTTCTCCTTGGAAAGGAGGAAAGAAGGCTGAGAGAGGTTGAGTCTCGTTGCTATAGAAATTTAAAAGGGATTTGTGTCCAGCTAAATAACCAGCTCATTTCCATGTGAATGTAGATGATAGTTTAGAATAGTGTTAGATATTTTCATAGTTGTTTGCAAGTTTGGGGGTTTCATCAGTCCCATGTTTGCTTTTATCTCCCACTCCCGGTGGTTCAAGGACAGGGAGAGGAGTAAAAATAATCGAGCAGCAGTGGCTGGGCCCAATGTGTGTGTTTGTTTCTGCAGACTCTGGAGGCTGTTCACAAGGGAGCTCTTCCAATTCTCTGAATCCTGATACCAGGATTAGGAAGGTACAAGCAGTATTCAGCTGACAATGATCAGAGCTGTATCAAAGGAGCAGCACAGTGTCTTTTTGTTTAAGAGAGATTTTGGAGTGAGTATTTGGGGTTATGGACCTCTCTCATTACCTCAGGCACACACAGAGGTAGAGCAAAACTCCAAATTTCCAGCCTGGCTACCACACTACACAAGATGCTGCAGCTCAGGAAATATGATTTTGGAAAAGGGTCTAATGTTCTGCAAACTCCACTAATGCCTTTCTGTTTTTAAAGAAAGGCTTGTCTCTAGTTTATTAGAACACCTGCCTTGTTGGGCAAAGATCATGTTATGTTCAACATAATCATAATTCTCTGGACAAGAAATCAGAGGTCTAAGACTTGAGTTTTCCAGTGCAGAAGGTACATGCAGTAAGAGGACTGAAGACAAGTGTTCACACAGGCACAATCATTTATTGCAACTAGCTAATATCCCTCCATATAGAGTGGAAAGTCACCTCCAGAATATGGAATAGCTTTTCTCTACACTCCTTTATCTTTAAAAGCCTCTCATGTCCAGGTAAGACATATGCTAACAGGTGCCCAAATTACTACTGTTATTAATGGAAAAAACAAGATAAATCGACAATATTAAAAAAAATTCTTTTAAAGTTGATGTGGAATATACAGCAGCAATTGAGGTAATTTTTGAGAAACAGTGTGCAACTTCCACTTTAAAAGGATATTGAAATGTCATGCTCCACCCAAGCTAAATCAATACACAAAGTTGTGGAAGACACCTTGCAGCAAGAGACCTACCAATCTGTTTTCTTTAAGAATTAAAAAGTACTTACATGAGAAAGAGGTAAGTAGTTTATATGTGAGTAAGTAGTTTAACTTTCATAAACAAAGCAGTAGTTTCCAGAGCTGAAAGATAAAAGTAGACAAATCCAGACTAGACATTAGGTATGCATTTCAGGAATGCATGTAATCAACAGTTAAACCAATTTACTTGGGGCTTCAACAAAATCAGTGTCAAACTGTGTCCTCACAACTGACAATAATTCTGTGTCTCAGAGGACAGTGGCTTGATAAATCTCACACAGTGATTTCTAGTATGGTTTCTCTTATACATCAAGTCTGATACTGTGGTCAAAGTGGCTTTCAGCTTTTATCAATCTATACTAAAAAGTGTAAAAAGTAACGTGACGTGATTTTAGTGTGTTGACTGTACTGTGCTGCTCTATCTTTGGACAAACAGGGAGAGCAGACTGAAGAAGCATACTTGACCTAAGTGAATTGTGCAGCACATGAGCTTAGATGTACAGTAGGTCCTGTGTTATCCCAAAAAGGCAATGGCCAAGGTCACTGCAGTGCAAGTTCAAGTTTTGTTTGAAGCAGAATGTTTGGGATACTTGATACAATTGTTCTTGGTTGATGGAGTTCGTGGTTAAAATGTTGCAATGTAACTTGACACCAAAATTACTGATACAAGCTCAACAGAGTATACTGTAACTAACAAGAATTATATTGAATGTATCAACCAATATGGCTATGAAATGCTAAAAAATTAAGTCAGAAATATTCCATTTTATTAAACGGTTTGGCTCCTCAGAGCTTTCCCACAAGTGATATTTCTAGATCCTCTGTTGCCCTGCTCGAAGCTGCAATAAAATAAAGTAATAGTTTTCATTTTCAAAATTTAAAAGATAACCCAATCTCTTGGCATCTGTTTGAATAAAAACGATTTGATGTCTAATCTGACTTAAACTGATCAGAAATGAATGTACCAAAGATAAGGCAAATAGTTTCTACTTAATTACAGTCCAATTTTCCTGTCAATGTGAAGTCTACTACAAATCAAGACAGCAAGTAGCCTGAAGCACCAATTTATTTTCTCTCACCAAAAGGAGGGCTTATCTCCACAAATTTGCTGCCAATTTTTTGTCTCTACTAAATAAAAAATGCACTCCTCACTCACAGGAGAAACAGAAGTACCTGGAGGAGGATGCATGGAATACTTTCAAAAAGTCTTGCTCTGCTTCTGTGTTTCAGAAAACAAGTCCTAGGTAAAAAGCCATTTGATGGGATCTCACAGAGATGAGAGCAGAATCACTAACTAACATCTTGTATTCTTTAACCAGGAAACAGTCTGTTCAGTTCAGCCAGCATTTCCTTGCTCTGATGGGTGTCTATGCAAACATGATGTATTTCAGTCAGTTTTAGTAACAAGATAATATTTTTGATTGTTTGCTTTTGCCACCTCTCCAGCACCTTCCTGTGTAGCTTTGAAAGACCTTCCAAACTCCCTCTATGCTGCACCCCAGAGAAGGACAAAACAATGTTCCAAGTTAGCTCTTCCACACAGCTGGAGCAGCGACACCAAAAAACTGCCCAAAAGACTGAACTTGTCACAAAGCTTAGTTTAATTTGACAATCATCATAAGGCATCCATGTAAATGAAAAATTCCCACCAGGGTCACAAACATTCTCCCACTAAATAAAATGTGTTAAAACAGAGGCCCGTGATTCCAAAAAATGCTAGTGGTTCCTGGTCTCAACCAGGCTGCTGCTGCTGGCAGTGGGGTACAGGAGACACAGCACCAACAGCGGCAACTCCGGAAGTGTAAAGTCAGCTTGTAAAAATCTCTTTCAATAGAACAACAAATGAAAAGGAAAGAGATTTGTGTAGAAAACATCGTTCTCCATCCTTTCTGGGAAAACAAAACAGAATTTAAAAGATAATCCCATTCAAGGAGGAAAGAGCAGAGCTTGGAGTTCTGTAGCCCAAAAATGCTGATGGCCCATTTTTAAAACTAATGAAGCACTACAGAGGCCTGAGTTTATTATTGCTTTATCCCAGTTCAGCCCAGGCTAAGGCTATGGTGAAGTCCAAATTAATTTAAAGCCAGAAAATGCAGATCCAGTAACAGCACCTAAGTCCCCATCCACACATGGGTGTAAACAGATACTTTTGGTGAAAAAAAAACCCTCCCAAATTTCCTCCTCTTCCTGTCTATGCAGATCCCCAAAGCAGAACTAAAATTTGCCCTGAAGTATAAAACAATTTCCCTCACACATCTCTGTTAGCTGAGTCTTTTCCAATTGTTTTGCCTTTTGCTCATACTATCCTGGTGATGGTAAAGCATCAGCTCAGAGATGCCTTGTGGGAGCTCACAGAGAGCATATGGGTACCCACATGTTAAAAAGTTTGTGGCACAGAGTCTAAGAGTCATCACCTGTACTCTGCAATACCCCAGGACAATTCACCTTCGGCTTCCTGAGACCAAACAGCACAGAGGGAAGACAGTGTCCTCCCATCCTGCATGGCTGGCCAGTGATCCAGAGAAACAGCATGCCAGGGAAACAAAATGGCATCTTACTCCCACCATAAGTCAGAAAACAGACTTGGGTAAAGCGGGACTTAAAAGTTTCACATCAAGAAAGATGGTGCTTCCCTCAGACTATTGTATGACAGGGCAACTGTTATTCAGGCAAACATTATTCAAGGCAATAAAATTTTAGCATGAATATTTTCATGGCTGACTTACAGGCCAAGATATGCTGGGGATCTTAAAAAAATTACAGGTCTTGTTAATTCCTTCAAAAGGACAGAATAGGAGACACACAGAGTGCATCTGATGCATGTACCCGACACACTAGCAAAGGATGCAGCTAGACTTGTCAAAACAGTTAAAAAGATTTAGGCATTCAGCTAGTACCAAAATTGATGGCATTTGGGAATCTAATTTTAACTTCTTTGAAAATTCATGCCTACACATTTCTTTATTGCTTGTCCCATCGAGTGCAAAGGGAAAACTGAAGGTAGGGTTAACTACAGAAGGATTTCAAATCCATCATAATGTTTCCCTGTTCTTTTTTATCTCTCTTTTAATATATATAAAGAGCATTATTATTATTATTATTATTTAGCCACCTATGGCCAGGGGGGAACAGGAGCTATTTAAAATTAGTTTCTCATTTAAGAATTAGTCCCCTTCCTCCCAAATCACAATACCTCTGTCACAGGAAGAAGCATAACATGAAAACATGTTTGCTGCCACTAACAATTCCTGAGTCTCTCCTTTGCAGAATTTTAGCCCAAATATTAGGACAATGACAGCTTGACACATACACACTCCCCAGCAACATACACACAGCAAGTAGAACATGCCTCAGCGGCCTCAGACAAAATAAAGGAAAAATAAGAAAAAGAACACCCCCCCACCAAAGAACAAATCCGGAGAAACCATCCAGAAGAGCCTCAGGAAAGGGAACTATCCACTTTCCATGGAGAAGCAACAGCCCAGGAGTCCCTTCCCAGTAAAAACTGAATCAAAATATTCATCACACAACTGGCAGAGATCTCTGAAACCTGGCAGTATCACACACTGGATACTTGAAGGCACATTTGCTTTGTGTTTTGGGAGAGAAATCCAGTTACAACACACTGCAGCTGCAAGGCTGAGGGAAAGGAGGCAACGCTTGGTATCTTTCCTCTGTTCCTGTCCCCATTTTCAAGCTTCGTGGCTGGCATGAACTGGTGATCTAAGCAGACACGTTGACATCCCTGAGTGAAATGGCACCATTCGTGGCCTCTGAGACTTTGTCCTCAAGCACCATTGCTGGTGTGTCTGTAGTGACTGCTGTAGTGTCTATGGCAGGAAGTGGATTCAAGCCCTGGGATAAGATCTGTTGGATCGTTTTCCGCAAATTGGGGTGCAGCTGGTTTTGGGTCTGGTAAAAAATTTCTAAGGCAAAAGATTTGAGGGTGCCAGTGCAAAGGTCCTCATAAAGTGGAATTGTGTACATCCGAGACATCTACAAAACAGGAAAACATGATAAAAACATTTCAATAAAGTCAAAAAGTTCAGCTCTTCTACAGCTACACTCCAACAGTGCTGAGTAACTTCAGACTGGAGACAAGCAACACATTTCTTCAAAAGACAGATGAGTCTATTCTAAGTCTGATGCAAGGATTTTTATGAACGGTAATTTAAAAAAAATCTGTTCTCTGAGACTGAGCTACTTCAACAAATAACAGAACTATTTTTTAAAGGCCAAACAGAAGAGGCCACTCTGAATACATGCATTAACCTTTTGCTCCAGACAATAACAACTACTGAAAAGAACTTGATGAGCCCTAGCCTTGCTTGAAGTGTAAATATTCAAATAATCACATGATTTAGTAGTGCAAAAACTTGTGGTCTGGAAAAGCCAGGGCTGCTACAAAGCAATACATAAAATGCATGGGGCAGAGCTGGAACAAGGGTATTTAGTCAGACTAGAAAAGCAGAGATTATCTGTAGGCATTTGAAATTATATCTGCCCATTCCTCCCCACCGCTAGCAGGTGAGCCATGCTCAGCCCCTTCGCAACACACCTGGGCTACACTTGGCCAGGAAGCAGAAGTTCCAAGGTCTTTCACGTCGCATGTCTCATGCACATGTCTCATGCACTGAGAGGTGCAGTGATTTTAATCCAGCAGTTAGTACCTGGTTTTCCAAGAAGCGACGGACTTTGTAAAGGTCTGGATAATAGTCATTTCGGACTACAATCTGCAACCAGCGGATACGGATTTCTGCATTCATGGAGTCCAGCTGAGAGGAGTAACATTCCGAAAGCTTTTTTATCACCTCTGAAGAAAGCACATACACAGAGAAAGAACTATGACCTATTTTATCAGTCTTGAGGGTCATCAGATAATAACAATTCATAAAATCACAGAATCATAGAATCCGTTGGACCGAGATAGAGTTTTGAAGATCACCTATTTCAAACCCTCTGCCATGGCCTGGGACATCAACCTGACTTTACGTGAATTATGATGTCAACCAGAGGCAGGGATCTTTAGAATTCAATCAATTATTCCAGGGATAATTTTCTACTATCCTGGTAAGAGTACTCACCATGTGGCAGTGGTGATCCATCCAGCAATCTGTCCAGGAAAAGCACAGTTTGGAACGTTCTCCATTTAGTGAGGTCAACACTGCTGGCAGCAGCAACAGAGTCCAGAGGCTCTGTGGTCCAGAGTTTGAAGAGTGTCTCCACTGGTCTGGTCAGACTGGATCCCTGAGATAAGTCTGGCTCAGCTAACGGAGGTCCTGTAGCATTGAGCCAACGTTCAAACTCCAGTCCTGGAATGAGGAGCACCAAAAATGTGGAGCAGAGATCTCTGCAGGTGGCTTGGCTGCCTCAAAGTTCAGGACCGCTTCTAACAGTTAAGAGAGGCTCTAACAACAGCAGCCAATAGTTATAGTGACACAACAGTCTTAGCAGCCTCATTGGGATAGCCTATGGAACACCTGGAAGAGTGCCAGCAACACCTCTCCAAACCCCACTGTGAGTTTTCTAAAGCTCAACAGTACAGTAAGTGCAAGAAAGACACATGCTCTTACAGCAGCAAGGCTGCCAAGTACCTATGTTCAGATTATGTTCTAATATTTCTCTGTCAGAATTTTGAGGAAGACTGACAGATATGGAGAAAACCCACTTTATAAAAAAAAAGGGAGATGAGAGGGCTGACTAAACTCCCCCTACCATCAGTAAACCCAAGCAATTTACATTTATTTATGCAACATATAACAAAAATAGTCTCTTCACAAGCAGCAGAGCCTGCTTTCCAGCAGAGCTCTTCCTCCTGACCTTTTACCACCTCTGCACTTTCCTAACCCTTGGCAATACTTCTTGTTCCACACCATCTACACTAGAACTCCTATCTTCTGCCTCCCCTGAATATTAGCCAGGCAAAAATTAGGAAATTCTGTGGTTAACTCATTAGCCTACCAGTGGGCCAAATAAAACACAGAACTGCTGAGCTCATGCTGCAGCTTTTCCCACAGTAAACTCTCTCATCTACACCTCTTCACAGACAGTTTCCTCTCCACAAAGCCTGCAGGCACCCAGTATCCTTAAGAGCTGTACTCTGCCAGTCCGGTTTAAACTGACCAATGGTCTCAACAGCTACTTGCAGGACACATGACAGGATAACATGAGTCTCATTTCTTTAAGAAAGTGAGATAATAAGCACCTGGTAGGCCACAGATTTCCACAAATCCACCAAAAGCTATAAATAGGGGATATAAGGGAAAGTGAAACACTCTGGAAGAGATTTTATATGTATGGGTAGGATCTTGGGGAAGTTACAGTTCTCAAAGGATGTTTTCTGTTGTTAGAATAGATGGAATTTCAAAGTGTGTTCACCTTTTCCTTGCATTTAAGCATGTGTAAATCTCACAAGCACTGATCATTCTGTCTGCAGAGTGAAAGGTGAGTTAATGAGAAAGTTAACCAAGGGACACTCAGCTAATTAATGCCAAAATTGTCAGCAGTTTCAGAGGTTCTCATTCCCCATCGTAGAGCCAGTAACCACAAATTCTGTCAAGAACACCTGGTTGTTGCTGAACTATTTTGTTTGCCTTAGCATTTCCCTGTGCATCCTCCAAGCCAAGCACAAAATTTAGCATCTGGGTTTTCTACAGTGTTTACAGTTAACTTAGTAAATCTCCTACCTGCTTTGCTCTCAACACATTGCTCTTTCAGCTCTGGAAAAAAATTCAGGAAGGAATCCAGAAGATCTTGAGCCACAACGCTGGTAAATTTATACTTCTCAATGTAGGCCTAAAATAATAAAACGTTCAAATTATGATTAGGAGCAAGACAGCTTCCTTTTGATGTAGAACAACTGCATGCCACAACAATAACAATAACAAAAAAACCCACAAACATAAGACTAGGAACAATTATTTGAAAGTTTAAAAAAAACGAAGAAAAATATTCTCCCTCCTCACCCAGTTAAATAAAGAAGCACCATAACAAGAAAAAAATTAGTAGCTGCAAATACATTGACAGCTGGGTATCATTTCATTTTCCTTTTCCAAAACAAGGCAGTAGCTGACAATTATCTATAGGTTTTGCAAGTGTGCTTCCAGGCACCAACCTGCCCCAATATAGTAACCCATACCCTTTGTCACCCTGGTTAAAAAAACCCAAGTTAACACTTCGTAGTAATGAATCAAGTCACATCTTTCCAGTCACAGACAATCTGTGCTGGAACAGCTTTCTAATTACTTAGAGCACAGAACAAGAGATAACAAAAATATACTACTACTCTGTAATTAGCATCTCAATCTCAGAATCTCAGAAATCTTGTAGAAAGATTCATGTAGGTTGACAGGCAGGCCCACAACATTCCTCCATCTCTGACACACTTGTATTCAACTTTACCCTTAACAATAGCCACAGTGAAAGAATCTGGGGAAAAAAATCCAAACAACAAAACCAAAAAATCAGCTCTAAATCTCAAGACAACACATATTTACACTCACTCTTAGGAAGGAGTCAAAGTGTCTGGGGTCGCCACAGAGCTGGGACAAGTAGTAAACAAAGCAGTAGCCTTTCTCATAGGTGAAGAGATTCATTAAATTACTGGGATTTACACCTGAAAGAAGACGACATGATAAGAAGCTAATGAGGAGAGTGATTTCCAGCCCTTCTGAGTTATACAGACTCCTTAGAGATCCCCAAGGTGAGACATAGTGACTTAAAAAAAACTAAGCTTGTTGTCAGTACAATTAAGTTACTGCAATAAATTAAATAGGTGCAGTACAAAGACACAGCCTGAAGAAGAACATTTTTTTGAAAATCAGTCATTGTAAGGTAAGTAGTAATTCCCACAGTAGTAAGTTATCCACAGGAATAAGTCACTTCAAACTAGAAGTCACTGCAAACAGATCTGGAACTTGAAAGAAATCCTTTTTTCTTTTTTCTGTGCCAGGTTCTGGGAATCACCATACCACAAACTTTCAAAGATATCAATATAAGGTATTCCCTACTTGCTCCTTTTTTGAGGTTTCCAACACATGCTTTTCCATTCCATTCGACTCTAATATCATCTCCACTTGCATTTTAGGTTGTTTTAAATGTCATCTAGATAGAAGAGTGCTTCACCCACCCAACTGTGACCACAGAACCAGAGACCTATCAGTGAAGGAGATATATGAATCTGGAGTGCAGTCATGCATCTGGCTCAGTGAATTACCAAACAGCCTCTGTACAGCTCAACTTAGAGCAAGTACCTGTTTGTCTGCATGCTAAATACATACATACATAGTTCTTACATAACACATGAAGAGAGGAACATTGAACAGCAGAGGCTTTTATATTATGTTTCCAAATATTTCCATTTTAAAATACTTTATTTTACATATCCAGAATTTCAAACCCACATAGCTTTCAAGGCAGTTTTTCACATTCTTTCTACTCAGTAAGTCTGTTCTTACACATAAAAGATGAGTTATCCAACCTTGAAAAAAGCTTGAAAGCAAACACTTCCTTACTTATTTTTAGACTGGTTTACAAACTAGTATTTCTTTCTTTTTTATTTTTTTCCGTAAAGGATATGTAAATATTAGTCACTTTTTGTCAAAATTCCATCATGGATATACAGAGGTGTATAATTTTGTGCGGAGCAGCCTCAGCCAAAACAATACCTGGCTCCAGTTTAACCTGAAGCTTGCTGACCGGGTTATCTTCTCCAAGGAGCTTCATCTGTCTGTGGAGAGCGTCAAGGCGGAATGCAGTCTCCAAACATGTGAAGGCAGCTCCTGCTCCAGAAAGTAACTTGTTAATTGTGGGAAAATGATCAGCAAAACCTGATCTATGCAGGACTGGCACAGGGACAAAGTAAAAGCAGCTGCAGATGCAAAAGACAGAACAGTGAGACAGAATCACAGTAATGTAATGGCAGAGAAACGTGTGCAGAACATCCTTGTAATTAGTAATGGAAGTCAGAACCTAACCCAGTGCATTTCCTCACTCTGACCATGCATCAGGCTGCACTGAAAAAACAAAACAGCAAGAAAACTATGCTAAAGTTTACATCCTTGACATCATCTCATCAGTTCTTGCAAGATAAGGAGAGCAGCACTGAAAAAAGTATTGTACAGGTACCTTTCAGGGAGCAATCAAGTGCTACAAAAACATACTGTCACTGGTAGAATAGTAGACACAACTCCATACTCAGTGCTATGGATATTACTAAGCTAATGTCACCTCGATTGGAAAGAGAAAATAATTGGATTTAGTTATTGTATTATAGATCCTGTGTATATTTTTTAAGCTTTATCTATCATCCTACCTGTTTTTTGCCCTAAGCATTTCACCTTCCTCTCATTAGGACTTTTTACAGTTGTAACTGGGAAAGCTACTCCTCCCTAACTGCAAAGTAGAGCATTCCATGCTTTCAAACCAAACTAGCTGTATTAAACTGCTAAGTCAAGAGATCTTTCCTATGTCCTTGCAGACATTAGAAGCTGCAGAAAATGGATTTTCAGATCAAGAAGATACTTAACATTCATAACTATTAACATTTTAGCCTCCTTTGCTGAGTTTTTTATGTGAAGATAGGGTTCATTACATAGATACCGCAGAGTCTCGATGTAACACCTGAATCCTCCATAGCCAAATGTGAATTAAGAACCAGGATATATCTGGCAAACAGGAGAACCTGTGTAAGCAGAGAAAGAAGTGGACGTGCTTCCCAGAGGAAAGCAAGAACTAAGATAACTAGTGCTAAGGGCAATTATTTCAAGCTACAGAGAGGAGAATTAAGCAAGATCCAAGAGGAGATGTAGTCAGTGGACTCAAATTTCCCTAAACAATATCATTGCAAAGATGCCTGTTTACTACCAACAGAAGATACTCCAGAAATTATGTCAGAAATGGTAAGATTTAGATCAGAGGTTTGTCTTGGAAACAAAATAGAATGAAGAAAGAGGTTACTAAAGAATTGCATGGGAAAGACATTTTTTAGTTTCCCAGCAAATGCTTCTTGAAACAACCAGTTCTAGAGACCGGAGCAAAATCAGCAAGGATTTTGTTCTATGTTGGATGGAACAGACTAAGATGATGAACAGGTTGATGATATCTGCTGACCTAGTCACATTACTGCCATGTATAAATGTGACTTAGGACTACCCACTGGGAATTACTCAACATAAAACAGCTTTCAAAGATACATAATATGCATTGTAACATCTCCATAGATGCTCAGAGCACTTCTTTGCCTAAACTTGCCATCAGTTCCTGTCCAAACCCAACACATATGAATAAAACCAAATGCTTTCTTCTAACATTTTTGCTGCCAAGATTTCTAGGAACTTTTCTAGATTGCATACAATGAATGCTTGAGAAAACACATGGAACTGGCTTTTAAGAACATAACAGGACAAACTAGAAAAGCATACGTTCCCATTATTCACTTCAATAACAAGCGAATTAAACTTAAAAGCAAGAGGAATAATTTAGTACTTATATCTTCTAAAGACAGCACCATAAAACTGACATGTGAAATTTACTGACACAAGCAAAGGCAGGGCTTACAATCCTGCAGGAAGCTTCCAGCACATAAACAGCTACATAAATCAATACATTTTTTTAGTGCTACTGCCATTTTAACAGTAGGTAGCTACTAACTGATCAGAATTAAAAGGACACTTGTTCAGAGGACAGTTATTTCACAATGTAATTGTGATAAGATTTCTTACAGCTTTCTCTGAAGCATTCTCTGCTCACCTTGCTCTGACATATCAGCACCTGCCTGGTACCCAACAGTAGTTCCAAGTCCCCACAGCATTGTGCTAACACACCTCACTCACCCTAGCACCATATCAGGTATTGAGCCCAGTAAACTCAAGACAATATCAAACTCTAAGTATGCAAGATGTTCAACACAAAGTTTGGGGCTGTGTGGGTGTATGTCCCAGGAATACAACAAAACCTAACTGAAAACCAGCTCCCTATAGACTTCTGAGCTTGCAAGGCAAATACCCTAAGCAGGCAGCTTTGAGTTATGGTAAGGAGGAGCACAAGCAGAAGTTTCTGCAGCTGTACCGTAGGTCTCGGTGGTGATCCGGCGCTGCGCGTAGGTGGCCAGGCCCTCGCTCAGCCACATCTCCTCCCAGGTGGCGTTGGTGACTGCGTTCCCAAACCAGCTGTGGGCAACTTCATGAATGACGTCAATGATCAAAAATTCATCGCTCTCCAGAATGGAAGAGATGATGAAGGTCAGGCATGGGTTTTCCATGGCAACAATAGGGAAGGATGGAGGAAGAAAAACAATGTCATATCTAAAATTAAAGAGAGAAGAAAGAAGAAATGAGTAAATTGCAGCTAGAAGACACACAGTAACATTTTCTTCTTTCAGAAGATATAGTAACATTTTTCTTTCTTTAGAAAAGGGTCTTATTGAGACCTTCTTGTGACTTCAGGAGGAAACTTTCTAGATCAGTGGTGCCTAATTCTTCTGATGAAAGGATCACAATTTATTTTGTTGGCCAAGGACCTGCTTATGATTGGATGTAAAGACTTGACAGTCTTTGATGTGCAGCAGATGCAGCACATCCCAGAAGCATTGTGCTCCTTTCACACACACAAACTCATCACAAGTTGTGTATCTGGGAGCCACAAACACTGTTTATACTATAAACAGTAGTGTAACATGGTGTTGAGACCCCAGAGGCTCTGAGGAGAGACTAGGAAGCTGTCAATGAATGGATTTACCATACATGCAGTGTCAGTAAAATAACTTCAATCTGTCTGCTTCAGAACACAACAGTAATATTTGTTTTGTTTTCTGAATTCCTTTACCAGTGATCAGCACTGGCACACTTGCACCATGTTCTCAGATTATTTCAAGCAATATTTTATAAGCCAACAAGGCAATCATCCTGCTTACCTTTAGCAAAGAAATATAGGAAACCTTTGTAAACATTTTCTCCCATCCAAAAAGTGAAAGTATTCTCTCAAAACCACTCTTTTTAAATACATAGTCAAGCTATTCAAGAACTATTAATGTTGGTTTGGGGGACTTGGACTCTAAATGAGTTTGTACTGAGATTTCCAGTATTCTCAGGCATGCCACAATAAATGCAGAAATAAATGAGGTAAATAAAACAACTATTTTATATTTATATTTTAAATGGTGTCCCAGTGCTGGACTTATATCACAAAACCCCGTAGTATTAAGAACCCTCACTCCTCAGGAAAGATCCACTGTTTAGAAACCTCCAGTTCTGCCCTGCAAACCAGCTAAAACACCTCCATGCCTCCATGGTCCTCCCCACCACTTGTGGAGACAAAACTCCAGAGTCTGCTTTCAACTACTACAATGCTGCCAGTTGAAATGCTAGTTTGTCCTGCTATAGGGAGAAAGCATGATCATGTTTTATTTTGTTCCCATTGCACATTCCCAGGAGACTGATTAAACTCACCGTCCCCATATATAGGGGCCATACAGACTCTCTGCAGCAGTCAACCAGCGTTCAACAATGCCAGAAAGCTTGCTGATGGCTGTTGGCAGCAGGCAAGGCTCTGCCCACACTCTGCTCCTGTCAGAAAACAGAAAACATCAGGTGATACTTCAGCAAACTGAATTATCTCTTAGAAAAAAAAAAATAGCCTGACTGCTTACCATACTTCCATGTATGGTAACAGAGCAAGGAGACTTCCCATCAGACCCAGACCCTCCTAGACTAATGCTCCATGGAATATGGCAAGAGGTAACTAAAAGTCCCCTCAACAAGGCAATGAGAAAGCAGCTGCAATGACTTCAGGGAACAATAGGAAACATTTATGAAAGAAGACCATATCTTTGCCAGTGCAGTGACATAAATTTCTTTATACCAAACTACACTTCAAACTCTCTCTATGCTCACAGTTCATGAACCAAACTGTTCCCTTGTCAATGACTCAATATCTCTGCTACTTTACAGTATGAAGCACTGTACAGAGACATAAAATGCAGAATGAACTCACAGCAAATCTTACCTTGGACCTATGTCTGCATGTATGAGGTCTCCAGCCACCAGGGCCACTAGGTAGGCAGGAACTGGATATTCCATGTAAAATTGATATACACCTTCCTCTTCTAGGTAGGAGCTTTGGGTGGCACTCATCAACACCTGTATGCCTGCTGGAGCCTGGAAGACCAACATCATACCCATCAACTCACCAGATAATCACAGCTGAATGACTGAACCACAGATCTCTGGTTCATTTTCATCTATGCCTGATGATGTACATTAAAAACAGTCATTTATATAATGCAAAACGTAAGATTTCTGTGAGGTTTTTATACCACAATCTGTCCAATCCATGAAAACAAACCGAGCAAAGATATTACTCCTCCTATATGCCAGCTGCCCTAAAAGCACCCACATATTAAACTATTTCATCTCTACCAAATGCAACATTATTTGATGCTGATTTCAAAAGACTTCAGTATTTTTCTTTCAAAAAGAAAGAAAATTGAGTATTATCTTCAAGAAAAAGAAAGTTGAGTATTATCTTCAATAATGGCTATTTGAAGGGACCAGCCTAATTCTCTCTCACATTTTCATTTCACAATTACTCTTTCAGCATTGAGTACAAGGAAGGTAAGACCCAAGTGTGGTAGGCAACAGAGTTACCTTTGTGGCACTACCCTGACTCTGGCCCAAGAACCAGAACAGGTTTTAAAAAAATACCAGTGTTCTTTATAACACTGAATCATGGTATTTTTAGCAGGTGTAAACTGCTAAAAATACATGATGTAACTATCCTTTCACAGGTTAACAGCAACTAAGAGGTCCGTGAATCATTCACAGCCATCCCTTACCTTGACAGTAGCTGAGTAGGTGCATTTCACTGCAGGGGTGTCAAAGCAGGGGAAGAAGGAGCGGTTACACACCGAGTGTCCCTGTGTGAAGACAAAGGGCTTGGCATTGCCGTATGTCAGCTCCGGATCCAGCCACCAGATCTGTGGAAACACAATGGGAAGAAGAGGTAAGGGAAGCAGACAACATGACCAGGATGAACTGCCAAAACCAAAACATGATATCAAGAGGATTGTGGGGGAGAAGCACCACCTCAGCTGTTTGGCTCCCCAGATGAACCCCTGGCACAGGGCACATTTCCATCTCTAACAATACATCTTTTTACTCCAGTTTATTTGCCAGGAATGCTCAGAAAAATTTCTTACTGTCTGAACACTAAATGGTGACATGTAACATAGTAACTTCTAGCCACTATTTCTGTTGTATCAATTTGCTTGGTTAATAACAAGCCCCTAACAAACATCCACACAACCTTCTTCTCAAAGGGAGTACTCTGGATATCTCCATGTTTATAACTCAATATGAACAGGAATAGAAAGGGTCAGGTAGCATAAGCTGAAAAGAAAAAAAACCAACCCAAAACAAACCCAAACCCACAAACCAAAAATCCCTGAAGCTGAACTGTGTACACAACATTATCTGTGACCCTGACACTGCCCTCCTGGCTGAAGCATCAAACATTTTGACACTACACAAAAAAGTCAGTATATGTAAGAAACATCTGGTCAAGGACACTGGAGGCTCCATTTTACAGAATGGATAAGGAGATTCTGGGTGGTCACAAAAGAAAAGCCAACAAAACACACTACTGAGCACGTCAATTTTCAGTACCAAACAGCAAATAAATCACAAGTCAGACCCTCAGCAAATAATTAGAACAGATTAAGAATTATAAGAAGTCCAGTTATTTGCCTTTTGGTCTTTCTGTTTCAAAAGTTTGTGCTTTCACATGCTCCCTGCCTCCAACTTTGAAGTGTAGGAGCAATTTTAAATAAGGATTTCCTTGTAATCCTAGAACTCTGGAGCTGAACTTTCATGGAAAATATCAAATATTGTGAAATTTGCAATAAAATTGGAACCACTGGAAGTCTTGGAAACAGTCAAGCACAAGGAATAAAACTCCTGAGTCTGCTGAATTCTTAGATCAAAGCAACCAATAAATCTGAGATCAGGGAACAGCAGTTAGTGCAAATACTAGCTCAGTTCTCATCCTCAAGGGAAAGCAACAAAACACAGAAGAGAGGCCTGGGTACTAAGTCTGGTCATGTTTTAACAACATATAACTCTGTGTCCTAGTTAACTTTTGGAAGTTAAAGTTTTCTCTCTCTCCTTCTGTCCTATAGGGTTACTTTTTGATATATTCTTCCCTTGCCTTTAGACCTTTTTCCTCAGATGGCATTGTGCTCTTCTCCCAAATCATCCACTGCAGCAGCACCCCTGGGGATCAGTGAAAGGTGAGGACAGGAAACACACAGTCAGCAGTTTTCAGTTATTCCCATAGAGTCTCACACTTCTGCTGGCAAATGTTTGAGGTTTTTTAGATAGGAGGCATTACAAAATTAAAAACCTTTATCTAGAAGTAAAATTAATCTCTTGAAATCTATTTTAAGATTACCCTCTTCTATTTCAAGCCTGTAGGGCCAGAAACAAGCTTAAAGCAGGACTTCTGAGGAGTCCTGTCTGTTCACATCTGTGTGCTGCATTTCAGCGTAGTGCTGCCAACAGTCCTGGGTAACAGCCCTGGGGCACCTACATAGCTACAGATTTCCACTACATTTCTCATGGATACCTGCTTTTCACAGCAATGAATATCATTTCTGCAATGCCACATTATGGAACTGGAGACAGCTGTTCCAGAAGGCATTTGGGGACATGTATGTGTCTCATTACACACCTAGAACTAGTAACATCCACCCAGAATACACATTCACAAAACAATGAAGGTGCTGTACTTTAATACAGGGTAGTAGTTTTCTAACAATCCAGGGAAGAGGCTCAGAAATTAAATTTCAAAGATCTGCCCCAATGCCTTTTAAAAACACTCCTCTGACCTTTGTGCTTGTATCACAAAGTCTGACTTCAGTCTGTATCACTGGCCCTGCTGAAGAGACTCATCTTCAAAACATTGTTTCCTTTGCTTTTTGAGAGACAGAAGAGGCTAACAAAGAAAACAGAGATAAGGCACCACCACACCTAAGTTGCAACACTTGAGTAGGAAGGAAAGATGTCTTTACAGTGGAGAGATAAGGGGAAGTTCTCTCTGAGCAGTGCAAGAGGAAAACATAAGCAGGAAGGGAAGGGAAACCAAGAGTTGATTCTTGTTTACAAGAAACTCCATAAATTAAGGGCAACTTCTTTTCAACCAGTCCTGCTTTATTTGACATTTGGTTGAAGTTAAGTGAAGCACCAGCCCCACAAGCCAAGAGGGGAAACATTTGCAGAGGATGAAGTATTTTTTTCCCCTGTTTTCTAATGTCTGCAGCTACATGGCAAGCCTCTGTCTCTCTTTCCAGAGGCACTTGGAACAATGATGAAAGTTATCCTGAAACAATATAAATAGATCTGTAATATAAATAGACCAGGCTATGCTGCTGGACAGAGGCAGGGCTATGGGCTGGGGAAAATGAGTATAAGCAGCATCCCAGAAAGGAGTGCAAGGCACAGGGTGCTGCTGGGGCAGGTGGTGGAGCATAAAAACAGTGTAGTATTTGGGGCTGTATCACCTACTCCACATCCAAATCCCTCCTGCACTTCCCCTTAGGAAATACACATTACATCCTCATCATGCTCTTCATTTTTATCTAGCTTTCATGTATACAGGAGAGCTGTTTCACAATTAAAGCTGTTCTGTGGTGCATTTCAATTAAAAAGACCTGCTGCATGACTCCTCTGCTGAACAAAGGCTTTGGGCAGCCCAGGCTTTCCCCTGCCCACATACTGCAAAGAAGATCACATTTTATAAGGCATCTGCCAAGAGTATAATTTTTATTGACTTAGATCATAATCTTTTGCCCAAATCTGGGAAAAGACAATGGCAATTAGCTAAGTCTCTTTTAATTTTAAACCTCTCCGTGTTTCTACATGCATTATTGATGAAGGTCACAGGAAGAGCTGCAAAGACACAGTTTCTGTTCTAGGCAAACAAGCTGCCCTATCTGATGACAAAGTAAACAAAACACCTGAGATGCAGAGCACGTGACAGGAGCAAGGCACACCTGGGCAGCAAGTCATTCTATAGGGACTGAGGAATCAGGACAAATCTAAGGAATTACAGGGAAGTTTCTAGCACTGCAAAGAGGGCTGTCCTTTCTGCTAAATCCTGAAGATGAGGAAATGTTATAATTTTTTGTACCAGAACCCAGAGGAGGATTTGCATTTAAGGAAAGAAAATAGCACTGGTGTTAAGATGTGCACTGCCAAATCAGAAGAATGACAAGAATCAGTGGGCAAGAGATAGGTGTAGATTTTTTTTCTAGGGAAGGAATAAAGAAAATATCACACAAGAGTATTACCAAGAAGTAAGGGGTGAGGGAGAAGAAGTAGAGGATGAACAGGACTTCTGTCCCTGACACACCTGATCACTGTGTGCCTTCAGCCCACACCAGGAGAGATACACAATGATTGTGACAGCCTTGCCTCTGATGGAAACTGGTGATGTACTGAGCATATGGTTTCCTAACAGCACAGGGAGCTGGAATGCTCTGTGAAAGGCAGATTTAATCTCTCAGCTGTCTCTCAATGTCCATCAAACAACCAAAGATCTTGGCTTCTTCCTCCACACAAGAAATAATGGGACAGTCAAATAACATGTCCAGATGGCTCAAAGCAAGTATATCAAGACAACAGGTTTCCAATTTTAAACACTACTATCTCTGCTGCTGATCTTACTGCCAACACATTCACACTGCACTGTAACATGCATTTACTGTTTTATAGGTCCCACAAGTATGCTAAAGGTCCCACAGAAAATAAACCCTGACCTAAGGAGAATAAATTCCTAGAATAGCCAAAGAAAATAGAACTTTTAGAAGGGAGACGTCTGACACTGTAAATCTGTGCCTCACTGACAGAGAAAAGGGACTGCCAGAATATTTACAAGACATGAGTATAAACCAGTTGACCCTTATACACATATGGGTTGCTCATCCCTGTTAAAGTGCAGTGCTGGGCCAGAAAACAGCAATGACAGAGAGCACTACAATAGCACCAAACTGCTTTGGATCCAAACAAAATAGTTCAGCATGCTGAACATGAAGGGCTACAACAGGTGCTACTTGAGGACAAATATTTTGCCAGCCAAAACCTACAATAGAGAGTGAGCAAACATAGTAGGATTTATGTCAGTGAGCATGCCTGCTTCTGCTTTCCAGTATCACTTGGGAAGGGCAGTACATGTCCCCAGTGATGTGACCATCAATAACCTTGACATGAGCCCTTGCAGCTTCATTTCAGTTGAAGCAGGACACACTGTTGAAGGTATAATAAAGATTTCAAAAAACAGTATAAAGAATAGGTAGTTCACCTCTGATCCACAGGGAGCAGGACAACAACAGAGGGAATGGAAGAAATGTCCCCCTCCAGCATCCACACAGGACTGTGTGTGGGGCCAAGGAGACAACCATTAATACAAGATGAGATTAAATGAACATCACATCAATCAGTGCCCTGAACCTTCCAGTGGTTTTCACATTCCCAGAGCCAGATCAGTATTCCAATCATACTGAGATCATTTCTCCGTACACTCAGCAGGACAGACTGCCCCTTTGGCAACAGAGCTGGCAAAACGAAGGGGAAAGCACAGGCTGGCCTAAAATAAAACAATTTGTTCAAGAGGAGGAAAGCACATTATCGTGTACTTTGGGAGGCGTGGCTCAGCCAGACTGAGAACGATTACAGAGCACACAGCAATGCCAAATTAGCTTTAAGGCCTTCTCACCATAAACAAGGCAGAGAGTGGACAAAAGAAACAGATTTCTTCATAATCCTGGGAAAAAATTAATGAACGGAATCTTTTGAATACACTGTGAGCCACATGGCAGAGTATTGTACAAGGAAATAGTAAAGCCAGGAATTCCGGTGGTGAAAAGGAAAAATATCTGAGTGGATCTGAACTTTAAAAGTGCCAGAATCTTACTTCATTTTTGCACTTTTAGGGAAGGATTAGAACATTTAAAAGTCACAGGACATTTATAGGGGCACAGGAAACTTCTGTCAATAAAAATCTTCACATGGAACTCACTATTCCAAGTGAGCCAATGTATTTAGACTACCTAGATTCATTCCAAGGATGAAATTACTTTTGTGATCTTCCATATAGTAATAAAATTAGACAGAAAAACATCCAGTAAACACATTCTAATCAGCAAGACTTCCCTATCAAGAGGAAGGGCCTACTATTTACTTCCTGTGGGTTGTTTTGCAAGAAGCTTCAATTCCTGCTCTTGTTAAATACATTGTAAAAGTCAAATAGATCCCACACATTTACTGGTTTTGACCACTGCAACAGCAACACCAAATCAGAAGGCTCAGAGATAATTCCTCTAGGCAAGATAGGTGTAACAAAGTTGCAAGGCTCTTATTAAAAAAAAACACTTCTTTTGCAAATAGATTCATGAACCACACGATGAATATCACCTCAGCTAAATTTCCAGCCTGAACAGACTGTACAGTAATAAACAGAACTGATGTTCCAGTGAGAACTTCATATTTTCACTGTCATAACTTCTTAAAAACACCAGATCTGACAAGCAGCACCTAAAAGGCTGGGAATAAAGTGCTTCTAAATACCGAGGGTTTAAAAGAAATGGCAGAATTTACAAAGCATTTCACTGTTGAAGAAAGCTAATCCACAGACACGGAAGCGCCTCTATGGCTACATCCAAAGGGGTGTTTTGGGCCCGGGCCCTGCACTCTCTCTTCCCTTTTTTCAGCAGATAACTTGTAGGAAGATGTGGAATCACCCACTCTTCTCAAAGCTCCTGACCATGGCTCATTGGAACACCAGCCTAGGTGTCCAAGGCCTGATTTTTTTAGCAGCTGGCAAAACCCACAGGGAAACTCCTGCATCGTGGATGACATAATTTATCCTGAAGGACTAAGTCGAGGCAAGAGTTTGCAAATTTTCACTCTCCTCGCCAACCACTGCAAAGTCCTTAAAGAACGAAAACCTTTCAAATTACTATAGTGAGGGGGGATGAATAAACTTGGGGTCCACGCGATGGGGGAAAACAGGAGGGAGAGCGGCTGAGTGGGTACGAGCACCGCTGCTGAGTGCGGCGGGGGACCGCGGGGCTGGCAGTGCCCAGAGCCCCTGCGGGCAGGGGACAGATGCTGCTGCCCAGCGGGCTGGCGCTGCCAGGCGATGGGGCCAGGGACAGGACCGGAGGGGCTGGCAGTGAGACACCTCCCGCCGCCGTTGCTGCGGAGCCGGGCCGCTTCCCCGACGGTCACTTAGGACAGGAGCAAAGATGTGCGACAGGCGCGGGCGGCACGGGAGGGCTCTGCCAGCCTTCCCGGGACCCGGTTTCCAACGTTACCAACCCCTGCCCGGTACTCACGGCGGGGCCGTCGGCCGTGGTGTAGCGGACGATGATCTGGAAGGGCTGGTGCGGCTGGAGGGCGGCGGGCAGGGAGACGGTGAGGGACGAGCCGTAGTCGGTGAAGGGGTCCACCCTGAAGCCGAGCGGGCAGGCGGAGCAGGGCGGCTGGGCGAAGAGGGGCAGCGGCGGCGGCGGCTCGGCGGCGGCGGGCGGGGGGCCGGCGGGCGGGTCCCCCGGGGGGGCGGCGGGGGGCAGCGGTCCGGCGGCGATGCAGGGCGCCGAGAGGAAGGTGGCGGTGGCGGGCGGGCTGGCGGCGCAGGGCGGCGCGCAGGGCGGCGGCGGCGGCGGGCAGGGCGGCGGGGGCGGCGGGGCCGGGGCGGCGGCGGCCTCGGTGGGCGAGAAGGCAAAGGCGCAGGGCGCTTCCCCGGCCGCGGCACGGCGGAAAGCGGCCGAGAGGACGCGCAGCGCCGGGTGCACGTCCAGCACCAGGGCGCGGGGCTGCGGGCGCAGCGCGCAGAGCTCCAGCACCAGGCAGCCCGCCAGCGCCCGCGCCTCGGGCCGCAGCTCCAGCCCCAGGTGCAGGTGCCTTAGGCTGAAGAGCTGCGAGCTGGACGCCGACGCCACGTCCGGCGGCGGCTCAGGAGGCGGCGGCGGGGCCGGCGGAGCCTCCGGCCCGGCCGCGGAGCCCTTGCGGCAGCAGCACAGGCCGGGCGGCCGCGGAGCCGGAGCCGCCATGGAGCGGCGGAGGAGGAGGAGGAGGAGGAGGAGGCGGCGGCGGAGGCGGCGGCTGCTATGTGAAATCCATGGGCGGGCGGGGAGGAGGGAGGCCCCGGCGGCCGGAGCGGCCGGGGCGGGGAGGGGGAGGCGGAAAGGACCGGCCGAGAGAGCGCAGGGCCCGGGCCCGGACAGCAGCGGCGGGCGCGGCCGCCGGGGGGCGCCGCAGGGGCGCCGGGGGGCGCTCGAGGGCGGCCCCGCCCCGCCCGCTGCGCGCGCACCCGCCCCGCCCACGGCCCCGCCCACAGCGCCTCAGCCCGGCCCGGGCAGAGCCGGACGGAAGGCGGGCACCGGGACAGCGCGGACACCGGCACCGCTCCTGGTAGAGCAGCGGTCCCTTGTGCTTTCACTCATTCATTCGTTCATTCCCTCACTCACAGGCGTGGGTATCCGCGCTTGCCGCCCTGCGTGCCAGCGGCTCGGTCCAGCCGTGCCCCTTTCACAGGGCAGCTTTAACCGGCCCACACAGATATTCCCTCCTCTCCCCACAGCCCAGCCCCGGTGCCTGGCCCGGATACACGGATCCCAGCGCTCCTGCTCTGGGGACGGCCATTGGCATGGCCCGCTCGGATCGCTCCTGTCCCCTCACAGCCAGCCGGCTGTCCCCACCGCACCGCCTGAATGCCTCACTTTCACCGTCCCCCGCCCCGGCTCCACGACAAACACCCCCAAAATCTGCACCCCACGGCAGGGCTGATTCTTGCACGCTCATCCCACCGGTACTTAGTTTGGCTTCCTCACTCCTCCTGGTCACTCCCCCACATGGAGCTCACAGCTAACCCTAAATAGCCTCCCTTCTCCCTGCGCTCCATACACACCCATTTTTTAATCCCTTCTCTCCCAGCTGGGCTGCCCATAGTTTCCTGCCTCCAACTCTCGCTGCACACTGGCCCCAGAGCCCAGCTCAGGCATAATGTACTTTACTCTTCCCCAGAACTCGAGGCAATCAATCACACACCCTCTACTGCTGCCTTCCTAAATGGGGAAGGACAGAAACCACAAAATTATCAGCTTTGTACAAGCACTTGTTTCTCTGCATGGCAACAGCAGGAGTCAGCAAGCTGGAAGGAAGGAGATGTGTGCAAGTAACTGTGATTTGCACTCCCCCAGCCCAAGAGAAGTGCAGTCTCTGCCCCATGTAATGACACTTCTGTAAGTTATTTTCACTGTTATGCTTTGCCTACCTCACTGCCTGATGAAGCTCCAAGGCACATATTTTGGACAAGACAGGAACATTTCTCACATGGTTGTGGGTTTAATGAATCCATAGTAGTACATTCTGAAAGTCTCCCAAGCCTTACACTAACAACTGCAGCATCTGCACCAAATTCCAGCTCAGTCTCCACTGTATCGTCACACCGGAGGCACAAAGTGTGGCCTCAGCACATTGTGGCTGCGGTTACAGACTCAGCCAAGGGTTAAACAAATCACAGTATCACCCTCCACCAACCTGAAGCTAAAGAAAACCTTTGTGTAATCACTTATATATAGTAAAACACATGCTACAGTTGCAGTATAATGAGATAGCACTCAGGATCTTTGGTTGCTGCATATGGCACCCTGCACTTTCTCAGTGTTCTTTTGAAGCACCTTCAGAAAGAAATTTTGCCTTTGCAATAAATCCCCTTGTAACTAAGAAAAACATTTCATCCTGCCATTTTTGCTGCCCACGTCCTCCTTTAATAAATCAAATGTCCTGCTTTTATCCTTCTGACACCTTCTCTCACTCATACCAGTTGCCTTTTGAAAAAATTTGGCTTCCTCCAATTTTGTTTCCAGTGATGCACTAAGCCTGTTGGACCTGGCTTTCATCTACAGGTGATGGGCAAAGCACAGCCCCAACAACCTCAGGATCTGACCCTGCACAACTTTCACCACAGATAAATGTCCTCAGGTGTTCAAGCCAGGACAACTTTAGAGCCTGATTACCCCCAGTCTAACTCCAGGGTAATTTTAGAAGAATCCTACCTGTGCTTTGGTTGAAGTCCCAAGCAACTGCAGTATGTTCACTCATCAGACAGATGAGATGAACAGGAACACATTCTCTTGAAGAGGTTTTGATAATTTATTTTGATAAATTTGATATAAATTTTGATAATTTATTATCTAAGCTTTTGATAATAAATCAGGATCAGCTGCATTTGCTATGTTTGGACAGAATAAGCAAAACTGATGGAAATTCCAGAGGAACAACAACCAGTTATCCCAGGCAAATCTCTCTCCTCTTGCACACCAGCTGGACTTGGGCCATAGCCTTTACTGCAAGGTGTGCTGGTTTTGGCTGAGTTACAGTGAATTTTCTTCACAGTAGCTGCTATCAGGCTGTGTTTGGGGTTGATGCTGAAAACAGTGTTGATAATTCTTGGATGTTGAATAGCTGTTGCAGAGCAGGGCCTGCACAGAGCCAAGGACATTTCCGCTCCTCACCTGACCAGCATGGAGGCTGAGGGTGTTCAAGGGGATAGGAGTGGACACAGCAGGGACAGCTGACCCAACTGACCACAGAGATATTCCAGACCATATGACATTATAAAAGCTGAAGAGGAAGGAGGGGACATTCAGAATGATGGTGCTTGTTTTCCCAAGTCACCATTACACAAAATGGAGCCCTGCTTTTGTGGAGATAGCTGCCCATGGGAAATGGGAATGAATATCTTGTTTTGCTTTGCTTTTGTGGCTTCTGCTTTTGCTATTAAACTGTCTTGATCTCAAGATTTGTAGCTTTCACCTTTTCAATTCTCTCCCCCATCCCAAAGAACTGTGTGGGGCTTAGCTGCCGGCTGATATTAAACCAGAACAGAAGCATGTGCTATCTCCATGCAATTTTGGGTAGGATCTCTTTAAGGAAAGCCTCTGTTCCCAATCCCAGTGTCTTATTCTATTCCTCATAGGATGAAATCTTCTCTGGCTATCATACTATAAATTCTAAAGCAGAATCCAACTCCTGAACATTCCAATCATCATCATCATCAACCTCTTGCAGAATGCTCCAAAGATACAGATATTTCAGTCCCATTTGTAAATATTAAATATTAAATATTAATGTTTCTTCCTTCCACTTCAGTGACAGGGCCCTTGGCCAGGCCTCAGCTTGCTCCTGTGGTTCAGGATGAAAGCCAGTAAAAAAATTATAGCTACCTCTGTGAGCAGCAATACTTCAGTACACCTGTGAAACAAGTGCCAAATGAAGCACAGAAGTGATCACAACAGAAAGAACGTTTCCTTCTGTCAGTCTCTGTCTTTAATTCCAAAGTAACAGTGTTGCAGTCAAGGTTTAACAAAATGGTTGAGCTAATCCCTGCTGTTCACAGGTCACTGTTCACCTGCCCCATCACAGACCCTTGTCTGGCACCTTGCTGAGCTGTTTCAGCTGACCAAAGCTGCAGCAAAGATTCAGCTCCCTAGGAGAGTCTAACTGGGAAGCAGCCTTTTGGAGCAGTGAATGCTGAGCCGTTCCCTCTCACACCTATGCTACTGTTACAGCCAGCACCTACTGAAAAGAGCAGCCCCACTTCACCTCCCTTCCTCTGGGTGGTGCCTTCCTGTCTCCTTCTTTGTACAGCATTCCTGCTTTCTGCAAGTTAGCTTTCTGAACTGGACCACACAAGAGCCACTGCTGGCATCGGGAAAGGAAGTCCCAGCCTGGAAGAAGAAGGAGGAGAAGATCAGGATGGTTCCCCTTTTGCCCAGACTGCCATTAGCTCAGGCTTAGCTGCAACGTGAAGCCACACACTGACTCCAGCACCATGCAGAACCAGGTACATTAGCCCATTTCCTTCAAGGGAAATACTGAAGTCCATGGGGTAAACTCCAGGCCTGTGTGCAGGGTAAGGTCTGTGCCAGTTAATTCTTGCTTTGGACAAGAGTTAACAATCACAACAATGCTTTTTGTGCTACTTCAAGCTACACTGCAAGCTCTGTTAATGCCACAATTTGCCCATGGTAGGTAGAAATGCTTCTTTCTGTGACTTTGCAGTCATGTCACACTAAACAGTAGTGCTTTCAGGTAAAGAAAATGGAAAATCTGAGCCTAAGGTCTTCCACCTGACCTCAGCTCTCCTACTTGGCTTGAATATTTGCACTATAAATTATTACTCTCTGTACTACTCAACATACATGTATTGCAAGCTACCCCCATGCTGGAGGGCATAAAATTTACCCACTACACTTTTAAAGAAACACTTTCACTCTGAAGAAAGAAAGATCAGACTGCAGTGCATGACAAAAGGAAAAAAAAAAAAAAGCCTAAAAACCTGTTCCCCAGGGCTCAAAAAGGTGCAAAGATCTTTTAGTGCCCAAAACAAACCACTTAAGCCAAAACAATTTACAAAACCCAAAATAGTTTTATTTACTTTTCAGATTTCTGCCTCAATGAGACATTTTGCAAACATGCTAAGGCTACAAAATGTCCAAGTTGACAAAGACATGCAACGCTGACCATTCAGTAAGTCACAGCTATCACAGGAGCAACTGTGTCCCCCCGGGCCACAGGTCCCAAAAAACAGGGATGGTGTACAGTGATCATGGCAACGCACTACGCAGGACCCAGTAACCTGAGGTAGGTCATTTACAGTAAGAAAACCATGTCCTACACCAGTGTTACATCCTGATCAACAGGAACCCCTTTAAGGTTCCAGAAGATGTGGGGTCAAGGACTGCTTCCTTAACAAATGTGCAAGAAAGAAACAGGAAATATTGATGTTGATTAATCTTAGTATAAGTGAGCAGAACAAAGAGTTAGTGTTACCCATGCCAGTGAAAGCCAACCTAGACCTCTGAGGAGTGTTAGCAGCTTCAAGATAAAGAGTCAGTCAAGCTGAAGCAACTCTGAAAAGGCTTTCCTGCCAGCATACAGGGTATGATTTGAACCTTATGAATAATTTGTTACAGATCATTCCACAAACAGTAAGATTTTGGTTGTGTTAGATCAGCGAAGCAGGAAGAGCTTGGGCTTGCTTGCATTAAAATAAATTCTGCTGATACAGTAAGAAATACTGTGTCAGGACACTGAGAAAACACAAGGCCTTAATGTGACCCAGGAGTGGTTCTCCACTCGGATCACTAAAAACCCTGCTTTGGAAAAGCATCATGGGAAGCAGCAGCCGCTGCCGTGGTGAACATCAGCGATGCCCCAAATAGCTTTGATAAATTACAATGCAATAGTTACACCACAGAGCTCTTCTCTGCTGCGCTAGACAAAGATGTGACAATAAAGGACACTATTGCAAAGCTTCACTTCCACTCAGACACGCAGAAAATCCGGCACTAGGAAAAGACGAACTGTAAGAGACAAAAACTGTCTGATACAGTCCGGTAACAAAGCCAGATCTCTGGTACCATAAACTGTACAAAAATGATAGAAAAGAATATGCACTGTTATTAATACAGTGCTTATTTTAATATAAAATAAACAGCTTACATTTCCACTGTAAATATAGGCTATATACAGAATTATGTATAGATATAGCTACATGTATAAAGCTTCATTATAGGCCTCTGATACATTTATAACTATGGCTCCCTGAGCCATTTGTAGAGTGCATTTAATAACAAAAAATTAGTAATATGGAATAAATACAATAATAAAAACATGAAGAGTTCTTCTGACATGGTTTTAAAAACTCTCTGGCTTGACACATTGTGCTAAAAATTAAAAGATGAAAAGGCAATAATCTGCGAGGAGGAGGAAGAGCTGGCCTGCCACAGGCAGGGAGCGTAGCTCTCCAAAATTAAAGTGACTTTGCCCTGAATTTCAGCCCTTGACAGCAACCTTGTTCTCTGCAGCAGCAAACATAGCATAGAAGCGTGAGTTCTCGTTGGCCAGAAGGGCAGTCGGGGTGTCGAATTCCACTACCTGAAACCAAACAAGGCAGGTAAAGTATGTTAGTAAAATGCAGCAGAGAATTGACTCCCACCCCTTGGACTTGGGATGTGATGGTAAAGAATAGAAAACACAGAATTCATCTTTAGATGAGACACCAGGCAGTGGAAGTACCAGCATTTATGGATATAAAACTGGAACTAGCCCAACAGGAAGCAACCTCTGGTGGTTCTGGCAGAGGCAGATGCTATGGGCTTTTGCCTTCTCCACCTTTAAGAGCCTTGTCCAATGTTCTTGCATTTAACTGTTTATGGCTCCCAAATGGAAGCCTGAAGAATAGGTAAAGTATCTGTCATAGGTGTGCTTGATGGCACAGGGCTTTATGAAAGTGATGGGAAACTGCCACTGAGCCCTAGCAGAGATGTTTATGTTACTACCCATGTCAGAATTAACATACAAAAGAATCCTCAAAAAGACTTTTCAAGATAGCATGTTACTCTATGGTACTTTCTTGGTGTGAAAAAAATTTTTTGCCATCTTTGATCTTGTCACAGGCAGCAACTGATTCTGTTGGAGTACTATTACCAAGGATATGAATGAACACAGGATTTTCTACCCTGCAGTGCAGCTGTTCCCTCAGTTCAGCCTGCACATGTGGCACCACCAGACTGGAAGCAGAGACACCTCCCTGCTCACCTGTCCCTGTGTTAGCACCATGATCCGATCACAGCCCAGAACCGTGTGCAGGCGATGAGCAATTGTTAACATAGTGCAGTCAGCAAACGCCTCTCTGATGGTCTCCTGGATCAGTAAGTCTGTCTCTGTGTCCATAGCAGCTGTTGCTTCATCCAGGATCAATATCTGAAAGCAGCACAGAATCCTAGCTGTTACCCATGGTCACATCTTCCCTCCCTGAATACAAAAATACATAGAGCGGGCAGAATGGCCACAGCCAAGCATTGTCACTACTGGCAATCCTTACAGAGTTGTGGGCACAAATGCAGGCTTTACAAGTATCCCTTCAGTTTTCTTTATGTAATTGCCTTTAACAAAGCCTATGGATGACACATTTTACAGTCACATCCTAGAACTACACATAGGTTTTGACCTGGGCCTCAAGTTTCCACTAATTTCGATTTTATATTCAATAGATGAATCTCAAATACAAATTTTACCAGTAAACTAACTTGACACATCCCTGGTGGTGACATTCCTCCTGGAATGAGTCAATACTGACTAGGCTGAATACCTTTCTTATGCTGAGTAGGAAGTCTCTTCCCCTCAGACACACTGATTTGGAGTGACTTCTTGTCAAAGCTGAACTGGATGTGCTTTGTGCAGGTACTGCAGAGACAGCAGTAACTTCTGCTGGGTAGTCTGACTTTAAAAACAGATGTAGAGTGAACTTTAATATATTATGATATGTTGCATTCCAGAAAAAAGGTTGTTAAAACCAGAATCCTGGTCAATCTCAATCCAGAAGTCCTTACTAACTGTAATTACTGTTTGTTTTCAATTCCTGCAAAATCTTTCAATTGGCAGGCATAGCATGGTCCCAAATCCCATTTGGAGACCACATTTTAGTGGAGCACCATGTAGAAGGAAAATACTTGGCTCATATTCACAAAAAGGTGGAAGAAGGGAAGAATCTGATGCTCCCCAGTAAGAGAACACTGAATAAATGATTAGGCCAGTCTGACACACTATGGTTAGCATTTGCAAGCAATGCCTTTCCAATGGCTGGACATTACATGAGCTGGCTACACATACCTCCTGGTTGTTTTAACCTTACACCTCTCTGAGTTGCAATAGTCATTGGTGTGATTCCTCTGACACACTGAAAGAATCCAGCATATAAAAAGGTTTATTCAATCCTATAATTTTGATATCTCCAGCTATTTCTTTCCCCTGTGCTCACCTTGCAACGACGCAGCAGAGCTCTAGCTATGCACAGTAACTGTCTCTCTCCAACAGAAAAGTTCTCCCCATTTTCCATCACTTCTGAATCAAGCTTCATAGGCAGCTGTGCAACCTGTGTGGGAAAGAAGAGGCAAAAATCTTAGGGCACTGCATAAAATCATATAAACACAAACAACTTCTGACAATCTTCGTCACCAGAAGAAAGTGAACCTAGACCCTGCAGGAATTCCTGCAGCCTATGTTCCATAGCCATACCTGCCACCTGACTTACAAGAAAAAGAATTGGAAATGTCATGTGAGCAAGACTTGCTGCAGAGGGCCTTGCAAAGGGCAGGGTTTAAGTTCACTACAAATTTGCTCATGCGACATGTACAGTCACAAATGGAAATATAGAATGGACACCTAAGGCACATACAAAAAATATCACTTGAAATGATTTAACACCCTAAGAATCCTTGTAATAAAGCAGCACTCTGCTATGTATGTATTTATATATTTTTAATGATATGCTCTATACTGAAAAACCCCACAGAATATGGCATGTTCCTAAAAAACAAAAAATACCAGTCTGATGAAATCATGGGGAAAAAAAAAAAAGGTCAAATAAAGCATAGAGAACAAGGGAGAAAATGCAGAGAAAAAGCTTAGATAAAGACCTCTAAAGTAGCTACTAACAGATTATGTTGCTTTGGAAGTAAACTGCAAACATGCATCTTCCCAGGGCACATAATACTTACACACTCCTTCATGTGAGTCCTTTCCAAAGCAGCCCAGATTTGTTCCTCACTGTACTGATTGAAAGGATCTAAGTTTGATCTAGAAGGGGAAGCAGAAAACAAGCAGAATTTTAACTGAACAATGAATGGCAAACCAGCAGTGTGCTAATTCATCCAGACAGGTGACTCCCATTTGGCCTTCCACTAACAGTTTCCTTGCCAAAGAAATCAGATATTCCCAGCATACTGAGGTTAGAAGAGCCAAAAAACAAGAGTAGAGATGGAAGACAAGATACTGAAACTTCAACCACATCTAAAGGAAAGCAAGACTTTCATACAGGATGATCACACCCAGTGCTGCACTGGGCCAGCTAAAATCATTCATCTGTGGGTTTTTTGTTTCAAAACCAGAACAGAAGCTAGAATGCCTGAGAGCTACCACCTCACTGGGCACCTATTGCATTTCAGGAATAAACTGGAAGACTGCTCAGTCCCTTCTTGCCTTCTTATGGTCTCACTAACCTCACAGTGCCACTGAACAGCACAGGTTCCTGAGGGATTATGGAGAGTTTGCTCCGAAGATCTGCCAAGCCAATGTCATTTATTTTCACTCCATCAATTTTAATGCAGCCTCCAGACAGTTCAACGAGACGAAAGAGTGCCATTCCAAGGGAAGACTTCCCTAAAAATTAGACAGGAAAAACAAGACTGATGTTTCTACAGAATCATAACAGCTTTCAGATGAGAAAGCATTTTAAAAGCTGTCCACATCTAAGAAAAGTTTTAAAAGTTTTAAAATACCAAGAAGTCCTGGCAAGCAATGCTCTGGTAAGCTCTGAGGTTCAGCATTTAAACTTCTGAGCAATTGTGGGGCAGCTCCTAATCTCTTCTCAAAGAAGCCATCCCTGTAAAGCTGCTCCAACCCCACTGCCAAAACCCTGCCACGAAAACCCAATACAACAATATAAATTACTTATTTAGAAACTCATTTTGAGGTTGATTTAAGGCACCTCAAACAAGGGTTTGGATTCTTCACATTACAGAGTTCTGAGATGGCTCAGAGCCAAACCTGGCTGCAGCATCAGTACAGAATCTTTCAAGAGAGTCAGACAAGCTGCAACAAGCACATTGTAGGCACCAATCTGTGGTCAGTGGTTTGGGGAGTTAAATATGATCAACATACTGGCTCAAGCATAGTAGGATATCCCTCTGCTTTAAATGGAAATTTGTTTTCATTATTGTTTACAGGGATCTTGCTTATCTACAGACATGAATGGAAACCTCCACTGACAGAGTGCCCAACCCCTCCTGTGCAACCAACTTACTCAAACACCGAGGAGAACCAATTTGACTGTCCAAATCTATTTTGTAAATGTATTAATTTAACTATGCTTAGTTTTTTCCTTACCTGAGCCTGTCCTCCCCACAATGCCAATCTTTTCCTTCGGTTTGATGGTAAAGGACACTTTTTTAAGTACCAGAGGGAGGTTCTCTCGGTACCGCATCTCTGCATTTTCAAAAACAACTTCACCTTCCTGTGGCCAGTCCAGAGGAGGAGTTTTATTCTTAATTCGAGCAGGAGCTTCCAGGGAAAGTGTCTTTTAACAAAAATATAAAAGTTCAGTTTCCAGTAAACAAAGCACCAAAGGAAAATTATCTGCAGCTTTCAGCGGCTCTTTCCTGCAGACTCAGATCAGATCATTTATGGTAGTTTCATGATGAGCTCTTTGGCTGGACGTGGGCCCAGTGGTCCAGAAGTTTGCTGTGTTACACTGATCACACTGTTAATTCCCCTCCTGTTGCCTCAGTAATGACATCAGTCTTTCTATACAACAGTGGTTTTCATCAATGGAATTCAAGATGTATTTTAGGCCTATTATTTATCTGCATAATACTATTCAGTTTCATCGCACTCCAAAGACTGGATGCAAAATCTGCTGCATTTCTAAGCCTCATTTGCTATGCCACGCCAGGGTCACCACTGTTGATTTTGACACAGAAGAAAACGTTCAAGTAACACAATAAATGCCACCCTCTTCCTTCTCCTCTTCACATTCCCCTGTCCTACTGAATCACTGAGTCTGTCCCTTCCAGTCTGCTCACTTTTGATATTTCACTCTGTCCCTTACTGAGCAGTTCACAGATTAAACAGAAAAGCAGAACCTCTGAAAGCCAAACAGAAAGCTTTATAGCATGTTTAGAGGGAAGTCAAGGTCACTTTCTCATATTTGGCACAAGCACCCCCAAAGAATGGCAGCAATCCTGTCATGGGATTCACCTCATGTAACTGAACCAGGCCATGACAACTCCTTTATAGTCTCTACAAAGAGAGAGCTCTACAAAAGCTATAAAACAGCGTTCCTAGGGAGTGATTTTTCTCATTCTAATATAAATACTTGGAACAGGTAATAAATTGCCCTCTAGAGACACCCATTTCCTACACTGACCATTGAGAGATCCCACAGGGATGTCAGTTGTGGACATCTGCAACATCTAGTTAGAGGCAGATTAATTGTACACCAGGGGGCTGAGAGAAAAACAGCCATCTGCTATGATAGTGCTCCAATTCTTTGAGCTTGGAGCTCAAAACAGTAACCTTGAGCCCCCACTGAAAAAAGCCAAGCCTGGGCCTTGGTAAGACCCAGGACCTGAATGGTGTTTCACTGGCCACCCACCCTTCACTTTGGCTTCAAACTAGTTTTACAGTTTCATAAATGGCTGTCTAGAAGTCAAAATTTTTTAAAAATCACAGACAGTATTGCTTAGTAGTGATATAGAAGGAGAGACATAACTTTTAAAAAACCCCAGACAACGGCCTACAACTGTAGATTTTGACACTAAGGGGTTGACTGTGATAAACCCATCTCAGCCCAGTGAGAGATACAATATTTGGCACAGTTGCCAATTTGTGTGGTCACCAAGTCTTTCACATGCAGAAATTTTCTACTTAGATGCCTCCAGAGAATTTATCACCTGGAGGAGTGGACAGGTTTGGGTTTTTTCTTCTCCGTTTTTTAGCCTGTGGAATAAATCCACAGGATTTTAAAGAAAAACTACAAATATCAACTACTAAATAGCCCAGATTTACCAAATAGATATATGTATCTCCCTCTGAGGTTCACAGGGAACATGAAATGGAAAAGCCTTTCACCTCACACACTAGACCTATTAGGAGGCTTTCCCCACTGACCTATTCCCAGTTCTGCACACACAAATCCCAGTTACAAAGAAAGGGTTACAGATAATCAGAGCAGCTTGCTAAGCATTTAGCCTGGCACATTTATCATGTTCAGCTGAGCACATTTCTCATGTTTACAGTAAGAGCATTCCCTTGACTTTTCAAACATATGTTATGTAAGACAGCTGTGGAAAAGTAGGCTTATTAGGATGAAGTGGAACTACTTGTAGATAAAGTAACAAACAGTTATATGTGTTTAAATGAAGGAATTCCATTAGGTTTGGAATGAAGGATGGCCAGAACACCATCCTTTTGCTGTAAAATAATGTTTTGAATCCCCAAGTTACCCCTTTCACACATTCCACTCTTTACTGTGAGTGTCAACAAACTTCCAATAGCCTTCAGTAAAATCCAGCAATGCCTCTAAGTTTAGTTACCAGCTCTGGGGTCATTCAGTCCCCCAGTGCTGATACATGTACTTCACAGAACAAACTCACTCTGCAGTGTTACAGCACAGGCTTTAGTGCCTTTCCAAGATCAGGAACATCTATATTCTGTACTAAGGCAGGCTGGCTGAGGCCAGCAATGTAACAAGCAATACAAAATTTCACAATAGGCAGTTGAATGCATTACAGTCCTACCTTGATATAGTGGTCAATCCTCTCAACTGAGGTGAAACGAGCTTCTGTCTCTGAAGCCAGTCTGACTGTAAACTGGAATAATCCTGTTAACTGAAGGGGTGAAAGAAAACAAATGTTTAGAGCTGTGACTGGTTGTTAAATTAAGATATGAATGTGGCCAGCAGGATCAGGGCAGTGACTGTACTTGGGACTGGTGAGGTCACACCTTGAACCCTGTGTTCAGTTTTGGGCCCCTCACTACAACACAGATATTGAGGTGCTGGAGCACATCCAGAGAAGGGCAACAGAGCTGGGGAAGGGCCTGGAGTTCTGTGAGGAGCAGCTGAGGGAGGTGGAAGGGCTCAGTCTGGAGAAGAAGAGGCTCAGAGGGGATCTTATCACTCTCCACACCTCCCTGAAAGGAGGGTGTAGCCAGGTGGGGTTTGTTCCCTTCTCCCACTTAACAAGCAACAGAACAAGAGGAAACAACTTCAAGTTGTGCCAGGGGAGGTTTAGATTGGATGTTAGGAACATTTCATGAAAAGAGTTGCCAAGCACTGAAACAGACTGCCCAGGGGAGTGGTGGAGTCACCATCCCTGGAGATATTTAAAAGTCGTGTAGATGTGGCACTTGGGGATATGGTTTAGTGGTGAGTTTGGCATTGCTGAGGTAATACAGTTGGACTCAATGACCTGACTGGTGTTTTCCAGCCTAAAGAATTCTATGGTATTTGACACTCTTGACATTGGGTGACATATAATTAAAGTGTTCAAGGCAAGTTAATTAAATAGTTCATTTCAAAATCACCATAATTTATGAATCCCTTGAGAAACCAGCAGCTTAGAAACGTTTCCCAAGAGAACAGCTTTAAGTACGAGGTGTCTAAGCTCTTTAATTTCACCTCGGCGCCACAAGGGGGCAGAAGAGGCCAAGCAGCAGCTCCAACACGAGTGCTCAGAGCCCTGCAGCTCCTCTGAGCCAGCGCTGGAAGCTGTTTGCCCATTAGCAATACCTACATTAAAAGAGAAATAACGTATTACAGTATGTGGCCACACTCACCTGCACAGCGTATGAGATAGCCAGCCCAGCATAGGCAGGAGGGATCTGGCCGTGCATCAGGACAATCATAAGGCCAGTGGTTGTGATCAGAGCAATGCTGATGATGTCCAGGCGCACAGCCAGCCAGCGCATCGCACAGCTGAACAAGTAAAACGGGGCCTGGTTGTCATCCAGCAGCTCCTGGTACCTGAAACAAACACAGCAAAGGTTAGTAGACTCCATGAGCCTGATGTTCTACAAATACCAGACCTATTTAAACACCCGTTCCAGTAGCAGGATTCAGGGTGGGAAGACTTGTCACTGACCAAGTTTCAAACCAAAACAGGATGGCAGGGTTTGCAAACTTTCCCAACACTGCTCTTCCCAGTTTTCCTTTACCCTTCCTTCTGTTCTCCCAACTTTTTTTCCCCAGAAAAGTAACTTTCAGTCACAGAATCAATGATGCATCAGACCCCAGTAATAAATCCTTCTGAATGCCAGAAGCTTTTGCATTCAGCTTTGTGCTCACCATTCCAAGATGGATATCTAGACTGACCTGTGCAGAAATTCCTGTCCTTTGTGGTAGGCATGGATTGTGGAGAGACCCTGGATGCTAGATGTAATGTGAGACAAGAATGGAGACTGTGTGATGTTGTCCAGACGCTTGAGCTCTCGAATAAAGACTCTGGAAGGAAAGAAACACTTTGAGTTTCATGCAGAACCACCATATGCCAACCACTATGTTGTATTTGAGGGTGAAAGTATCTGTACTTTTAGCCAAAGCAGCTGGTGCACTTACCTAGACACAACATGCAGAACTGTGAACAGGACAATGAGGGGCCCCACTGCCACCAGGAACCAGGGGAAAACCCCAGAAATCACCCCCACACAGAAGAACACAAGGATGACGTTCTGGATGAACATTTCAGCTTGAAACGGCAAACGAACATCGACTGGTGAAATGGAAGGAAAAGAAGATCTTGAGTATAGAAAACTAAAACAACCTATAGAAATCAACTCAGTCCAGCTGTACATCAGTAACAAAGACAGTGATTTCTCTTAGTTTATTCAAATTTAAAATGTACGTTTTCATTGGGATGTTTTCACCTTCTGAGTTGCTGGCAGTCTAATTATTGCCATTTGCAGAAATAGCACTGATGGAACTCTGACCCAGTTACCACCTCTGCTGCACATCAGCTTCACTCTAATGTTTTAAGTTGCTCCTGCATTAACTGCTGTGCAGCCTGGAGGTACAACAGCAGCAGCACATTTCCCTCTTTGTAAGTGAATGATCATGCCTGAGCCATCAGCTGCCTTGCAGAATCATAACCCAGGTACATCCCAATTCCTGCTTTGTTTACTGCAAGTGCACATTTGGCAACAGACATAGGGTACAATCCAAGAGCAACAGACTGGAGAGTATTCAGGAGTTAACTGGGAGGTCTGAATATGGGATTTACAGGGCAGAGTGAGAGATACCTTCATCCATGTCTTTGGAAAACCTGTTGAGGATCCTCCCAGTGGGTGTAGTGTCAAAGAATTTCATGGGGCTACGCAGAATCCGTCGGAAAAGCTCATCATGGAGCCTTGAGGATGCTCTGAGAGTTCCCTGACAATGCAGAAAACATTGCAGGGTTATAAAGCAGTATTTGCATTCCTGCCACTGATTCTCCTCTGGCACCCAAATATTCTAATCTGTTTCTCTCTCCATCCGTAAGAGGTTTTTTATTGCATTCTGTGCTTCCAACCAATGGAGGAAGCTATTAATTTGGGCAGAAGTTTAGCAGAAATATGGTGCAGCCTCAAGAGCTGGCTATGAAAACACTACAATCCATGATTCACTCTGGTTCAAAAATCTCTCTTGGGACATGACTAAAAGAACCACAGTGACAGCAATTTGCAGAAGTAGGAGGAGGGGGAGACAAACACCAGCACTGGCACATACCTTTACAAAGACCACACCACGAACAGCTTTCAGGATCAACATAACTGCCATAGACAGTGCATAGATGCCAGCATAGTAATGCATGTGAGGGTTATCTTTCATACTGTTGCTTATGACAGTCTCATTTCCCAAAGTCACAGTGGTGTTCTGCAGAAAATTCAAGGTTTCAGAGGTTGGTTAAGACAAGGATGAAGCATATATACGTTACATGTGGCAGAATTTAACTGCCTTGTGCCTTTTCCCACCATATTTGATATTTCTTCTTTAAAGTACTTCAGTGATCATTGCATACTTCAGAAACTTTTCCCTGGCAGAGATGCTTGACTTGTAGATTTGTAGCCCTTGATTTTTTTCCTACAGTATCTGTCAGAATACTACCACAATGCCTATTTCATTTGATTCGTAATCTCTCATTTCATGCTTATTTCTTGTATTCTTCTGAACAATGTCAGATACTTGCATATCACCACACAGCCATACTCACCTTGGATAGATCTCTCTATCAAACACTGTTATTTCTGCCACTATGCAATAAATTCTTTACTGTCACACTATTATACATTCTCATTTTTTCTTTTCTTTGCACCAACTGAGATACTAGAGCACATATTCAAGTTTGCATTTACAGATTTTTTCATAACAGAATTAGTGTCAAGGCAAAAAAAGGAGAAAATGAGAATTTTTGATTTTTAAGTATGTTTAAGGACCTCATTACTGATTCTAATATTGTTGGCCATCTGCACTTCATTATTTAATCTCTGAGATTAGTAGCTTTCTCTCTGTGCCCCCACAAAAACCTCTTGCAGCTATATTTGGATTTTTAAATACAACAAGACTTACAATCAAAGCCCTGAGAGTGGGAAAAAGCCCAAACCACCCCAGATCATCAGAATCTTCAAAGCAATTTCCAAGTCATTTGACTCAAAGCCGTATTTTAACAAAAATTATCCTGTTAGGTATAAGATCACATTTAAGCAAAAAACAACACTAAAATTAGCTTGTTGGCCTCTTTCATATTTTCCCTTCCTTTTCTTACACTAACCAAGAAAAGGAACAAGAGGGCAGCATTAAACCACATAAGTTATTATATCTTCCTTATTACTGAAGCTCTCTTATTCTTGGAGATGAGCTCCCTAGTGAGACTACCTCCTGGGGAGCCTTACAACTTATTTAAATTAGGGAGCACCATTTGGTCTCACAGGACTGCTTAGGATTAGTCTCGCAGAGCAAACCCCCAGCCCATTAGACACAAGAGTAGAAAAGCTATTTAACTTACTCCACTGCCTTGCTTGATCCAGAAACTCAGCCACCAGTTGCTAAAAGCTGTGCTGCCCACATTCAGCACAAACAGTGCCATGATGATGAGGAATGCAAAGGGGCCTCCAGCTGCCTGAATGTAGACACCATAAACAGACCAGGGGACAGAGCCTTTGCCTTTCTCTTCCAACTGGACCAACTGGCCTGTGAAACAACAGAGGATTAAGAGGGAATGAGGAAAAGAAAGCTCTTCCATGAAACTCCTATAAATTTGTGAACACATACAAAATTAGTCTTCCAAACTGTGCAGAGTACTTTCAAAACCACACACTTCATGCTTAGAACTCAGTAGTTCAAACAGTTTTTCAAAAATTTCTTCAGCAGAATCATTTAAGTCATGGTACAGCTGAAAAAGCCTCATCAGCACAGACTTAAATGTTAGGTTGGGATCGGCCTCACTATTGCTTTTTAAACCGTGAAGTTCAAAGCTAACATTAAACAGAGAACTAAAGAGGTCAGACCTTCCCTTCATCCACAAAAGCCATGTCCTGCCCAGGACTGAGTGCCAAGCTGAACCCATGGCCCTCTTAGGACAGGAGGGAGAGGTGGTGTAGGAGACAAGGCGGTACCAGTTCCTTTGTGCTGATGGTATCTGACCAACAGCAGCCTGATTGAACTTAAAAACATTGTACAGGCACCCATCTTTAATGAATTAATGAATGTTCTTTGCCCACTGCCTGCGTCCTATCAACCACACTAAGTGATTAGGATTGAGACAGCTTCCAAAATCTTAGAGGTACATTAACAATATACTTTGAAGCACATGTTTTGATCTTACTGGAGTACAAAATAATTACAGCCAGAAATCTGATTACATAGTTACCCTCCTCTTCCTTCTTTACAACTTTCTCCTTCTTCACAGACCCTGTTTTGGTACTTTTATCCTGGGGCCTTTTCAGTGAATTGTTTGTGTTCTTCTTTATATTAATCTGCAGGAAAACAATGACACTAAACATATGGGAGTAGTTGGCTTTGACACTTTCATATCTAAACACAAACTTTTACTAATCTGCCACCTAAGGACAAAGGCTTTCAATTGCTCAGCATTCACGTCAAAGAGGATATTAACTTCACATTTATTACAGATGATTGCCAAATCTGATGGATTAAATTCTCCTTCTCTATTAATCTGAACTACTACTAACGTGTACAAAGTAAAGTGCAAGGTTAATTTCAAGAACCAGTGAAATTATCAGTGTACATGGTAGAGAAATGATATCCTTACGATTGCAAGAAAGATATAATCTCCCTATTCCTTGCAAAAATAACTCACAATTTTTTAAAGAGGCTTTTTTCTCCAAGCACCCTAGCACTTACAGATATTCTATGAGAGCTTTCTTAAGAAAAGTCACGTTAACTTGATCTTCCAAAAATCCAATATCCAAATACTAAAGTGCACACACAACTACTGTTCTAAACCCAGCCATCTTCCCATGACTGGGAGTTACTGCCTGTTCAGAGTCAGCCTACATGGACTGAAACCCCTTACACATCATGTTCAGGGCTGCCTTCCCACACTTTACACAAGATCAAACCACAGAGAACCCAACTGATCATCCATTTATTCTTAGCCCATAGGGAATGCAATTTAAAGATCCTTCCATGAGCTAATGTTTACAGCAACATTGAAGGTCAGCCAGGCATGAAGACTGGAGAATCTCTTGTTCACTATCATTATATTAGTCTTAAAATGGCAGAACTATAATCTTCATGCCTCAAAGGATATGCAGAGCAATGCATTATATCCTTTTGCTTCTTTCACAAACATCTCCAAGGAGAATGTGTCACCAAGCTCCTTCTATATTTGTAATTCTTATAATGCTTCCTTCTCAGAAATGTTTTGTTTTAAATGTCTTGTGAGTAAGGAGCCTCTCATCTCTTAAAAAAAAAAAACCTACTGATGTACTTTTAATCTTTTCTTTCTAAGAGAAAATGCACACAAAATTTAGACAAGTAAGTTATTATAAAACAAAATGCAAAGATCCTTACTCCAGAGATTAACTTCAGGAAACAAAGAAACAAAGGGTGGGAAAAATTAAATTGCTGAAAATTTAGATGTTGTTGTACTGAATGGTTCTTGTTATTTTCTAGATTTACAATTTTTGCACCAACTGAAATACTAGAGCACATATTCGAGTTGGCATTTACAGATTTTTGTCGTAACAGAATTATTGTCAAGGCAAAACATTTTTTCCCAAACTCCTCCAAAACACTGCATTTTCAGTTATGCTTCCAAAATACTGTCACATCTAACGTCTGACAAGTTGTGTCACACCTGCTGTGCCTCAGCCACACTCCATTGAAAAAGTAGTAACAAGCCAGTAAGAATTTTTTCAGACAAAGGTTGTTGAAGATCTGTGCCAATTTGGAGGTAGATTAAGGTGTGTAAAATAAAGACAAAGTTTCTACTCCAAGCATCACCAGGGGAGACACTACAATATTTTCATGATTAACTCATGAGCTCATTGGTAGAGCCCTCTCTAGCACAAATTCCCTAAAAACAAACTGTGACAAAGTGCTAATGAAGAACAGATTATTCTATAGGAAATCTATTGGTCAGATCAACACATGAAAATGTCTGAAGCCATTTTCAAGGTTTCCAACAAGATCACTTGGTTCACCTCAGAATAGTCAATATTCAGAGCACTTTAAAATAAACAAGTACCTCAATATGTGGTGTTTCTCCCAGCTGTAGGCTATTAAAAATAGTTGCATAATCCCCATTTAAATTCATCAGCTCCTCATGACTGCCTCGCTCAGTAATGCAGCCTTCCTTCATGAAGATCACTTCATCACAGTCAACAAGATACTGGAGAAAGTGGCAGTAAGAACAAATCTCTATCACGACGTTCAATAACCAAACACTCCCACACAACCCTTCTCTGTAGCTTGTAGACACTGGCACACAGCACACCTATTCCCACATAAGACAGCTGCTTTTCAGAAGTCCTCCTCGCACTAGAGCACCATGATTACTCACACTACACAAATAAAATGTTTTTGTGTCCTGTCAAAACCAATTTCTTCTGGAAGACATGACTCAGGATACTTAAACACTGCAAATACTAATAGACTAAGCACTAATATTTCTATGCACAGAAGACAGCAACAAAAATCTCAGGTACATCAATTCTGATTTACTGACACCAAATATAACTCGTCTGCTGTGATGAAACAGCTTGATAGAAAATGAGCAAAAATATTTTTGAACAGGGTATTTATCTCTCTGGTAAATCTTCTTTAGCCAAGTGTTACCAGTCCCAATCAGACACCAAGCAGCACTGGTATCAAATAATTAAACTGTGCTCAGTGCATATTTGCAAACCTAGTTTAGAAATGTAAACCCCACATTCTACACACAGACAGGGTTGTCCTGTCACAGGTCGGGGCACAGAAATTTCCAGTATGAAGGCAACTGATTAACAACCATTTCAAGAGAGTCCAAGAAAGAAAGTATGGGAGATTCAGTACCTGAAGCTGATGCGTGATGAAAAGGACAGTCTTTGACTTCAGGTGCTTCCTTATTGCACTGTTAAAAATGTGATTTCCAACGTGAGCATCTAAGGCACTAAGAGGGTCATCGAGGATGTAAATGTCCCTGTCACTGTACAGGGCTCGAGCCAGACTGATTCTCTGACGTTGTCCCCCACTCAGGTTTGCCCCTCGTTCACCAATCTGCACAGAGACACACACCCATCATTTTATTTCTTCAGCACCATGCAACATAGATGACCAGAATAAAGCAGACCATAATATTCATTTTTATATATTTATATAAATATATTCCCCCATAACATTTTATATTAACACATATACATATTCAAGTTTAGGTGTCCACTTTGTGACATGTGTTATACATTCAAACTCAAAGTTAATATGCTTGAAATGCGGCAGTACTTTCTTTGCTTATTTTACTTTTTATGAATTAACATAACCATTCATTTTCTTAGCTATTTTAAATCAAGTTCAATTAGGTCCTGTTAAGGCAGCTAAATCACAACACAATAAAAAATTCTCAAACAGTCAAAATCTGAGTAAAAAACAGGGTACAACTTTAACAGTCCAGGGCCCACTAAGCTCAGCTCAAGAGAGTGCATTCAAGAGCTTGGCTCATATGCACTCCAGACTGATGTACCTCCACTCCAGTTTACCGTGCCAAACCAAAACTTTTTTCCATCTATTAATTAGTTTAGTATAAGAAAACATACCTCTGTCAGGTCCCCATTTGGAAGGATGGCCAGGTCAGGCCTTAGACAGCAACCGTTCAGCACCGTATTGTATCTGAAGAACAAGTAGATAAATAGTTAAGAACATTGATTTTTCCCCACAATTATTTAGCTAGTACAGCATTATATAACTTTCTACACTAATAGCAGATATTCCAGCAGCCTAAAACCAATCATCTGTCTTGGATTCTCAGGAGAAAACTGAGGGTAATGATTAATCACCTACTTCAGATACACTGTAAGGATAAAGAGACAATTTGTTTTCAGGGATGTTGGCTAAGGGCCACAGGGAAGTCCCCCACTGGAGGGGGGCCATGGAAGATGTCAGTACATTGCACACAGCAGTTGTTGTGTTTGAAGAGGGCAAGATCAGGACAGCAAGAGCAAATACCACTTTAGCACTGCTCACAGCAGCTGCTGGTTTTAACCAGAGGTGCAGGATGAGGCCAAGCCTCACTGCAAGGAGCAGTGACAGGCACACTGACAGCCACCAGCCACAGGGCCACATGCAAGAGAGGCAGGATCCTAAATCAGACTTAGAGGAGACTTAGACTCCAGAAGAGCACAGAGGCTTTATCTGCAGTGTTCTCTGCATTAAATTTGTCCCACGCTTGGGCCAAGAATTACTAAGCTTTCATGAAAATCAGCAAGCAGTCTGACAAACCTTTCTTCATCATACTCCTTGCCAAAAAGGATGTTGTCCCGGAGAGTGGCGTTGAGAATCCAGGCCTGCTGGGCGACGTACGCGAACGTCCCGCTTACTGCAATGCTCCCCTCCAACAGGGTCATCTGGAATTACAGCCAGCTGTGACATTGAGCTACCCCATGTTCAGAACAGACTTCGTTCTACAGAGTACAAATAAGTGAAATAGGAGATGGGAAAGGAGAGCAGAAGTACTCAAAACAGGATTTCTCACCTGTCCTAAAACTGCTGAGATAAGCGAAGTTTTTCCGCTCCCCACACTGCCACAAATTCCAACGAGTTTTCCCTACAGAGAAGGGAAAAAATTATGATACCCATTTCTTACATTCTTCATCCCTTTCAGAATTCAGACTACCTTCAGTACCTCTGAGAGGACAGTTGGATATGAATGACAGCTGCCAAGATATATAACAGACAAAAATGAGCAAGAGTCAGCATTTTAACACTCAAATTGTATAGAGCGAATGTAATCCCACAGTGAAATAAAACTGTGAAATCAACTCTACAGGTAAAAATAAAGTTATTTGAAGATCAGCTTCCTTCTTACTAGGGATACAGGCTCAGAGGATCAATAAACCAAAAGCACCAAAGCCTGCCTGAACAGGATGCACCAAGATGCTTTTGAGAGTGATAAGGAAAGATATAAAGAGGAAAAGTCTGAAAGAAAAGAGAATTTAGCATACATGGGTCCAGTAAAACTCCTTGCCACTTAGGCCCTATTTGCTAAAGAACATGTACCAAGAAAATACTAGAATTCAGTCACTTAGAAGAATTTCTCTGCAATATAATGGGTGGGTTAATACCCACATGAAACAATTAATTTATCAAGACTATTTTTATTCCTTTTGTAAAAAATGTAAAGTCAACAAAAAAGGTATATAGACACTTGTGGAACACATTGCTGGCCTTCTCCTCATAGCATACTTCTGAGACAAAACCAGCCTTTACATTTTCAAGTAACTGTACTCTTTTTGAGGCAATTTTTCAAACTATATGCCTTCTCCCCTAGAGTTTAAAATATAGATTTTTTTTCTGTTTAAAATAATTTGTACTCTCTTTCTATTTGTATAACTACATAAGACAATTTAGCCACAAATATCTTCATAAATATATGGATCCCATTATTATAACATCCAACTGCCAGACTGTAAAGCTTTTGTATTTGTAGATAATGTCACATATTAAGTTCAATATTTTTTCTTTGACATCTTACATGCTATTACCCATCTTGGAGCAATAGCTCCAAATGCTTCCATAATTCTTGAAAACCTGCATCCTACTATACAAAAATTCTCAAGGAAGAAAATTGCACATTCTTCAATGAAAAGCACTGTTATGCTCCATTGGAACACCTAATCACCTGAAATGTTCACCCAGAATACAGCTGAAACTCTGCAAAATTATCAAACCACTGCAGGAACACACTGTTCACCAGCACCTGGTAGCTGGTGCCCTGCAGATTCTCTGAGCTCAGTGGCTCACTCACTGTCCTAGGAGCTGCAAACCCCCCAGCTGGATGTGGAAGCTATACAGCCTGCCCTTGTTTCACAGGCTTTTTGCAAAGACCTAGTTGCTAAAATGGCACAGCTGTTTACAGCAAGATCAGACACTGCATCCTGGATACTGCAGTTGCCATGGATATTACAGGAGTGCACAAAAGCAATATGCTCCTATTTCATACAAAGTGGAACAGCACACAGCTCTCTGTTCCAGGGGGCAGCTAAAATGAGACCTTTTAAAAGCTCAGATTTCATCCTTTCATTTCTTCTTACCTTTTCTATCTCCAAGTCAATGTTGTACAGAGTCCTCTGAAGCCGAAGGTTAACCAGGTGGATGATTTTGTGCTCCTCTTCAGGGCTGTGATGGTCATCACTGTCCACTAGAAGATGGCCCCTCTGCTCTGCCAGCACAGCTTGCTGTCCCTCATTCTGTAGCTTCATTTTCTCTTTCTTGCTCTTGGTGACTTTCTTGTCTTTTTTCACTTTGGGGGTCAACTTTGGTGAGCTCTGGACGCTGGCGTGGGAGAAGTCCCAAGCCAAGGTAGCATTTTTCACCTCTATCGCGGTGTGAGGATTGGCTGGTTTTTTCTTTATCATATGAACCTCTTCCATTAGAAATAAACTCTGATAGGAGTTGTGAGAGAGGTGTAAAGATGAGACACCTGATCAAGACTGGGAGACAAGCCTACGGCACACTCACGCAGCAAAACACATCAGGCTATATAGTAGGAGGAAGCTGAAGAGCAAAAGGTAGCTCATTAGTGTAAACTAACTCCAGGTCTGCTAAGTGGCTGGGGCATTCCTGGATGTGGTGGAAGCACTTGGATACACTCAACTTTCCCAGAACTGCAATACTCTGGATGTGATATGACAGGGGTTTCTTCCTTTGACACTGTTTGCAACTGCAGCTCTGCACGTTCCAAATTAAAACCACAGGAGCAGAACACACAGGTTGGAAAGGAGAGGTCACTTGAGAAAAAGTGACTGACTTGTCCTGCACACCAGCTCATTATGGAAGGAGACAGAATGGCTTTTAAACTGAGCCTTTACCCATCAACCTTTCTGCTGGGATAAAGTCATCTTCACAAGTATAGCTGATCTATCTCAAGCTGCTTGGCAATAAGAAGCAAGCCATTAAGTCAACTGTATCATGTTTTCCACCACATCCATCAATATTTATAATCAACAGATTAGGAAGACATTTTTCACAGTTTAATTACATGATAAAATGTTCGCCACTTACACAATTTGTTGTGAATTAAGTAGTCTTTTGTGACTAAAAAATCTCAATTCCCAGTCTTATTTATTCTTGCAATTGCTATGTCTGAATCACACATTCATAAGAAAGCTCATACTCATTTACAGAGCCAAAAAGTCAATCAAATTTTTAATGTGATGTCAGAGTATCCCCACCTCATGTTACATTTCCTACACAATTTATAGCCAAACTGGGAGATAATTCAATTTTCTTTTCCTTCTCTCCCAGAAAATTCCCTTTAGTGCACTTAGATTTAAGCAGGCTAATTTCAGGCTGACTCAGAAGATGAAGCACAATTGCTCAAAAGCAATGGAATCTCAAAACCACTCTACAGATCCTGTTTTTCTCACACAGAGGTTTGTTTCATGGAATGCATTACACAGAATCCACATATCTGTCAATGCTTGTGAAAGCTTCTATTTGGAAAGTTCTATTTTCCATTTTGGAAATTTCCACTATGTGTAATACACTTTTCTTCAAGAGACAAGACAAAGTAAAGGTCTCCCCTCTGAGTTCATAAAATACACACAGTGTATTCATCCTCCAATCCCCATGATGTGAGATAAGATTTTTCATTATCAGGGTTTTACATTTTCTGCCATAGATCTGTTTTGCCAGATCACAACTCCATTTTACTGATACAGGTGAATTTCACCTTTCAATCACTTAATGTAGTCTGGAAATATAAAACCTCAGGGTTCTATGACCAGAGATAAAACTCCACTGTTTTTTGTCAATCTGCTGACCTAACACCTGACATTTTCAAAGGTTTTATTAGCACGGCATAAAATTTCATTGTACACATGTTGCAGTCTTTTCATACAGATGTTCTTAAAATGGAGTCAAAAATTATTATACTGTGAGCCACCAAGTCCTTCACTCTTATCTTTTCCTGTGGCCAACTTCAAAATCATAAAATTTTTGGATCAGACTATTTTGCTTCTCACACTGGTATTATTTTATTCTTAAACTGCTAATATACCTTCACTACATTTGTATCTTTTGCAGAATCAAATAATCTGGAATGCTAAGTGTAAAGAAAAATAACTTCTCTGCCATTAAAGTCATATTACCTTCCAAGTGTTCCCTTTGTGTCTACTGAACACATACAACACTCCACACTTACAGTGAAAGCTGTGAGGCCAAATGACTGCTTACCTTAAATCTGTCAACAGAAACAGATGCCTCAGACAGAGACTTCACTGAAAACGGAGTTACTTTGAGAGCAAAAGTCATTGAGTTAAAGACAGTGACCACTGTGAATGCCTAGAAACAAGACAAAAATAATCACATTTGGATACAATATTTTAACAGCTCCAGCCTTCTAAAAGGTAAAATGACACAGCAGCAAGTCAAAACTGTAAAAAAGGCCCAGTCCAAGAATAACCATTTAAATATTCAACATATTCTCAAACAGCAGAAGACAGCAAGTCTACTCAACTCCTTCTTTAGTGCTTTTAATAGACCAAGACAGACCCATTGTGTTTGTAGGTCTAACAAATGCAGCAGCCAGCAAGTTCTGCATTAACCTGCTAGTGAAGGCACAAATTCAAACCCTATTTTTAGGTATTTGCACTGTTTGCATCCAAGCACACTGCAAACCAAAAACATTCAGTAATCCTCAATGTCCCATCCGAACAGCAAACAGGAGGACTTATTTACATTCAGCCCAAAACCTGTTCTGAGGAAGGTCAGCACAAAAGAGTACCAGGAGCCTTTTGTACAAAATACAAGACTACACCTGCTGCCGTCACAGCCATCAGATGTTCACTTCTGTGAGCAAGGACACAGCCTGGCCACACGGGCACAGCCACATGGGAAATGGCTCAGCAGAAAAACTAGAGAAGCAAAAGTGTAGAGAATGTTTCCAACAGTTTACCTGAGCTGCTGTAAGGTCATAGCCAAGGATCATATGGACAGAAAAGGTCACCACACTGGCAATGACAACAACGATGGGAGCCACTCCCACAGTGATGCTCTGGAAGTAGCCCGCACGCTCCAAGATTTTGCGTTCCTCCTCCCGAATTTCTAGAAATACAAATAGGGGCACCACGTTTGAACTGTGATTCAGGGGGTACATACACACAGCAGACAGTACCATAGCACTATAAACACTGAGCAAGAGGCCTAACTACACTTCAGTGTTTATCACATTATAAACCTTCTCATAAAGCAATTATAGAGGAGGAAACTAATGGTCTGTAATCTCTACATGAATATAGGGATTTCAGGTTTTTTTTAAAAAACAGACCAGCCAGCACATTTATTAAATGATAAGAGGAACAAAATTGAAGAACTTAAGATTAGTGTAATGCCACAAACATCATTACACTAGAAGATGAAATTTCAGAAGCCAGTCTGTCCAACCCACGGTGCATAACTCAGAGGAGCCTGACAGATGACAGTGCTCTTGCACTGCTCATACAGCAGCACCTACAGCACAAAGTCAGGATGCACCAGGCTACAAAGCCATGGGGCATCTGCAGCAAAAGAGACATTTACAGACTGTGGGAACTCACTTTGAACATTCTGAGAAAATGGTTTGACCCAGGCATACATTTTAATGAATTTAATGTAATTAAGAACTTCATTCATCTTTTGCACACGTTCATCTGTTGTTGCTACACATTTTCTTCTGAAATAAGCTGTGAGCCGTGACACAAACATCTGAAACAAAAGACAACACCATGAAACATTAATGGCAACTCAGAAAAAGCAAGTACATTCAATTCGTAATTACCAGAGAAAATTAATTTTTAATCTGAAAAGGGGATTCAGGGATAGGGCCAGGCAACTGCTGCTCTAACATAAAACTCAGGCTGAAAAAACCATTTATTTCCTCCTGCCCCATCTGCACCAAGCACCAGACTTGTGAGAGCAAATCTCAACAAAAATTTGAGAGAATAAAGGTGTGCACTTCTACCAATATTGAATAGTACCAGTTTAGTTAAAGTTTCTGAAGCATAAATTTAACCTAAAGACACACAAAGTTGACCCCCGATTTTAGCCAGCCTTTTAACCTGATTCTGTAAGGCAAGTCAGGACTTTGCCCAGCCAGATCAATTTCTAGTCTCTGCCAGTGCTATGAAGGTACTAAAACAGTTTTTAACATTTTTATTAAATTAACCTAAAAACAGAAAGTTGTTTGACATGTTTTAAAGTATCTGCTACTCCTACATTCATCCCATTCCTAGTCTGAAATTCAAATCCAACACACTGCTTTAGGAAGTTTTAGCTCCTTGCCTTTCTTCATACACCTGCAAACTCTTTTCAAGTCCCCAATCAATAAAGGAGGACTGCTGGAAAGAACTGGAAAACATATTCAAACCCCACTTCTTGTTCCCCTCTAAAATGCAATTCCCACTACATAATCCTTACTTTTGACCAGATAAATTGGACCACAGTGAACCTCACAGTATTCCGCCCCCACGGTTTATAAAATATGTATTATGAATACAGTGACAAATCTTTGGCAGTCTTATAGGCATTTTATAGGCAAGAAGATTTTGGCTTGAACTAGCCTATTTCACAGCTCAGCAGAAGCAGGAGTACCTCATCAAGAACAAGCTGTGCCAGATGTGGTGTTTTTCAACATCTTGTGTTGAGTCAAGAAATCAAGAACACTCCTTATGCAACACTGAGCTCCCATACCAACACTGAGCTCCCATACACAAGCTGGAGGCCTCATGTTTTTCCAATCTCAACCATGAGCACCTGAATATTCTGCAGTTTCATTTAGCAATGAATATTAGTCTCAGCGAAATCTATCATCTTTCCTTCCCCTATTTTCTAATTTTATCACTTTGAGCTTCCTGTTTCCAAATTTCTGCTTCATACACTATCTTATAAATACCTTCAGTAATGTGCAATGCCATAAACTGGATAATCTGGCACACTTCAACACCTTTTAGTCAGAACTATACATTTGCCTGACTTGAGAAAAATAAAGCAAGTCTTAACTCTTTCCAACTCACCATTGCTGGGTAGAAGAGGATGAAGACAGCAGATCCCAAAAAGCCTGTTGGACCCAGAATAATCACATTATAAACCATTCCCAAGATGGCTACAATAGGGCCCCCAGCCAACAAACTGCCAACTGCTGCAGCTTCAAACATCCTCTGACCATCATTGGAACAAACATTTATGAGCTGAAAAACAGACAGAACAGATTATTTAGATTTAAGGCACAGCTCATTCTCAAAGGAATATATTACACATCCCTTTTCACACTGCCATTTCCAAAACAAGGCTGCAGTTTACCTCTCCAAGAGACTTCTCCTTGATGTTCTTCAGCTTAAGAATTTTCTTAAATGCCATTGTCAGGACAGCCCCACGCAGTCTGACCCCCGTGCGATAATTCAATGCCCAGGTTAGCGCCAGGGACCACGATCGCACCACTTCCGTCATAAAGATGCCAAAAACTAAAAACAAGCTGTACTGCAGGTTGGACTCACTCTGCTGGGTATACTCCAAGAGGTGTTTCACAACGAATGCCTACAGGAAGAAATGCAGGCTTGCATGAACATCCCATCATCCCAGAAGACCATACAACAACTTTATGTTAAGTTAGAAATAAGTAGGCTACTTTGCTTTTAGAAGAGCCGTTTGAAATAGAAAGCATCTTCTTTCCAGAAGTAAAAGGTGTCAATACAAGAAGTACTGTAATACAAGCCCTGCTGAGAGCCAAGCACTGAGTCAAATTTAGTAAGTAAAGAGAGTTTAATTTGGAACCATATTCCTCGCAGCACGCTTCTAATCCTCCGTGTCTTCTAACTTAACATAAATGTGTCAGTTAGCTGAAAGCAATGCATTATCATATAGAAGAGTTTTAAAATATAGTCACTACTTATACATCTGCACACATTAAGAAACATTCCTTTATGTGATATTAAGACCTTTTTTATTTTATCTTTGGTTTGCTTCAAACGTGCTTATTTGATAAAAAGGAACAATGTACCTACAGTTGTAGAGGGGAAGAGTGAGAAGGACATTTGCAAAACATTCCTGGAAATAAACATCAGCAGTTTAATAGTAAAGAAAAAAACAAGCAGAAAGCACAAGGTACGCAATACCACAAATCATTGGGGACAGGGGAGAAAAAAAAAAAAAGACAAAAAATTAACCATTCAATCCCTCCCCATACCCTCTTCCCCACGAACATAAACACTTTACCTCAGGAATCACATTTCAAACATCACCTGCAGAAAGAGGACAGCCCCCAGAACCACCAATTCCCAACTCCAGCTCTTTGTGGTCCAATGGCATAATATAACATCATACAATTCACAAGCACCAGCATTAAATATTATTAACTGTGAAACAATAGGCTTTTATTTGAAATGAAGTGTCATCTTAAATGGTAACATCTCAAAAACACTATACAACAGGTATAAACATACAATCTGCTCATACAGGATAATTATAACGGGATAATATCTAACAGTCAGTCTTAGCTTCTAACAAATTAGATTTGAATCTACACACAAAGTTATAAAGATACAAAAACAGAATGGTATTTGTTCACGAAGTCCAAAAGAAGTCAAACTTGAAGGTACCAGAGGACGCTTCTGAGGCTGCACAAATTCTTAAATCTTGTTTTACAAGTATCCTACAGTAAGGCTTCACAGACAGCAAAAGACTTCCTAGAGAGCTTTTCAACAAATGATGTACTAAGATACTGGTGCTTTCGATATACTAGTACAGAGTAGAGAATTACCCTTGCCCACAAGAAAAATCAACAAAAAATCTGAGACCAAAGAAAATATTTGAGAAGCCTTTCACATCATAGTCCGTTGAAGTCCTCTTGGCTAAATTATGTTTTGCAAGTAGGAGTTCTGTATAGTTTGAAGTGAGAGGAAAAAAAACAAAATCCCACAACTCCAGCAAAGGTTTTGATAGCTACAGCCCAGTACCAAATAACAAAAAAAAAAAAAAAAAAGGAGATCAAATTCATCTGTTCAGAGGAAAATAATTCTGCACATCAGAACCAAGGAAACATGCTGTAAGTAATTTTGCTTTTTCACAGATGTGAATTAAAGCCAGATGTCCATCAGGTTCTAGAATGGCCACTGAGAAAATTTACATACCAATCACTGAACAAATGTGAGCAGCTCACATTCACAGATCTATTGCATTCCAACTTTCTCCTGATTGGATTTAATTTTACATTGACTGTTTGGATCACAACTGCATACAGTTGGTTTGCAGTTACTGTGGAGATTACTGACTTCTTTTTCCAGTATTCAATCCAACATATGCAACCAAGTCACTGAGCAACTGGGGTGAAAATCCCCCTTTTTCCTCACGTGCTGTAACTCAACATGGTCGCAGACTGCAAGCATTTTCTCACACACCACAGCATTGCTGAAAGTCTCCAAGAGAGGATGTATAAAGATAGCAGATGTTTCCTGGGGTCTCATTCCTCCCAAAACTTTAGTGCAATTTTGCAGCACTATTTTATAGATTCAGCATCTCGCATGATGAAATAGAGACCAGCTTACATTATACCCCAATTTATTTTTGTTCCGGAAGAAAGAAAAGAGGAAACAGCAGATTAAAGAATTTTGAAAAGGGAGGGGAAAAAAAAAAGTCACAGAAAATTAACATTTACATCTGAACAAGTACTATTCAAATTCATATTAGTTTAATGAAAAGAATCCAGTATAAAGTTATTTACAAAACAAAAACATTACAGTATATAAGCTAAGCTAAGGGGGGAAAAGAGCTCCTGTAGCTATTACCGGAGTGGTTGGTACAAGCTGCTCGGCTGTCTTAAGCATTCCCATGGAATAAACATTACCTTACCTTTGCTCTTGGCGGTGGCTCTGCCCAGCAGGAATGCCTCATCCTGACGCAGAAAACAGCCATCCTGAAAATGCTGAAGAACAGCTTCTGTCACTGGTCCCACTGCAGTGCCGGCGTCCCTGCTGCAGCCAGCGCGCGACAGCACGAGGCAGGCTGCAGCTGGAGCCAACTGGGAAACTGGAAAACTTACCTCCTGTAGCTTACCACTCCCCCCTCCAATAACTGACCAAACTGTCAAGCTGTGCTCCACTAAAATAGCAAGATTCCCCATCTCCCAAATGGGAAGAATAGCTCTGAACAGTAGCAAACATTGTTCAGACCTGGAGTTAAACTGATTATGTTTAGTAATCAAGAAACTTCTTTGCTCCTCCACCAGAACTTGAAAGTTTTGGTAGCTGATCAAATAGCAACAAGTATTTATTGGAGATAAATAGTATATCACCTATGCTAGTACATTCTGATGGTTATTACAAGGCAGTCTGACACATGCAGCTGACCAGGTTATTAGTTTAGATTCCGTGCCAGATGCAAAATTTGTCAAAATAAAAAAAGAGAAAGACCCTTGAAGGATCTGATACCACAAAAAAACCATAGCAAAACGAAACAGTCCACACAGGAAGTCCTGAATGACTCCTTTCCAGTTATAACCATCACAATGCTCATTAGCAAAGCCACAGCCATTTGCTGGCATTTCAAGATCATAAACATTCAATTAAAATTTTTGAAGTTTAATATAGTGTTTAACTCCACTTTTATAATTTTCCTCCGATACATGAGGTCAAGTCAAGTGCTCTTCCCGATCTCCCTTTTCACCTTCAGGTGATTGAAAGGGTGTAACAACACGAGAAAGCACTGATAACTTCTGAGGAGACAGCATAGGCATATCCCTGAGGCATGCCATTTTTAAAAACAGGGAGGAGGGATGGTAAAGACTTATTTTCATGCCAAATGGTGGAACCAAAAGTTAATTTGGCCTTATTCAGAAAAATGAATAAGGTTGTCTGTAAATGGGCAACTGTCTATGGATAATTTTAAGTTACCCATATCAAGCATCAGTTGCAGCAGTAGCCCCCAGCATAATCAAGCTGGTTTGTTTTTTCCTTTCCCCTCTCACTCTCTCATTCAGCAGTTTGGCTGAGACAAATTAAGACCATTATGCTACAGAAATTAGGGGTAACCCTGCTGCAAGTTCTTTGCTAAAGATAAAAGCAGCTCCTCAAGCCCTGAAGTGAAACAATGACAGAAGCTCTTCTTGGGAAAAGCTAGTGCTGTTAAAACCTTAATCACGATTTATTGTAAATTACCAAAGTATGTTCATAAATTTTATAATTAAGACAACTATAAAATATAACAAAGAAAACAATACCACAGAAACATTCATTGTTATTCATATTACGTGAAACAAGGTAAACTTTAGGAAGACTTAAAAAACAGAACATCATTTTGATAAGACATTTAAAAGCAGGAAAACATTTTAAAAAAGACATTTCACCTAACAGTGCACCCAAGTGTACTTACCCAAGAAATGAACCTCCAGCTTACCAGCACACTGAAACGTGTACTACTAGCAGTAATACTGCTCCTACTCCTCAAGGGAAATGTGTAGAGAATAAATTTAGTCAAAATTTCAACTTCAAATCTGCACATCACGTGCAACAAACAGGTGACAAAAAATGGTGTGAATGTCAAGTCCCATGTTGTTCTCTTCAACAGGACCCTTAGCAACAAACAGGAGTCGTTCCTAGAGGCAACGTTTTCTAACACTTCTACCTGAAACCTGTCTGGCCATTCTCTGTAGGATCAGTAAAGACTATGCCCACAGACTTCTTGAGACCTGCTCACATTAGTTTCTAAGCAGTGCTCTCACAGAATTGTTTCGGTCCACTTCTTGAAGGCTGTTATTAATGCCAATAATTTAAGATTAGCGTTTAATCAGACTGAATTTATTCCAAGATAAATTTACAGAATATCAAAGAGAAAAACAATTAGAAGACCTGCACATACGAATCTTATGAAAAAAGCAAGTTATGCAGTTAAGCTTATGCAGTTAGGGAAGAACTTTAAACTATACTCAAAACCAAAGAGAAAAACCAAAAAGTCCATTTCCTCCAGGATACCTAAACTCCCCCTCCCTTCTCCAAGAACTTGCCTGGGTATTCAGCAACTGATCCATCAGCTGTAGGAATCCTATCTTGGATTATTGAATCACTCTTGAATTTTACCCCAAAATTTCTAGCTAGTCAAAACATTTAAGTGATCCTGCAATGAAACCTTAAGATTTTACAGTTGGCCATGAGATGGAGCCCTCTGGGGTTGTTAAAAAAAGGATGGATATTACTTACTGGTCCACTGAAACCCGCGAGCTGCGTGATCATCAGAGACACTATGGAAAGGATGAGCCTGGTGCGGCAGAAAATCCACACAACCCTTCGGAGAGAAGCATCATCAGGCCCATTTTCTTTCAGTTCTTCCTGCCACAATCTTTCCAGCCTAATAAAAACAGAATATTTATGACATTTATTCATGTCATAAATTTTTCACCATGAGAGAAGGTACAGTCTCATAGGTACTTCTTAGTTAAAACTAAGTGCTTCCTAGCTCAGAAAAACAAAAAATAATAATAAGAGAAATAAATACATTCTGTGAGGTAAAGAGAGATATCTATGTAGTATTACTTCCACAGGACAGAGGGATGAAAAACACAATGCCTTTTCTGTGCCTGGAGTCTCTTAGGCTGTCAGTACATTAAGATTGCCATTCTCTGTCAAACTGACTGAAGAGCTGCAGAGTCAAAACCTGAAGAAATTCTCACTAACCACAGAAGGTTAAGGGCCTGATCAGAAGATCTGATCCACATTTAAATCACCTTGCTGCTAACAGTATTATTTCTCATTTTAGCACAAGACTTTTTTTTCACTGTAGCCCTGAGAAAAAATTTTGTTTTAATAAAAAAATCAGATTAAAGACATGCAAAATCAGAAGAATTGCAAGACACTCCTAAAGATACAATCCTTTAATTTCACTGAAATTGGCAAGGCTATGGAAACCATCCTGCACTAGAACGTTGTCTCTGAAAGATGAAAGTGAATTCCATCATTCTCAGAAAGGCAAAACAAAATGTCAGTGGTGCTCTTCTAGGGCAACACTATACCATTGCCTGTGCACTAACATGCAATAAATGGAAACAATAAAATAACCAACTAGATGTCTTTACCTTCTGCAATTGACATCTGAAGACTCATGCCTTGATAAAGACCATACATCATCCATAAACAATTCCCCTTTCTTGTATGCTCTGTGGGCCAAAGGAGTGAGCCAGGAGAAGGTCATGGAGGAGAAAAGCCCAGCATTATCAACAGGGTGCTGGTGTCTAAAAGAATTTAAAAAAAGATCACAAACAAATGAAAAAGGAAACAGGAAACGTACATCTTCAAGAAAAACAAAGCCTCCTCTCATTGAAAGCACTCAGAGTACCAAATGGTCCATGACAGCCACACTTGCTAAACAAATTCTGATGTCTCCAGTACCAGTCAGCAGACCTACATCTGCAATTCTGCTTTGTGACTGGTTTGAAAAGCAAATGCTGTATCAGTTCTGTGGTAGCCTAAAGACGTACTTGGAAGTGGTCCGTATGGGTTTCAGTGCATTCAGACCATGGTGGTATTTGCCCTTGTGATGCTCTTCGTCCAGCATTCTCAGCTGGGAATGCACAGAGGTGTCCAGTGGCAGGCCCTCTGCCCGAGCTGCTGCTTCCAAGGCATCCTGGCATTCAATCTGCTTTTACAAGAAAGACAACAGATTCAGACTTCAAAACTACATTTGAAGTCCATGACTCCCATCTCCAGCAATTTTGCACCTCTTTCTTCTGCAAATTATTGTGCAACAATCACAGTCATTTCAATGTCTTAGACCACAGGCTTCATCCTGGCAGCAAAGCCATGGAGGGCACAGGCTCTAGATCTGTGTTAGACTGCTCCATTTGTAAAACATAAATTATTACCAGTACTGCACCTATGCATTCAAAGGATAAATGGATAGACCAGACTAATCCTGCCACAGGAAATACGATAGAAAAAAATTATAACACCAAGTACCTATGACATCAGTTCAGGAAATCAATGGCTGGCTTATGCAGTGAAATTAAGACATTTTCTTGATGAATTTAAACCTTCTTTGTATAATTTAGATATTCTTATCCACAGAAAATACAAAGTATTTTCAGAATGCTACTAAAGTCCCTTCTTCAAAAACACTTTACACTAGATTAAAAAAAACAAATATGCACTAAGCAGAATTGTACTTCCTTTTATCATGTTTCCTGTTTTTCTTCTTTTCCCCTAATCTAAATGGAACAAAGATTACACTTTTCTCTGCTCCCAGGCACAGCTTCTCAATGGCTCAGCAACTTTGGTAACAGCCACTTTCTTAAAAGGCAAACCTTATCTTGGTGAGGGTTTCCACAGCCCCAGTGAAAGGCAGGCTTAACTGCTGATCCAAGAGGAGAAACAGCAGTGATACATGATAGTCAAAATGTTGCAGAGTTCAAAGAAATCTTTCGATGAGCAGCCAGATGTGGCAAAATTACACGAGGAGATGAGGCTGTTATCTGTACTGGCAGGGGGCGCTTGACTGGTTCTGCTAACTTAATGTGCAATTTATTGCAGGACCTTGTCACCTGCTTATATTCTATTTTATTGCAACTGAGCTACTTTGTAGAAAAAAAATATTCTGAGGTAAAAATCTTCCTGAGGCTTTTACAAAGATACTATGATTCTACCTTATTAGTTGACTTATCAGAGCCAAGTTTGCTTATTTCCTTGAAAAGAAACAACTATAATGCAAGGTAGCCTCCAATAAACACTAAATGCAAGCACTTGGTTCCTGACTTCCAAGTCATGTAACTGTTTTAGGAAATGTCACCATTTATCATAGGTTTTGTCTGTACTATGTTAACATGTAATGGTATAGCACACTAAGACACTGTTTCCACCCATGTGAAGGATAAGAACAGGAAACTGATAGTGTCATAAATCTGTCCCTTATTTACTTAACCAAAGTACTTATATAGTGTCTAAGCATGATGTCAACAATCCATGGTTCTATCTCAAAAAACATATTTGCTAAGCTATCACCTAAAGCTATGGTAACAAAAGATAGCCAAAAACCAAAAGAACATTAAAACCTTATGACACATTCAGTGACTCAAAAATGCACAGTACTTGAAATCTGAATTAAAAGACTTCTCACATAATTTATATTAAATTACAGACTCACTAAGGCAACACTGTCTTACTAAATCTATGCAAGTCAGCATTAATAAGGGACCTGCCATAAACACCCCAAACGAGTCAGTAGTGGGGAAGAGTCCTGCACCACCTCTTTTCTGGATACAGCAGAGGAATTCTTAACTCATTTGTTGTGTTACCCTCGCAAGAGGCCCCAGGCAGATCTGCCCAAACATCTTGTTGCTGATAACACACTTGTTTTAAGTGATGCCATAAGCTAGTTGTACAAACATTGCTTGTCAGAGCACACAAAAAAAAAGTGCCTATAAGTTAAAAAAACAAACAAACAAAAAACCCCAACCAAACCAAAAAACCTTCCAAAACAGAAAACACTATGTCACTATGTTGATGAGCACAAAAATAGATTTTCACCACTTAGAAACAAGAATAGCTTTTGAATAAGTAAGTCCAACTGCAAGGAGTTTAGGCAGTCCAAAGATAATATTCATAAACAATCACTGTGGAAAAATAATTATACTCTCCAGAGATGCTCAAGAGAGCACCTCAGCAAACTCTCAGCAAGAGAGTTCTCTCAGCAAATGTGGAAAAGTTGCTTTGGCAAAGACAAGGGCACTGCCTTTGAAAGGCCTTTATAATGTCTTGCCATAGAGACAAATACAAGCACAAACCCCTCATTCAGAGTATTGCTCACCTCCATCTTGGTGAGATTGTCAAAATCCCACATGTAAGACTATAAGAAACAAATGCATCACACCATTATTTGATATGATCTTATTTATACAATTAAGATCAACTCTACAGTTCTGTGTAGTTCTTTGAAGATTAGAAAGTCTTCAAAGCAGAGTTTATCAGGAAGAAGTGAGGCTCCTAAGTTGTTCTACAATGTACTTCAGGAACAAAAGACTGAAGTAAAAAAAACCAAAACAACCCCAACACTGTTAATTTAGGTTTCTGATCAGGTTTTCTGATTGCCTACATGTGTGCACAGTTTTCTTGGAAACCAATGTCTTGAGTCCTTAACTAATGTGCTGCAACAGGCTCAAGTTCTGCTATTCATAAATGTCTAATATACATAAAAATAAATTAAAATACACTTTTTCTAATTCATCAACTTATTAATATGTCAAAACAAGCAATAAAATGAGTGATACATGGTAACTCCAAAGAAATGCTCACAGAAACAAAACAAGCCTAAATCAGATATTGCTAATGGGAGGAGAAAGATTCATCCAGACATTGAGAAACAGCAGATGACTACTCAGCACCAACAAAAGGTCAAAAAAACAATGAAGAATTGTTACAAAAGACACAAAGGATAAAGCAGAAAACATTACCATACCACTTAAAAAACCCTAGGGTTTGCATCCTTTTTGAACACCAGACTATGTCCCTTGTCACTTCAAAAAAGGTATTATACTTAATATTTTCCTTGAGCAATAATAACAATGGGGCTTGGAATAGCATAAACTTAAGATTTTTCAGCTGAATAAAAAAAAAATGGAATAAAGGTACAGGTATTTGAGAGGCCCATAAACACTTAAGAAAGAGGATTATAGAGTGACCACCAACTGTTCTTACCACAAAAGCACAAGGCACACTTAAATTTAGAATTCTCTATCACAGGTTATTGTAAGGTTCAAATGTATAAATGGACTAAACACTGGAGAATTAAACTCTCATAGGATAAGCATATCATGGCTTACAAAACACATAAAAAAGGGCAAGAACAATCATTGATCCAGAATCTTATTAATAGCTGGTGGATGCCAAAGAAATTTTCTGCAGCCATAGGCATCTCCTAACAGAGCATAATAGCTCTGCATGCCACATGCCATGAAACTCTGACACACCTGAGTACAGGCTGATACAATTCAATAGATGACTATAAGAACTAACAGATTAAGAAAACAGTCAAACTTTTACTCTTGGGCCCAATCCTCAAGAGTGGGGTGAGCACCAAGGAAGCATCACTGCACACATGATCTTTCTTCATGGGTGGGTCACAGAGGGGCAGAGAAAGAAGCACAGCTGGTGCTGCTACCACAGAGCACAAAGTATACCTGCTCCATCTGACTTTCTACAGTTTAGGGAAACAACAAAACCATACCAGCACCTGTTAGCATGAACTCCTTGTCAAAAAATTGGTCATAGCAATGGTAAGCACATAAGGTAATGAGAGAGTCAGAAAGATTACATGGTTGGCTCAAGATATATGACAGAAAGCCTGAATGAGGTGAGGAAAATGAGTGGTTTAGGGGCTCTTTAAGTTAGAGACAGATGTATCAAATCCACAATCCAAGGTCATGAAAATGCAGGAAATTTAGGAGCCAGGCTACAAAGCTGTCATATACACATGATGTCAAGAGTTCCATAGGAAGCAAGAATGGCATGAGGAACCTTACTCAGAAAGGCAAGCAAACTCAAATATGTGAACTTGCACACTCCTGAAAACGTGCTAAGAAGGCAACATAGGCATCTGAGGATGGGGAAAAGATAAAGAAAAAGGAAGCAGCTAACATGTAGGTGGGAAGGAAAAAGCCACCCAGGAAGATTCTAGCCTTTCACATAGTCCTATAACAATCTCCTATTTAAGAGAAGGTAGAAAATTATTGGTTTGACAACTGTAATATCATAAAACTGCAAAACCAGACAAGACTGGAGGCAAAGCAAAACAGATTTTTCCATCCCTTAGTCATCTTGCAGAGGAAGAATCTGAAGTGTGCATACAACCCAAACCCCACCCACCAAACAGCTATTGTCCCTTCTTCCATAAGGAAGAATATCTTCCAGGGCTCAGATCACAGCAGGGAAGAAGCTGCATCTCTTCTGGTCTTACCAGCAGCTGACAGGAAAGTAGAACAGACCTATAACTACTTTTTTACTAATCCTTGCAGCTGACATAGAATACAAAAGCTACTGTGGTTGACTTTTTATTACATAAAGTTAAAATTGATTTAAGTTGTAAAGGTCTCTGAGCTGGCAACACTGCAGAACAGAACTCCCACCTCTTCTATTTAGCAGCCAGAGCTCAGCAGGTTTCCTCATGCCCTTAAAGTTCCCAGCAAGGAGAGGCAAACAGGAAACCTAGAGACCAGAACAGCAGAGCTCAGAATAAGGTGGGCATGTGATGAGAAAGAATATCATCACCAGTTCTGCTCAGTGCTTAAAGCACTCTCCATTACAGAATTCCAGGATGAAGAGCAATTTAAAAATATTTAAGACTTCAAAGATTGGTGCTGCAAAACAAGATTAGTTATTAGTTTGTATGGGTTGGGGAAGGGAAGAAAAGAATCAACTGTTCCATTTAGCTTAAGCACAACTAAAATAAAACAAGAGTTTAGGAAAAGATTCTCAGAAATTGCAATTACATTCTTCTTCCCAGAAATTCCTCTAAGAATACTCCCACTAGAAAGGAGTAAGGCGTACATACACTGCTTTTGCAGGTAGCACAGGCAACCTCTAAAGCACTGTTGTCCAGACTGCAAGTCATCAAACCCCAGAGCATCTGAAAATTGAACAGGTTTGCAAGTCCAAACATTGTCAAGTCTGCAGTTGCTTGGTGAAACAGCAAGTGCACTATGAACTTTATAGTCTACTAAGACAATTCTCTTCTCCTTTCACTGGATTTGATGCATTATACCATCTATAAAAATATTAACAAGGGGATTTGCAGGATTAGGCTCCCAGCCTTCTCTGTAGCTAGGATACTTTATAATACCCTGCCTGATTAAAACATGAGCCTATTTAGGACTAGTTTGGTGTATCATCCACCCATGCCAGCTGTCTCCCTGCTGCTGAGGCAGCAAGGAGCAGGCACTGGGCTAGATCAGAGACAGTGGGTCTGAGGAAGGAGGCATTGATCCTTTAGGTACCTGCACACATTGATTGCCAAGTCCAGACAGCACAGCTGAATTCACACAGCACTAAGGTGAGAGCATCAGATAGTGTCAGATGCCTAGAAAATATGGCTACAATTTCCAGAACTGCTGAAAAGAATCAGGTCAAGAAGTCAGCGACTCCATTTTCTTCAACCTCCTGAAAAGGGGGGTATAAATGAAACCTCATGTCTATGCTGCCTTCCCAGCTTCTGCTACCAGGAAGAAGCTCTTCACAGCACCAAACAAATAGTCAAATGCAGGAATAAGCACAGCTGTGCCATATTTCTCTTAAAAGATACAAATTAACTGTTCAGAAGCATGCTTTGATTTACCACAACAGTTCAGATATGGAAAAGCTTGAAGTCCAGCTATTCATTTTAACAGAGTTACATGTGACTTGATTACACAGGATCTGCTGTTACTTTTCTGGGCCAGAATTAGCAGAAATTGTATTAACCTTGGAGTCATGGTTTCAAAACTAGCCTGAGTTTACACATCCTCAGATTAAAGCAGAAGTTCCCCAATATCAATACTCTGTAGCCAAACAAGGCCAGGGTATGCATACATCTGGTAAGCCTGAGTATTTTATATATGCACATATATTGAGCACTTTTACTTGAGGCACAGAAAATCCTTGGTGAGGACAGGTATATCAGCTTCTTACAGGAATATTTCTTATTTTACCTTGCCCTTGAATTCTGGCCAGCATCAGCTTTGAGGTGAGATGTTCTCAACTCTTTCCTAGCAAATCCACTTATTCCTGCAATCCAAGAAATAGAGTTTGGCACGAAGTGCTAATTTCAGGATTTTGCAACTGTAGCTGCTATGAATGCACCTGATAAGCAGCTGTGCATGTGCTTAAGTTTGTGATATCCATGAATCCTTGTCTTTTGTTTTGCATTAAAACCAGTATTCATGATCTTGTAAGCAAAGGTTCTAGGATTCATTCAAAACTAAGGCTGTACATTGATCATCCAGCACTGGAGCTACATAGCTCATGCACAGTGACAGCAGACTCCTGTGGAATTAGAAATAACCAGTTTTAAAATTGGCACCCTATACATCTCTGACTACAAAAATGGGAAACCAACTCCTCACTAAGCAGATCAACCTAGCACATCACAGGCTGAGAATTTGGCTTCTGCCTTGCTAGCTCTGCTCTCCTGAACCACCCTGCCATATGGTGGGAGTGTTCTTCAGTAACAACCTTTATTCAGGCCATGCCTAAGCCAGGTCACAATAGAAACTACACAGGTGAATTTTGTGAATTTTGATACTTGGAGTATTCAGGGAGGCTTTGAACTTAAACTCCTATTGAATGGAATCAGCCATAAGTGACAGCAGAAGCTTTGACACCACAGCATTTATCAAGCCTAATGAAATAATTTTGTATTGAATTCACCTTCCTGTACCAACACATGCTTCCAAAAGCAAACAGTAAACCAGGGAACTCAAACTAAACATCTCAGGGCTCTAAACATGTTGACTTTGAAATTCATTAACCTTCATTCTCAAAAACAACTGAAACACAGATTTTGTTTGTGGAACAGCTTGTTTGCTGTCTGCGGTTCCAAGCAAAACTGATTATTCCTTATCACTAGGATACAAATTCTCAAAAACTTATAACTATCTCAGTGTCCCAAGACATCAGAACCCCCCACATATACGTGAGTTTTAAGTTCCTTCAAGCTAAGTTCACCAGTAGTTTGGGATAGATGTAGTAAATATTTCTGGCAACTCTTATAGCTGTACACTGAGTTTCTGAAACAGCCATACATACATTAGTGCATCAGAATGTCTGCAGCACTAATATAGGACAACACTACAATGGAAAAAATACTGCAAGATTTCCTTCACTGATAGCTAATCTATTCCTTACACACTTTCGGTCATGAGCAGGCTGTGGTCTGAAGCAACCCACAGTAGTCAAAGACAATACCAGCATGTGGTCAGAACTGAGGTTTTTACCATGGCTAAGACTTAGACAGAAGATGGCTGTGCACTAAGGAAGGCAGTCAAGTTCCAATGGAAGCAGTGAATTATCCAGAATATCAATGTACCTTTCCTCTAGAAAATGCCACTGCACAGTCACAGATTTCACCTTTTTTCCTCCTGTTAAGTGGAAGGCTTCTCTGATACCACAAACCCCCCTTCAAGTGTCAGATAAGCTTTTGATACATGACTGGCTGTGGATATGCCCCTTTCTCAGATGGTGGTATGTACATCCAGCCATGGAGGGCAAGGTAGAGATACCCCTTCTCCAATGTGGTTAGAGGGTCATCTTAAAGCATACACCAACAAACAATTCTAGGATCTTCCATCAAGGGATCTTTGACAGAATCACTTGATTCTGTGATCATTCTGTTAGTGACTGCTTTACTAGCAGAAGTTCAATGGTAAAACAACTTCACAAAACATGATTGTAACCAACATATTCAGTTCTTTGGGGATATCATGGAATTAATGCATCTTTAGAAAGTACCATGAATGTTTGCTTCTGCACCTACTCTAACTGTGTTCAAAGTTTTCAAAGATAATAGAACTGCTTTCATTTGACTTGAAAAAGTAAGAAAAGAGAAGTGTTTACTTGGTTATGAAAATATGCAATCATCTGGAAAAATGCAGACACATCCAGCAGCTTCAGCTACAAACAACAGTTTATAGTTAAGCTGTCTAGGACTGCTCTAAGCATGGAGTGCAAAGGCAGAATTACCCAGGCTACATTCACACCCCTATTTTTAACCTGTTGTTCAGTTGACTCAGGCACTCAGATGCTTCAGAGAGGTTGAGGCTGAATTGATCTATTTAAATACTCAGTGATAAATCACTTCAAAGCTATCAGTGCTTGAAGGATTTACATCAATTCCAGCAAGTTATGATCACACTCCCTGCTGTCTTGGGCAAAAGATGTCAGAGACAAACCTGAAAAACAAGAGATCAAGGTAAGGACAGGAATATTAGTAGGGCTTCTGATAGCTGAAGTTAGCAACACATTTCCTGCATGTTTGAAGCAATCTCTACAGTGCCCTGGCTGGTGTCTTGAAATGCAGCAATTTGCACTTGAGATTTACCACAGATGCAATCATTACCCTTTAGCAAGAACTTAATCCTGAACAGTACATTTCAGCCATAACCAACCACAGTTTGGAGTACAATTTGTAAATAAGTGCCATAGCATCATTAACGTAGGAACTCGAATTCCAAGAATTGAGCTCTCATAAGCTCTGTATATCACAGAAGCAGACTGTTCTCATATCCTCCTCTATTGTAAACATAATGGGGTAGAAAAGCTAAATTCATTGCCTACTATTCCACCAAATAAACACAAAATCTACATTTGAGACAAGCCTATTCCAAAAGCATTTCAAGAACGAATTATTTCTCTTCCTTATCTGTCATTTTACAATATATTATGGACACACTGCTTCCATGAGAAAAACTACATACAATTACTTCAACTGCAAGTTGAAGGGCACTGGCACATTCTGAGAACAGAAAGTCCTAAAGGTGTAAGTACAAATCAATATTTCAAAACACCCCTTAATTATTACTCACTGGTCATGTAACAGCTTTTACAGATGAAGATCACTCACTGTAGTGCTAAGCAGCAAGTGCACCTACAAGTTCTCCAGCAGAGGCATGTCCTCACATACAAAAAGCCCAATTAGTACAGTACTATGCAGTGGGAACATGTAGTTAAGACTCTGTTTTGTAAGCTACATTAAGGTCTCCAAAGACTTAAAAATCAATTGTTATCAGAACATACTGCAGACACTTATTCATGAGGTGAATATATGTATTCACAAGCTGAATATTTTTTTCTTGAATTTCAGTTCCAAAGTGCCTATTTCGAAGGTCCATATTTCTATAGCAACATTCCCATTAAGCACCAGGAAATGTTGGATTAGACCTACTTATATTGCAGTATTATTTCAATTATGATTCCAAGAAGCCTATTTGAAAAGCTCCTGTCTTTCAAAGATATGATCCTTCAAGCTGTGACCAAGCAGCATTTAAGCTTCCAAGGAAAGAATTGCAAGTTCTTTTTCACTATTGTCATGAACACACTTGTGGTAGTTTGAAACAGCATCCTTTCAGCAGGAAATAAACACAAGAATGGAGGTTTTAGAACAGAAAATGGAAAGCTGAATATAACCTTTATGCAATGCAAAGAGAGACATATAAAAAGCTCTGGGACCTTGGCTCAATAGTAAAACAGGCCTCTCACCTATAAAGATCATGATCAGAAAATCAACTAGACTTGTCTGCTTAAAGAAGGATGCAGAAAATGCAGCAACACAGGCAACAAAAAACCCCAATGAGTCATATTATTGATCAGCCAAACGTACTTGTAGCCCTGCCAGAAGTGGTCATCACCACCGGCCGTGAACCAGTGGTCCTTGACTACTTTCCCCAGAGCATATGGGATTCTACCTCCCCCTATAAGGGTGCACCATGTTAGCAAAAAATCTACCTCATGCAGTGAAAGTCTGCTGCAAAACAGTCTCAAACTTGCATTCCACAAAGATATGAAGTTAGTGGTGAAATAACAGCCTACACCTACTTGCAGCTTGTTCCTGGCAATACAGATCATGCTTACAGCTTAGTCATTTTCTGGTCAACCTAGTTCAAACTCTGAGCCAGATTTTCTACAAGAAATTTTAGAGTCACAACATCTCTATTGATGGTACACCAGACTCTGTTGTTCAAATGACAGAGTCCCACTACAGCTTATCCCTCTATCTGAACTGCTGTGGTCCTACCTTCCTCATCACATCAGGCCTCTGTTGTGTTCTATCACCAGCTGTGCCAAGCCAATTTAGGTATATAACCCAATCTAGGTTCCATAAAAGATGAAGTAGCAAAAGACAGAGTTCCTTCTCTTCCCTTGAAACACCATTTTCTTTACAACTTCTACCGTTTTCTTACATGCAGAGGGAAAGTGCTTAACCAAACAGACAAAGCTCAGCCTTATGAAAGGGAAGTCTTTGCTCTTCCTTAAGCCAAGTATGCTGCTGAAACCAGAGCTTGTTTCAACTAGAAAGGGAAAAACTTGGTACACAAACATGAATGCCTAACTTAGATAAGGTGTTACAAATAAAGTTCCTTTTACTTAACCTTAGTATTCTGCAGGCAAGCAGGATTTAATCTCATTGACATGTAGCAACAAATTCAGAGCTGTTTGTGGACTATATACCCCCGAGCTGCAAGGCTAGCAAAACAAAAAGGTACCAATGTCTGAGCTAGAAATTAACACAATCTTGGCTTACTGAACGAGATAACTACCAAGTAAAGTGGGCAACCTATCAGAACCAGAGGATTCCATTAGCAAAACAAGTTAAGTTCATACTTCTACTCAAAGAGAACAAACGAGATAAAGTTCAAGGTATGAACTTGAGTAAGCCCTTTTCTAACATCAATAATCACAAGTTCACAGAACCCCTGTTTTGCAATCAATTATCTGTGTGTACTACCCTGTAGTCATAGGCAGCATATCGAATTGTAGTGGTAGAAGGGTAAAAAAGACCAGCAAGAGAGTTAAGCTGACCTGAAGCTGCCTCAGTTAGAGATTTTCATGCCAGGCTGTATAGACAAGCAGGACTTGGCTTACTTTCCCCACAAAACAAACAAACAAATCACAAAAGTACCCACAAATATGCTGGTTTCATTTAATTAAAAATTTCCATGTAAGATAAGGATTATTTCTTGTAAAATGGTGATGCAGACCAAAAGGGAGAGATAACATGCAGTGATTACTGCTGAACTCCACTGCCACTGGTCAGGAAACAGAGCTGCCTGCCAATGGCATCACTGTTGTCACCAGTAACTTGATAGAGCAGATTTGCTACTGGACAGAGTAGGGTGGGTGGCAAGCCCGTGACATCAACATAATAAAGGCCGTTAAAAATCCGCACCGTGACTCCGGAGGGCTCTTGGTTCTGCCTCAATGCCTGCTCTAATGCAATCAGACACTACCTTGCTCAAACACCGTCAGCAGCACTGTGCTGAGTCATAGAGCCTGTGGGGACACTGGAGCTGCAGGGCCTGCGAGCGCTCGCTGCACTCGGTCTGCTGCAGAGCTGAGCTCTCCAGCCCCGAAACACAGCAGTGCAGCACTGGGAACCCCTCAAACCCAGGGAAACAAGGGATGCCTTCAGCTGAAATACAGAGTATCTCAGCATCTACTATAACACAGCAAAGATTAAGCCTTTTTAGAGGTCTTCACAATTCCTCCATATAAATACAGCAAGTTCCCCTATTTCCAACCCACTCACAGCAGCGCTGCCACAAGCAATCTATGTGGAATGACCAGCAGCACATCTGCAAGGAACTCATCATTGCAAAAATCAGACAGAAACACTATTAACTTTATTTGTTTATCTTCAGAAAAATCTAGCGTGTGTGCCTGTGTGTGTATCTATATATATATATATCAGTCCTTGGAGTATTTCAGAAAAGGTCAAGAACAGGATATGCAAGAAAATATTAGCTGCTCTGAATGCTAGCACTGGATTATCTTTAACCTTCTTTAGCTGGCAGGAGTTATTGGTTTCTGACCATATCTTTCACCACCATGGGTGTTTCCATTTCTCTGAGCCTTTTTTTCTCTATAGCACTTGATAGTATATGCACTCTTCCCAGAGAAAACAAGCTCTAAAAATTAGAAGCTCTGAACAATGACAGGCTAGCTCTAAGCCAGTGGTTATTTCAAGGCCCAGCTCTCAAAATAAACTAGAATTATGATGGTACCTCACCATGTTAAATACACAGATGTTCAAGAATGTGTTCAATAATAATTACTTTCATCTGAGGGGAAAAGTAAAGAAGCCATGCTACTAGAGCAAGCTAGACATCTGTTTTAGAAAATTAATGCTTTAAACCACCACGGCATGATTAAGAGTTTTTTCAGCTGCCAACACTGAATGGTACATGATTTGTGCCGAGTTCTTCACTGCTCTTGCTTGGTTGTAATGATTCTCTAAAACACAATGGTTTAAAAAATTTCCTTGATTCACATCAATATCTGAATAGTAGAAAAAAGTTTTGTTCAAATGTTACTAAAAAGCCACATTTAAAAGTGAAAAATGCTCAATAGGTGCTCAGACCTGTTATCAAAATAGCTACAGCACCCCTTGGAATGACCTCTTCCACACAATAGGCAATACTCATTATTGACCTTCAATGCAGCAAATCTATATACAGCTGGCACAGCAAAAAGGCTGCTGCATGCAATTTAATAAGCATAAAGACTGCAAATGAAAAAGGAAACTGACCTTAAGTTTAGAATGCTGAAAATTAGACTCTTCCTGCTCTTCATGCTGCACTGAGTCAGCTCTCTCCCTCACGCTTCTATACCCAGGACTGGGTATAATGTACTCTTTTCCTATGTCGATGTCTTTCATCTTCTGTAAACGCCAGGGTTTACACGTGTATTTTCACCTCAAGTATCTGAAAAATAATCAAATTCCCCTTCATTATGTGCCATGCCCAGTACACCAGTTACTTTTAGTCACCTATTTTTAAAGTTTATTTTTGAAATCAAAATCAGTAAGCAACTGTAAATGAATTATATTACAACAGGCCTGTAACAACATGACTTGCAAAGTCCACACAAGACTAACTTCTCATGAACTAGTTTAAACATACCCTGAGGTAATCAAATAGTACAATGATCCTCAATGCACTAGAGTGCTGTCATACTTCCTCCCTTAGATCTCTGAAATACAATTATGCAATCTGACAGATTAAAGTAACAGCTCCAGCATTTAGCTGAAACCCTGAGAAACTTGACTGGGAAGATCAAATCCCCAAAATCTTTTGTAAAGAGTCTGAAATTGCATATATCCAATAATTTACCAATTCAAAGTTTTGCAAAACCAATCTCTCTAGAGAGATCACTTGATAAAATTAGTCAGTATAAACACTAGAGAAAACTACATCCCTTCTCTATATCATTGCTCACTTCTCCACAGGCTTGAGCTATAATGAAGTACAGACATGCACAGGAATGAGTCACACCTCCAGTGTTGCAGGTTTCCACTCAGTCTATCAAACTGCACTGAAAGGTCAGAAGAAGAACCAGAGTCCAAAAGACAAAATCACTCCCCGCTGCGCGACTCTGTTTAATAACTCCGCTTTATTGCATTCGGCCACCCGCCTTCAGCTAAGGCGATGGGAGACGCCTGGTTACACTGCGCTGGTCAGACTGCACCAGCGGCTCTGCCGGGGTGCGCGGGGCTGCCACGGCTGCGGGGCTGCCACGGCTCCGCCGCTGCAGCATCGCCGCCTTCGCCGCCGCGGACACCGCGGGGCTGAGGATGCTGCACCCGCGGGCTCCGCGTGCCTCCCGCGGCGGGGATGCAGAACAACCTCCCCGGCCGGACATTCCCCAACAGCCCGGGGAGAGCCCCCCTCCGCTCTCCCCCCGCCTCACGGTGTCCCCGCCGCACTGGCGTAAACACGGGAGCGGCCCCGCCCAGGGACAGGTGCCCGCCGGCTGCAGCCGAGGCGGGACGGAGCGCGGCGGGAGGGGGCACCGCACAGCCCCTTCACCGGGGCCCAGGTGAGGGGGCTTTTCGGCTGGGCTCCTGACAGGAGAGGGGACGGCCAAGCCGCCTCCTCACCACACAAAGGTTCGCCCGCCCCCGGGACCAGCCCCGCTCACCTCCGCCCGCCGACGGCCCCGCCGCAGCTTCTCCACTCCGCGGCCGCGAACCCAAACAACGCCGCTTATAGCGGTTCCGGCGTCCCTACTGCGCCTGCGGGCGGGCGCTGCGGCGGCCGCTCCTTCCCGGAGCCCCACGGGAGATGTAGTCCGCTCCTCAGAGTTGGACGCTCACTGACTACTGACAGTGAACTACATTTCCCTCAAGGCCCCGCGCGGGCCTGCTCCGTTTGGCCGTGCCCCCGTCCCGCCGCGCCCCGCCCAGCCCCGTCCCGCCGCCGCTGCCGCAGCGTGGGGGGTCTGGAACGTTCGCCGCCCGCCAGGGCGGCCCCGCGGCTGGGCGGGCGTACCGGGGCACTGCTTACGGCACCGTACTGGGCCACTGCAGCTCTCCGCTCCCCTCTTTACCGCTCGGGAGGGCGGCAGCGCAATGCAGTGCAGTGCAGTGCAATGCAATGCAATGCAGACAACACTGAGCCGTGCCGTATCGGACGGTACCGTGCAGTGCGGGAAGGACGGGTCCTTCCACCGAGCCAGTGCCGGTAGGAAGAATTGGAGTCTGCTCTGTTCGGACACCGCACACAGAGCCGAAGGGCTTTCGGTCCTGGTGCGAGCGAGGGAGATCTCGGTTTCCCCCCATCGCGGCGCTCCCGGCGGCGGGGGCTGCCGCAGGGCGCTGCCCGGTTTGCGGAGATGGAGCGGCTGCCGGTGTGGCGGACAGAGCAGGAGTGCCGGCCTCGGTGTCCGCTCCTCCCGGCCGGCCCGCGGCTCGCAGCAGCCTGTCACTCGCTGCCGGTTATCGACAGCCCCTCGGCCGGGGAAAGTGCAACGTGCCCTTATCTGGGGCTTAACCTTGGCCGCAGCCGGGGCCGCAGTCAGTGCCGTGCCCCGGCAGCCACTGCCGCAGGCCTGCGACGCGCTTCCCAAGGAGCGGGCATGATTCTCCTGCCAAGCCCCAGCTGTGCCCCTCCAGCTCCCTCAGACCACCTAAAAGGACAGGGAACTTGTCCCAGGGCTTTCACAGCCAAGCTTTTCCGGCCGAAAGGGATGGAAGCTGCGGCTCTATGTCCCTGTGTGACGGTGGCTGAGGGCCAGCAATCCTGCTTCCCCAAGACAGTGTGACACAGGGTGTCCAGCCCCCACCTCAGGAGAGTCCGTGAAGGAAATGGACACAGCTGCGTTTCCTCTCACAAAGGGCTGTAAATATCCTTAACAAACCCTGAGCTGTAGCTTCTCCCCTGCTGCGTTTAAATACCCTGTCCTCAGCTGACATCTTCCTTCCACCAGCCAGATTTGGCTGATGTCTCATTTAAGTGGTTTATGTAACGAGTGCCTGTTTGCACCGCAGTCCTTGCTCTCCTGTCAGGAATGTTTGTGAGAGTCAGTTTGATAGAAACGCTGAAATGAACTCAGGTAAAGAAGGGAGATGGGAATCTGAAAATAAAAGTGGACCAGAATATTGCTTCCAAGCCCACAAGCCAGAGGTACAGGTAAAAGGTGTGACCATGCAAGTAACAATTCAAGGACACCCTTAAGGTACAAGAGAATCCCTGCAGAGCTCCCTGACACACATGGTCACACATCCTGCAGACCTCTGACTCTATTTCTGGAAAAAATGAGAATCAGCTCTATTGCAGGTGCTCTTAACATTTTGGGACAGGAGAACTGACTGACAGACATACCTTGCTCTAATATAGCAGCCAAAATCAAACGTAGCTGCTGCATTTTTCTGCAATCTCTTCCCCAGGGCTCACAATCATGCAATTTCAGATTGGTTGGACTGGCATTTTGTTGGGGAAGGCACTCAAGGTGCACTTCATGCTTTATAAATGCTATGTCCCAGCAAAATGTGAATTTTAAGACAGAAGCCAGGAGGCAATTTACAGTAAGTCCCTGAACAGTCATTAAACTGACCTTTGTCTGTACCAAACATGCTGGAATGTAGGAGTGAGTCAATGTCTAAATACTGAGCTGTGTAGTTAAACAGCATAAACAGAAAGGGCAAAGCATGAGTGATGGGGAATATTAAATTGTGTTAAAGCTTCAAGGTGAATCACTGATATTTTAGGGTGTTGACCTGAAATTGTTCTGAGTGTAAGCATGTCTTTGGCCCTTGGGCTGTGGAGGCAAACAGAACTGCTTTTTTGGAGGTGGCTGGCTGTTTTTTGAGTTGCTGACATGCTCTGCATTACATGCCTGTAAAGAAAGAAGAATATAAACCTCCATTATGCCGAAGTCATTACAAAATGTGTTCAGAAGGATGAGCAGAGACTGTTGTTTAAGCCAAGGGAGCCAGAGCCCTGCCTACACTTGTTCTGTCCTCTATTTCTCCAGTGCTGGAGGAGGTCTGAGAGTAAAAGGGAGGACATGAGTTCTAGTAGAAAACTGCTGTAAGTAATGATGTGTACACTCCACTCAGCTCTGGGCAATGGGCTGGCAGCAGCATCAGGAGTGTTTTCACACCTGTGATCCTATGAGTACATTCTCCCTGAGTACGGTGGTGGGATGAAATGCTTAAGTAGGCATAACCCACTTTTTAGTGTGTCACAAGTCTCCTCCAGCGTTTGTTCTAAAGGCTATAAATGTACTGGTGCTACCAGCCAGAGGAGTTACATCTTTAGCTCCAGTGGCAGCAGCTAATGCTTTTAGTGCTGCGAGTCCTGGATTCATCCCTGAGGGATGGGAACTGTTACATAAACAAGGCCTGTACAGTATTAAAACTTGCCCTGATTCAAGATCTGGGATTTGCTGTAATCAGCCCTGACTGCAAAGGAAAAGCAGAGCCAGACCAAAGAGCCAACAGCAGCTTCAAAGCCAAGGCCTGCAGACCAGGGTGAGGAAGCAACACCTGACAATTAGTTTTCTTAGAGGTGTCCAGGAGCTGCTCCCCTCCACCCAAAACAGTCATCAGCAACAAATCTAAAGCAATGCTTGAAACAAACTGATTTGAGCCATTGGAGCAGAAAATGGAGCATCTCCAGATTGATCAGGAAAACCACGGTTCAGTTTGTGGTAGTGTTGGTCTTCATTCATCTGTCGCTCCTATTACATCTTCCCTGTAGGACCTGAGGATCTGCTTCTGCCTTTTAGGGAACTGGAGCATGTACTGCCCAGGTGAATAAACTGAGCTGAACCCTGGATGAAAACAGAGAGACAGACTTCTCAGGATATCTGAGCTTGAGGAGCATGGCTGCACTCAGCGCTCAGTATTTGGGTTCATATCATTGCAATTAAGACCAGCCATGCAAAACCCTGTTACACACAAGACTGGGAAGCAGAGAGTTTCTTATGTGCTGAAGGGATGCAAATGCCTGGTGAGCCCAGAAGATTCTGGCTGCAAAGGCTGGGTGAGTGACTAATGGGATGGTGCAGTCGGTGTTTTACTACAATGAGGCACTGAGATAAAACAGCTTTTCTCTTTGCCCTGAAAGAAAAGCTGTTGCCCAAAGAAGCAGCACAATGTGACTGGACTGATGTCCATGGAATTATGTAGGGTACCAGGAGGGTTAACAGGAGTGGAGAACTGTCACGCCAGACTCGCCACCCACCCACTGCTTCCTTTCAGGCCTGTGGGCTCTGTGAGCTGTCTGGGGAACACAATATGCTTTGGTCAGCGTGGATGGTCCTTGAGGAGATGTCTTCCTTTGACACAAATCTTGACACTGGGAAGACCAGTTCTTTCCCCTCTCCCAAATCCTCTTTCCTATGTACCTCATATACACCGGACATCATCATCTTACCCTTCTCCACTGGGATGCTTGGTCCAGGGTGCTGACACTTGCATTTTCAGCATGAGTTTCCTGAATGTGTCCCTCCTATTGAGCATGCTGACAGTTGTTATGCTTGCTAGTGGTTTTCTACTCTTGCTGATCAGAGCTCTCAGCCATGAAGTGCAGAACTCACAGATTAATTGGACAGCTCAAGTAGAAGTCCCATGACCAAATTTAGCCTGTAGCACTGCACACCGTAACAAGTTCAGAAATAGGGAGGCCTGAAGAGACTGCATCAGCTTGTTCATGATTCTCTATCCCTGTGCTGTGGCCAATCTTTTATTGTCCATCATGTCCAAGTCTCCCTCCCACACACAGCCTGTTCAGGGCTTTGAGCTCCCAGAACAGTCCGAAAAATTTCCCATTGCACTGCAACTACTTCAGGTCACTCTTCTGGAAAGTAATAACTTAGCCTCAGCTGGGCCACATGAGCCACCAATCCATGTGGGCAGCTTGGCAGATTGAAACAAGCTGCCCACATAGGTAGGTATTTGTTGCCAACAACTGGAGGTTAAAGAGACATTGCTATTCATTTTCCTTTGTATCTTGTATCCACTTTCACAGTTCCAGAGGGAAGAAAAATTTTGTAGCAAAAGCATCAACAAGAAGATAACTGAGGGTAGTCATTCTTAATCCATCATACTTAGGCTACAGAGTTAACATCCCGTTGAGGAGACAGGGAGGGGCGCAGAAGTCAACATGGTACTTGTAGCAGGGCTGTCACAGACTGCTGTGGCTTGCTCAATCATTCCGCTCTTCAATCTCACTAGAAAATAAACAGTTTGGGGACATCAGTGGGCTGGGTTTGTCACATGAAAACCACAGTCCAGTCTTCTGCAAATAATGACGTTAATAATCATCAATAACATTGCACCATAGGTCATTATTGTTACAGCAAGAATTGGATACAGTTGCTTTCAATTCAAGAGAAGTTATAGTATCTAATGGATTTGGTCATGGCTTGCCATTGAAGAGCTAGAGGCACCAATACCCCCTGCACATATTTAGTGCTGCTAGCATCAGAGTTTACCTAAATATTCTTCTGCATTGGTCTGGAGAGGGTCATGAGTGCTGTCCCTCAAGCTACCTGCAGCAACACCTGGACAGACACAACTTGTCCATGCTGTGCCAGGTATCTGCCTGTCTGCTGGACATGGATACTTGTCCACAACACTATGCACACACCAACCATACACAATTCATGCCTATCTGGTTCCATCCAAACACACAGCACAGGGCTGATAACCTCTCTGTATGGACCTGGTACCAAAACCTTTCCCCCATCCCAGTCATAGCTGCACAGAGAGGGGTTAGCACACTCGGAGCACTGAAGACCCAGTGCCATGAGCTGAACATTTCCTGGAACTCAGCCGAACACTTCCTGGAACTCAGAGCAGCTGCTCTGATTTTCAGGGCATGTGAGGCATAGGACCTTGTGGGATGCTCAAGACCTAATCAACACCACAGGAATCCCTCACTTCACAGAATGGGCACTCTCTGAGCTCTTACTTTTTCATTACTGCAGTCTCATTGTACTTACAGCTCTGCAAATGACTCATCCAGGCATCCAAGTTCGTGTGCTTTATGTTGGTTCAGTGCTGAACAATCTGTGTTGCTAATCAGAAACTGGTGAGAGTGAAGGCCAGCTCACACAGCACAGTGGAGGGCTGTTATTTCCCTGCCTTTTCACCAGAAAAATACTAAAGAGGGATATGATGTGTTTGGAACTAGAGAAAACAGGAATCTTTCTCTTTCCTCCTGACCCATTTTAGCAGAAGTTCATTAATATCTTAATATACCTGTGCATTTGGCTTTCCTGGAAACAAACTGTACTTGCTTGATGTCTGTGCAAAGCTGTTGGTAGTGTGGGCGTTCACATTGTGATTATGTTTCAGAGGATGAGGCTCCTAAGCTGATCCAGGCAAAGATACCACTCCAGGCTACGGCAGCACCACCCGTTGCCTTCCCATCAGTTCATGTGGGAGGATGAACCTTCCTAGCCAAGCTAATGGTGTTTTACTCTTGTTCTCAACAGTTTCTACAAATAGCCATGCTTTTGCAACAAATGCCTCTTGGTGTTATTTTTCTTTTTGCAGGTTTTGATCATCCTGCCCTCTTTGTGCAGCATTTATGCTTGTAAAAGTGCAGAAGTAAAAGGTGCAATGCTGTGTTGTATCACACAGATTAAATTTGGTTCATAATTCATCATTCAGGTCGGGAGGAGAAAGCACTGAAAAAGTATCTTATTTCATATGCTACTTTCTTTGGGGTTTGGGAGAGTGGGATACAAATAAAACCCTCCCAACACAACTAGCAGCAACTTATTAAGAACTGCTTTTTCTTACAGGAAAAGGCAAGAAGGTTTCAAAGCTGTTGCAATGTTTGAAGTGTAATCCAATGCAGAAAACCAGTTCAGGGCAGTTTATACCTGGACCGATCATTCGATTTTTCTTCTATAAACCTGATAATTCAGAGGACAAGATCAATTCAAGGGGAAAGCACTGCCCAGGGACCAGAAGCCGGTGCAGACCTACACGGGTAGCAAGTTTCATGATTCCTACGCCTTGCACCGCACCCACGGCTAATGAGTAATCAATAGAAGTCAGCAGCATGGGTCAGGCTGGAGCCTGCCTGCTCTCACTGGCACAGCAGACTGTGCTGTATGGCTGGTTATTTGATGACATTAGTGGAAAGAACAAACAGTGCTGTGGTGAAAAAGCTGGAGATGTGTCTGGATGAGCATTAATGGGCTGGGATGCATTCTAACTATACCACTCCGGCTTTGGGAGTTAGGTCCTTTCAGCTGGACCCCTGGTTCATTTCCCATAGTCTGCAGATGTGCAGCAGTGGCTTTGGATAGCCTGAGGCATGCAAGGAAAACTCCTCTAACCCCTCTCCAAAAGCAGCCCAGGATTGTCCTCAAGCCAGGGCATAGAAAAGGGAAATGGCCACATCAGAATGTTACGTTCAGTTCAGTTTGCTTTTCTGAAACAGTTTTTGGGTTGGCCAAGCCAGCCATGGCTGGGGCCATATGTAGTCTGTGCCAGGGGGAACTGGTTTAAACCTCACAAAACCCAGAGCTGGTGGCCAGAGCAGGATGCAGCACGACCTTCCCACTGGCTCCCAGGGACACGGTCACAGTCTGCTGCCAGGGCAAAGCACTCTCTGTCCACTCCTCATCTGCCTCTGCAAAAACAAAGCTGTGGGTCCACTGAGGTGAAAGTGTCACTGCTGCATGGAAACAGCAGAGCCAGGCACAGCAGCAAGGTCACTTGGCTGGCCTGTTTTGGGATGTCAGGGCTCCTTTTAGTTGGCTGTTTATGTGGCTGTGCAGAGCCCACTGGATGGGCACCATCAAGATGTATGGTGGAAAAGTGATGTGTGGATGCAGCAGAAGCAGCCCTGTGTAAAAGTGCAAAATGCTGCCTTCTGCTGCTCTCTCTGCCAGCACCCCCAACACTGCAGCTCCTGGTCCATGAGCTGCACATTAGACATGGACAGACACCTCTTTCATGTTCCAGCAGATGATGAGCTTGCCACTAGCCATGTCTTCACTCCCATTACCCCAAATCCTCCCCATGTCCTATTTGTTGTGAAGTGGCTCTGCCAGCAAAGGGTCTTCGGCATGCTGCATAGCAGTGACATCCAACACCTTCCTCTGCTGCTTTCTCCTCCCCCAGGACACAGTGCGTGGGTACCATCAGCTCTCTCACCACCTGTTCTCATCCTCTGCAGAGATGCTTGTTGATGACATCTCAGCTGGTCATTACACACCCTACATCTGCATCCTTCCCTGCTCCTGGGAAGACAGGATGCTTCCCTGGTGCCTGACAGTGGGAGTGTAAGGAAGACACTGCAGGGTCTGCCACTACTGCTGGAGTCAAAGTCTCTGTTTCCCCATGTGTCCTAAAACCCCGGGGTTTTTCCATAGTGGAAATACAGCCAGCTTGTATTTGCCTCCATGCTCTCAGGTGTCTCTCTGAGATGCATGGGAAGGATAAGCCAGCCTGAGCAAGCACACAGGAAACAGCCTGTGGGGAGAGGGCCATTCTGTCCCATTGGAAACAGCATAAACACCATGAACTAAAAAGGTTTCAAAAAAAGGAGAAAAATAATTAAAAATGCTGGGAGCCCCTGGCAGTGCCTGGAATCCCACGTGGTGGAGAAAAGGCCGTCTGGGATGCCAATTTTGGAGCTTGCCAGTGTGATCAGCCAGTTTTAGAAGCAAATGAGGACAGCCAAGGTCAGAGAGCGTTGGGCCTCTGGGATTGTCGCTGTGTGGCTGAAAACTGGGAAAAAGGGGAAGCTGCAAGTCAAACACAGCTCTGTCCTTGCTGCTGCAGGTGGGGCTGGGGCTCTCCCAGGTCTCAGGGTGGCCAAGTCCCAGGGGCTGACCTGGCTGCACACAGGGATAATGGGGGCAAGAAGCTGGGGTTTTTAGGAAACTCCTGCTTGGGGAAGACAGGAAGTTAATTGTTCAGAAAGCAAGGTGATGGGAACTCTAGGGAGCAGTGAGTAATTATCAGGGCTTGGGAGACTTGCTCTGTTCTGCTGCTGGGGGAGAAAGCAGAGGAGACAGTTGTCTCCTGCTTTCCCCTCCCAGAAAGAGCAGAAGGTTTCCTGGGAGTTCCTCAGACAAACCTCCTGTGTACATCTTGTTTTGCTGATCTAATTGCTTTTGCTTCCTCGGGAAGTGCTGCCTGAGCACCAGCAGCCACCCTGCACTGCCATCACAGCCCCCGGGCTCCTCAGGAGCCCCATGCTCCCCTCTGTGCATTACTAACCCCAGCCCCCACAGGGCTTGTGTGGGACTGGCACAGTGAGTGGTGGATGAGTGTATGTTCCTGGTGGACTCTTGGCCCCTGAGTGGTGGATTAGAGCCACAGGGCAAGCAGGCTGTCTCAGTCTGGGTGGCCATGGCATTCATTCAAACCTCCTCTCATTGCTTCAGCCAGTGGGACTATGGGGACAGCCATTGTGTGACACCAAAAAATTTGGGACAAAGTCTAGGCAACAGCCTAGGTTAGCCATGGTAAAGCTTACAGTGAAGATGTATACCCCAAAAGGAAATGCTGATCTGTCTGAAACTTAGAGGCTGTTAAGGCTGCAGAAATCTCTGAAAAGGAAGGCGTATATCTGGTGTAGGTTTGTTTTGCCACACAGAGCCATGTCACGTGCCTGTCCCATGTGCTGCAGGCAGGGACAATCCCCCAGCTGTTCTGAGCCACAAATAGGAAAAGCCCCCTGTGTAATCATGGCTTAGGTCAACTGGAAACAAAGCACTCCAGCTGCTGTGTGCTGCTCTCCATCACAACTTGGGGGGACAGGAACTCCCCCAGCTGCAGGGATGAGAACAGTGCTTGAGGAGTGGGAGGCAGCTCAAGGGTCTGCAGCCTGGTTAATTCAAAGCACAGCCCCACTCCCCCACAACACTTAGAATAACAAAAAACGTAATACTGACAACCAGAAAATAGCCCAGCCTCCAGGCTCCCCCTGCCCTCTCCCCAGGACTGGGAGTGCAGCACGTGGGAGCTGGGGAATGTAAAGCATCAGGAGCATCAGGACCACCTCCTCCAGAATGCAGTTACAGGGTGAGAACAGGGAGACAGTGGTGAATTCTTGGGGTGGTCAGCAGCTTGTTATGTGACCACAACTGTACCACATCTCCAAATTGTGGCTCAGTTCCTCTTCCTAAAAGTGCATGACTGCTGGAAACCATGTGATAGAGGCAAAGGAGAGTCACTGTATGAAAAGCAGAGCAAGGTCTCAAACCACTGCTGGGCAGAAATCCTCCCCATGAGGGAGCAGCCTCTGGCTTCTTCTTGAAGACAAAAGGTTGAAACAGTTTGAACTAATGAAACATACACTATTCAGACCCAGCTCCTTGTTGAATTGAAGCACATGTACTGTCAATCACCAGCTGCTCCTGACATGAAAATACAGCAGCTCCTCATGTGGGTGGGAAAAATGAGCTCCTGCATTGTACAGCTTTTGTGAATCGTACTGCTGCCTCCTCTGTCTTTAAAAAAGCCAGGGTCTGCACTCTGCAGTGCATTTACTGTGGCTACAGTCTGGTCTGAATTATGTTCAACTCTCAGTGTTCGTTTGTCACCTTTCTGTTTCCTCAATGTGTTTGCAGTGATGCACAGAGATAGTTTCAAACAGATTTTACTGCAGGCATTTATCAGATCGATCAGATCACACCCTGATGTCTTGGTTCCAGGCAGAGATACGATTTAGATCAAGTTTCTAGCTGAACACCTGTGTGACCTGTAGGTAAGAGTAGGCCTGGGTAATGTCTCTGCAGGGAGAATCCCTGCATCATCCAGCTGTGGGGGGAGAAGAGCTGGGCCCTGGCTGTTCACTTAGAGCTGCATGCTCTGGACTATCTTCTTGCATCAGCACAGAGAAGTTACTGCAGTCATGGTATCTTTGGGCTGCTTACCTTTGCCCTATTTTGCACTTCATGTCATTGTGGACACCCCTTTAAAGTCCAAGCCAAGTCTTTATAAATGGCCCTCCCCAAGAGGTTGTGACTCCCTACACTGCAGGGGTCAGAGCTGTTGGGTTATCTCCAAGGGCCAAGGATCAAAGCTGAGTATTGCAATCCTGTGAAGTGTGTTTATTCCCATAAATAGTGTTGGCACTGCAGTCGTGTCTGGAGTCCCTCTTTGGACGCAGAGGCCCCCCAGTGGGGACAGACAGCCTCAGAGGCAATCCAGACTGGCTCTGACAGTATTCATCAAGCCTGGCTGGGTCAGGAGCTGTCTGAATGCTGAGCAGGGGACGTATTCCTACCTGGTGGAGATAGTAATTTCATTTCATCTCAGGTTTGTGAGAAGAAACAACTTTGATAGCTATAAGGCAGCAGGTGTCAAAACTTGTGATTGGTGGTATCACCAGTGCTTCAGATCGTGGTTGATTGCAAAAGGGTGAAAAGAAGTAGAAATATCACATCTGTTTAGGGCACCCAAGCCAGCACTCAAACAAAAGAACTGCAGACAAGTGGAGACTGAGAAGCTGTTCCCAGAAAAAAAGCATCCCAACTGCCTGTGCTTAATACTCCCACTGATGTGACAGAAAAGTGATGGCAGCACTGAGATTAATTCCTCCATGTATCTTAGGTACAGACCCTCCTCACATGGCTGAGCACATTGTGTTATAGCATTATTAATTGCTTTGACTTGGAAGAAACAGAAAAAAAGAACCTCTAATCTAAGAGACCTATCTTTTCTGGTTTCCAGTGTATTACCTTTCCTTTGGTATCTACTACAGCTGGAACAACCACATCTACACTACTAGGAAAAAGGTAATTAATCAGCAACTTCCTTCAACTTTTCTGCAACCATGTGCGTGTTGCACTTTGAAATATATCCCTGACAAATTAAAAGAAGTGTTGGAATGAGTCCATGGGAAACATAAGTCCAGTAACCAGATCTGTAGTATACAACATCTGTCAAGATAACATGATCTCTCAGCAGCTCTGATGTGGTAGAAGGGGGCCACTGAGTTCCCCTGAGAAAGTTTCCCTTCATTCTCTTTATTAATTAGATCCATAGGCAGCCTCAGCACAAAGATTTTCTAAACCAAAACCCTGAGTGTATGAATAACTGAATGGATCCTTGAAAAGGCACAGTTACTGAACATCACTCAGTTCCCAGACATCCCTAGAAATGTGAAGCCCTTTGGGCTGAAAGTTCTAATAAATGTGCCTTTCTTGTGGAGCTCCCGGCTCGCAGGGAGAGAAGGGTTAAAGGAAATGTGCCCTCTCCTCTGAACAGAGCCCTTGCAGGAAAGGCAGCGATCAGAGCACAGATAGTTGGGCTTTGATCAAAGCTCCCCCTCACTTCTGGCAAACCAGGCAGTGGGAAGCAGAGCTGTCTCCTTCCTGAAATGATGCATCTGGGGCCAGCAGCAGGGAGAAGGCAGAGAGACGGGCTACTCCTCATTCAGCATCTTCTCCAGGCAAAGCTGGGGCTGCTTTGAAGGGAATACTGCAAGAGCCCTTTTCATCCTCTGGAAAAGTTGAGGGATGAGGAATAACCCTGCCCTTGCACAGGAGAGGAGCAGCCCTATCTCAGAGCAAGGGAGCAGGAACAGAGTGACAATTCCAACTGGTGCCTGCACTCTGTGTTGGTGCCATAAGGCCCCAGGTGGGAGGAAGTGGAGGGATGGGCTGGAGCCAGATAAATTGCTCTGGAAATGAGGGCCTGGGTCAGACAGTGGCCAGCCAACCTTCTCCTGGGTGTTTGTCCTGGCTGTTTAGAAACAGGGAGTTGCCTCCTTGCCCCTGGCAGCCCTGACTTGGCACCATGAGTTCCCTTCTCGTGATGCAGGTGACACTAGGTCTTCTCCCTGTACTGCTGTGCAATATGGCATTTTCTCTGCCCATTTCCACAGTCCCAAGGTTGTGGTTACCCAGCTCCACACCTTTTTCTCTCTGGCTCAGCCCACGGATCCCTTCCTAGGAGAGATTTTTGAAGTGCGAGCCTGTCTGGGTATCCCGATATACCTCCTTGGGGAGGGCTCTTCTCAGCTTCTCTTGCTACATATATCCACACATACCAGAGCTGGAAATGGGTTAGCTGGGACAACGGGAGGCAGCTCTGCTACCTCCCACCTTATGCACCACTGAACTGGGAAAAAGAATCTGCTCAGAGGCTGCCACCCCATTTCACATAGCTCAGTGCAGAGACAAACAGGAGCACAAAGCATGGGGTAAACCCTGGACTAAGGTAGGGTTTGAAGGTCAGAGACCCCAGGGAAGGAGGTGTTGCTGGTGCAGCAGCAGTGCAAAACATTGTATGTGAATAAGGAATACAGAAAGGGCAAGGGAACTCTGCAGACTGAGGAGCCTTGCTCCAGGGTGTTTGTGCTCAGGCAGTCCCCATGTGACTGGGAGTGCCTGTCCCTGTGACTGCTCCAGCACTGTCCCCCACGGGAAATGTGCTTTGCTCTTCAGGCTTAAGCAGCTTCTGGGGTCACACAGGGTGGTTGCTTCCAGGGACTGCTGTTCCTGTGGCTGGAGCACATGCCAAGCTCAGATGGCCGCTGACTCATTTTCCACCCCTGGACAGGGTGTCCTCACTGAGCTCACTGAGGAGCCTGTGCCTGCCATGGCCAAAGCCTCCTCAATCTCTGAGAGTGACCAGAGGGATGAATCAGCAGAGGATGGGGCCAGAGCATGGGCAGTGATAGTAGAAGGGCAGCAGACAGGTGCTCCTGCATCTGCACCATGGTTACCTGGGAAAGACCATGTCTGTTAGTTGGACATGAGCATCATGTCTCATCAGTCTGGGGGTGGTTTTTCTCCTCAGGAGATCTGCTGGTGAGGAATAATGGAAGCAGTGTCCTGAAGGATGAATCACATCACACAGAATTCATCCATTAGCTACCTATGAAATCTTGAAGGAGCTGTTGCTTGCTGAGGCCATGTGAAGAAAGAAAAACCAATGCAAGCAGGAGAAACTGGAGCAAGACTTGCACTGGAAACTCAGCTAAAATATCCAGGGCCCTATATCCTACTGCTCAGCCCGTGTCTATGAGGACAGGGCCTGGTAGCAGGAAAAGTCCCAAGAAGAAGTAAATTAGAGAAGTTTACCCTGGGATTTTGCTGAGCTTTCCCTCTCATTTCAGGTTCCTGAGCTCCAGGCAGGGCTGATCAGTGGCAGACAGACTGTCACATGAATGTCCAGTAAGTAACCAGAGGGGCACTTCTGCTGTTCCCTGTCCCTCCAGGGTGACCTCTGCCACCCATGGGGAACCTGCTCAGCTTAACATACCTGTGTGATATCCAGAGACACAGGATGAACATCCACCAGCAGCACCTCTCTGCTGCAAATGCTTTGCTCCTTGCAAATGGACCCTTCCAGCCCTGTCTCCATATTCTGGCAGCTGGGGAAGTGCTGATGCAGCTCCTGCCTCGTTGCATGTCCCAGCTGGTACAGCAGCAGCTGAGTACAGGGAGTTGTGGTAGCCCAGAGCTCAGGCAGCAGTAATACATTCTCCCTATTAGCAGGTGAGGGATGCTGTGCCGAGCATCCCTGTGGTGGAAAGGAATACCAGGGAGTTCTGCAAGCAGTACCCCAGTAGAGCTGGAAGCCCAGAGGGATGCAGACAGGGTGGCCTCATGTCTGGTTCACCTTCTCAAGTCTGTCAACCCAAAAGCCAAGAGTGGATGAGGCCCAGCAGTTCAGCTGGCAGAAGCCCTCTGCTGAGAAGCACAGGAGAAGCCCAAATGAGCAAAGAGTAGATGAATAGCCTGTGAGTCATTATCCCTGCTGTCCCTGCTTGGCCAGAGCCCAGGGCGTGGGAGGGAGGGAGGCAGAAGGGTTGGGGTGTAGAATCTGTCTGGCTTTCATGCTTACTGACTTACTTGTAATCTACAGTTTTATTTTTCCCTGCAGAACTTGGTTCAGTGCTCAGGTAAACCTTGTGTCAGGCACAGAGTCATTTAGATGTATAAGAGGGCTGGACAATGTCCATGTCCTGGCCATTGCCTACCCCTTCTCCCAGGGGCAGGAGCTCCTCCAAGAGTGCTTGGGGCAGGCAGACCCCTCTCTAGACCTGCCAAGTGAGTGTCAGCTGTCCTGGGCAAGTTCAGGACACTCCTCTGAGTGCCCAAGGTTCTGTGTGCCAGGGTTCATGGCCTGCCCATGTCACGTCTGGCACTGTGTGGGAATAGCCCCAACCAAACCAGGCTCCCTGTCAGCATGGAGTGGGCCAAGAAGAGCTGAGTTTAGGCACTAATTGCATCCCTGACCTGGAGCTGAGATGGCAGAAGTCTCATAGCTCTGCTGAAGCCACAGAAGGATGCTCTAAGGGCATCAGAGTTGCTGGCCACCAGGCAGGACATCTGAGGGGAAATGAGCCTTGTGTTAGGTACACAGTTCTTCCTTGCAGACTTCCTGTGATCCTCCTCATTGCAAGTCTCACCACTCTGGGGACCCTCTGATTCCACTCAGCCCCTGTGGGGCCCCAAAGCTGTCTAAGGTAGAACCAAACCCAGAGCTACCTGCCAAGGCTTAGAGATGCCTCATGGGCCATTGCGTCTGCAGAGGGAAAAGCCAGGAAATAACCAAATGCTCAGAGAGAACAAATGAAAAGAGAACAGGGTTTAAAATGCAGGAACAGGGACCAGAAAGATGTCTCAGAAAGCAGAGCATCCCCACCAAGGTCATCATTCCCAGAGTCGGTGTATGCTGCCCTGTCCAGGGCGTATGCTCTATCCATGTATATCCAAGGATGAGGCAGCAAGGAAAAGTCCCACAGTCTCCATGTCTTCCCACCACCCTGCCCAGCCACTGTGGGATACTGGGATTGATAGACCTCCAGTCAAACCTAGTTCCATCTCATTTCAATTTCCATGAGGTAATTTTAGTTATAAAACCTCCCCTGGAATTACATTGCTTTCAGAAAATATTTGGCCTGGGTGCTGCTGGCCTGCAAGTTCCCAGTGAGACCAAAGGGAGTTTGTCTGCAAAGCCTGAGGAATATTTATCAAGCTGATTTTGAGTTTAGTTCATTAGCAATTACCTTGATTTGTCTTCCCCTGTTCTTGCCAATTTACCAGGGCAACGTCTTGGAAACTTGCCTCATTTGGAGAGAACAGGATGTAATTAGCCAGATAATCTGCTGATTCCCCTGTCAACCTCTCTGTGCCCAGTCCCAACACACGCAGTGGCTGTGCAGGCTGGATCAGACCTGATTTCTGGCACTGTTTATGCACTTAGTGCCACATAGGCAGGAACTAAGATGCTGTCCTGCCCTCCGGCAATGACAAATCCACCTCTTGGATCACTCCTCAGGCTGTAACCCCTGGGCTGAAACCATCTGAGAGCTTTTGTCCTGGGGTTAGTTCCTTTGCCAGGGCAACACATATCCCAAGGGTATGCAGATACCTATTTTTGAAAAGGATGGGGATGATTTATTTCCCATGGGCAGCTCATTTCTGTTTTCTTGCTGTGTCCATCCTTGCTGCTTTTTTCCAAACCACTAGCTAAGGTCAAGCGACTCAGCCGCAAGTTGCGGCACAGCAAGGGCTCAGTCACAAGTCACTGGGCACAGATGGCACCACGTAAGTGATGCCTGAACACTTTAACTGCTCAGGGAAATTTCAGGGAATACCCAATGCTGCAGAGTCCTTCAGGAGACAGAGGAGACTTGGTTTTCTACATCAGTTCTGGCCTGCAGTTCAATTGGTGGGGAGGAATACTGCATGTTGCCTACTACAGCTTTCTTCCCTTTACTAAAGACCCCTCAGCAATGCCACAGGGGCTGTACAGCACTGTCAGTGATATTGGGCAGTGCTGTAGGTCTGTGGTTAAGTGGTGCCTCCCTCAATTTCCCTCCCTCAGGATGGAAAGGCCACACTGTGTGCCTTGGGCTGATAAGCATATGCCACCTTCCACCCTTGGGAGAGGCCCTGCCATGGAGGTGGGGCTGCAAATGCCCTGTTTCTCTCAGATCACAACTAAATTTGAGACTCTTTGAATCTTTGGCTTGTCACTCAGTAGCAGATGACAGCAGTGAGGACCAGAACAGGTGTCACAGTGGGTCAATTTGTGGGAACCGAGGTGCAGCAAGAGAGGCTGGTGAGATGACAGAGCAGGGGCTGTGAATGTCTGTCCCACGTGGAGAGGGGCAGAAGCATGACCACGATGCAAGGCAATGAGCACCAGGTCCTGCAGCAGCCAGCACTGGAAAGGGCTCTCCTGTTGCCAGGCTCAGGACTCTCAACAGCCCTTCTGCTGCCATCCTGTTAGGAGCTCCCTAGGGGAGATCTTTCAGCCTGTTTTCCTTGTTTTGAATGCAGGGTTACCACACAGCTTTTCCTCGGTGACAAATGAACAGGTGAACTGTGCCAGATAAGTCCTGCAGCCCTGGGCCCGGTGGCAGAGAAAGGCAGCAGAGGAGGGACACAGCTGAGGGCAGGTTTTCTGTGCTGAGGGCTGTACATGGCCCATCCTTTTCTGAGGACCAGGATAGTACTGAAGCACAATCAGAGCTGTGCGAGGACAGAGCCTGGGTGGGGCAGGAATGGCTGGAGGAGATCCGTGGAACTGACAGTGTCCGAGCAGGGGGACAGCCACACACCAGCACTGCAGCGTCCCAGCTGCTTAACCAAGCTGAGGGGAAGAAAAATGCCACCCCCACCTTCAGAAACCACGTCTTCTTTCCACCCATCCACTCTGGAAGGGTTTCTGAGCGGGCTGCGAAGGGTCCCTCAGGGGCTGTGGGGTTTGGGAACAGCTTTTTGATGGCAGGTGTGAGCTGTGCACTGACGGGCTGCTTCATATCAAGGCTGTCTTTCGCAGAAGGACCGTCTAGACATTTGGAAACCTAGCACAAACACGTCGCTGCTGGGAAGTGTATCAGAAAATATCACTGCTCCCAAAACCAGACACCACCAGGTCACATCAAATCACTACACACACCCCGAGATGTCTGTGGGGACCTTCAGGCCTTCCCCAGGCCGGGTCCCGGCCGTGCTGGGCCATGGCAGGGAGCTGCGCTGCTCTATCCCCGCTCCCTCCTCGGAGGACGGCAAAGAAAAGCCTCTCCACGCTCCTGAGGCCGCGCTGCAGCGAATCTTCACTGCGGAGGTGATGCCGGGAGAAGGGAAATGATGAGGAGGCAAGGAGCAGCTCTCGCCCCGCTCCCGCCCCGTTCCCGCCCCGCTGCCGCCGGGACGCGCCGCCCCGCGCTGTTGTGTCCCCGCCGGGCGCCCGTTGCCGTTCCCGTCGCGAGCGGAAGCGGAAGCGGCGGCGGCCGCGTGCGGCGATGGCGGCCCGCGGTACCGCGCGGCGCGGGGCGGGCGGGGGGTCCACCCGCGGCCCCGACCCGCAGGAAGAGCCGCCGCCGCCGCTCCAGGCCGTGCTGGTCGCCGACAGCTTCAACCGCCGCTTTTTCCCGATCTCCAAGGACCGGCCGCGGGTGAGAAATCCCCTCTGGGTGATGCTGCCTGCGCCGCGCCGGTGCCTCCAGGACCGCCTGTCCCGGTGTGCACTGTCCCCAGGACGGTGGGGTGGGCCGGGATGTGCCGAGAGGCCGGGCTGGGGCGGGAGGGGACGAGGCCCCCCCGGCCCCCCGGCTTCGGGCAGCCCCCACCGCGGCTTCCTGCGCTCCGACAGTTCTCGCCCGTGGGAGTTTCTGTCCCCCGCTGGAGAGGCAGCGAGGATCTAATTGCTGTCTTGGTGCTGTCCGCTTTTCCATATGGCGTGGAGAGCTGCGCTGTCGGCTTCTCGTCTGTGGCTGGTGCAGGACTGGCAGCGGGCTTGGACAGGCTTGTTACTGATAAAGGAAAAAAACGAAATCTTGGCCCTTGCCAGCTGCAATGTGTGAAAGAATATGGCCAGAAAAATGGATGGGAGTAGTACTTTATTACCCAGCTCAAAAGGCTGTGTGTTAAAGGAACATTAAAAGCTCCTGGAGACTTTAGGTCTGAACAATTATCTTACCTCGTTTGCTGATTAAGTGTTGGTGCTGCTTGTAATTATACACGCGAGCTCAGGCCTGAAATGAAACGGCACCAAAAATAAATTAAGGAATGGTATGCCATCACTCAGGTGTGACTCAGTAACTCAGTTTAAAAGTGTGAGTTGAATCTCAAGTCAAGAGAGTACTTACTTCACTTAAGGTTGGGGTTTTATCCCCCTTGTTTAATGCTGGACACTCATATTCCTGTTGCTTCATCATTCATGTCTGACAGGTTTTTCTTGAAGCAGTTAAAGCTTGAGTCAGGGAATCAGCACTTTTTTTTCCTAGTCTCTGTCATTTATTTCAGTCTTCTTGAACAGTTTTCAGTGATAACTTCACCTTTTTACGCGTTTCCTTCTGAACTGAGGATATGCCCCTAGAAGACTACAAATTCACTCTTACTGTTTAGATAACTCTGAAAGACTTTTATAAAACCTGGTGGAGCAGTTACTTGTGTTATGTTTCTGGTACTGTTGATGACATTATATCCCCGAGTTGGAAGGGGCTGTTGCTGATGTTGGGGTACTGAGTGTTTGTTCAGCTGTCTGTATGGGGGTTTTTGTTTCGGTTTTTTTTTCAGGCTCTTTTACCTATGGCAAATGTGGCCATGATTGACTATACCTTGGAGTTCCTAACAGCAACTGGAGTGGAAGAAACTTTTGTTTTCTGCTGTTGGAAGTCAGCTGAGATAAAAGAGCATTTGCAGTAAGAATCTCTTCTTCTTTTTAGTTTTATCATGGAAAGTATTCGTCCGCCCTCCAACAAGCCTCAAAGGCCTCACTGATTCTTATGAAAACTATAAGAGACACCCTTTCAGCAGTGGTCTCCTAGCATATCTCAGAAAACACCATTCCTCCTGTGTAGGAGGGTGGTTGTGCAGTTTGTTAAAAGGGTTGAGTGTTGTGGGACTGCTCCTCAGTTCACCTTCTGAGTGTACCTGAGCCTGGCAATAGCGGGCTTACTGTCACAGGATGCTCCCCTTACTGTTGTGGTGTGCACTGGGAAACTGTCCTAATGTGTCTGTAGGGACAGCCTCTTTATGCCTTCCTGATGTTTTTTTTTCCTTCTTCCAGGAAATCCAAGTGGTGCCGGCACACGTCTCCCAACACGGTGCGGTTTGTCACGTCGGACCTGTACCGCTCCCTTGGTGACGTGCTGCGAGACGTGGATGCCAAGTCCCTTGTTCGTTCCGACTTCATCCTTGTCACTGGTGATGTGGTGTCCAACTTCAATATATCCAAAGCCCTGGAAGAGCACAAGTAGGTGCTGGAAGAGTGAATGCTTGCCTGGTGTGCTGAGACTGCAGTCTGTAGCTCTCTGAGGAGTGTTCTCATAGTTCTGCCCTCCTTTCTCAGGTTGCGTCGTAAGATGGAAAAGAATGTGTCTGTGATGACGATGATATTCAAGGAGTCCTCGCCTGGCCACCATGCCAGGTGCAAGGAGGATGACATTGTTATTGCCATGGACAGTGCCACAAACCGTGTCCTTCACTACCAGAGAACGCAGGGGCTGAAACGATTCCGCTTTCCTATGGTGCGTCTGGAGATTGGCGGGTGGAAAAGGGCTGTGGTGGTGAAGCAGCCACCCAAGGAGATCCTCCTTGAATGAGGGCTGGGCAACTGTCCTAGCTGCTTCTCTTGGAGGAGCAGATGATAGGAAGTAACTTGGGGTAAACTGGCTTTTTTTCCCCTAGTCTTTATTTGAGGCTTGGTGAAATCGTGCTGGGATATGCATGTTTGTGACTCACCCCAGTTTGAGCATGAGGAAGATGTATTTCTCACAGTTCAGGTTTTGCCTTTTTTTTCCTTTCCATGATGTAAAACAAGAGAAGGAAATTATTTTGTGCTATTACAGGAGCTCCCAAATTGGGGTGTGTATACCACTACCATACACAGACCATTTTTACCAAATCATTTAGGCTGGAAAAGACATCTGAGATCAGAGAGTCCAACCTTTGATCACCACCTTGTCAACTCGACCATGGCACGTCCAGTCATTTCTTGAACACCTCCAGGGGTGGGACACCACACCTACCTAGGCAGTCCATTCCAGTGTTTAACAACTCTTTTCTTTTTGAAGTGTTGTTGAGCCTGACATGGGGTGGAATTCCAGAGATGCAAGGAGTGGTACCTCCTATTACCTGTTTGTTTACCTAATAATGTAGTAAATGCTCTGTAAATGTCATGGAGACACTTTCTTCGTGAGATAGATGGACCAGTTTCTTTCTTCAACTTGGAACTAAAGCTGTGATTGTATAATATTTTCATCCCTAAATCAGTAATTGGGATATTATTTCATGTCTTCAAATGGAAGTACAAATCACCGGAGGAAACCAAAAAGGGAAAAACCAAAAGAAACAAAACCCAAAAATACAAAACTGACACACAGCTGTAAAAATTACATTTGGATTTATCAATGGGGTTTTTTGTACAGTTGTAGCTCCCAGAGACTGAGATAAGGAGCCTCCTGGAAGAAAAGTGATTGTTGGAAGTACCACCTGTTTCTAGGAGACCTGCACTGTATAGGGGCAGGGGCAGTCTCTGCTGGCTGACACAGCTCTTTGTGTGACCAGTCTGTGCCTGCTAAGATTTGGTCTAGTGTAGACTGTAGATTTCTCTGATCCTCAGAACTTCAGCTAGTTTAATAATCCAGTCAATACTGCCCCTGACTTATTGAAGGCTTTTGGGGTTTGATACTGCGTGAGGCACTCAGGTCATCTGAATTTTTCCCTCTTTCAGAGTCTGTTCCAGAACTCTATTGAGAATGTCGAGGTGCGTCATGACTTGCTGGATTGTCATATCAGCATCTGCTCTCCACAGGTGAGCCCTGCCCTTCCAAGTGTCCAAAATTCAGTCTGCTCCCTTGGTACTGCTGGTGTGCAGGGGCTGTGTGTGGCCTGAGTACCAGGTTTGGAAAACAGAGCTAGCTGAGCTGAGGGCCTGGGTGATCCTGTGGTGCTGCTGTGTGGAATGTATCGGGGCTCAGTGTGTTTCTGACATCCACCACTTAAGCCCTGGTAGAACTACATGGTGGATGCATCCAGAGACTGCTGGATTTGGCACAGAATAAAACTATTTCAGAAAAAAATGTGTTTTCACTTTGGGTATAATGACATCTGTGGAGCAGAGGTAGTGGCTGTGCTATGGAGAAGTGTCAGTACTTATAAGCTGGTACCATGTGAGGGTAACATTCAGGGTTATTCCAGCTAAGGCTAGCTAAGACATCTTCCAGATCTGATAAAGTTTGTTTGCAGCCTTACTTTGGGCGTGAAACTACAAATTAAGTCTGGGCAAATTGCTTGGAAATGCTAAAGCAATGTCTTGTCCCTTTTGGAAACCAGAATTTGTTCATGGATTCTGGAGGAGGAGGAGGAGGAGGAGGAGGAGATGGGAGGGTCAATATTCCTAGCAGAAGGAGTCAGAGCTTTATTCAAGGCAAGGCCATCACTTTCCTATATTGTGTTACTTGACTCTGACTATGTTATTTTCATGTACTTTATTCCTGGCAGGTGGCTGAACTGTTCACAGACAATTTTGACTATCAGACACGGGATGACTTTGTGCGTGGTCTTTTGGTGAATGAGGAGGTAAGGAGAGGGTTGTTACAAGGGAGATCCTCTTACTTTGCCTTAGAGAACCTTCTGATGTGCTCCTGCCTGTCTCCCAGGTCCTGGGGAACCAGATCCATATGCATGTAACAACAGAAGAGTATGGTGCTCATATATGCAACCTGCTGATGTACGAAGCTGTGTGCTCTGACATCATCCGGCGCTGGGTTTATCCTCTCACTCCAGAGATGAACTTCACTGATGACAAGAATCAGAGTTACACCCACTCTAAACACAATATTTACAGAGGGGTGGATGTGAGCCTTGGCCATGGCAGTGTGCTGGAAGAGAACGTGCTCATTGGGCAGGGAACGGTCATTGGCAGCAACTGCTCCATCACCAACAGCGTTATTGGGCAGAACTGTAGGATAGGTGAGTGCAAAACCAGAATGTGCCAGCCTTGCCAGGCCAGGGCACACATTTGTTGGGATTCAGTTTTTAAAGTGCATTTGGCACTGAGAGAGGATGATAGATAGGTAGTGATTGATTGCTAATGGGAAGAAAGGAGAAAAGCTTGGTTTTCCAGCAGAGGAAATAGACAGAAATTTTCAGGGTACCACGATGAAGCTGGAAAGTACTTCATGCAAATGAGTTGTTTGAGCAGCAGAGAGTGCATGACCTTTACTGATCTAGAGTTATCAACCACCAACAGCGTGCAAATGAGGGACATCTGTCCATATTTTCATGAGCTGTTTCCTAGCAGCTCACTCCTAACCTTGCTCCCTCCTAGCTCACTCCTTAGCCTTGGCTGGATTTTCTATTCTTTTTGTGATTTAGCTGTGTTTGTCCAAAACTGAGATGTCAGTTGTTACTCTCAAGTCTCTGTAGAGAACAAATTTGTCTTTCAGCTTTGGGTTAGAAGTAGTTGTAGGCCTCTGAAGCAAATTTTCCCCTGTTGTCTAACATCCGTCATGCATCAAGGGCGTTGGGAGTCAGTAAGATGCTTCCTAGTGTATTCAGCAGTGCCAGAGAACACCAGACAGCCTTCCTCAACATATCTGTACTTGGTGGTATACAACAGGTGATAGAGTCACTTTGGATGGAGCTGTTCTGTGGGACCGAGTGCACATAGCAGATAATGTGGAGATCCACCATTCTGTTATCTGTGATGAGGCTGAAGTGAAGGAAAAAGTGAAGCTAAAGCCCCGCTGTGTCCTCTCTTCTCAGGTGAGCTGATTTATGTCTGTTCTGCTTTCTGCCTCTCTTGGCAGGTTACTCATCTTTACTATTCCAGAACACAGGGCTGCCCCAAGCCTTTTTGCAGAGGTGCAAACTGTGCTATTGTTCCCACCCTTTTCTTCCCCTTGCTTGGCTGGGTCAGTGTAGTATGGAATGTAGCAGTGCTGGTGTCTTCAGTTATACTTGATAGTGACAGCTTGTCTGGAGCTGCTGGTGGAGGTACAAGGGGACAGTCAGAGTGTTTTTCATTAAGATATGTTTCACATATTTTCAGGTAGTAGTAGGTCCCGGCATCACTCTCTCTGAGGGCACAGTGATCTCTCTGCACCCCCCAGATGAGGAGGAAGAGGATGATGACCAGTTCAGTGATGATTCTGGTGTGAACAAGGAGAGCAAAGTGAAACTGAAAGGTATGAGAGTCTCTGTCTCTATGCATTATAGCTATGCAGAAGGTGTTGTCTTCCATGGTCTTTTGGAGTCTCTTCCAGCCCCATTCCAGACACTGCAGTGCCAGGGTGGAGCTTAGTGCTGCATTCAACCTGGAACCTAAGTATTTTTGTCAGGGCAAGCAAGGATACTCAGCTGTGTCCAAGGACTTTGTCCTTGTGAAGTACTGTTGCTACAGTGTGGGTTTGTCAAGGGATCTAAACATGGTCTGCCAAATGCTGCTGCTGTAGGAAGGAGTAAGTCACTTGTCAAGGCATGTGAGAAAATCAAAGCTGAAATCCATATGCATCTGCAGGAATCCCAGCTCCCTCTTGATGAAGGCTATTTAGGGGCAGTAATGTGCAGGTTATACCAGTCTATTTCAGGTTGCCTGTAAGCAGATCCAGTACATCCACACTCTCTCTGCTGATTCTTTTTCAGGTTACAATAAAAGGGATGTAGGCTCAGAGGGCAGAGGCTATCTCTGGAAAGCAGATGACAAGAATGAAGAGGATGAAGAAGAGCAGAGACAAAGCCTATGGGGTGAGGAAAAGTTTAGGGTGGTCACCTGGGGGCGAATAGACAGGTGTATGTTGGGGAAACCAGCCAAGTAGGTGCTGATAATTGTGTCTAGAGCAAAACTTGGGCTTTGTGAAGCACACTGGCTCCAGATAACAGCTATGTGTGGAGGGAAGGTGAGAGGTAAAAGCAAGTCATGGACCAGATTCTCTCTACCTATGCTCTGTGGAAGGTGTTTGTTAGATATTTGCCTTGCACTGACACACAGCGCTGTCTGTGCTGGGAACGCTGCACTGTGGGACACTAGGCCCTCCCTCAGATGGGAATATGCTTTGGCTATTCTGGGTGCTGCTGGCTTTCTTCCTGCCAGTGGCAGTGTCTGCTGACATTGCTCCATTGTGAGTCAGCAGTCTGCGCAAAATGCAGTAGCTTCTGTCCCTGTCCTTTGTTGTCTGCCTGCAGACTCCCAAAAAATCCCATTATCCTAGTGCCAGCTGTAGTGTTCCCTCTGCAGCAAATATAATCATCTAGACCTGTAAATAGAAGCTTCTTTGCAAGGACAGATAGTTGCTGACTTGGTTGGGAAGTTCCTGGGACACCTGGTTCCTCATGGCATATGATAGTTGCAGCTTTTGAGTGCTGAATGCTGCATCTTCTCCTTCCTCAGGCCCAGCTGTGCACTCAGAGGAAGAGAGCGAATCTGACAGTGACCTGAGCATGGGCTCTGAGGAGCCAGACAGTCGGTCAGCTTCCCCTCAGCTGGACGACATCAAAGGTGAGATGGGCTCTGAAGAAGTACAGTGACTCTGTAGATAATGCAATGTGTGAGGTTTGTGCTGCTTTCTCTTGATGTATTAGAAAATTTGTGCACCTCTATGATATGTTGTTTCCTGATCTCACTTCCTGCATTTTCTGCAGAGTTCTTTAACGTTCCATGTATCACTGCTGGGTTAACCCAAGGCAGTAAAGGATGAGAAACTAGACAAAGAGTCTCCATCTTTCTCATTCCTCATCACTGGACCTTCATGAAAGAGACCTCCCTGAGCTGTCTGTTTAAATGGCAGTGTCATTGCCTAATTTTAGAGACTATGGGAAGGTCCAGAATTTCTCTGTATGGACAGCTTAGTACTGTAATCATTCTGGAGAAAAAACGTCCTTGTGGGAGCTGCCTCTTTTGGCAAAGATGTTTTGGCTTTCTGTTTTGTTGTGTTGAGCTTACCTGGATTTGAAAGAGGTTTAGGCCAGACTGGAAAAAGCCAAAAGCTTTCTCATGTTGGAATATCACCGCAAAAGAAGTTAAACCAATGCATTTTAGATTTGAATTAATACTTTCAGTTATGAGAAGATGAGGTTTGTCTGAATGGGAAAGGCTAGACTGTGAAAGTATAATAGAAACTCTGCTCTAAAAGGCTGCAGAGGTTACTAGCTTTGTACTGGTTTCTGTGATGATATTTAGTAGGTGGTTTCCTTTGTTTGAATTATATCCCACTATTTATAAGTATAATTGCTGTGCGTTTGTGTCAGCTTACAGAGAGCAAGTAGACATCTGTGTCAGAGTGCTTTGTTTGTGAAAGGCATCATTCCTTCAGCAATGAGCAGTTTGAAGAATCTGTGCTTTTCCCTCATGTCTAACTGCCTGTCCTTTCTTTCATTAGTTTTCCAGAATGAGGTTCTGGGTACGTTACAAAGGGGTGAAGAAGAAAACATTTCCTGTGACAACCTGGTCCTGGAAATCAACTCCCTCAAGTGAGTTTGGCATGCCCTTAGGGATCCTCAGGGTGTCCTTAGGGATATTGTCCCTTATGCTGAACAGTTGGGATTGACAGCAGATGTGTCAAAAGAAGATGAGAAACCATGTGAATGCCCATTGTTAGACATTTTATCAGTATGGAGCATGAGAAATGCAGCTTAGACATCATGACTGAATGACAGCAGGAGTTGATGGAGAGCACCAGCTGCATCTCTAGCATCCTTGGTGGTTAGGCTTTTCCTGCCCCATCTCTGTAACAAGAGATTGAATTGCTGCTAAATAACTGAGGACTGAAAAGGCAAGCCAGTTCTTGGCACGACTGCCTGGAAGTTCATGCAGGGTCTGCTGCTCTGGGCATTGCAGTATTCCTCCAGCTGCCTGCAGCTGGGGCTGTGCTGTGGTGTGGCTTGTCCACAGGATTTTTACAGCAGCAAGTCTAGAACACATAATCAGAGTGCCTTTTGTCTAGTGTTTCTCAAATCCAAACCTGTGTGCCTTCTTTCGTGCAAGAGAATTCCTGCAGTGCTCTGGTAAATGTGAGGGTGCTGTCCCTGCAGCAGCTTGTCCCAGTTGTGATTACAGATTTTCAGGACTTACGGCCTTATACAAGGCCTGATGCAATGCAAAGTGATTTTATTGTCTGAATATCTCGAAAACCAAATGGACAAATAAAAAATAGGTTGAGAAGATGAATCAGATTTTTTCTTCTATCTCTGTGAATACCCACAGTCTGCAGAGATCAGACAGTGTGAAATGTTGAGAGTTTTTTGCCTTTTTCATGATAGGTATGCATATAACATTGGCCTGAAGGAGATGATGCAGGTGCTCAGTAAAGTGATCCTGGAGTTCCCACTGCAGCAGCTGGATGCAAACCTGGACTCCCAGAACTATTTCTCAGCATTGCTTCCTGTGAGTCCTGCTCCATTTGACTCTTCTTTGGGCTTGTCTCCTATTGTATAGCAGTCTCTCTGTGTGCCCCAGGTAGTTCCTGCCTGAGAAATCTCTTCGGTTAAGCCTGGAGCCACTTAAACTCCTTGAGTTCATGAGTCTCTTTGTTTTCTGTAGAAGTAAAAATGAACTGAAACTGTTGTTCCTGCTTGACAGAGTTCAGCTGAGACTGTAGGTGGGGGAGCTCTGCTTCAGTACCTGTGGTTGTTTCTGTTGCCTGTGTGAGATAGTAGAAGTGCATCATTTGTAAAAGAGAAAAGAGAAGGACTGTTAGATGTCTTTAAAAGCTTGCATTCCAGCAACCCCGCTTCAGTCCAGCTCAAGTTCTGTGCCTGGGGCAGAGGGGAGCACTCCTCTCCCAATGGGATCCTTTCCAAGGTCTTACTTGTCTGCATACTATAATTGGTGCCAGTATTTTTTCAGCCAAATGCAAAGGCATGATATTGTTGTTTTGTGCAAAGATAAAGTTCTGCTTTGTTTCTAGGGAGATGGGTTGTATAGTTGGGTGTACCAACTTAAATTTCCTGTCTTATGGCAGACAAAATAGGGTAGGATCTGTTTTATAAAGCAGGCAATCTCCCCTGAATGGTTTTGTTCACCCAAGCTGAAGTCATTGTAGTATTTTTGTCTCCTTGTTACAGTCCATTTATGTATTTGACTTTGCAAACTCTACAGATTCTGAAGATGCTCTTTCAGAATGAATAGGTCTGACACAGGTTTGGGACAGACTACTTATATTTTTTCTAGGACTGTTTTTTTTTAGGAGATTGAAAGGAGAACTAGACTTCCTCATGGTCCTTTCTCTGAGAAAGTATGTGCTTTCCATTGATGGGAAAGGGTGGAAAACTAATTCTCCTTTGTGTAGGTGTAAGCATGCTACTTAATTCGCCTCTTGGACATGTGGAGATGCCTTCTGCAGAAAACATCCATGTAAACTGATCTGTTCTTCAGATGGCTTAGTGAGATTTTGCTGCTCACTCTGTTCAAATTCTGCTTGCTTTTGTTCATTTTTTCCCAACTGTTTTCTTGAATTGCATGTCCTCTCCTAGAAAAAGAGATTTGAAGGAGGAGGACCGAAGAAAATGTTGAAGCAGGTGTTAGATTCTAAGTGGAAAGCAGTACATCTAGACAACAGCTTGTGTGGAGTTGGTAGCTATATAGGATGGGTTTTTTTTTTATCCTAGCTGGGATATGGCATCCACTGGCCTTCCAGATTAGGCACCTACTCTAGCATGGCTGGGAAATGAGAATTTCACTGCAGCACCCAGTCAGAAGATGTTCTAGTCTGAGATGAAGCATATAAATGCATAAAGTTTTGTGTAATTGCCCCAAACCTCTAGAAGCTAAAGACAATGGTAGTATATGAAGAGTTTCTCTGAGTGACTTTGTCCATTTATTTTTCATCAAAGGAAAGCTAATGCTCATGTTTACCAGCAGAGAGAACAAGTCAGCTCACCTTCAGTGAGAAGTAGTAATAATCAAAATGTAATGTTTAGAGTGGCCATGTATCATGTCACAGGCAGGTGGCATTTGTCTAGGCAGGGAATTGTGTTCATTTATGAAGTGCAAATTACCCTTAGATTTATCAAAGAAAGCCAGGTGTCAAACCAATTGACCATCGTGGCAGCCAGTTTCTCCAGATTCTCCCCTGTAAAGAACCAGGAAGTTTCTTAGAGAATCCTTCTCTGGGACAGTTTGTGCCTCAGTTGGTGCCTTCAGTGTTTAGGATTGCTGTGCTGACTTTCTGCTCTGCATTCAGCAGGAGCACAATGTCCTGGTGAGGTACAGGTGTGTTCACTTGCACTCATATTTGTCACTGTTACAATAACCCAGTATTTGGGATGAGATGTACCTCTAATAGATGTAGTGAGCCAGCCTTGAAATGCTTATTAAACACGTATCACTGGTCTTCTGAGGCAGCAGCTTTGTGTATTTACCAGCAGTGCTTTGAAAAGACCAGTTCTTCAGGCAGAAGTTGTACAGCATCTGGAACAGTGGCTTCTCTGCAGCTTGTGATTCCCTAGTTAGTGAAAAGCAGAGGCTTGGTATAGGTTAGTACATAATGAGAGCAGTTACTGCTGAAGTTTGCAGCTAAAACTGCCTCAGGCAATAGCAGTTTTGGGCTGAGAGCTGCTCATGATGGAGTAGTTATGGAAAAGTGTTATTTTGTGTGAGATGGGGCTGCCTGCATTCTGAGAGTGATGGGTATCAGAAGCCCAGTGAACCTTACAGACCTGTTTTATGTTTCTCACTCTCTGTAGCTCAACTCTGACCAAGAGATGCTGAAATAAGATGGGTTGTTTATGTAAAACCTATGGTAGAGCAGTCCCAGGCAGCTCAGATGGGTGGGAATGCCATAGTTGTGATGTATGGTTTGACTTGAAACCACAGTATGTGGTCTGAAGTGCTGGCCCCTGAGCATGAAGCTCTAAAGTGTTGCAGCAATTTTAGGAAACAAGCATCTGGTAAAGGATATGCCCGTGGGTATTTTTTTCAGATGCAATGTGGAGGCTTGAGAATAGAGGTATCCAGTTTGATGTGTGTCAGGCGTCTCGTTCAGCTCTTGTACAACTTATCAAGGAGAGATGGTGCAGAAATAGACCTTTCCTAGAACTGTGGACCTTTCCCAGAATTGGGATTCTGTAATGGTGTGCATGTGAACACACCGTGGGATTGCTTATTTGGGGACCAAATGGATTTCTGCTGTCACTGAAGCCATTTGTGGTGATCAGCACAGATGCTGTTGTGGTCTAACAGGTTGGAATTACAGTTTTGTCCATCGTGTTTTGCACGTACTTCCTGATGATATTCCGTGCTGGTGGTAGGTGTAAAATGATCTTGGTGTTGAGACTGTCCTTCTGACAGGAGAGCTGGATCACAAATCTCTTCAAGGTTGCTAGAATATCGTTGACCAGATTTGATGAAAGATGAATCAGCCTGTCAGAGAAATTTGGTTGCTTCCTCCAGACTGTAGATTTTTTTGAGGAGTTACCTGGGTAGAGTCAAAGCCTGAAAAATTGTGATATTGTCCATAGGGCTCTTTGTCAGGTAACTTTTCGCATTTTTCAGTGTTTTATCAAATCCACATTGCAAGCTTCTAATTCTCCAGTTTAGATTTTCACAAAACTCACAAAACAGCCTCTCTGGTCATACAGGCTTAGAGGATGTTTTTCCTATGGGCTCTGTGGGGCTGAGCCCTACTATCCCCATTAGCATCAGCTACAGTGCAGTGCATGTTCTGAACTTGACATGGTATATTTTTTCTTCTTTCCCTTTTCCAGCAGCAGGCACACTGAATTGAGTCCTGGGATTGTGAGTGGTTTTTTTATAAAGAACCTGCTTTCAGAAACTCAATAGCTTCTGGTTGGATTTGTGCCTGCTTATGATTTAAAGGTGTTAATAGAAAGGTATTACAAAGTGTTTCTTAGCCTGGAAGGAACTTTCCAGTAGCTTTACTGCAGTTGAGGTGAAGATTCTAAAGAATAATAAGAATGAGGAAATGGTTATAGAGGAGGGAAGAGTGTTTAACATTAGGCATTTTGCTAAACACTAAAGTACCTCCTGTAGATATGCCACAGAACCCTCAGCTGTTTTATTGTGATACCATGATGATCAGGATCATTCTGTGCTGTTACTATTGTTCCTTAAACCAGTCAATGTACCACTGTAGAGATGAGTTTGTTTGTACTAATCCCCTTCTTTGTTTCTGCTTGAGACATGCAAATTCCAGCATGGTTGCATAATAGATGTGTCTGAAGAGGTGATGGAGTGCAGTACTACAGAGTAGATGAGCACTGTTTCCTAGCTCAGGTTACCTTTGGTAGTCCACACCAGCCTGGGCTATCTCCATAGCTCCACTGTGTGTCCTGGAGCTCTCCCTCTCTCAGGTCTGCTGTCTGCTGCCTGTTAACAGTTATCCTGAACAGTATAATGCTGATTAACCCCAAATGTAGTGACTCAAAGCTTCTTCATCACACCCCAAACCCCTGTGAATTGCCAGTTTCCCTTCAAAACAGACCAGATGTGTTCTGTAAGCAGACACTGTTGAAGGCACAGCAAACCATTGTATCTGTGCAGCCATGCCAGGGGTGTAGTTGCAGGATCGCCTGCTGTTAAATTACTCCTTTGAAAAAGATGTGGAACTCTGATTTAATTCCTATGATGGTTTTGTAGGTTGGTCAGGTCATGATGTAGCAAATGAAGAATTTTTGTATCTTATCCAAGTTGTGATACCTTTTAAAATTTTTATGGACAGGGATCTAAGTATTATCTCCTGTCCCAGATTCAGGTCAGTCTGTGCTGCTTTGCAGAGCTCCCTGCTACATATTTCCCAAGGGAAATACATACAACAAGGGAAAGAGCTGTGGGGGACTCAGAGATATTGTTTGAAGAGGCAGCACTAAAATCATTAAACTCAGGACTTCAAGAAAAATAAGCCTTGGAGGAGAGAACAACTCGTAGTATAACAACTTCTTGCCCTTCATCCTTCCACCCATTCCCTGCAGCAGGCTTCAGGATCCAAACAAGCCTCTAGGCACACAGCAAATGTGTGATTTGCACTTAGGGGCTGCTCTGACGCATTCCAGTTTTAGGGGTGGTTGTTTTTCACTGTTCACTTCTACTCAGCTGGTAATTAACCTGGCATTATCTTTTCCTATGTTTCCTTATTCATCCTTCTGCTTTGAAGGAAAATTCCACTGAAATGTCAGCTGCTCTGTGGGGGGAGGCTGTGAGTAGTATGTGGGTATCTCTCCTTATCTGTCTGCGGTGAAGAGATTTTGTTTGAATATCAGACTCCACTGAACACATTTATTGTGATGATCTGGTATTCCATCCAGAGAGGCAAAAACAAGAAAGCTAATAGATATTCTGAAAGCTTAGTAACACCAGGTTCTGTCCTCACATGTGAGACTCAATAGCATCTGTTTCATGGACAGAGAGGGTCAAATACCTGAAGTAGTCAGCTGAATGGTTTCATAAAATGCTTCCCTGGATCAATTTCTTGGTGTAACACAGCTGAGACACAGGGCTGAGTGCACCCACCCATCTTGGCTCAGGAGCTCTTCTGTGTTATCTCCCTGCAGCTGTTGAAGAACTGGACCCCGTTGTTTAAGAACTACATAAAACGAGCGTCAGATCACTTGAATGCCTTATGTGCCATTGAGGAATTCTTCTTGGAACATGACAGTCTCTGCACATCGATAGCTAAAGTGAGTATCTGCTCCCCAATCTGGTTTTGCTTGATTCTCAGTGGAATGCATCCTATTGATATCACCTCTCTGCTTTAGGGGAGAGAATTTTGGGGTCTTGGTGGAGAGGGTGTGTAGAAAATCCATCTATAACAATTCCTTTTTAAAAAAAAATTCTATGTCTGCCTGTGCCTCTGAGGGAGCACAGCTGAGGGTGAGTATTAATTACCAGCCTGCAGCCTGTGGGGAGCTATTATTTTGCAGCTTCCAACATAGATGCCCTTGTTGTGTGACGCTGGAAGAGGCGAGGCCAGAGACTCACTCTAGGAAGAGCTTCACTTCATTTATCTCTCCATGGTCCCTGGGATCTCACTGCTAAATGGTTTATCCTACTTCAAAACAGTGCAAAACAGAAAAGCTGGGAATAAAAGTGGAATTCTATTCAGGCTGAGCTAATTATGAAATTTGGAATAAAGGGAACCTGTCATTTGGCTTGTTATCTGTCTCCCTGCTTCTGAGAATTTTCATATATTCCTCCTCACCATCCTTCACAAATATTTTGTCCCTGCATTCTGTCTGCCCTCTCATATGGAGAGCGTTTTACTTGGATTACAAGGCTCCTTTAGCAGCAGCTCAGGAAGCCCCTGTCTGTTTTGGAAGAGCTCTCCTAGAGCCTGCTTAACTCTTGATTCCTCAAGAAAGCATAATCTTAACTTCTGCTACCAGTGCTTCTTGCTGATGGCAAAGCACTTAGGACTGGAGCCAAAAGCCTTCAGTTTGGTGAGCCAAAATGTCCTTGAATTACAGCAATTGTTTGGCATGTGTCCATTGTTCTAGGGGCCTGGGTTTCCCTAGAGGCTGGGAATTGAAGTGACACTTTATATTCGGAGTTGGCAGCCAGCTTTGTTGGTGCTCCGCTGCAAGGAAACCGACTGCAAAATGCCTGCTCTGCCTGAGCACAAAGGCACCCTGAGAAAGCCTGATCGTGTCTCCCCGTCGCTCACAGGGGAGGGGCTTGAGCAGGCCAGTGCTTTGACCAATTGCTTTGACACCTGCCATAAGGCACTGCAAAGAGGGAGCTGGCAGGAGGAGGCAGCCTGGGGCAGAGCTGGATAGGTTCATGCTCCTCTGCACGTGTCACTGTTGACCGTGAGCCGGCATCAGTTGCTTGTTGGATCAGCTTTGGGGATGGCGTTTGGGTTGCTTTAAAAAGAGAACTTGTGTCTTGAACTGATGTCCTCTGTGACCCCTTGTTGCCCACTGCTCTCAATCATACCCAGCATCCTCAGAGTTGAAGCTGATGGGGCTTGAACTTTTGACTCATTATGTGTCACAGCATCTGTCAGGAACATAAGGCTTGGTAGGAGAATTACAGTTATTTTTAACAGTAGAAGGAAAATGAAGCAGACTGAGTGCCTTCTGGTGAAGACAGAGCTGAGAGACACAGATTACGTGCAAACTTTGTACTTGGATGTGAGCTAGTCCCGAAAGAGTTTATAGAGAGCCTGTTGCTCTTTTCTAATTGATGCAGGTGTTGATGACATTTTACCAGCTGGAAATTCTGGAAGAAGATGTAATTCTCAATTGGTTCTCTTTGCGGGACACGTCTGACAAAGGAAAACAGCTTCGTAAAAACCAGCGGGTGAGTCCCAAAGGTGTTGGGAGAGGCCGGGGTGGGGGGAGAGAGACAGACAACAGCTGCTGAAAGAAACTTCGAGTGAAGTTTAGTGTCACTGTCACCTCCTGTGGAGCAGCTACAATCACATGGTAGGCCAAGAAACACACCAGTGCACTAAGCAACATAGATTTGTTCTCCAGAACAGGCATTTCTGTGCATTCTGCCATAATCATCCTGTTTGGATGAGGAATGGAGGTAGTATGAGGATTGTTTCTGTAGCACGAGGCCAGCACTTTCTGGCGTAGCAGCACGGCTTCTCTAAGCCAACACCCATTTGAAATGGGCTTTAGGCCAATGCCCTGTGTGCTGGCCCCATGCAATTCCTTTGAAGCTTTCATTCCTGGCTCACAGTCCCTTCACATATATTTCTAAGCATTTGCTGTACTGAGTGGTTTCATTTGGCTTCTGTTGCAAGGAGCATATAAACTTCCCTCCTCCATCAGGTAGAACTTTGTGCTGCAGTTTGTCTGAGCCCTGTTCCAGTCCTCCTCCCTGGATCTGGGAGGGAAGTAGAAGAAAAAAAGCCATCTGAAGAACAACTTTGTTCAAGACCTTTGCAAAGTCAGCTATTAGTATAGGTCAGCAGTGCTTTCAGCTGCCTGTTCAAGCCCAGTTAAAATGTAAAATAAGCTGTCTTTTTAATAGCAGTTTCTGAGGCACAAGTTTTTTTCCCAGCACAGTTTTCCTAACATGTCAGCTAAGGTGCAGCTGCCATCGCTTTGCCCTTAAGCTCTGAAAAACTCAGGCTTTTGTCTTTTTGCTGAGTGTTGAAGGGATGGTCTGACTGGAGGAATCTCCTTTAGGAATTCAATCAGTCTGTATTTGTGGTATCCCAGTTGTTTTTCACCTAATTGTCTCTCAATCTGCCTCCATTTCTGTTTCTTCTGGAAACACTTTCTCCTTCTTGTGCATGCTAGTGATGCTCACTCACACAGTGTATTTGTTGAGAGCATTTCCAGCATCTCTTAGGTGTCAGTTGTTACCCAATTACGTTTCATTCTCTCTGCAGCTCCAGAAGTTTATCCAGTGGCTGGAGGAGGCAGAGGAGGAGTCGTCTGACGGCGACCAAGACTGACATGGTGGCTCAGCATGAGAAGAGGCTCTCACTGCCTTTCTGGGCCAAGTGGGCAGGGCAAGATCAATGCCAGTGCATGGTGTGTAGATATGGGGCCTGACATCGAAGTGACTGACAATCCCATCATTAATTCAGTTGTGTGTTCCCAACTTTGCCACTTCCCTCCCTCATTTGCACCTTATGTTGCAACCCAGTATAAAAACTATAAGGGAAAAGCAGGAGGCGGTGATACCTAAAATCCCTCTGGAGCCTGGATGTGATGAACTATAAGCTATCTTTTGGGAGGTCCTTGTTACTAATACAAAGGGAGAGAGTAGATGCAAATGCATACGATGCCCCTGTAGATCTAACCATCAGGGTTGTGTAAGAATGGTCATACAGCTGAGGTATTTGGAGTCATTGTTGCTTCTGGAGCTAAGGGAACTCCTTCTGAAGAGACACTGGCAAGGTTGGTGAGTAAGAGCATGCGGATTGGGATCTGGAGTGCAGGACTAGAATTCAGGAGTTCTTGTGCCTGAAGAAGATGCAGTTGTCTGAGGATGCCCAAGGCATTTTGCAGCCTAGAAGGCACTTCTGTGATCTTTCCAAAAGGGAAAATCTCTTGCCATCTGCTATGCTAGGATCTAACACAACTTGCACAGTGGAGTTGGTAAAACCATGTGTTTCCTGTGCTGTAGAACTGGGGGTGATGTGTGCTCAGCTTCCCCACAGGATTGGCTGATGGTGGATGGCTGTACGGATCACCATATCCTGCATGTGATCGTTCTTCTGCGCCCCCAGCTTAGCAGACATGTTTTAGAGAAGGGTCTGTTCCTTTATTTTTTTTTTATGAAAAGGGAGCAGAGGTGCCTGGCTCCTCCCGCTGCACCAACTACACTTGTGTTTTGCCCTGGGGGCATTGACTGTACCAGCTGCTTTGAGGAGAATGCAAGTTCCTAAGTTCTGCTCCAGTGTGAAAAGGAGCGAATGGTATTTCCTTCAGCAGCACACAGTCTGTGTATCCACATGATTTCAGTTATCTGAGCTTGCTTACTTCATGGCCATTTATTTATTTGGAAACTTCCCTCAGACAGCAGGGAAAGTGCTGCAAACCCACTGTGAGGCTCTGCAGCCGCAGAGCAGCTCAGCAGGCAGCAGGGAGTGAGTGTGCTTCTGGCTCAGACAATGTGTGGCAGCAGCAAGATCTTTAAGAACAGCTTACTTGGAAGTGTCACTGTGCTGTGTTCTCCCCTGCTCTCAAAGGACAGAGTACTGAAAAGGGTACTGCAACCATCAGCTTGTGTTTGTATGTGGGTTATTTGTTGGATGTGCTGACCTTGCCTCTGCCCCTTCAGGAGGAGCATGGAATAAATCCTTTGCAGGGGGAAATGCACTGGAGCTGCCCACTCAGGATATTTACTTGGCCGTTCCGTGGTGCCACAATTGTCAGTGAGGGGACAGCATTGGATGCTGGAGACCAGGGATACTGCCTCTAAAAAGCTGATTTTCAGGCAGGGCCATCTTGTGCACTCACACTATCAGTTGCCAGGATTGTGCATAAATGTCCTTGTTTTCTGACATTGCAAACTCAGTCTTGTAAATGTTGGGGAAATAGTTGGTATCTGAATTTTCTGTATCTGCCAATATTTAATTCAGGGAGCAAATAAAAACTATCCTGGTGTTACCAGATTGTTTGCTTTTTTTGACTTGGAATTGTATGTCTCCAGTTTTACATGTCTGAGCAGGGCTTCATGGGTAAATTAAATAACTCATCATGCTTTTTCCTCAGATTTTAAGCACACAATAGGCATGTAGGAAATCAGCACAGCATTGAATCGGTGAAAGTGTTTGATGGTAACTCATGACCCCTGTTTGCAACTACAGAACAATTAATTAAAACTTCTGCACTTAGAATCCTGAAGTGGGTGAGGTTTGGTTTTGTACAGAACTACGTTGCAAAGATGAACTTTAAATCTAAAGAAATCTGTTACCTTTTGACATTATGGGAATTGCTGGGAATGTTGGCTGGTATGTCCTGCTTTGTGCCCTCCTGATGCTGGGAAATAGGAACTGGCAGAGGCAGGGAAGGGCAGCTACAGAACCCTTAGTAAAACCATTTCAAACCAGCTGCAAGGCTTGGTAACTTTAAAATCTCCTTGGACATCTCAAGTATTTTTTTTCCTTTTACGGGGTAAAGATGGCTTAAGAATAAATTTAACATGTAGTGCTGTAAATAGCTCAGTTTTGCCAACAGTTCTTGATTATTTCTGCCAAGTGACAATTCCACTTTTGTTTTTTCCACATTCCTTCCTCCAACTTTGTGGTATGAGCTGCTTTTTTACCTGGGAGTTAAAATCCAAGGGAAGAATGTTGCTCTATGGCCACGTCCTTCAGGCCTTGGTGGTGCATGTGGTGGGGTAGTTCTACAGATGCCAAGAATAGAGTTGTCGCCTTGTGTATTTTCTTGGGCTTGGGATTTTTACTGCTGGCTACTGCTGGCTGTTTCCCATGGGAACACATTCCCATTCTCACAGCAATGTCTTTGTTGTTTTGTAAACACTAAAGAGAGCTTTGCCCTTCTCATGCAAGTTTCCCAAAACAATCTGTCACCTGTTGTTTGCTGAAGGAGAAGAGACGCAGTCCTTCTCTGACCAATCGCAGCCTGTTTCACGGAGCATCTTATAAAAGCACAAAGATTCAAAAAGTAAAGGCCTTCTGATAACCAAGAACTGTGTGTGTGCTTTTCCTCACCGCCCAATCACTGTAACATAGAGTAGCAAAAAGCAAACAAATTAGGACACTTGATACTCTCCAAGGTAGAGTTCTGGCATGGTGCAGCATCTTTCTGTACTGATACATATTGTACTTTTTAAAGATGCATTTACTCCATTGCTGAAGTGTAGGTGGGCTTGATGCTTTCTTGTTGCTTCAGTCAAGACTTTTTTTCGTTGGAAGACTAGAAATGCCTTTGAGAGCAATCTTGAATGTGGAATCATTGCTACCCATCTCTGAGAAATGTAAGCACCAAGTACTTTATTTTCCTAAGGCTACAGTAATCAACTTGTCTGACTTCCCATCTAAGAGGGAGAGAGGGAAGGATGGATGGATGGATGGATGGACAGAACCTGGTGTTCCTGTATCAAACCCATGACTTCAGTTAACAATAGTAAGCCTTTCAAAGAAGATAGTTTGGTGTTGCTTAGAGATGTGTGTGATGGAACTCAAGTACATCCACCTCTGCTTTGGGCTGTTCCAAGATGCACTAAAATGTCTGAAGCCTGTGTACTCTGTAAGGAGAAGCAATGTTATCAATGCTGCAGTTTTTAAGTTGCAATAATTGCAAAAATAAGCCAACAGGCAGTTTCAGAAACTTCCTTGTGGACCTTGGAGTGCACAGCACAATCTCCTACTAATTTCTTTGGCACTGTGTTCTTAGGTTCCCATTCAGTGAGTCATACAGCACAAGGCCTCTGTGAGCAGTGAAACTGATCTATCATTGAGTCTATTCAGTCACTTGGCCTTTTAAAAGAAAAGGCAGCTGTAGCAATGAGATTTCATCTACTACCACCCCGGAGGATGTGGCACCCCTCCCCTGAGCCGCATGTACTCCCTTGGGAGCTCAGCACCACTGAAAATTTCCCTTTTGATAACAAAGGTGTCTGGTGTGTACAATACAGGCCCCAAGGTGCATCCACAGCTGTGCTGGGAGGTGAGTGAGACAGTGGCCCTGGCGGGGGCAGACTGGGATTCTTTCACATGTGCCTGCTTTTGGGGCAGGGAGGTGTTGCAAAAAGACTTTAAGATTACCTCTGACAGGGTTGATACAGGAAAAAGCAACTTAAACTAAACTTTTCCATTCCTGACCTGGATTCCTCATTTCAGGTACACCAGCTTTTACCACAGAGCTCCAAGCATAAGGAAATTACAATCTTCCAAGAGTTGATGTAGAAACATGGGAGAGTCTCAGGCCTCTTACAGCTTCTGCTTAGCTGAGGACTTCCCTTGAATTTTTATTTTTTTTTCAGTTTAATGTTAGATTCTTCCCCCAGTCTAGCAGTGCTGCCCAGGTAATTACTAGCAATGCCTGCAGAACTCTTTAATGCATTAGGAGGCTTATTTAGCTCAGCCTGCCTGCCCGCGCCCGAGGAACTTGGCCCTGTTCCCTGTAGGATCTCTCTGGCTCCTTTTCCTACGGCAGGGGAGTCTAGTCTGAAGGCTGATTTAGTCTCATGCCCTGTGCAGGCCCACGGTGTGGTGCTTCCTCTGCATTTGCTCCTTCTAATCCAGGATAGTGCAAGGCTGTTCCTGCCCTTCCTGTTGGTGGGTGTTCCCAAAACTCCATCCACCCCAGCTTTGCTCTCAGCCACAACTCTGGGAAACTGCTGATGGAGATGGTTCCTTGGTTACTGCTCCATGCTGGCAAAGCGTGCAGAAGGGAAACCAGACAGCCTGAGACTGCTGTGGAAGAGAGGCAAGTCCTAGGGGCTGGGGTCACAGTGCTGATGATTATAGGTAAGAATGTGCTGGGGTCCGGGGAGATAGAGGATGGGGAAAAACCACACAGCCAAAGGGTGCCCAGCTGAAGAAGCCATGGTACATGAACAGAGGATGCTCATGAAGAGTAAAGAGTCTGCTTGGTGAGGAAAAAGTCTGAGTAGTGGGGTTAGTTGTTGGATGGTGACAAGGGGTTCAGAGGGAAGCCTCAGCTGGAGAGGAGCTGGGGTGGGTGGTTAGTCCCTGTGTGTGGTGGTCATTTGAGACACAGTACAGGAAGCTCAAAGGGGTTTGTACATGGAAGGATAGGGTAGAGATGGATATGCCTCATGTTTTGTAAGCTATACTGATGGGGCACACAGCCGTCTGAGGAGCATGGGGAAGGCTGGGAGGTGTGTGATAAAGGACCAGGGCTGGAGGGATAGAAGGGGAGGCCTGGGGTGTGGACAGAAGCAGAGGTCGTGGGACATAGGAATGACCCTGGTAAGCAGCATCAGAGGGTGTAAAGGGGGTGTGAAAGCTGAATAGGGGTGGGGAGCCTGGGAGAGGTATATTCCCAGCTGGCACTGGGAATGTAGGTGCACGGGGAGTACCAGACTCTGGATAGGAGGATGTGGATGTAAAGTACAAATCCCAAAGCACCCACGCGCGATGGGGCTGGAGGTGTGCAATGCCAGGGGCCATGCACCCACACGGGGCACTGCAGCAGCGGGGGTGGATGGGTGTGCAGGGGGTCAGTTCCAAATGAGAGGGTCAGTCCCAGCAAAGGGGGGGTCTCCTATCGATGCGGGATCTGGCTCGGGGGCAGGGTGCGGGCTAGCATCGTGGCGGGATCTGGGCCCAAGCTCCCGGGCTGCCCGCTGAGCCCGGTCCCGGCCCACGGCGGGTCCCCGTGAGGGGTCGGTCCCGCTCCGCGCCGCAGCCCCGCGGGGCGCCGGTTCCGGTTCCGGCGGGGCCGGGACGGCGGGCGGGGCGGGGCCGGCCGAGGCCGAGCTTGCGCCGTGCAGCCGGGCGGCGCTGGGACCCGGAGAACAAGGGGCGCGGGGGGACCGGGCGTGCGGAGGCCGCAGCCGGGCCGGGGCGCGGGCAGGGACCGGGCCGGGTCTGAGGGTCCGGGCCGGGGCGGAGGAGGCAGCGGAGGCAGAGGCGGGGGCCCGGCGGCCGGGCAGGGGCGCCATGGCGGCGGCCGAGACGAAGATCATTTACCACCTGGACGAGCAGGAGACGCCGTACCTGGTGAAGCTGCCGATCCCGGCCGAGCGCGTCACCCTCGGCGACTTCAAGGGGCTCCTCAACCGCCCCAACTACAAGTTCTACTTCAAGTCCATGGACGACGACTTCGGGTGAGCGCGGGCCCGGGCCCGGTCCTCCGGGGCCACGCGTGGAGCCCGGGCCCCGTGGGCCTCCCCGGGGAGCAGTGGGGGGCGGCTGGGAACTCCCTCCCCTCACGGGGCTGGGGCCGGGGCTGGCTGCCCCATCGGCCCCGGGAGCGCCCCCGGGACGGCGGGGCCGGGGCCCCCGGGGTGGGGAGGTGCCTCTCTCGTGCCCTGCGCGGGATCGGGGACCCCGATCCATCCTCCATCCCTATTGCTTTACCTTGGAGAGGATGGGGATGGTGACCCCCTTGGGTTCTGTCTGGGGGGACACACCCTCCGTGCACCCCAGGACCTCACCTGTGGGAGGCTGGTGGTGATACCCCCCTGTGCACATTTCTCTGGGCTTCGTTGTCCCTGGGCGCTGCCTCTGGGGACAGCTGCACATCCTCGGATCCCACATCAGCTCTGGAGAAGCTTCCCCGTGCTATCTCTTCGGTGAGGGAGCTGGTGATACTTTGCTTTAGGTGCCAGAGACACCTTGGAGGAGACCATCATCCCCATCTGAGGGTCACCTTGCCTGAGGTGGTATCTCCCATGCAGCCCACATTGGGGTGTCTAGGATGGCATCCCCAGGTTGTATCCTACTCAGGACTGTCATTTCCCACAAAAAGGGCCTGGGCATCTCCAACTGTGCCTGCCTGGGGAAAGTGCCCCTTGCTCCCTCCTCCAGAAGGATGTGGAGGTAGTGCCACCTCCATCAGCCATTTCCATGAAATGGATTTGGGGACAGTTTTGTTCTCCTACCATCCATTTTGGGAAGGGACATCCATTTTGGCAGCTTTGTCCTCCACATCTCATTTTTGGGAAGAATGCATAGAGAGGACCAGCTTTCTCCTCCCCTGCCTGCATGGGGAAGCTCTCCACGTGCTATCCTAAGTAAGGGCTGTGTGCAAGACCCACTGTACCCATGTATAGGTCCCATCCTCAAAGTGAGATGTCCCGTGCTCTATCTCTTGTATAGAAGAGGGGTGCAGCCCTGCCTCACATCCCATCTCCTGCAGGGCGGCTCTCTTCCAACACTGGGTCTCCATCACTTCTTTTGTGATGCCCTTTGGTTCCTCCCATCACAGGTGGCTCTTTGGAGGTGAGGAGGTGTGTTCTGTCCCTTGTTTGGATGTTGTACTCACCAATCTTCTGGGGAGCCCCTCCTGTCTCCTACCTGTGTAAAGTTGGTTACTGTTCTGGGGAGCAAGTACTGTGTGAAGCCAGCTCCCTGTAAGACCTTTTGTCCTCACTCTGTTTTGTCCAGATTTCCTACATCTGACTTTCCTTTAACCTTTTTGAGGACCTCTTTTTCCATCTTGGGACCCTCTTGGTGTCCACAGCGTGTGACCCTTTGGTGTTTGAAGGAGTTGTGTGATCATTCTTCCTCTGAAAATTGAGTGTTTACAGTAGGTCTTGTATATAGAGTTGCAAAGTGTTTTCAGTTTTATAGTCTTCCCAGTGTCCTCCCACTGCACCAAATACCTCTCCAGGCTGTGATTTTGGCTTGTACCCCATGTTGAACAGGGCTGGGCCTGTTTGGGGTTTGGATGAGATCTGTGTGGCTGCCTCAGCAGGGGGTGCTCTCCCCTCCTCAGCCAAATCATCCCAGTGCCCAGGTTCCCGTTAGTTTGGGAGGTGCCAGCTTTCAGATGAGGCTTGAAATTTGGAGTCGCTCTTTTGACCACAGTCTGGGATGCTTTGCCTCCCTAAATTCCTCCTGACCCAGTGGAGAGCTTTAGTCCTCAGAAGCTTCCCCATCCTCTCCTGGCAAATAGAAGTCTCCAGCCCTCATTTTCCATGAATTTCCTCAGCAGTATCAGTTGTCTGGGGATTGTTTCCTGTCCCTCAGCTGTTGAGTAGCGTTGGGTGCTATGAAACAGCTGCCTCTCCCTGTCTCGGAGGGGACCATGTTCATTGGTGGGAGAAGTGAATTCTCCATGCATGCTGTTTGTAAACAAATGCTTTGGGATCCTTTGAAATGTTGTTCTTGAAGTGAATTCAGACTTGTCTTGAATGATACATTGCCATGTGGGTGAGAGAGTGTGCGACTATAAACAAGGTTTAGTAATAAATAGCAATGTCTTGCATTGGGAAGAGGGGTCTGGTGACAGTGAAGTTTTGTGCTCTGCCTTTTCATCCTCCTCTATCTCTTTAAGGTTCTACAAGAGAAGGTAGATGGTAGATTAACAAAACTCAACTATAAAGCTGCGTAGGGAGTTATAGTGGGTGATAGCAGGGAGAGGGGAAAGTCGCTCAGGAAGACACCACAAGATCAGTTGTGCAGAAGAGTCAGAAATGCATAGGATGAGATTTTTGTTGTGACCAGTTCAGCTAATTTGTTTGGGAAGCATAAACCGTTCTGGGAGGGAAGGTGCAGCTGAGAGGGGGTCGGGGCTGTGTGTGGGCAGCCTGTTCCTTGGAGAAGTCCTGGGCAACGAGATGTGAGTTGGAGCAGCATGTGCAAGGCCTGGGGTGTGACAGAGAGAGTGAACCTCTCATGGTGTCACCATGGATGCTTCATCAGGAAAGCTGTCTCTGCTGCTTTCCAGAGAGCTGAAGAATGTGCTAGTGGTTGAAATACGGTGGGAACAACCAGAGCAGTCCAGCTGCTCTGTTAAGCCCTGAAGCCCCAGGCAGCACACAAAATAGAATTAAAGAATCATTTTGGTTTGAAATGACCTTTAAGATCGTCAAGTCCAGCTGAAAAATTTCATGATCTCTGATAATTGATGTTCATGAGAAAGCGAGCCATTGGCCTGCAGGGAGAATCAGAGACAGAAGGGCAGGAGGCACCTTGGCTGCTTGACTGTGAATGCATGGGCAATTAGTGAAAACTAGAAGGAGGTTAACAATGGTGGCATTCAGAAGCTGTGTGACAGGGAAAAGCATTTCTCTCTCACACATGTATTCCTCTCAGCTCCTTCCCTGAGGGGATTCCCTCAGGATGCCTTCTGCCCAGTTTGTGCTGGGCTGCTGTCTGTCAACTGGGCAGTGTCTAAGAGTAGGACCCAGGTTAAAGTCCCCTCAATGAGAGATGAAGTAGATGGCCTTAGGGCAGCTGATCAATGAGGAGGAGGCCTGCAGGTCCCAAGGTTCTGCTTTGGACCTTCTGGAGGTTCCCTGTGGCATAAAGCAAATTTTCCTTTCATCTATTATTAGGAACAGAGGCAACATCTCACCTTCCAGAGACACCTAGAGCAGGATGTCCAGTGTTTCCTCTCATCTCTGTTGCCCAGAATCTTTCTTGCTCTTCCTCCTTTCTTCCAGACTGTGGATCTCCAGTCTGGTATTCTCTTCAGCTCACCCCATCCCCAAGGCAGTATTAGAGCCTCAGTCTTGGTGTGTGGGATTTTTCATTCTTTTGTTTATCTTGTTAGTATTTGTTTGCTCTGAGAATCAGGGTTGTGATGGAGCAGCTTCAGTGTTTACATCTCCTTGGAAATGTGAACTGAGGGTCCCCTGGGTGGCTGTGGAGTTGTTGGGCTATGGCAGGAGTTAGTGCTCGCTTCAAGTAATTAAGACCCCAGAGTGGTGGGTGTCACTTCTGGGTGGCAAGGAGGAGAAACGATAAGAATTCATGTGCTTGGTCCTGGGCAGAGGAGTTGTGAGCAGCAGGAATGCTGTAGGGTTGTGTTCCTGATGCAGTGGGCTACAGAGGTATGTAACAGGGTGCAGATATCTGTGCCCTTGTTGGCTTTGTGTCTTGCTAATCCCAGAAGTGGAGGCACATGAAGGTCAGCTGATGGATAATGTGGGTGTGGCAGTGCACAGATGTGGTAGACTCTTCTTGGACCTGAGATGCTTTGTGTGGATGTGTCTCACTATGAAGAGTGGAACTACCCTTGGCTGCTAATACTGCACTCATTAGAGAAGGAAGGATTCTTCCTACAGCTTGGATCTTTTCATTCAGTGTTTCACAGGTAAGAGATGTGTGCTGGTCAGCAGGAGAGCACCTTAGATTAGTGCAGTGCTGTGACTGCTTGTGAGATCCATATTCTCCATCAGATGCCCCCCAGGTTTTTAATGGGATTTTGATCAGGCTTTTTAATTTCTTTTTTTTGTTGTTGTTCTTAATCCATGTAATGGAATTTACAGCTGTACCTTGTCTTATCCACTTGACTCTGGGAGCTTCTTGGGCAAACATTTGTGTGGCTCTTAGCATGACAGAGCTCTTAGTTCTGTAGAGGTGCTGCAAGAACAGGACTGTAAATTCTTCTGGGCACCTGTGCAGTTGGGAAGGGAACAGCCATGCTGATGGTCTGTAGTTTGTAGTTTGCTGGGATATAGGCTTCCATCATGTGTATAGTGTTGTTTCCTACCCAAGTCCATCATGAGAAATTTACCTGGGCAGTGTGGACTTCTCACCACCTAGGTATTGTGCATGTTTGCCTCAGCTGAACTACAGAATTGTCTTTTCATCTGGTACAACTCTGATAATATACTTATATCAGCTGAAATGTGATTTCTTTTGATTCATTTTCTGTTTCTTATTGATACTGCTCATTTTCTATTGATCAAAATGTGTTCCCGCAGGGGTGTGCTAAATTTTAGGCTAAACTTTTCAGAGCAGTTTAATGAGTGCAGTTTGTGTGTCCAGGTAAATCCTTAGCACCTGGCCTGAAGTTCTGCCTTGTCTTTCCATAAATTGTAGAATGCCTGAAAGTTTGAATTTCTTTTGCCTGTGAAGAAATCATTTTGGTGATCATTTAGCTGATCTTCACTTGGCCACCTCCTCTGTTCTAGACTGGGGAGCAGAAAGGTCCCATTCTTCTGCAAGGGGACCACTCCTCCCTCCCCATCCTGGTGGTTCTGCATTGCTGGGAGAACACCAGTGATCTGAGGTTCAGTGGTGGGATGGTGCTGCTGCTCTGCTGCTGCTGGTTTCTCCCTCTTGCAGGTCTCCGTTCCAATTTTAGTTTCATAGCTGTGGTGATTCCTTGGTCTCAGCTGTGATGTGAAAATTGGTATCCAGCTAATCACTGGCCCAGTATCTTATCCAGACCTGCTTAATTATCACCTGCTCTCTAAAGCTGGGTACCAGGCAGTGATTAGGACAACACTCTGGAGGCAGAACAAAGCGGGTGCTGCTGGAATTCCCAGTGTAGGGGTCAGATGCCATTGGTATTTGGCGGCCTCATCCCTGCACATGTGCATGAGGAAACGCGTTGATGCTCTCTGAAAGGCCGAATGATTTATTTTTATTGCAGGGTCTTTTTGAAATTGATGCCAGCGGTGACTGTCCTTCTGGCTGGAAATGCTGGGAGCTGGGGAAGGGATCCTAAACTTAATAAGCAGTGTCAGTTTCTAAGCCATGGTGAGCACTGGCATGGTGCCCCTGCCTTTCCTGCCAGCTCTTTGTAGCATGTGTTGGGGGAGTTTTTTTTTTTGATTTTGGGAACTTTTTAAAATTTATTTTTAATTGGAAACTTTTGCTGTCTCCAGAAGACCTTTGCCTGTCCCATGCCCCTGGTGGAGACTGCTTCCATGTCAGCATGAATTTCATGCTGGGAGAGGTTGGCAAGAAGTCTGAGTGAAAAGGCCTACAAAACTTCCTTGCATGCTCATGTCTTTTGTGGTGGTCTTAGTGACAGCATTGGCCCTACTGGAAGGTGGCCATCACTTTTTTCCAGTTTCTAGTCAGTCCCTGTCCATTCCATGTGGAGGGGAGCACTTTACACGTGAGAGGCCAGAGCACCCCATCTGTTGTGCTCCAGAGGATGTGTTTCTGTGCCTGTTGTGAGGTGAGCTGCCCTGGTCAGCAGGGGCCCACCAGCAGTTACTTCAGACATTTTGCATGTAGGTTACTGCAGCCTGTGCCTCTGTCTCCTGAGCTGCTGAGGATTTGGCAGAGAGCTGCTAACCACTGTCTGCATTCGTGGTGGGGAGTTCCTGTAATGCTGCCCGTGCTGGGGGTGGCCCATGGACACTGGAGCTGATTCTGGCTGGAGCTGCTGCTGGAGGCTGTTTCCAAGTGTTGTGGTGATGGTGGTGGGGGCTATAGCAGTGCCAGGGCTGAGGTGAAGATGGAGATGGTTAGTTGACAGCATTCCCTGCTTCCCTGGACTGTATTGTCTGTGCCTGGCCCTGCTGTTCAGACCCAGCTATTACTGACTCTGTAGGTGTCCGGCGTTCTCAGTTGTGGTTGGAGCTGTGCTCTGAAGGCCACATTGGATGGCAGTCACAGCCTGGTTTCTTTGCCCAGGGGTGGCATTCGGAAAGCCAAGTTAGCCAAATCAGGCTGCAGACCAATTTCCCTAAGGCCTTGTGTGTCCTATGCAAACAATGAAGCTTTACAACATCTATTGAACTAGTTTGCAGCCAGAGCTGGTCAGAATTTTTTTTTTCTGAATGTATTTTCTCCCAAAATATGGTGTTATGTTGAAGCCAGCATTTTTCTTAGAGAGGCATTGTTTTCAGTTATGTGTTTGATGGGAATGTTTCTTAATTTTAAGCCTCTTTTGTCATTTCTGAAGAAAGAGAAAAAAAAGAAAGAAAGGTCAAGAAACCTTTACTCAGCCATGTGAATGCAGCTGTTTTGGTGCAGTTCAGTGTTCTGAAATCATCCGGAGGACTCTGGTCCTCCAAATTCCAGCACAGTGCAAAAACCTACCTTGATGTCTCAGAAATTGCTGCAAAGTAAATCAATGTGCCCTGCCTGTGGTACAGCTGTGCTCCAGCATGGTTCAGTCTTGGAGGTCAAAGCAAAATGCTGTAAAAAATGGCTCATAAACCACCATAATTTGGGTCACAACCTGAGCATTTTTTGTTGTTATGGGATGATAGTGGTGGCCCCACCGCTCAGTTTTCTGCTTCCTGCTGAGATACATCTTTTTTCTAAAGTGAACTCCAGATTTTCATGTAGAACTTTGCTGTTCCCAAATCCCAGACATTGGCTCACCTGCAGGGTGGGTACTGGGTCTTCTGGTTGGTAGTGTAAGCAGTGATGTTCCTTCCTACATGGCTGCAGTGAGCAGGATATTGCTGGGGAAGGCAGCGTTTCATAATGGACTCTGAGAAGGAAGATGCTGGCATGCAGGGGTGGTGGTAGATGGTCCATGAGCCCAAGGTCATTGTGCTTGGAGGACTGAGCTTTCAGTAAGTCCCTCTTCTCCATCATGCTCCATGCATCCATGCTCTCTGGCCTCCTTCTCCTGTGATTTCTTCACCTGGTCTCCTAGTAGGTGAGAACTCTTGAAGGTGGAGGCAGCCGCCTATCACTATGCACATGGGGATGCTCAGGAAAGAAGAGTCTGTGAAAATAAGCAGAAAAAATCTAGTTTCCCCCGCAGCTTTTCTGCTGCACACATGAGTTTGGCTTCAATCTTCTGTCAGGGTGGGCATCAGGCCCTTCATCTAGACTGGAAAGCTGTATATGTAGAGGTGTAGGGAGCATAGTTGAAATTCCTGAAGTCCTTTTTGAGCTCAGTGTACTTAAAGGGGTAGGAAGCCTCTTCTGCTTGGCAGTTGCTGAACTGTTCTGAGCTGAGGGTACCTGCTGTAATGAATTGCTACTCCTCCACCCTTGACTGCATCCAAATAAATAGAACAATGTTGTGGTTTAAGATATTTGATCTGTGAAAAAGCCCGTGAAGGGGAGCTGGGCTTGCAGAACACAACAGATACTGAGTCTGCAGGAAATTGCCTTCGTGTTGCACCAGCTTTGAATCGTGCTGCACATCTGATGAGGCAGCAGTCAGGGCTGTGTGTTTTTGGTGTTTCCTATTGATTTCCTCCTCTTTCCATCCCTTGTTTGTTATTCAGAGCCTGCCCTTCTGACCTGTGCTGGATGGATTGTTGTTTTCCAGAAGGGGGATGTGGCACCACGTGGCTACGTTACTGTTTGTCCCGCTGGTGCTGGCTTGTTAGGCAGCAGCTGGCAAGTTAAGTAAAACTTAATCCCGCTGGTGGCTGCCGTTGGAAATTTTTGGACCAAATCCTTTTGTAAAGGCTTTTTGGAAGGCATTTCAATAAAGTACAAATAGGGGAATTAGTCTAATCTCTGTGACTTTGTCTGCTTTGTCCATGTGCTTATCTGTGTAATGCCATGGTGGCCTTAGGAGAGAGCGTGAGCTTTTGGGCCAGGAATATCACTGTCTCTGAGGACTGCATTAGCTTGCAGAGCTGAAGCATTAGTGTTTCCCTGAGCCCCAAAGCTCTTGGTTTCACTTGTTTCCATTGCTATGTTGTTACTACTGTAGCACTAATATTAAACCCATCCAGGAATGGGCTGGAACTCTCGGGAGGCTTTGGCAGGCAGAGATGCCTGGTGTTGACCTTCCTGTGCCGTGTAATTCTGTATTGCAGTGGAGAGTTGGGACTGTTGTGGTTGTTGTATCAGTTATTTATTAAAGGCAACATGCCAGAGGTGTTGTTTTTCCAGTCACAGCTAGCTATGGAAGGCCCAGAAGCAGCATTTGGGAACCCTACTCCACTAAATCCTTTGTGGTGATTATCTCCTCACTGGGGTATCTGTCCTTGTGTCTTTGTAAGGATGTTAAAGCTGGAGGAAAGATGCATTGTGAGCAGTGACTGAGTTGCTGCAGTGGGAGTCTGTCCTTCTGGTCCTGGCTGAAGACAGAAGCTGAAGTGGGAAAAGCTTCCTCACATGACTTGGAGCAAAGCTCTGTTTCTGGGAGAGCTGTCACTGGCTGCTGTGTGGGAAGGTCTTTCCTCTGCTGGTTTTTGACCTGCCCCTAGGGTTTGGAGAGGAATTTATTTGCTACGTGGCCCCTCTGATGGCTGGCAGCTGTCTTTGTGATAGGCTAGGAGCTCTGGGTAACAGAGTTTGTGGACTTTACCTTGTTTGCTGGTGGCTACAGGCCGGTTCTGGGAGCACTGAGAGTCTGCCAGAAGGGTCTGTGTTTCAGGAGCTTTGGCTCTGCATGGATTATTATAGCAGGGAAACTGGTCTTAGCACAGTAACCTGCCTCTGCCTAGGCTTCAGCTCTTTCCCTCAGCATTACTCTGACCACCTACTCATGATCTTTTTGTGTCTCATGATCTGCAAGCAGATAGGTTGTCCCCTGTACACTGCATTGTGCTGTGCTGCTGTTGTTGACAGCCAGAACAGTGTCAGCAGTGGCTGACAACCTTGGCTTTGTGGCCTGATGCCATCAGGGCAGGGAGAAAGTTGCTGCAGTGCCAATGGCTGTTGTCTGGTTGGTTCCAGGGTGCAGCAGCTTCTTGAACTGAATCTTTTTCCAGAAGCTGTGATGGATATGCAAACTCCATACTTGTGTTTGCATACAGCTAACCAGCTGTCCCAGTTCATTCAGCCCTGCCTAGCTCAACCAGTATGTTAGTGCCATTCACACAGACTTGCCTGTGGGTCCAGCTGGGGCTGTGCCATACTGGAAATCCATATAGGGCCTCAATGCATGAAGTCTTGCTATTGCACCGTGTTCATTTGAGTTTTCTTACTGGTTTTTGTGCCTCTGAGAAGGATGGATTTTCATAGTTCTGGCTGTGGAGCTGAGTCCCTTATGGGAAACCTGACTTAGACCTAGAGCTGGTAAATGCACTTTTAGGTCCTGAATGGAGTCCTATGAGGTGGATTTTTTTTCTAGATTAAAACTGTGTTGTTTCAGCTGAGGCCAAAAGGTTAGACTTGGGAAAACTCTTTGTCTAGTCATCCTGGAAGTGTCAGGCGACTTTGTGGATGTCAACATCTGCATCAGTTTAGGGTGAGCTCTGGGTTTCCTTGGGGCAGTTCCAAACTAACACAAGGTGTGTAACATCTCTGCCAGTGTGCATGATGTTGGAGCTGGGTCTGACTTAGCTGTGCTGTGTAGAAGGGTTTGTAGATTTGAGATGGGGACTGTGTCTGGCCATGTTGACTGTAGGGTCCAGCTATGCTCCTGGTTGATCAACACGTGGTGCTGGCACTAAGTGTTTGTGGTCTCTCTACATGTAACTTGCAGGAGAGATGCTTCAAGGGAACTTGATATCAGTATTGCAGATAATTAGGAAGCTCAAAATCAGGGTGGTCTTGTAACTTGACTTACCAACAGATCCACAGATCCAGGAAATGGCTCTATTGCAGTAATAACATGTATGAGTATTTCTGAACTGCCTTTGGGAATGGCTAATGTGTAGAATGACCAGTTCAAGACAGTTACCAAGCTCATGAGATATTTACAGACTTATAGATGGGTTGTGCGGCCTTCCACTGCACTCTTCCATCCTTGAAGGACCTAGAAGTTGGCAGTTGTGGCTTTGAGACCCTCCACAAGAGGAACATTTCATGTCATGTGATGGTGATTTCTGGAGGTCAGTGGCCATTACCCAGCCTTTGGTGCAGTTGTCAGAGACAGCAGGTGGAAGGTTTTGCATGGCATGGTATGTGACAGGGTGAGGTCCAGTTCACAGTGTCAAAGAAAAGAAGCAATTGGAGCTGATGCTACAGTAATCCAAAACACTTCTAAACTGAGGGGAAGCTTACCCTCTTGTTGAAAAGGAAGATGATTCCTGTTGCAGAGGTGAGTCTTGGTAGGATGTGAACTGAGTTCTGTGCATGGGAACTGTGAAGACTTTTAATTTGCAGTAATGTATTGGGTCCTACTATATCGCTTTCGTCTGCTTTCTGGACCTCTAGTTGAGTAAGCTGTCTACCAGCACATGCTTGGTTTGGTTAGGACTGGAGCACTTTTCTTGTCCCTTTCTTCCAGCAGTTGAACAGTATTTTCATGCTTGCTGAATTGTTGGATGGAGGGCAAGCCTGGCTGGCCTGGTAAACCTTGTAGATTACTTGTATTCAAGGGTTTGGCCCCATGTCTTGAATGGAATTTGGTGAATAAGACTGGTGTTAGTGAAATTGATGAAATATGTCAAAGGCTACTAAAACATGCTCTATTTGCTGGTTTTTTATACAGGGAATTTTTTGTACCATCCACTGCATGACACCGTCAAAAGCAGATGAGGAAGAAAAAGAATGAGTGTCCCTGGCCTAGCAATGGTCAGAAAAGTTTCTTAGGAGTGTTCAGACCCCTCATGCTCTCTTCTGCCTCCTGCATTTTAAGATCAAAGGGATGTAGTATCAGTGTTTGCCCATTTTTCAGAGTACTGCAATAGCTTGGGATCAGGGACAGAGTTCTGTCTTTGCCACCATGCAGCTGTTGTGACACTGAAAGGCTCTTCTTTGCATGAGTCCTTTTCATTGTCTTTGGCAGATGTTTTGTGGTGAAAGTTTGTTGTGAGCCTTATTAATTGCCTGTTGGTTTTATGGGGGTTCTCTGTATGTCTTACAGACCCAGTTAGCAGAGCTGTTGCTGATGGCAGCCCAGCTGGATGTGCAGAGTAGGTGCAGCCATCTACAGCCTGTCATGCTTCAAGCCCACTTCCCATCAAGCAGGAGGTTGAGCTGGTTTCCTGGGGAGACTTGCAAAATTGTTTATGCAAGGGGAGAGTAATGTGAGCTGGTCAGTTTCTTGAGTACAAGACACATGTGGGGGCTGCTTTGTCATCTCCTCGTGGAGATCTGTCATTCAATTAAATTATTTATTAACATGATGGGGGGAAATGAACCTTGCTCCTCTTCCCCACAGACATCTGCCTTGGTCTGTGTGGTCCCAGATCTGCTCTGGAGGTATCTGGCTGGCAGAAGGGTACTCCTGGAGTATAGGGCAGGGCTGCCGTGCTGGCAGCCTGTGACAAGGAGGTGCTGGTGAGCAGACTGCTCTGTGCTTCCCCAGGTGTGGAAGTCCAAGCTTTCAGACTTTGTTTCCCACCCTCCCCCTCTTCCCAATTTCCCCCTCTTCTCCTCTCCTTGCTCTCCCGCTGAGTTGATGCTTTTCCAGGAATGAGCTGTACTGCTGGCCCAGCACATTCCACAGCAGCAGCGCTTTCTTGGCAGGAGCCTCGCTTGCTGTTAGAAAAAGCAGGACTGACTTGGTGTCCCTCAGCTGAGGGCCAGAAAAGGAAGGCCTGGTCTTGCATTCCTCATGATGCATGCAGAGCCTTCTCAGGCATCATGGCCTTCTCCCTTGGTTGTGGTGTATGTGCAAACATCACACTGTTCCTGCAGCAGCCCTTGGGGCCCTTTACAGCTCCTCACAGTCATCTTAACCAGTGTGAAATCCTGGACACTGCAGGGGAGGCTGTTGCTCTTCGAGCCAGCCTAGAAAGAGGGGAGTGACTTCTCACTCACGGGGAGTTGCAAGGAGCTCCCTGTGGGGCCCAAACACCTCTTTCAGAAGCTTCTTGATAAGCTGATGTTTTGTCCTTTGTGTTTTGTTACCAGCAGTAGCCAGACAAACTCTTTGTCCACCTCTGCACTTTTTTCATCTCTCTCCCTTTCCCTCTGTCAGCAGGAGCTGGTGTTTTGCAGCTCTGCCTTGTGGGCTCTTCCTGCTGTCTGTATCCAGATGGAGCTAAGTGTCACAGCAGACCAAGCCTCCTTCCTCCGGTGCACTTGCTGTCTCACAGCATCAGTGTGAACCACAGCAACCACATCAGGATTTTACCCTGTCTCATACACGTCTCTGGCTGGGGCCTCTTTGGGCCTGTTTCCTCTCCCACTGAATACAAGCCCAGCTTTTGGCCACTGTTATTATATCTGTGGAATTGTCTCCATTCCCTGAAGGTCATTTCTGCAGATGTTTAACCTCAAATTTTTTTTTCTCACAGTAAGTCCCCGCACTTGTCTTGTGTCTTTGTGTTGGGCTATGCAAGCTTTTAGTTATTAAGGAGCTGAAATTGAGTTAGCAGGGTGAAGAACCTGACTTGGCTTCTGCTGGAAGTTCCCGTTTGTCCTGATTTCCAATTCAAAGAGACTGAAAGTGTCACTGAACCTTCGGGGGCCTGCAGAACGCTCCCTTTGATGATCTCTCTAAATGTCCTTCCGGAGGTTGGAAGCATCGCTTGGGCAGGGCGGGATTAATTAGCGTGGAGGTGCCTCCTGCAGTCCCTGTGCAGCTTCCTGCTGCTGGTCATGGAGGACAGGCCTGTCGGGCTTGTTTGCAGAGCAGGGCTGCAGCCAGATGGTCACTCTGGGATCAAGGTGGGAGGGGCTGCCAGGGCTCTGCGCTCACTGTGAAATCAGTCTGTAGCTTTGCTTTGATAAGTGCTGCTCCTGGGCAGGCCTCTGAGCCTGGGTGGCTCCCTCCTAAATGCCATTCCTTTTCCAGTCTTTGGAGTAGGTGAACAGGAGGTCTGATCTCTGTCATCTCCCACCCAGTGATGCCTGTAGGACTGAGCACAGGTCCAGCTGGAGCCAAGCATTGCTCAGACCTAGGGGCTGTTCTTGTCCTGGTGTTTGTCCAGTGGAGTGATTGCAAATGTGTTGATGAGGGCTTCTCAGGGAAAACAGTTGGCATCTTGGATGTCTGTTCAGCCCTTGCCTGACTGACTGTGGTGGGGAAAAGCACAGAAAGCTGGGAGTGGTGCATGAGGAGGCTGTGGGGCAGCAGAAGTGAACATGGTTGAGGGAGGCTCTAAGCCCATAGCAGGGGAATTAGGACCAAATGATCTTTAAGGTCCTTTCTAATCCAAACCATTATCTGAAGAGGAAAGAGCCTACTCTTGAGGAGTGCAGGTAGTAGCTTGAGATGGAATGACCTTTGAGGAGTCCTTGTGATGCTCCCTGTTGTTAGGAGGGCAGGGGTGACCGTTCCTACACAAATGCAGAAGCGTGTTATTGTTGTGGTAGTAGGACAGCTGCCAACAGATGATTTGTACTTCTTGATTCTTGAAAAGCACACCAGGTAAAGACAGTGCTTCAAAGGAGTTCATGTTCACATGGGGTGCAGGGACAGATGGGAGGACAGCAGCTCCTCTGGGGAGGAAGGTCTGACAGAATGAAACCATCTATAAATCTGTGTTTCCCTTTTTACCTTGTGCTGCAGCACAGAGGAACAGCGTAGAACACCCTGTCTGGGGGCTTGAAAGGGGAATTAGATGGGAGAGTGACAGTCTGTTTATGGTCAGAGAGCCCTTCTCACCCCAGTGTCATGCAGTTTGTACTCCTCTTTGCACAGGAGGTGAAAATACAGTGAGGGAGACCCAAAGAGTGCTTTGGCTTACAGAGACAGCTCAAATCCTCTAATCCTGTTTGATGCATCCTGTTTGTCTGCAAAGCCTGAGGTCTCACAGATAGACGTGTGATCACTGCCATGTGTATTCTTTGGTTGGGGCCTGTAGCTCTTGGGTGAATTGTATCCCTATGGGAAACGCACATAACATGTCTGGGCTTAATCTAACAGACATGTATTTCCCAACTGAAATCCTAACACTCATTGAGAATTGCCCTGTCCAGTTTTCTCTTCTGGTGAAATGGCTGCAGAGCTCATCCCTGTGACCTCAGCATTATCTTACAGAAGAGATGAGGATTTTGCTCTAGAGCCAGGAGCTGCTCATATTTGGGTAGTAGTAAAACATCAAGGTGCTTCCTTTTGCTATGCAGTATCATTAATCTATACAATCACTTGGAAGCAAGGCATCCCTGCCCTAAGGGGAGTGTACAACAGGTCTTGAAAATGAGATCACATTTCTAGTGTGTAAATCCCTGGAGCTTGTGCTGTTGGGTAGAAGTATCTCCTGATGGATTTTTTTTTGGTTGGGGTATTTTTCTTCCTTTTTTGTGAGCTGTAGATGACGGCTGCTAAGGTTACAGGAATGACCAACCTAATTGTGCACTTCTGGAATGTTGTAACAGAAGATTGTTTATAATTGAATTTCTGGGCTTTGCACTGTTGGGAAGAACGTTGCTGTTCTGTAAAGGTCTTTCCTCTTAATAATTGAGGAGACATCTTACTTTTTTCATCTGCTCTACTAACTTTGGATCTTTTTAGTGTGAAATTGTCACTGCTCAGTTGTCTTCTCAATCTTTGCATCCTGGCCATCAAGCTGTCCAACATGCTTGAGAGGTCCCCACCCCTACCTCCCTTCTTGGTACTGACCCCTCTGATTCAGCTTTTGTGTTTGCCACCACGTCTGTGATTTCTTCTCTCTGAGTATCCTCCCCACTGCAAGTCCTTAGATAGGCAAGTTGGGGGACAGGACTACCAGAGACAAACAGTAATTGCTGCTGAGCTCCAAGCCTGCCTCCAGATCTGGGGTTCAAATCCTGTGGAAGGTTTTGTCCATGCCTCTTGGATTTTTTCTATTGCTCGGCTTGTATTACTCCATCAGGGTTCCTTGCAGGAACCTTGCTGTGGCTAGTGGATGCTGCTCGGGAGAGATCAGAGCTGGCTGAAGCTAGAAACTCGCTTTGTATCCGCAGTCTCAGCCAGGCTGGAGGCCACCGAAGGGAAACGAGGAGGCTGGAACACAGCAGCTGCGCTGGTGATGTGTGCGCAGCCGGGCTCTGACACGGCGCGGCCGTCTCCGCGGCTTGGGGTTTATGGCCTCCTTTCTCTCCTGTGCACACTCTCTTGTTCCCCACCTTCCCTTCATTCCTAGGACATGACTCTGTGATATAAAATACCCTCTAATTTCCTGAGCCGAGCTGGGACTCCCCGGAGAAGGCAGCATCTGCCCGCCTGTCCCTCACCCGCCTCTGCATCCATGTTCGAGGCTGCCAGCTGCTCCCGCTGGCAAGGCAGAGGGAGGGAAACTGGGAGCGTGGTATCTTCCCAGGCCGTGGGGAGAGGGTCTGCTGGCTCCAAAGGAGGAGCTGGTGGGAGGGTAGGGATGGAGCCAGGGTTGGAGCTGGATTTCCTTTGCTTCCCTCCCTGCTGCCGGGGTTGTCCCTTCCCCTCCCCCAGCTGCATGGGAGCAGATGTGCTGTTTGTGTCAGCGCTGGCAGCCCCCTCCGCACACCCCAGCCGGGCTCCTGCGCAGCTACAGCCTCGTCCCCTCCTCCTCTTCTTCCTCCTCCTCCTCCCCCCGGCTTGGCCCCGTGTCACTGGGGATGGCGGTGGAATCATCCGCCCACTCGGCCTGCCTCCCCTGTAACCCTCCCTCCTTCCTCCCTCCCGCAGGTCTCTTTGTTGGAAAATTCAAGGCAGATGAGTGCCGGGGAGCGCTGGGCCTGCGGGCCAGGCGCTGAGCTGCAGCTTGGCCTCGGCGTGTCTCCTGGCCCCAGGATGGGAAGGGGGCCGGTGGGTGCCCGGCTGGAGGGCAATTCTCTGGGCAGGGCAGCAGCACCGAGGGTCCTGGACTCGCACTCACCGGGGCAAGGCTCGAGTTGCCTCCACATGAAAGGACTTTTTCCTGGCCACCATTCTGAGCCGTGTTGCACCCAGCCCCCAGCAGGACGTTGGAACATTCAAAACCTGACAGTAAACTCAAAGCAGTCCCTCTGAAATCAGCCTCAGGCAGATGTTTTCCCTGGCTTCTGGTAAAAGGAAAGGCTTGGTGAGAACTGAGAGAGCCTGAACTCCTTTTGGGTCTGCTCTTTCAGGATTTCTGGGCTCAGACCCTATCAGGTGGGGGCTGTTCCCAGCACATTTACAGGAGGGTTTTCCCTGCCAGCACATCCGCGGGACAGTTTCATCTCATGGCTGCCTCCCCGTTCAAGCGCGGAGCAGAAACGTGGCACTGCTCACAGCTCCCCCAGAGGCTGCTCGCTCAGTGGCTTCTGACGTGTGAACCTGCGGTCGTGTCCGTGCGAGAAGTGTGACTGGAAGAGTGGTGAGAGGTGGGAGGAGGAAGGCTGCAGCTAGGGCTGAGGCTGGAAAGGAATGGAGGAGGAAGGCTGCAGTTCAGGCTGAGGCTGGAAAGGAATGCAGGGCACGAATAGCTGGGATGGTGTGAGGGGTGACAGATGTGAGCAGCGCTGCAGAGATATTCCTGCTCGGCATGTGCCTGACTCCAGCACTATCAGTTTTTGCTCTGTAGAGTCTAAATATATAAGCCATTGTGCTCTGGCATCTGGGTGATAAATAGTGATAAATAATGTAGTGGCTAGGGAAGGAGGGAGAAAATTGCTCTGGGGTGGAGCTGACCCCTGGGATGTCTGGGGCAGCCGCAGGGTAATAAGAGTGAGGAGGGACCAGCTCTCAGGACAGAGGGAGCTTGTTCTCCATCAGGCATTGCAGCTGAGGCTGAATGGGCGCGTCTTGGGGTTGGTTTCCTCTGTCCCCACTGAAAGTGGAATAGTTGACTTGTGCTGAGCGGTTGGTCACCTTGACCCAGCAAATATATCACCCTGTCCCTTCACCCACAGGCAGAACTGTGTGTCCCTGAGCAGGCTGCATGTAGCACTGAAAATTGGCTCTGCCTGAAGTTCTCTCTAGGAATTGGATGCAGTCCAGGCTGCTGGCGACAGTATGAATGGATGCTAGTACAGCCAGGGCAGGGTGCATGTGTGTGTGCACTTGGAAGTGAGAAGATGACAACTTGCCTGCATTGGAAAGGCCTGGTGTGGGCACCAAAGAGGGTGGGTCCCAAGGGAACTGCCTGTATTTGACATTCATCTGGGCTGCAGGGACTTCGGGCAGAGGCTGGCACAGAACATGCTGAAGAAGCATTTAGATAGCAGGGTTTTAATCCATCATCACTGCTCCTTTCCTGCTTTTCCTGCTTCTCCATCTGTGCAAGAGGAATTAACACACATCCTGGGAGTGGATTAGAATGCTCAAACCGTGACCTCCTCATCTGTGCCTTCTGGGGATGGGTAGCTTTTGTGCAGTCCCTTTGCTGCCTCTCCAGTTTTGTCAGGGATTGTGAGTGCCAGCTGCCAGCAAAGGCCTGGCGACGTGCTGCCTTTCACCCTGTGGGACAGCCCTTTGCTGAGCGTGTGTGACACCGGTGCAACCAGTGGGGCTGGCAGGGTGGAGCCAGCCTGCTCCCCAGGTCTAGGCTTCCAGCACTGTTCATTTGCTTTTTGCTGATGTCTTGTGAGTGTTGGCAAGTCTTGTGTCTTGTTTTCAGGGACTGTTGGGGCAGCTGTTGGCACACCAGGGAGTGCAGCCAGGAGCCCAGAGCACCTGTTTCTCCAAGCCCCAGCGTGCTGCAACTTGATGGCACCTCTGGGGCAATGGGTCACAGCTCCGTGTCCCACCTTTGCATCCTCTTCGATTCTCTGTGAGCTGGGGACTGGCTTGGGTACCCTTCAGAGCTGTTGATAGGATTCCACTTCTGAAGTAGTGTTAGATACTTATAATCTACTTACATTTAATACATAATTTTTCTTGGTTTCACATTCTTTACTTTGTTCTTTTTTGGACTTCCCCCCCACAATTTATTCACTATTTAGTTACTTCCTGTTTTAAGCATAATATATATCAAGCTATCTTATATATAGCTTGGAAGGGGGAACATAGTATCACAAACTAATTGTAATATATCTTTGTATTAAATAAGAGTGCTTAAAATGTCATTGGGTAGCAAAGGAAATGAGCTTATTAAAGCCTATTTTGGTATTCGATTTATCAAAGATAGTAGTAATTGAATCTTCTGAATTTGCAAGTTGTTTTGATTGGAAGTTCTTGTGGAAAAAGTATTTAGAGATCCAGTGATATTCAAAATAAAAAAAAATAAACTTTCTTTCTCCAAAGAAAACTTCTTTTTTTTCTTTTTTTTTTCCCCTGGGAAAAAACAAAATTAGTGTTTCTTTCACTGTGAAGGCTAATACTAATGTAGCTGTTTGTGTAATGCAGGGACATGACATTATGGCACAACTATAAAGATTGATGTTGAAATATTATGACTGTAATTAAAAAGCAACAGTATCATTTGGTAGGCAGCATGTTTAATGTATTTCACTTTCATCTGTTAGAAATCTCTGGCATAGTTTGTGATTTTTTCAGATCATTATAAAGAGGCCTAAATTATGTATTTCTTTAGAAATAAGCAAACTGGTAGAAATATTTCTGCTGGAAATACAGTACAGCAGAAGCAGTATGAGGGGTTGCTGGAGTGTGTGGAAGAACTCCCTGAACAGAGAACTTGTGGGTGATGTGATGGCTGGAGGATGTCTTGTGCACACCAATCACAACATGGTAAGAGTTTTAGAGTCTCACAGAAGTAAGGAGGGGGATCAGCAGAACTGCCACCTTGGACTTGCAGAGGGCCAGCTTTGGCCTGATTAGGGACTTGGTTGACAGAGTCCCTTAAGAGGCAGTCCTGAAGAGCAAACAAGCCCAGGAAGGCTGGATATTCTTCAAGAAGGAAATCTAAAAGATGCAGGAGCAGGCTGTCCCTATGTGCTTGAAAGACAAGCCAGTGGGGAAGAGGAATGGCCTGGCTGAGCAGAGAGCTTTGACTCAAACTCAGGAAAAAATAAAGTGTTTTACCTTTGGAAGACGGGGGAGGCAACTCAGGAGTGCTACAAGGATTTTGTGAGGTTATTCAGGAAGAGCTAGAAGGGCCAAAGCCCAACTGGAACTTATCTGGCTACTCCTGTTAAAGACAAAATGTTTTTACAAATAATGTCAGCAGCAAAAGGAGGGCTGAGGAGAATGTTCATCCTTTACTGGAATATAGAAGGAAACAGTGACAAAGGATGAGGAAACGGCTGGGGTATTTAATGTCTTCTTTGCCTCAGTCTTTAATGGCAAGATCAGCTGTTCTCAGGGTGCCCAGTCCTCTGAGCTGGAAGATGAGGACAGCAGAATGAAGTCCATGTAATCAAAGAGGAAATGGTCAGCAACCTCCTATGCCACTTAGACACACAAAAGTCTATGGGGTCAGATGGGATCCACTCAAGGATACTGAGGGAACTGCTGGTGGAAGTGCTCACTGAGTCAGTCTGTCATTTACCAGCAGTCCTGGTAGGAGGGAGGTCCCAGGTGATTGGAAGTTGGCAATCTACAAGGAGGGCCAGAACAAGAATCCAAGGGAGCTACATGCCTGTCAGCCTGACCTCAGTGCCAGGGAAGGTCATGGGGCAGATTATCTTGAGTGCCATCGTGGAGCATGTACAGAACAGCCAGGCAATCAGACCCAGCTGGCATGGGCTTTGGAAAGGCAGGTCCTGCTTGACCAACCTGATCTCCTGTGACAACGTGTCACAGTTAGTGGATGAATGGCTGTGGTTATTATCTACCTGAGCTTTAGTAAAGTCTTTGACACAATTTCCCACAGCATTCTCCAGGAGAAACTGGCTGCTCATGGCTTGGACAAGTGCACTGTTCCCTTGGTAGAAAACTGGATGGTTGGGCCCAGGAGGTTGTCAGGAATGGAGCCACATCCATTGGCTGCTCACAGTGGTGTTCCCCAGGGCTCAGTACTGAGGCCAGTCCTGTTTAATATCTTTATCAGAGATCTGGTCATGGGGATTGAGGGCACACTTAGTTCACAGATGACTAAGTTGGGTGGGAGTGTTGATGTGCTGGAGGGTAGGACGGCTCTGCAGAGAGATCTGTACAGTCTGGATCGACAGGCCAAGGCCAGTTTTATGAGGTTTGACAAAGCCAAGTGCTCAGTCCTGCACCTGGGTCACAACCCCACACAGCTCTGCAGGCTAGGGGAAGGCAGCCTGGAATGCTGCCTGGTGGGAAAGGACCTGAGGGTGCTGGTTGACAGTGACTGTGTGCTCAGGTGGCCAAGAAAGTCAGTGGCATCATGGGTTGTGTCAGCAGTACTGTGGACAGCAGGACCAGGGCAGTGACTGTCCCCTGTACTTTGGACTGGTGAGGTCACACCTTGATCCCTGTGTTAAGTTTTGGGCCCCTCACTACAAGACAGACATTGAGGTGCTGGAGCATGTCCAGAAAAGGGCAACAGAACTGGGGGAAGGGTCTAGAGCACAAGTCCTGTGAGAAGCAGCTGAGGGAGCTGGTGATGTTTAGTCTGGAGAAAAGGAGGCTCAGGGGGGCCTTATCATCTCTACAGCTCCCTGAAAAGAGGTTGTATCCAGGTGGGGATTGATCTCTTCTCCCAAATTGACAAGCAATAGGACAAGAGGAAATTGCCTCAAGTTGTGCCAAAGGAGGTTTAGATTGGACATTAGGAACATTTCTTCACCAAAAGGGTTGAGCACTGAAACAGGCTGCCCAGTGGCGTGGTGGAGTCTCCATCCCTGAAGGTATTTAAAAGTCGTGTAGATGTGGCACTTGGGGACGTGGTTTGGTGGTGGCCTTGGCAGTGTTTGGGTAATTGGACTTAAATTCGGTAATGGGTGATCTTAAAGGTCTTTTCCAATCCAAATGATTCTATGATTCTATAATATACTTCTGAATTTTGGTTTTACTGATTAAAATGTGAACTGGGGGATGAAACAGATGCATGCACATAGAAAGGCTATTCTGTCTGGCTCCTCTTCAGTCTGCCAGTCATGGCTGTAGGCATGAGAACCTGTGGCCTGGAAGCAGGAGAGAGCTCCCAGTCCTCTCTTGCTCTATCCCCAAACCCGAGCTGCCTGGTGTTGTGTGCAAATACCCATCTGGGAAGTCCTTTTCCTTTGAAGTCCTGAACCCAGCTCTGACTGCCTCCTCTCCCCTCTGCAGGGTGGTGAAAGAAGAGATCTCGGATGACAATGCCAAGCTTCCCTGCTTCAATGGCCGGGTGGTGTCATGGGTAAGCAAGCCCCTTGCTTTGGTATCTCTCAGCCTGTTTGTGCCCTCTCTGAAAAATACCATTTGGATGTGGAGTGCCAAGTAAGGCACAGCAACTGATCTGTACTGTTGGTGTGCTGGCTGCTCACAAAACTGATGAGCTGGATCCCCACACTCCAGTCCCTCAGCTGGAGAGGGGCCTCTGTGATGCTGGGTCCCCTGTGCCAGGGAAGATGTGGGATACCTCTCTGAAGAGCTTATGGTAACTGATGCCCAGCAGAGATCCTGGTCGTGGCCTGTCCACAGCATAACCCCTGTGCCCCTACGGCAGGGTCAGCTTTCCAAGGAAAGTCCCACTCCAGTGACTGGCGCAAAGGGCTTAAGTGACTTTAGTGCTGGTGAAGCGGACTGGATTTGGCTGCCCTGAAGACTAAAGGTACTGCCTGGGCAGCTGCAGGACAAGCTTTTCCCTCAGTACCATGCCATGCACATGCTCTGCTACCTGCTCGCATGCTTCCCTCTGTCCCCACAGGGACCCTCCGTTAATGGGGGGAGTCTCCACAGTACATCATCCAGTTTTCCCTCTGCTGAGCTGCAGTTTGTGCTGATGAGGGTGTGTGGATCTACACCAGGAGCAGAGCCAAGATTTAAGTGCCTTTTTCCAGAGGCTTCTAAGCAAACTCTAAAGAGTAAAAATCCTGCAAATCAGGCTAGTTTAGATCTAATTCTGCTTCTATCCCTGCACCAAACAGTGACACGGGCAGGCAGGTACCCCACTGCCGACACAGCTGCCGCTGGATTCCAGCCAGGGGAGCAGGGTACAGGCTGGAGCAGGGAGGAAAGGCTGTGCTGGGCTCCCGCACAAAGAGCCAGGGCCGGACGCCTGTCGTCCTCCCTCTAGTGGTTATCCAGGGCCTGCGGAAAACAGCCTGTGTCCGGCTCTTGGCCACCACACATTCCTCTGCATCCATCCCGCTGCTGCTGCATCTGCCCCAAGATGTCTCCCCATCCCACCCTTTCCAGCTGCTTTTTGCTTTCACTTGCCCTAAATGGAGTCCCAGAGTCTCTAAATCCATTCCATTGCTCCTTTTTTATCTGGTGTGCTTTTCCTTGTGATCCATGTATCCATGCAGCTGCTGGCTTTCCTTGTAGGAGCTCTCTGGTTGTTCAGTGTGAGTGATACTGGTGTGGGTCTGTCTGGTGTGACCACCATGCTGCTACCCTGCTGGGCTGGATCCTTGCAGGGAACTTGTGTCCAGAGTGAGCATCACTACCAGCTCTTGTGCATGAAGTGTAATGGCAATCCCAGAGGCCTTTGTGCACCTGATGATCCTTTTTTCTACCTCTGCTGAGAGTCTCCTAGTCCATGTGTGGTTTGGGGGCTGAGAGGGGAGCACTTGCTTTGCTGCTTCTGACAGACAGGCTGGGATAATGCTAATTTAGGAACTCAGTGCTAATTTTAGCAACAGGGGAATACGGGGCCTTGAATCTAAGTGAGTATTTCCTGACAGTGTAAGAGGCAGGAAAAGTGCAGGATGGTTATCAAAACCTTCCTGGGAGGAAATCCCAGCCTTGGGAGTGTTAGAGGAAGATAGCATCAATCCTGCCTGCTTGGGAACACCCCCTCAACCCTCCTCACTACTGTTTGACAGCTGCCTGTGTCTAGTTCCCTCTGTCCAGATCTATTTGCTTGATGTTGCCTTGGGATTTTCAAGCATAATGTGCTATATGACTTTTCCCTAGGCAATGCTGGCCACTTTCAGCATCTTTTCTACCCTGTGCTCCCAGGCAGTGGCTACCAGAGTAGGGATGTGGCCCTTAGGGAGGGGGATGTGTCCTGGGAAGACAAATTACCAGGAAGATGCCAGGAGCAGAGCCAGGCATGTGCCTGGGGCTTGCTGGAGGGAGAGAAGCTGACCTGAGCAGGAGAAAAGAGCTGGTTAGACAGTGGTGAGAGCAGGAGCCGTTGGGCTTGTCCTGGGGCTTGTGGGACGGGCTCTGCAGCTTTTGACACCTGAAGCTGCTCTCTGCCCTGTCTGCTGCCTTGGCTCTGGCTTTCTCAAGGCTGCCCTGTCTTCCTTGCCCCAGCTACATCCCTGTCTCTGTTATCAATGTCTCTGACAGTAGACGTCTCATCTGCTGTGCTAATGATGATCTGTGGGGTCCATCCCCTCCTTATGAGGGTCCCCTGTCCTGAAGGCACAGCTCTTTCATCAGTGATGCTGTAAAGCACTCAAGACCTGTATAAATGGGCTGTGCTTCTAGCATCTGAGTTGGCATCTCTTGGATCCATGCAGCTGTGGTTCCCTCACCAGCAAGCAGTAGTACTGCCTCTGAATTTACACTGGATATTATGGTTTGGACAGCAGCTATCAGCTTTTTTCCCACCCTATTTTTCATGTTTCTTCTGTCCTGAGCAACAGTGGTCCCTTACCTCTGTTAGATCCTTTCTGGGCCCTGTCACCTCTGCTCTGCAGGTCCTGAATGCCTCTGTCAAGGAAGAGGCTTTTTTGTAGCTTTCTTGCTTGCCCCTATTGGGATCAGCCTAGTTCATTACAGCTTGAAAGTAAGGGAGAGTGCAAATCTGGACAAGGAGCAATACTGGGGAACAACTCATTTGGGCTGTCTTCTGTTTCATTCCACTGGTGAGCACATGGCCCCTGGGAGAGTCTCCAGCTTATTCCCTGAGCCCTGAAATTGGATACAGCCAGAACCATAGTGTGTTGATGTGTCTGGGCTGCCCCACAGCATGGCTGGTATAAAAAGTCTCTAGGGTTTAACCCTTTCTTGAATTTCTGCATTAGGGACTCCACTGAGCATCTCAGAGATTGGCTGAAGGTTGTGCTCAAGCCAATAAGCTGAACACAGCCTGCAAGTTTGTGAAGAACATATGGAAGCCAGAAAAAGAGCCTGTTTCAAGAATCTGCTTCAAAGATAAAAAGCCTTGACCCTGAGCTCTGTTACCCCCAGCTTCTGATGGTTGGGAAGGTGAAAGTCCTGCTGGGTCCCACAGCTTGAAGGCAGAAGTGTAGAGGCTGCTAGAGCTGAGGAAAGGAATGACTTGTAACTGCCTTTTCCAGTGTGAGAACTGGGAGAATCCAGTCCCTGCTGCAGGATGAGTGCTAAAGGTTATCTGAGTGTGTGGTGTGGGTGTGCAAGGTGATGTCAGAATGTCCAAGCAAGGCTGTCACCCACCTGGGCTTCACTGCTGGGTCAGGAATTCCTGAGCCACAAATAGCCAGTGTCTGGGAAGGCCTCAGGGGGAAGTGTTGCTACATGCTTGGCCTGTTCCATACCTGCTCCTGGCATCTGCTGTTGTCAACCGCCAGAAATGAGATCCTGGGCCAGCCAGGCAGGCTTTTGGCCAGCTCCTTTGGCCACTCTTATAAATGTTTTCTCAGTTTCCTTTTCTGTCTCTCGTCCCTCCAGCTGGTGTCTGCAGAGGGTTCCCATTCAGATGCTGGCTCGGTCTGTGCCGATAACCAGACAGAGCTGCCACCCTCCATGGAGCGCACAGGAGGAATTGGAGACTCCAGGCCCCCCTCTTTCCAGTAAGTTACATGGACATCTGTTCTGGTTTCCAAGGGACACATGGTACCTTTCCTGTAATCCAGACCAGTATCCCAGACCAGGCTGGGACACGCTTACCCAAATTGTCAGGGATGACAGCCAGGAAGAGGGGAGGAGAGTGGGGCTGGGAGCAGATTTGAAGTGGAGCTGTGTTATTCAACAAACAAGGGCATGCTGAAAATAATGCAGGGAAAGAGCCAGCACAGCATTCCCAGTCCTTTGCCCTGCACTCATAGATGTGCTGTGGATGTTCCTGTCCCTCAGTAAGGAGACAGTTGACAGCTGGAAACTTGTGTTGGTCAGGACAGAGGCAGAGAGAGCCTTGTCAAATTGTTCCCTGTTGAACATATTTGTTGCTTTTATGTTATCACAGCCCTAACACTGGGGGGAGTCGGGAAAACTTGGACAATGAGACAGAGACAGACTCAGTGGTGTCATCACAAAGGGAACGACCTCGTCGGACAGATGGGCCTGAGCATGGTGAGTGTTGGTAACATGGTGAGAGCTCTGCAAGGGCATGGCTGGGGCATGGTGGCAGCACCAGCTTCAGACTTGGGGCAGCTTTCTGTGCTCTGCAGAACCTTCCCAGCTCAAAAGGACTATTCCATGGCTTTTAGAAGGGCCATAGCCTTACACTGGAGGCAGGAGCTAACACCTGTGTGTTACATAAAAGCTTGATGTTGAACCCCCTTGGGGTCAAAGGAGGTATCTCCTGTAGAAGTCCCAAGAGCAGGAGACAGTTGTGCCTCTGTCTTCTTAGCTGAGAAGCAGAGTGAGCTTTAGCCTTGTCACTTGTGCTGCTTCTTATTCTACCAAGGAACAATGCTGCAAGTCTTCCACAAGTCCAGCAGCATTGTTCCTTCTGGCCTGTCAGCCTCTTCCCCATCCTGTAGTGGTAGAAGAGGTATCCCATAGAAAATGGATCTGATCCCAGGGTGGGCTGGGAGTTATTTGGCACTAGATGGGATTGACTGATGGCCAGATTTATTTTGAGGAGGTTGCCACGAGCCCTGCATAGGGAAAGGTTTTATCTCAAGCCCACAGAGCCCTGTCTTTTCACAGCACCCAGAGTGAATGGGACAGTGAAGGGAGAGCGGCGTCGAGACCTGGGTGGGTACGAGAGCTCCTCCACACTCATGAGCAGTGAGCTGGAGACCACCAGCTTCTTCGATTCAGATGAAGATGACTCCACCAGCAGGTAGGAGAGCTTGGGTGTTGGGGAAACACTAATTTCCTCCTGACTCCAAGAACAGAGAGATGCAGGGCACAGTAGTCCTGGGCTCAGACCTGCTTCTGTCTCACCCAGAACATCCCTCTGCCATTTTCTGTCCCCCATGTGCATGTTATCCCCTCTACCCCTGCAGTCCTCTATTCCGGTGCCATTTCCATGTCTCTCTTGCAGCAGAAGAGCTGACTCTTGCTTTTGCCTGCAGGTTTAGCAGTTCAACAGAGCAAAGCAGCGCTTCCCGTCTTATGAGAAGGCACAAGCGACGCCGACGGAAACAGAAGGCTCCACGCATTGAGCGGGTACCCAGGGAGGGGCTGGGTATCCTGGGGAAGGCAGTGCAGGTCAGGGTGGGCTCTCAGAGATTCAGCTGGTTTTGCTGTGGGCGTGGCTTCAGACAAGTGTCCAAGTGCTGAGACTTCAAAAAGTGCTGTGAACATTTTCCAAGCCAATGTAGCCTCAAGAGCTGGGACCACAGGCCTTGTCTCAGCTGTAGAGAGGTCATAAGGACCATGGCTGTTCTCTGGCTCTGCAAAGCTCCCAGCATAAGACTGGAGTTGTGGGTGGTGGCTGTGGTGCCACAAGGAGGGGCAGGAAAGAGAGGACAAGTGGAGGAAGCTAGGGCTGGGAATGTTACTGAGGCACAGGAGGACATTTCATGTTTTGCTTATGTTGCAGTCCTCGTCCTTCAGCAGCATCACAGACTCCACCATGTCGCTGAACATCATCACGGTCACGCTGAATATGGGTGAGTGGGAGGTGTGCATGGAGCCTGCAGTCCTTCCAGAGCAAGACTGGGTCATGGAGAGGGAACTGGGGAGGGGGCAAAGAGAACACATGGGGGAGGAGTGAGGAGTTGAATTCTGTAGGAGATTGGCTTCTCTTGTCTCTCAAGAGTTTTTGTGTCCCACGACATTTCTCTGGGACAGGGGTGCAAATTATCATTATTAGGATGTGGTTTTACTGAGGTTAGGTCTGCTTGTGCCTGATGCTTAGGGTGACTAACTTCTTTCTCTTTCCATCCCTGCAGAGAAATACAACTTTTTGGGCATTTCTATTGTGGGACAGAGCAATGAGCGTGGGGATGGAGGCATTTACATTGGCTCTATCATGAAGGGAGGTGCTGTGGCAGCTGATGGCAGGATTGAGCCAGGAGACATGCTCCTACAGGTACTTCACACCCACATATTCCATCTTTGGGCTTGGGAAAGCAGTAAGAAAAGACCCAGAAGCCTCCCTGAGAACTTTGGCAGGCTAAATCCAGGAAGCTGTGCTTGGGAGAGGGAAGCTGAGTCACAGCTGAGCTGAGTGGGGAGCTCAGCCACTGGTCACATCTGTGGGACTCACCTCTTGGTGTTGTTTGCAGGTAAATGACATCAACTTTGAGAACATGAGCAACGATGATGCTGTGCGGGTGCTGAGGGAGATTGTGCACAAGCCGGGGTGAGTGCTTGGGTTGTTCCTTCCATCCAGGGACATCTGCACAGTTTGTGCTTGGGGTGTGTGAGTCGTATCTTCCAACCACCTCTGCCAGTGCCTCTGCAGAAGCTCAGAACTTAGGGTTTGATGTTGCTTTGATTCCTGGGTTTTCATGTCCAATGCAAGAATTGCAGCCAACAGAATTGGGGGAATTGGAGTCTGTGTGCCCTTATTTGTGGGGGTGTCACGTTACTGCTCATTGCAGGGCAATTGGACTACATGACCTTTAAAGATCCTTTCCAAAACAAACTGTGCTGTGATTCTCTGATTCTATTTGGGTCATCAGCAACCCTCAGCAGGGTCACATCACTTTGTTCATGTCACTAGGGAAACCCATAGCTGGAGGGGAACAAGGTCACTTTACTGGCAGCTTCTCCTTGTCTCCCAAGAGAGAGCTGGCACACAGCATCCGCCCATCATGCAGAGGTTTGTGTTACTGTGCTCTGGTTCTAACTCTCACCTTTTTGTTGCAGGCCCATCACCCTGACAGTGGCCAAGTGCTGGGACCCCAGTCCGCGGGGCTGCTTCTCATTACCCAGGAGTAAGTGGATAGCTGACCCATCCTTAGAGCTGGTGTGCAGCTCATGTGAGAGCCCTGCCTTAAGCACTTGGTTGTTGTCTTGTTCCTCCTCTGTGTGTGTGACTCCATGGGGCACTGAATTGGGGTTTGATGGGGTTTCAGCTCTCCTTTTTGGAAGCTGCTATGTCTTATTCCCAGACCAAAATGCACATAAGCCCAGCCCTCCTTCCCACATCACGCTGGGGACGCGTTTCACTGGGGCAGGGAGGTCACTTGCTCGGGGCGCCAGAGGAAAGAGAAACCCCCCTTAAGTCATAGGGGGATCTCTCCCTCTGCACCTCTCCTGCTGACCCTCCCTCTCTTCTTTCTCTCCCAGTTGCTCCCCAGCGGATCTGGGCTGGGCCAGACTCTCCATGCTCCGATCCGGGTGAGTCCCGGCAAATATTGGGGATGAAATGGGCTGTGTTGAGTCCCTGTCCCTCCCCAGAGGTTGTTTTGATGAGGCGATAATTTCTTACCACTACTGACTGACTCTTTCTTCAATGCAGGTGAGCCCATCCGGCCCATCGACCCAGCAGCCTGGGTGTCTCACACGGCAGCGATGACTGGCACCTACCCAGCGTACGGTATGAGTCCATCCATGAGCACAATCACTTCCACCAGCTCCTCCATCACCAGCTCCATCCCAGAGACCGAACGTAAGTCCTTGTGCCTCCGTGCTGCACCCACTGCACGGCCTCCTCGCCTTCACTATGCTGTGAAGGGAGCAATACATCTGCCTGGGGACAGCTGGGGTGGGCCAGATCTGCCCTGCCAAGGGACTGGGAGGGAGGCAGCTCTCACTGGGCCAGCACTTTGATCAGTGGGAGTTCTGCCTGGGAGAATTAATATCACATTTTTCAGCCTTTTATGTGAGGAGAGTAGAGGAGCCTGGGTGCAATCAGGAGCTGTGGCAGGTGTAGAGGAAAGGCTCAGACCAGTCAGGGGTTAGCTGCTGAGAATGTAGAGCCAGAGGGATTCAGCATGTCCCTGGAGCAACTGAGAGCTCCTCCCAGACAGCAGATAGAGCAGATAGAGGAGGCAGCTGAGAGCAAAAAGCCTTGTGGTGGGGCAGGGTCCTGCTGAGCACAGGGCTCTTGGTTGCTTTCTGAAGGTTTGGGATGATTTGGTATATAGAGCCCTGAAGCAAGAGTCTGGAGAACTTGGGTGAAGCAACAAGCCAGGAGTTTGTTTTAAGTTTGTGACTCTTGCCTGGGCTTTGCCCAAGAGGAAATGGCTGACATGTGAAGTATAATATGGGAAGACTGGAAGGGGGATTACACAGCATGCACCCCAAGGCTGTCTGCGATGTATTGTTCCCTGGCCCATTCCTCCCGTATGTGATGCTTCCATGTGGCCCTCCTGTCTCTTCTGTCCTCTCTCACCTCTGCCTACCTTCCTTCATCCACACCACAGGCCTCGATGACTTTCACCTGTCCATTCACAGTGACATGGCCACCATTGTCAAAGCCATGGCCTCACCAGAGTCAGGCCTCGAGGTGCGTGACCGCATGTGGCTGAAGATCACCATCCCCAATGCCTTCATTGGTAAGAGACCTTGCTGCCTGCAGCAGAGGCAGGGACTGGGGAATAGGTGGCCCATTTTCAAGCAGATGTCCAAGGGAGCATCTTTGTCACCATAAACAAACTGTTGACTAGGCAGGAGTCACAAATTGAACCTTTTGACTTTTTCGTTGCTCTAGTGTGGCTCACTGCCTCAAGGGCCACCATCTTCCTCTCTCTTGCCAAATTTAACTCTGTATTTGGTGGCAGGTTCGGATGTGGTAGATTGGCTCTATCACCATGTGGAGGGCTTTACAGACCGCCGTGAATCCCGCAAATATGCCAGCAATCTGCTGAAGGCTGGCTACATCCGACACACCGTGAACAAGATCACCTTCTCGGAGCAGTGCTATTACATCTTCGGGGACCTCTGTGGAAGTACGGCTCTTGGCATGCTTGGGAGGGAGAGGATGGAGGGTTAGAGGTCCTGCAGAGCCCTGCTGACACCATGGGGATGCACCTACAGCCATTGCCATCAGGCTGGGCCCCTTGTTCTACGAACCCTGTAAGGGAGTGATGAAGAATATCCCAGCTCCCTCATCCTGCTGCTGAGGTAGTGAAGCTGGAAGCAGCATTGACAGTGTCAGCTACTATGTGATCTTTTCTCCTGAGCAGTCATAGCAGAGTCTTAGTCTTTACTGACTGTCTCCAGGCTCTGAATTTCAGTGCTGGCAAGGAGTTGGTGTTCAGGCAACTGGGTTCTGCTCAAATAAGATGGGGGAAGGAATTGGCAGGGTGAGCTGTAGCTCTGATGTGGTTCTTTCACACCAAGCTGGTCTCTGTATTAGAGTGGCAGCTTGGACTCCCACAATCTGGCAGTTGTTCAGCCAGGAAGCACAAATGGTGGCATGGACTAACAGGGAGAGTGCCAACTTCTTGTGTCTTCTTGCATATCCTTGTCCTTGTCCATCAGCAAGAATGGACAGAAAGCTGCTTCACCACACATGGTTGTTTTTCTGCTTGGATTAACCCCTGTTCTCTGCTTTCTTGCAGACATGGCTAATCTGTCTCTTCATGATCATGATGGCTCCAGCGGTGCCTCTGATCAGGACACTTTGGCTCCGCTCCCCCACCCAGGAGCTGCACCTTGGCCTATGGCCTTCCCATATCAGTATCCACCGCCTCATCCATACAACCCCCATCCAGGCTTCCCTGACCCAAGCTACAGCTACGGAGGGGGCAGTGCAGGCAGTCAGCACAGTGAAGGTGAGTGAAAAGGACTAAAATATGCCTGCAGGTGGGCAGATGTCCTGTTCAGTACAGCAGGAAAAGATGTTCTATTCAGGGCAACAGCAGGAAAAGGCTGCTTAGGCAAGGCCCTATGTGGGGGAAGCCAGGGCAGAAGCCATCTCAGAAGGGTTGTGGGACTCACTGCTGAAGGGAGACTGAGAGCACAGCCTGTGCTGGGACCTGGCTGTGCTGGAGCATGCTGCAGTCCTCCCTTGGCTAGAGGAGCATCCCTCTGTTCTTCCTGACTTGTCCGAGCTGGTGCCTAACTTTGCCTCGTGTGCTTCGCAGGGAGCCGGAGCAGCGGTTCCAATCGCAGTGGCAGCGAGAGGAGGAAGGAGAGAGAGAAGACCGGGGAGTCAAAGTCAGGTGGCAGCGGGAGCGAGTCGGACCACACCACAAGGAGCAGCATGCGGCGCGAGCGTGCAGCCAGCGAGCGCTCGGTGCCGGCCAGCCAGCACAGCCAGCGCAGCCAGCACTCCCTGGCTCACAGCATCCGCAGCCACCACAGCCAGCAGTCTTACGGGCCTCCCGGCCTCCCCCCTCTCTTCAGCCCCCCCATGTTGCTGATGCCTCCACCGCCGTCAGCCATGGGACCCCCTGGGGCACCGCCAGGCCGTGACCTGGCCTCTGTGCCCCCCGAACTGACAGCCAGTAGACAGTCCTTCCGAATGGCCATGGGCAACCCCAGTGAGTTCTTTGTGGATGTAATGTGAAGCGCCCATCCCCTGTCTGTCTGCTGTCCCTCTTTCCCCCTTCTATCCCTGTTGTTTGTTTCCTAGGACCGGCCCTGGCTTCAACCCTTGTTTTTTTGGGGTTTTTTTTTTTTGGTTTATTTTTTTGTCTTGATAACAAAAAGAAAAAAAGGGAAAAAAATAATAAACGGAACTAAACCTTGATTCTAATCCCTCCTCGAGTGGGGTGGACAGGCCTGGCAGGCCTGCTGGGTGCTGTCAGCCCATCCCAACACCAGACTTGTGTATTGCCGATGGTAATTCCCTCCTGCCATCCTCTCTAACCCCATTAATCCGCATCCGTCCCAGCACCCTGTGCTGCTTGCCCGTGTGTCACTGCTGCCTCAGTCCTTCCACCCTAAACATCTCTTCTTTCTTTTCACCCTTTTGTGTTTCTTCTATCAAGCAGCAAAGAATTACGGGGTGTTTGACTTTCTCTGAGCCTGCCGCCCGTGGGGGGGAGAGCTGGAGCGTGGCCCGACAGCAGGACACGGAGCTCCAGGGGCGCTGGGCACGCATGGCGCTGAAGATGGCTTCTTTCCTCCCCCTCGCGGAAGATTCCCTGCCCTTCCCACAGCCCTGAGAGGGGAGCAGGGACCAGCCTTATATATGTATTTTAAATCCCGTTGTAGTTGCCTTTTGGCTAATGCATGAATGTTCCAGGGCTTCAGTGCCTCCAGGGAGTGGAGAGATGTTGCCACTTCCTTTTTGCCTCCCTTCTCTTGCCCAAATATTGGGCCAGGTACTGGCCGAGCCTAGAACTGCCCCATGGCAGGACCCTCCTTCACCTGAGGCCAGGCCTCAGGGCTGGGGCTGTACCTCTGCATCCAGCCCAGAGAGATGGTGATTGCCTGTGCACAGTCTCTTGCGTGACTCAGTGCCCTACACCTGCCCTGGGGTTCTTTGGGGGGGTTTAAGGGCAGAGCTCTGCTCCTTCCATCCTGCTCTTCGCCCTCCTGCCTGCGATGTGCTGCTGCCTGTCCTGTTTGTAGGGGCTGTCCCATGCCTGGGGCCAGTGGTGGCAGCTGTGGCCTTCTCCCTCCTGCTGTCGCGCTGCTGCTCAGCTATGTGATACATTCAGGGACCTGGGCTGAGTTAGAGGGCAAGGGTGGGGCACAACTGGTTCACTTTCATGCTTTGGAGAAACGTGGAGGTCCCCTGTATTTGCCCTCTGAAGGGCCTGAGTCTGTCTCCTCCTCTGCCCAGTGCTGCTGGCCTGGCTGCTGAGAGGGACAAACCTCTGGGACAGCCCCACTCCCTCTGGGATGTGAGCGGTGCCTGGTGGCAACATGAGCTCTCCAGGGCTGAGACTGCAGCCTGAACCTTGGCCTCTGGGCTCAGTGCTCACAGGTGTACTGGGACAGTTGAGTCTGTTTGCTCCAGTGCTCCCTGCCTTTTTCTTCCTTCCACTTCTGGGTACTCGGAGATGTGCCTGGGGCTGGGGCAGCCCTTCCCCATGCCCAGGGCCAAGCACGGTACAGTATGGACATGCTCGACCCTGCTGCTGTTGGTGCTGGCGCCCCGGCGCCCTCTCCTCCTGCCACACCGTGGCTTTTTTCATAAGCGTTGCCTCCTTTTGTCTTTCTTGTGTTCGCGGTTTTTATACGATGGAGTTGAATTGTATTTTGCTCCCTGGGAGTCTGCATTGCCTCTGCAGCCCCCCTGCCAGCTCTCACACACCATCAGTTCATCTCCCTGACTCCCTAAAGCCTCTCCTTCCCTCAGCCCGCTGGAGTCAGACTGTCCCCAGTAGCCTCCCTGGCCACTGCTCACCCCTTGCCCTGCCCTACCCACTGGGTTTTATAAAAACAACACCAATCTCCTTGTTTTTATTTATAAACATAGTTTTATTGGACTCCTGCCTTGTGTCGTTCATTTTTTCTTTTCCCCCCAGCCTCCTCCATTCTCCTGCCTTTCGCTCTAAAGCGAGATCCCAGCAGGATGAGGGCACCCTGTGCCAGTGCCAGCTGTCTTTTCCCGGGATGCCGAGGGGGGCTGCGGGCTGAGTCTCTCCGGAGCAGGTCCTGGGCGGGGGGGGGCTCTCGGGGTTCCCTGGGTTCCCGTTTCCAGCGGCAGCACTGCGGGGAGAACCAGGGGCCAGTCCGGCCGCGGGCGCTGGCCCTTGGCGCAGCAGTGCGGGGCGGGGTAGCGAGGATGCCTGGGCGCGAGGCCAACGGGAGCTAGCTGCTCTGGAAGGGCGCGGTGACCTCAGGACTTTTCAGGGCGAGCGCGGCCTCCCTTGCCTGGGCGCACCCCCGTCCAGCCGCTCGCTGCGGGCAGCTGCCATGCTGTCCTCTCCCCGCCATAAACTACAAGTTCCAGTATGCCCTGCGCGGAAATGTAATTCCCGCCTCCGCCGCGCGGCCCCCCTGCAGAGGCGCATGCGCAGTGGAGGGCGCGGGCGGGGCGCGCGCGCGGCGTCTCTGCAGTGCGCGGGGGGGCGCAGGGTGCGGGGGGCGGCGCCGCCATCTTGGGCGCGGGGCGGCGAGCGGCGGCGGTGGTGGCAGTGCCAGGTGAGGCGCCTCGGGCCGCGCTTCGCTCCCCGCCGGGCTACGCGGTCCCTGTCCCTCCTCCAGGCCGCTTCCTGCGGTCGGGCACGCTCTTCGGCCGCGCCCGGGCGGTGGCCGAGCTGCTGCGGGTGGCGGCTCCCTGGGCGCTTGTTGGGGGTTGGGGTCTGCAGGCCCAGGGGCGGGGAGGCGGCTGCAGGGCGAGGTGTCCCGCCGGCTGCTCTTGAGAGGGACGCGAGAGTGCCCGCGGAGCCGGGAGGGAAAGAGAGAAGCGGGGCCGCCCGGGAGGGCTTTTCCTCAGCTCCCTCTGAGGGGGTGCTGCGTGACCCCATCATTGGTTCGTACATTGCTTGTGGCTCAGGGGGTTATTGACAGCTGTTAATTACCTCTTTGGCTGGAATACCTGTGTGGCAGCCCTGCGGTGCTGCACCGGGGGAGGGTGGGGATAGGGTCGGGCTGTGTGTGGCACAGGAAGGCCGGCACCGATGCGTCAGGTCAGCCTGAGCAAAGGTTTTTTTCAGTCGGATCGGGATGGAACTTCACTGAAAATTATTTGCCTGTACTGCTGATCCAAACGTGAATTAGCTAGGTCATGGCTTGCACTCTGCTTCCTCCCTGGAAAACCTGCTGAGGCAGAACGCAGCGCTGCTGATGCCGAACTGCTTATTCTGAGGCTTGAAGCAGGCTCCTATCCAGCAGCTCTTGTGGATGCATTTCCATATCCATTCTTCCTAGGACTAGGTTTTTGGATTCAGCAAAACTGCAAGAAGCACAGCCTGTGTTTATCACGCAGTGCAGTTGACTTCTCTCCCCACTGGGAAATGACTTGCTTTTGATCTAGTGTTTTTTTCCATAAACTGTGTGAGTCCATGATCTGTTTTGTGCTTGCTTTAGTATGACAAAGCTTCTATCAAGTTTTAGCCTCAGGCTGCCAAAATCTGAGCCTGGAACTTGCCCAGATAGGTGAGTCTGGATGGCTTCTGTGGCTTGGAAGTCTCGGTATTGCAGGCTTCTAACTGTATATGGGCTCATGTGGTGTTTGGTTGGGCAATATTTATTTGAATGCTGTCAGAGCTGTAGCTACTACTTTTTCCTGTAGTAAAAGCTATGTGTTCAAAAACTCCCTTTGAGTTTTGCTTGGAGGGACAATCTCAAATCTGAAGAGATGCTGCCAAACTGTCTACTTCCATATTTTTCCTGTCAAAAGGGAGGCATCACTTCTCTTCTGTAGGAAATGCCATGTTACTGACATCTAGTGACAAAGATACCTGGTGTTCTTGGGGCTGTAGAGTGGCCATGTTCCAGGGAGAGCATTGGGATGTCTTTGAAGGGTATCATGGCTGGCTGCTTCTCCTCCCAAAAGAGCACAGTCCTGGCTGTTGGAGAATTGAATCTTGAGGCTGTGAAGGGTTACATCCTGAGTTCTTTGAAACACAGGGACTGGACATGCATTCTTGTTTGATACTGTCTCTTTCCTTTTTTTTTTTTTTTTTTTTTGTGGAACAGGAACAGTCACTAAACAAAACAGGCTTTATAAAGAAACTTCCTGTAACCCTGGTTAAACTTTTCTTGTCTCATTCCTGCATCAAAAAAAGGTAAAGCCAAGAATGTCTTTTGCAGCACAATGTCTTCTTGCTGGTTTTCTAAGCTTATTCTACTGAAGACCATTAGAGTATTTACAGGCTGTTCCTGGGGCCAACTGGAGGATGGCCTGTGGTGCCAAAATATAATTGGTTTGTGAGGCAGAGTCTGCCTCTTTCCTTTAAGTGAGTGACCTACTGAGTCAAAAGTTACTGGCAAGTCATGTATAATTTTGATCTTGGCAGGAGATCAGCAGCTCAGCTAAAAGCTTGCAGGCAGAGGCACAGAATGTGAAATGTGTTATCTGCTCTCCAGTTAGTGAGAGAAGAGTTGATACATCAGGGCACCTAGACCATTATTGGTCTGCAGAATACAAGCTCTTACTCAAACTCCACTCTGTGCCCCTAATCTCTTCTGTTAGAAGATGCATAGGAAGCAAATCACTGTTCAGGTTTCTAGCTCAAGAGTAAAAAGCAAGTAGTTCAAACTGACTTTAGAAATGCTTTGGTAGAACAAGTAGAAATAGAAAAAGGCATTGAGGCTGTTCACATCAGGTTGGGCTCAAAATATGGCAGAGAGGTGTGTTAAATGCTCTACCTGTGATGTTTTACCAGAGTAAGGGAACCTCTTGTGTTTCTCTGTGTCAGTATTTATCTCTTGTTACTCTTCAGACTAGCTGCGTGCAGTATGGCATGCAGAAGTGGGCTGTAGGAGGAGAGCCTGGTAGGAGAACGTGCTTCTCTTCCTGCCCACTGGTTATGGGGATTTATGGGATTGTGTTTAAAATAGGAACAGTTTCTGTGAAACTGATGGGTTTATCTCAGGAGCTCTTTAGCTCAGGGTATGCCCCTTAAGTAAATTATGCACCCTGTCTTCCCCAGGATGAAGTGATTGAAGCTACTCTTGTTTAAAACCAAGTGCAGCCCGTGGCCTCCTGGAAAGTGGCTAATGCAGCCCTCTAAGCAAAGCTTAGGTGCTCAGATTAGCTGATGGGGTGATGGCATTGTTTTGAGCCTTAAGTCTTTTGGATTGATAATGGCTAGTGCTAGCTGAAGTGATGAGTTTTCCCAACAACTTCAGTTTGCCAGAGCAGCCTGACTAACCCCCCTCCTGCTTCAACTACTGTTGCTTGTCCAATATCATACTGATTTCTGGAATGCAGAAATGGCTGCAGTTGGTGATTTGCCTTCAATACCTCTCTCCTGATTTCTTCCTGGATGAGAACTCAGCAGCTAATGTACCTTGAACTGCTTAGTTAGATAAGCTCATTAATGCACAGAAGTCTTACTTGCTGTTAAGTCAGAACCCAAACTGTCTTTTAATAGACTACTAAAGGGGTTGGTTGCTTTACACCAGCTTATTAACTGACTTGTGATTGCTGTTTCCTGGATGTGCTCTGTAGATTACAGAAATCAGCATTCCTGTTTGCATTCAAACTGAGTGATGTCTGTGCCATAGGAAACTTCCAGCCCCTTAATGGGAGTGACAAAGTCCAAGTAGCTGGGTCTTGGGCTCACTACTGATCAACTTGTGTTTATTTGTTCCCTGTACTGGATGGCACAGGAAACTTGATGAAGCTCATGGCCTGTCTCACACTGGGGCTGTGGCCAAGAGGGCTGTGCACGTGAGTAGTAGTCCTGACATCCACTCATCCAGCCTTGGTCAGTGGCTGGTGAAAGGCTTATTTTCCCCACCTGTAGTGCCAGACTCTTTTCTGGACAGGTATCTCTGTGGTAAGAATATCACCCACATAGCTGGCATGAGACAATGCAGCTGATCCCAAAGTTGCCTCCTAAAATGAGCGGACAGATGTGCTCACTGGTGATGCTACTGGTGCATATCAAGTCCTGGCACAATTGGGGTGATAATATGAAACTGTAGTAATGTTGTTATGGGCAGCCTAAGAACTTCTGCAGTCACATTGCTCCTGAGCAGTTATTCTTGAGCTGCTGTGTCACCACTGCACCTCTGAGGAGAGGACACAGAGGATTTGCTGAGCAAACAGGCCTGGCTCAAGAGTTCCTCAACTTCTGCCTACCCTGGACTTAGAGAAGCTGGCATGGAAGGATACAAAGAAGTGTATTTCTGCTTTCCTGAGGCAGAAATACCAACATACGCTCCAAATTTATGGTGACTCTGGTACCATTAGACTGTAAGCACATTACACTGCTAGTGACACTGTTCTTTCAGACAATTCCTAATTCTTTAGGAGCTAGAACAAGTACTTCTTGCCTTGCATGTCAAACTGGAGTCATGTTCCTTTTACCACTGAAGAAAACTGACTAAAAAAATCACTGTTTTTTCTAAGCAACAAATTTGAGCGGATCAGCGTGTTTGTTTGTTTTTACTTGTGCAAATACAATTACAAAAGGTAGAGAATTGTGTTCCAACGTTCATGGTGTAGGTTGAAGCTACCACTGTCTCTGCTGATGTAGAGAAGGGTTAATGGTCTGTGTGGTGTCATGTGAAAGACCTCAGGTTAAGGGACAAAGGTATTGGAGAAAATCACTCATTTGAATATCGGTGTATCTGGGATTTAGGCTACAATTCAGCTTAGTCTTTCATACCCTAATGAACAGATGACTGATGCTGCAGCTGTGTCTTATTGCTGGTGGTGCTGTGGCTTCTCAGTTAGAGACACCATGGAAGGCTGCACTGAACAGAAACTACAGCATTGGTACTGTGTGCTGTGGTGGTTCTGAAAGAGTTGCTGCAGATAAACAGCTGCAGAGGGAACAAACTATGCTGGTTAGTTGATTCCTTACACGTGCCTTGTTTAGTCTAAGAAAGCTCCATGCTGCGTGTTGTTCGTTTTTCTACAGCTATTCTAAGTCAGAATTGATGAAGAGGAAATGGAAGAGGAAGGCTGGGCTCTCAGATGCTGCAGGATGGAGCTGCTATTTATCTCCACTTGATAAATGCAGGTGTAGTGGCTCATCTCACTAGGTAGCTCCCAGTCCAGCCACAATATGTGAAACTGACAGTCCAGCAACAGGATCCTGCTGCCTGAACCCTTGACTTCCCCCATGCATTCCAAGTGGGTGGCACACTGAAAGGATGAAGTCTGACTTTTAGAGAACCACCTGTTTTAGATCAGGCCTAATTATCAGCACATTTTCCATCTATGATAGAATCAGTGGATAAAAACAGTTTTTCAGATAGTGTGCTTTATTGTGTCTTTATTTTCTCTGGATTCCGTTGGTTATGGTCTGCAGCTCACCTGCTGCAGACTGACTTCTGGGGCTTCATGCAGCTTGTCCTGGTGGTTTGAGAGAGAGGTGCTTGTTGCACATCCCCTGCACAGTGGGAGCACTGAGACATGATTTGAGGCAGGTATGTGTGATTCTTAGGAAAAGGCATGTTACCATGTCAGTCATTGTGGGCCCAGCTAATCCTGCTGCTTTTCTGTTATGTAACTACTGAAATGCATTAAAATCTTTATCCCAGCCTTTGTTTTTATACATGTACCCCTTTTTTTTTTTTTTTTTTTTTTTTTTGGTAGCTGGCTGTCTTAATGCTATAACTTTGCCACATTTGCTCTAAAGGTATATTTTAATGCTCTCATCTTCATTTGATGAGTCATTTCCATGTCATCTTAACTCCTGGTGGGTTTATAGGCATGTATATAAGTGTGTGGTCTGTCTATGATGTTCTTCATGCTCCTTTTCTGTTTATAGGTTGAAATGGAAGTATATGGGAGTGTGGGCACTTGGCAGGAGAGTAGGAAGCCTACTGGCCTTAGGTATTTGGAGGAGCTGCATTCAGATGTTACATCTACCCCAGCAGCTACTTGAAGAATGCTGAGTGTATTGGGAGAGGGCTGTTCCTAAATTAAGGTGATTACTCACCAACTGGTGTGCATTCAGCATACATGTGGATTATCCCTGTACCTTAACTAAAATAAATCCATCCATACTGTAAGTAGAGAACAGGGCTGTAGCTACCAGTGTGGAGCAGGTTGCCATATGTTCAAGCTAGTGAAGCAGGAGGAGTGGAGCTGCAAAGCTCTGAAAATGCAGTTGATGGATCATTAACTTAAAGGTTTCAGCTAGAGTCATCTTGGTTTCCAGGCACTTGGTGGTAAACAGTTGAAGAAATGGTGGGCTTTGCTCTTCAGCTGTGTCTGACAGTGAGATATTAGGCTGAGAAAACTCAGAAGCAGTGTAGAGCAAGCTCCCTAGAAAAGGCTGACTGGAGAGGAGCAGAATGAGTCATTGAAAGCTGATTGAGCAATGCTTTCTGAGTCATGTTGCTAATGCACAGGGAGCAGATGAACCCATCTCCTGTGCTGGAGTTTTTATTCTGAGGCCTTCTGATTCCAGCAGCCATGAGTCACTGAATGTCAGTCTGAAATTAATTTCAGCTCTCTTCCCTGCAGTTCTTAACCACTGCAAGTACAAGGATCTTTCACTTCCACAGCTGATCTGTAGAGAAAACTATTAATTATTTTAAAAGATATGGAAGATTGTGCTATGTCTGAACTGTACCACTAAAATCCTCTTTGTAGTTAAAATGTAACCTTGAAATAGTTGAAAGGAGTATCTGTGAAACTTGAAACACAAGGGAGGATCAAAACAAAGCAGGCTTATTTCACTGCAGCCACTTTAAGGAGAGCCATTGTCATCTTGAAGAGCCATTCTTCTTGCTGAGCTTTAAGCAACTTTCTTTTGCATTCTGCCCTTTGTATAGCTTTCCTCTCTGTTCATAGATCTCTGGGCTAGTTACTCCAGCTCTTGAGTTTCCAGCTGTGTGGACATGCTTCCATTAGCTGATGGAAGTAATTCTGTGGTGGAGAGGGAGTGTAGTCACTCTGGTCTTGTGTTTTGGAAGGATGTAATGCAAAGTTTGAACAAAAGACTGGAATGTTGTCCGTGTTCCCTGAACTCCCATCATGGGCAAGCTTGGGCTGCTGACAGAGAGCAGCCCTGCACCAAACTGAATTTGCTGTAAGTTGTGTTGATGCCATTGTGCTGTCTGTGATGCCTGGAACTCTTCAAGATGCCGAACAGCAGAAGTTAAGCAGACAAGGGAGATCTGCTTATAATTGTGTTAAATGCCTTGCATAGTTGAGACCTCTTTATTCTCTGATGCTATTAAATGGGAGTGCAGCCAGAGGTTTATACTGCATGTATTCTTCAGCTACTGCAAAGAACTGATTGACAGCTGGTACAGTTAGGTAGGCCATCTAAAACTCTTTCCTTATAATCACCATTTTTAACCCATGTGACATTGCTGGTACCTGGAAACACTTTACCAATTGTATGACACAAAGCATTAGGTAAATTGTACTTAAATGTGAATTCAGGTTTAATTTTTAGACCTATGGAATTGTGGATTCTTTCAGACTTGAGAATCATGACTCATACGGAGGCATTCTACTGCCTATGCATGTCTCAGGTATGTATGGTTGGCTGCCCTTATAAAACAAACTGTCAGAATGGTGCTGATCCTGTGCCCAAATCTGTAGTAGTAGGGAAAAGTACAATCTCAGGTGTTAACCAGGGCCAGAGCCAGCCCCTTTCTGACTTTGAGCAAATTTATTATAGAGTTGTTTTGCCAGTGTAGTACAGCAAGCACACATCAGCTGGTTGGTGGCAGATCTCTGCATACTTCTATTTTGTACCATACAAGAATTTGCAATAAGAGCATTCCTGTTCAGTAGTCATGGCAGCGGGATGCGTGTAGATATGAGGGTATTGAGATTAGTAAGGGCAAAGTAGATCAAAGAGGTGCAGATGGGACTACAGAATGGCACCCTAAATCCAAGATACACAGTTGTACAATGGTGTGTATAGGAGGTGTGTGGATGAAGTAGCAAAGGCAATTCTGGCTTCACCTGTAGCTCTGCAGTATGAACCAATGCAGCTCTAAAATGTGCCAGTGAAGGTGGAACTGGAAGCTAACTTTGCATGGGCGATCTGAAGCTTGAACTTAATCTCCTGGGATATTTTGTATAAGGAGGAAGCATAGCGTTTCTTTGCTTTGATGAAGAATTTTTGAAGACTAAAAGCCTTTGAATTATGATCTATCTACTCTCCATCAAACATTCTTTTACTAACATGTAAGATGAAGCAGTTGATTCTGCTGCCTGGTACTGTGATGCAATTAAAAATGCTGATATTTTTTTGCCTGTAACTTCAGCAAAGCTGTTACAGAATATGTTCTAACCTAACAGATGAGAAAGCATGCCATCATTATTTCAGTCAACATTTAAAGTTTGTAGATCTTCCTAAGAGAAGGCTTTTAATTTCCAATGCAAAGCTTGATCAGCAATCTTCTACATGTTTTATAGTAATGCAGTAAATATTCAAATCAAGGCTTTCTCAAAAAGTGATTGGCTTGTCATGCTGGCAAAAGGCTTTGTTTTGTATATGTTGCATGTCTGATCCTGTTGCTCATCAAAGCAGACATTTCCTTTATACTAAAAATAGTGAAACAAATAACTTAAGCAGCATTAAAACCCAAGAGGGAGATTATTTTTTTTTTAAGACTAGGATGTGCTTTCTAGGATTCTTCTGGAAAGGGTTTGTAGGATTCTTATGATCCAGTTGTGTAAGCTTCCAGGAAGCTGCTCTATACAATGCAAGTCTTAAAGGGAATGCAGGAGCTCGTCACCTTTGATTGCAGTAGTTCATATCTGAATGTGGAAGCCAGCACTATAGAAGTCTGAAAACGCATGCTTGTTTCTTATCTGGAGTGAAAAAACTAGTAAGTAGGAAAGAATTTTCTAGAGTGGGCAACAAGTTGCTTTCACTGTCATAATGTTTCTCATTTTTTTCATTGTTTGGCCTGTGTGCATGACCTTGCAAATATTTCAGCATCTGCCTGTCTTGTTGGGCAGCTGTGCTCAATTCTCCATGTTTTGGGTTTCAGCCCTGCACATTGCCTCTTCATGACCTTTTCATGCCTGTTAGGGCTGTGTGTGCTTTGTGTAAGTAGTTGTGAGTCTGTGGTACAGCCACTTCTTTAAGTCTGAGAAATGGGGTTTGTTCGGTTGACCAGTGGGATTGTCTTCTGCCGTGGGGATGCCCGTACAGTTTGTAGCCTTGGTCATGAAACAGTGAGCAGCCACAAAAGGCTTTTCCCACTCTAACTACGTGGGAATCTTGGAGCTGCCTATGTCTTAATAGGTTTGGTTACAGAGACTTACAAGTAAATTAAATACTTGTATCCCAAAGTTATAAAGTGTTATAGTTGGGAATGGAAGAAAAAAACATATTTGTAAAACTGTTCTGTGCTAATTGGAGTCTCAGACATGAAAATATGTTGGTGACAGTGCCACAAGAAGCCATTGACAAGTGGCAAAGGCAGCCTGTTAGTAGCCAGAGATACGTGACTAGCAGAATGGGGGAATAAAAGCCAGAAAACTCACTACTGCACTTTGGGAAAACTGCTTGTCTCTTTCCATTTTGACTTAACTGACTTTTGGGCTCTTTTTTCCCCCTTTTAATAAGCAGAAGCAGCCATCTGGAAGCTGAAGACCTGTAGCATAGAAGTATGAGTAGTGTTATTCTTTGAGAACTCACTAGATGTAGCTAAAAATGTTGGTGTAAAGGCTTAGGAAATATAAAGTTTCTTTTTTGTCTTCCTGAAATTAAAAGTAGTAGCTGCACTGTAAAACTTGGTTTAGCATAGAACTCACATCTGCAGTACTTCCTTCAGATGGGCCACTACTGTAGTCTATTGGGTGTAACTTCTAGAGGGTACATTACTCCTGATAATCCAGAAGTCCCTTAGTCCCTCTGATATGTGTATTTGTTTTATATTCTCTTTTCTTCCTGACCTTTGAGGTGATCCAAGGCTGGGTCACTTTAACTTAGTCATTGCAGCATTCCTGAGCAGACACATATCAATTCTGTCAGCATCTGTCTCTAGGTTGGCCTCTCCCTATCCTTTTCATCCAGCCCAGACAAGTGGGTGTAGGCTAACCCACCCAAAGAGCAGTGTGGAGATGGTTGTTATCTAATGCTCTGCAGTGCCCAAGCTAAGCAGTTCCTGTGTGATCATCCCCAGGCCTGTCCTGTCAGAGTTGCAGTCCTCTTCTTGTGAGTAAGCCAACCAAGCAGTTGCTGCTTGTGGGTATTATGACTTTGACCTAAGTGAATAGGAGTGCATAAGACTCCGGAAATGGGATCTGGTGAAGTACCTGTATATTTTAAAAAGTCTTCTGTGTCAGTAGTGTCTACCCTATCAATAATATCTAATGTCTTTGGGGAGAGCTCTGTAGCTCTCTCCAAAGCAATCTTCCTTTGATGAAAGAGGAAATTAGCAGTTTAGGAGGATAACATCTGAAGGACTATCTCCCAGTTCAAGTGGGTCATGATTGTGACCACACCAGTGGTACATTGTGGCCAAATGGCTCTCAGTTTGAATTCTGAAGTGTGACTTGATATGGCTGCTAGGGATTAGCAAAGGCTCTTACACTGGTGTGTAAAAACTATGTAAAAGTGGTAATAAATGGAGATGTACTTGCTGCTAGGAACCTCCTGTCATGTGGTGATAGGCTTGGTGACATGTCAAACATTTGTGTGAACTGCATGTAAAAAGATTTAGGAATTGTGTCTGCTTTGTATCTCAGTCATTAGGGAGGTAGACACTTCATAGTAGAAGTAAGGGGTCTTTGATTTGCTTGTAGTTCCAGGCCTGTATTTTTTCTTACATTCAAGAGGTATGTTTTGGATACTTGTCCTTGAGGCTTAATCTGTCCATGCTGATTTTTGGACTGAGAAGTAAGACAGCTTCAAGTTCAGTGCCAGTTTTAAGCTTTAGTCCTGGCAACAAATTGTTCCTGTACAGCCTGCTTATATATGCTCTTTCTTGCTTCAGGTATTGAGCAACATGGGAAGTGAAGACTAAAGTTCCATCATGATCGGAGGCTTGTTTATCTATAATCACAAAGGAGAGGTTTTAATCTCTCGAGTCTACCGGGATGACATCGGGTAAGTGCTTCTGTTGCATCCCTGGTTTTTGCATTTTTGTCTCATTTTGATGCAGTAAACAACCCAGAGCTGCTTTGTTCTGCATTAGCTGTGCATGCATGTAAGACTGCAACTCAACTTGCTGCTCTAGGCTTAGCTTAGAAAAAAGAAGTTTGAGCCCTGGTCGCCTACAGTGAAGGATGGCCTGCAGCCAAACCTGGGACTTTTCAATGGTGGAGATCTGGCCATTATTCCAAACACTTCAGCAGCATGGACTGCCACTGTGGGAGCCTACCTCACTGTAATTGCTAAGACTTTACAGGAGCAGTAATGTGAGAACTGTCTGCCACACACTATAGCCAGGGCACTGAATTAATTTCAGACACTGATGTCTAACATCAAGTACAGGCATGCAGGAGTCTTGGAAAGTTTTATCTGCAAGCAGTCTCATAGTAACCATGGCTGTACTACTACAGCTGGCTTTCTGTCCCCCAGCTTTGTATGGCAGCCTTGTGTCAAAAGCTTACATTCATTGGGTAACTAAAGTTGTGGGAAGCCTTGAAAACCTTCAGTAGATTGTAGGTGTCTTGTTGCACTTCCCCCAAGTGATATGATGCTCACTTAGACTGGATCTGTGCAATCCTTAGGCTGCTAGTTTCCAGAAGGTATCTTACTAAAAGTATGGTGTCTTGTAGGCAGTGGATCGTAAGTGATGGTGCTACTTGGGCTGAAAACCTTAAATTTAAGGGGTTTGTGCACAACAGTACTCTTTCTAGTGGGTTTTCATTAGTGCCAGGCACTAGGTGGAAGTTAGTAATTAAGTTGGCAGTTAAGACAAAGCTAACGGAGGCAGAGCTGTGGTAGGTGCTAATTCAAAGTTCAGTGAGAGAGAGCCTTCAGGCCAATTCAGGAAAAAGTAGTTTGTACCAGGTCTCCACAATGACTGGTGGTAGGATGTGCTGCGAAATAACTTGTTGCCATAAATCACAAAAAACTGTCAAGCCAGTCTGCCTTCAGACTGTTCTGGTCTGAAGAGTATATCCCTTCTGGTTATGGATTGTCTAGTGGAGGTTAAAAGTTGAGGTAGAACTAGTAGCTAGTCAAGGCTTGTACTGTTTCATCAAGGGAGTAGTCAATACAGTGTCTGTAATGAGGCTTCACCTAATGAGCTTTTAAGTCTCTTGGCTTGTTCTAGGTCAGCTAAGGCAAAGTAGCTGTTCTAAGGTTGACAGAGTTATTCCAGGACTTCCACACATAGCTGAGCCAAAGAAGCATTGTATTTCTCAAGCAGAAAGCCAGTGGGTATGATGCTTTGCCTCTTTTCTACTGTACAAACTCTCATCAGTCTTCAGTACTTGTTAGCTGAAGCTCTTCAGAGCAAGTCATATGACAGGACTGACTTTATAAAGCTGGTATCACAGTGACTGAGCCAAGCCAGTCTGGATTATAGGTAACTTTGGAGAATATTTCAGGTAGGGGCTAGGGACAGTTTCTGGCAAAAACTGCAGTTTCTGGCAAAAAAAAAAAAATCGTGGTTTGCAAACTTGAAACACTTACAAGATTGTTCTCAAACTGATGTTTATTCAAGAAAGGCCTTTTGATTTAAATAGCATTATGGCTGTGGAGATGCAAACTGGGGAGCAAAGTAGGTATTTTTAATATGATCTTCTATTGCTTTTTGTCTTGGCTCATTTCTCTTACAGAGTGAGTGCCTTATGTTCAGTACGTGATAAAGTACTTCCTGCTGGCTGGCCAAAGCTAGAAAATGGGATTTCCTGCTTGATCCTATCTTAACTTTTTCATTTGGCTGAGTGCCAAAATATTCCAGTGTTTTCTCTAGGACTTGAGGAGTTGGTGTTCCTTTCAGTGAAATCATCCATTCAGTTCTTGTGAAAGTGTTAGTCTTGTGACTTAGGTGGAGCTGGTGTGCTGTTAACTGAACTTGCTCCCCAGGTGCTGGATTTCTTCTCAAACAGGCCTTCAGTGCTGGCTGGGATTTTTTTAAAACATGTAGCCTTACAGGAAAAGTTATTATAAAATGGCTGTGTCTCCTCTTGTGGTATAATCAAGAAACTGAGAGTCTTTCCATTTCCTAGTCTGAACATTAGCATTAATGCCAGACCTACTTAAAATTTTTAATATCCTAACCATCAGTGGGAGGTAAGGAAAGGAATAGCCATGATACTGTAGTTTGTACTCAACTCTGTAGGAGTTCTGTCTCTAACCGAACAGCTGAGTGATACTAGCATACTAAACAGTTCTTAATTCCTAAGCAGTAGTTCTGAAGTGCTGAGGGCTGAACCCACCATGCTTCTTGGGAGGTGGTTGAATAGAAAACAAGCATAACTGCTCCCTTTCTTCATGAGTGATTGGCCCATAAGACTCCCTAATCTTGGCCATTGCCTTTGGCATTCTGAAGCCTCAGTTTTGGAGCTGGGAGATACTAACAATCATCTGTGGTTATGAGAGCACCTCCCCTTGCACAGTTTAAGTGTCTTAAAAAGCACATACTATCTCATATGTAATGACCAAAGTGACGAACATCAAGGATATCCTTTTGACTTTAAAGGCAGAAGTACCACAAAACTTGAACTTTCTTTGCTTGCAACTTAGAATGGCTTTGGTGCATGTAGCGCATCTGTCCATACAGCAGCTAGCTGCATGTATAAGCAGCCTTATTAAAAAAAAAAAATTAAAAAAAGGCAAAACACCATGCATATAACTCAGGATACCATGGAGGGTTCTGCTGTAATTTTCCAGTGCCTTGTTCTTCAGTGACTTAGTCGTTGGGGAACTTACCTGCATTTAACAATGCAGCTGTGTAATAAAACTTAAGCTATTTGAAACTGAGCAGCTTACATGACAAACTGCATGCACGTTAAATGTAATAGGTGTTTGGTTTCTGAGCTTCTAATACATCACGTCAGCTTCGTGGCTCTTGATCTTTAAGGAAAAAGTGCAAGCTGGATAGAGCAGTGTCTGAATCTGCAGAAAGTGCCCTATCTCTCCAGATATGCTCCAGCTCTATCAAACTTGCTGTATTTCCTGTTGGCTGGACCAAACCAGAAAGCATTGATCCAAACACCTTCAAATGAGAAGTACTGTCATAGAAATTCCCACCCAGACTTGTAGCCCTGTCCTGAGGCAGACTGGGAAGAAGATACCTGATACTCTGCAGTCCCCAGGTGATGCCTCTGATTGAGGCTTTGGGGTTTTTCCACACCAAGGCCTGCTACTTGTATTAGCAGAGCAGACTGGGTATCACTGTTGTGATACAGGTGCAGCTCACCTGGATTAAAAACCCAGTTAGCCCTAAAGTTCAGCCAAACACAGATCTGTCCATGCTGACAGCCTGACTGTGGTATGTCAGTGTTGTTCCTTGCGAGGGCTTCATTGCTGCTGTAGCTTGTTACTGTCCATCCAATACCACCTTGGCCTTTTGTGCCAAGGAGCAGGGGGAGGGTGGTGCTATTTGGTCTCTTCTTATCTCTTTGGATTCATTGTGCCTTGTGTGTGTGTTTCTAACCCTTTCTCTTGTTGCTGTCACTCCTCCTTTCTCCGCTGGCGCCATTTCTGTCCATCCCATCTCATTGGCTGCTGTAGCAATAGGTAAGAGACGCGTGGTAGGCCACGACTGGCACTGCACAGTGGGCACCTGGTGTGCTAGCAAAGCCTCCCTGACCTGAGGCTTCTCCTCTAGTGTGCACCAGTCTGGTGACTGGTTCTGGTGCTACTTTTAGTGGGTTAGAACTTGAGGCCAGGAGGGCTAATGCTCCAGAACAAGCTGAACTTTCCTTGCAAGGCTTACTGGAGGGGAGGATTTGGGCTTTTAGATATTGTTACTTTATAGTAGATTAAATTACTTTCTTATGGAAAAACTAAAGTAGAAATGAAATATTAATTTAACTTCAACTTGCAAGCTTTCTGGAGCAATAAAACCTGAAAAGTATTCAAAAGCCAGAATTTTGCTTATGGGGGAGCGTGTTTACTGATGAAACTTCTACATATGTCCCCAGACCTTCAAGGGGCAAACACCTGCTGTGGTAGCATATGTTCCTTTGAATATCCTTTGTTTTCTAACTTGGAACTGTGTGTTGGATTGTTGACAACCCTCAGTGCTTACAAGCATTTGTATGCCTGTATCCTTGCTTGCAAGGATGATATTACTGTCTGCTCTCAAACATGTTTCTGCAAAATCGCTGCCATGGCCTTGATGCTGCAGTCAGGCCCCCTGTTCTACAGAGTGTCTGAGAGTATGAGTAATAAAGCACGACTAAATGAGTCTTGGCTTTGTGTGTAGACTGTTGCTTTAAGTTTTGGTCTTGTCATATAAAGCACTTGGGCTTCCTTCCTGTATTCTCAGGATTGGTGGACTTAATTTGGGAAGTTTATTCTGACTTGTAGTTACAGGATAAGGAGACCAGTGCGCAAGAGCTGGCATCCAGAATGTCACTTGGAATCCTTGTGTAACAAGGAGGGGTTTTTCCCTTGTTGCTAGTGTATAGACAGTTTGGATCAAAGAGGGCAGCACCTGTGGGCAGCTTGCACAGCACTTTTTCAGCACTGGGCAGAACCCTTGACTGTAAATGGTCTTGGACCATGCAGTACTGGTGACACGTTGCACTCTGGGGACTCTGAGTCTGGATGCAAGACACCTGTTGTGAAGCAGAGCAGTCTTGAGGTGACGTGTAACTGGAAAGCCAATGGTGATCCTAATTTTCCTGGTGCTTTGAGCCTGCCTTCCAAGGTGTATGGGGTATGGAGGTGAGCTGGATCTGAGAACTAAAGCTCCCTTCTGGAATGTACCTGGGAACTGACATCTCTTGGGTGGCCTGGGCAAATTTTGTTGTTTTCTCCTTGATTGTATGTCTGGGAGCAACTACCATTGACACATATTTTGGGAGACTACAGCTTGCTTTGGGGCAAGAGTGTGAAGGCCTGGGCATGCAGAATTGACAGTAATTAGGTGTTTGGTCAAAACTGGACTCTTTGAGCCATACATTGCTAATGTGTTTGTTTCCAGCTATGACAGTCAATTGGGAGTGCTGTCAAAATTAATTGAAGGGAAAGTTTCTTTGCCATCTTACTCCAGATGGAGGTTTGCTTCTCCTTCTGGCTACAGTTATACTGTAGTCCAAAGCTCCCCAGAGACCAGCAGCACTCTCTCTCCTTTGAACTTGTGCAGAATTTAAGTGTCTAACTCTGCTCAGAGCCTTCACTTGTCCCTCTTAGAGACATCCCCAGGCACCGTCCCTAGGTGAGCTTGGTGTGTGTAGTTCAGTGTCTGACCGTAATGGCATGAGCAGAACTGTGCAGCCAGCTGGTTCCACATTGGCTGTGCTGACTTGTCTTTGGTGGTGCTCTCGTAGGCGCAATGCCGTGGACGCGTTCCGCGTCAATGTCATCCACGCACGGCAGCAGGTGCGCTCGCCTGTCACCAACATCGCCCGCACAAGTTTCTTCCATGTCAAGCGCTCCAACATCTGGCTGGCTGCTGTCACCAAGCAGAATGTCAACGCTGCCATGGTATTCGAGTTCCTGTACAAGATGTGTGACGTGATGACTGCCTACTTCGGGAAGATCAGTGAGGAGAACATAAAGAACAACTTTGTGCTGATCTATGAGCTGCTGGATGGTGAGATGTTTCCCTTATATACTGTGGCCTATTGCAGTTGCTCATTCTGAAATCCTTAGCTTAGTATGATGTAGTAATAATCCTTGAAGTATTTTTAACATCTGTGGTAGAGTTCAAAATTACTCTAATGCCACCTGAACTGCAGATGTGAATGGTACCTCAAGTCCATAGCCTTGTGCTGATTCCCTTCCCTGAAATGTTGGGACCTGTGCACTTGTACAATAGAGACAGCTGGTACTGGAGCTCAGCTTCTGAGGGGATCCTGTGCAGATGTCTGGCTTTCCTTACCCCAAGGTATATAAAAAGGACTGTCAGTAGCACCTCTAAGGCCAGCTGGTGCCCACGTGGCTCTAGGAGTGTATGGAAGCAGTCACCCCAGGCTTAAAGTGATTGCCCCTTAGTAAGTTGCCTTTTGGGCTCAATTCTGAACAGAAGGAAATCAATAAAACCCAGTGTGCTCTGTCCCAGCCCTACCTCCCCCACTGATACAGCTCCAATTTTCACCACAGATTAGTAATAGTGTCCCTTCAGCTGCTTGTGATATCAGCCTGCTTGTGGAGGTTGCTCTTGAGCTGCCCCTGTTTCACATATTATGAGCACTTTGTGTTAGTTACCTTCCAATTTCTTTTCCAGACAAGACACCACATGTGTTTGTCCTGGGATTCTTAGTCAAGGGTCACAGTGACTAATGTTTTCCCTGTTCCCTCAGGGCAGACCAAGAGACTGCCTGTTCTCTGCTTTGGTCAGTCACTGCTGTCTCCTTGCAGGCACAGTGAGATCAAACCTCCCAGTGTGGTGTTGCTCAGTATCATGTTAGTGGTCTTCTTTGCCCTCTAAATCTCTTGTGGATTGTTCCCTTCCTCTTTGAGGGGAGTAGGTGTGTACTGTGCACTGTATGTAGTTAACATCCATTTTCCTCCTACAGTCATCCTGCAGTGCCACTACTCAGATGTTGTTTTAGGTTTGGGGTTTTATTACATCTTCATAAGAACAAAACTTTTTTTAAAAAGCTGCAAAAATAAAATTGCTGTGCTGTTGGATAAACTCTCTGTTGTCCCTTGGATGTTTTTGGAAAAACTCCTCAGTGTGCCCTGTGCAGATGGGTAGGTTGGTTGATATTTAGTCCTGAGGTGTGGTTTTGTTTAAAAACTGGCAAATTCATGACTTGCACAGCTTTTCCATCACCCCTTGTCTCCAAAGTATTGCTCCAGGAACTCAGTGTAGCAAGAGTGATTCTTTTCTCTTGGTAAGGAATGCTACAGCGACTTATCCAGAAATTCAGCATGTAAGCAATATCTGTGCACTAGTTGCCTTTCTCCTTCTAGGACGGTTAGCCTAGTTGATGTGTTTATACCTTGTAGCTCTGAACTAACCTTTTACCCTTCTGTAGAAATCCTGGACTTTGGCTATCCTCAGAACTCTGAAACAGGGGCCCTGAAGACTTTCATCACTCAGCAAGGCATCAAGAGTCAGGTAATCAGAGGAATTCGGGGAACAGCAGTGCTCTGCTGGTTAATTTTTGCTAAGCCCATTCAAGAGAGTATGGTCTTAATTACCATCTGACCGTTTGACCTGTATGGAAGGAAGGTGCCTGAATAGATTGAGAACAGCCTGACAGGGGTGTATCTCAGTGGCAGCTTGTTCTAGGTGTCCCTGCACCATGTTACCTCATGTTCCCTGGCACACAATTAAGAAGCAGGAGGAAGAGCCCAGAGCTAGGATAATGTCAGTCCCTTGCATGTAAACATGATTGCTGGCTTCAGGCTCTGCTCTGTGTCAGCTTCTGAGAGGATGAACAAATCTACCTGCTGAACCAGAAGTAGCTCTTTTGCATGTGAATCTCACTGAGCAGGTCTATCCTCCGCCAGAGCTGTCAGGATTTTATGCCTACCTTATAATGAAGTGTTCTTCAGCCTAGTGAATCTTGCTGTTAAGTCAGGAAGCTCATCTCTGCCTGTAACATCCTTGCAGGTCAGCATCAGTACAGCCTGAGCTTTCTTAGGTTGGAGATGAGAATCTCTGCTGTGCTTTTAGCATAGTATTAACCCTTGCAACAGAGTTTACATGGAGTCAGAAGATAAAGGACCTGTTGGGAAAAAGATGGTTAGTTGGACTGGTTTGGAGAATGTGTTTAAACTAGTTCTAATCCTACTCCAGGTACAGCCCTCAAAACTAGGCTTCCTGTCTTATAAGCTCATGCTTAACCTCTGAATTCAAAGTTTCTTTGAATGTTTCTCATGTTCCCAAGGAATATTGTCCACCTTGTCCATCTGACACGGCTGTGCAAGTCAATAATGAGGACTTAGCCTAAAAGTTAGTCCTCTCCCCTGCATAGCAATGAGTCAGGAAAAAAAAGCTAGGAGTCCATAGTGAGGCAGTCTGTGGGAGAGTAAAGCTTCAGCCTCAGGTACAAACAGAAGCAAAGAGCTAAACAAGAGCCTGCATGGTTACTGTTCTTGTTTAGGTTAGCAGGGGTCAGTCTCTGGAGGCTCTGTTTCAACTCAGTTCATCAGTACTGATTTCCTGATAATTCCTTTTTAAATTTTTAATCTAGTAGCAAGACTAGCATTTCAAGAGGAAGTGAGAGAGAAGCTGCCCCTGAGCAGCATATTTCCCGCTAGAACAGCAAAGTGTTTTGCAACACGGCCAGATGTGAGTGCATCCGGTCTCAGTCCCCATCCCTAGTGTAAATCTCTGCCCTTCTCCAGTCTGACAGTTTGGGCAGTCAGCACTGAAGATAGCTGAATCAGCTCCTGTTCCTAGGAAAACTCAAAACTAACCACCACCCTCACTTCCTTCCCTTGCTCTTTTTTTGCTTTTGTTGGTTTTAACACACTCTTGTGCTGTTTGTGTGCAAACCATTGTCACAGCATCATGCTTAATTCAACAGCAGGTTTAGTCCTTTCCTTACAAAGAGGAGTTTGGCTTTCAGCTTTACACAAGTAAGCAGTTCTTCTGCTCAGTATTGGAATTTTGTGCAGCCCAGTTCAAAAACCAGAAGTAATCCATTGCAGACACAGGATGGCAAGGGCACCAGTTGAAACAGTACCTGCCATGTTTCCTTGTCTGCTCTCTGCTCTGGTACTTCCAGCCTTCAGCTCCTCATTGACTTAGAGCCAGTTCACACAGGTACCCAGGACCCAAATCTGGGCCTGAATGGTCTACCATTTGTGTTCCCTATCTTTGCATAGTTCCTGATGATGCTTTCCTTGGGCTTGTGTCCTGAGGAATTTAAGGAGCAAAATCCGCTAATGGCAGACTTTCCAAATTCGACTTTCTGACTTTGTTCTCAATGAAAGATTGGAGGCATACTGAGCTGCTGTGCTCTGAATGCCCTCCCTGTATGGTTACAGTGGTCTTTCCAGGGCAAGTGAAATTGCAAGATCTGCTTTATTCTCTTTGAAAGCGTGTCTGAAACTGCTGCACTGCTTGCCAAGGAAATGGCTGTGTGCTCTGGGAATGGAGTGATGTGCCACACAGGCTTTAAAAGGTGTTGGTATGCAACACCGTTTTACTTGTAGTCCCTACACTTGAAGTAGCCCACTACTCAGATGGCAGGACTGCAGGCTGTGCTGATGTCCTGTAGCAAAACTGATGAAGCCATTGGCTTGAATATCTTCCTCCAACAGAGGCTAAACCTTGCTCTTACAGCTTGAGGTAGCTGTGCTTCATGTACTGTTCTCACTCTTAAGATGCTCTCTGCATTTGTCCAAACTTCATTAACTAGATGTAGACTGTAATTTTCTTCCCTTCCAAGTGATTTCTGGGTGTGTTGAGTTGGTCAACTCTTAGTTACCATGTTTCCCAAACCGTAGATATTCTTTAGTGCTAAAATGCTGGTGTTAATTTTTAAAGTGGGCAGAAGGCTGCCACCAGCTGGAAGATCCTGGGAAACCTGCTGGTAGCTGGCTGTCTTTAAGCTGGTCAACATGCTGGCAACTCAGCACAGGGTCGGTATTCTTGGGCTATTTTAGCTGACTTATTTGTCCAGTTCTGGGAAGCACCTGCTTCTGAGAAATTCCAGACCCAGGTGTCTGAGTGCCTCGCTTAGGGAATACTCATGGTGCTGGGTGGTCTCAACTTCAGCAGCTGCTTCCAGATCCATCCAGTCACTTTACATAGTAAGTGTAGGGTCAAGGTACTGGTGCTGTTGCAGGAGATGAGAATGTCATCACATGATCAATGTCCCTTTGGAAGACAGAGCACTGGGTATTAAATCTATGTGTTCTTCTAAAGCCTGAACAAAGCATTGAACAAGGCAGTGCTTTTTTGTGGGACAGACAAGAGAGACACTTGGTGTACTGTATTGAGCACTTCCCTAGGCAGTTCTCAGGGGAATATAAAACTCTGTCTCTTAGAGGATATGGAGTGGCTGTGCTTGCTCAGGACCTGACCATGTCTGGCAAGAGCATGTGTGAAGCTGAGATCATGTACTGCCACCCTGTGGGCCTACTACAAGGCTGCTGTGGGAGATCCCACTTGTGTATTGTGCAGTTGTTGTGGTGGAAGAGCAGAATTGACAAGGATACCACTTTATACAGGACCCAAAGTGCTTGGTATTTCCCATAGTCTGGGCATCTGTGACAAGGTAGACATCCAGGATTTGCATTAGGAACACCAGCATGAGTCTGTTCTGCATAGAAACATTATTGGGAGGGGTATTTCGCCTGTCTCTCCCTCTACTCCACCTTGTGTTTGGATTGTCAATAATAGGCCAAGTCTGAAAATCATTTCGCTGCTTGGAGTGCTGAGTTTCCTGCAGGGAGCTAAAGGTCAAAACCCCTCATCTTGTTTGTGCTAATTAGCTACCTAATTAACAAAGGGCTGACCTGCTTTTTTCCTGTCCTCAGGTAGCCTTAAGCCTAATCTGCCTCTTTCTCCCTTCCTCCCTTCTCTTGCTAATGACCTGCTTGCCTGTTAACCCTGTCTACACTGCACTTGCTACTATACACCTACTTCCTGACTTTCTGCGTGTGACTGGACCCCACCTCTAGCATCAGGTAGGAAACCTCTCTGTGCCTCTCAGTGCAATCCTTGGTGCTTTTTGGAGGCTTAGAGCCTGGGTGCTGTTAGATGCATTTTGGGTTAGTGTTGCTGTGTAACTCTTATGACTGCAATTATTAAGACACAGGCCTTGGGAATTCCACTCTCTTGTGGCCCTGGGGTTTCATGTTGGATAAGGGTGTGAACTGCTACATGAATCCGTGTTAAGCTTCTCTGCTTAATATGGATTGATGTGACAGTCTGAGACATGTTTTGAATTCCATGCCTCCCTGCACTAAGAGGTAGCCTAATGAACTTGCTAACAAAGCAGAACAACATTCCCTGCTGTTGCTATGACCAATTCTGGGTTAGGCATAGAATTTGATGTTCTGAGGAGGGAATGACCCAATCATGTGAGGTGTGAGAGCACCTGTATCTTAAGTGACAAAAGCATTTATGTGTAATAAATGGCAAGTGTTTGCTCTTAGATTCAGAGCAAGGTTTCTTAGTCTCTGAATTTATTTAAAGGAATTTATTTATGTCTAAGATGTCGTTTCTTCTCTTCAGACCAAGGAAGAGCAGTCCCAGATCACCAGCCAAGTGACTGGACAGATTGGATGGAGACGTGAAGGAATCAAATACCGTCGCAATGAACTCTTTCTTGATGTGCTGGAGAGTGTGAATCTCTTGATGTCCCCACAGGGTAAGTAGGAGGTGTTGAGCTGGCATCCTTCTCCTGCTCAGGGTTTATGAGTGGTGACTCTTGTAAGTGTTCTGAACTTTGATCTTCTCTAACCAGGTCAGGTTTTGAGTGCCCATGTCTCTGGCAGAGTGGTGATGAAGAGTTACCTGAGTGGAATGCCAGAGTGCAAGTTTGGCATGAATGACAAGATTGTAATTGAAAAACAGGGCAAAGGGACTGCAGATGAAACGGGGAAAAGGTAAGAGGTTTGGACCTGGTGACCACTTGCCGCCAGGGACTCTTATGAAAGGGCAGCCCTTAATAGCTTTTCTGATCTGGCAGTCAAAAAGCTGGGTTTTTTTCCTCCCTTCAGGTGGTACTGCTAACTTTGGGTAGATAGTTGTCATGCAAGCTACCAGCCTGAGGGCCTCAATGCAGAGGGCTTCTCTACAGCTCTTTAAGTATTAGGATTCAAGCATAGTTTTCAGTGTAGAGTTCTTGCACCTGCAAACATTTCCCCAAGATGGATTTTCCTAAAATCTTCATCTCTAGCAGTTTTGCTCAGTGCAGAGACTCTTAGTCATAAAAGCAGTAGCAGTGCTCCCAGGAAATAGTGAAAGAATCCCTCTGCCTGCTTTACCTGGACTATTTCCACAAAGTAGAACAAAGGCTGGGGAAGCCCCTCCTGCTGATTACAGGTGATCAGTGGCTGTGTGAGTAGGAGGCACATCCTTTCCAAAAAACAGCTCTTAACACCTTCTCCAGCTTTCCTGCTTGGGGTGAAGAGATAAAAGCAACGGGACTGCCACTTTAGTCTCACTAACCATTTGCAACTCATCTGTATTTCTCTTGGTTGTTTTTGTTTTTTTTTTTTTTTTTTTTGCTGACCCCCAGTGAATTGGGAAGGTAGATAATCTGCTTCAGCTTTGTGTGCACTCTGCTCTCCCCCTGTCTCTTGCTTTGTGTGACTTGTGCATGTAACCTGGATCTCAGACACTTTCCATGGTGGTTCCTGTAAATGGAACTGAGCTGCTATTTGCCTTTTCTCTCAGAACCAAGCCAAGAGCTATCGCTTCACTGTCACCTTTAAGCCATCTTTCCTGTACCTGAATTGAGCTAGTAAAATAGATGAGCCTGGAATGGCTGATGGGTCCAGTGAGGATTTCCTCTAGTGAAAATATCAACTGCACAGGCCTGGAGGAGTCATTACACTGTCCCAAAGCGTCTGTGCCAACTGCCTTTGCCAGTAAATATGCTATTTTTTTGAGTTACAGAAGTAAGATGAACAGGGATTCTTGGCATGTGGTTCTTGCTAGCTGTGATTATCCAGTGGGCATCTCCAGCTTGGAGATGTTACTCTCCAGAAGCATTTAGTTATGAGGTGACCAAAAGGAACCACTGCTGTCAGTTGCTTTTTGGGATCTAGCTTGTGGCAAGGCCAACCCTGAGTAATGCTGCCTGAGACCTGGAGCAGTCCTAGGCAAAGGGCTTTCACAGCTGTTTTCCAAAGAAACAGAAATTAGTTGGCTAACTTGGTTGTCATCTGGGCAACAGATTAGGAAATACTAACTCCTCCTTTTGAAGCACAGACACCACTGGTAGTTGTGTAACTAGACAGCCTGGGGTCAGTCTGCTTCCCCTTTGTGTAGGTAGTGGTGGTTCCTAGGACAGCTAAATCTGCTGTAGTTCTCACACTATCTTGGCATGTTGTTGTCCTGTTGCTTCCAGCAGCTGAGGCAGCCAAGATATCATAGTGATACACCTTCTCAACACTGCTGCCTCCTCTGTTGCTCCTGCCTTCTGGTCCCTCAGTAGCTGAGGAGTTTTGGCTGGCCTAGGAGTGTGTTCTCAGGAATTAGTACTGGCACAAGTTCAGTGCTGGCACATTAGGCTGGTGCACCTACATGGACAGGTGGTAGCTCTTTAGATTTTTAAGAAAGATACAGCCTTGTATATCACAATATCGTGATTTGGGTGATTTGGTTCAGAATCAAACCACCTGCTGTCAGTGTGGAAATGAACAGCTGTGAAGAGATTTCTGAATAGGAAGACTCTGAACCTGGCACTTCCTGGCTGTGTGGCAGTGGGATAGCTTTGTGGACAGGAAAGTGTTTTCTCTCCTTTGAACTGTGCTGTGAGAAGACTTGGGCTGGCAGAGTTGCCTTTGCAGTACTGAGTGCTGCTGGCAGGCAGACCCAAGCATTGTGTTGCTGGCTGTGACAGAAGGGTGCTCTTCTAAGCTCTCTCCTCTTTGGGGAGAGGAGGGAGAAAATTCTTTCAAACAAGCTTCCTGAAATACAATTTTTGTGGTGGTAAAACAAGGAAAGTCTGAGCCAAGAGGCTGCTACCCCCTAAATCTCTCCCTGCCTCCCCATTTCCTGGACACCTGCGATGGCAACATGCTCTGTAGAGTAGTTTCTGCCTGGACAGATTTTAACTGCACCAAGATACCAGAGCTGCAGCTTGTGCTTCTCTAATTGTGTTTTTTTGTTTTTAGCGGCAAACAGTCAATTGCCATTGATGACTGCACTTTCCACCAGTGTGTGAGGCTCAGCAAGTTTGATTCTGAGAGGAGCATCAGCTTCATTCCACCAGATGGAGAATTTGAGCTCATGAGGTACTGTGGGTGGGGGTGAACAGGCTGGTGTTGGCATCTGCTTGCTGCTACAGTAATGTTGCTGCTCCCAGGCAGTCTTACAGCCCTTGAGCACCTAACAAATACACACCACCACCTTCTCAGAGTGGAATCTGTAGGGTGTCCCACAAATCCATCTGTTACAAATGTGGAAGCCCAGCTGCATTTAGTTTTCTTTGCCACAACCATAGTGCTGGATGTGGATTTTCTTGCTTGTGAACTTGCTGAATCTGTTGTTTCTAGTGTTTAACACTGCTGTCCTTGAACAAGGCTGTTAACAGGAACCAGATATAAAACTTGAGACACAAGAAACCATTGCTGCCCTACAGCAGCACAGATCTTAACTGCTGTTTCCTTCTGGGATGTTTCCCTTTCTGGCTGATGTTTCTAAGCTGTTTGCTAAATTCAGAGGCTATCTTTTTAGGAGGGTGATACAGTTTGAGGCATAAGGGCGTTAACTCCTCCTCAGAGTTCACTGTAGCTTCCATCCCTGCAGATACCGAACCACGAAGGACATTATCCTTCCCTTCCGTGTGATCCCACTGGTGCGGGAGGTGGGCCGGACCAAGCTGGAAGTGAAGGTTGTGATCAAATCAAATTTCAAACCTTCCTTGCTGGCCCAGAAGATAGAGGTAAGTGAAAAAAAAAACCAACCAAAATCAACTGGTATCTTGTGCCTGGAAGTCATGCCTCTAGTTTATGTCCACTGTGATGGAGTCCTCACAGATGAGTCTTCAAGCTTGAGCAGGGCTAAAAAAGTGAACTGAGCGTCTCTCAGATGTGTGGTGCTGCTGTGCTGTGGGAGGGAGCTGCTGTAGAGTAGGGAGGTGGAAGCTGTTTTCATTTGCACAGCCACCGTGGCAGGGGCCTCATTCTGCTTAACTTCTCAGCCACTGTGAAAATTTTATGTTCTTCTGTCTGCATGATCTGATGGTATGTCAGACAGGCAGGAGGCTGTGAGCTGTGTAAGACAGGCTAGGGGTGGCTTTGCAGCTTAGTCCCCATTTGAGAAGGCATACTGCTGCAAGGCTGGGCTGTCCAGAGCCTGCTGCAATGCCTGGCATCCTTCCTGAGCTCATCTTCCCAACATTAGCCAGGATTCCTGCACCATGGAGATCTCTGCCCTGTTCCTTACTGACTTCTGTGTATTATGGAACTGTGAACCTGTGCTTCAAAGCAAGAAACTGGAGAGCCAGCCTAGGATGCCTTGTGATAGCTGATGTTCTCTGGGCACTGATCTGGAAGAGAGAAGGCCCAAGGGGTCCAGGACAGACCATCTGAGAGTGCCCAGGCTGCAATCTCCTTGCCCCTGCTTACCAGACTGTGCCTTCCAGGTCCGGATCCCAACGCCCCTCAATACCAGTGGAGTGCAAGTCATCTGCATGAAAGGGAAGGCGAAATACAAGGCCAGTGAGAATGCCATTGTCTGGAAGTAAGTGAGCATGTTGAGGCTGGCCTGTAGAGGCAGGCCTTGGGGAGGCAGGGTCTGTTTAGTGCTCCTGTCTGCCCTGAGGTTATGTAGTGAAAGGGAGCATAAACTCTGGTACATTCTCACTTCTGTGCTTTCTCCAATAGGATAAAACGTATGGCTGGAATGAAGGAATCCCAGATCAGTGCAGAGATTGAACTGCTGCCCACCAATGACAAGAAGAAGTGGGCTCGACCTCCCATCTCCATGAACTTTGAGGTGAGTACCTGTCTGCCTTCCAGGGTGCACCCAACCTTGGAGAAGCTTTGTCAGTCCCTCTTGGGAGTTACACAGGTTTGGGCATTCCCTGTGACCAGCTGACAGACGAGGTCAGCCAGATGGCAAAGCTCATGGAAGAAAATTGCCCTTAGAGCCACAGGAGTCTGGCACCATGCATGCAGGGAATAGGGAAGGGAGCAGTGGCTCTTGATGTCCATTTCTAGATGCATTTCCTGGGGGTCCTCTGGCATTTGTGTACGGAGAGCATCTTACCCCATTCCAATGCTCTCTGTTGCCTTTCCCTCTCGCAATAGGTCCCATTTGCACCCTCTGGGCTGAAGGTGCGCTACCTGAAAGTCTTTGAGCCAAAGCTGAACTACAGTGACCACGATGTGATAAAATGGGTGAGGTACATCGGCAGGAGTGGGATCTACGAGACCAGATGCTAGCCCCAGTAGGCTGGCAGGCTCCCTCTTCTCCAAGCCATGCTCTGCCTCTCCTCGGTCTTCAGCTACATTCAGAGATGTCTGCCTGGCCCCTTGACGCAGATTGAAAGACCCTGTGGCTCACCCCGGGAGTGGACTCGCCTGCCCGTGTTCAGTTACCACCCACGCTGCAGATGAAGTTCAGAACCCAGTCGTGTGCAGGGGTGCAGTCAGCCTCCTGCTCCCCGTCCCAGGGTGGGCAAGGGCTAGTCTAACTCCCATCCTCTCGTGATCTTTCTAGGGAACGTCCACCATTAAACTCCTCTTCTGTTGGTGTCTCACTACTTGCATCATATCCTAGTATTTTTGAAGTTCTTGTGCATATGTACTCGTAGAATAGACCTAAACATAGACTGGACAAATCTGAGTTGAAGTTCCCCTGGCTTCTGTACTAGCTATTGCTGTTGTGGTAGATGTTGCTGGCCAGTCTGAGATGTCTGGGGTGGTGAGTTTGTTGGGCCCCTACCACAGGAGATGGTGGGCTCACCAGATCTCACCACCACCTTATTTCTTGCAAAGATGTCAGTATAGAGTCCTGCCGTGGGAAGGTTTGTGACCAAAAGGATGAGGGTTTAGGCTCTTGCTGGTGTGTATGTGGGTGGCACAGCATTTCAGGTCCTTGGAGCATTACCCTACCCACTGCTGGCTTGAGTCTGTCCTTTCCAAACAAATTGGAGACGTGGCCCCACTGTCCCAGGGAGTGTGGGTCAGCTGAGCTCTGTCAGGATGTGAACAGGGTCTGTCCTTGGGGAATCTCAAAAGCAGTTGGCAGTAAGAGCCCCCTGACCCAGCCTACCCTCTCCACATCTCTACCAAATGCTTCTGGGCCATAGGAATGCTGCTGCAACCCACAATCCTGCTTCTGGTAGTGTGGTCTCCATTTTGTACACTTTGTGATTTGTCCAGCTCTGAACCTAATAAAGTATGTAGAATGGAGAAGGCTGCCTGCGCTGCTCTTTGGGACTGGTGCTGCAAGAGCCTGGGCTGTGCCCTGGGCCTGTGCCACAATGTCTTGGGACTTGCTTGTGCTGCTTCCCCAGCCCTGGGCTGCTTGGGGGCTAGTAGGTGAAAAGGACAAGTGATGCTTTTGTTTCCAGCTGTACTAGTGCTGCAGCTCCCTGGAGAAAGGAGGATGCTCTGGACTTTCCTTGGGGCTGCAGCTGGGATGAACTGAACTCGGTGGAGAGTGTCCCAGCCCTCTGTAAGTCTGGCTTCTCTGCCCCAGCCGTGCTTAAGAGAATCTTGGTCATCTTTCCTTGCGCACACCTGAAAAAAAAGCCATTTCCCCTTTTGAGTTGGCTTTTGGTGTTGGGGGCCAATGTGACTGCTGTGCAAGGTAGCTGAGGGAACCAACAACTGCTGAGCAGCTGAACCTGGCCCTTGGCTCAGCCCCTCTGCCTGCAGTCTGTGAGCAGGTGAGGGTGTTCACGTGGTCATTCCCCATCGGTGGATGAAAAAATTCAAACCCAGCCTGCAGTGTCCCAACCTCCAGTGTCTTGACTGTGGTTTAAAAGAAGAAACTGTTTTTAAAAGAGGGAGGAACAAAATTCCAAAGCCTGTTTCCCTGGGCGACAGGACAAGCAGGGGCTGAGCGGGTTTTGGGCCCGTCCCGATCGCTGCCGGTGCCGCTGTCCCGGCACGTGGGGCGGGGATTCTCACGCTTGGCCCCATAACGCGCAGGCGCAGTCAGGCCCGGACTACATCTCCCGGCGGCCCCCGCTCCATGGCGGCCGCCCGCCTCCTTCCCGGCAGCGCCCGCCGTCCCTTCCGGCTTCGAGCGGCGGCGGCTCCGCGGGGCGGGCTCGCCCCGCCATGGCGTCCTGTGCCGACATCCTCCGCTCCGAGTTCCCCGACTTGGACGGCGAGCTCTTCGCTTACGTGACGGGTGAGCGACTCCTGCCTGCCCGCTGTGGCTCGGCCTCCCGCGACGCCACATGTCGCGACACCTCCCCGCTGTGGCGACAGGCGGCAGCCCCCGAATCGCGACAGGCGGCAGGGGAGGGGTGGGGTAGGGGGACCGGGAGGGTTCCACCTGTCGCGACAGCGGCGGGGTGTGCAGCGCCGGCGCCGTGTGCCCGCAGGGATCCTGCACGGCAGCGGGGCGGACTTCGAGTCAGTGGACGATCTGGAGGAGGCGGTGGGCGAACTGCTGCGGGAGGTGTCGCAGGACACCAAGGACGACGGCGCCATCAGGGAGATCTGCCAGCGCCTCTTCAACACCCTGCAGCTGTAAGGGCACCCGGCGTCCCCTCGCACCCCCTCACCTCACTCACGCACCTCACCCTCCTCCTCCTCTCCGTAGGGACGAGGGCCAAGCCCAGCGCTGTAGCCAGGTGTTGCTGGATGCTCCCATCCAGCTTTCCCAGATCACTGATGGATATGGTGAGTGATGCCTGCGGCTCACGTCCTACCGTCAGGGTCCTGGAGCTCGGGAGGGCTCGGGGCGTTGGGTGTGCTCACCTGACCTTGGGGAGGGGGTTGGTCATGCTCTCCCTCAGGCACACATCTGTTTCTCGTTCTGCTGCTGAGCTGTGGGCAGCAGTGCCCACGGGGTAAGGTGGAGTGAAGGTGGAGGTGGAGAGATGCCCTTTGGTCCCCTCATCCTGTCGGGAGAGGGATCAGTCATGTCTGGGCATGGGTGGTCATTAAGGCAGGACTTCGAGGAGCCTCCCTGCCACACGTGCTCACCAACCCCAACCCCACTGTCTCCTTGTAGGAGACGCCAGTGCGGATCTGCTGCCAGGGCTGTTGCTGAAGAGAGGCCAGACCTCGGTAAGTGAGGGCTGTGCCCTTCCTTGTGGGAGCAACTGACACGTGCGGCAGCAGGTGCCCTGCCCTGCCCTGCTCCAGTCCAGGTTGCCCTTGGAGAGCAGCCAAGGCAGGCAGCATCCTGGTTAGGAGTATAGCTGCAGGGAGTACTGCTGCTCCTTGTCAGGCGCTCTGTCATTTGGAAAACTCTTGACCTTGGTCTGGTGAAGAGGCTCCACATGAGTTAGCAGTTTACTAATCTGACGAGATCTATTTTGCTGTAATTTCTTAGTGAACTCTGACTTTTGCTGTAGGACCTTTGGCTCTTACAGCAAGGCCATTGATTGAGAAAACAGGATGTCCCTGGATGACATCTTGAATATTCACTGAGGGGTAAAGGCCTGGGTAATGGCAGGAGGGGGCATGTTACAGGTGGGAAGTTAGCAGAGAACTGCTGCAGAGACATTGTAAGTCCAGCTCTAGAACCAGCTGTAGATTGTTGTGGTTTGGGAAATGAGATCAAGAGCAGAGAAGTTTGGAAGTAGTTCCACTCCATGACCTGAAGAAATCGGGACATCTGTATTGATGGAATGTGTAGCTGCTCAGGAACAGCCTGGCTTGCTGTCTGTGTTGGATGTGCCAAAGTCTGAGCATGGGTGAGGTGCAGTTGTAGAAGCACAAAGCAAGGATGGCAGTAGCTGTACAGCGTGGGCAGTGTCTTTGCCAGGTCACTCACAGCTCCCTTTCCATGGGTTAATGTGTTGAGGGTGAGAACCCTTCACTTGGAGGCTGAGACCTAACACAGTTTCCCACATGTCTGAACGGGAGTCTTAAGCAAAAACTGGCAGCTCTGGGTGGTTTTGGCACCACAGTTGTTGAGGCTGGATTCACTTTCCAGCTCTTGTGTCTGCAACTCAAAAAAGGATCTTCAGAAAAATTGGAGACGATTCAGAGAAGGCCTTGGGAGGCCTGTCAAGCTTTGGAAGATATGTCTTACTAGGGGATTCAGAAAGCTGGGTATAGTTTACAGAGTGAATCTGTCTGTAGGTGTGGGGTCACAGCTCTAGTAACAAGACACTCTTTAGTCTGGCATGCAGGTCTGTAACGTGCTCCAGTGCCTGCAGAGTTGCCTAGAAATATCTAGGAGTATCCTTGGTCAGCCACAAATATTTGACTCTACACAGGAATAAACTGGAGTGGGCTGAAAGCCTGGCCAAGACCAGAAGCCAGGTTAAAACACTTGGCGCCTTCTTGCCTTCAGGGTTAATTAAATACTTTTCGTCTCTGATCCACTGCTCAAGAAGAGTTTGTTCCAAACTGGCAAACGTTTAACGTGTTGGGAAAGGAAACACCTCATGGTGCACTTCAAGGGTCAGTGCAGAATATACCAGAAGAGGCACTGGGATGGCAGGTCACTGTTGTTGAAGTGACTTCACTTATCCAGGTCCCTGGAACTACAGAAACTGACTGTATGATAGGGTTAGCCAAAACCTCTGCCTTGCTGAGGCAAAACTTGGGTATGAGCTGTTGATTTAGGACTTCATTCCTGAGGTAGCTTCCTGGCCTGATTAGCCTCCCCCAAGTACGCTTGAATCTGTCCCAGTTTCCTTGTCCTTCCTCCCTCCCTTTCTTCCAGGCTTGAGAGGTTGATTGATCTTTTTTCTCCCAGAGCTGGGATTTTGGGGGTTTTGCTGAAGATGCTCTCTCTTCTTCAATCTCTGTTCTGTGTCCCAGGTGGTGAATGCCAAGAAACTAGAGAAGGCGGAAGCCAGGCTGAAAGCCAAGCAGGACAAGAGGCTGGAGCGGGATTCCCTGAAGTCATCTGGCCCTGTGTGAGTCTGCAGGGCACTTTGAACATCCCTGCTCTGCTGAGCATGGCTGGGACCTGGCTGTAGCAGAGCTTTCCTGTTGAGTCCCCTCTCTGTTCTGCCTGTCTGCAGAGTCCTTGAGGAGGCATCTGCCAGCCAGGCTTCCAGCAAGAAGGAGACTCGCATGGAGTCATCAGGCAAGAACAAATCATACGATGTGCGCATCGAGAACTTCGACGTGTCCTTCGGTGAGCGGTGAGTGCGCTGGGGATGTGGGACAGACCCTGGCTGGGATTTTGGATCATGGGGGATTGACACTGGAGTAGAGAGCAGTTGAGAAATTAGAGAGGGTGTGGCAAAGATCAGGAAGCAAGGTGGGCACTGACCCTGTTGGCTTTGGGCAGGAGAAGCTTGTGATTTTTGCTTGGCTACAGCATAGCCTGAAATACACCAGGGGCAGGTGGCTGTCGGTTATCTCCTCTTCAGGGGACAGTCTGAGCAGGGACATGCCTGTTGCCTTACTCCAGTGTCCTGCTGACGGGAGCAGACCTGAACCTGGCTTTCGGACGGCGCTACGGGCTGGTGGGCAGGAACGGGCTGGGAAAGACCACGCTGCTGAAGATGATCGCCAGCCAGAGCCTGCGCATCCCCTCACACATCAGCATCCTGCACGTGGAGCAGGAGGTGGCAGGGGATGAGACGCCGGCGCTGCAGAGTGTGCTGGAGTGTGACACCACTCGTGAGAGCCTGCTGCGGGAGGAGAGGGACCTGACAGCCAAGATCAGTGCTGGCAGGTGAGGGGGTCCCCTGGATATCCGGCCCTTCTGTGGCTTCTTGACCACGAGGTCTCATTCTGAGGTCTCTCCCTTCCAATGAAAGGCTCTGGCAGGGGTGGGCTGCATCTTGCCCCCCTTAATGCTATCTGGAGAGATCAGCCTCCCCCAGCTCTCAAACCCTGACTTGCGAGTCTCACACCCTCCTCCTTTTTGTGCCCTAGGGGAGAAGGGACAGAAGGTGCCAGACTGTCAGAGATCTACGCTAAGCTGGAGGAGATTGAGGCAGACAAGGCCCCAGCAAGGTGAGACAGCCCTGTGAGCACCACTGTGTGTTGGCATGGCAAGGGCTGAGCAGTGATTTGGGTATGGAAGGGTGATACTGTGTCCCTGGGATCCAGCGTGTGGGGATGGGGTTTTCCCTGCTGTTTTTGTCTCTTCTCTGTCACAGCTCTGCTGGTTTAAGAATAGTTGAGCTTTCTGCTGAAGCTGGAGGGACTTTTTTGCCCAAATATTGCTGCTGTTGCTGCTGCTCTCCAACCTCCCTAGGTTCCTGGTGCCTGGGGAACATTTTTGGGATGGCAGTGGTGGTGTGACTCTCTTCCTGGCCAAAGAGATGAAAACTCTTTACAAATCTCCTAGGACTTCATGTGGATGCTGTGCCCTGCTGGGCTGCATTTCCTAGCCAAGTGCTTCTCTTGGGTGTGCAGGGAAGTTTTCCTGCACCAGAATGGCTTTAAAATATGTAGCAGAGTTCCCTTGGTGGTCATGGATCTGAGACCTTGGACTGTGCTCTGCCATTGGATGCTGTAGCTGGATTCCAGTTCTCTCCCCTTTTCCCCAGGGCGTCTGTCATTCTTGCTGGGCTGGGCTTTAATGCAAAGATGCAACAACAGTCAACCAAGTAAGTTTCCAGACTTTGGGCACTGAGGCAGTGATGGGTCTGGGGAGATGTTCCAGTTGAGCCCACAGGCACTGCTGTGGCTGGAAGAAAGAGCAAGGGTCTATTCTTGCCTATCCAATGTGGTCTCTTGCCCTGGGGGTGCCTGTGGTCTACTGCCACCTTCCTGCTGGACCACAGATCTTGTGCTGTGCCTGAAATCTCTGCTGGAACAAGTTGCCGCTGGGTGACAGCAGAGCCAAAAGAGCCATCGGGGAGCAGGGATCCTGCAGGCAGGCAAACACAGTGGTTCTGTGTTGAACAGTAACCCCTCTCTGCATCTTCCCTCAGAGAGTTTTCTGGAGGCTGGAGAATGAGACTGGCTCTAGCCAGAGCCCTGTTTGCCAGGTTGGTGTCCAGGCCTTCATGCTATGGGGTTAAGCCTCCTTGTTGTCCATGCTGGGAGGTGCAGGGGTGCTGCCTGGGGGTCTTCTCAACCCAGGCTCTGGGGGTGGGGGGTGTTGGAGGCACTGCAGCTTTGTGATATGTGTGTGATGAGACACTCTGCACTGACCCTGTGCTCCTTCTGCTCCTGATACCCATGTCTTGTTTTCCCCAGGCCAGATCTTCTTCTGCTGGATGGTAAGTTGATACTGTGAGTCCCCCTCTGACACTGTGCCCTTCCTGGGGTTGGGAACATGCCATGGCCTTTATCTGCCTGCTCAAAATAGCCCTGTGTGACAGGCCGGCCTGGCAGCATGGTTGGCAGCAGTGGCACGGGGAAATCTGCCTGGGCAGCAGCTCTCACTGTGCTTAGCAGAGCCTTGTCCTGTGCTCCAGCCAGGTGGTCTGCATGTCATCCTGCCCCAAGTTTTGTTCCCTTTCCCTTGCTAGTCCCTGGAATGCACCCTGGTTACCTTACTGTGCTGGGGGAAGTCCCTTCACTGCAGAGCATGCCCGGGTTGGGTAGGGAATCTGGGTGAGATGCTGCTGGGAGGCACCAGAGTCTGGGTATAGATGTGGAGTGGGGGGAGCATCCGTGCCTGAGCCTCAGCCCCTGTGCACACGCCACATCACACCCTACACACGAATCCCCTGAGCTAGGCAGAGAAGGTCTCCATGCAGGCTCTTTCCTCCTCAATGCAGATCACTAGGCTTTCCTATGGGAAAAAAAATATAATCCAGCCATCCCCATCCCTCCTGACCTGAGTGCCTTTTCTTCTTCCCTCAGAGCCAACAAACATGCTGGATGTGAGGGCAATTTTGTGGCTGGAGAGCTACCTACAGGTAGGGGAGTGGCAGAGGCCTTGATACAGAGAAAGGGTGAGGGAGGGAGATGTCCTCGCCTGCCTGGGTGGTGGGACCAACCCCTGTGCTTTGGCTTGATGATGCTCAGGCCTGCCCTTGCTGTCTCCTCCAGACCTGGCAGTCGACCATCCTCGTGGTGTCCCACGACAGGAACTTCCTGAACGCGGTGGCCACGGACATCATCCACCTGCACTCGCAGCGGCTGGACATGTACCGTGGGGACTTTGAGAACTTCATGAAGATCAAGGAGGAGCGGCTGAAGAACCAGCAGCGAGAGTATGAAGCCCAGCAGCAGTACCGTGAGCACATCCAGGTACTGGGAGAAGCCAGTGGAGCTGGGGCATTCCTCTCCTAGCCTTGTCCTTTCTCTCTGCCTTAGTGGTTGTATTGCTGTAGGTTTGGCAGTGGAGCAGGGCAGCTGGTGCTGAAGGGGGCTTGGGGCTCTCTGATGCTTTTCTCCCACAGGTTTTCATTGACCGCTTTCGCTACAACGCCAACCGGGCATCCCAAGTCCAGAGCAAGCTGAAGCTGTTGGAGAAGCTGTGAGTGCCTATCCTGCTCCTCTCTGGAAGTGGGAAAGAGGCAGTGCTCGTGAGAAGAAATGGAGGTTCCCAGGGTATCTGGCAGATACAGTTGTGGTTTGGGCTTTTTGAGTGCTTGTCTCTGATCCAGAGGCTTTGGTTAGGATGAGGTGTCACAGAGCTAAACACTCTACCTGGGCTTCTGGTGCGGGAGCAGATCCACAGTGCAGAGCACCTTGGTTATATGTCTCCTCTTATTGCAGGCCAGTGCTGAAGCCTGTGGACAAGGAATCTGAGGTGATCATCAGGTTAGTGTCCCCTGAACCATTGTTTGGAGGGCACCTGGCTCCATTTCTGACATGAGCTTCTCCGGGGTTCTGTCCCAGCTGGGACAACCACCCCTTCATGTGGGCAAATTTTACTCTGACAGGGAGACCAGACAGGTCCCCTTGTTCAGGCTGGGTTCCCTCTTGGAGCCAAGGCTGCAGGTCTTTGTTGCCTTCTCGTAACCGTCCTTCCCCGAGGCCCTGCATGGTAGGGAGCCCTTCTTGTCACCTGGGGGATTACAGAGGTTGTTCTGGGTGGTTGGGAGTCTCTGAAGTTCCTGGCTATCTCATCTCTTCCTGCCTTCTCAGGTTCCCCGATGGCTTTGAGAAGTTCTCCCCCCCAATCCTGCAGCTGGATGAAGTAGATTTCTATTATGAGCCAAGTCACTACATCTTTCATTCCCTCTCTGTCTCTGCCGACCTGGAGTCCCGCATCTGTGTGGTATGTGGGATTGCAGAACAATGGAGGCTGCAAGGGACCTTGGGAGGACCCTGCTCAAAGCAGGGATAGCTTTGATTATAGATCAGGTTGCTCAGGTCCTTGTCCAGTTGAATGCTGGATGTTTTCCAGGGAAGATTATTTCTTCCATTCCACTGGGTCCTATCACAGCACTTGATCATCCTCATTTTGAGGAACACTGGAACGTTTTTCCTAGTACCATTTAGAATTTGTGATTTCATCCTTCCACTGGATACTTCAGAGTAGAGACTGGATCCTTATACAACTCCTGTTAGATAACAGCAGCATTTAGTGGGGGCCCTGCTACATTGGATGGGGCAGCAGACTCTGCTTGCAGATGAGGCTGGGACTGGGTAATCCTTAGGCTTGAGCGTTTGGGAGGGAACATCTGGCACTGCTGCCAGTGCTGCTTGTCAATGATAGAAATACAGCTCCCTGGTAGCTGAAGTCACCATTTATGCTCTATCCTGCTCCCCCTCATCATCTGCAAGAGCTGAAATTCCCTGATCACTGCCCCCCTCTCCAAAGTGCCTTCATGGTTTTCACATTCTCCAATGCTGCTGCTGCTTCTCTAGGTTGGGGAAAATGGAGCTGGCAAGTCAACCATGCTAAAGATCTTAATGGGGGAGCTGGCACCAGTCAGAGGGATCAGACATGCTCACAGGTACATGGTTGGAAGGACTGGTGGACTGGGAGGAATGGTGCAGCTGGGGGGCTCCTGGGCTGTGCTTTGGAGCAGTGGCTGCTTGAGCAATGGGGATGGGTCCAGCACACCCACACAGGTACCCCCTTATGGCACCACAGCTATGAATGCTGTGGTTGTAGGGTCTGGTAGCAGCTCCCAATCCCTCTTCTCATTCTGCAGAAACCTAAAGATTGGTTATTTCAGCCAGCACCATGTGGATCAACTAGACTTGAATATCAGTGCTGTAGAGTTACTGGCAAGAAAGTTCCCAGGTGAGTTTTTGTTGATCCCAGAGGTCTCCTTTGCTGTGCATGGAGGAGCATTGATTTGTCCATGGTCCTGGGCAGAAGGCTCTGTCCCATCAGTGCTTAAGGGTCACTGCCAACACTGGGATAACTCCCCTCATCCAGCTCATCAGGTCATCAGCCATGAGAAGTGGGGTAACTGGTAGTCTGCAGATCTCAGGCTGATGCCAAGTTTTGGGGGCAGATGAGCTGCTTTCCTGCTCATAGGATGAGCACTGAATCCCCCTTTTCCAGTTGCCAAAACCTCTGGTTCCCTTCTCCATTACTTGACGTGGTGACAGGGATTTGGGAGTAGCATCACTTGGTGTCAGTCACCGGCCCTGCAGCCCCTGTCCTGATTGTGTCAGTCAGGTTTTCCATGCAAACCCCCTGCATGGGAGAGAATTGCCTGTAACTGCTGCTGAACTCCTGTTTGCTGGTCTGGCAGAGGCTGCCCAGCTGTGGCCCTGTGTCACACCAGGTGTGCCATAGCTGTGTTGTGACATGATCCTGCAGGGAAGACGGAGGAGGAGTACCGGCATCAGCTGGGGAGCTACGGCATCTCTGGAGAGCTGGCCGTGCGTCCTGTGGCCAGCCTGTCCGGAGGTCAGAAGAGTCGTGTGGCCTTTGCCCAGATGACAATGCCCTGGTAATGTTCTCCCAAATGCAGTTTATTTTTGCGTGGCTTCATCCCTGGAGCTTGCTTCGCCGGGAGGAAGGCAGGCATCCAGGGACTTTCTGCTACCCCACAGAAGCCTTATCCTTGGGGTTTTTTATGGAGAGGGAGGTGTCACCCTGGGGAGACTGTGTGGAAAGAGGCAGGTGGTTTTCTCCCACTGCTTTGGGCTCACAGGGATAAGAGGCTTCCGTAGGACTGGGCAGCACCAATCCTGGGACCAGGCACATGCCAGTGGCTGTGGCTCTAAGCAGCTAAAGCAGCAGTCAGAGTGCGGACCCAGACCGAGCCTGTTTCAGAGCTGTCTTCTCTTCTAGTCCAAACTTCTACATCCTGGATGAGCCAACAAATCACCTGGACATGGAGACCATTGAGGCACTGGCAAAGGCACTGAATAAGTTCCGGGTAAGGTTCTCCCAGCAACATCTCTTGTTTTTCTAATGTCTCCTGCAGCCTCCAGTTTAAGTTACTTGGTATCTCAGCCAGAGGTGGATGGTGAAATACCAGCAGCAACTTCAAGTCTAGGACAGAATTTGGAAAATGAGTCACATTTCTACCTTAGCCATCCATCCTGGTGCTTTCTTTACTTGATGGCTTTGGCTAGGAGTGGCTGAGAGAGGCAGTAGCAGCTCAGAGAGCACCTTGTCCAATCTTCACCTACACTCTGACTTCTCACGTGCTGTGTGCAGCTCCCAGCCTTGCCTTGGGGCTGCTCAGATCTTCCTTAGGCACGTTTTGTATTTGATCTCCAAAGACTCAGCCTCCAGATATCACTGTGATCAACCTGGATCTCACTGGTTGTTGCTCAGGTTGGTGCAGTTTTCCTGTGACAGAAAAGCTTAACTGATGCTGCTCAGGGCCTTACCCAGACACCTTTTCATTGTTACTGACTTTGTGTGGATTCTCCGTCCTTGAAGTTGTTGGAGACCTGGAGAGCCAGTAACAAAGCTTGCACTTGGCTTCTGAGAGTGGAGATAAAATATGTTACTACTGCACATGGCTCCTCCATAGGTGTTCTGTCTGTCCTCCTGAAGGAGAGGAAAGGCTGAGATGAGCTCCCTGCCAGTAAAATACTGTTAAGTTTTCCGTGGAGTGGATGGAAACCTGAAGTGCTGAGCACAGGCTAGACAGAAGCACAAGATCTCCATACCACCAGTCCTGGGCCCTGGGTTGTGCTCCACTAAGTTCCTCATTTTCCCCCTTCTGTATTGGCAGGGTGGTATAATCCTGGTGTCCCATGATGAACGCTTCATCCGCCTGGTGTGCCAGGAGCTGTGGGTGTGTGAGAACGGCACCGTGACACGCATCGAGGGTGGCTTTGACCAGTACAGAGACATCCTGAAGGAGCAGTTCCGGAAAGAGGGTTTCCTATAAGGGAGGTGGGAGCCGGACTGCGCCAGGGGCTGGAGGGCAAAGCTCAGCCACCTCGGCATCCATCCCAACTGTGCCTGGCAGAGCGCCGAGGACGCTGCTGCCCACATGGACCGTCAGCCATGCCATCAAACTGCCACCTGAACTGCTCTCCCCTCCCGGGGCCAGGTGGAAGGACAGCGTGGGAGCAGGAGCCTGGTGTGCATGGCCAGGGGCTCTGTCACTGTCCGGGGCTGTGCCTGGCACTGGGCACACTTAGAAGGCTGTGCCTGGAGCTGCTGCTGTGCCGAGAGGAGGGAAGGCAGAGCATCCTGACCCTCGGTTTAACTGTGTGCTCTGCAGGGCAGAAGAACTGTTCTCCGTGTTTCTTCACTTCGCCCTCTGCCTTTTTCTTTGGTTTTTTGTTTACCTGCCTGAGCACTAGTCTGGCTCCATCACATGCCACTGTCCTCCCTGCTGCCTTGGAGGGAAACGAGGCGTTTGCTGCTAAAAGTGACCCCCGCCTCTTCCCCAGCCCCCCATGCTGGGGCTTGCTTACGTCTGTAGTGCCGAGGGAGCCAGAGCCCGGTTCTGGGCGTGCCCCCTGCTCCTTTCCCTGTGCTGCTGCCGGTACCACCTCGCTGCCTGTCTTGCCTTTGAACCGGCCCGGGGCTGGGCTGCCCTGGGGTGGGCTGCCCAGGATCCCTCCCTGCCCACCCACACAGAGGTTGTGGTGTAAATAAACCCAGGATGCAGTGGGTGCAATGCTCTCCTTTCCTTGGGGGACTGAGGGGCTTGGGTTTGGAGGGGAGGGGGGATTGTCCTCCTGTTGCCTCAAGCAAGCACAAGGCTGGGGAGGGGGAGATGCTTTTCAGATGATTCTCTCTGAATTAAATGTGGTGCAGGTGAGGCTGGGACCTCCTGGATGGAGCTCGCCAGTGTCCCACTGGGTGGTGCAAGGCCACAGGCCACCTTTGGGGGCATGGGGATGGTGTGAGGCTGGGGTTGGATATCAGTTCTGGAGGGTGCCAGATCTGGTTGTGGTTTGGGGGGGAAATGGGCTGAGGGTGGGCAGGAGGAAGGGGGCAGAATGGCGATGTATTTCTGGGTGTCAGAGAGGAACCAGGAAACACCAACACCTTAGGAAGCAACAGGGTAATACCCATAAATCGTCTCAAAGGAATTACTGGGCAGGGCTCCTCCCAAACGGCAAAAAGGCCCCAGCTGAAGTGTCTCCACACCAAAGCATGCAGCATGGGTAGCAAGCAAGAGGAGCTGGAAACCATGGTGCAATTAAAAACTGACATAATTGCTATCAAAGAAACAGAAGCGTCACACAACTGGAACACTACAATGGAGGGCTACGAGATTTCACAAGAGAAGATGGGAAGGAGGGGCAGGGGTGTTGGACTCTCCTAAGGGACAGATAGTGAAGAGCTGCCTCTGAGAAACAGCCATGAACAGGTTGAGAGCCTGTGGTTAAAAATCAAGGACAGGACCAGCAAAAGACAGCCTGTGTTTGGCATCTACTACAGGCTGCCTGGTCAGGGGGGTCTGCAGATACAGCTGCCTTGCTTCAGATATGTTGGCAACTCGGTGTGTCTTCAAGTCCTGCAACCAAGTTGTTTATGAAGATTTGAAGAGCACTGGCCTTAAAATTGAGCTCTGCAGAACCCCACTAGTGACCGGTCACCAGTCTGATGTCACCCCATTCACTATAACCTGACCCATGAGCCTGTTGCTCACCCATCGCATGACATATTTATCCATCTGTGTGCTGGACATTCTGCCCAGAAGAATCCTGGGAGAAGCAGTATTGAAAGCTTTACTGAACTCCAAATTTTGTATTGAGGCTTCCCTAGATCAACTAATTGAGTCACCTTGTCCTTAAAGGAAATTAAGGTTCTCAAGTAGAGCTTTCCCCTCACGAACTTGTGCTGGCTGTGACTGATGCCTGCATTGTCCTTCAGGTATTTTCCCATAACTCTCAGAATAATCTTCTCCGTAATTTTACCAGGCACTGAAATTTGACTGACAGGCCTGTAGTGTCCAGGATCATCCCTCTTGCCCTTTCAGAAAACTGGGGAAATGTTTGCCAGTCTCCTGTCAAGTAGGATCTCTCCAGATTCCCATGGCAGTTCAAAAATCACTGTGAGAGGTCTCTTGATGACATCTACCAGCTCTTTTGAGTACTCTTGGATGAATTCCATAAGGCCCCATACACCATCCCTATAAAGGGATTCAGCTGGAACAGCAGACCCGGCTCAAGTTTGGGATTGACTGGGAGTTTATCATTCTCACAGCCATGGTCCTCCAGTTCAGGGACTCTTAGAGCCTATCACTGGTGTTGAAAGCTGAAGTGAGGAAGGCATTAAACATCTCTGCCTTGTATCTGCTTGTGGGGTGTCCATCCTCATCCAGTAACGAGAAAATGTGAATTCTGGGGTGGCTTTTGCTGTTGACATATTTTAAAAAGAGGGAGTGACTTTTTAGACAGGTGGATAGGGATGAGAGAAGAGAGGGTGGCTTTAAAGTGAAAGAAGGGACATTTACTTTGGGTATTAGGATGCAATTCTTCCCCTGGGAGTGCGGAGGGACAGCGGCACAGGTCGGCCGGAGCAGCTGTGCATGCCCCAGCCCCTGGAGTTGTTCCAGGCCAGGTCGGACGGAGCACCCGGGTGGGGTGGGTGCTGCCCCGCCCCCGGCGCGCGGGGACCGTTCGAACGCGGTGTTCCCCCCGAGCCCCAACATTCCATGAGCCGCGACCCCGCGCGGGCGGTGGGCGGTGCCTCGGCGTTGCCGTTGGCAGCGGCGGCGAGTCCGGGCGAGTCCAGCCCGGCTGCGCTCCCGGTGTTCGGTACCGAGAGGAGCAGACACTCACCGGCACCCCCCCGCACCGGGACGGTCGGCGAGAGGCCCCGCCCCCGCCTTCCCCGCCACCAGGTGGTCCCGCCCCTGCGGCCGGGGCGGCGCTCGAGCCTCGCTCCCACCGGCGGCGGGCACCGCACCGCACCGGGACTGCTACCGGCACCGGGACTGCTACCGGCACCGCCACCGGCACCGGCATGAGCGCCGGCGGGCAGCCGGCGGAGCCCTGCCTCCGCGGCGGGCCGTGTTCGGCGGGGAGCAGCCCCGTGCCCAGCCCCGCGTCCCCGGCGCCCGAGGAGGTGAGCGGGACAGTGGGGACCGGATCGTGGTGGGGGGCGGCTGCGTCCCGGGCATCGGGGCTACGGGGCCGCCGCGGGCTGCGGGGGTGCCCTCGGGAGCGGGGGGGGTCGTCTGTGTGTGCGCGGAGGGGGATAGGCTCGTGTGGCTCTGTGTGTGCGGGGGGGTCACCCCTGTGTGTGTGTGGGGGGGGTGAGAGTCCCTTCTGTGTCTGTGTGTGCTTGGGGGGGTCCCCTGTGCCTGTGTGTGAAAGGGGGAGGGGGTCCCCTGTGTGTCTGTGTCCGGGCGGCTCCTCTCTCTGTGGCTCTGTGTGTGTGTACGGGGGGGTTCACTCTGTGTGTGTGTGTGTGTGTAGGGAGGGGGTGCCCTCTGTCTGCCTCCGTGTGTGTACGGGGGGGCTCCTTCGGTGTGGCTGTACGGGGGGGGTCCCCTCTGTGTGGCCATGTGTGTGCGGGGGCGGCTGGTGGGTCCCTCCGTGTGTGTCCGTGTGTGCCGGGGGGGTCGTGTGTGGCGGAGGGCCTCGTGGGGGAGCGCTCTGTGCGGAGGGGGGTGGTGGTGCCGGAGGGGGAAGCTTGGTTGGGAGGGCTGGGGGGGGGCTCCGTGTGTGTGTGTGTGTGTGTCTGTATGTGCGCGGGGGGGGCGGCTCCGTGTGTGCCCGCGGGGGCTGTGCGTGGGAGAGGAGCCCCCGGGGGGCGGCTGCGGGCACGGGCGGGGGATGCTGCCCCGGGGGGGACGGTGGCGGCACTCGGGGTCCCCATGAGGACGGCCGGGGTGGGCTGGGGGCCGCGGGGGTGCCGGGGTGCGCTGTGTGCGAAGGGCAGCGGGGGTGCTGCGCGCCGTTCCGGGGGGAGCGGGGGTCCCGTGCCGGCGCGGTTGCCGCGGGCGCGGGGGTGTCGGTTTGGGGGGCGGGGTCCCCCCCGGGCCGGTCGGCCGGGGCAGGACCGGCAGCGCGGCGCCATCTTGGGAGCCATCAGGTGCCCGGCGCGGGGCCGGGCTGCGCGGGGGGGCCGCCCCCCGACACCCCCTCCCATCCCCGGCGGGGGGAGCGCCGCGGCCCGGCCCCTGCTCCCCCTCGATCGGCCGCGGGGTGCGGGGCTGCCCCGGGGGGCGCCGGTGTTGCCGGCGGCGCCCGGCCCTCCCACCGCTCCCCCCGCGGGACCGAGCCCCGAGCGCGCCGGGCGCTGCCCCGGGAGCGTCCCCCGTCCCGGAGTCACCGCCGGTGGGCGGACATCCCGACACCGGGCCCCCCCAGCCTCTGATTCAGGCTCCGCCAGCGGCTGCCGGGCTCCGGGTGTCCCGGCATGTCGTCACGGTGTCGTCGCGTGTGTCCGGCCCTCCCTCCCCCCCCGCCCAGCCCCGCCGCCACCCCGCCCGGGATCTGGGTTTAAAGGGAAGGGCTGCGTTTGTCTCGGCGGATGATGAAGAGTTACGGGAAGGATGGATGTTTGGGTGACCCCGATATTCTGTGCTTCTAAAACTGCCGAGTGGACCAGAGCTGCCGCCGGCTGTGATACCGGCTTGGTTGAGATATCCCGGGAGTTTAATCCACTCATGGCGTTTGTTGCAGCCACTCCAGAAACGGCGGAGAACTGTGGAGGATTTCAACCAGTTCTGCACCTTCGTTCTGGCCTATGCAGGCTACATCCCGTACCCTGAAGAGGTAAGCGGGCTTGCAGAGTGTTCCTTTACAAATATGCAGGTTCTCCTGGTCTGCCATGTGCATGCTCAGCTCCTAATCTTAAAGAATCATGGATTAGTTTGGGTCGGAAGGGACCTTAGAGATCATCTGGTTTCAACTCCCCCACCATGGGCAGGGGTGCCACCCACTAGATCATGTTGCTCAGGGCCCCATCCAGTCTGGCCTTGATGTTTGGGTAGACACTGCTGGAGAGAGAGTCGTTCTCTCCTTACCCCAAATAAATATCTGTGCTCTGGTCTCCCATGCTAATCCTCCATCTTCCCCTCTTGCCACTAGTATGTGCCCTGGACCCACGGAGGCAGCATGAGCCCCCAGAACAGCACGGGGAGCACTCAGGACAGCGATAGCTCGGCCTCATCTCACTCCTCCGATGGCCACATCCCAATGGACAATAGGAAGAGCAGGAATGCTGTGGCCCGGGGGGCTGTGGGCAGTGGCCTGCTAATGAACAGCCCCGCCTTTTCCACCGCCTTCTACAATGTCCGGCCCCAGCAAATCAAACGGAAGAAACCACCAGCAAAGAAACGCATTTTGGAGCAGGAGGTGAAGAAGAGGGTGCCACTGAGTGCTTGGAAGGACTTTGGGGCAGAGCAGGATGGGGTGAAGCAGCTGGCTGCACTGGCAGGACAGCTGTCTCCTGTGAAAGAGGAGCTATTGGAGCCTTCTCTCAACCCGCCTGGGGACCCCCAGCCCAACTCCCTCCTGGAGGAGTCAGTGACAGAGGAGAAGGACTTGATGTATGGAGCACAGGGAACTGAGAAGCCAGCAGATGATCCTCAGCTTAAGGAGCATGACTCCTTCTCTGGAGAGAGGAAAAGCCCTAGTCCCTGTAATACCTTGGACCAAAGCACAGGGGAAGATACAAGCAGAGAGACCTCCCAGCTCAGTGGTAAGTGTCTGGGGGACTGTAGAGGGCCCTGTTGTGCTGCAGCCAGTGCCAAACATTGTCCCTCCCTCAGCCTGAGCCACGCTTGCTGGCCACAGGGAGGGCCTGTCGAGCTTCTCCCAGCAAGAGGAATAGTTTTGGGACGTGGGGGACTGAGGAGCAGAGGGCAGGGAGCTGACTTGCCCTTTGGTAGCTCTGTTCTGCAGAGCAAGTGGTGCAGACCTGAAACAGGTCTGAAGTGGGGTGTAGGGCTGCCTTACTCATCTGGTTTTGATTTTTTTTCTCTTTTTTCCCCCCCTTTTGCAACTTTAGCAGCTGAATTCTCAGAAGTTCCCAACACCAAAGCAGAAGGTGAGTGGGGGGCTGTCCCTTTTAACACCAGTAGAACTGGCTGGTCTGGCCACAACCAGACCTGCAGCTGGTAAGGTGGTGTCTGACCGGTGTCTCTCTCTCCCCCTGAGCAGACGACGACGCCTGGGATCTGATCACCTGCTTCTGCATGAAGCCCTTTGCAGGGAGGCCCATGATCGAATGTAACGAATGCGCCACCTGGATCCACCTCTCTTGTGCCAAGATCCGCAAATCCAACGTGCCTGACATTTTCATCTGCCAGCGGTGCCGGGACGCCAAGCAGGAGATTCGCCGCTCCAACCGAGCCCGGACAGTGCCCCGCAAGCGCCTCGTTGACTGATGCTCCTGCAGAGCAGGAAGGCTGGGGGTCCCTTTTTAACCTGAAGACTTAGACAATCAATGCACTGGCAGGGGAGGGGCTGGGACACGGGGCCGGACTGTCCCCCTCACACCTCTGGCCCCTGAAAGCTGTCCTGCGTGTCCTCCCTGAGGATCATATTGGCCATAGAGCTCGGTTATCCCAGAAGTGTGCGGGGAATAGGAGGATGGTCCGGATGCTCATCCCTGTGGGCAGTGTGTTAGTGTTTGTGATCTCCTGGGGCCCCACATGCACTAACTGTTGGATCCCACCTCCTCCTCACAGCCCCTCCAAAGAGCCCTGCCCATGTGCCTTCTGCACTTTCCCTGGGGGATGCAGGCCCCGCACCTGTCCTGGTGACACTCAGCTCAGCCCCCACCTGCCAGTCCCCACGACTATAACTCTTGACTGGGTTCTTTCCTACTTGCACATCTGGTTACTGTGGGACCACAGCAGGGGGCAGGGTGTGGGACAGCCCCCTGTCGCACAGCAGCCCCCAGGCTCGTCCCTGTGCCTAATCTCCTCCTGTGGAAAGCCTGGGCCCCAAAAGTGCTTTATGTTTTTATAGTTACTTTGTATTATAGTTAATTTGTATTATAGTTACTTTGTATTATAGTTAATTTGTATTATAGCTAATTCTGGTCCTTGCCCTGTGGAGTGTGACTGGAGTCTTATGTATATAATAAATACTTTTGCCATAACAGTGGTGGCTTTGGTATAGGTCAGTGACCTTGGTTCTCATGTCCCTCGGGGACCCAAGTGCTCCCCTGCTTCCCTTCTGCTGTGGCTGAGAGAGGACCTAGTGTAGGGACACCTCTCAGCCCTGCTACTCCCCCAGGTAAACCCCAAGCTGCAAGAACAACAGGAAACGAGCAGACCAGTACATCTAAGTTTAATTTGGCAATGACCACCTCCCCACGCTGCTGCAGTTTACAGAGATGCTCCATGGGTAGATGGTGGTACATGGTACAGGTGGTACATGGCCTGGGGGACAACCTCTTCAGTGGGAATCATTCCAGAGCCTGCAGGCATCTCCTGGGGAATGTCATGGGTTATTTTGCAGAAGCAGCAGGTCCAGTGGCTCAGGGAGGAAGGGTGGCCATGTGCCCTTGCTCTTATGTTTAAGGCACATCACTGGCTCAAAGAAGAGTTTTGCTCTTGGGCTCTGACAAATCTTCCTTGTCTCTGTCTCCACTCTGGAGTGCAGTTAAAAATTAGTCCCGACAGCAATTGAGGTGCCAAAGATTCCAGTTTTCTCCACAAAATAAGCCTCTAATTCCAACACAGAATAATCATCAGCTTCGTTTGCAGATCCAGAGGTAATGCCAGCTTCCATCAGGCATGCTGTTGGGACACGTGGGGGATGCAGTGAGAGTGACAGGACAAGAAGGCTCTAAGGGACTGAGTGCTGACCTGGCTGGGGCAGCAAGAAGGCACTGTTTGAGGGAACCCTTACCAAGCAGGGTCCTGCTGGTACAACTTTCCAGTTCCAAGGCTGTGAACGGTTCAGGAACAGCAACTAACCTCAACTAACCTGGGTGTAACTTCTATGCTAGGGGACAAAGCTGGAGTCATGCAGCCAAGCAAGTCTCCAGTTGAGGTAGGCAGGCTGGTCTATTCCTCGCTGGCCCAGGCAGAGTCGCCTGCCTTCTGCTCCAGGTGGGGAATCACTGCCTCCGTGTAAAACTTCTCCAGCTTGGGGACGGTCTTCCCCCAGAACTCCCTGTCAAACTCCACAGGGACCACAGCTGTCTCCTTGTTGGTGTGCACCACAAAGTCGGCATGCTGGAAGCCAGTGGTTCCCAGCTGGCACTGGACCTGAGTAAAGTAGGGATGATTCTTCTTCAGGGCATAGGAATCCCCATCCAACTCCAGGCAGAAGTCCTTGTCCTTGCAGGCCTCACGCACCGTCCTGTTCCTGTGCTTGTAGGGACACTTCACCTCCAGCAGCCCCAGGTCCTTCCCTGTGGCTGCATCCTTGATGATCCCATCCGGGCTGGCAGCAAGCCAATTCTTCTCTGGGTGAATGAAAAGGCCACAGTCCTCCACTTCTACTGGTTTGCCCCCTTTCTGTGATTTCTGCTTGTAGGCCTCCACTGCCACCTTCTCATTGAGGATCCCCCAGGACATGGCTGGGGTCTGCACCTTGGGGCCAGAGCCCACCACCTGTTTTAGGTAGGACTTGGGCACCGCGTCTGTCTTGCTGTTGGCAAACCTGCTGTTGGCAATTTTGGGGGCCACGGAGGCAGTGATGCGGTTCTCCCGCCACTCGTACCACTTGGGATTCTCCCGCTGGCCCCGGGTCTCCTTCTCCACCCTCGGGATGTCCTGGCTCTTTACAGGGGGCAGGAACTGGTCACAGGCCTTGCTCTGGTCAGCCCCAGGCTGCTTCTTCTGTGGGTACAGGTCGGTTCTGGCAGGACCAGTGGCTCCCTTGGCATCAGGCGCCTTCTGGGCTGTAGAACTCCTGGTGGGCGCTCTGCTCTTGTCCCCAGCATCTCCTCGGGCTCCGCGGGATGCTGTGGATCTTGGCTGAGCAGAGTCTGCCTTTGTCCCCCGCCCCTGTGTGGGGGTGGTAGCCTTGGCAGCCGAAGCGCTTCGGGGTTGGCTCCCTGCAGCTGTGGCCCTGGCCCGGGTGGCTGAAGTGGAAGGCGGGGGCGCGGCAGGGGCAGTTCTGGAGGCGGTTGTGGCCGCTCGGGGAGATGATGTGCCAGCAGACTCCTTCCTGGGTCTCCCCATTGCTACAAGTCAGAGGATCTTACACTGTGGACACGGAATAAAGTTTAATGCAGATGTTCACAACACCTATTTCCCTTTTCTTGGCCCTACCTGTGCCTGCTCCAGGGCACACTGTGTCCCTGCCAGAACTGCTACTCTCACACCTTCCCTCGGCTCACGTGTCACGGCGGAAAGGCCAGCTGGGGTGCTTGTTCGCACCCCCCTCGCTCGCACCGCAGCCCGGGCCGCCCCGAGGATAGGGCGGGGGCACAGCGGCCCCCCGGAGCCACATCCGCCGGAACGCGGCAGCGCTGCCCGCAGGAGCCACTTTTGCCCGGGGACCCATCCGCTGAGCCAGCGGGGGTGCCGGCCGGGCGTGGGGGCGGGAACCTCCGGCACCACCCCGGGGATCCCGGGGATCCCACGCTCGCTCCGGGACCGCGGCGCGGAGCTGCCCCGCCCGGTGCCGCCGCTCTCACCGCTCCGTCGCCGCCGCCGCTCCGGAAGCGCTTTCCGCCCTCACCGCGGCCCGCCTTCACCACGTGCCGCAGGGCGGCGGCCCGAGGGGTGCGAGAGGGAGGAAGGGAGGTGCGGGGCTGGGCGCAGCCGTCGGCCGAGCCCCCGGTCCCCGCTAGAGGGAAGCAGCCGCTCGGCCATTCGCGCCGCGGCATCTGCCCGGGCATGCCCGCTCCGCTCCCACATCCCTCTGTCATCCCTCTGCCGTGCCCTGCATCACGCATTCCCCAGGAACCCCGAACATTTTACTCCGGGCTGGGAACAAACCCCGCAGCCCCGCCCGTAGGCGAGGGTCCGAGCCCGGCCACCGCGTCCCCCATCCCCGCCCGTGGGCAGAGGTCCGAGCCTCTCGAGCTCCACTGTGGAAGGACAGGCTGACCTCACCGAGCCCTGATGGCCCAAACTGACCTGAACCTTCACGTCCCGCCGTTCGAGAGAAGGGCACGAAGCTGGAGCGGCGATACCCACCCGCTGTGCGGCTGTGCTGCCGTGTGAGAAGGGTCCCGGCGCAGGGGTGGCACAGCCCCGCCGGGACAGCCCCACCTCCGAGCCTCGCAGAGGGCTCGGCCGCCGTGAACAATAGCAGAGACGGGCGTCACCAGCACAGGAGTTTCGGGTTTCGGGTTCCTCAAATGCGGGCGGTTTCGTTTTCTGCAGAGAGCCTGGCGCCACCGAACGAGCCCCGGTGGGGAGGTTGCTGCGAGATCTCCCACGGCTGGGAGCCCCTGTTAATTTTCTCCTGCCGAAAGCTAATCCAGCAGCCAGCAGTGTGTGGCCTGGGTCTGTGTCAGAGCTAGCCCCACAGGGGCTTCCAGCCCCTCCATCTACCCCTGCCAGCATCGTGGGAAGATTTCAGTCAGGCAGGCTGAAGTGCTGGCGGCATTTCCAGCCCCTCTCCCCAGGGAACCCAGACGTCTCCACCACCCATCTCTATCTCTGCTGATGTGTTGTTTCATTTCCTCCCTCCAGGCCCTCTGTAACTCCGTACAGCTGGTCAGACCAATATTACTCAGGTTAAGGCAAAGTGTGTCTGATTTTGACCAGAAACACTACTGCCACCTTCCTCCTCCATAGCTACCAATCCTCAGGATTTGGTTTAGTTCTTGCTTATTAGGGAGCAGCAGCCCCTGCCCCTCTCCCTGCAGACAAGCCCTCTGCCGGTGCAATCTTCAGCGGGGTCTGAGGAGCTGCAGTTACATTGAGCACAATTGCTGCCAGCCTGGGTTTTGGGTTATTTCCCAAAATAACTGAACTCACGCTAAATTCACAGGGCTTGACAGCTACTTGTGTCCTGAGAGCATTTGTAAAATCCCTGTTGTCTGTGCCCCCTCCAGCAAGCCCTGTCAATGGGTGATAATTCAGCTCAAGGAGCAGGTGATTTGGGGATAAATACCCAGCTCCTTGGGTTGTGCTGCAGCTGCTGATGAGGTGTTACTGGGGTGTGAGGAGGCCCAATGGAGCCGCTGGGCTGAGCTGGGCCTCTGTTTGCAGAGTTTAACACGTCTTTGCTCAGCACTCTGCTGAGAAGTAATGCCGAGCTCTCCCGGTCTGTTTGTGTCTGTGATAAACTGCTGTAGGGAAGCTGTGACAGTGCAGAGCAGGGATACAAACACCTGATGCCTGATGCTACTGGGAGCAGATTGGGATGGAGCCCTTCTGAAGGTTGCCAGCATGCTGGGGGAGCCTCAGCCGTGTCCCCACCGCTGCACACGCCGTTGTCACCTGCTGTCACGCCGGGGCCGACGTCTGACGCTGTGGGCTGGCCAAGCTCCATCACCTCGGCTGGTGGCACTGAACCAGTGCTCACATTTGGACGCTTTTCTTTGCCTCAGCTTGGCCTAGAAATGATATCTCAGAGAAAAATCAAAGCTTGTGGGTTTTTTTTTTCTGGGGCTGGAGTGGCTGTGGCGCTTGCTGTGATGATGGGAATACCATGCAGGTCGCAGGCTGTGTGGATGTGTTGTGGTGTGTGCGGGGCCTCCAGCAGCTCCCAGAGCTGTCACGGCGGGGGGTGACACATGGATTAGCATCCTTCTCCTGTGGCTGTAGAGGACAAGGGAAGGAGAGCAGCTGCACACTTCAGCTCTCCTCTCTGCACCAGGAGGGGAAGTGATGTGCTATGGGGCATCTCACACGGGGGAGAGAATGGCTCAGAGTGCTCTAGCAAGGGCCCTAGGGATGCACAGAGTGCCTCTTGGCCAGATAATTGCTGGCTAAAGCTCAGGGTGAGGGGTCAGGAAGGAGGAGTGTGTCTCACACTACCATGTGCAGCAAAGGGCATTTTCCACTGAGATTTCCCTCCCTTGCTCCTGCTGTCACCTGTGAAACCTGTGTCAAGGAGCTGAAGCTGTAGTGGCATATGGGTCACCTCAGAGGTGAGATCTAAAAATACAGGCTGAGGGCTGGGGACTGCTCCCCTTGTGGTGCTGCTGGATTTTTCTGCCCCAGTTTGTGCCTGGACTGGCTCCAGGTTTGGTGTGGCTGTGACGGTGGGTTCTGTGGTGCAGGGGAGGGGGGGGGACTCCTCTCTGTGTGCTCTATAAAAAGAGCTGCAGCAGCACAGTCCTATCTATAGCACAGGGAGCTGCCTTGGAAAGGCAGGGCAGGGATTAGCCCAAATCTGATGGATTTCTCTGGTCCTGCTTGGGAACATGGGGCTGTCAGTGGCTGAGGGATTCCCAGTGCGCCCCAGGCTGTGAGATCTCCCTGCCAGCAGACATGTCCTGACTTTGCTGGGATTTCCTGACTGTCTGCACCTTCCCCAGGGGGTCTCGTTGTCATACTTGTCACCCAAAAGCTGGGCTGTCCCTGAATCACCCCTCTTTCTTGCTCCTCAGGGCTGTGATTTCACTGCAGCACATGGAGGCTGATGAGGAAAGCCCAGTGGTACCCCAGGGCATCTGGATTTGTGGTGGATATTGAGCATCTACCTGCTCCCAATCATTTTGTTATGGTCTCAGGGCAGCTGAGACCTCTCTTAGCTGGTTGTGACACTTGTGGCCAACATGATTTGTACTGGAGAGTTCAGCTGGTTGGTGGGGGCTATTTTGCCTCATGATCTATTGAGGGGGGGCACACAGGGGATGGTTACACATCCCAGTCAGACAAACCCCGTGGTTTTTCTTGCTGCAGCATCACCAGGGGTCTCACCAGTACCCTGGTTTGCCTGGACATTGCTATTCTGTGAGTACAGAGCAGCCCACAGCCATGCACTCTGCTCAGGACTGGTGCCTGTCACTCCCTGAGGGTGTTGGCTGTCCCCTGAGATCCCCAGCGTTCCCCGTGAGAACATCCCCCCACCCCCCCAGGGTGCCGGTATAGGGAGTGTGTCTCTTTAATGAGGCTGGGCTTGGAGCAGCTCTGCTGCTGGCACAGGGAGTGAGGGATGGAGCGAGGGCGGTGAAGGAGCCAGTGCCAGAGAGGGAGCCTGCAGCAGGGAGAGGCGGGGAAGGACCGCTCATCCCCCGGGTACCGCAGCCGCCCAGACAGCGGGACAGGGAAGCCCATCCCCAGGGAAGAAGGCTCTGCAGCAGGCAGGGACCCAGCGGGTGCTGAAAGGAGCCTGCAGCCTCTCTGTCATCCTCATCCTCCTCCTCCAGGTAAGGACCAGGGCCAGGGGCAGGCAGGGCAGGGCAGGAACCATGGTGGCCTGGGACCCTGAGGGTGTCCTGCAATTCTTTGGTGTCCCAGGGTTGTGCATCCGCTGTCAGGGCAGCTCTGGGTCATAGGAGGGGTGAGAGGTGGAGATGAGACAGCAGGGCCACAAAAGTGCTGAAATCACCATCCGGCAGGGACCGGACAGGGCTGGCTCCAGTAACTGCTGGGAAGATGCTCCAGGTTATCAGCAACCAGTCCCTGGCCCACACCACAGCTGTCCCGTGGTGGAGGACACTGGGACCCTTCTGTGGAGCTGCCCTGCTAGGATTTGCCCTTGTCAGGGGAAATTCATGGGGCTGAGACTTTTCTTTTCTGGGGTGCCTGTGTTAGGGTGCATTGAGGGCAAGTAACTCCTGTTTCCTGACACAAGGATGGGTTTTTCCTGGGATTTTAGAGGCTCTGTGAATGCAAGAGCAGCAGTGCAGCTCTTGGATGTGGTGGTCCTGGATGTGGTGTCGGAGCCAGGGTGTGAGTGCCAGCTTGCACGCGCGTGTGCAGTGGACTGTGCTCTCTGCTCCCACTCCCCAGCAGACAAAGCAGGAGGCACCACAGGCTGGAGACAGTCCTTTGCCCCATCCTGCAATTCTTTTCCCCTTCACTCCTCTTCGGGCTCTGCAAAGTGGTGTGTCCCATGGGTACAGGGCAACATCACAATCACCTCCTGCCTCCATGGCCTTCTCAATGCTCCAGGAGTTGGGATGGATCCTGCTCTCCTGCCTTTGTACCCTGTGGGATGCCTCACAGGGAGGGGAGGCCAGGGAAGCAGGGGGTAACACAGTTGAGCAGCAGGGCCAGCAGTGGCTCCTCACTCAAGGCACTCGTGCAGAGACTTGGGCTCCTCTCCTTCCATCCTTTCTCTTGAACCTGCCTGTGTATCTGTCACCGATGGAAATTTCCGCTGGGTTTGCCTGTGTCGGGTTTGGCCTCTTCCTTCCCCTGGACTGTGCTGAACCCCGGCTTGGGCAGCTGTTGCTGCAGCAGGTGAAACTCTGACAACTCCCCAGGCAGCTAAGGAGGGTCCACTGGGTTCAGGCACCTGCCTCCCTGCAGCAGCCTTGCTGGAAGACTCAGCCTGCCCCCAGACGAGAAGAGAAACATTGATTTATTCTGACCTAGGGAAGAGTCAGCTCCTTCTCGCCCTCACAGATGGTTTCTAGCTGCCAGCACAGAGAGCTGCCCCCAGCCTGCTGTAGCCCTTTTATACTGGGGTTGTTGCTGGTTAAACCAGCTCCTGCAGGCAGTAGGTGGAGGAGAGGAAGAAGAGAGAGCTGTAAAGGCACTGGAAATCATTCTGGAGATGAGGAGAGGGCTGGGGACCTGTTGGTGATGCCACGCTGGCATCTGGGGACAACTTGCTGCCCCAGGGAAAAAGGACGAAGAGGCTGGGCTGAGGACCATCAGGTCTGGTTTTATTCATTACCACGGGGCTTAGAGCAGCCAGCACAAAGCATGGCAGGACCAGATGGGGCCTGTTTACTCTGTGAGAGTAAATGTAAAGAGAAGTGATAAAAAGCAGCCGGGACGGCTTCTCCAGTAAGTCCCTGGTAAACAAGCTGGCAGTGACCCGGCCGACAGGTGGCACGGCAAATAGCGGGCACGTTGCTGAGCATTAAACTGGGTGCCTTGGGAACAAATTAAACAGCTTTGGGAAGAAATACATCTTTAATGGCTCAGTGTGGCTGGGTTGGAGGTGTCCTGGTCTCCAGATCCCATCTGGGTGCTGTGGTCAGGGCAGGAACCAGCTGTTGATGTTCCCAACTGTGGAATTGCAGGTGTGGAGGAACAGCAGGCTGTGCAGGGACCCTGTGCCACCTCGTGTGCTGGGAGCACAGTTTGGGGGGCACAGCAGTGCATGCAGCATCCTGCACAGAGGGTGGAGGGTTGGTGATGATGGGGCGTGGTTGGGTGGCCAGGATCTGCCAGCATAACCCTGCAATCCCAGCTGAGCATGTAAATGGCTCTCCTCTGGTGTAATGGACTGATTTTCCTGGGATGCAGCCACGTTGCTAATGCACTTCTGCACTTCTCCAAGGCTCCCTGCTTTGTGCCAGCTGAGAGTTTGGTCCCGGTGCTGCCTCCAAAGATGCAGCCCTGCTCCGCTTTCAAGGATGCTCTGTGAGAGGCACTCTGACCACATGCCAAGGGCGCCCTGAGCCTCCCATTACCAAAGAGCTCTTACGAGCTCTTCCCAGGATGAAGGCCAGTGGAGTGGGGGCACCAGATGGCTCACTTGTACCTGGCTTTGTCCTTGCCCCGGGCACACTGTGTGCTGGAGCACCAGCACATAGTGTGGGGTGGGGGCTGTGCTGCTGCTGGGTCAGAGGTGCTTGGGGCAGAGCAGAGGTGCAGACCCACGTCTGGAGCAGACCTCATGCACACAGATCCACACAGCCAGGGCTAAGGCTGACAGGAATATTTTACACAAATATTTGTGGGCACAGTGTGTGCTGATGTTGGAGAGATGCCTTGACTCCAGACAATTATTTGTGATGCTGCTCCTGGGTGTTTTTCCCAAGGGGAAGATAGGTGTGGAGTGGGTTGGTGCCATGGCTGGAAGGCATCCCCAGCCACCTCTCTTCCTGCCAAAAGATGGGACCCCAGACACATCCATTTCTGGGCAAAGAAGGTGGTGAACATCCACTTGTCGGGCTCCACCCTGCAGTGCATTCTTCTCTGTGCTGTTCTTCCGTGCAGAACTGACCTTGTTGTTAATTATTAAACCCCCAGCAAACACTGCTCACTGCTTTGTCCTAGTTACACTGTGGGCTTCTCACCCTTCTGGTTGGCTTTTTTTTTTTTTTTTTTTTTTAACAAATTACCCTGGTAACTTCTGTGGACAAATGGACATGGGAGCAAGAGATGCTCTTCTTCCAGCCAGTGCAGGAGATGGCCTGGAGAGCCTCTGGAGCTGCTCTGGGGCAGCTGAGAGATGGGCTGCATGTGGTTGGCCATTATCCATTCTGTCAAGGAGTCCCTGCTTGTCTGCCAGGGCTTGGGGCTTGCATGTCACCACTGCCCACAGGAGTTTTGTTGCCCTCTGTGTGGGCTCCTATGGCTCCACACCTGGCTTGCAAGTGGGCCAGGGTCCAAGGAGAGAGCTAGGTTCAGGTCTGTGTGTTCTGTGGATGCTGAAGAGAAGCCTGGGATGTGGGAGGGCTGGAGACCTGCTCCCTCTTGCAGGCTGGGCTGATGAAAATGGCTTGTGGGCAGAAGCCCCTTCCAGCAGACCCTGACCCTGAGCATCCAGTGCCTGCCTTCCCTCTGCTCACAGCTGCCCACTGAGGGACAATGCCAGGCCTCTACGCCCTCCTGTCCTGGGAGGCTCTGCCCCTGAAGAGCTCCACAGTGAAGGCTTGTGCCAACGGATACTCCCTGAGCATCACTGCTCACCTCATGTACACCAACCCCCACAAGGAGCCTGTGGAAGGTAAGGGAGGGCTGTCAGGTCTAGCAGGGATCCAGGCTGCCTGCATGGCTCCTTAAAAGCCCCTGTGCTGGAGAGCATCCTGTCTCCAGCCCACCTGTGTCCTGGCCCCCAAACCTTGTTCAGTTTTGGAGGCCAGCAGATGTGGGGCCACTGTCACACACTGTGGGCAGGAGGAGACTGGGCAAACAGATTCCCATGACAGAGAAACAGGAGGATTTCATCCTCCCTCTGGGTTAGCGAGCTCTGGGCCGCTCCTGTACTCCTGTATCTCACTCGCGTGCTCTCGGTGGCGCTGCGAGTCAGATCAGACAGGCTCTCAGCGGGGCTCCCATGGGCTGTTCGTGCCACAGCCATGGCCATGCCGGGATCTGCCTCGGGGCTCTCTTCTGCCTGCAGGCATCTTCATCTACCCGCTGGAGGAGTCGGAGGTGGTGGCTGGCTTTGAGGCAGCGGTGGGCAGCCGGCGGGTGACATTCCAGGTGCAGAACCGGCACCGGGTGCAGGACTGCTGCCTCCAGTGCAGCCCCAGCCCCGGCCGGCTGCGCCACTGTGCCAGGGGTAAGTGCCGTGGCATGGGTGGTGCTGTTGGGTGTCCCTGGCCAGGAGGCTCAGAACGGGCAGGGGGAAATGTGGGGGAATACGAGGGGCTGAGAGCCCCTACCAGGCCACCCCAGTGCCTGGCGGGTCACTGGGGCTGGAGATCTCAATGTCTCCTTTCCCCTCCCTCCGCCTCTTCTGGAGCTCTGCCATCATCCGCACAGCCTTCGTGACACCTGTGCTCTGCTGTCAGCTTTGGGAGCAATTAGGGCCACTAATGACCTCCTCCACAACCCCACATGCCTCGCTGACCTCCCCCCATCCCTCATCCCTCTCCTGCCCAGGCCACCTTGTTTTGGATGAGGACGTGGAGCGCTCCACCTTCATCATTGTCACTGGCACGCTGTGCCCATCGGAGAGCCTGGCTGTAACCCTGAGCACTGTGCAGGAGCTGCCCACGCTGCCGGACGGGGCCCTGCGCCTCCTCCTGCCCCCCATCCTCACGCCCCACGTCCCCGCCGACCCCGAGAGCGAGCCGGCAAGCTTGTGTGACGACAGGTTGGCCCTATGGTGATTTTCATGGCTTCCTCAGTCTCTGCCATCCCAGGGGGGTGATGCCAACGCTGGGCGAGCGGGGCGGGGGGGCAGGAGCCATCACCCCCTCTCCCCTTGCAGCCCCACCAGCTGTTTTGGGGGGCCAGGTGCCCGGAGCCAGTCACCCACTGTGGTGCCTGTGGAGAGCGTGGATGTCTTTCGGGGACGACCCTACAACCCTTTTCCTTACGAGTTCACCTTCGAGCTGCTGGTGAAGGGCCCCTGCTTGCTGGCAGGTAGGGGGAGTGGCTTGGGTGTTATCAGTTGGTTGTGTAAAACCTCCTCAAAATGTGGGTGATGTTCCCTGGTCCCTCCCTTCTAGGAGGATGTGAGGGCCTGTTCCTGGGCATCCTCTTGCATTCCCTCCAGGTGAAGAAGCCCTTTTCCCATTCCATCCCTGGGGCTGGGACCCCTCAAAGTCACCCTGCCTGTGCCTTTGGGCAGCTCTAGGTCAGCAGCCTCCTTCCCTGGGGTGATGTGATGCACTGGGGAGAGGATGGGTGAGGAGGGGAAGATGGCTGGTTGGTGGGGATGTGCTCCTTGCTGCTGGCCCAGTCAATCCCATTAGCTCTGTCAGGAATGAGCCGCTGCTATGGGGGTGAGGAGGGGGTTTGTGAGGGACTTACCTGCTGCCTTCCCTTCTCTGCAGGGCTGGAGAGCCCATCACATGCCCTGAGAGCTGACGCTGACCCCTGGGCCAGTTCTGCCACCACCACCTGTGTCACCCTAGCTGAGCCCCACCGCTATGACAGGGACCTGGAGATCATCCTCTACCCTTGTGGTGAGGGGAGATGGTGCCCTTGGAGGGTTCGAGGCATCACCCCAGAAACATCCAAAGCATTCCCCAGCCCCTTGCAGCACAGGGTAGCTGGAAACTCTCCTGTGCCCCCCAGAGCCCCACAGCCCCCACCTGGTGATTGAGGATGGCACCATGACATACCCTGAGTACGAGGCGCACATCCGGAGCCGCCGGGATTTCGTGCGGATTGCCAGGAAGGACGGCAGTGGCGAGAGACAGGTGACAGGGCAGAGCTACTGCTGCCCCAGCCAGGAGGAGGAAAGGGGGAGGTGGTGGGGTGTGGGTGAGGAAGACCTTGGTGTGCTCCAGAGGGTGTGAGAAAGCCTCTGACCTGCTTGGCTCGCAGGTGGCTTTTGTGCAGAAGCGTTTCCACAAAGACATCTTCCCCAACCCCGTGCTGATGCTGAACTTCTGCCCCATTATGGAGGGCGTCCCCGGGGACCTGCAGAGCGTCACCCGTGAGATCCTCTTCCTCATTGACCGCAGCGACACCATCACTGGCCCTGACCTTGACAAGGTCAAGGTGAGGCATGGCCATGGGTCCAGGGGTGTTCCCTGGGTGGCCAGCCTTTAGCAGCTGTCCCTGGTCCCTACTGTCACCTCAGGAGGCTTTGCTGGTGGCCCTGAAGAGCCTCCCATCAGGAACACTGCTCAACCTCGCCAGCTTCGGCGCTGACATCAAGCCGCTCTTCCCATCCAGTCGCCTCTGCAGCAATGTGAGTATCACAGGCAAACCCTGGGTACCCACTAACCCCTTTGTCCTCCTCCCAGCTCCTTGACTTGAGCTGGAGGCTGGTGAGCCGGGGGACCGCTGCAAGGCCGGCTCTTTGTGCTGACAGGAGACGTTGCGGCGTGCCTGCGAGCACCTCGGGGGACTGCGGGCAGACCCTGGTGGCACCAACCTGCTGGCAGCCCTGGGCTGGGCGCTGGCACAGCCCCTCCACCACGGCTACCCTCGCCAGCTATTCCTCTTCACCGGTACGGCAGCAGGCAATGCAAGCAGGATCCTCCGGCTGCTGCGCAGGCAGGCCAGCACCGTCAGGTACGGCACGGGCACTGCGGCACGTCTTGGTGTTCTCTAAATCCCCCTCGCTGTTCCCACTGATTTCTCCTTGTGCAGCCTCAAATCTTACCCGTGTCTGCCCCAAGGGTGTCCTTCACCCATCGCATCCCTCAGCCCATCGGTTCAGCTCTTCCTGGGGTGCCCCAGCCCAGCACAGAGCCAGGGCAGCACTCTGGCTGTCAGACACCCCTGCCCATCCCTGCTAAAGGGCTCACCACTGGGTTTTCCAGCTCCCAGCCCCCTCCCAACCATGGCTTTCCATCCCCTGGATCTCCTGCAGGTGCTTCAGCTTTGGCATGGGCCCACGGGTGTGCCGGCGGCTGCTGAAGGCCATGGCCAAGCTGAGCCGGGGCCGTGTCGAGTTCCTGAGCCCGGCCGAGAGGCTGCAGCCCAAGGTAACACCCAGGCAGGGGCATGGGGGGCACTGGGGACACCACCGTGTCTGACACTGTCTCCACTCCCCACCCCAGCTGATCAAGTCCCTGAAGAAGGCCATTGAGCCAGCCATCAGCGACATCACCATTGACTGGTACGTCCCTGACAGCATGGAGGCTCTGCTCTCGCCCACCGAGCTCCCGGCCCTCTACCCCGGTGACCGCCTCATCAGCTACTGTGTCCTCTACAGCATTGCCCGCTTCAGGGACAGGCGCCCGCTGGTACGACTGCCACTGGCCTGGGGAGGATGGCATGGTCCCAGCACTCCCAGCTGCTCCCCTGGCTGGGGGACTGACGGTGGTGTCCTCTCTCTCCTAGGGCCAGGAAGGGGCTCGCCAGAGCTCCCGGGGTTCAGCCTTTCTCTCCCAGCAGGAAGTGCCCAGTCCTGGGGGGAGCCATCAGCCACCCCAGAGCAACCCAGGAACGGGGGATGCCTCCCTGGAGCTTTTTGCTGGAAGTACAGAGGTGTCAGAGCGGAGTGAGTGGGGTCCAGAGCTGGGGCGGGGGGCAGTCGTGGGAGCCATGGGCTGACAGGGTGTGTGCTCACCGGGCAGGTGTTGATCCTGTTTCTGGGGGAGACATCTGGAAGCGGATTTACCAGCCCTCCTACATCCAGGAGCAGTATGTCCTGACACACTGCTCTGTCAGCACTGACCGCAGCCAGGGGCTGCTCTCCCGCAGCTCCACCAGCAGCGAGTCCACTGGCTCCCGGGATGTGGCCCCTGAGGGTGGCTCCTCGGCTCCTGGTGCTGATGTCACCTCCCAGCAGGGCCAGAAGAGCCTGTCCCTCTGCGAGTCCTCCACCAAATCTGCCCCTCTGCCCTCTGCCCCAGCTGGTACCAAGGTAAGGATGCCAATGGGGTGCAGGGGCTCATGGTGTGGGCGTTGTTCATGGCTTAGCTGGAGCCTTGCTGCCCTGTTGTGCCCAGGCATCTGCCCCCCGGGCTGGGAAGCAGAGTGCTGATCTTTTAAGCAAAGATCAGCAATGGATGCTATGAGGATGTTCCTTGGGTGGATTTGCCCTACTGAAGTGGGACAGCTGGGAACCAAGCAGCTGGTCCCTTAGTGTCCCTGGCCAGCAGTCAGCTGAGTGTCTAACAGACCCCTTAGTCAGCTCAGTGACGCCTTAAAGCTGCAGAAACCAAATGAAAATAGCTGGGCTGGCATCACATAACAAATCTGTTGAGAGGAAGGGCTGGCTGGCTGGGCTTCAGCCTGGCTCCTTCAGTCCTCAGCCAACACTGCCAGACACTTCATTAGCCATGGGCCACATCCCTGCTGCTTCATACCTGGGTTTAAAACCCAGCTGGGTCGCTGGGATGGGGAAAGGCAGCTGCCCTGGTGACGATGGCCCCAAGGCTTGGTGAGACCAGCTGTCACCCAGCACCAGGACACACTCCTTCCCAATGGCACGGCTTAGGTAACCCACTCCTGTCACACAGCAGCACAGCTGGTGACCTTTGCTGCTGAAATGTCAAGCGTAAGTGATTTCCCTGCAGAGTAAATGATCCTCCCAGCTCCCTGCTGCCGAGGATGAGAGGTGGCATGGGTGCCACTGCCCTGACATGGCTTTTAGGGAAAGCAATACAGGGACATCACTCTGCACTGGAGAATGCATCCCGCTGTAACATCATCCAGCCTGAGTATCCTAGTCAACCTCACTTCTGCACACACACAAATCCCTGGCAACTCCAGCATCAGCCTGAGTCAGTCCCTAGGGATGTTTGCAAACTCCTGTGTGGGTGCTTCCCGTGTCTGTGGTGCCAGAGCAGCATCCTTGGGAGGCAGCTGGTGCCAGCCTGCAGAGCACTGGGGCTGACGACAGCCAAGGCTCCAGCCAGCATCCAAAGAGGCACAGGTGCCCCATCGCAGCTCAGTGCAATCTGGGCTCTGTGCTGGGCTTGCCAACAGCCTTGTCCCCACCACAGGTGACGGTGGCCCTGAGCACAGAGGAGCTGGCACGGCAGAAGAAGGTGCTGGCACGTGCTGCCCTGGCTGGGCGCAGCTTTTCCACACCACACGGGGAGCTGGATGCCCATCGCCTCTGCCAGGCCCTGGAAAAGGTGTCTCAGAAGAGGAACCAGTCCCTGGAGGGGCAGCTGGATGAGCTGGGACCCCAGGCCCGGCAAATGCAGCCCAGTGCAGTGGAGTCAAGTATGTGCTGGCTCTGGGGGTGAGGGCAGTGGGGATGGAGCCAGGTGCCCCTGCCTTGCTGAGCCCACCCTTTGCCGTTGCCCAGATAACCTCCTCTCACCCACTCATCTGGACTGGGACATGCTGGTGGAGCCCTCCTACCTCTTCAGTGCCTCTCCAGCACCTGAGCCAGGGCAGCCCAGCCTGGGTGATGCCAGCATGCCCCTGCGCTGCCAGGTGGTGATCCACGCGCTGCGAGCCGGTAAGCCGGTGTCCTGGGAAGTGACAGCCTCGCTGGAGTCACTGCTGCAGCCCCGGGAGGGGCCGGGCAGGGAGGACCCGCCGCGGCGGGTGGCCAAAGCCTGGGACAAGCCACTGCACCGCCTGGCAGCGCGCTCCGTCGTCCGGGACAATGAGAGTGTGGCACAGCGGGAAGCCAAGCTGGAGCAGGGTGGGTGCTGGTGCCTCTCCCCGGTGCGGCTCTGGCATCCCCCCCGCTCTAACCGCGTTGCTCCGGGCAGGTTTTGCCCGCCGGTTCCGCCTGAAAGCCGTGCAAACCAGCAAAGCCTGCAACGTGCCTTCCCTCTACACCCGCCTGGTGCCTGTGGATGGTACCACGCAGGCAGCCCTGCCCGCAGCCCCCGAGGTGTGGGGCATAGGTATGGACAAGGGCCTGGTGGGATGGGGAGGGGGCATCAAGGGGACAGAGGGTTGAGGTGGCATCATCCCTTGCAGCTGGCTCAGCCAGCCGGACACGAGCTGCTGCGGCAGGGAACTGGCACCACCGGAGCTCCTCAGCGAGTCAGGGGCAGCAGCAGGATGTAGAGGAGCAGCATGAGGCCCTTGGCACTGCAGGTACTGACTTAGACCTTTATGTCAACTCTCTCCCTGGAGACCCTCAGCTGGTGGCTATGTGGGGCTGGTCCTGCCTAGGGTGCTGTGGATATCTGGACAGAGGCATTTGCCCTGTACTGGGGAAGGGGGAGTGGGAGGACAGTATAGCAGCCCCTGAGAACAGCTGTGAGCCTCGAAGGTCTCTGGAGCCCAGGGCCCCACAAGACTTTGCTCTTTTGCAGAGCGAGATGAGATGGCCAGGTCTCCGGGCAGCATCTCCTCCCCTACCTTTGGCTGGGAAAAGCAGAACTGCTCAAACGGTGTGTCCAGGCTGGAGAGGGGCAAGGGCTGTACGAGGGTGGGAGATGGGGTAGCCTTGATGCCCTGCCACAGCTGGAGCATCCACTGTGCCCTCTGTACCCTGGGCACATGGACTGAGCTGCCCTCCCAGGGACTGGGCAGTGGGACACACCTCTGGGTGCATCATGTTCCCAGTGCTCTTAACTCTCCCCCCTTGCAGGGCCTCCATCCAGTCCCTCCACCACCTCCATGGGCTCCCAGAAATCCACAGAGAGCATCGCAGGCTCCAGGTGACACTGTGGGATGGGGGGATGCAAGGGACCAAAAAATGGCATGTTGTGGGGAGAGGGGCACAGCGCCACTTTTTGGGAGCTGCTGGCCCCATGTCCCCTGCCAGCTACTGCAGCCTAAGTGGGGGGGTTTGGCTGTCCAGCCCCTTCCCTGCAGCAGTCTGGTGTCCAGCTGCCTTTCAGGAATTCGTCACAATCCTGTTATCTTGCCTGTGACCCCACAGGTTTAGCCTGAGCAGGCGCAGGGGTCCCAGCCTGGTGCTGCGCCCGCAGTGCCTCAGCCCAGGAAGCGAACGCTCCAGCAACCACGCCAGCCACGACTACCTCCCACTGGTAAGGACCTGCTGCTCCCTGTTCCCAGTCCCAGCGGGGATCCTGCCCTGCTGGTGCCAGCTGAGCCACCCAGGTTATACCTGGCAGCACAAGTAGCGGAAGATGCTTCTAATAGATGCCTGCTTAGCCCTGCTGTGTCCTTAAATGTCTCTGGAGATGTTGGCTGGCTTTTTGGGGGGCATTAGCCTGTCCCTGTGTCCCAGGGACACTCCTGCAGCCCCCAGTGTTTGGTGCTGTGGTGGGTCTGCAACCCTGCCTGCCTCCCCCCACTTATCTGTTCCCCCTCCTTGCAGGTGCAGCTGCAGCAAGCCCGGGGGCCGTTCCAGCTCACCGAGAGCTTCTCTGAAGTGGTGCAGATCCCCCTGGACCGCCTGCGCCGGGCCTCCCCCTACGCCTCCCACCGTGCCAGCCTCAGCCCCGTGTCCCCAGGGGCCAGGAGCATGCCTGAGGCAGGACCCGGGGCTGAGGAGGGTGAGGAGCCCATCACAGCCCCGCAGCCCAGCTCGCCCCCGTCCCAGAGCACTTGCTCCGAGGTGCCCAGCGCAGCCGTGTGGGCACAGGCGGACAGCGGGCACGGCTCCGAGTCCGACACCGGGCCCCACTCGGCTGCCCCCTCTGAGGCCAGTGTGAGCTGTCAGGACATGGGGCCAGAGGATCTGGAGAGTGCCAGCTGGGCCACGGCGGTGGCCTTGGCGTGGCTGGAGCATCGCTGTGCGGGGTTCTTTGAGGAGTGGGAGCTGGTGGCAGCCAAGGCCGATGCGTGGCTGCAGGCACAGCGCCTGCCCGAGGGGGTGGATGTGGGCTGCCTCAAAGGGGCAGCCAGGCACTTGTTCCTGCTGCTGCGTCACTGGGACGAGAACATCAAGCTGAACATGCTGTGCTACAACCCCAACAACGTCTGACGGCCGCCTGAGGGGCCAATAAAGACACCTGGCTCCAAGCCACCTGCACTGGTGTCTCTGTTACAAGCAGAGGGCTGCTGGCTCCATTCAGGCCATGCCAAGACTTACCAGAATCCTAGGAGGGGGTCACCCCCTTCCCAGCCATCTCTAATGGAAGGGAGCAGGCAAGGGAATAGGAAAAGCTGTACTGGAGCAAATGAAACCTTGAGGCAAAGCAGCTTTGCAGCTCCTCTGTTCTAACCTCACCCCAGAGGCTGCTGCCCAGCCCTGGGAACTCCTCTCCCACAGCTGGGAAGCAAGAATGCCCATGGCTCTGGAAGCTGCTCTGCCTTGCCTCAGGTGGGGCAAGTCCAGGGAAAGCTGTTCTGACATCATCACAGGACAAGGATTTTGGGGAAGGGCACACAAAGCCCCCTTTATTCAGGAAGTCCTGCCTTTTGGGGGCCCCCCACCTGACCCCTTTGCACAGTTCCAGGGCTCATGGCCCTCTTGGGATTGCTGTGGGCAGCCTGGGAGTCAAGTGGAAAAGAGCAGGCAGATGGGGCAGTTCCAGAGGCCAGTTCCCACTGGCCAGGCATCCCCACTCTCACTGGGCTTTCTTGGATATGGCTGTGGGTTTCCTGCTCGGCAGAGGGGTGTGTGACACTGGCGTGGAGGCTGTGCCGTACCAGAGTTGGAGCAGGATGAGTCCATGGCAGATGTGCAGGGAGAGGGAGCTGCAGACTGTGGAGGGGTAGGTGTTCCAGCAGAGCTCAATCACACCCAGCAGCAGCACCCTGTGCAGAGGGGGAAAGCTGGGGGTCAGCATGGGGACACACCAGCCATCCTCACTCCCAGACCCCCAGCAGATGGGTGCTCCCCCTCCCTGCAGCACCTACTTGGGCATGTGGGCGAGCTTGGTGGTCGGGGTGCACCACAGTAAGTAGGGCAGTGTGTGGAAATACCAGACGTAGAACTGGTAGTGCAGGGAGCGGCTGCAGCAGACACCCAGGAAGTTGGAGGAGAAGAGGACGAAGACAATCCATGCACTGGCATTAAGGGGCCAAACACAGGAGGCTGGAGGTGTGATCCCACAACAGCTCCCCAGCTGTCCAGCACAGCTCCTTTCCCCAGGGCAGACTGGTACAACAGCACTGCACAACCTGGAACCCAACTGGTTTTCTCCCTGTCCTGTTCTCCCTTCTCCCTCTCTCCTTGCTGCCCACCCTGCCAAAGGATATTGTTGACAGTCAAGCGAGGGGATGCGGGCTTCCTTTTGGCAGGATCCTTCAATAGAGTCAGGATGTTCTCCTTGGAACTGAAGGGGAAGAACAAACACTGATCTCAGCTGCTGAAAGTCTCTCCCAACTCGATGTTCTCTTGTGAGCCACAATGCCTGGGCTGTACATTCCCCAAAACAGAACAGTAACTGCCCTCCAACTCATGCCTGCAATCCCAGGACTGCAGCACTGCAGGGGCACGGGGGTCACGGATCTGTATCCTGCACATGGGATTGGCAGGGATCAACACCCGTGGGGAACCCCAGGTCTCACCTGTGCCACCGGTGCAGTGCAAAGAGCCCCAGGCCTGCCAGGTGAGCCAGGAGCAGAGCAGCATGGAAAACTCGATTCTGGAAAACCTCTTCTGGGAGGAAGCGCCAGTTCACTGTCCATTTGAACTGGAACTGGCGGCCCAGGTCAAAGGAGCGGGTCAGGTACCCCACGGGATTCACCAGCAGGAAGGGCAGGCCCAGAACCACCTGCCAGGGACACACCAGCACCATCAGAGCCCTACACCAGGCTGCTGTTACCCTGGCTACCTCCTGAGAAGCCCAGTGCCACGTGTGGTGACAGGGACAATCGGCCAAAGATGAAAGTCATATGAGTTAGATTATTTATCAACACCCAGTTTGCTGTGAGAGGCCACAGATGTCGGTACCACTGTCTCCACCCATGGCTCTGAGCCTGGCAAGGCAGCCACTATTCCCTGCTGCTGCAGCCAGTGCAAACAGCCACCCACCTGGAGAAGGGCACAGATGCAGAGCTTGGGGATACAGCCCAGGAGACCAAACCGTTGCAGGAGGAGGAAGAGGAGTCCAGGGGCGAAGAGCAGGATGTTCATCTTCACCGACACAGCCAGGCTGAGCAGGAAGCTGCATTACCACTGCGGACCCCACACGGGAGCCCAGGCAGCCCCTGAGCCAAGCGCAGCCTCCTCCTGGGGCTGAGCTGGCTCACACACCCAGCACAGAACGGAGAGCAGCTCCCAGCCCCTCACCTGAAGAGGAGGCAGCCCCAGGACCAGTGCTCCTCCAGGAAGAGGTTGATGGCCAGGAAGAGGATGGCCATGGCCACAGGGTCATTAAAGAGCCGCAGGACAAAGATGGAGTGGATGCGGTATGAGGCGCAGCACATGAAGAAGAAAACATACGGCGGGACCTTGCAGGGGACAGAGATACAAAAGGGTCAGCAGCAGCCTGTCCTGGACTCCCTGCTGCTACTGAGCTCCTCCAAACCTTAGCCCCGACCCTGTGTCCGTCTCGGCGGGGTGAGAGATCGGCAGAGCCGTCCCCAGGGGAGGTCCCGAGGCGGCCGGCAGGAGCCCTGGCCTCAGGGTGCCTCAGGGTACCTTGTTGGTTCGGCAGTAGATGCGGAAGACGAGGAGCAGGTTGAGGAGGTAGAGGCCGGCGAAGAGGTACTGTGCCAGGCGGATGTCGGAGCCGCGGCCCGTGGCATGGTACAGCCCCAGGAAGATGTAAACGAAGCCGGCGGGGTATCTGTGGGGAGATGGCAGTGAGGGGCCGGGCCCTGCGGCCCCGCCGGGAGCCGCTGGTCACGGAGAGCTGGGTGTCCGTGTCACTCACACCAGCGGCCCGGTGTCACCCTGCAGCTGGGTGTAGTCGAGGGTGCCGTTGGCGAACCCCTCCACCTCCTGCATGTAGGCCTTCCAGTCGATCTCGGTGTCTGCGGGACGGCGGGGTCAGCTGGGGCTCGGGGGGCACTGCAGGGGCGTGGGGGCTGACCCACTTCCAAACCCGCCAGCCTGGCCCTTTGCCTCCCTGCCGTGCTGTCAGCGCAGGCTCTGCCCCTGCCGCCCACACCCAGGACCCCCAGCCCAGCCCCGCGTCCCTCCCTGGCCCCCTCCAGGCGCCCCCGCCCGGGGGATGCTGTCACCCGAGGGGCCGGGGCAGCTCCGTCCCCCTGCCCGCGGCATCCCCGCCCCCCGCGCTGCCCCAGGCCGAGCCCCGCCATCACCTCCCACCTCCCACCCCGGGGCCGAGCTGTCCCTGCCCCCGGCCCGCCCCGCGCTGTCCTGGACCGGCCCCGCCATCCCCGGGGGCAGCCGCAGGCAGCGCCGGGCCGGGCCGGGCCGGGCCCCCGCACTCACAGGGGACCCTGCGGATGACCCAGAGGTTGACGCCGCCCTCGGCCAGGCAGAGGCAGGCGGCCACCAGCGGGGTGTAGCGGGGCTCCAGCAGCGCCGCCCGCCGCTCCCGCCATACCCGCCGCAGCACCGCCGACCCCCGCCCCGCCGCCATTCCGCTCCGTGTTTCCGCCCGGAGCGCTTAACGAGGCGCACCCGCCCGGACCGGAAGCCGCACGTGGGGGCGCGGGCGCACGTGGCGCGCGGTGTTCCCGCCCCGCTCCCGAGCATGGAGCGGCGGCGCGCGCCCGCCGCACCCCCCCGGTACGGGCGGCGCCGGTTCTGGGACGCGCTGTACCAGCGGGAGGGCGCCGAGACCCGCGAGTGGCTGGGGGGGCTCTCTCGGTTTCTCCCGCAGCTGGAGCCCGAGCTGCGCCCCGGTGACCGCATCCTCGTCCTCGGTACGTGCCCCGTGCCCGGCGTGCCCGGTGGAGGGCGGGCGGGCGGGGCTCGGGGTCCCGCCTGTGGATGCGCTGGCGGTAGCCGCCAGGGGGCGGTGTGGCTCCGGGCCGGTACCGGGAGCTGCTCGCAGCCCGGCCCGGCGGGGTGGCCCCAGCGGCGGGGGTGCTGGCCGGCAGCGGGGCGGGTATAACCGCCCCGTAATCCTACCTGCGGTCTGATCCGCCGCCGGGCTGGCGGGATTAAGCGGGTGTAATCACCGATCCTGTTAGCGGATCAGCCGCTGCCAGCTGCGCTTAATAGCCCCCAAATCCGCCCCCCTCCCCGGGATCCCCCTCGGCCCCCCCGGTGAGCGGTCGAGCCCCGGTGGAGCGGCTCCGAGGGGAGGGCTTGCTGGCAGGGTTCTCCCCGTGTCTCCCCGTGTCCTGTTGAGGCACCAGTTCTTCCATTCCTCTCTCCCATCTCACCCGGTTAAACCCTCCGCCGAAGTTCCCCGATTTCCCACTGGAGTTATCTAGCAGGTTCTTGGGGACCACGGCCGGCTCCTGCCCCACAGCACTGCGGGAGGGATAACTGGGGACGCCCCCTGCCTCCTTCCTGCCTCCAGCCTCCCCACGCATCCCACCCCAAGGCGACGGGATCAGGTGTGCAGGGCTGGCCCAGGATAGGAGCCCAAAGCACCCACCTTGCAGGGCAGGGGTAATGAATGACTAACCCAACACTCGCTAACCGGCATCAAAGCAATCCCTGCCCCTCTCCAGCAGCCCCAACCCACCCACACCCTCCCCGGACCACAGGAACAGAGCTGGGGTGCCAGCACCCCCACGGGCACCCCGAGCCCTGTGTGAGCTGTGCCCCACACAGGCTGTGGCAACAGCGCCCTGAGCCACGACCTGTACGAGCTGGGCTACACCGACGTCACCAGCATCGACTTCTCCCCCGCCTGCATCGCGGCCATGCGCACCCGCTACGCCCGCTGCCCCGGCCTGCGCTGGGCCGTCATGGACATCCGCGCCCTCGCCTTCCCCGACGCCTCCTTCGACGTGGTGCTGGAGAAAGGCACCCTTGACGTGCTCATGGTGGAGGAAACCGACCCCTGGCACGTCTCGCCCCGGGCAGCTGCTGCGATGCGCCGGGTGCTGGCAGAGGTATGGGGTGGGGGGATCTCAGTAGGGTGCAGAGGGTGGATCCCGTCCCCATTTGGGGTGGGGGAAGGTGCAGAGTGCCTCCTCACCACCTTGCTTTCCTGTGGGTGCCCCAGCCGGTGTTTCTGTCCTCCCAACCAGTGCTACCCCCTCAGCTATGCACCTGGGGGGTTCCCCGCCCTCCTGGGGTGGGAGACTGCCCCCTCTTACACCCCATCATTCCCTCCCCAGGGAGGTGGATGGAGCAGCATGCGTCCCTGGATCCTGCTGGGGGACTGGATGACCCCTCTCTTTATTTGCATGCTAAATACAAAGAGTTGGCAGGAAAAATGGGCCCCATCCTAGCGTGGGTGGCTGTAGGGGACCTAGGGGGACACAGCGAGGTGGCCCTGCCTGCCCAGGGCAAGGTGATGACCGTGGGGCTGTGAGAGCTCTGACCCCCCCCCCCCCCGCAACCCCCGCCCCAGCTTCGATCGCCTGAGCCGGGGTCCCCATCATCTGGTCTGGTGTTGCCATGGCAACTCCCATCAGCATCGACAGGGCCATGGCGTTGCCACGGGGACGGGTGATGCCTCGGGGCCCCGTTAATTGGCGGCGTCGGGACCGGATTGAACCTGTCCCGGCGCGGGGGTGTGGATCCTGGCAGCCTCTCCCACCCTGCGGGAATAACTGCCAGGATAATTAATTGCTGCACCTCCCTGGCACCCTGGGGTGCAGGCACAGGGCGCTGGAAGGGTGCTCATGGCTGTTGACAACCCTCCCAATCCTCTCTTGCCTCGCTGAGCCTGTGAGGGAGGGCAACCCCCGGCAGGGCAGTGGGGCTGTGCTCGCTCTCCGTGCCCTGCCCTCCTTGCCAGCGCTGCTGCCTGTCCTTGTCATTTTGCCAAACGGCAGGGATTTAATTTTCCCTTTTTTTTTTTTTTTCCCTTTTTAATCCTCTGCTCAATCCCTGCCCTCCCCCAGCATCGCTGGGTACCAGCTTTCACCCGCAGCCGGTCCCTGCTGTCCTCATCCCCAGGGGGATTCGCTGGGTGTTCCCACTTTGCTCACTGCTTGGGGGGTCTTTTCAGAGGGGTCTGTGTGTGGTACCTCCCTTCCCACCCCCACCCCCCTTCACTGGGGGGCTCACAGCCTCTCTCTTCCTCTCCCTGGGGGGATATAAGGACCTGAAAATCCACCCTGCCTGTGGGGACACCCCAGGGACACCCTGTCCCAGCGAACTGGGGACAGCGGGTGTGGCGGGTGCTGGAGCGGGAGGCAGCCCCCCCTTGCCCCCCCTGCTCCAGCTGACGGATGGGAAGGTTTCCTGTGCTCGTCTCTAAGCAACGGCCATTATTGCTCTATTAACGAGGGATGGGATGCGGACATGCGGGATGCCTTGCTCAGTTCCAGCCGGAGATCCCTGCCTGCCCCCACCTCCGGGGACCCCCCCTCCTCGCCCATAGGTTGGGAAGCTCTGGGGTCTTCCCAGGGCAGATTTGCTTAGCAGGAGGGATACTGAGCTGGGTGCCCAGAGAGGGATGCAGGGACCTGCCTTCCCCTTTTCCTGGCCAAAACCAGTAAGGTTTGGTTCAAAAGCCACCGCCGCAGCAGGGGAGGACACACAGGCTGCCTGTCCCCTCTGCTGGCCCCAGCTAGAGCTCCCCAGATGGAGCTTCCCAGCAGGATTAAACCAGAGCTTGGGAAACCCCCCACTTGGCCCCCAGCCCTGTCCCTTGCAGCGGTAGCTCTGCCCTTGCCGGGGGGGTCTGGGGGTGTCCCTGCCTGGGGCAGGGTGCAGGGAGGGGGGCTGGATGCCCGCCCGCCCCAGGCACTGCCTTTGCATGCTGAGCACGCGGGTGCTGGCCGTAAAAGCCTTTTGACATTGGATAAAGCCAAGCAAGAAAATTGATGTTCTTTTCCATCCTGTTAGCGGGGCTTAATTCCAGCAGGGAGAAAATGGTGATTAAAAGGGTTGAGTCCTTTCCCATCTAACACCCCCCGCATCCCCCTCTGATTCTGGGTGTTGGTGGTGCTGTAGTACTGGGTGGTCTGGGGAGGGGTGGGTGAGATGGGTGTCCCATGCTGTGCTTGGGGGGCTCTGTGCTCAGAAGGGTAAAGCTTTTTCCCCATGCTAGGGTTGGGTTTCCATGCTGTCTGTTGTGGCTGGGAATGAAGAGTTTTGGGGTGCAGGGAGAGGTGGGGCATGGGGACCTCTGTTCCCGATTGCCTCACCCTGTGGGTGGTCAGGGGACAGGTCAGAACCGGGGTGTCACTTAGGGGTCAAGGTTAGAAGAACAAGAGATTTGGGGGTGTGATGGGAAAGGCTGGGAGGGGTCTTTGGCAGACAGTGATGGGGTCCCTGGGAACGGAGCCAAAGTAGTGAACCTCACTGTATTCCCCCACCCCACCCTGGGGGTTTTTCCGACGCAGGTGAGCCGGGTGCTGCGTCCAGGGGGCTGCTTCATCTCCATCACCTTTGCCCAGCCCCACTTCCGCAAGCCCCACTATGCCCAGGAGGCCTTTGGCTGGTCCCTGCGCCACGCTGCCTGCGGGGACGGGGACGCTGGTGCCTTCCACTACTTCCTGTACGTCATGCGCAAGGGGCAGCCCCTGGACCCCCGCGATGTGGCCCTGGGACACCGGCTGCACCAGCCCCCCCCGCCCCCCGCCCCGCCACCGCCCCCCGCCCCCCTGGAGGACGACGAGGACTATCTCCTTGCTATCCAGCTGTGACCCAGGGGACTTTCCCAACCTGCCCTCATCCAATAAAGCCTTAAGATGCTCCATCCTCACAGGTGGGAGACAGGGAATCAGTGCATCCCCCTGCAAGCTGCCCAGTGATGTGGGTAATGGGAGGAAAGAGGGGGATATTTGGCCTCCTCCGGGGGGCACAGGGATGCTCCGGTGATTCTGTGCCCCCTCCCTGGCCTTTCCTTGCTGAGCTGGAGAGCAGCCAGGACTCCAGGCTTTGCAGCCAGTAATGAAACCAAATCGGGTTTAATTTCACCCATCCATCTTGCAGGGAGTGGCTCCCTGGCCCCCATCCCTTCCCCTTGGCACAGGCAGCCAGGCTGAGGGCAGAATGGGGGCACTGGCACTGGGTATGGGGACCAGGACTGGGAGTGCCCACTGCTCCACCCCCCACCCCATGTGCACCAGGACCCCTGCCCCAGCCTCCCTGGCCATGGGGGTGTGCAAGGGCACTGTGTCCTTGTCACCCCCACCCAAGTAGTGGGGGGGTCCAGGCTGGAATGTGCCAGCATGGGGCAGGGGGTGCCACAGGGCAGGAAGGGCAGCGCATCTACCTCTGTCCCCATCCATCCCCACTCCTGCCTGTGGTGACAATCTCGATGTGCCACACACACCTGGCCTGTGTCCCCCTGTGCCTGGGGCCAGCAGCACGGTGACACGTGCCAGGGTGGGTGACGGGTGGGCCACCGCCTGCTGGTGGGACTGGCTGCACATGTGTGCTGGTGTGGCAGGTGCATGGGTGCCACTGGCAGTGTCCCCAGAGGCTCTTTGGGCACCAAGTCCCCCTGGGATGGGCAAAGGGGACCCCTCCTGGGCAGGACGGCGGTGACACCACAGAGGTGCAAGCTGCTGGGCTGCTATTTCAGGCAGAAGGTGTAAGTGGGTCAGACAGCGGCTCCCCCCGCAGCAGAAGCCAGCAAAGGGCTCTGGGGTCAGCCCCCACCCTGGCTATGCCACCCATCCCACAGGCACCCCAAAAACCAGCCGGCGCGAGGAAGGGACAGAAAGGAGCAGGAGGATGCCGGCTTCACCTGGGTACATGAATGTATTTTATTCATTGCATTTTGTTCACCAGTACAGTGAAAAATGGCATTTAAATTTACAATGGATCATTCATAGAACATCATGACACAAGTATCTTTTTTTTTCTTTTTTTTTTCTTTTTTTCTCAGTTTTTTGTTTGGTTTTTTTTTTTGTCGTGGGTTTTTTGTTTTTTTTTTTTTGCGTCGTTGTCTCCATAAATGCCACTCGTAGGTTATTGAAAAAGATGACAAGTTTCTCATGCACATCAGAACCCCCCGAGAAGCTTCTTAAAAAATAAAATTAAATTAAAGTACAAAATTAAAAACGACGACTCAGGCCGGTTCCCTGCCCTCCCCACTCTCCCCCAACCCCACCACCCTCAAGTGAGGGGCAGTGCTGGGAACCCCCTGGCACCTGCAGCTGGCCCCGGTGGGCTCTGCCCCGGTGCTGCCGGTAGGGAACTGCAGCAGCCGTGATGCTGCCAAACCCTCGGTGCTCCTGCTGCCTGCCAGTGGGGGGGTCGGGCCAGGGGTCCCTGCTCCCCTCCCTCCTCCTGTGGCTTTCCTCATGCTCCCTCCATCACTCTCGCCCCCCTTTCATTTTTGCCCTCGTTTTTTTCTTCTTTTTTGTCTTTTTTTTCTTATGGAAAAAAATATGAACCTTTTTTTTTTTTGTCGGTTGGTTGGTTGGTTGTTTTCATTTGTTTTCTCGATGCAGTTACTTCGACATCTCAACGTCAGCAGATCGTTTTTAACAAAGATTCGGATATAAAAATACAAATATGAGGAGTTTCTGTTTAAAAAGAAGCGTGCCGGAGTGGTGGGGCTGACCCTCGGCCCCCGGGCCGGCCGCCCGGGCCACCAAGCTCATGCAAAAAACGATGGAGCAAAAAATGTCTCTGGACAGCAGCGCTCCCCCCCTGCTCATGGGGCCGGGTCACCCCGGAATTCGGGGACCCTCCGCCAAGGAGGATGGGGGGGACGCGCCGCGGAGCAGGGGGCTGGACCCCTTCCCCGGGGAGGGGGGTCTTCGCCCAGGGTGGGGGGCTCGGCGGTTTGTCCCGGCCCCGGGGGAGGCGGAGGGGTAAAGTGCATGGCTCGGGGGGGGGTGGTGGTGGCTGCAGGGCCCCCCCCCGGGCCGGGGGGGTGGCAGCGGGCATGGCCTCCCCCTCCTCGTCGGCGGTCCAGCCAGCATGCGGGGCGGCGGGCTGGAGCGGGGCTCGGCCGGCGGGTCCTGGCGGCGGGTCCCGGTTTACACCCCCGGTGGCGACTTCTCCGTCATGCCCTTGAGCACCTCGTCTATCCGGTCATCCTCGATCACCACTGCGGGGACAGGCGGGGGGCGCGTGGGCGAGGGGACGCGACAGCTTCGGCTCCTCTACCCCAGCCCTCACCCCGTTCGGGCTCCAGGTGTGCCCCCAGGTGCTGGGCAGCGGGGCAAAGGGGGTTCAGGTGGGTACAATCGGGATGAAGGGTGAGGAATCACCCCCCTGCCCGGCTTGGGTAGGGGCAGCATGCCCCCTGCAGCCAGCCGGCTGCCTCTGGATGGGTGATTAGGGAAGGGGGGGGGCAGGAATAGACCAGGAAGGACCCCCCCCCCCTCCTCTCTGCGGCAGGCGCTGATGAGAGCAACAGGACTGGAATGGGTAATGACCCAGCGGGGGGGGCACCGCCTGCTCGGCGGGGGTGGCAGCCAGACCCCCCTCAGCATCACCCGCTGTGCAGGACACCCACCCTCACCGCCGGCAGCACTGGTGGGGGAGCTGGACAGCCCCCCACCAGCATGGTGGGCTGCACGAACCCCATCAGCATCACCATGGGGGGCTGGAGAGCCCCCAGGCATGTCACCTTCAAGAGAGACCCTCCCCTAGCACCACCCACTGGGCAGCCCCCTCCCCAGGAGCAGCAGCAGCGGTGGGAGGCTGGACAGACCCCCCTCAGCATCACCAGGGAGCTACACACACACCTTCCCCTACCCCACACCAGGACTGGCTGGGCAGGTACCCCCCGTCAACATCACTGTGGGGGTGGAGGGCAGACCCCCACCCCAATATCACTACTGAGGTGGTCAGTAATTCCCCCCATCACCATCCTGGGGATGGATTAACCAGACCCCCCCACCCATCACCAGAATCACTGAGAGCAGAGGGACCCCCCAACACCACTGAGGGAGAACCATCCCCCCATCACCCCGGGGGTGCTGCTAGACCCAGCCTCCACCACTGCAAAAGGGGGCAGTGGAGCAGGCAGCGCTCACCCCCTGTGGGGCTGGGGTGTATTTGAGCTGAGGGGGAACTCTCCCCCTCCTCCTTGTCCCTGCAGCTTAAAAGAGGGGTATTTGCCTATGGAGGACCCCCAAGCAGGTGGGATGGGGGCTGCAGGAAAAGCAGGGGCCATTTTCAAAGGTCCCCAAGGCATTGGGGAAGATCAGTGGTGACAGATCAGGGTGCAGGCAGGAGAGGGGGGCAGTTATTTGGGTCCTGATGGAAGCAGGGGAGAAGCTGCTGGGGTCTCTGCAGCAGGCAGTAAAGTGGGGGGGGGCAGGAGGACACAGCTCCTGGAGTCCTGGGAGGGACAGTAAAATGGGGGGGGGGATTTGCTGATCAGCATGGCCAGAGGCTGCTGGTGGTCTCTGCGGCAGGCAGAAGTGTAAGAGAGGTTTAGGGGGCCAGGGGGGCTGTTCCTGGTGATCCTTGGAGGAAGGTTTGTTTATACAGAATGGGAGGGGGGCAGTCCTAGGGGTGCTGAGGAGCAGTTCCGGGGGGTCCCAGGGGCACTCACGGAGGTGCTGGGGGATAGTCCCCGGGGCAGCCCCAGGGATGCTGCAGGGTAATCCCAGGGGTAGTCCCGGGATGAGGCGGGGGCTGTTGCAGGGCAGCGCTGGGGGAACAGCACGGCGTCTGGAGCAGGGGATGGGGGAGCCTGTGGTTTTGGGGGTGGGTGTCAGTCACAGAGCTGGGGAGTCTCAGGGTTGCCGGGGGACAGAGCTGATGTAGGGCAGAGATGGAGATTCTGGGGATGCTGGAGGCAGTGCCAGGAGTGGCAGGAGACAGTTCTGGGGATGCAAGGCAGAGCCGGGAGTCGCAGGAATGCTGTGGGGCAGTGCTGGGGATGTTGCAGAGTGCAGAGACGGGGGTTGCCATGGGGCAGAACTGGGAATACAAAGGCAGAATCGGGAGTCTGGGGATCTCGTGGGGGGATGTTGGGGGTGCCAGGAATGCACTGCCCAGTGCTGGGAATGCCAGGGAAGCAAGGGCAGAACCGTGGATCCTGGGGTTGCTGTGGGAAGGTGCTGGGGATGCAAGGGCCAGCGCCGGGGATGCCGGGGGGGCAGTGCCAGGGATGCTGCAGGGCAGATCCGGGGACGCTGCAGGGCAGAGCCAGAGATACCGCAGGGCAGAGCCGGGGATTCCAGGGCAGAGCCGGGGATTCCAGGGCAGAGTTGGGAATTGCAAGGACAGATGCGGGGGTCCCGGGGATGCCGTGGGGCAGCGTCAGGGATGCAGGAGGCAGTGCCGGGGACGTTGCAGGACACATATGGGGGTTCCGACGACGCCGTGGGGCAGTGCCCGGGATGCAGGAGTCAGCACCAGGGATAAAAGGACAGATCCGGGGGTCTCAGGGATGCCGTGGGGCAGCGCCGGGGATGCAGGAGCCAGGGTCAGGGATGCCGGGGATGCTGCAGGGCAAATCCGAGGGTCTCGCGACAAACCCGGGGATGCTGAAGGGCAGATGCGGGGGTCCCGGGGACGCCGCGGGGCTGAGGCGGGGTTGGAGGGGCAGAGGCGGGGGTCGGCGGTACCTCTCTTGGCGCGGCCGATCTGTCCCAGCTTGGGGGGCCGCTTGCCCTGGTTGCCCCCGAAGAAGGCGTTGGTGTCCTGCAGGCGGCAGCTGAAGGGCAGCTCCCCCGCCTCGGGCTCGGCGCCGTAGCGGCCCACCTTGTCCTCGCCGTAGGGCAGCACCTGCGACATGGCGGGGCCGAGCGGGCCGAGCCGCGCCGCGCCGAGCCGGGAGCCGGTCTGCGGCGGCGGCGGCGGCGGCGGGGAGGAAACCCGGGCGGAAGGATGAAGTCATGCATCCGGGGGGAGCGGGGACCCCCCCGGCGGGGGGCGGCTCCGGAGCGCCGCGGCCCGGCCCGGCCCGGACAGGACAGAGACGGGGGACCCCCGCGGCCGGTGCCCGGGGACCGCCCGCTTGGGATGGGGACCCTACCACACCGCCACCGCAGCCCCTGCCCCGGCCCCAGAGCAGGGTGGTCCCGCCGGCACAGCCTTTCCCCCGCAGTCGCCTCGACTCGGGGGTACCCCCAACCACGGTGTGTCCCTGTGGAGCGGGGAACCCTTGTCACAGCCGGGTGCCACCGGGTCAGACAGCTGAGGACCACCAGACACAGCTGGGCCCTCCCCTGGCATGTAGAGGTGATGCCAAACACCCTGCTCCAGTCCCCCAGCACCCCACAGCCCAGAACACTCAACCCTCAGAATTCCAGGACAGCTCCCACCCTGGGTCCTCTGCCCCTCACTTGTGCCTCTTGCCCAACACCCACCCAGGCACCCACTCTTGTAGGCTCACTCAGTGCTGGGATTCCCCCTTGGAGCCACACCAGTCCTGCCTCAACCCTTGCCAGTCCTCTTGGCCTCCAGGTGTGCATGTGTTTGTCCACATCCTCCCGTTCCTTATCTTTGCAGGAATGTAAGGGTGCACAGGTGTAATTCTGCAGGTGTCTGTGAAGTGTGGCCACGTGAGGACTGTGCCTTGGGACACCCCTTGTCCCACTAACCCTTCTCTGGGGGCTCTCTGTGAAGAAAAGAGAAGGGCCATCCCTTGTGGGGACCTCCGATGGGGCAGCAAGGGGTGATCTCAGTGTACCCTCAGAGCCCCCCTGGTATTTACACACCTCTACCCCAGACCCCCCCTGGATCTTTCCTCCTACCCTGTTCACTGCCAGGGCATTAATTGGCATTGGTGGTTTGAGCAGCCTCACCCAGGACCTCCTCCATTCAGGTCACCTGGGGTGGCTGGGGGGCTATTTAAGTTCAGGATAAAGTTGGTGCTTCTTGAGTGAACTGTGGGTACAGCCATGACCCCTTGATCTTGGAATGATGGTGACAGGAGCAGTGGCTGTGGCTGGTTGGAGAGGACTATCCTGTCTTGGAGCAGTCCTGTTCCTGCTGTTCCCTTACATCCAGGTCCTGCTGCTCAAGGTGGGGGTCCTGGGTTGCAGCTAAGCCAGATCCCTGAATGGAAATGGCACTTCATTCATGCCAGCCCACAGCCCGATAAGAATATCTTGAGGGGGTGAGAGTAGGGTTTTCCAGATAGCCTGGTGGTCCATCTTGCTGTTCCAGCATTTCCCTAGTCTGAGATCCTGTTGAAAGGTGCTGCAGAAGAGCATCAGCTGGGCTGGTACATGAGGGCAGACAGATTCTTCTATTTTGGGAAGGCTCAGCCATGCTTTTACCTTTGTGTCTGGATCTGCAGAATATTGGTCCCCGCTGTCCCCTACTAGAGCCAGGTCGGGGCAGTTGTACTTGTTCTCTTGGCAAGGCAATGCTTTAATTCATGCCTTTGCTGGGGAACCAGCTTGAACTTTTTCGTGTGAAAGCTTCTGCTCCTGTGAAAAGTGCCTGAGAAAATAGGCAAGAGGCCCACGCTGAGATGTGGCCTGCTTTTCCCATTGCTGAGCCCACGTGGCACTGCCGTGGGCAGGGACAGGCAGACCGTGGCACGCGCGGGGCCGGGGGTGAGCGAGAAGAGGAGCAGATGGGCTGTGTGGGATGTGAGTGGAACCGGTGCAGCACTCCAGGAGGGTTCCCAGCCTGGCAGGCTGCTGGGGAGAGGCTGGAAAGGGGTCACCCTGGGAATGGCCCTGCATATCCCACACCTGTATCTGTACAGTGCCTCACACCTGGGGGAGCTACTTGACTTGGCTTTGGGGTGGAGGGATCTTTGTGGGGCTGCCTGGACAGTCTGCCCATCCCAGGAAGGAGGAGGGCTGGATTTGTGCCAGCACAGCTGGGCTGTGGGTGGAACAGGGCAACACTGTGGCTCTGGGCTCTGTATCTCCTTGGGACAGCTCTAGTCTCTGGTTCCTCAAGGGTGCTGCTTGTCACGCATCCCTGAGTAGCAGGGGAAGGTACCAAGGACCTGAATGTGAGTGGGTTGGCAGCGGGGTGCATAAGAGACCCCCCTCATCCCCTGCTATTTCATGTAGCATCCCTCCTGCTGAGCCAGATGAGCACCCTCCTTCCCCTGGCTCTTATCCCACCTTCCTTATTCGTCTTTTAGCAGCCACGTAATCTCCTTTCTTGCTTCCTTTGCAGCCTTTTGTCCAACACAAAGCCAACTCCACCGGAAAGAAGGAGCTGTGGGAGTGGGAAGCAGGTGGCTCTTCCTGCCCAGGCTCCTTAAGGCTGGGCAGCAGCCCCTGAGCTGGGTCACCTTGGGGATGATGCAGGGGCTGGAGGCCAGCCATGCCCCTCCAGTGGATATGGAGCTGGGTAGGAGGCACAGCATCAGACTCCCAGCTGCAATGGGGCTGGCAGTAGAGGTTGTGCTGCATTGCCCACACTTGGGTGATGCTCTGGGAGCTCACCAGTTCCTGCCATGCTCTAGCTCCACACCTGGATACTGCCCCTGAGCCCTGTACCTTTGATGGGAATTCAGGTGCCTAGTCCAGGTGCTGTGATGGAGGTGAGGGCTTTTCCTGCAGTCACTGATGGTTCAAGTGGGTTTATGGTAGAAAATCACCCTGTGTGTGTGCAAGTGGCTTGTGGCAGAGCACATCCTGCCCATGCTCTGCAGGGACCCTGGGCAGCTGGAGCTGGGAACCACCAGGCACTCCCATCCATCCAGGGGTCAGTAGCCTGACAGGCAGTGATGTCAGGGAGCTGAAAGGAGGCAGGAGGCATCAGCCACAGGACCCAGGCCTTTCTCTGCTGCACGTCTGGGAGGCAGTGCTGTCACCTGGGGCTGGTGCCACATGGCTGGGGCTGCCAAGGCGTGCCAGGAGGCCAGTGCGGGTGCCTCCATCTGTGCTGCTTCCAGCCCTGCCAAGAAACGTGAAATGGCACTTCTGTTTCACAGCAGTGGCAGCCACTGGGGGCCTCACTGAGCACCTGCTGTTGGCATTGATGCTCTCCCTGAGTCCCCATCCCGGAATGAGGGACTATGTCACTGATAAGGTTGGATGTGCCCACCCCTGGCTGTTGCTGCTGGCTCTCAGTAGCCAAAGCCCAGGGGATGCTGCTTTGTGTGCTGCCTGTGCCGTGGTCCAGGTGTTTTGGGGGAGCAGAGACACACACTGGGCTGGGTACATGCAGTGGGAATGGCCTTGTGAGACAATGGTTGTGGTGAACACTGTCACCATAGTGCAGAGATGTTGTGGGACAGGTGTCCTGCTTGGCAGCTGTCCTGTGGGTGAGCCCAAGGTAAGTGTGCAAGAGTGGCATACCCCTCATCTTCTGCTGCTCCTGCAGCTGCTGCTGTGGGAAGATGAGGCTGTCCCTGGAAGGACAGTGTCTCTCCCTGGGAAGAAAGACAGGTTGTCATTAATGAGATGAGTTTGTCCGTCTGTGAACAGCCTGGCTTTGAGAAAGGGGTGCCCTGTCAGGGCAGGTGGAAGGAGGATGGCGCTGTCCCCATTCCTCACATGAGCTGCCTGGGACACAGCTGCGATCCTGGCATCTGAGCAGACGGAGCATCCCCAGCACACTGCCTGGGGCAGGGGCTGCACGGAGGGTCCCCTGCCGAGACCCGGGGGTGACAGGGGAGGAGCAGGAAGGGGGAGGAAGCCAACCTTGCTGGGCAAACAGCCCTGCTGGGGTGTGAGGCTCCATCCTCGCCTGTCACCACATATCTGGTCACCATGACAACAGACAGGGAGGCAGGCAGAGCGGGCTGGCAGCCCTGGGGGGGATCGGGTGGAGGCCATGGGCATGGGCTGGCACACAGGGGCACCCTGTGGGTGAGAGGAGGCAGCTGTCAGGATGCGTGGCCTGTGTGATACGGAGGGAGGCTGGGCCGTGCTCAGCCAAGGCACTGTGAGCTCTCCACTGTCCTGCTCCCGACCAAATAGCTGTGGGAGGCACACAGCAGGTTTGTCTGGGGATGCGGGCACTGCAGCGTGGCTGGGCAGCCCCGGTGCCAGCCCCGGTGCCAGCCCCGGTGCCAGCTCGTGCCGCGGGTTTGGCACGGCAAGCTCTGGCCGGTGGTGAGCTGAGCGGGTGAGTCATGCTGCTGCCCGGAGCCACGCCAGGCAGGACTGGCAGCTGGGTCTGCAGCCAGGCCACTGCTGGGCTGGTGGCCTCCTGGGAGTGGCAGAGACCCGGGTGGGGCTAGAGTAAGGGTATGCCCCAGCACGGGGGGGTGGCAGCACAAGGGATGTGTTCCCTGCCCTGGCCAGCTTTGGGGGCAAAGGGGAGTGGGGGGGTGCAGACCCCTCTCTAATTGTCCCTCCTTGGCTGGCCGCTGAGCCCTGGGGAACGAGGTGAGCAGTCTCCAGGAGCAGGGGCACCCCCCGCCCTCCCCGGCCCACGCGCCCACTCGCGCCAGCAGCTCTTGGCATGCAGGGAGTGTGTTCCTGGCAGCCCGGCCCTCTCCCATCTGGTATTTATCTCCTTCCCGAAATCCCTCCTGCTGCGGGGGGGATGCCCGATGCTGGGGGGGTGAGGGGGGGAATCTGGGCCCCACTGCTCACTCTGCAGCCCAGGGAAGAGGCTGGGCTAAGAAAAAGGGGGGTGGAGGAAGAGAACTCCCCCACATATCCCCACTCCAAAAATGCATGCGGGTCCCAGGAGGCCTTATTGGGTCCTCTGGGGCCTCCTGTCTGGTTGTGAGTCCTGGTGGCAACTCTGCCAATGCACTTTTGCCCCAAGCAAGCTCCCAGCCTGGCAGCAATTGTGGCCACTGCCCTGGGGAGGGGGCACATCATCCCCCTCCAATCCCAACACTGCTGCCTGGCTGACGGTGGCCTGCCAGCACTGTCCCCCACCCCCAAACTCTGGGTGCCCCAAAGCTGCAGGAGCCAGGAGAGCCCGTGGGTTGCCTGGGCAACTGCAGCCAGGCAGTGATGGGGAGCAGTCCAGGGGAGCAGTTGCCATGGAGACCCGAGGAGCACAATCACCTTGGCAACGGTCCTGTGTGTCCTGCCATCCCCATCCAGGGCTGCATCTGGAGGAGATGCACCTGGGCTCCATTGTGAACCTGGGCCAGCTCCTTGGATGAGGAAGGAGGGGAGGCAGTGGTGCCCACCCCTCCAAGGGGAGAGCCTTGGCTCCCAGCACCCACCCAGCCCCCAGCTTAACGGCACGAAGGAAGAGAGAGGCCAAGCTCGGCTCCTTGGCTTTATCACTCCACACACCACTGCAAGTCATTCCCACACCCGGTCCTGTCCAGGGGGTGAGCAGGAAAGCCAGGTGTAGTGGGGTTGGACACAAGGGCAGGCTCTGTGGCACCCTAAAGCTGTTCTCCCTGCAGAGAGTGACAGAGGGACATAGCCCCCATCTTGGTGATAGAGCAGCTGGCAAAGGGACTCATCACTGCCAGCCCCTGGGTGTCCCCAGTGTTGTCTGGGCAGTGGCTATAGGCACATGGATTGGGGTGGCAGGACAAATGTGGCACCAAGGTATATCACGGCAGTGGGTCAGGGGGTTTGGGTCTCTGCCACTCCACCGTGCCTGCTGTGTCCCACCAGCCCTGGTCTTGCCCTCATGATCCTCCCCCTAAATCCACACACTGGAAAAAAAACAGAAGGGAGAAATCCTGCGTGGCTTTTGGGGGGTCATGGCTCAGAAAGAGACACAAGTCCAATAGCTGGCAGCCAAAGTAATGCCCCAGTGTGAGGTTGGGGTCTCTGCTCCTCAGCTCAGGCATTGTGTAGATTTTCCCCAAGCCTTCATGTTTAAGGGGGGATCTTTCTGGCAGACAAAGGGAGGATGAGGAGGCTGTAACTGCTCCCCTCCCCAAAACAGATTGAAGGGCACACCAAGATCCCTCCCTCCCATAAGGAATTGCACAGCTGCACATGAGGAGACATTTCTGCAGGCTCCAGGCTTGGCCCAGTTCATACTGCTCCTCCCTGGGCACCCCCAGGTGCTCTCAGGCCTGGTAGAGGGGCACCACGCGGTCAATGGGACCCCGGCAGATGGGGCAGAAACGGCTGGGCAAGGCTTGGAAGCAGCGGAAGCAGCAGCAGATGTGGCCGCAGCTCAGGAGGACGCACTCGCGGGGCCGACACAGGCAGACCACGCAGGAGTCCTCTGGCGGCCGCTCCCCGACCTCCTCCCCGTCCAGCTCCTTGTCCTCCTGTTGCTGCTTGGGGCGGTAGCGGCGGTAGGCGCGGCACAGGACGTGCAGGAGGACGGCCAGCCCCGCTGCCGCGCACAGCAGCGCTGCCCCCTTCCAGATCCCGCTGGCCGACTCCAGCTCCGACAGCACCGTCTGCCAGTCCCCCAGGCACAGGAAAAACTGGCCTCCCTGGGTCGGCGGCTGGAGGTGCAGGGAGCCGTCGGCGTGCAGGGACAGCTCCCCGATGCCCGTCAGCCCAGCCCCCACACGCAGCATCTCCTCCGTCTCCAGGATGCCCTTGGGCTTCTCCCCGATCAGGTACTGGCCCAGCAGGTCGCGGAAGCCGTGGGTTGGCTGCTGGAACCGCTCGTACACCATCTCCAGGGGCAGGCAGACGGCTTGGAGCGGGCTGTCCACACTCACCTGTGTCACTGCCTCGGGGCCTGGCGAGGCCAGCAGGAAGGGGACGGTGTAGATCTGCTCTGAGAGCACCCGCTCGCTCTCGCTCCTGCAACAGGAGAGGGTTGGGGTGTGGAGAATCACAGAATCAGTTAGCTTGACCTCTGAGATGATCATGTTCAACCTATGACTGAATATCAGCCCGTCAACTAGACCATGGCACTAAATTCCATGTCCAGTCTCAAACACCTCCAAGGATGTCAACTCCACTGCCTCCCTGGTGGTGGAGCCTCCTGCTCCCCGGACAGCTCATTCCAATGTCTAATCATCCTCTATGTGATGAAGTTCTTTTTTCATCTCTAACCGAAACCTCCCCTGGAACAGCTTGAGGCCATTTCCTCTTGTCTTGTCACTGGTTGCCTGGGAGAAGAGGACGATCCCCAGCTGGCTATAACCTCCTTTCAGAGGGTTGTAGAGAGCAATAAGGCCACCCCAGAGTCTCCTCCAGGCTAAACATCCCCAGCTCCCTCAGCTGCTCCTCATCAGACATGTGCTCCAACCCTTCACCAGCTCTGCTGCCCTTCTCTGGACTTGCTCCAGCAGCTCAATGGCCTTTCTGACTTGAGAGATCCAGAACGGGACATAGGACTTGAGGTGTGACCTCACCAATGCTGAGTACAAGGGGATGATCACTGCACTATTCCTGCTGGCTACAACACAGAGAAGCTCTGAGCTCTTGGTGGTGAGCTAAGCATAGGGACTTGAAGTCTTTAACAAAGTTATTTTCTGCCTCTCATGTGGCCCCAGGCGATGGGGGTCTGGACTCACTGCTGCAAGCCCTCTCCTATGGTCCCTTCCCATCACTCACCAGCTTCGGGCCAAGCTGTTCCAGATCAGCCGATGCTCCTTCAGCAGCAGTTTCTGGATCACGCCCTGCAGCCCCTCATGGTAATGGCTGGTCAGTGCAGCCTGGGCTGGCAACACTATGCCTAAGGACAAGGAATGTGTCACGGCCAAAAGAGGAGATCCTGGCCCTTGTCCCTTGTGCAGGGCCACAGGGTGTCCTTACCTTCCAGGGCAACATAAGGCAGGCACCTCCCCTCAGCTGCAGACACCAGAGCTGGCAAATTGTCATCCACCTGGAGCTTTGGAGCCTCCTGGAAGAGCATGGACTGAGTGTGAGCATGGGCAGGGACAGGCAGTGAGTAGGGCAAGAATGGCTCTGTGGAGATCTCTGGCAGGATGTGGCCTGCCCAGTTCTGCGTGTCATGAAGTCACCAGAGGATGGCGCAGGCAGCAGGCATCAGTGTGTGCACACAAATCAAAGCGTGGAGGGCAGTGTGGAAGGGACAATGGGCAGGAAAGAGCATCTGAGGGACAGGGCTACCTGAATGCGTGCCACGACTCTGGCTTTCCTTCTGTACAGGTAGTAGAAGAGGCCAGAGAAGGCGAGGCTGGAGCCCAGACACAGCAGCTCCCCCGGAGTGATGGGTTTGTTCATGGTGCCAGGCTTGGGCGGCAACGCCTGCAAGGTGAGCATGTTGTCTGGGGAATGGGGCCGTGTCACCCATGACAAGGACATCCCACTGCCCCTGTTCTGAAGGCAGGGATGTCCCTGGATCCCTGTCCCCAAGGCGGCGCTGTCTCATTGCCCCTGACCCCAAGGCCGGGATGCTCCTCCCCCCCCGTCCCCACGCTCTGCCGCCCCAGGGCCAAGCCTGCCCACGGCCCCAGCAGTGGAAATTCACCTACAGCACCCACATGTGCCTGGCACCGGGCTCGACCCTGCATCCCGGGCCCAGCCGGGGCTCAGTTCCGCACCCGGGATCGGGCCGATGCCCAGCACCCGTCACCCAGCCCGGGGCCTGGCCCAGGCTCTCACCCAGGTCCAGCCCCCCGATCTGTCCCGGCCCAGCCCCCGGGTCGGTCCCGGCCCGGCCCGCCGCCGCGCCCGGCCCCGATGCCCCCGTACCCCCGAGGCGCCCAGGCCCGGACCCTGGCCCTACCGCGCTTCCTGTTGGGAAATGTAGTTCAGCCCTCGCGGTGAGGCGGCGGACCTGCCGTGACCGAACTACCCTTCCCAGCATCCCTCACGCTGAACTACAGCTCCTGTCATGCCTTGCGTCGTCCACGGGCAGAACCACGACTCCCAGCAGCCTTTGCGAGCGCCTTGGTCCGTAGCCGAGGAGTCCCGCGGGGTCCCGGTACCGGCGAGTTCGGGAGACTCCGGGTGGTGCTGGGGCCTCGCTCTGCGGGGCGGGACCGGCCGGGCCGGGCCTCGGAAGCACGGAGTGGAGGCTCGGGGCAGGCTGGGACCTCCCGCGCTGAAGGCAGCGGGACCCCCGGGCTGGGATTTAGCGGGGACTCCCGTGGCTCTGACTCGTCCCCACCAGCCTTGCTGTGTTCTTCCTCACACCTCTGCTTCCCTCATTCCGGGAATGTCCATCCGGACATCTCATCCCCTGCTCCCCTCCCTCGGGATACCTCAGCTCCCACGCGTCCCCAGCCTTGGAGTCACCCCCTCCCAGCGCTCCAGATCCCGCCTCTCTCCCCGTCCCGATACCGCCAAGGACCCGGAGCTGCTGGAGTAAGTGGAAACTGCTTTTAATCGTTAAATAAACTCGGCGACAGCCACCCACAGCTGAAGGCACCAGAGTCCCCGCTGCCGCCCGCTGGTCCCAGCAGAGGTGGATAGGGAAGCCAAGCTGGAGTGGGAGGGGACAAGGGAAGCGAGGAGCCGGGTGGCCCCCAGCCTCCATCTCCGGCAGGTTTGGGGGGCAGGAGCAGGAGGATCTTGGCTCTAGTGCTTTCCCTGGGACCCCTTTGACCTGCCCACCTGAGGGGGGGGCGCAGCGCAGGGGACACTGAGCTGTGCCCCACTCAAGCACATCAGGGTTGGGGGGCAGAACTGCGTTTTGGGGGTGCTACAGCCTCTCTGCCGGCCGTGTCCAGCCCCAAGCTGTGGACGGGGCTGCGGTGGGTGCCTGGTTGTGTGCCGGGGAGGGTGCGGAGGTGGGGTGTGCAGTGTGAGCACGGGAGGGGGACTGCTCTCTGCCCGTGGCCAGCTCCGGCAGCCACTGAGGTCTGGGGAGGGGGGCACAGCAGAGCATCATCCCCTCTGTCCCCAGTGCCCTCCCCGTCCCTACCACACCTCACAGTGCTTGCCGGGGTTCATGGGGGAGCCCAGGGGGCAGCCGAAGTGTTCGACAAAGTCCCGGGAGTTGCTGAGGGTGCCGATGACACGGTACTTGTCGGGGCTGTGGGGGTCGGTCACCAGCCCTTCGTGGGAGCTCTCGGGCGTCCGGACGGAGCACCACACCTGAGGGAGCGGGAGCAGCCTCAGGGATGGGGACAGAGCAGCGGGATGGGAAGCTGTGGGGTGGCTCCGAGGAGCCAGGGAGGGACGGGAAGCCCATCATCTCGCTCTGCCCTACCTGCGCAAAGCCCACGAAGAAGAGCTGGTGGTTGGTGAGCCCCAGGGCTGGCAGCCGCTTCTCCTCCCCGTTCTTCTGCAGCCAGGACTTGTAAGCCTGTGGGAGAGCTGGCCTGAAGCTCCGGGAAGGGACAGACAGGCACGGGGGTCCGTGTCCCCTCCGGATGGCGGCACTCACGTTGTAGGCTGCCTTGAGCCCGCCGTTGTCGGCGATGTTCTCGCCCAGGGTCTGCCGCCCGTTGACCTTCTCGCTGTGGACGGTGTAGCGGCCGTACTGCTCCGTCATGCACGCCGTCCGGTTCTTGAAGGCCTCCAGGGACGAGTTCTGCCACCATGGCCGCAGGTTTCCCTCTTTGTCGTACTCCCGTCCTGCAGGACCGAGCCGTGGGTTGGGGTGGGACCAGGGGAAGCCGTCCCCCTGCAGCCCCTCTGCTGCAGGAGTTCCCGAAGCAGAATGGGGTGTGCTGGGGGAATGGGCACCGGGGGATGCCAGGGGGACCTGGCACCTTGAGTCCACGCCCGGGGGGAGGGTGTCCCCCAGCCCCTGCTGTGGGCAGGCTCTGCCTGGGGCTCAGCCATGTGCTTGGGTCCCCAGGCATCCCCCAGTGCATTCTCACTATCCCAGCCCAGATCTGTGACCCCAAGTTCCCTCAATGACCCCGTGTCGGCACTGGGGCTGTGGTGAAGGTGCAAAGCAGAGTGGATGCGAGAGGGACCCATCCCATGCCCTGGAAGGAGGAGGATGAGAAGGGGGCTGGGGCTGCAGACACTGTGTCCTCACCAAGCAGATGGAGCGAAAGCTGCACAGAGAAGCCGGGGGGAGGTATCGGCAGGTGCCACCTGGGGAGACAGGACGATAGAAGGGGGTGGCCAGGGGGGCACGAGCACACATGATGCAATGGATGGCAAAGCGGGACCCCTGTGCACCCAGGGCACCTCTTCTCCATGCCAAGGGCAGGGGCTGGGGGGGGGCAGGAAGGTGACAGGGGTTGGGGCCAACACTGTAGGCTGTAGGCTCTCACCTTGGTCATCAAATGCGTGGGTCAGCTCGTGCCCCATCACCACGCCAATGCCACCAAAATTAAGGGCCCTGTGGGACCATAAGAAAGAACCAGGTAAGTACAGGATGTGTTAATAATGCTGTTGAAGCCCACCTCATCTCTGTCTGGGCACCCAATGAAACTCTGCTCCAGCTGGGACCCAGCTCCTTTTGGGGACACTGGTGGCCCTAAGGGGACTGAGGCTGTCTTGACTGCAGGATGTAAAGCCTTGAGGGACACTCAAGCCCTTCAGGGCTTTTATCTGTTACTGTGGGGGTGCTCTGTGGCATTCTGGCCCTGATCCAACCCAATGTCCCCAATGCCAAACTCACTTGGGGTGGTTGCGGGCGTAGAAGGGAGCCTGGAGGATCCCAGCAGGAAAGACGATCCCATTCTTGGTGGGCAGGTAATAGGCATTGACAGTCTGTGGGGTCATGCTCCACCTGGGGCAGGGAGATGGGACAGGGGACAGGCAGAGGTGTGTCCCTCTCACCCCAGCCCCAGCACCCTCCTGTGCCGCTGCCCACCACAGGCCCCTGCCCAAAGTTGACACTTTTGCCCCCATCCTGTTACCAAGGACCTTACCTGGGGATAAGCTACAGCTACCACAGGTGACCTGTGCCACCACAGGTGACCTACAGTGCTGTGCTACCCCATGAGGGTGACCTCCCTGTGAACCAGTGCCATCCAGGCACCCAGGATCACATCCTCTCCCCCTCCGCCTGAGCCCACCCCTTACTGGTCACGGTTGGGGGGTTTCCGGAGCTGGTCGGCCATCACTTTGGCAGAGAAGTTGTAGAAGTTGAGCATGTTTTGGAAGAAGGAGTCCTCAGAGACCTCGTACTGGTGAGGAAGAGGAGGGATGAGGACACATCCATTAGGGTGGTTCCCCACACTCTGTCCAGGATGAACTCAGTACTGGGGTGGCTGTGTCCCAAATAGGGACATTGCTCTACAATGGGGCCCCCCAGAGCTTGGCATGACCAAGCCTCTCCCCACAAGCTGGGTGCTCCCTACCCCATCATAGACATCATCCAGCTCCTTGTTGTCCAGAATGAAGTCAGGGAAGCCAATCATGTCGTAGATGGCATCTGCCTGCAAGGGGAGAGGCCTCAGCAGTGAGTTGGGGGGGCTGATATGGATAGGGTGAGGTTTCCCATCCACTTCCCTCCCTGGGGTCACCTTCTCCTTTGCAGCCTGCCTAGTCTTCTCATCCATCCAGTCCAACTGGTCCAGGGACACCTCAAAGGCTGCACGGATCTCGCTGATCATCTCCTCAGCCTGGGGAGTGGAGGGAATGAAGGCCCCCTGCCCCCCACAATGCCTTGGTGGGGACAGGGTGGACAGGGTACAACCTCCCCAGGGCTGGGGGTCCCATTTCCCAGCTCCCTGCCTTCCAGCCCTGGGGCTTGGGTGGAATCAGGATTCACGTGGATGGTGATGAGGAGGGGATGGGGACAGAAGTATTCTCACAATGGCCTTGCTGTCCCGGTCAAAGGTGGCTTTGACGAAGAGGGAGCCCAGTGCAAAGCCCAGTGTGTCATCTGTATTGGAGATGCAGGTCTGCCAGCGGGGCGTGCAGGACTGTGGGAGTGAGATGAGGATCTGTAAGACCCTCAGCCCACTCCCCTGCTCCCCTGCCTTCACCCAGCCTGTCTCTGCCTCCTCATCAGAGGGGAGACACACAGCAGCAAAACCCCCATTCCAAAAGATAATCCCTGGGTTCCCACTGAAGCATCCAGGTCTTAGCATCCCAAGGGCATCTGAAGGGCAAAGGAAGTCCTGGCTGCTTCCAGGCTGAGGGCAGAGGGGTCTGATCACAGGGCCCTCCGTTACCTTCCTGGTGCCATAGAGTGTCTCCAGCAGCCTCTCCTGGGCTGTCTCGAAGCGCTGGTCCAGGCTGGAGGCTGTCTTCTGCACCAGGTTCCAGATCAGGTAGTTGTTCAGGATGCTGCAGGGGCAGAGAGACGCTGCAGCTCACCACAGTCTATGACTTCAAGACACTGATGAGCCCAAAATGTGCCCCTGCCATGGGGGCCACAGCCAGGGATACGAAGGAGCCCCACCTCCTGTCAGTGTCATTGATGAGGTCAGAGACCTGCTGGAGGTAGGTGTCCCCATACACCACCACAGGCTCCGTGTCTGTCAGCTCCAGTGGGGCCAGGGCGTAGGACAGGTAATCCAGCCAGTCAATGGCAGGGGCCAGCAGCTGGAGGGGACACAGGAATGTGGCACCAGGGGCTTGGCATGGCTCTGCTGCATCCTGCTCAGCATGGAGGGGATCTCCTGGGTCAGGAACTGTGTTTTCTGGGAAGGACCCAAAGTCCCTCACCACTCCAGATCCTTCTCTGCACCCCTCCTGGTGCTCTTAATGCTGCAGGACAAGAAGGAGACCCCTGGACCCCACAATACGAGGTGGCAGCTTCCCCCAAATGGTAACAACTGGGGGGATGGGCACTACTCTTCAACACCCAATGCATGTCCCACAGCAGATGGGGCTGCCCAGGGTGTCTCAGAGTGAGGACAGCAACGAGCATGGACCCCTCGGTGCCCTCTGCACAACTCCCCATGTGTCCCAGAAGGGTCTCCCCAGGCTGCTCTGGGCCGTGCCCACCTGCAGCTCAGCGATGCTCATCTTGTGGTAGATCTTCTCATCATCCCGCCGCTCAGCCTGGGGCACGGTGATGTTGGCCAGCTGGGTTTCAAAGTCCAGCACCTGCTGCATCTGGAGGCGGGTGGGCTCCGGGGTGCCCCCCAGCAGTGTGCCCAGCTCCACCATGTAGTCCAGGTATGCTGCCAGAACCTGTGGAGCCCCAAGCCCTGCCTCAGTGCCAACCACAGCTCATCCCACCTCCCTGGGGTGGGCACCCAACAGGCAGGATGGAGATGCCAGGTATGTCCCAGTGCTGCTTGCGTCTCATTGCCATGGGTTTTCCCTGACTGCTGTTGGCAGCATGCCCAGCACCCAGCCTCACCCTCTCGTTGGCAGTCTTGTTCAGATAGTAATCCCGGGATGGGAGGAAAAGCCCTGACTGGTCCACCTGTGGGGAGAGAGAGGCAGCATAGACATTCTGGTGTCCCCCAGTGTCTGCCACCCCTGGGGGCCAAGGTGCCAACCTGGATGATGTTGCTGTTGGAGCTCTTGGAGTCTGCACCCACATACACTGTGAAGAAGGGGGTCGCCCGGTATGTGCCTGACACGCTCTTGAGTACCTCCATGAAGCTGGTTTGGTTCCAGGAGCCAGTGATGTTCCATCCTCCAATCTGCCAGCAGACAGAGCCAGCACCTCAAGGAAGGATGAGGTGCACCCCCGAGGTCTACTCCCTCCCCCGTTATGTGAAGAGCTAAGCAGGTGTGCTGGGCTGAGCCCTGAGAGCTCAGCTCACTCGTGGGGTGTCTGCCCACCTTGTCGATGAGCTCCATAAGGGGCTGGGAGCCCAGCTCCTCTATCCTCTGCTCCTTGAGGCAGGACAGGTAGTATCGCTGTGTCTTCCGCTCTGCCTCGCTGCTGGAGTTGAAGGTGGTGTTTTCTGCGGGAGGCTGTGGGTCAGCCCCAGTGACACAGGGGTCACCCCCTCAGTGTCTGTGACCCCTTGTTGCCCACCTAGGAGATGCTTCATGATGGCCTGATTCTGGTCCCAGATGCTGTTGAAGGTACTCCACTTGGAGCGCCCATTGGGCAGCGGGTTCCGCTTAATCCAGCCCCCACACGAGTACTGGTAGAAGTCCTGGCATGGGTCCATCTCTGTATCCAGGGCCTCCAGGATCTTGCTGGCCACCCGGACACAGGCATCCGTCAGGCACGTGCTGTGAGAGGGATCTGGCAGGGAAGGCATGCCTGGGGCTGGGCGAGTGTACTGGGGGAAACTGAGGCACGGAGCGGGGCCAAGCCCTGCCTGTACCCCAGGATGGGCAGAGCACCTGGAGCAGGCACCCTGGGCTGACCCCTCATCCTCCCGTGTCCTCCTGGGTGTGGGGACTCCACTGCCAAGTCTCCCTACCTCTGCGGTACTGAATGGCCAGAGTGATGACGGCGACGCTGAGCAGCAGGGCCAGGGAGACGGCGACGGCGCAGAGCACCAGCTCCAGCTGGCTGCGCGAGGCCAGGCGGCTCAGCAGCGTCCCCGGCCCCTTCCGAAACCCCACCTGGGCAGGAGCAGGACCTGCCATCGCACCATGGGGGCCCGAACATCACTGCCCCCCCTTCCCTCCCCGCTGGTCCCCAGTGCCTGGTGTGGCTGCATGAGGAGGTGGGGATCAGGGCATCCCTCCCCACCAGCCCTGGCAAGCCAGTGGTGGGTGCTGGCAGCCCCCCTCAAGCCACAAGGAAGGACGATCGTCCAGGCACACTCTGTGCCGCATTTTGGCTGACTCCCAGCACATCCCTGGGGACAGCCAGGTCTGGCTTGGCTCCCAACCCTGCTCCCACTGCCCGTTTGGTTGCAGGCAAGCCCCAGAGGGTGAGGAGGGGGGCTGGAGAGGATGGAGAGGGGAAGGATGGAGGAGCCGGGGCAGACCTCACCTCCACACTGTCGGGAGAGGCGCTGCCATCCCCCGCTGGCTCCGGCCCCTCCTCATCCTGCAGCGTGGCACGCTTGTAGTTGGGCATCTGCTAAGGGAGGGAGCGGGCTGGGACAGGGGCGTGGGGGTAGCTGTTCCCCGCCCTGCCACACCCTCTGGCTCTTATGGCAGGCCCCAGTGCCTGCTCAGTGGGGCTGAGGCAGCCCCTGACCCCCTCAGTGTGCCTGGGCCTCCCCCAGAGGGTGTCCCCAGCCCTGTGTGGCCCTGCTGAGCACGGGGAGAGCTGTTAATGAGGGGCTTGGGGGCCGTCACTGGAGCATCTCTCTGCATAGCCATGGCATCAGCCCTGCCGACAGGTGACACATCACCACGGAGACATGGTCCTCGTCACCAAGCAACGGTTTCCTAGTACTGCTGTCTCACCCCTCCTCCCCTGACTGGAACTTTCCATGCAGATGTGCATTGGTCTGAAACATCTGGAAGTGCTTCCAGCCCCATCCTGGCTGTAGGGGTGACCAGGATGCAGGACAGAGTGTGCAAGGGGGAAAGGGGCACTGCAGTGTGTACCAGCCAGCAGGGCAGGGTCCCCCTTACTCCTAGCCTCGCATGGCAGCTTGCACAGACCCAGCCATGAGGGCTGCTGAGGACTCAGCCAAGAGAGAAGTGGTGGAGTTGAGCCAGCAGCATTGGAGTGGGGGGATAAGCTAGAAGAAAATGCTGGAGGTTTTGGTGAAAGAGAATCAGCAATGCTGCTGGTTGTGAGCTATCCTTAGGCTTCAGAGTTAATGCCTGGGTGGGTTGCAGCTCACCCTCCAGTCTGTGCTGCAGACTAAAGTGAGTGCCCAGCCTGCAGGGCTGGTGTTGTGGGCTAGGAAGGAGCTGGGGTGGGATGGATGATGGGCAGGGGGGAAAGCAAAGAGAGAGCCTCCTGCCCAGCTCTGCATACTGCCACACTGCCAGGATGGGGAGGGGGCATTGCCAAGGGCTGCAGCAGGAGAGTGGGATTGGCAGGAGTTGGCAGGAGCCCCCCCACTGAGTCGGGCTCCTGGAAGATGCTGGCATTGGGAGGGATTGCTCAGCATCCTGTAGGAGCTTAGCCAGCCTGGGCCCCTCCACCACCTCAGCTCCCCTAAACATGCTCCTTTCCCCTCCTGGGTAGTCCTCATCCTGGGCAATAGCCAGCATCCCCTCTCCAGCATCTTCAGTAGCATCCTCAAGGCAGGAGCCTATTTCTGGGGCTCCTCCTACCCCCTCTGCAGGGCTGAGATCCATGGGGACAGGGTCCCCTGCCCCCTCCAGAGGTGCTGTCTTGGGGGTCATCCTATGAGCAGCATTACTGTACATTTCATACCTCGGTGGAGTCGGGTTTGTGAGGCTATGTCTGAACCACCCCAGTTCCCTCTGTCCAGCCCCAGGCAGGGATTTGGAGAGAGTCCTTCTTCCTCCACGATGGGGTACAGGGACCCTCTAGCCACTCAGTTCCCTTAGCCTTGGCACCACGCAGCCCCTGCATCCCATAGGCTCTCGCCGCCCCCTGTAATCCACCAGTCCCCCCCGCCCTCCCTCCCTCCCTCCCTCCGGTTCCCAAAGCCCCCGCAGCCCTTCCAGATCCTTGAGTTCTCCAGCCTCCGGGCTCTCCTGTGCCCCGACCCCCTCCTGTCCCCCTCGCCGAGCCCCTCGCTGGTGCCCCTCGTCCCCTCTCCTCTTGCCCCCCTCCCTGCCGCGCCGCTGCCCCGGGCACTCACGGCGTGTCCAAGCTCCTGTAGGGCCACGTTCATCCTGGCCATCCCGGGCCGCCTCCCGCCTAGCTCCGCTCCCCGCCCGGGCCGCGCCGGGCCCCCGCCGCCGCCGCAGCGCCGCCTGCCTCCGCCGCCGCCATGGCCCGGACCGGGCGCCGCGCTACCGCCAAGACCGGCACCGGGGCTGGGCAGGGATGGGGCCGGGTGGAGATGGGGTCGCGCCGGAGAGACGGAGCCTCAGGGGCTGAGACCGGCGGCGCGCGGTCCGCAGGCACCGGGCGGGGGCGACGGGCGCCGGCGGCCCGGGAGGGGCTGAAGCGGGGACACCGGTGCCCAGCCCGGTCGCACCGCTCAGCTCCACTCGGCCTGGCCCCCCCACCAAGGTGACCGCCGTGCGCACGGGAGGAGCTCCGCACCGGCACCCGCACTGGTATCTGCACCGGCACCCCCGGAGAGCCGCAAAGGCGCCGAGACGGTGAGCCGCAAAGGCACCCGCAGCCTCCCTCACCGACACCGGCGCTCGGACCGGCGCCCACACAGGCACGGGCAGCAGAACTGGAGCTCACACCCGGCTGTACGGGCACCGGCACACGCGCACAGGGACACAAGGACCGGCTCCTGTCTTCAGCGCTCAGGGGGGCACACCAGCGCCCCTCGGTACCGGTCACCGACGCCGGCAGCGGGCAGTGATGGTGCACAGCCGCAGCAGCACGCCCTGCTCCGGTACCGGGCACATCTCCCAGTGCAGCACCCGCATGGGTGGATGCACACACGCACACTGACGCCGCATCTCCGGTATCTAAAGGACGGCACCCCGATGTCACCCTTAGGCCCATGCCACAGCAAACGCACCCGGGGGTGCACAGCCGAGGTCAGAGCCTTGGCGGTGAGTGAGGAGAAGGCCGTGGCTGTGCACAACTTCACACCTTGCCTTGATAATTCCCAGCCCTGTGTGCCCACCTGTCCGGGACAAGGTGTCACCGCAGGGCACCCGCTCGATGCCCGGGGGTGCTGCTGCACAGGGGGTGAAAGTGCTCCCCGGGTGCCTGGTGGGACAGGGTGAGGCAGCGCCACTCGCCCAAACTGTGGAGCCAGGGACACAGCATGGCGCATGTGAGAAGAAGGGGTGTGTGTGAACACAGGTGGTGGGGCGCCAGGGTGCCCACGGGTGTCTGTGACATGTGGGGGCCACGGCAAGCCTGCCAGCAGTGCTACTTCACTTGCCCAGCTTGGGTGGCAGCGTTACCCGTGCCAGGGTGGTGGAGCCCCGAGTCTCCAGTGCCGCTGCCGGCGTCAGCATCAGTGCCAGTGCCGCTGTTGGTGCCAGTGTCGGTGTCAATACTGGTGTGTCAGTGTCGGTGCCGGTACCGGTGTCAGGATCAGTGCTGGTGCCAGTGCCGGTGCCGGCGTCAGTGTTGGTGCCCGTGTCAGTGTCCGTGTTAATATCGGTGTCAGTGCCGGTGTCACTGTCAGTGTCGGTACCGGTTCCAGTGTCAGTGTCGGTGCCGGTGCCATTGTCAGTGTCGGTACCGGTTTCAGTGTCAGTGTCGCTGCCGGTGTCACTGTCAGTGTCGGTACCGGTGTCACTGTCAGTGTAGGTACCGGTTTCAGTGTCAGTGTCGGTACCGGTTTCAGTACCGGTGCCGATGCCCCAGCACGTGCGGCCGCCCCGCCCTCGGCCCCGCCCCCGGCGCGCGGCGGTGCCGTCACGGCGTTGCGCAGGCGCGGTGCGGCGGAAGCACGGCCGGGCGAACATGGACGCGGGCGGTGGCGGCGGGCAGAGCCGGGTGCAAGGCGGCCCCGGGGCGGGCGGCGACGAGAAGCCCACGCCGCCTTGGGGCCGGGACCGCCGGGACCCGCCCGCCGGGCCCGAGAAGGAGCAGGAGCTGGTGAGTGCCGCCGCGCCGTGTGCCACAGCTGAGTCACGGCCCATTCGGGCCCGCGTCACCGGCGGGTAGGACGTCATCCCGCGTCACGGGGTTGGCCGGCATCCCTCCGGGAACGGGACGTCATCCCACGTCACGGGGGCGGCCAGCATCCCTCCGGGGACTCCCTGCGGCGGGGGCGTGTGACGGCAGCGACGCGAGGGGTTCCCTTCGGCGGGGCCCCGGGACGTCATGGGGCGCCCGCCTGACGCGATTGAGGGTTCCCGTTTCTGGGCGGGGGGCTCGGGGGTCTCAGAGGAGTGTCGGTGAGGGAAGCTGTGGTGTAACCGGGGTGTGTGTGACAGTGGGCGCTACGGAGCGATCCCCGCTTTGCCCAGCACGGGGGTGACCTTGGCTCTGGGGGTCCCCGTGGGCTGGGCGACACGGCTTGTAGGTGAAAGGGGCTACTGGCAGTCGGGTGTTCCCCCGTTGGGCTGTGACCGGACGTGCCCCTCTCTTTGGGGTTGTTTTCATACAGCACAGAGTAATGGGGGAGGTGCATCTCACACCCCAGGAATTTCTTTGGGAGGGTATCCCCAGTAATGTGAGCTTTGCTCCACCCTGGCAGCCCTGGGACAGGATGGTGCCCTGAGCAATGAGTGCATCACTTTGTCTTGGTACTGCTGTGGCTTGGGGTGACACTCCTGTGAGACTTACTGTGCTCTGCACCCTTAACTCTGCTTTCTCCTGTGCATTTTGGCAGTCCGAGGAGGACAAGCAGCTGCAGGATGAGCTGGAAATGCTGGTGGAGCGCCTGGGGGTAAGTCTGTGCTGTGCCTCTCAGCAAGGAGTTCTGGCCAGGATTTGACTCAGTCTCTCTCTTGCTTATGGCTGTTCCTAGTGCAGTGGAGATGGGGGATTTTACCTTGAGCGGGGTGGGGTCCCTGCTTATCTGCTGTGATCTGTCCCCAGCCTTGCTACCTGTCTGACCTGTGCCTGAGGGACCTCTGTGTCCCTGGTGTGAGAGAGGCTTTCTGCGTTGCTGTGCCCTTGTTATCCAGCTCTTGGGCTGAAGGAGGCAGCCCAGGGTGGGGGCCTGTTCTGCTAAGAACCATGGCTGTGTTTGGGGAGGGCTGGTGAGGTGGTGGCTCAGGAACCAGCCCCTTGCTCCCTGACAGGCAGCTTCCCTCTGCAGGAGAAAGACACGTCACTTTACCGCCCAGCCCTGGAGGAGCTGCGGAGGCAGATCCGCTCTTCCACCACCTCCATGACCTCTGTTCCCAAACCCCTCAAGTTCCTACGGCCCCATTATGGCAAGCTGAAGGAGATCTATGAAAACATGGCTCCAGGAGAGAACAAGGTAAAAACTCTTGGCCCTGCCACCTTATGTGACTCAGGGGACAGTGCTGGGGCAGGCAATCACAGAGCCCTCTGGACCCTGGGATTTAATAGCAGTCTCTGTGACTTGCTCCAGAGGATTATAGCTTGTCAGGATGGTACCTTTGCCACTTGTGGTAGTTTGTGGGCACAGGGAGGGTGTTGTGTCTCTGGCTGCTCCTGGTTCCCTGTGCCTGGCCTGTGTCTAGAGCTGCGCACTCTTTCTGCAGCGCTTTGCAGCAGACATCATTTCTGTGCTGGCCATGACCATGAGTGGGGAGCGTGAGTGTCTGAAGTACCGGCTGGTGGGCTCCCAAGAGGAGCTGGCATCTTGGGGGCATGAATACGTCAGGTAAGCCTGAGTGGGACCAGAGCTTGGGGGAGGATGAGGGCTCAGGGGAATTTCCTGGAGCGCTTTGGCTTTGGCCTGTCTGGAATGTGTCTTGACTAGTTGGTCATGTGTTCAGCTGCCCCTATCACACCTGCACATATGTTACTTCATGCTCTATTCATGGTGGTTTTCTAGCTGCAGAGGTCTTGCTGCCATGGCCTCTGAAATCTCTGGTCTTAACCCTGCTCCTCCTCTGGGCTCGTACCCATAAGCTCTGCAGAATGCAGAACCTCCATAAACAGCACATAGCCCTGGCTAACTGGGAGCAGCTGCTCCCTGTTCTCATGGTTCAGTGAAACTGGTTTTTGTAGTGGTGATGCCCCTTTGTTCTTGCAGGCACTTGGCAGGAGAGGTGGCCAAGGAGTGGCAGGAGATTGATGAAGCTGACAAGGCTCAGAGGGACACACTCCTCACCCTGGTCAAGGAGATCGTCCCCTACAATATGGCCCACAACGCAGAGCACGAGGCCTGTGACCTGCTCATGGAGATAGAGCAGATGGACATGCTGGAGAAGTACATTGATGACAATGCCTACTCCAAAGTGTGCCTCTACCTGACCAGGTGAGGGGGCTTGGCAGGCTGAGGTGCTGGATGGGGCCTGATCCCTGTTGGGCCGAGGTTGCCTGGTCTGGTTGTCACCCTCATGTCTGTCTCCTCCTTGAAGCTGCGTGAGCTATGTCCCGGAGCCCGAGAACTCGGCTCTCCTGCGCTGTGCCCTGGGCATCTTCCGCAAATTCAATCGCTACCCTGAAGCCCTGCGCCTGGCTCTGATGCTCAATGATGTGGAGCTGGTGGAGGACATCTTCACTTCCTGCAAAGATGTGTAAGCAGAGATGTTCCCTGCCCTCTGCAGCCTTTGCTCATCCTGGTGGGGCAAGGCTCCCCATCTGGGCAGAGATAGGTTGCATCTGCCCCTCCTAGAGGTGTCTGGGGGTTTGGACTGAGACTCTTGTCCCTGAAATGAGGATGGGCAGGAGTGGGTCATGTCTGTATGCCATTGGCAGGGCAGGTTGGCTCACTGCTTGGTGAACTTGTGTTTGTGCTGAGGCTTGCTGGGTTCTGGGCACTCAGGAAACCCCTCCCCTCTGCACAGAGTTGTCCAGAAGCAGATGGCTTTTATGCTGGGCCGCCATGGGGTCTTCCTGGAGCTGAATGAGGATGTGGAGGAGTACGAGGACTTAACAGAGATCATGTCCAATGTCCAGCTCAACAGCAATTTCCTGGCCTTAGCCAGAGAGGTGAGTGTCTCAGCTGGGAAAAGCACCCTGGGTTACCTCCAGCTGTGGCTGCCCTGGCTGCCAGGCTCTGTGGCAAGTTTTGAGAAGAAATCCATGATCCCTATGATCTGGGCCAGACACCTCCTGGAAAGGTTGCCGCTGTAGGATGTGCTGGCCAGAGGGTAACCCCCTTCTCCCTTGTCTTTGCAGCTGGACATCATGGAGCCTAAAGTGCCGGACGATATTTACAAAACCCATCTAGAAAACAACAGTAAGGGCTTGTATTGTGGCTTTTATCATCCCTGCCTGTATGGAATTCTTGAGGATGCCAAGCACCTCTGAGCCTGTGTAGTCAGATGTGTATCTGAGGTGGGCAGATGGCCTGCCCGTGGTCTCTGACCTGGATTTGGCTTCTCCTTCCTGCTGGTGATGGGACAGGTCCTCATTCCCCTATGGTATAGGATGGCTGCATGGTGGAGGGCTGGCAGGGCTTCTGTTGCCACTTTTCTCACCTTGTTGTTCCACAGGGTTTGGGGGAAGTGGCTCCCAAGTAGACTCAGCCCGGATGAATTTGGCCTCCTCCTTTGTGAATGGCTTTGTGAATGCTGCCTTTGGACAGGACAAACTGCTGACAGATGATGGCAATAAATGGTTGTACAAGAACAAGGACCATGGTGAGTTAGCCAGCTGGGCAGGGCTGGAGGTGCCTCTAGGCTTGGGTTTACCACTCTGTCCCTTTTGGGGTAAGGGTGGCTTGAGCTGGCCTATGTTCCTGGCTACCACAGGCCCCAGGCAGGGCACGTCAGTTCAGGCCTGATGTGGGCCTTTCTTCCCTGGAACTACAGGGATGCTGAGTGCTGCAGCCTCCCTGGGCACAATCCTGCTGTGGGATGTGGATGGGGGACTCACGCAGATTGACAAGTACCTGTACTCCTCAGAGGATTACATCAAGGTCAGTGACAGATCCCAGCTCAGTGTCTGTGTGGGGCAGTCCTGCTGTGGGCTGGGTGTGCAGCTGGCTAGAGAATGGTCCTTGCTTTGGTCCCCTGTGCAGCTCAGCTCCTGCACAGAGAAGGGTTGCATGCCCTGTGGCCCAGGCTTTTGAGCAGCACACAGTAAGGTGTGGATCTCTTGGGGACTGCCTGAACCACCTTGGGGTCTTCCCTTGTCACAAAGCTATGAGCTTTGGATTGCTCAGCTTGATCCAGAGTGACATTGCCCACTTGGTACCAACTTGCCCATCCTGGGGGTGGGTGTGATGGGTGAAGTGACATCAGTCACTGGCTGGCAGGGAGCTTTGTGTGTTGGTGGCTAGTGTGTGACGGTGCTTCTGCCTTGCAGTCTGGAGCCCTCCTGGCCTGTGGCATCGTCAACTCAGGGGTGAAGAACGAGTGTGACCCTGCCCTGGCCCTCCTGTCCGACTATGTCCTCCACAACAGCAACACCATGAGGATTGGAGCCATTTTTGGGTAAGGGCCTAGCCACAGCCTCCCCGTGCTGCACGGGGTGGTGCAGCTCCTCTCTCACACCCCTCTGGACTCTGTGCAGGCTGGGACTGGCGTACGCGGGCTCCAACCGTGAGGATGTCCTGACTTTGCTGCTACCTGTGATGGGAGACTCCAAGTCCAGCATGGAGGTAGGGAGTGAGGCAGGGTTTGCCTATGATTCCTGCTTCCCCATCCAATCCCCCGCAGCTCCTGGGACAGGCTCTGTCCTGCACCCAGCTCAAGCTCCAAGAGCAAGGCTACATGTCCCTGCTCAGCACTGTATTGTGCCAGAAGAGCATGACTCTCTTTTCCTTATCTGAGCTGCTGCCACAATGGGATTGCAGCAGATTTAGGAGGGTAGGAAACCATCAGCTCTCCCAGTAGCCCAGATTTTCATAGGAAGTGGAGACCAAGGGTACCTAATACTGTAGGCCAGCTTACTCTGAGCTGTCCCTGTATATGACATGGCTCCTTCCCCCATCACTAGGTGGCTGGTGTGACTGCCCTGGCCTGTGGGATGATATCAGTGGGCTCCTGCAATGGGGATGTCACCTCGACTATCCTCCAGACCATCATGGAGAAATCAGAGACAGAGCTGAAGGATACGTATGCCCGGTGGCTGCCACTTGGCCTGGGCTTGAACCACTTGGGTAAGGCCGGGCAGTGCCAGTGGCTCATGGGCTGGGTGACAGGGTGGGAGCATCCCTCCAGCGCTGTCCTTTAACCACTATGCTTTCCTTGACAGGGAAGGGAGAGGCGATTGAGGCCATCTTGGCAGCGCTGGAGGTGGTGTCAGAGCCATTCCGCAGCTTTGCCAACACACTGGTGGATATCTGTGCTTATGCAGGTGAGTTGGGCTGGTCGAGGTAGGGGAAGGCAGGAGCAGGTTCAGGGTCTTCTGCCTGCTGATCTTGGCCCTCCACTTTCTCCCCAGGCTCAGGGAATGTCTTGAAGGTGCAACAGCTCCTGCACATCTGCAGTGAGCATTTTGACTCCAAGGAGAAAGAGGAGGACAAGGACAAAAAGGACAAGAAAGAGAAGGAGAAGAAAGAGAGCTCAGCTGACATGGGCGCTCACCAGGTGGGGAAATGTGGGCTGGGATCTGTATTCCTGGAGCAGGAACTGGCTTTGGAGGGGTCCCTAAGACCCTTGTGGTGTCAGAGCAGAGGGAAGTCAGCTCCCAGCAGGATCCCCTGCTCACTCTGTCCTCCTAGGTCTGGGATGGGCACAGAGGTGTAAGAACTTGGGTGTTGGGCTGGGTGCTCCCTGCCTGGCACTCAGTGCCTGTGTCTCTGCAGGGTGTAGCAGTGTTGGGGATCGCGCTCATCGCCATGGGTGAGGAGATCGGTGCAGAGATGGGCCTGCGCACGTTCGGCCACCTGGTGAGTGACACCGGGGGGATAGCACAGAGCTGGGAAGGGACCTCGGAGTAGAAACTGGGTATTGCCTCACATCTCAGTAGACCTTGCTGCGCTTAGTGATCTACATCTAACACCCACCTCCCCTCTGTGCAGCTGCGGTACGGGGAGCCCACCCTCCGCCGTGCTGTGCCCCTGGCCCTGGCTCTTATCTCAGTCTCCAATCCCCGGCTCAACATCCTCGATACCCTCAGCAAGTTCTCCCACGACGCTGACCCCGAGGTCTCATACAACTCCATCTTTGCCATGGGCATGGTGGGCAGTGGTAAGCCCGGGCACAGCCTGTTTTGGGGGTTGTTTGGGGGAAGGTGGGAGATCTGTGCCTTGTACACTACTCTTGCGCCTCCTTGTCCCCAGGTACCAACAACGCCCGGCTGGCAGCAATGCTGCGGCAGCTGGCCCAGTACCACGCCAAGGACCCCAACAACCTCTTCATGGTGCGATTGGCCCAGGTGATGATACTGTGCTCACTGATTGTGTGTGGAAGGGGAAGTTTGGGGTCCCTGCCTTGGGTGTGGGAGGAGAGTGGTGTCCTGGGGGTGTCACCCTCCTGAGGGCAGGGCTGGGAATCCCCGGCTACTCCATTGCTCTTTCATGTGCTTTCTCTTCCAACACCAGGGCCTGACTCATCTGGGCAAGGGAACACTCACCCTATGCCCATACCACAGTGATCGCCAGCTCATGAGCCAGGTGGCTGTGGCTGGGCTGCTGACCGTCCTCGTGTCCTTCCTGGATGTGCGCAACAGTGAGTAGTGTGGGCTCTGTCCCCGCCTCCTCTCTGCTCTGCAGTGTGGGCATTGCTCAGCCCCTTTACTTCTGTCTTCCCTCCAGTTATCCTGGGCAAGTCCCACTACATTCTCTATGGCCTTGTTGCTGCCATGCAGCCCCGCATGCTGGTCACCTTCGATGAGGAGCTGCGGCCTCTGCCTGTGTCGGTTCGGGTAGGACAGGTAAGGGGCAGCCAGGGCTGGGGAGGGGATGTGCTGATGTCCCTCTGTGTCCCTGGCATTGACCTCGCTTTTCTCTCACAGGCTGTGGATGTGGTGGGCCAGGCAGGCAAGCCCAAAACCATCACTGGCTTCCAGACTCACACAACACCAGTGCTGCTGGCACATGGAGAGCGGGCAGAGCTGGCCACAGAGGAGCACGTGCCTGTGACACCCATCCTGGAGGGATTTGTTATCCTACGCAAAAACCCCAACTACGACGTTTGAGCCAAGGGGAAGCTGGGGGGAAGGGTAGGTGGTTTGGGAGGGGAGGGAAAAAAATAGTTTGTTTTTATTACTGAGAGTCAAGGAAATAAACTATGCGAGGACTAGTGCTGCCATCCTCTCCTTGCGCTGGGAGTGTGGACTGGGCTCTCATCCTTTTGAGTGTGCCTGTGGCCCATGGAGGCTGTGCACAGTGCAGATCCCAAGATGCAGGGCATGAACAGAGTTGTGGGGTGCCATGAGTACTCCTAAACTTCAGCATCCAGGTGTGCTCTGTGTGTGCACCTGGCACAGCCACATGTGCTCAGTGTGCAACTCTTCTTTAGCCCAGCAAGGCCTGTCCCTGGCTGGGACTGCCCTTCTGGGATGTCTTGGTTGGCAGCTCTGAGCTTTCAGCTGCCCTTCCAGCTGCGCTGGGCTCTGCCATCATTTGGTGCTGCTCCAGAGCTGACATTGGGGTTAAAAGCAGTCAGGGAGGGGGGCATGGAAGCAACATGGGAAGTATTTTTAGCAAAGAGGAAAGCCCTGCCCTGGACTTAAGAGTGTCTGGACCTGCTGTGCCCCAGCTGGGTGGACAGGGGTGGCTGTGTCTGGGTGGGAGTGGGGTGCGGAGTCCCAAAGGGTGTGGGATGGATGCAGGGTAGGGGTAACGTGCTGCATCCTGCAGGCTACAGGGGTGGGGACTATGCCCGCTGTGACTGTAACGTACTGGGTGGGCTCTGGGCAGGTGCAGCTCCTGGCCGGGAGAGGGAGGGATGCTGGATGGGTGCAAGTCCGGCGTGTGAGAGCAGACCCTAGGTAGATGCTGGTCCCGGGAAGGTGCTGGTGCACGAGGGTGCGGCCACGGATGTGGCCACGGCTGGATGGAGCGCGGGTGGGTGCACGCCGGGGCAATGTCAAATTCTGGATGGGGAGAGGTCCTGGGTGAGGCCGGGTCCCGGTGGTGCCAAGTACCGAATGGATGCGGGTGCCGCTGGTGCCGGTCCCTGGGTGGCTGTGAGAAGCGGGTGGTGTCAGGCCCCGGGTGAGTGTGGGTCCCGAACGGTGCCGGTGCCAAGTGCGCCCACTCACCTCGTGACTGCACGGGGCGCACGGCAGCGGGATGGGACGGCACGGCGGGCGTGGCTGCCGGGATGGGGCGTAGCCGTGCGGCCCCCGGCCTCCCCTGGGACGCGCGGGCCTCGCCCCGCCCCGCCACGTGACCGCAGCGGCGGGGCGGGCGCGGCGTCGGCGCAACGTGCGGGGCGGGGGCGGGGCCCGGCGCGGCTCCGGGCGTGGCGGCCCCGCCCCCGTGCGCCCCTCCCCCGGCGGCGGCGGGCGCGCGGCCCCGCGGCCCCGCCCCCTGCGCGCGGCGCGGCTCCGGAAATGGTCGTGCTGCGCTGCGCTGCGGCTGCGTCGGGCCGCGCGCGCTGAAGGAGACTGAAGGTAACGGGCGGGGGCGGGGCGGGCGCGCGCCCCGAGGGGGGGGGGGGCGCCGGTACCGGGGCCGCGCGTGCCGCCCTATTCCCCCCCCCGCTTCCCCAGGCTTCGCTCCGCCGGGCCTTGTCGCGCCGCCGCCGCCGCCACCACGTGGGTGCCGCCCCGCCGCCGCCGCCGCCACCACCCCTTCCCACGCCCTGTCCCGTGCTTCGCTCCGCTGCCGCGCCGGGCTCCATTCGTCCCGATGGTCCCCGTGATCCCGCGGCGACGGCGTCGGTCCGCGCCCACGTGCCGGCCGGTGCGCCCCGCCGCCACCGCCGCCGCCGCCGCACACGTGCTCCCGGCGCCTAGGCCCGGCGCCGCCGCCGCGTGTGTTGCGAGCCCTGCCGCCCCCGCCCCGCCGCGCCCGTCCTCCCGTGCCGCCGCCGGTGCCCGCGGGGCCGCGGTTGCGGCCGGCAGTGACACGTGTCCTTGGCAGAGGCCACCGCCGCCGCGGGGGGGAGCGGGGCCGCCGGATGCCGCACCGGGCACCGCACCGCGCCCTCCCGCCGCCGCGATGGTGGTGCCGCCGCCACGGGACGGAGCCGGCCGCAGTCGCCGGTTTGGCCGCCGCCTCGGCCTGGGGGCGAGGCCGCGCTTGGGCCTGGCGGGGCCGGCCGCTCTCGGGCCAGCGCCGCGGCCTGTCCCAGCCCTGCCGTCGGTGATCCTCGTCTTGTCCCCCACTCCCCCGTGCATTCCCGCCTCCCCAAACTGCTGCTCCCGTCCCCCGGCCCCTCACTCGGACCGAGCTGGGCCTTCCCGGACCCCCCTTCGGGCACAGACTCCCCGCCCCGTCGGCGGGCCCAGCACAGGCCGCGGCCCGGCCGCTCCCGGCGTAGGAGAGGCGGCGGCGACTCCGATTACAAACAGCCGCGGCAGTGCCCCGTTGTTCCCCGGGACGGAACCCGCATTTCCCCGTCTTGCTGGGCTGCCCGGGCCAGTGCAAAGCCGGGGTCGTGCCGGGCGCCCCCCGCGGGGCCCGGCCTGATCTTTCTCTCTCTCTCTCTCTTCCCCCTCCCTCCTCTCTCCCAGTCAGTCGGATGAACGGTCTCTGCAGGCCCGCTCAGCCGGCCCAGGTTTTTCCCGCGGGGGGGTGAGTATCCTGCTCGCTCCCGGTTGTGTCTGGCGGACGAGACCAGGTCTGGCTGTCCCCAGGTGTCCCTGTCCCCTGTGAGACAATCCTCCCCGTCTGTTTTGGGGGGATTGGTCTCAAGGCCTAGCTGAGCTGGTTCAGGTATAGGCTATCCATGCCAGGCGTTTGGGTCCCCGGTGAAAAGGGGCCCGGGGGGAGCACTGGGGGGTGCAACCCAGCCCCTGCCGCTTCCTGAAGCCCTTCTAGGGCCCATCTCCACTGGAGTTGTGGCTCGGGGAATCCCTGTGATGGGGTGGCACCCCCATACCAAGGTGCAGCCCTGGGGGGATTGGGGTGCCCTGTTTCCCAGTGTTGGTGGGACATGTCTGGCAGTGCCCGCAGCGGGGCTGGGGGCCGGCAGTGCTGACGCATCCAGGCGTCAGATTACAGGAGGCACCAGGGCTGCTCCCTTGGGTGTCTGGCCGGCAGCGGGCTCGCCGGGTGCCATGGGGCGCAGGGGACCCCCGGCCCCGCTGCGGGATACTGCCTCTCTTTCCTGCCCCGGCGGCCTTTGCACTGGGGCGGAGAGAGCAGCACTGGCTGCCAAGTCGTTCCTGGGACAGCCAGGAGGGTGTCCGGGCTGCCTGGGTGCCGGTGGTGGTGGGGGCTGCAGACTCCCTTGGGTAGGGCAGTGGGCAGGAGTGTCAGTGGCACGGGGGGCCGTAGGAGCTGCTCCCTGCCTTCCCTGGTAGGCGTTTGTGGTGTATGCTGGGGACCCGGTGCCACCGGCAGGAACAGGTTTGGCCGGCCAGGGGAAGCGCTTAGTAGGTCAGCTGGGGTGGAGCTGGGCACGGCTGACGCCGGAGTGCCGCCGGCCCACCCAGCCCCCCGGAGTTAGTGGTGGCCTAGGTGCTGGCAGCAACTCATGAGCACTGGTGACCACTTTTGTGTAGGGCCCAGACGGGTTTGGTGGGGTCACCTTGGGTGGGTCAGTCCTGCTGGTAGGCATGGCTGGGTTTGGGGCATGATGAGGGGCTCTGCTCTGAAGGGTGTGAGAACTTACCCAGGCTGGGTGACTTGGCAGTACCTACCCCATCTTACCTGTGGCCCAGGGGAGCAGGAGGGGATGCGTGGGGGTCTGTGTGTTAGTGGGATGCTGTCTGTGGGGAATGGCTGATGCCTGGCTTTACACTGGTAGGCTGTGGGGCTGCAGATTTGCAGATTTCAGGGCTGATGTGGGCAGGGCACAGATTCTTAGGGTGCTGCCATCTCCAGCTTATGCCCACTATCCCTGTTCCTGCAGATAGCGAGGGGATCCTTATGCACAACCCCATGAAATGAACAAAGCTCCACAGCCCACAGGAGGAGCCCCGACTGCCCCACACCCTGCCCCTTCTCCTGGACTGCCGCAGGTAACTGTCACCCTGCAGAGTTGGGGGGACCTGGCTTTGCCTCCCCAGTTGGTGCCAAGGGCAGTGGTACTATCTCTTTACCTCCCTGCCTTCTTCCAGCCGACGTTCCCACCTGGTCAGACGGCACCTGTGGTTTTTAACCCGGCACCGACCTCACAAATGAATACGCCTTCCCAGCCGCGCCAGGTAAGGATTTTGTCCAGAGCTGGAGAGGGTGATAAAGGGTATCCAGCAGCTTTCTGCTTCCTGGCCGCGTAGTCAACACCACCATGGAACCCAGGGGTGTCAGGAGCAATGTGGTGCCCCTTGGGGCTGGTGTGTGCCTGTGAAGGGGGAATGAGCCCATGATCCGGACCACGACTGCCACCTGAGGACCTCCTGGCCCTGGGGTGGGGGGGCAGGCGCCTCCAATGAGGGTGCCCACAGAGTGACTGCTCTTCTCTCCTTCCTCCCCTGCCCCAAACCTCCCTTTCCTCCTCTCTCAGTTTCCAGCAGGGCCTCGGGCTATTCACCAGCAGGTACTAACCCGCTTCCCCTGCCCTGCATGCTGAACACCCTTCCCCAACACTGCACAGAAACACCTACCTTGGGCATGGAGGGGCCAGGGAGCATGTGGGGACCCTGGAGTCTGGGGACAGGCTGGTCTGGGGAAAGTGTGGGATGCCTGCTCAAATTTGGGTAGGTTTCTCTGCAGTGTCTCCTCAGTTCCCTCCTTGCATGAAGCCTGCAGCATGTGGCTGTGCCTGTGCTAACTCCGGCCCAGGCTGTTGCTTCTGCTTGTGCCCTTCCTCATCTGCCTCTTCCTCCCTGCTTTGCTTGGTCTCCCAAGGCCCTGCAGTGGCGTGCAAGGCTCTGGACCTCCATCAGCCCTCTTGTGTGGAGGAGCTGCTGGGGACAGATCTGGTGACATCCTTGGCTGTACTGTCTAGGAGCTCATCAGACCCATCCCTGCCTCTTGGGAGGTCCCTACAGGGGACCTCAGTATATTTGGGATGTGGGCACAGGGCAAAGGGCTCCCTGGCGTCTTGTCCCTTCCTCTGCTATCCCTGTCCCAGTGCCAGTAACTCCTGTCTCTCTCTTTCCCCCTTTCCCTCTGTATGCGTGCGCTTGCTAACAGGGAGGATTCAGGTCTCTTCAGGTAACGCTTTCTCCTTGCCCCGGGGGCGTATGCGGGGACCCTTTCTTGCCCAGTCGTCGCTGGGCTGGAGCTGCTGCTCCCGGGGATGCTCTTTCCCGGCAAACAAGCCTGGTCGGGATGAACGGCATTGGCCAGGGTGGGAATAGGGAGCTCCACATATTGTCCGGCTCCGGCATGGCGGGACTACATGTCCCAGCATCCACCGCGAGCGCCGGGAGCCGGTGCAGAGCACGCCGGGACCCGCCGCCGCCGAGCTGCGTGCGGCCGTGGCCGGCCCCGGGCGCTGGAGCTGCCGGCCCCGGGAGGGCTAGGCCGGGGTCGCGCCGGGCATGAGCTGGGTCGGGTGGACCCAGGCAGCCCCGCAGGTGCGTGGGGACAGGATGGTGCCGGGGTGGGGGGCTGGCCTTGGGGGCTGCCGAGGTGGTGCTGCATCCCGGCAGAGTGGGGAGGGGCTAGTGTCTCCCCCTTGTGTGGTGGTGGCAGATGAAGGTACTGTGGCTCCTGACGCTGTGCCCCATCTCTCCCCAAGCATTTCTACCAGAACAGGGCACAGCCTCCCGCCAGTGCATCCCGCGTGCAGAGTAACACGACGGCTCGGCCCGGCCCTCCTGCCCATGTGTATCCAGCTGCTTCCCAGGTGATGATGATACCCTCCCAGATATCCTACACACCTTCCCAAGGAGCCTATTACATTCCTGGACAGGTGAGGGCTATGCTTTGGACTCTGTGGGAGGGGATTGGGATGGGCACTGGTGGGAGATGTTGCCTGGGCTTGGAGCCCAGGTCTGTTTTGGGAAGGTGGAAGGGGTCCCGAGACTCTGAGCACCCACTGATTTGAGCAGGGTGCTGCTGGCTCTGTAGGGAGGTGGCAGGCAGTACTGGTCCCATCCCCAACAGTTCCCCGAGGCACCTGGTGTCTACTCTGCCTGTGTCCTGCTCTCTGCCCTGGTGTACAACTAGTTTACAGGCAGGTTTGGGGTTACATCTGTTTTGGGGGTATGTCCGTGCCCTGCAGGGAATATAAACTGACTTTTGTTCTTCTCTCCCATTGCAGGGTCGCTCCACGTATGTTGTCCCGACCCAACAGTACCCGGTCCAACCTGGCGCCCCTAGTTTTTACCCTGGAGCCAGCCCCACAGAGTTCGGGACTTACGGTACAGACAGAGGGGTTGCTCCACTCCCCAGTGCTCTTTCAGTCCCAGCACTTCTCTGTTTTTTTTGCTCCCCTGCCTCTGGCCTCTGTGCATCCCACACAGCTCACTGTGGCTCCATTACAGGCTGTTTTGGGGGACAGTTACTTGTTGCCCAGCAGCACATCATGTCCCACTGGTCCATTCACACCAGTCCACTCACCCCTGTCCTTTTCCAAATTGGGGCTGTTTAATATTTAACTCTGCTGGCGGAGGGCTGGGGCAGACTTTATCCCCTGCTCCCCCTTACTTGCTGTCAAGGTGGTGAGCAGTTCAGTGCTTGCTGACCCCCCTCAGCTCCTGCTCTCCAGGAGATGAGCCGGGGTACTCCATGCCTGCCCCCTCCCGGTGCTTGGGGAGTGTGATGTGAGCAGCCCCTCCTCCTTCCCCCTGCTCGCATGTGGCCACCCGGGCTGTGACTATATTTAGGCTTGGTTGGTCCCGGGAGGCCCTGCAGACACAGAAATGTGAGCCGAGGCCTCCGGCCTGGCCCTGGCACAGCAGCAAAGCATAACCAGGGCAGAGATGGGCTTCTCCTGAGCCAGGTACGTGCCCGGCCTCCCTCCCTCTTGTCTCAGGGCCCCGCCAGCTCCTCAGAAGAGGGAGGTAGCCCCTGGCAATGGCTGTCTCCTGTGCTTGGGCCACTGCTGTACCTTTGTGCACAGCCCTGGGACATGCTCTGGGTATCTCTTCGAGGTTCCAGGATGGGTGTGCTCCCAACTTCTGCTTTAGGGCTGCTGTAGCTCTTCCTGTGGAAGCTGGCAGCAACTCTCCTGTTGCCCACAGGACTGGTAGGGTGACCCGGCATGATGTGCCCCTCGACAAATGAATTAGATTGGGTCTCCTGTCTGGTCCTCAGGGCTAGGCAGCTCAGGGTCTCCTTCCTTCCCTGCATGCCCAGCCCATCCTGGCATGTGAGGCCCATTCAGTGTCTCTGCGTGTCCCCTGAGCAAAGGGAGGGTCCCTGACTCAGGGATGAGGCAGTCACCAGAGCACCTTGGTTGACTTGCAGGGTCAGTGCAGTGGGGAAGGTGCTGGAGCCACAGGGGGCTGGGACCCAGCTGTGCCTATCTCAACACATCCGTGTCCCTGTGGCACTGCTCCGGGGTGATGCTCACAGATGCCCTGGGAGGACTGGAGCACCTCTTGAGGGCTTTGCCAGCCCTGGATGAGGTCCAGCTCTGCCTCTGGCCCTCAGCACAGCTCCTTTCTGTGGGCTGGGCTTGCTTGACGTGCAGCCCGAGCCCCTCAACCTGGGTGTGAATGGAGGCTGCCTGGTGCCACCCTTGGGCTGGTGCTGGCCCTGGGGAGATAAGGGTGCAGAGGCAGGAAGGTGGCCGCCTGTGAAGCCAGGACGCCTGTACCTGACATGGCCGAGTGTCCAGGCAGGGCTCTTGGTGGTGTGGAGCTGGTGGGCATGGTGGATGCCTGCAGGGCCTGGCTGGGCGTGGGGGTGGCGCGGGGACGCTCTCTGCTTCAGAGGGAAGGAATTCGGTCAGGCCTGTCAGGCGAGTTGGGACAATCCAGGCCGGATGCGATGGGGGTTCGCTGCAGAGCAGCAAGGGCTCTCCGGGCTCCTGACGGACCCCTGTGTTGGGGAGATCAGGGAATCTTCAGGACGGGCTTGGAGGATCTGAGTTGGCTCGTCTGACTCTCTCTCCTCTCCTTCAGCGGGTGCATATTACCCGGCGCAGGGAGTGCAGCAGTTCTCAGCGGGGGTCCCCACTGCCCAGGTCATTGTGAGCCAGCAGCCACCGATTCCCCCAAAACGAGAACGCAAGACGGTAAGGAGCCTCTGCCTCCAGGCATGGGGGTACTCATGTACAGGAGGGGGGATGGTGTCAGCCCCAGGTGCTGATGGTGTGTGGGATGGGATGTGGTTCAGCACGCCAGGGAAAAGGCATAGGACTGCGTCCTCGTAGGCTGGAGAGCTTAGCAGAGGAACTGGGGTGCATGGTGGGTGCTGGCGACCTTGGCCGTCCCAGCGGGCAGTGTTGTGCTGAGTCACAGCTCCCGGGAGGGCGGGGGTGCCGCGGCTGCCAACTGCTGTCTGCTCCCGGAGATGCCGGTGCTCAGAGGCCTCGCATGGGGCCTATTTATAGTGAGGAGCCGGGTGGCTGCCGGCATGGCCCCGTGCTGGGGTGTAGGGGTTGCCACTGGGAAGTGGCGTGCTGGCATTTCCTCATCAGTAATGGCTCTGCACTTGGTGTTCTGGGAGCAGGTCGTGTTCAGAAGGTGGAGAGGATAAGACTCCTGGCTGTACTTCATCCTGCACTGTAGTCCCAGGCAGACCCACGTGTACCCTTCCTGTCACCTTGCAGTAGGGTACCCTGTAGCTTGTGCTGCACCCATGGCAGATGTGGGGCAAGTGAGGCTGTGGGCCTATAGGGTGTACCCGGGGTGGCACAGAGCTCACTGTGGTTTCTGTGTGCTGAGGCTAGTCCCCTGTATTGTCCCCAAAATGAGGGGGAGTCCTTGCAGCCCCTGTGCCAGCACAGTGATGCCTTGGGGTCCCCTGACTTCTGGAGATGGGCACTGGCCTGGGGACCTGCTGGCTCCAGCTGCCTGTTGCGATGACTTGCAAGGCACCAGAACAGGCCAGTGTCTGTGGGACACTGTGCCCTGTGGTGAGGGGATGTGGCACCCACTGGTCCCCAGACTATGCATGGCCAGGGCAGGCACTGCTGTAGTGAATGAACCTCCCTTTTCCTTTTGGAGTAGGGTGTCCTGAGGGTGTTGGGCTCAGGGAAAAGGGGTGGCCTATGTGTTGTGTCCTGCACCCTGCCAACAACTTCCCCACTCTGCTCTGATTCTTGGACAGATCCGAATACGAGACCCTAACCAAGGTGGCAAAGATATTACAGAAGAAATTATGTCTGGAGCAAGGACCTCATCCACCCCTACCCCTCCACAGGTAAGTGGACCCTCTGACTTCCCAGCTGGGGCAGAAGGAAGTGCACGTGGCCCTGTTCAACTCCCTCTTTGCCCCTTCAGGCTGGAAGCGGTTTGGAGCCCCAGGCCAACGGAGAGACCCCCCATGTAGCAGTTATTGTCCGGCCCGGTAAGTGTCTGTGCCAGGGCTGGGTGTGCCAGCTGGCATGGCTGCAGCAAGGTTCCCTGGTGTTGGCACTGTAGGATGTGAAATGCCAGCCTCACTGTTCCTTGGTTCTCCTGAGGCTTGTGGGGTCAGAGGCCATCCCTTCATACCTGGGGACATGTGTCCCCTTGTTGGACCTAGGAGAGTTTATGGGGGCTGTATGCTCATCTCAGCTGTCCCCTGGGCACTGGAAGGACCTCCTGTTGTCCCTGTCAGCCATTTGTGATTGGCTTGGCAAATATGTCCTTACTCTCCTGAAGACAGAGGGATCTGGGGAGGAATGTGGGATGAGCAGAGGATCAGAGAGTCATTTGTTAATGCCATCCACCTTGCAGATGACCGCCCGAAGCCCGCGCTGGTGGTGAGCAAGCCTGTCTCTTTGGAGCCCAGCAAGTCGGCATCCCCGTCACCTCCCCCTCCCCTGATCCCCGAGGTGGAGCCCGTGGTGCTCTCGCCTGTGACGCTGGTGCCAATGGAGCCTCCCGTGGACACGGACACGAAAGCGGAGCAGGGCGAGGCGCCACCTGACCCGCAAAAGACGTTAAGCGCCATCACTACAGTGCCAGGGGCTGCAGAGCTGCCCCTTGTGCCCGCGCCCAACATGGACACGGTGGCTGCGGAGGAGGAGGAGAAAGAGGAGGAGGAGGTTGCTATTCCCCTCCCGGAGCCCACCCTACAGGAGCCTGTGCCCCCTGAGGTGCTGCCGGTGCCCGTTGTTCCCTCGATGCCAGCCGTGCCCCTGGTGCCAGCTGCGCCGTCGCCGCCACCCATTGTACCACAGGCCCCTGAGGTGCCTGCCAAACCCGCTTCCCCCAGCCCTCCACCGCCCCGGGAAGAGCCCTGCCCCGAGCCTGCTGCTGAGGCCAATGGGGTTTTGGAGGAGACGCCTGAGACAGTCCCTGAGGCGCCCGTGTGCCAGCCAGTGCCGGTCTCTGAGCCGGTGCCTGTGCCCACCCTGGACTCCCCCATTGCCCAGCCTGAAGAGCTGCCTCTGCCCAATGGGATGGAGGGCACCAGCAAAGTGGAGCCGAGTGAGGAGCAGCCCGAGTTGGATGTCAGCCCCATCTCGGAGCCTGAAGAGCCAGCTCAGCCTGGCACCCCTGCCTCCCCACCTGCAGAGGAGGAGGAGGAAGAGAGTGAAGGCCCTGGGGAGACCCAGGAGCGAAGCTTGAGCCCAGCCCCTGCTCCTTCACAGATCTCGGAAGCGACTGCACAAGGTTGGGAATGCTGGGCTGCAGGGCGCCCCAGCGTGGGTGTTGGGTGATGGGGGGCATCACATGGGTGTAGTGCTAGGCATGAGGTATAGGGAAGGTGTTGGAGAGGGGGGTATAGTTAGGGAATGTGTGAATATGGGATGCTAAAAGGGACAGGGTGCCTGTGGATGATGGGATCAGGGAGATGGCTGGGGAGTACATCTATGTGGAGGTGTATGGGGTGAGTATAGAGGACTGTGTGTGGGGGATGTCATGGGAAATGGAAGTGTGTTTTTTGTGATGCCTTACATAGGGGTTTAGGGTGGGTGTATCAGGGTTGTATCTGAGGATTGTCCCCAGTCATTGAGGACACTGGGAGGTGGAGGATTGGCATGGAAGATGTTGAGCATGCTGTGTTAGGGGTATGCAAGTATACAGGTGTGCCTGAGGAAGGTGGAGTGTCCTGGGGATGTGCTGGGGTTTCTCTTTTTTTCTTTAAGCACCCTGCACAGGAGTGTTGGGGTTACATAGGAGTGATAGAGAAGATGGGTTCACAGGATATGTTTATGGAGTGCCTTGGGCAGGGATACAGGGCTGCTCTAGGAGAGCAACCTGAGGGCAGATACATTTGTGGGGAGCACGTCTGTATGGGCTGGTGTATAGGGGTGCCAGGGAGGGGAGTGTGTATGGGAACAGAGGTTTGTATGGGAGTGTCCTTGTAAGGGCTGCCTGTAGACCAGTGTGGGTGTCTGCAGGGATCCCTGACAGGATGGGGAGCACGCACTAGGGCAGTGGTGTGAGTGGGAGGCTTTGATGAGGCACGTGGTAAGTCAGGGTGTGTTTGGGGATGGGGGCTGTGATGGAGTGGCAGGACTGCATCCCTGTGGCTCCATCTTGAAGCTTGCCTGGTGTTACTGCAGCCTTGCTAGTGACTCCATAGCTGGTGTCAGGGTACTGGGGATTGGGAGGGTTCCTGTCTTTCACTTTCCTGCCTCTCCTCCCAGTCGCCATGTCGGTGCCAAAGAAGAAACGAAGGATGAAGGAGCTGAACAAGAAGGAGGCAGTAGGTGATTTGCTGGATGCCTTTAAAGAGGTGAGTGTCCCAGGGGTGTCTGGGGATCATCCTGTGTCCCATCTCCTCCTGTGATGAACTCTGCTTTGTGCCATCGTGTCTGGGCCACTGATGCTCTGTGATGGTAATGAGGATCTGAGGCGAGGTGGACATCGAGGAGTGGGGTGAAGGGGACAGGACCAGGCTCGTGTGGGTGACTGCTGTCCCTGTCCCCCTGATGCAGTCTCAGACTGGTGATAGTGCCTCGGAGGTGGAGAACAAGCCCCCCACGTCTGCCCCTGCCAGTGAAGCAGAGGACGTGGCTCCTCCCCGTCCACAGGAAGAGTCGGAAGAGACGTGGGAGGAGAAGGAAGACAAGTTGGCCCCCGAGAAGGGCAAGGCTGCTGGCCAGAAGTATGGCTACAAGGAAGGTGAGCTGTGCCTGGGCACAGTCCTCTGCTGGCAGCCACCACCTCTGGACCCAGCAGTGGGGAAGGTGTGGGTGGCATAAATTTCGCTGTCCTAAATTTCACATTTTCTTTCTATCTTGTCCCCAAGCCTGGCATGGGGTGGGAAACAGAGTTCCCAGCACAAGGGCCCTGGCAGGGGGCAGGGAGCTGGTGGCATCAGGCATTCTAAGCATGCACAGTTATGCTCATGGTGTACCAGGCTTGGCCAGTTCTGTGGTTGTCTACATCCCACCTCACTTGTCCCTATGTGGACCCAGACCCGCCATAGCTCAGGGTTGAAAATACGGCACAAGGCTCATCCGAGTCTCCCTCTTGCCCTCCACTGCAGAGCAATGGAAGCCACTAAACCCTGAGGAGAAGAAGCGATATGACCGGGAGTTCCTGCTGGGCTTCCAGTTCATCTTTGCCAGCATGCAGAAACCTGAGGGGCTGCCCCAGATCACAGATGTGGTGCTGGACAAGGTCGGTGCGGCCCTGGAAATTGGGGAATTGTGGGTGGTGGCTATGTGAGGCCTGGCTCCTCTTTGTGCATTGTGAAGGCGGAGCAGAGACTTCCTTTTGTGCTCAGGGTCCTATTGCAGCATCTGCAATGACCCTTGAGCCTGGGTTTGGTGGGTGTGGGGGCACCTCTGGGGCCTTTTTTCCAGTTCCTTGTCCCGGCGCTGAGGCTGGGGGATGGATCCGTCCCGCTCCTCTGCCCCCGGGCATCCTCAGCCGTGTGTACCTTCGCAGGCCAACAAGACCCCACTGCGGGCAATTGACCCCATCCGCATCAGTGGCATGAACTGCAGCCCTGACTTCACCCCCTCCTTTGCCAACCTTGGCCGGCCTGTCATGGGCAACCGGGGCCTGGTGAGTATCTTCTCACTTCAATTCCTGCCATTCTGCTCTGCCTCTCTGTGATGATCAAGCTTTCGAGCCGTTGTGTCTGGGCCACTGATGTCCGTGATGGAATTGAGGATCTGAGTAGGCAGACTGGGGACTTCTGGGAGCCAGCTCACGTGGTCCCAGAGCAGAGAGCTGAGTTTCTTCTCTGTGTGTCAGCCCTCAGGGTTGGGTCCCCGCCGCTCCCAGCAGAGCCAGAGGAAGGAGCCCCGCAAAATCATTGCTACCGTGTCCCTCAATGAGGATGTCAAGCTGAACAAGGCCGAGAAGGCCTGGAAACCCAGCAGCAAACGTGCTTCCGAGGAGGAGGATCCTGAGAATATCAAGACACAGGTGGGAGCTGGGGTGGGCAGGCAGTCAGAGGGCCTGAGGGAAGGGTGCCCAGCGCTTACTGACCCTGCTGCCCTTGCAGGAACTGCTCCGCCGTGTCCGCAGCATCCTCAACAAGCTGACGCCCCAGATGTTCCAGCAACTGATGAAGCAGGTGATGGAGTTGTCCATCGACACCGAGGAGCGGCTCAAGGGTGTCATTGACCTCGTCTTCGAGAAGGCCATCTCGGAGCCAAACTTCTCTGTTGCCTATGCTAACATGTGCCGTTGCCTTATGGGGGTGAGCAGAAGCTGGGCAGTCTCCTGCTGATTGGGCAAGGTTTTTTTGGCCATCTTAGTTGAGCTTAGTAGTGTGCAGGTCCTTCCATGTGGAGTGGGGAGACTGGGGTGTGTGGGTGGGAGGACCAAGTTCAGAGTCTCAGCAGGGCATCACAGTGTTGTAGTGTGGCTTTTCCCTGATTTGAGTAGTGCTACCTTAGTTGCCCAACTTTTGGGGGAGACACAACTTATGCTCCTCCTCTGGGTTGTACCTCTCCCTGCAGCTTAAAGTGCCCACAACAGACAAGCCCACAGTGACTGTGAACTTCCGCAAGTTGCTGCTCAACCGCTGCCAGAAGGAGTTTGAGAAGGACAAGGATGATGATGAGATCTTTGAGAAGCGACAGAAGGAGATGGATGATGCCAGTGCTGTGAGTTGGGGTGGGAGTCTGTGGCTGAGGGATGGCATGAGTGTCCTTGGGCTGGCTCTGGACACTGAACTGGCCTGCTGGGCTTTTCATACAGCCCGAGGAGAAAGCACGTATGAAGGATGAGCTGGAGGAGGCGCGGGACAAGGCCCGACGACGATCCCTGGGCAACATCAAGTTCATTGGAGAGCTCTTCAAACTGAAGATGTTGACGGAGGCCATTATGCATGACTGTGTGGTGAAGCTGCTCAAAAACCACGATGAGGAGTCTCTTGAGTGCCTTTGCCGCCTGCTTACGACTATTGGCAAGGACTTGGACTTTGAGAAAGCCAAGGTACTCCTTGCCCTGCCCTACCTTGCCCTTCCCTTGTCTTTGGGAGGAATGTGACCATAGCTCTGTCCCTCTATAGCCCAGGATGGACCAGTACTTCAATCAGATGGAGAAGATCATCAAAGAGAAAAAGACATCATCCCGAATCCGTTTCATGCTGCAGGATGTGATTGACCTAAGACGGGTAAGGTTCATGGAATGCAATTGCTTGGGGACTGTCCTCCGTCTGCTGCTTGGTCCCTTGAAGCTGCTGACCTGTGTCTTCTGAGTGCCAGCAATCTGTGTGTCCTCTCTAGGGGAGAGGTGGGTATGTGAGCTGTGGCCAGCCCCAGAGACACCATGTTAGCCCCTGCCCTTGGTTATCATGGTAGTGCTAGTGGGCACACAGTAATTGGCGGCTGTTTAATGCAGGAGGGCTCTGGAAACTGAGCCTTTTTGTGCCAAAAGCTGCCACAACACATGGAGAGCAGTGATGGCTGAGGCAGGAGACCAACCTGAGACTTTCAGAGCGGGATGGCTGGGAATGGAGAATGCTTTTCTGTCCATCTTCCTGCCATCACAGTTCCCTCTTCCCTCCTTCCCTGCCCTCTGCAGAGTAGCTGGGTGCCGCGGCGAGGAGACCAGGGCCCCAAAACCATCGATCAGATCCACAAGGAAGCGGAGATGGAGGAGCATCGGGAACACATCAAAGTGCAGCAGCTCATGTCAAAGGACAAGAGGAGAGGACCCCCTGGGCCATCCTCCAGTGGTGAGTGCCTGGGCTTATGAGGACTTGAGTTTGCCGGGGTGGAATTTTCCTGCTGGACTCTGCTCAAGGCTGGTCTGCACCTTATGACTGTCCATCTTGTGCTCAGGGCGCAGTAGCCTGGTTGCAGATGATGGCTGGAACACGGTGCCCATCAGCAAGGGCAACCGGCCCATTGACACCAGCCGGCTAACGAAGATCACCAAGGTGAGGCTGGGGGTGTGGTGTGATAGCTGAGCCAGATGCCTGTGCCTTGGTGGGAGGATCAGGTCTAACTGTCTCTCTCCACCTGCAGCCTGGATCCATCGACTCCAATAACCAGCTCTTTGCACCAGGTGGGCGGCTGAGCTGGGGCAAAGGCAGCAGCGGAGGGTCTGGCGCGAAGCCTGCAGATTCAGGTAGGCAGCGTGGGACTGGCTGGGTGCTGTGGGACAGAGTGGGAGGAATGATCCTTCCCCTGGCAGTTCCTCTACCAGGGAGTTGCCGAACTCTGAGACTTCCCTCTTTTCACACCCAGCATCTGATTCAGGGCGACCAGCCACAAGCACCTTGAACCGCTTCTCAGCGCTCCAGCAGTCAATGCCTGCCGAGAGCCCAGAGTCCCGCCGTGTGGTGCAGAGGTGAGGAGCCAGCCCTGCCTTGGTGGATGGGTGTGTGGGGGTGAGGGAGAACTCCTGATTTGGGCTTTTGGTAGATCAGTATATAGGCAAGTTACAGTATCTGGACTTGCCCTGTGACAAGATGGGGCCTTGAGGGAGCGCAGAGTCAGTGGTGAATCCTTGTGACAAGAAAGGTTGGCCTCACCCTGTGTGTCCTCCCTACTGTTTGGCGCTAGGATGACCGCCCCTGAGTGCTTGGTCTGGCCTGGGGGGCTGGTCCTTGGATAGATATTAATGGGTGGGAGTGTGAGGTCCCCAAAAAGAGCTGGAGTGTGAGGAACCCAAAGAGAGCTGGAGTTTAGATTTGTTCGGGAGAAGAGGAAAACAAAGTGGGGGCTTTGCCCCCCTCTGTCAGAAGGAAGGTGTGGGTAGGACAAAGGCAGGCACTGCTCAGCCATGCCAAAGAGCTGAGTAAAAGGTATGAGTTGGAATGGGGAAGAAATAGGGAAAAAATTTTCCTCTGAGTATGGTCAAGTGCTAGAAGAGGTGGGGATTGGAGTGGCAAAACCTTACCTTACAGAGCTCTGCATTCTGGGGTCAGGGAGGGTGGTGATGGGCTCTTCATGCAGTGTGCATCTTTTTGACACCCAGGAGCAGCTCCAGCCGTGACAGGTCAGAGAAGGCTGGGGACAGAGGGGACCGAGAGTCACGTTCAGAGAAGGGCAGTGACCGTCTAGAGCGTCCTGACCGGGCAGAGAGAACAGACAGGAACAGGTCTGCTCTCACCAAGAGGAGCTTCAGCAAAGAGACAGAGGACAGGAGCCGAGAACGGGAGAAGCAGGGCGGCCCCGAGGCCGTGCGCAAGGCTGCGAGCATGACGGAGGAACGGGACCGGAGCCGAGAGACTGGTGAGCTGGGGAGGAGTGATATCCCAGGGTCTGGCTGCACCTGCAGCTCTGCCTGTCCCAGGTGATGCCTGATCCTTACCCTTTGGTTGCAGTTAAACAAGAGCCAACACCTCCTGCATCATCCACCAAGCCTGCGCTGTCAGAAGAGGAACTGGAGAAGAAATCCAAGGCGATCATAGAGGAATACCTGCACATCAATGACATGAAGGTGAGAGAAGGAGGTGGCCAAGTACCCTAACACACCATACCTGTTCCCCTGACATGCCATATGCTTCCCTCCCTGTGTGGTAGCACTGTTGGGCAGGGTTCTAGTAGTGCCTGGATGTGGAAGGAGGGGAGTCAGAGCTGGCTGTAGGGCAGTACTGACCCCCCATTTCTCTGCAGGAGGCCCTGCAGTGTGTGCAGGAGCTGGGCAGCCCCTCCTCGCTCTACATCTTTGTGCAAAATGGCATTGAGTCCACGCTGGAGAGGAGCACCATCTCCCGCGAGCACATGGGAGCCCTGCTCTGCCAGCTGGTGAAGGCAGGCACGCTCTCCAAGGAGCAGTACTACAAAGGGTGAGGGGCTGGGGCAACCTGGCTTTGAATTTGACCCTGCCAAATCCTTGAGTAGGACTCAGCACTGAGACATCCTGAGGTCCCTCCTAGCCAAGGGTATGGGGACTGCTGGATCCCAACAGCTCCCTCTGCTCTTCAGGCTGCGGGAGATCTTGGAGATTGCAGAGGACATGGAGATTGACATCCCACACATCTGGCTATACCTGGCTGAGCTCATCACCCCCATCCTGCAAGAGGAAGGCATCCCCATGGAGGAGCTGTTCAGGTGAGAGCTGTGCTCCTCAGCAGGGCTGGCATGGGGGATGCCCTGGGGATAGGTAGCTCACCCAGGTCTCTTGTGCCCCACAGGGAGATCACAAAGCCCCTGGTGCCCATTGGGAAGGCCACCACGCTGCTGGTCGAGGTGCTGGGCTTGTTGTGCAAGGGCATGGTAAGTGCATGGGGCTTGTGTGGCTGCTGGTTGCTGTCTCAAGGACTGGCATCCTGCTTGGGAGCCAGGTGGGCAGGTGGAGATTGAACCCCCCTGCCACCAGAGAGGATAGTAAGGGGGCATCCCTTTGAGTGTCTTGAGTCATGGGGCTGGCATGGCCCAACCACAGTATCTTCCTCCCTGGAGATGGAGGGCATGGTGTGCTGATGTTGGCTGTCTGTCCCACAGGGCCAGAAGACGGCAGGAAAGCTGTGGCGGGATGGAGGCCTGAGTTGGAAGGAATTCCTGCCTGAGGACCAGGATGTCAACAAATTTGTCACAGAGCAGGTAGGAGCATGCTGACAGCGAGGGGCAGAGGTGGGCCATGGGCAGACGTTGAGCAGTGTAAGAGAGGTGCTCCCCTGTGCTGCCTTTAACAGCTTTCTCTGTCTGCTTCCCCAGAAACTGGAGTACACAATGGGGGACAGCTCAGACATGCCAAGCCGCAAGGAGCTGACCTCAGAGGAGCTGTGCAAGCAAATGGACAAGCTGCTGAAGGAGAACCCGAACAACCAAAGAATATACGACTGGATTGAGGTGAGGGTGGGGGCACAATGCTTGAGTGTCTGGAGGCTTCCTCCTGGCTCCTTCTCCAGCTCACAATCCTGTACCCTTCCCCCTCCAGGCCAACCTGAGTGAGCAGCAGGTCTCGTCCAACACGTTTATCAGGGCCCTGATGACGTCTGTGTGCCACTTGGCCATTGTCTGTGAGTATCAGGGTGAGGTGGGAGTGGTGGGGGTTCCCCTGCCCACTCCACCCCTCTCACACCCTGTCCCCTCCAGTTGAGAACCCGTACCGTGTGGATGCCATGGTCATCCACAACCAAGCCAAGCTGCTCCAGAAGTACCTGCGGGATGAGCAGAAGGAGCTTCAGGCGCTCTATGCCCTGCAAGCCTTGGTGGTGAAGTTGGACCAGCCTCCCAGTGAGTATTGTGGGTGCAGGTGGGCTGAGGAGGGGGTGGCAAATGTGTCCCCACCCCAGCAGGGTGGCTGGTGGCTGGAGAGTAGCAGAGGTTCCCCTTTGTCCCCTCAACCCAGACCTGCTGCGGATGTTCTTTGATGCCCTCTACGATGAGGACGTCATCAAGGAGGAGGCTTTCTACAAGTGGGAGTCCAGCAAGGACCCAGCCGAGCAGCAGGGCAAAGGTGTGGCTCTCAAATCGGTGACAGCCTTTTTCACCTGGCTCCGGGAAGCTGAGGATGAGTCGGACAACAACTGAGCAGCCGTGAGGAAGAGGAGGAGGAAGAGGGGAGAGAGAGTGGGGCACCCTGGGGAGTGACTCCATCCCTTCCCACCCCTGGCCCCCATGGACTTGCTGCCAGGGCTGAGGGACCTGCTGTGCCCCTTGCAGTCCCCCTCTCTCTTTTTTTTCAGTTCTCCTCTCTCTTCTTCCTCTGTCCTGGTTCCGTTTGTAAGGCCTGTACGAGTTTGTCATGACGATAATAAACAGATGCTGACTGAGGCGGTGGCTGCCATGGGTCCCCTTGGAGACCCTCCTCGCCCCCCTCCCAGCACAGGCACACCAGGTCTCTGGGAGTGGGGCAGAGCACCCCTGGGTTCATGTCATGGAGAGGGGGGGATGGGATGGGGACATAATCTCTCCCCTCCTCTCCCTCCTCCTCTTTCTCCTCCCCCCTTCTTGATGAAATATAGAGAGATTATATATATATAAACTTATTAAATTTGGTTTGGGGACAGGAGCGTGATTTCTCCCCCTCCCCTGTCCTCTCTATTCCTCCGTCACTGCCTGGACCCCCCTCCCCTCTATGGTTTTTAAATTTTAAATATAAATCATTCCCGCCCAGCTCCTGCTCTGACACCTGGGGAGGGTGCCGGGGAGGAGGGGGGGTGGCCCCTTCTCTCTGGGCCAGGCTGAGTCCCCTCCACGACCCCAAAAGCCCCCATCCTCCTCCCAAACGTTTAAAGGCCACAATTGGGCAAACGACAGGGCGGCCCCCTCATCCGCGTCCCCTGTATTTATAGAGCGCCGGATGTGACGAGCCGCATGTGTAATTATTAAAACAAGGATTCAATTACTGGTCACGTGAATTTGTAAATAATTTTTTTTTTTGCTTTTTTTTTTTTTTTTCTTTATGGAGTATTTAATTGAAGATTTAAAGGCATCTTTTCACCTTAAAACTGGAAATAAAAGAACATTGCTAAATAATGCCCCGTGTGCCGCTGTTGCCGCCCCACCCTGCCATGTCCCTTGTGCCTGGTGTGGCTGGTGTGGGGGTGCCAGCCTTGAGAATGGGCAAGGACCAGCCTACCCTGTCACTTCAAGGCAGGTAGGTACCCCCCACTCCAGGGCTGGAAGGGTGGCAAGGGGGTTGAATGTGCCTGGAGCCAGGCCCCCAGGAGCCCCCTTGCTGGCACTGCCCGGCACAGGGTCTCTGGAGGTGAAACAGACAGCCCTGCCAGCAGCCTGGCTGTGGAGCAGAGCCCTGATGTCCCCAAATGTCCCTTTTCCCACAGGCATGAGTGGTGGAACCTGCGTGGTCTCGGGGCAGGAGATTCGAGATGTGTGCCAGGTTCCCCCTACACCTTCCAATGTGAGAGGGCATTTTTCTGTCAGCCCCCTCCTGGCCTTGTCTTGCAGTCGGAGTGGAGGTGGTGCACAACCTGCCCCTGCTGGGGTTCCCCTGTGGGGCATCCGTGCTGGGGACAGAGGCTGGTCCCCCTTGGGGCTGGAGGCTGGTCTTTGCTGCCTTGGGCTGCCTCTTGCTGAGTCACCCTGGCCATGGCCCAGAGGGTACAGAATAATTAACCGGAGGCTGTTCCCCAGATTAGAGGCTGATCTGTCTGAGCTGCAGCCCTGGCATCACTAATGCTGGGAAGCAGTTGGCAGGGAAAGGCCTCGGGATGGGGACTGGGCAGGAACTCTCCCTGACTGGGAATGAGTGAGTAAGGAGGGAGGGAGGCCCTTTGAGCTGCTTGGGTAATCTGCTTGCCAAGGGAAAGAGGGTGGCACCGCAGCAGTGCCCTCCTGTGCCAGGGAAAAGTACCACAGCGTGAATTGCCATCAAGTTCAGAGTGAACACGGCTTGACCCATCAACCTGGCCGTCAGTGCTCGCCTGGATCTCCTGCAGGGGCCGTTGCTGTCAGACGTGATGTTCCAGAGCCTGCACCCACCTGTCCCCAGCACAGTTCCATGGGTGTGGGAGGCTGTGCCAGAGGCTCTGTGCTCCCGCCCGCACTCAGGCCCTCGGGGGCGGGTAGGGGCAGGCAGGTCTGGGGCTGAGGGGTGCCCTGTTTCTGCAGGGTCCCAGCCCTCGTTCCTTGTTTGGGGGGTGTACGGGGGCCGGGCGGGGCGGCGCTGTCCGCGGTGCTGGCACGGCGCTCTCCGCGGTGGCCGGCCTTCTTCCCCACCTCCTCAGCCCCCTCCTCTTCCTCCGTCCATCCTCCTCCTCTCCGCGCCCCCTCCTCTTCCTCCATCCCCCTCTTCCTCTTCCTTCAGCCCCCCTCTTCCTTCATCCTCCCCGGCTGCCTTCATCCCCCCTTCACCTCTCTCCTCATCTCCCCTTCCTTCTCTTCCTCCCGGCCTCCCTCTCCCCCGTTCTTCCCTTCCTCTCTCTCCCTCATCCTTCATCCCCCTCTGCCTTCTCTTTCTCAGCCTTCCTCCCGCACATTCTCCTCCTTTTCCTCCTCCTCTTCTTTCCGCCTCCCCCTCTCCCTCCTCTTCCTCCCCCACCAGTGACGTCTCTGGACGTGCTGCTCCCGGCCCGGCGCAGGCACCGCTCGGGGCTCCGGTACTGCTCGGGGCTTCGGTACCGCGGCCCGACCCGGCTCGGCAGCGGCTCCGGCGGGGTGCGGGCGCTGTCCGGGGCCGCCCATGCGGCCGGGGGGGCGATGTGGGCGGCGCGGAGCCGGCGGTAGTGCCCGCACCGGGGCCCCCCCGGGAGCATGGGCTGCATCGGCTCCAAAACCACCATCGGTGGGTGAGCGACAGCGGGATGGGGCCGGGCACTTGGGGCAGTAGGGGGTCCTAGGGTATGGAAGGTGTTTGGGGAACTTGAGGATGGAGAAGGGGGTGTGCGGGGGCTGCTGGCCGAGGGGTTGGAGGTGATACGATAGGGGTGTGGAGTCTACGGAGGCTGGGGGATATGGGAAGGTGGAGAGCAAGGAGCTGAGGGGGATCCAGGGAATGGAGTGGTGGTGTATGGGACTGGGAGGCTGTAAAGGCTGTGGGATATAGGCAGTTACGGAGGTGGGGGGGTATACAGAGAGAATTGGGGTATCTAAGTGTGCTGTGTATACAGAGATCTTGAGGGCTCTGGAGGACTTTGGTATATAAAGGGTGATGGGGGCTATAGATGGGTGGGGATTTGGGAGTTGGGGGTGCTGCTGTGGGGCAGCTGGATACCCCAGGGAGTGCAGGGAGACATGGGGGGGTGTGGATGTCTAGAGGCTGGGGTGATTGGAGCAGTTGGATTGCAGCTCTGGGGGATGGGGGTGCAAGGGGGCTGGGAAAGGAGTGTGGGACTGGGGTGCTGGTTAGATTCCTGAGAGGTTATGGGGTAGCTATGAGAGAGGTAGAGTTGTTCAGGGGGCCGTTGGAGGCTGGGGTTTGCTGCAGTGTGTGGGGTGCAGCGGGGGTGCTGCAGATGTCCTGGGGGTGCTGCAGGAGGGATGGGGGCTGTGATCAGAGGGTGTTCTGGAGGCTGGGTTCGTGGGGGCTAGGACAGTGTTGAGAATGTTGCAGACATGCCGGAGGGGCCCTGGGGGTGTTGTTGCTAGGATGTCACCACAGGGTGCCCCTGCCCACAGCTGGGAGTGGGGGCGATCCTCTCTGTAATTTCCCAAGGAAGCCAGGGTGAACCCTCAGATGTGGGTGGGAGGCAGCACTTTTGAGCTCCCCTGTATCCCATCTCACAGCTGGTTTACGTCAGCCAGGCCCGCCTTGCTGCAAGGGAAATGAAGCTCTCGAGGGGTACCCCGTCTTGGCCCCTTTGGAACTGGCCTTTCACGGCAATTGCATTGACAGGAGACCCCCAGTGCTTGAGAGTCAGTGCCTGAGGATGTGGGCACCCATCCATTTGAGGTGCCAGTGCCAGGAAGTTGAGATCTTGTGGCAAAAGATGGGTGCAGGTGCTTTTATTTGCCCTATCCCTTCTTGCTCCTTTCCCTCCTGACCCAGTGGCAGGGAACTGGAGAGGGGGATTTTGGAGATAGTGGAGGAGCTGCAGCCCCCTGCAAGTATGGCCCAGCGCTGTCTCCCTTCACACACCCAGCACCTGGCACAGTCCAGCCTGGTCCAGCTGCCCCCACCCCTCCCACAGCAGCTGCCAAGCTGGGACAGGCGCCTGGTCCCCAGTGCCAGGCTAGGGACGTGCGTTACCGCTGACACAGGCGGAAGAGTTGCCCGGGCGTGAGTCACCAGTGCTGCAGCAACGAGTTGTGTCTGGTCTCAGACTGGACAAGAAGCTGCTACAACAGGGTCAGTGGTTGGGCGACTGAGAGGGCTGCTGGGGAAATGGAGGTGCTGAGGTTGGCCTCGGCTCTTCCTGCAGTGGCCGTGGACACGACGCTGTGTGTGGAGTGGAAGGAGGTGAAGGCACTGTCACCCCTGAGTGTTGCCCGCCCGCTGCCCCGGCTGGTGCGCCAGGCCTCCTTCGACAGCCAGGACTTCCTCCAGGTACCACCAAGCCCAGCCATGCCTGGCTGAGGGAGCCATGTGCCGGTACCCCATGGTGGGGCACCCGTCCTGGCCATGGCCCTGCCAGTTTGCAGTGGCTCGGGGCTGCTCTGACGTCAGCCATGAGCCGGGCTGTATCCTGGGAGAAATCAGTCCACGGTGCCTCGTTGCCATGGCAATGCAATTTGTTGCGCGCCTCCAAATCCCACATCGCTTCCCCCGTGGCCATGGGCTCAGGGCCTGGCATGGCCGGGATAGCAATGGGGATATACAGCAGGATGTCCTGGCATGGTGTGTGCTGCCAGGGAGTGAGTGCTGGGGAGCCGGGCTGTGGTGGTCTTGCACATGCACATGTGTGTGCATAAGCTGGGGAGGGCACACGTGTGTGTGACACCATCTAGCACAGGGCATGTACACATGTGAGCTCATTCAAGTGTGCAGGTGCACGTGTATGTACAGTGGAGTTCAGGTGTGAGTGTGCAGGTGTGTGTTTGTGGTCAGTTTGTGTGTTTGAGTTGCTGCCTGTGTGTGTGGGCATATGTGGTGACCTGAGCAGGCATGTCCAGGTGTGTACACAGTGTCATCATACGGGTGTACTGACATTGTAGGAGTGTGCCCTGCTGTGACCAGTCCTCTGCACACACGTATGCCTGTGAAGTGTGGGTGCACAAACACCCCAGGCCCCCTGGGGTAGGCACCAAGCAGGGCCAAGGGCCAAGCCCCCTCCTGGAGCGTGGGGCTCCCAGAAGGGGAATGGTGCCAGGGCTGTGACCATGCTGCCCACTCTGGCAGGTCAATGTTGAGGATACTGTCGAGATGCTGCCCAAGTCACGGCGTGCGCTGACCATCCAGGAGATCGCTGCCCTGGCCCGCTCCTCGCTGCACGGTAACTGCTCACCCAGGGGCTCTTTTGGGAAAGGGGCCTCTCCCGAGGTGAGGAGTCTGGGCCTCTTGGCGGGGCCTGGGTGTCACCTGCCTGGAGTTTTGGGGGAGCCCAGGGGGTTACTGGTGGCACTCAAGAGGAGGGCATGGGGCCAGGTCCCATGGACTGGAGATAGGGAGTGTTGGGTTCCAGGGTTATGGGCCCTGTGCTGGGGACTTGGGGTGCCCCAGGGCATGCTGACCTTGGGGCCCATCCCACAGGCATCTCGCAGGTGGTGAAGGAGCACGTGACAAAGCCAACAGCCATGGCACAGGGCCGTGTCGCCCACCTCATCGAGTGGAAGGGCTGGTGTAAGCCAGTGGAGTCACCTTCCGCCCTGGAGAGCGCCTTCAGCTCCTACTGCCACCTGAGCGAGGGCGAGCAGGAGGCGCGATTTGCTGCTGGTAGGAGCTGTGAGCATGGTGGGCACGGCACTGCAGCCCAGGGCAGGGGTGGGGGCTGGGTTGTCCCCATTCATCCATCTGTCCATTCATCATCCACCCATCCGTCCATGCCCTGGCACTGTGGCTAGAGGTGCCAGGCAGTGGGATTTTGGGGGCTCCTCCCTGCGTGTGTTTTGATCGTGCCTTGTCCTGTGCCAGGTGTGGCGGAGCAGTTTGCCATTGCTGAGGCCAAGCTGCGAGCCTGGTCCTCAGTGGATGGGGACGACTCCAATGATGAGTCCTATGATGAGGACTTCTTGCCCTCCACAGAGAGCTCCCAGCCCACTGGTAAGTGCCGGGGGGAGTGGGTAAGTTGTCCTGCTGCTGGTGTGGGTGTCCCAGCACTGAGGGTTAAAGGAACATGATGCTCACTGCCTGGCACATTCCCCAGCCTGGCCACTCCTGTACAGGACAGTGCTCCTGCCTGGCACCCTGGCAAACAGCGCCTGAGCCAGGGATGGGGAAGCCCTTAAATGCAACAGCTCCGTGGTGCCAGAGAATGTTTTGTTTTCCCTTTGGTGGTTACCAGTGCCATGCATGCTGCAATTTGTGGGCAAAGTGGGCACAGGACTGCTTCCAACCTGCGGGGCACGGGACAGGGGGCAGCCGACATCCCTGGTGCCCTCAGCCCTGGACTGACCCAGACATCCTGGTTTCCCACAGAGCTGACAGGCACGATGCCCGCCAGCGCGCTGCTGCGAGACCTGCTGCAGGGCCACCTGTGCCAGCTGGGCATGCGGCACGGCTCTTGTGAGCCCGAGAGCGACTCCTCGCACACCCTCTCCCCTGAGACTCTCTGCTCCAGCCTCTGCAGCCTGGAGATGGTGTCCCCCTCCGAACTCACTGCCAAACTGCTCGGCTCCCTGGGGGGTGAGGACCTGCTGCTGCCCAAGCTGCCGCCCCCAGCCAGCCAAAGTGCCTTGAGGGGCCTGGCACGGCTCCGGTGCCAGGACTCCCTCTACTCCGTGTCCTACGCTGAAGCCTGTCTCTCGCCCACGGAGGACGAGGTGGTGCTGAGCAAGGACTTCCCACTCCGCCGGAAAATCTCTGACGTCGCCTCCTCCGGGGTGGCATCGCTGGAGGAGGAGGAGGAGGCCGAAGAGCCCTGATGCCTCCTGGGGTGCCCTGCCCCTCCTGGTGGGGGTCCAGGTCCCCTGTCAAAGCCCTCTGGCTAGACCCCACGCTGGGTGAGGGACAGGCCCTGCCGCTGCTCCCCCTCGCTATTTGGGTGCAGGAGGGGTCCGGGGGGCCACTGCAGCCCCCCAGCCAGTGTGCCCCCTCTGTGCCCCGGCCCTGCTTGGTCACATCGTTGCCCTCCTGGATTTTTGCATGAGAGCAGGGAAGGGGCGCAGGGAAGGGCCTGGGGGGGTCTGTCCTCTGCCCTGATGCCCAGATGTGCCCTCAAAAACTGTCAAGACTAAATAAGTGGGGCTGGTTGTTCGCATGTTCTCCCCCAAACCACCCTGGGCTCCTCTTTTGGGCACAGTTCCCTCTCCCCCAATGGCATGGCTGAAACTCTATGATCATCCTGTGGTGCCTCTACCACCCCAAGCCAGCGTGGTGGTGGGGGTTTCGGTGTGGGAAGGGCTTTTCTTCTCTCTCCCTGGCCAACTTTTATTGGACCGAGTTTAAAACTGTGAACTGCTGCCTTGGAGCATGGAGCTGCTGGAGGGGTGCTGGGGGGCTGTGGATGTGCTGCGGTGCTGGGACTTTCTATACTTTTGTACGTGCATGGGGCTGACACAGGAAGACTGCAGGGCCAGGTGGGTGCAGGCCCCCAGGCTGGGGGCTTTGGGTCACCAGGAGAGCAGCCCCAATCCAGCCCTGCAGCAAGGGGGTCAGCCCAAAGTCTGCTGTGAGGCAAAGCAGGGTGGAGAGAGGGGGTAGGACGTGGGACTGATGTCCCTGTCGACAAGTCACTCACTCCTAGCAGGGAACCAAGTGCCTACATGAAGGGCGACCAGCCCCCCTGTCCTGGCTGGGGGTGGCACCCCCCCCGGGGACCCCCCAAGCCCATGTGAGGGGTTCCAGGCACGTCATTTGGGGGAGGAATGCCAGTTTTTGCCAACGCTTGCGCACCCCTTCCCGCATGGCACGTGTTCTCGTGGGGTCACTCTCCCCCTGCATGCTGCTCCTCACCCAGCCCAGTCACTGTTCCCTGTCCCCACACCCCGGGCTGCCCCCTTGCAACCACTGCACCTCTGCTCCCCTGCATCCCCCAGCACCCCCATCAACCCTGCCGGGCACAGCTCCTGTTCTCCCTCCTTGCCATGGGGTGCCCGGTGTGGGGCTGGCCTCCCCTGCCCCGCATCACCGAGGGGCTTCAGGGGCCAGCAGACCCGGCACCATGCTGATGGCTCCTTGCCACCCGCTTCCACTTGCTCCGGGGGCAGTGGATGCTCCCCACGGTACTGGGATGGGCTGGGGGGTGCGGGGTGCCTGTGGATGGGGGGCGGCCTTTGCTCTGTGTGTGTGTGCATGTGCACACCTGGGGGCGCATGGGCATGTGCACGCATGTGCATATCTGTGGGAGCTGCCTGAGCCCCCTGCCCCGCTGTGGCGGTACCTGTGGAGTATCCATGGGGTGCCCACACCATGGCACCCCGTCCTCCATCCTGCCAGGTCTTGAATAAAGTCAATTGTGCGAGCGCTGCGCCGGGCACCTCTTCTTGCAGATAGGGGCCACCTCCTCCCCAGGGGGCCGGGGGGTGGCAGGCCAGCGGTGGCAGGGATGCATCCCCCTCCGCGGCCCCACGGGGTGACGGAGGCCTCGTCCCTTATCTCACATTCCTACGGACAGGGTGCCTAATTATGGGCATCTAACGCTGGTGGCTGGCTGGCGAGGGGCTGGACCCTCCCCACGGCAGGGCCTTGGGGGGAGCGGGCAGCAGGCGCCATGGCATCGCTCAGCTCCGCCACCACGTACCGTGCCGAGCTCCTCAGCGCCTACGGGCAGGGGCACAGCGAACCCCGCTTCGAGGGTGACCGGCTGCATGGACCCTTTGGGGCACGGGGACAGGAGGCATTTGGGTACCCAGGTATTGGGCGTGGAGGGTGGGGGGGGCTCTAGGGTGCGACCGCCCTGCTACCCTGGGGGAGCCCTGCTACCCTGGGGATGGACCCCCAAGGGTCATCCAGCTGACCTGTGCCCGGAGGCAGTGTGCGACCCTCCCACCAGCACAGGTTGGGAGGGCGGAGAGGGGAACCCTGACTGCCCCCCAGGTGCTCTGTGGCTCTCTGGACTGTCCTCCAGCTCTTACTCCCCAAGTGCTTTTGTGCTCCCGCTGTAAGGCCCCAATAACCCCAGTGTCCTTGCTGTCCCCGGGATCACCATGCTGCCTCCTCCCCGTCCCCAGACTCTTCTGATCCTCCTTTTGTCCTCAGAACCCTGCACAGCTTTTCCTCCCCAACCCAGACCATCGCAGCTGTCCTCAGCTCCCCTGTGCCCCACACCCTTTGAATGTCACTTGCTAGGCCCCCACTTTCTTGTTACAGCTCCAGTAACTTCGGTGTCTTCTTCCCCTCCAGCCCACTCCCCCCAGATTTTCATGGTCATCCCCAGTGTCTTCACCCTCCTGTGCCATTCCCCTGCTGTCCTCAGGTTGTCCAGTGCCCCTGGAATCTCCCAATGCCCTTAGGTGCCTCCAGACCACCAAATACCCCCTCAATACCCCCATTCCCCAAGGTCTCCCAGTTCCCCCTGCAATTCCCGGCACCTTCAATATCCCCAAACTTGCACTGCCACCTGCTAGTCCCAGCCCTCACTCCCGCAGTGTCACCAGACTCTCCCACACCTCCCAGTCCCCTAACCCCTGGCACTGTGGCCCCATGCTCAGCAGCCCTCCAATGCCCACAGAGTCCCCAGGCGCCATGTACCCCTGCAGCCTGGGCACCTGGGTGCGTGCTCAAGGTGACACCTACCAAGTGGTGGCCGACGTCAGCCAGTTTGAGCCCCCTGACATTGTGGTGACCACCTCCAACTGCCATGTTGCCATCCAGGCAGAAAAGGTGAGGCACTCGGGGGGGGCAGCGTTCCCCCTGGCCATGGCACAGTGGGGGTCCTGTCCCATGAGACCCCCTCCTGTGGGTGGTGGGGACGAGGTGGTTACTGGGAATAGCCCTTGCTAGAACTGGGGTAAATGGGAGCTGTGCCCTAGTGATGGGATAACAGGTAACTCCTGCTCTACTACACCTGTCCTGTACTGGCATAACTGGAAACTGTCCTCACTGAGAATGGAACAACTGGGAACTCCTGCTCCGTTGCCTTCTCTGCTGGAGGTGGGAAGCGGGAATGGTCCCTGCTGGCACTGCAGTAGTGGAATTTACCCCACAAGCCAAGACTTGGGCAGGAGAGGCCTGCTTCCTGCTGGCAATGGAGTAACTGGGACTTGCCCTGGAGTCACTGGGATCTTTCTTGTTGAACTCCCTGCTGGAGCCAGGGTGACTGGGAGTTGTCCCATTAGAAACACTGGGGTAAACTGGGAATGGAACCCTCTATGCCACAGTGTTCCACTGCACCGGTGCTGCCTCCCCTGCAGGTGGCTGAGGATGGCACCATCTGTGACACCTTCACCCACAAGTGCCAGCTGCCCGAAGACACGGACCCACTGTCGGTGAGCTGCACCCTCACTGAGACTGGCACGCTGGTCATCACCGTCCGGCGCCGCGCCAGTGCCGGCCGTGGGCAGCCCCCGCTGTACCGCAGCGAGGCCATGCTGTGAGTGGCTCTGGGTGACAAAAAGCTCCTTGCCCGAAGTGATGCCAACCCCAGCACTGTGGTGAAGCTCAGCCGGTGCCCACTGGCTGTGCCCCTCTCCACCTCCAGCCCCATAGTGCTTCGGCTCTGTTTATAAAGTCCTTTTATTAAATTAATATAAAAATCTCTGTATTTACATGGGGAAAGGTGCATGGCAGAGAGGCAGCAGAACCCCCTGTTCCCAGTCACGAGGTGCTGAGCACAGGGTGCAGTGCCCACCCATGTCCCCGTGGACACCCCAGCCTGATGCCCCTCTCTGCCTTGTGCCACTCTGAGAAGGGACATTGCTCATGGAGGGTGTGAGGGCAGTGGCCATTCTGGAGGGCACCAGGGGCTCGGGGGGTACAGAGGTAGCAAAGTGGGAAGCCCCAAGAGCTGGCAGGTGGTTGGGGAGCAGGGGCTGGCTGGGGGGCATTTGGCTGGTCCCCAGCCCAGGGAGGGGGCAGAGGCACTGGATTGAGGGTTCCCACTCCTGTGCTGAGCCTGGAGTCAGGGGCCTCAGAGTGGGCATCCCCCGGCACCTGCCAGGGGGCCCTTGTGGCTTCCAAGGACACGGGGGAGTGGATCTCAGGGGTCTCACTGGCCCTTGGGGGTGTCATCATCATCGTCACCCCCAGGACCAGCCTCGCGGGGCATGTGGTGGTGCTGGTGGCGATCCCAGAGCTGGCGCAGGGCGGTGGTGTCGGCCTCGGTGGCACTGGTGGTGCTGTCGCGGAAGCTGGCGAGCGGTGGCCGCACCTTCACCCCCTTGCCCGTCAGTGAGCCCTCGATGGCCTTGCGCAGCTGCGGGGACCCCAAACCCATGGGCAAACAGCTCCAGGTGCTGCTCTGTGTCCCTCCAGCCTCCCTGTTTCCTGCTCACCTCCTTGAGGGACACCATGCCCACCAGCCGCCCAATGCTGGTGACGAATGCATGGTCCAGGCCCAGCAGAGAGAAGATGGTGTGGGTCTGCAGGAAGAAGGGGTTGAGTTGAGGGTCTGGGGGTTATGGGTGGGGGTCTGGGGTGGGGTGTGGGTGCACCTTGTGCAGTGAGGTGTGCTCCACCAGCTGGAAGGGTGCGGGGTCGATCTTGGCACTGCTGAAGTCCACCAGCTGGTCCAGCTGCTGTTCTTCCCACTCCAAGATCTGGGGAGGTGCCATTGGGCAGGGTAAGGTGTATGGCCTCCCCACAAGTGCCAGCAAGGACCCTCCCATCCTCCTTACACGCAATCTTACGGAGAAATCTGGGTCATCCATCCCCTACCTCCCCATGCCCACCTCATGCTCTGGCACCACTTTGGGATGTCTGGGATCCCCCTGAGCAGGAGGGTCCTGCCTGTCTCTGCCCAAGCTCTCACCTCTGCTGGAGTCATCTTGTCACCCAGAATCATCTCCTCCTGCAAGAGAGGTGTGTTGGAGCAGCCCTGAGGGCGGCAGGCAGGGTGCAGGCAGGGTGCAGTGAGGGTGCAGGCAGGGTGTAGGCCACACATGCAGGCAGGACACAGGCAGGGCATGGCGAGGGTGCAGGCAGGGTGCAGGCAGGGTACAGGCAGGGTATGGTCAGCACATGGGCAGGTCAAGTAACATGATTGGTTGACAGGACATTGGTCACACTCTGATTGGCCATAGTTGGACAAGCCAAGCTTGTGATTGGTGGAGAGAGTGCAAGGTGTGCCATGATTGGCTGAGCAAAGTGGGGCAGATCCCGTGGTTGTGATGGCTGGAAGGCTCCACATCCCAATTCCTGGGAAGGCTTGGGATGGGGAGGATGCACACCAGGATTGGTTGGATGGAATCGTCACTGTCCAAGATGGACTGCACAGACATAGGTCCATGGTGATTGGCCAAGAAAAATCTTGCCAGGCCCCTGATTGGTTCAGAGAAATCCTGCCAGACTCTGATTGGCTGGTAGGAGCTGTGCCCAGGCTGCAATTGGCTGCAGCTTACCACAATGGAAATGCGGACGCGTTTGGCCTTGTGATAGGCTGTGCCCTGGGCCTGGCCCGTGGGAGAGACAGCAGTTAGGGGATGGGATGGGATGGGATGGGATGGAATGGGATGGGATGGGATGGGATGGGATGGGGTGGGATGGGATAGACTGGCATGGCATGGCATGGCATGGCATGGCATGGCATGGCATGGCATGGCATGGCATGGCATGGCATGGCATGGCATGGCATGGCATGGCATGGCATGGCATGGCATGGCATGGCATGGCATGGGTAGAAGTTGCATGGGATGGGATGGGGTGGGATGGGATAGAAAATGATGGAAGGGGATAGGAAGGGACAGGCAGGGTTGAACAGGAATGGAAGGGGATGTGACAAGAATGGGCAGGGCTGGGAAGGGCCAGGCAGGGCTGGGCAGGGCCAGACAGGGTTGGGCAGGGCCTGGCAAGGCCATTCAGGGATGGGAAGGGATGGGCAGGGCCTGGCAAGGCCACTCAGGGATGGGAAGGGATGGGCAGGGCCAGGCTCTCACCTCAGTGGGCTCTGTGGCAGCATTGGCACAGAAGAGGCTCTTGAGGGCGATGCCAGTGTGGTCAGTGCTGCCAACTGCGGGTGGAGAGAAGATGTCAGTGGTGGGGGCACAGCGGGGCCATGGGGCTGCATGCAGACTCACCTGGGGGGCTGTCGGCTGGGCTGCTGGGCACCCGCTTTAGCGCCGGCTTCAGGGGCTTGCGGAGTGCGGGGCGGGCAGGGGTGCCCGAGGAGGTCTCTGTGCTGATCTGTGGGGTAATGGGGTGGTAGGGTGACAGTGGTGGGGGGCACCCTGACTGGGCATCCCCCAAGATGGTTGCACCCCTCACCTGGAAGCGGATGCTGGAATCGGAGAGCCGGTGCCCATCCTCGGACAGCGCCTTCTGCCGCAGTGTCAGGAGCCGGCGCTGGGGACTGAGCTGGCTGCTGAGCAGGGCCCCCACCTGCGTCCTCTCAATGGAGCCCAGCAGGATCATGGACTCTGCCAGACACAGCAAGGGCCACACTGGCTTCTGATGTTCCCTCTGCCACCCACCCACCATCCTGGCATACTCCACGGCTGCTGGAGATGCCGGCAGAGCCCCTGCCTATGTCTCACCAGCTGACTCCACCAGTGGCAAGTTCTTCATCTTGGTGCTGTGCAGGACCTGCTGCAGGTCCCGGTACTTGCAGTTGAGGGTGACGTAATGGATATCCCGCACCATGATGTCCTCCACCCGCACATTGTATTTCCTGCCCAGGGACAAGAACAGTGACCTCAGAGTAATGCCACCTCCTCCCCTTGTACCTGGTGAGGGGTTTGGGACAGGGGACGCAAACTCACTCGTGGTGGCCCCAGCCCAGCTCAGGGAGGTAGGGAAGCTTCTTGATGCGGATGATGCTGTCGTAGAGGGAGGGCTGGAGGCTCTGGGCAACGGCGTTGGCCAGGATGACAGCGATCATGACAGGCAGGATGTGCGAGATCTGCCCCGTCAGCTCGAAGACGATGACGGCAGTGGACACCGTGTGGGTGACAGCTCCCGACAGTGCGGCTGCCCCTGTGGCCACCATCAGGGGATGGGGGGGCTGTCAGGTATTGCCCACCAGGCTAGGTCCCCACCCTGGGTTCCCCCCTCTAGAGCATCCACATCTGGAGCCCTTGGGACCATCCGGGAACATCCCCAGTGGTGGTATCATTCCCAGTTCCAGGGATCACCACCTCAGCTGTGGGGCAGCATCTCCAAATGATGCCCACCATGGTGTTCCCATTCCAGCTTGGTGCTTACCCACCACGGCGTAGCCCCCTGGCACGATGCGGTAGATGTTGCTGTCCGTGTGGATGCCATCAGGGAACCAGGCTGCCATGCTCTCCCCCACCAGGCGCCCAAAGGCTGCTCCTGCAGGCAGAGAGGGGCTGGGAATAGGCACAGGGCTCTCCCAGCAGCCAGCCCAGCCTTGCACCCTCTCCTCTGCCTGATGCTGCCAGGGAAGGGGACATCTGGAGGCACCCATAGGTGCCCAGTTTGGGCTGAGAGGTGGCTCCCTCCTCCCACTCTGCCCACACAGGGTGCAGGGTCTCACCAATGACGAAGACGGGCATGAAGGCTCCACAGGGCACTGGGATGGTAGTGGCCAAGGCTGACATCCAGAACTGTGGGGCAGACATCCATTAGTTGCCCTCTCTGACCCAGCCCTGCCTCCTGCCCCTGCAGTGACCCTCAGCTGAGTGCTGTGGAGCAGCACGTGGGCACCGCACCCTGCAATGGGGCATGGCCTCCTCCCAGGGGCACCCTGCCAGCTCCTCCCTGGTGGCACTTGGTGGCATCTGGCCAGCACCTCCCTGGTGGCACCTAGGAGCAAGCAGCCAGCTCCTTCCTGGTGGCACTTGGTGGCATCTGGCCAGCACCTCCCTGATGGCACCTAGGAGCAAGCAGCCAGAACCTCCCTGGTGGCAAATTGGTGGCTCTCAGCCAAGATCTCTTGGATGGCATGCCAGCACCACCCAGCAAACACCTTGATGGACTCTTGGAGCAGCCACCCAGTGCCTTCTGGTGCCACCTTTCTGGTAACAATCTGGCACCTCCCTGATGGCATCCAGGAAATCCTCTCCATAACTTCCTGGTGGTACCCTGGGGATCACAAGGGAAGTAGGCACCCACCTTCATGAGGATGAACACAACAAGTGTGATGAAGACATTGGAGCGGGGATGGTGCCAGGCCTCCAGGATGCCCAAGTATTCAAACTCATCACTGATCCCCTGCTTGGCCCACGTCTGGTTGTCAAAGAGTGTCACCAGGGTGTCCTTCTGGGTGAGCTGGTGATGGGCAGGGGTCAGCTGGGGCTTGTGGTGGCCCTGGGGTGGGGACTGGTGTGCCACCCCACGGCAGGTACCTGGCCAGCCATGAACTGTCCAAAGCCAGGCGGGAAGGTCAGCGTGGAGATGATCAGCGTCACCAGGGCAGGGAAGAGCAGGCGCCTGGCAGGGTGGCACAGGGCAGAGGGTGATTTTGGTGCAGCCCCACCTCCACCACCATGCTGCTGGGGACTGCTGGGCACCTACTTCTTCATGAGGAAGCGGTTGATGGCCTTCTGGCGGCGCATGAACTGCACAATCTTGCGGTTGAGGTAGACAAAGAGTGCGCCCCCGAAGCCACTGGCGATCCTGGGCAGAGCCAAGGGAACAGGTGTCCTGCTGCCACCACCAGCACCACTGGTGCCACCACTGCCACCCCTGGGGCCATGGGATGGGTGCTGGGATGGCCGCACTCACCCGATGACGGCAAAGGCAGGCAGCTCCTGCAGGTCGAAGGGGAAGTCGAGGCGGAAGCGGGTTTTGAACAGTGCCGTGATTGTCTCTGGGGGATGGTGGGGGTCAGTAGGGCTGGGCAGGGAACCCCTGTGCCCTCACCCTGCCTGAGGTACCTTCATCCTTGTTCCAGACAGCAAGGACACGGAAGATGAAGGCGCTGAAGGTGGCAGCGAAGAAGCCACGCCAGTAGTTGCGGACGGCAAAGAAGGTGGAGGTGACCTCGATGCTGAAGAGGACGCCTGGCATTGGGGGGAAGTGCACAAGGGAGGTGGAGAGACCTGGGCAGGCCCCCGGTGCCTGGCATGCTTCCCACCCTGAGTCCACACTCGTGCACAGCCCACGGGGGTCTGGCTGCCCCATGGACACACTACAGGGCGGTTCAAGGGCTTCCCTGGCAAAGCACGTGGCTGGTCCCAGCTGGGCACAGCGGACACAGCACAGTGGGCCAAGCACGAGTCTGCACGAGCGAGAAGGGAGCACAGGGATGTGGGCAGCAACATGAGGGATGGTGCTGGGATGGAGTGAGGTGCACACAGATGGACAGACAGACAGGGCAGCAGGCAAAGGGCAAGGAAAGAGTCAGACACATCACCAACCTACGGGCAGGGCTCAGCGGGACTGGAGTGGGGAGCTCCCTGGAGCGCAGGGCGGCAGGGGAGAGGACAAGAGCAGACGTTACACATCTGGGAGGATGGTGCCCGCTCCTCCCCTCCTCCTCCCTGCTGAGCAGCACTGCCCTCTCCCATGCCAGCTGTCCTGGCGGTCCTGCTTGCCTCTCCAGGTGGACCCTGCTGCCTGGGCGGGAGGTGTGGGGGGTGTGGGGAGGCCCGGGGTGACCCTACCTCCAATGGGGGCGGCGAAGCAGCAGCCAACACCGACAGCACAGGCAGCTGCCAGCATTTCAATGTTTCTTGCCTCATTCTGTGAGGGAGACAGGAGTGAGTGGGCACTGCCCCCCCAACCCTAGGCACTGCCAAACATGATGGTGGGCACAGGTTGATCCTCCTGGGGCCAGCCTGCCTTGCTCACCTCGTAGAAGCCCCCAAAGAGGGAGAGGAAACGGCTGAGCAGGGCTGCGCACATGCTGGCGATGTGGACAAAGGGACCCTGAGAGGACAACAGGGGACTGAGGACATTGCCCTCAGTGTCATTCCCTGGCCCCCTGCTCACCCTGCCCCAGCACTGCCTTCACCTCCTTGCCCAGGGGCATGCCACTGCCCAGGGCACACGTCAGTCCTATCACCTTGGCCACAAAGGTCTTGAGGGTGAGGTACTCCTTCAGCACGACGCCCCGCAGGATGGTCTTCATCTCGGGGATCCCTGAGCCTGGTGACATGGGGACAGCCTTGACCAATAGCCATGAAGGGAGGACACTGCCCCATGGTTCTGGGGGGTAACCCTTGATGCTCTGCCATACCCCACTGCCACAGGGAGATCCCAGAGACACCTCTTCCCACGACTTGGAGGAACAGCTCCTTATTATGTAGGCACAGCTTAACCCATAGCCCCATAGGGACCCCAATCTCATAGCCCCCAGGAGACTCTCTGAAGATCAGGTCTTAGCCCTAGGAAGACCCCCAAGCCCACTAGCCCCATAGCCCAGGAAGACAACCACCCCTTAACTCACAGGAGACTCTCTGAAGACCTCTCTCTCCTAGGCCTCAGAAGATCCCCAACCCCACAGCTCAAGATGACATCCAAACCATAGTCCCCAGGAGACCCTCAGAAGACCAGCCCATATCCCTAGAAACACTCCGAGGACATCCAGGGAGACAGCACAGCCCCTCCAAGGCACAGCCCCAGGGAGTGGACACCCTGTTTAGGCTGCAGGCAGCCCCTCGGTGCCCTACCCACGGCCTGGGGGGCAAGGATCTGTGTGAAGCCAGCTGAGAAGGTGATGAGCACAGTGGGGTAGGTGACCCAGGCCATGTACTGCAGCAGCACGTTGGTGTCCAGGCCCCCGTACATCCACTTCTGAGCTGTGGGAACAGCCGGCCAGATGGGTGGTGGGTGACAAGGCACATGGCAAGGCCCTGTGGCATGGCCACTGCCTGCCCTGCCATGGCCCCAGGAACCCACTGGTACCTGCTTACCTTGGAGGCACGTGGCGATGGCGAAATCCATGGCCCAGCTGACCAGGGCCATGACCAGTCCCAGCAGTATGAGGAAGACCCAGTCCTCACCCACCTTGGAGATGAGGAACCGCTGGCACTGCAAGGCGCAGACTGTGGACACAAGGGCGGGTTCAAGGCTGGATGCCCCAGGGAAAGGCACACTGAAGTGGCAGAGCCAGGCTGGTAGCAACAGAAATGCTCACAACCAGCAGCACTGACCCAGCACTGCTGGTACTGTCTGGTTCTGGAGCCCTGCTGTGTCCAGCTGTCACAGCCAGCTGACTGCACAGTCACACACGGCACCACTGGGCATGCACCTCCCACCAGCACAGCCTCCCTGGCATGGCCCCAGGTAGAGGGGCTGGGGGCCCCCGGTCCCTGCAGCGTGCCTGGCTATTTCGGGCCATTGTGTCCCTGCGGGCAGGTGGCATTGTCCTCGGCGCCGGTGTCCCATGACAGCCAGAGAAACTCTACCCACACCACCCTGGCGGGGTGGGCAGTCGTGTCCAGACTGTGCCATCGTGGGGCTGTGCCCACCCGTGACTCTTACCACGGCAGGGGGCACAGCGGCTCTGGCTGTACTCCAGCAGCTCGGAGGGGCGGCGGGGCCGGGGCGTGTCCCCTTCCTGCAGTCGCAGCCGGGCTGCCTCATCCTTGGCGAAGGTGCCCAAGTCCTGAGTGTAACGCCCATACATCTGGGGGAAAGGGGGTAAGCACGGAGGTTAGGTCAGCTGCTACCCCAACCCCTGTGCCCCAGTGGGGAAACTGAGTCAGGGGAGCAGTGGGCATACTAGCACAGCTTGCCAGGTGAGGGAACAGGCATGGCATCCCAAGGCAAAGGGGTGGAGGTGCCTGTGGGAGTGCCCGGCTGCCCTCCAGGGCGTGGGAAGGAGCCAGGTAGATAAGGTGAGTGGGGATCGATGGAGATTGTTTTGCCCACATGACCAAAGCAGGCAGCTGAAATGCCGGTACCAATCTCTGGCCCTGCCCAGGTGCCCCAGGCACCGGACTGGGCTGGTGGAGGGTGGGGAAGGGCCTCCAGTGATGGGAGCCTGGCCAGCTTGGCCAGGAGACTCTCTGAGGGCTGGTATTGGGCTTGTGCTGGCACTCTGCAGGCACCACACCCCGACATTGCTAAAAGCAATACTCCCCCCGCCACAAAAGCAGCCTTGGTAGGTCATATGTGACATGAGCTGACTGGTCTCAGCTGGCAGCAGGGAGGCAAGAGGGCAGTCAGGGACAGGATGTACCCCCAGTTCCAGGAGAGAGGGAGCACAACATCAAGCCCAGGGCGGTCCCTGGGCTGTGCGGAGGGGGTTTAGGGATCAAAGGGGTGCGAGTAGCTCTGTGCCCACATAGGGGTCACCCCCCTTTCCTGGGGTGCCTCCTGCTTGGCTGTGGCACGTGGCATGGCCCTGGCAGGGGGTGGGCCTGGCAGTGCCCCTCGTGCCGGCCAGGAGTTCTTTGTGCCCGTCCTCCCCGCTGAGCCGGGGGCATTTGTCCCGCACTGGCGGGCACTGCCAAGGACTCGGTTGCTTGGTTTCCGCCTCACTCCCCCCGGCACGACCTGAATGCCAAGCGCCAGAGGTTGGCCCGGCACAAAGGGAGGCTTCAGGGCCGTGGGGGCCCTGCCAGGCTCCCACGTCGGGACAACGTGAGCCCCATGCTGATGGCGTGCCCACCCGCCGTGCCGTGCCAGCGCAGCGCGTGGCTGCCCAGCCGGGGCGCAGCCGCCCTCCTCCCCGGCACGGCCCGAGCCGCCGCCCGGCAGAGGGGCCACGCCACGGGTGGGCACCGCGCTCGGCACGTGGGCAGCGCAGCCCCAGCGCTGGCGGCAGCACCCACCCCGGATGCCCGGGTCCCGTTCACAGTCCCCTGGCCTGCTGGCACATGACAGCTCCCCGTGGGGCCGGCGGGAAGGTGCGCTTCTCACGGGGCAGTGCTCCTGCACAGGTCCCTTTGGTAGACAGCAGAAAGCAGTCAGAGCGGCGCCGGGTGGATTCTCTGCTGTCTAATACCCGGCTTGTGCCCAGCAGCGGGAGGGAGGATGGGGATGTAGGCAGGTAGAGGAGGGTGAACTAAGTTCCATTGCTGACCCTGTCCTGGCATGGATTTTCCCCCAAACTCCTTCTCAGCATGGGCTCAGTGGCTCCTTGCCCTGTGGAAAAGAGCTGGGGGGAAAGGCACGACCACCTTGAGGGGCCAAATCCAGCATCGGCTGCCAGAGGAGGACCCCGGCCCCGCACGGGGTCTTGATTTCAAAGGCTCCCTTTGGAAAAAGCTTGTTTGCTCTGGAAGATGAAATGGGCCGGCACCCCAGGAGTGCTGTCACTCTGCCAAGCGCTTGCCTGCCTGGCCCCACTGCTGACCCGTGGCCAGCCCAAACCAAGATGGAAGCACCCCCAGGCTGAGTGCCCCCCAAACCAGCTCTGTGTCTGCCTCTTGGGGCTGTGCCAGGGGCTGCCACAGTGTCCCCCCAGGTTTTGGGGCACACGATGGGATGCCCAGTCCCAGGGGCTCCAGCCTTCAGAGGGTGGTGGGATTTGTTCCCCCTCTGCCCCACTTTGGAGCTGACCCTACCTGTAATAACAGGGATGCAAGCAAAGGGGGCATGCCACCCTACTGCCACCTGCCACCTTGTGCCATCCCATGCCACCCCTCTCCCCCATGCCACAGCCCCACAGGCAGGACGTGGGACCCCCATGGGTGCCCAGTGCTGAGCAGCCACAGCTACTGTGCCCACAGCCCTGGCATGGCTGTGAAGGCCAGTGGTGGGCTCTCTCCTTCCTCCTCCTCCTCCTCCTCCTCCGCTTGGGTTATTTTTCCACAAAGGCCTTTTGAAACACAAACAGCCCCGGGACTCCGGCCTCTGCCGTGAAGCAGCTGAACAATCACAGTGCCGGGCGGGCAGGGAGCGGGCACAGGGGGGGCTGGTGGGGGGCACTCGGGGACACGGGCACGGGCCAAGGCCACTGTGTTGGTCCTGGGCTCCTGCACTGTGGGCACCGGTTGTGCCACAGCCCCTTGGGCACTGCCAGCCCACTGTGCCTGCTGTGCCTGGGCGATGCTGAGCCTGGGGTGGGCACTGGCATCCGTGCCCATGCCAGCTTGTCCCACAGCACTGAGCTTGCGTGGCAGTGGTGCCCACCTCCTCATGGCCAATGCCAGCCAACCTCCCCCCCAGATTTCCCCTAGGGGAGATATTTAAAGGCAGGAGGTTGGGGGTTCCTCTGGGCTGGCAGCGAGCAGGCAGAGACCAGGGGGTGTGTGTCACGCTGCCCGTCTTAGGCAGGCTCTAATCACCCTGAGCGGCTCTGCAATGAACAAGGGCAGTTTGTCAAGCTTAATCCCCCCCATGGGGCCTGTTGCTCCCTGCCACAACAGCCTGGCATGTGGGGGATGCTCGGTCTGATGTGCACCTCAGCACCCTCGGCATGTCAGGGGTTCCCACAGACACGTGTCCAACATTGGGACCCCAGGGTGGGATGCCTGGTCTGGGCCACCAAAACCTGTGGCATCCCAGGGCTGGTGAAATCTGAGGAGGGGAAGGGCATGGGGTAGGGACACAGGCCTTTGGACGTGGCTGGGCACAACCCTGCAGCCTGGCTGTGATGGCTTGGCTGTGAGCACAAGTAGTAAGAGCTATCCCCAGGCTGTCCAGCTCAGACCAGCCCATGCCAGGCTCCAGCTGCATCCTGACCCTCTTGGCAGGTGCTGGCAGGAGCTGGTGGTGGCTCAGATGCACTGGGGAGGGCTGGGCACTCCTCCTGCCCAGCATGTGCCCAGGCAGCTCCCAAAACTCAGGTGTGAGGCTATGGGACAGGAGCCCACACCCAGCCTCACCCAAACCCCCCAGGCAATTCCATGAGCCTCACTGAGCCCAGAGGCCATGGGGATGGGCACTATGGAGCACTCAAGACATGGGTGCTTCCCTGCCCAAAGAAAAGGAGGGCAAAGTCTGCTGGTGCTGGGCACGGCTGCCGTGATGCCAGCCCAGCGTGCCTCTCCCCTCACGCGCTGCCCGCAGGCTCCTCCGCCCCGCGGTGCCCGGCTGGGATGGCCTCTCTGCTCACCCACCGTGACCAGGGCGCCCAGGGGGGCCGTCTGGAGCTGGCGGCAGGGAGAGGCACTGCCACCGCTCACCCCTGTTCCTGCCCCTGACTGCTCCCTGACTCAGCCCTGCCAGGAAGGACCGTGGGGTCAGTAAGGCCGTGGAGATGACGGCACAGCCAGGGCTCCCACGGGCAGCTGGTGTCCTGCAGCCACCTGACAGCAAGGGCAGCTTGGGGTGAGCACTGAGGGGCACTGCCAGAAGAAGGATTTGGGTGCTGGGAAAGGCAATGCCGAGGGTGCACAGAGCAGCAGTGCCCTGATGCTGCCCCGTGCGCCCATGCTGGGTGGGTAAGGCTCAGCAGGGCCCGCCTCGCACACAGCAACCGGCTCATGCTCTCTTGGGCAGCCGTGGGCACAACTCTGTGGCCACTCAGTCTCTGCTTCCCTGCACACCTTCCTGGCCCTGCCTGTCCAAATGCCTTTGCAGGGCAAAGTACCGTCCGCCTTGGGCACCATCCCAAGCAGAGGCCAGGGAAAAGTACCTTTGCCCGTGATGTTTGAGGGCCGTGGGCAGTGGAGAGCAGTGGGGTGACTGGGGACACAGAGGGGAAGGAGGACACCCCAGGACAGTGGGACACCCTGGTGCCAGTGGGGAGGCCTCTGAGGAAAAGGAGTTGTAAACATGGGGCTAAGGTTGCAGGCAGGGGAGATACCTTATCTTGAGGGCAGAGAGCCGGGGACACGCAGTGCGGGGAAGAGGAGCGTGCCTGGCTGGCGCCTCAGGGAGCCCCCCACAGGGTGGGCATCCTTCCCAGTGATAAGAGGTGTTGCCAGGGGGTGGTGAAGTGTGTGCAGAAGTCCTGTCCTGAGGGTGGGGGTTCAACTAGGCTCCTCCACAGCCAGAGGGGGGCTGAGGGCGACATCCCAAACAGGAGACAGCACCCCAAACAGGGCACCGCAGAGTTCTGCCTCCCTGAGCAGGGCAGACCCCCAAAACCTCCAGGTGTTCCATCGCTCCCTGCCGCGTTCTATGCCACATCGGTACCCCGTGCCCGCCTGGTGCCCTCGGTACTCACCAGTGTCTGCTCATACTGCAGCGCCCGCTGCGCCTCGCTCTCGGAGGCCATGGTGCCGCTGCTGCCGCCGCTTCGCTCCGCGCCGTCCCGGTGCCGGTGCCGCTGCCGGTGCCCGCGGCGGCCGCGGCTCCTCCCGGACCGCGCGGGGCGGGCCCGGGGCACTGCCCGGGGGAGGGATCGGCCGCGCTCCGCCTCCGCCAGCAGCGCCCGGCACCGGCGGCGCCCGGTACCGGCACCGGCGGCCCTGGGCACCCAGTGCCCGGCTGGGTCAAGAGGAGTCCGGCCGGAAACTCTGTCCTGTGGCGGGACCCCCTCCACCGTGGCCTTTGCCCAGGATGGCACCCGTAGGCAACCAATGGGTGCAGGTGAGGTTAAAAGCTGGCGTGGGTGATGTGACCAAGGGCCACCTTCCCCCGGGACACATTGCTCCCTCTTCGCACAGGTACAAGGGGCTGGCGTGGGGCTGGGCGCTGCTTCCCTGTGGGTTCCCCCTGGTGAGATGTGGGAGGACCGTGCTGGGGTTCTGCAGACCGTCACCTCCAGGCTCATGGCCACGCCTGGCTAGGGGACAGATTGGTAGAGCCAGAGTGCCTGAGGTCTGCCTTGTCGTGAAGGGCACAGGGGTACCTGTCAATGCCCAAGGAGGGCAGGGCACCTTGGCACCGTGGGGATGTCACCACCCCTAAGCTGTCAGGGAGCTCATCCTTACCGTTATGCTGTTCAGCGTCCTGGGACTGTCAGCCCCCAGGGAGAGAGGTGGGCTCCACTCTTTGTTGCTGAACTTGCTGGGCAGTAGAGGCTCAGTCCTCTCCAGAGCGGCACACGGGTAGAGCTTGGCACCAGCAATCCTTGGGCAAGGCGCTCCAGCATGGCAGGCTGGCTGCTGAGACCTCTGTCTCACTGCTGCCACAGGCTCAGGGGCAACCGAGGCAGCTGGCAGGGCCACACTCACTCTCCTCCCCAGGGCACAGGATGGCACCTTTGTGGCAAGAACTGGGTGCAGGGAAAGCCAGAGTTGTGGCACTGCTGGGCTGGTGCTGCGGGATCAGGAACAGGCTGGTTCTCACTGCCCAGGTGCCACCCTCTGGTTTGACGTCGACACCCCCAAGGGTGGGTGATGATGGCTGGGCTGGGGGCTGGGATATGTCCTGTGCCAGTCTGGGAGGGTTCATTGCCCGACATGAACCAGTTTGAGGAGGGAGGTGACAAAATGGGTTGCCCGCTCATTGTATCCCCAAGCACGGAGCTCCGTCCTTGCTCGTCAGCTCCTGGCACTGCCCCATGGCAGCAGGGATGTTCATCCGGAGGGGAAGCCCTGTGCCAGGACACATACTCTGCCCACTGCCACCAGCGTGCCTGGCTGTGGGCCACCAGCACACTGCAAGGTCACCACAGGTGATGCCACCCTGCTGGCACAGGTGCCTGCAGGGCAGGACACCCAGCTTAGCATGCAGGGCTCTGTCCCAGCCCAGTGTGCCCCAGTGCCATCCTTCTATTGCTCTACCACTACTCCAGTTTAGCCTAGTGTCACCTTGAGTGCAGCCCCAGTGTAGGCTAAGACTGTCCCACTACAGTGTTGTGGTTGTGGCACCATGCCTTACTGTTATCCCAGTAGAGCCTGGTGTTACTTTCTCTACAGCTCTGGCACTGTTCCAATAATGTCCAGTATTGGATGATACTGTCGCAGTCATTCCAGTGTATACCAGAACAGCACAGATGGCCCCAGAAATCCCTCAGTCCTCTGTGTTAGGGATCAAAGGGCAGGTGGCAGCATTGGGTCCCCCACGGGCCCCACGAGGCCTTAGTCCAGTGCAGCTGTACTGGGGTGACTGGGGTTGCACCACCCCAGAGCACACACAGGGGTCTGCCCTGCACAACCATGGGTGTCTGCGCCCAGCCCTGGGCACATGTCTGGTTGTGGGTGCTGCAGGACAAGGGCCTCCATGGATGGCAGCTGGATTGTGGCCCCAGGCTGGGCTCTTTGTGCCAACATGGAGGTGTGGGAAACGGAGTCCTGCTGCCCCTGTGCTAGCAGGCACCATTGCCAAGCACTGGCCACCATGGGCAGAGGTTTTCATCATGGCGCCAGCTGTGGGCATTGTACACTGCTGTGGTCTTCTCCAGTGCCACCCCAGCGCCCACAGGGGAGTCCTCCTCCTGGCATTCACAGTCCATATCCGAAATTATCCATCCCCAACCCCAGCAATGCCAAGGCTTGCAAGTTCTCCATGGGATGCAAGGGCACAGCCCTGTGCCTGCTGCTGCTAGGAAGAGACAGGAACCAGGTGGGCAATAGCTCTGGTTTTAATAAATACATCTTGACCCCCATCCACTGGCACCATAAATTATGTGAGAAACCCGGCCGAGACAGGGTGGGTGCAGTAAACAGGGGCCAGAGAGACTTTACACTATGTACAACATGGGCACGATGCCCGCCGGCCAGGGGGGCTTGGAGTGACAGGGCAGTGGGTGCCCCAACCTCCTTGAGCCCAGCCACTGCCCACTGGCACGAGTGGGTAGGGCAGTCCTGGCATTGCAGTCGTGCTGAGATGGGGTGCCCAGGCTGGGGGCCTGGCCATGTGCACCCCACTGTGCTCCTCTGTGCCCCCTGCCCTGCACAGGCAGGGGCAGTAAGTAGTGGGGCCCCCCCATGCCCCCCGGCGTTGCTGTGTGCTTGCCCTGCTCTAGGCAGCAGTCACTGCTCAGTGGCTCCGTGACTCCACCTTGGCATCGTGGACCTTCTCCCGTGCATCTGAGGGGGCATCCAGGGCTGGGGGGGGAAAGCAGGGCTGAGAGATGGGCACAATGGGTGCCAGGAGGGCACTTGGGGTGGTTGTGCCAGCCCTGGCTCCCTGGCTCAGTGCAAGGGGACTGAGAGGTGCAGGGGCTGCCACAGAGTGTTCGGGCAGTGGTGTCTGTGTAAGAGCACTGCACTCACCACGGCACTTGGCACAGCAGGGGTTGTCCCTCGTGGCAGGGCTAGCACAGGCAGATGGGGGGCACTCCTGGCGCTGGCAGTGCGTCTCCCCCGACTGGGGAGCAGAAAGAGGGGCTAAGCACCAGGGTGGGGGGCAGCAGCTCCTCAGGGTGCAGTGGGTATCCAGGGTGCTGCTCTCCCACTCATTCCCAAAGCCCTGGGGACTGGCACAGTGGTGCCTTCCCTTCCCCTGGTGCTGCCCCAGGCTGGCACACTCACCACACACCAGCACAGGATACACTTCATTTCTCCGAAGGGGGGCACAGACGGGTGCCAGCTCTCGTTGTTGAGGTACCAGCGACGCCCGAAGCGGCACGCCCGCGGTGCATCTGCCTGCATGGAGTCAGCCAGCTCCGGGACACTCTTCTCTGGGGCTGCAGGAAAGGGCACTGGGAGGATGCCCGCCTGTGGCAGGGCAGCCTGTGGCATTGCCAATGGGGACACACAGGGGCTGTGCAGGGAGAACAGAGGGCAGGAGAGGGGTGCAGGTACCTGGGCACTGCTTGCAGCAGTCAGAGGGGCTGGCGCGCACGGGGTTGGCACAAGTGAGCCGCGGGCACTGCACCTTCTCGCAGTGCACTTCACCTGTGGTGCCCTGCAGGGAGGGCACGGGGCTCACAGAAGGCACAGGGCAGTCAGCTCCCCATGCCCTGGTTTGAGCCTCAGCTGCAGTGCCTGGGAACTGAGAGCACCCATAGGTGCCAGACCAGGTTGGGGGTCAAGTCTGGAAGCCACACCCACCTTGCAAGTACAAATGGCACATTTGATGAGGCCAAATGGGGGCACGACAGGGTGCCAGCGAGTGCCAGAGCCTCGCCATGTCTTGTCACCGTCGAAGTAGCAGCCTGGGAGAGGAAAAAGAAGAGGAAGTCACAGCCCTTGTGATTCAGCCTTTGCAGAGCTGCCCCCTCAGCCCATGCCCACAAGGACTCACCCTCACTACTGTCCCGTGCCCGCTCCAGCTTCAGCTCTTCCTGCTCTGTCTTCTTCTCTACAAGGAAGAGGAATGCCATGAGAAGGTGCACATGGTGCCAGCAGCAAAGTCTCCGAGAGGGACCCCCACCTTGTTTTCACAAGGAGCTGCCCAGCCCATTCCCCAGGTACCTTCACAGATGGGGCAGCACAGCTCTTCGGGGTGCACCTGGTGGGTACAGTTGAGGGGCTGGCACAAGATGGGGTCACAGATCACTGTGCGCTTCTGGAGACAGCAGGGATGGGGCTCATTACAGAGGGGCATTAGTGATGAGTGCTGCCCCTTCAGCACAACCCCTGTCTCGTACTTGGCAGCTGCAGATGGAGCACTTCTTGTCATAGTCAGGTGCCCAGCGGGTGCCGTGTGCCCGGTGCTGACCCTCAAAGAAGCAGGAATTGGGGTCCTTCTTCAGCTGCTCCTGGTCCCTGGTCTTGGTGCTCTCAGAGAGCTCTGCCTGCCCCAGGGGCGTCCCTGGGGCCAGGCGGGTCCCTCCTGCATGGCACTGGTTGGGGATGTGCACCTGGAGGGGGCAATGAGCAAGAGGTCATTTCCCATGCCAATGCCTGGCTGCTCTCCATGGTCAGGGCTGGTGAAGGAACCATCCACGACCACAAAACACATCAGGCTGGGACCTTGTAACAGAGTGATCCTGTACCCTTCCACCCTGCTCCAGGCAGTGCCACAGGGAGCAGTGGGGATGGGGATGGTGCCCTGCCCCGAAGAGAACCTACCCGTCCCCGCATCTCCCCATTGGGGTGTGCTTTGGTGCTGACTTGCAGGAAAGCAGTGCCTTGGGCCAGGTGCTGCAGCAGGTCGGCATCCAGGTCCTTCACCACCCCCTGAGCCTGTCGTGGCAAGAGGGGCACCAGGGTGGGGATAAGGTCTGGCCCAGCCCCTGCTGTGTGATGCCCTGACCGGGTGCCCACCTCACCTCAGTGCTGTAGAAGCCCTTGAGCAGGCGCTTGTGCTGGTGGGGGCGGGTGCCCATCTCCCCCAGCTCAGCCACCCCATGGATGTGGGCACTGACAGTGCCATCGCTCGGGCGTCCCAGCCCCGCCACCGAGATCTCGTAGTGCAGGTGGCAGTGCTCATCCAGAGAGAGCCAGGCGTGCCCCCCAGCGCCACTGTGCACTGGAGGGGACACCAGCTGCCCCGCCAGTGCCACGGGCATCTCTGCATGCAGACAGGGACCGGGGGAGGGTGTGGGTGGTGTGTGGGAGGGCTGCCCCACTGCCCCCCATTACCACCCCACATGTTCCTGGTACCTGTGTAGCGGGCAAGCAGTCCACTGTAGGGCAGCGAGATGATTTGGCCCCGCAGTTCACCCTCTGCCCAGTCTTTGGTGGCCACGTTGAGGAAGAGTTCATTTTGTAGAAGCATGTGGGCATCGCGGGCGCTGGGGCTCTGCCAGGCACCGCAGGCCTGCCACCAGTGGGAGACCATGCAAGTTGGGACAGGGACTCACCCAAAGTCCCTGTGCCATCCCTCCCAGCATCAGCTAGTGCTCACCAGCCCATCCTTGTAGCTGGGAGTCATGTCAAACAGGATGTTCCTCTTGCTTTTTTGCCGGGGTTTGGTCTCCAGTGTGATGCCCACCACCTCGCTGGCAGTGCCCACCACCTGCACCTGTGGGTGGGGGTGCCAAGGGGCAGTGCCAGGGTGGCAGATACACCTGGGACCCTCGAGAGGGAAATGGGTGCCCACCACTTACCTGGTACTCCAGGGTGCCATTCTCATGCAGTGCCAGTTTGGCTGAGCCTACAGCCCCGGTCTTGGTCGGCAGCAAAGCATCCGCTCCACATAGCACACTTTGGATGGCTTCAGCCCGGGGAGAGAGGCACAAAGGTGGGTGAGATCGGCACGGGGGTGAGCACAGCAATCCCCCTGCACCCTGGGGTGCCTGCCCTGTGCTCACTGTCACAGCTGCGGCGGGTGGTGATGGTGCCAGCCAGCTGGCGTGCGTGCCGGCCTTCTGTCTCAGCCACGATGCGGAGCTGCCCCTGCACCAGCCACTGCATCTCCTGGGCAGACAGATCATTCAGCACCTCCGCGAAGTCGGGGTCCTGGCAGGGCGGGGTAGAGTGCTCTGGATCAGCCCTGGTGCTCTGGGCACTGTGGCTGCCAGGGCACGTGGGGGAAGAGAATGCTTTACCTCCACAGTGATGTTGGCGTGGACCTCCCGTAGTGTCTGGTCCTGGTGCAGGATGCGGACCCTCAGTGGGACCCATGGGGATTCTGAACACGGCAGAGGGGAACGGACCCACTGGACCAGAGGTCTGCAACCACTGTCAAACCCACACCTCTGTGCCTACCACCTCCAAAACCCTAGCACTTTCTTGCCAGCTGCCTGCTCCTGTGTGCCTGGACCCTCACTATTCCTTCCAGCATGCCCTAAATCCTTGCAAACCCACCTCACAAACCTATTCTTCTTGCACAATGACCCTCACACCCCATATGCTCTGCAGCACCCCTGGCCTCCCTGCATAGATGCACACCGTCCCCTCCCCACCACGTGCACCCCAAATCCCACAACAACAATATAATGTATGCACACCTCACCCTTCACCCCATCCCACACACAGCCCCTATACCCACCCTGAGCCCCACACCCACCCCAGCCACCCAGTCTGACCCCACAGATGCTGACCCATGCATCCTGAGCCGCAGACATGCCGTGCACTCCTTCAGGTCTGTGCAGCCCCCTCTGGGCAGTGCCTCCCTCCCCTTCCCTGCCTGCTCTCACCTCTTGCTCCAGGCTCCAAGAGCCCCCGGGCCATGAGGATGAAGTGCAGGTTGTTCTCGGTGTCGCTCAGTGTCAGCATGGCCATGCCCCCAGCACCCAAGTGCAAGGGGTCCAACGAGGTCAGGATGGCACCGAATGTCTCTGTGCAGGGACAGGGACATGAGGGACATTCTGGTGAGCCCCCACTGGGTGTGCATGCGGGAGCTGGACTTACCTGCAAAGAGTGCCCGGTGCTTGAGGATGTGCCCATGGACCTCTCCAGAGGGCTGTGCCCGGGTGACAAGGGACACACGGAGTTGTTCCCCCCGCAGCAGCTGGACGTTGGCTTTGGACAGCGTCCTCCACATTCCACAGAGCTGTGGGTGATGGATGGAAGGGCTGGACGGTGGCTGGGGAGCACCATAACCCCGGCAGGGGTCAGAAGGGGCACCATGCCTCCTGCCCTCCCAGCCCCTCTCACCATGCCGTCCTCGGGGGCAGCGCTCTTCTGCACAGGGTGTTCAAACAGCACGTTACCATCGGGGTCACTGAAACGCACCCGGCTCGGCCGCCCCAGCCTGCGAGTATCCGAGGGAGGAGGTGAGCAAGGGCCTGCCCAAGTACCTGCCCTTCCCCTCCCCCGGCACCACCCTCACTCAGCATCAGGCACAGGGGTGTGTCGGTGAGGGCATACTGGGGTCAACGGGAGTTTGGGGTGGGCAGGAGAAGGATGACATTCTCCTGGGGTGCCAAGTGCCAGGCTCTGCCCGCCCATTCCAGGAGCAGCCCAACACTGCTGTCCTGCCGAATGCCAGCTTGGCATGGATTCTCTGGGCTCCCCTACCCTGGAGTGGTGTCTAACTGGCACAAAGCAGGATGAGGGTCTCTGCCGGGAAAGGCACCATGGCAGAACCCGCTGGGAGCTGAGTGTTCAGGCTGTAAATAAGGAGCATTTTCGGCTCCGCTTGGCTCCCCCTGTTAGAGCTGGAAATTAGTCACCACTTTACTATGCAAAGCGGCCTGGAAGCGAGGAAGAGCAGAAGAAACTGGAGCGGGAAGGAGGGAGGGAGAGGAGAGGCTCTGCTGCTGGCGGGCATCCGGGGAGGGCACGGCAAGGATGGGGAACCCTGGCAGCAGTGCTAAGGCACTGCCCCACCGGCAGAGCCTGCAGGGTGGCACAGCAGTTCTGCCAGCTGCACCCACGGGAGCCCTGGAACCGTTCCCGTTTGTTTCCAGTCCAGATCTGCAGGCAAATGGGTGAGGCTGGGCCCACACTGTGGGTGTGCCGAAATTCTGGCCACTGACCTAGGCTGGAGCCCAGCACATTACCCCCCCCCCCCCCCCCCCCAAACCTCTCACTCTATAAGTGCAAGGCTATGGCACTATGAGGGGATATCAGAAAGGAAACTGAGGCACAAGCACTGCTGCATCCCCACCTTTTCCAGAGAGCTGCCTGCTGTGCCAGGCTGGACAGGAGACGGGGCAGGACTCACCGCTCGTAGCTGATGGAGAAGAGCAGAGAGGAGCGCAGCAGGGTGAAGCGAGCCTTGCCCACAGCGCTGGATGTGGGGCGCCATGGCTCTGGGCCACTTGTCAGCAAGGCCACAAACTCTGGGAAGGAGATGCTGCTGATGAGGGCGAGCATGGAGGGTGCCCCACACTGCTGCTGTCTGGGTGGGTGGCTCACCTGTGCGGGCATCGTCGCGAGCCAGGCCCTCAGAGCTGAGGTAGGAGCGGTCATTGTAGGGCTTGTCCAAGTCATCCTCCTTGTCCTGGAAGTACTCGAAGGTGTCAAAGCGGAGTGCAGGGCTCTTCTCTGGGGGGCCTGGCAAGGTTGGCATGGAGTGGGACACAGGAGGAAACCATCACACCAGGCTGCTTGTGCCCAAGAGCTTGGGGTGGGGGACAATAATAAATTGCCCCTTTTGAGATAGACCAAGATGTGCCCTGTGAATCACTATGGGGCTTTTAGCTGGGCCATGCTGTGCGCAGGCACATGGACAGGCAGGGCATTTAGCCCTGTGTGCCTTCCCTGCGCTCCTTCCAGGCTGTTCCCATCAGGGCTTTCCCCTGCCCATCATATTTTGGGCACTGGCGACTTTCATAAATTGACTAGCCCTTTTCAGGGGGGTGTGCAATGCCCCCTGTCCCAGGCCAGTGGGGGATCCTGGGGAACTGGTGGGGGCTCTCTGCAGAGAAGCACCCACTCTCCTCACCTTTGGGGCAGGTGTGGCAGCAGTGTCCAGGCAGCAGCGTGGCCCGGGGACAGGCGGGCACGGGGCAGTCCTGCTTCATGTTCTTGCAGTTCACTTTCCCCACGGGCTTCCCCCGGTGGTTCTTCTGCTGTGGGGGGCCAAGAAGACCCCGTGGAGAGCCGTGCCAAGGTGTGCCAGGCCATTTCTAGGTGTACCAAATCATGCCCTCCCGGCATAGCCTGGCTTCACGCATCTTTTTCCATCTGGAGCCCTGGACACCTTGCACAGTCCCCAGATGCCTTTATGGCAGCCAAACCCGGGCCCCCTCCCCACAGCCCCCAGCCTCCTGACCAGCTGTGCGTGGCCCCGCCAGCCCCGGCCTCGGGGAGCTGCTCGGAGGGAGGGAGGGAGGGAAGGAGGGGGCCGGAGGCCATCCCCGAGGAGGGGGAGGAAGAATGAAGCCTGATCCTTTAAATCCCCCTTCTCCTCCCCCATGCCGCGGGGGAGGACATCCAGGTGTCCGGCTGGCTGAAGGAATCCCGCTTCCCTCTTCCATGGGAAGGAGAGGAGTGTATTGAACAGAGGGGTCGAACTCCCTCCTTGCCAGCCCTCTCCCCAGCAGATCCGGGTCCGGGGGGGTGTCCCAGGGAAAGGGGTGTGTGGGGGCACTCACCGGCTCGCAGTGACAGATAACGCAGCGCATCACCCCGAAGGGCTCCCCCAGGTCCGGATGCCACGTCTCCTCCAGAGCATAGAAGTGTCCCCCGAAGGCGCAGCCTGCGGAGACCCCACCGCCACCCACCGCCGTCCTCGGTCACCTCCGGGCCGCGGGCACCCCCCTGCCGCAGCCCCGGACCGGGCGGCACCGCCCCGCCGCCCGCTGCGCTCCCGGTGCCGGTCCCAGTGCCGGTCCCGGCCAGCCGCGGGGCCCGGGGCGGAACGCGGGGTGCCAGAGAAGGGGGGGTGCAGGCATGCGATGCACGGACGGGGTGAGGGGGTGCCCGACGGGGGATGCGTGACGAGGGGTGCGGCAGCGGCTTGTACGGGATCGGGGGTGCGCGGAGCGGGGGAAGGAAGGGTGTAGGGCAGGGGACTCCTACCTGCCGCCCCGCCGGGGGGCAGCGGGTCCGTGTCGGGCCTGATGGGCAGGGCGAGCTTGGGGCGGGCGGCGCGGCCGGGCAGGGGCCGGAGCGGGAGCAGGGCGAGCAGCAACAGCGCAGCGGCGCGCATGGTGCCGGCCGGCCGGGGCGGGCGGACCGGGACCGGAGGCGGCGGCGGGGAGGGGGGGCCGGGCGCTGCCGGGCGCTGCCGCCGCCTCTGCCCGGCTGCCGGCTCCGGCTCCGCTTTATAGGCGGCGGCATGGGCAAGCGGGAGCTGCGAGCCCTGTGCAAACAAAGGCCCCGCTAATGAGGCGCAGGCAGCGGCCGGCCGGGGGGGGATGCGCCCCCCGCCGCGCTCCGACCCCCCCACATACCCCCGGGGCCCCGGCCGCCTGGCACGGGACGTCCTGTCCTGTCCCGTCCTGTGACACGCGGGGCACGCGGCTGCCCCGCCAGGCAGGGGGGACCCCCGCACTCGGGATGGCCGGGAGATCCCCCCCATTCATTGCTCACCCTCTCCCCTGGCATGCGGTACCCCCGAATGCAGAGCATCCCTACTGACATGCCAGCCCCGGGGCATGGGGAACCTGAGGGATGGAGGTTGGAACTAGATGATGTTTACGGTCCTTTGCAACCCAGCCCAGTCTGTATGATTCTCTGATATAACCCTCCCTCAGAGCATTGGACACCCTCAGGTTTTGGGCATCCTGGAGACATCCCCTCCCCACTCACACAGCACCCTCTGGGATACAAGGCACTGTGGAGACACCACCACCATCCACACTTCTTCCACAGAGCATGGGGTGTTCCTGAGCACTGGACATCCCAGGTATGACCCTATTCACATTCCCCTCTCCAAGGGCATGAGCCCCACGGGAGTCTTCTCATCCACATAAACCTCCTCGGGAATAAGGCATTTGCAGGGCACACCCATTCAAATGCGGGTCTCCTCAATCTGTGTACTCTTCCAGGCATGGGGCATCTCCTGGGCACAGAGCATCCTGCTGTCCCCACATCCACACAGTGCACCTTCAGTCATGAGCTCTTCCAGGGCTCACTGCCCTCCACTCCTCAGACATGACACATCCTGGGGACTACTCCATCCACTCCGCACTCCCAGGCCCCTTGGCACCCCGGGACACAGGGCACTGCAAGGCACTGTCCATCCACTGTTCCCCTGCAGCCAGACCTTCCTCCATCCGCTCAGCACCCCTGAGCATGGGCTCCCAAAACAGCCAGCCTCCTTCCCCAGCCCACACTGCTCTCTGCAAAGGCAAACCATCCCTCCAGCTCGTGCCATCCACATTCCTAAATTTCTTCAGCTGCTGCCCACCCTGGGCAGAGCAAGGTTCCAGAGTGGGACCCTGGGATCCTGCCCACAAGTGACAGGGGCTGCAGGAGAACAGGAGCTCGGATACCTGGGTTCCCTTGCCCAGGGAGAGAAGGGGCACCTGGAGGGGGAATGCTGTGATTGCAGCACCCAGCACCAGTCCCATTCTTCACCCACACCTGGGCTGGTAGGTGTGGCAGAGGTTGGCAGTGAGTAGGCACCATGGAAAATTTGGGGAAAGCATCATCCATCTGGGGAAACTGAAGCATGAATTTAGGGGAGGGGGAGCCTATGAGGAGTGGGGGCACTTTGTGTCACCCGTGTCCCTGTTGCCACCCCCGCCAAGGGTGGCAGGGAGAGGCTGAGGGTGGTGGGTGCGTGGCAGGCAGGCGCCCGGCAGGGGGAACGCGGGTGGGGAGGGGAGGAGGGGGAAGCACGGAGCTGCCAAAATCAACTCCGGGCGGCGCAAACACCCGGCCAGCTGCGCGGTGTAGCTAGGGAAACACGGCACAGCTGGAGCACAACAGGCTCCTGCCTCCCCAGAAAGCTCCTCATGGGCCTCCCCGCAGCCCAGCGAGCAGCTGGGGAGGGGGGCTGCAGCCCACCGCCCCGTGCCCCAGTGCCTGCATGGGGTTGTCCATCCCCAGTTTACCCACGGCTGCCCCATCCCACTCCCCGCCCTGGTTTGGCACACGTCTCCACGCAGTGCGACGCCTCTCCCGGGGAGGGCAGTGGGACAGGGGAGCTTGGCCTTGCCGGGGACCTGGCTGGTGGCAGGAGCTGGCAGAAGACAGCAAGGAGTAGCCGGGCTTACTCCGGCAGGACAGCCCGCTGGCATCACCAGGGCTGGGACACTGCCAGGACCTCGGGCATCCCCCGGGTATGGCTGTCCCCGACTCCCTGCTGCTTGCAGGCGCGTTCTGCGAACAACGACCATGCCTGGCAGCATGGCACCCTTTGGCCCTCCCCGCGGTCCCCAGCAGTGTCACTGACCTGTCCCCTCTCCTCTCTCCCGACGTCCTCGCTGGCCAGGGATCCAGCGACGCGGAGGGCAGGGAAGGGTTGGGGTCTGTGTAGCTGTGCCAGCGTCGCTGCACGGTGCCCGCTGCAGTGCAGCAGCGGCTCTGGGGACGGCGGGACGTGAGCGGGGCTGAGCAGGGAGGAGGCGGGCGATGGCTCCCAGCTGTCCCGCCGATGCCAGGAATCCGGCGCTGGCTCTGTGCACCCAGAGCTCGTCACAGTCTCCTGGCTCGTCTGCGGGACACGGGGAAGAGATGAGGGAAGCTCCCTCCCCTTTCCAGGGGAGAGGAAAGAGAGACGGGGAACCCGCCTGGCTGCAGCCCCTCTCCACAGGGGAATTCCATGGGGTGGAAGCGTGAGGGAGAGAGGGGCTGCAAGGGTATCCAGCACTCCCAGGGTGGGAGCAGGGTGGTATGCTGGCATGGCACCTATCAGATCAGGAGGGTGCTGGGCATCCCTGCCCAGGGAGGGGGGCATGGCCACTGCAGTGGGGGCACGTGGGCAGGGAGGAAATGGATGCTCCAGCCGTGCCTGGCTTCCCTTGTCCACAGCCCAGGCTGCCCCTGGAAATGTCAAGAGGTGCCCTCATCAATAGGCAGGTGTGGCTTGGCAGAGCCTTGGGGGTCCCTGTGCTCTTGGAGAGGGGATGGTGCCAGCCAAGAGCAGTGCTGGGAAAGGGTCCCAGTCCCACCAGCTGCTTCTCAGCGCCCGCACATGTGTGCGAGGAACAGAGCTCTGCACAAAGGCACCTCTGAGGCTCCAGAGCTGGGCCTGGCACTGGCATATCCCCAATGGGGCTGCCAGCTGCAGGCAGCTGGAGCTGCACTGCGATGGAGACAGCTGGCCATGGGCAGCATCAGGCCTGGCGCCTTCAGCCCTCCACCACCTCTTCCCAGGGTGGGCGCTGGCTTGTCCCTGGTGGGGGGTGATGGTCCCATGGGGTGTCTCCAGTCCCAGCAAAGTACAGGTGGGGTGCACCAATGGTGCCCTACAGGACAGCCTGTAGTTCTGCAGGGGCTTCGTGGGCATGTGCCCTGCCCAGTGGTGAGGGTCCCACGGAGTATTCCAGAGGATCGCGGTGCCAGGGCTGTGCCATGCCTGGCGTGGGGGGTGTCTCAGCAGGCCCTCACCCGAGCTCTGCCCTACGCAGCTCCCATTGTCTGCCCTCATTAGCTGCTGCCTGCTCGCGACTTTGAACATGAGCCCGGCTCAGGGCGACAGGAAGGAGCCTCCGTTCCCCAGGGATGGGGTCGTGGTGAAACTGCATACCCTGGGTCCCCCTTCTCACAGCCTCTCACTGCCTTCTGGGCACCCCAACAGCTCCTCCAGGCATATGCCTGAAGACGGGAAGGCATGTGGGGCACTCCCTCGCTTCAAAAAGAGCCCCCCTCGACTGCCCCGCCCCGTTGTGGGATGCAGAGAGCCGTCAGCCTCCCCAAAGCTTTGTGCTGAGTGTGGCTTGTGCCGTGTCTAATCCCCCCGGCCTCACACACACGCGGCGGGGCGGGGGGGGCGGGGGGGGGGGGCTGTCGTAATGGGTGGAAATATCTCATAATTCACGTTGGACACAGGGATTACAGCCGTTCCGGCAATATTTGCACAACTGGTAGGCGACTTGCAGGGCTGGGCTATCCCAGATGAAGGCCAGGGGGGTCTGGGGATAGAGGGAGTTTTGGGGGTGGTAGGTACAGAAGGGGGATGCAGTTTGGGGGGGCAGTGGAGTGAGGGAAGTTGGCTATTTTCTGTCTGTGAACACATGGAATTTATTATGGAGGGTGCATTGCTGACACGCTGGGGATGGCTGGGGCCCTCACCTTCATCTCATCCTGCCGTGGTGGCCACGGCTCAGGGAGCAGAATGGAAACCCCAAAACAGTCTCATTTGCCATGCCAAGCAGATCCTGGCAGTGTCCCTGAACAAGATACCTGTTCCCAGTGCCTGGTCAAACCCATAGAGCTCCCTGCTCATAGGAGCACCCAAAGGTGCTGGTGTCCCCCTGACCCCAAATGTCCCCTCCTCAAAGGCTTTGCAGGGTGACCCCAGGAGGAGGAAGGTGGGGGGCATGTGGGGGCCTTGTTTGGCATGGGGATTAGCGAGCTCCCAGAAGCGATGGTGGTCTCCCCCCTCCCCACCGGACATGCAGGCAAATATTTGTGCCCAGACTTCGCAGGACAGCGAGAAGGAATTTCATTCTTGCGCCCACCTGCGGCTCGGCTGCCTGGCATTAACCCCTTCTCCTCTCCATGGGATGGAAGCGGAGGGACGTGGTGCCCTCCCAGCACACTCTGTGCACCCCACTGGAGTGGGAAGCTTGGCTGAGAAGCAGGATGGTAGAGGAAGAATCGCCCCAGATGCCAGCAGAGCCACTGGCATTAGCTGCCCTTGCCCAAGGCAAGGAGGGTTTGCCCATGGGCATCCTCTGGGCAGCACCGAGGGGTTTGTGCTGGGCAGCATGTGTCTTGCTGAAAATTGAGAAAGGTAAAACCCTGCCATCCTTCACCCCCAAGCTGCTGTGCCCCGACCAAGGTGCCCCTTGCAAGTCCGGCAGCGTGGGTGTTCTCCTGGGACGGCTGTCTGGGAGCAGTGCAAGGACCGGGTTGCGCGGGGAGTAGGATTTGCCCACGGATGTTTATTGGCAATTTGCATATGTAGCAAAAAAGCCCGGAGGGTCCAGGAGGGACGCTGCTCCCGGGGACTGCCCGTGCTCGGGGAGGGGCAGCCCGGGTAGAGGGTCCCCCGCTGCCTGGCACCCGTAGAGCCCCGCTGTGCTCCTTTCCCTGGCCCCGGAGCCAGCTGTGCCCTGAGCAAACGGGGCTGTTTGCTCACGCCGGGATTAGCCGCTCTCTTTGTTCCTTTGACTTTCTCTTTCCTTTATGCCAGACCCTTTTATGGGGGCTTCAAAGGGGGCTGGGACCCCCCTCCCTGCCCCTGGAAAGCCAGGTTTGCTTCCCATGCTAGCACTGACATCCTGGGGGTGCCCACCGAGCACATCTGGGTGGCCTGCGGGGACAGCAGCTGTGCCACCGAACCACAGTCTCCCCCCAGCCCCGGCGTCTTCCTCCTCTCCCCCCCCTTCCCTGACTCATGGAACCTCCTGCTGTCTTCAGCACCTTGGCAAAGTGGGTGCGAACGGCTGTCCCTGCAGCGGGATTCCCAGCACTTTGCACCCTGTAAGGAGAGGTGGGAATCTTGGCACCGGGATCCGGCCAGCTGTGCAGCCCCGCGGCCCCCGCCTGGCTTCCTGTCCCCTGCCAGAGCCTGGGCTGCCTGGCCGGATCCCCCGTATCCCTCTGGGGTCCCTGTGCCTCACTTTCTGCCCCCACACTCCCTCTACAGCACGACGCAGCCGTGGGATGGGGCTGGGGCCAGAAGCAAGGGCTCTCCCGCACATCCTCTGCCCCCCTGGCACGGGCAGTAAATGCTGGCATTGCCCTTTCCAGCAGAGGAATACCAGGCTGCCCACAGGCACAGGCTCATGCTGCCTGCCAGCTTCTGGCATTGTTGAAAGCAATATTTTGGAGTAAAGGGACTATTGTAGGCACCTTAGGCTGCCCATGGGGGGTCCATTAGACCTCCAGTTTCCAGTTGCTCTCCAGTTTCCCCTGACTCGTCTGTTTGCCTAATCAAGAAGGAATGCAGGGCACCGCAGCTCTCCAGCCTGGCATCGCCAATGACTTCGCACCCAGGGAGGGACAGGAATGGACATGGTGGGGGCATGGCAGGGACTGACATGAGGACGGCAGCGGGCCCGAGGCCAGAGCTGGCAGAGGGGCTGAGGGTGCTGATGGGCGTGATTGCGGGCATGACTGCAGCTTGTCACGTCCGCAGAAGGGCCACGGCCGTGTGCGGGAAGCCTGGAGGTGTTTGACCCCGGTGCTCACGGGTCCCGTTGCTGCCAGCCGTGCCCAGGCAAGCCGGGGCGGCCAGTCTCATCCCTGGAGTCGTGGCACCCACTGGACCCCCCATCCAGGCACCCTGCAAGGTGGGCTGTTGTGGGCTGAGCAGGGCACGGGGCAGGTGGAGCAGGGCTGGGGTGTTTACTTTAACTGTTGTCACCCAGCCAAGCGCTGCCGGGAACTGCTGTCCACAGGGACAGGGGTGGGAACGTGCGAGAGTGTGCGAGAGCCGGGGTGTGAGAAGGAAACTTACACGCTGCAGGGAGACCAGGAGCGAGGGGATGTGTGCTGGGAGGGGGGTGTCCCCCAAAGGGGAACTGTGGGGGGCTCCCAGGGTGGAGGGTTACCCGAGTGCATGCCCCAACGTGTGCCAGGGAAGGTTTGAGGGTGCACGTGGTGGGTGTGCACACGTGTGCAGTACAAGCAGACACACGTACACACGGGCATGGGGATGTGCACCCCCTGCCAGAGTGCCCAGTGAGAGCTGACTTTGCCAGGGAATGTCACAGCCATGCCAGGGCATGGTGCTGAACAGGCCCCTGGTGCTTCTCCTACCCAGGGAGGGGATATCCGTGGGTGCCTCATGCAGCCCACTCCCAACCAATACCCCTGGTGAAACAGCCCTGAGGCCATGCACAAGCCATGACCCCTGTGATCCATCCATCACCCTCCCCAGCTCAGAGGGATCCCATGAACCACAGCCATCCTGGGGACCTCCAACTCCCTGAGTCACCTCTCAGGGTGGAGGCAGGGGCCAGAGCAGGACTCTGTGTGAGGGTCAACAGTGATGGGGTCTAATAGGGTAAAGGTCACCACGGATGAAATCCACCTCTGGGAGAGGGTCATAAGGATTATGGTCCACCTCTGGGAGAGGGTTTTTGGTGGCTTTCATATCTGGCTGTCACAGCCAGGTACAGAACCTCATTAGGGCTGATGTTCCCAGGGTTGTCCAGTGCAGAGTCACTGACACCATCCCTTCTCTAGGTACCAGGGCCACCCTCTACCCTGGACAGGCACAGCTGAGGCACTGACCACTGAGGTGCTGGCTGCTGAGCGCTCAGGCCTGGGGGCAGGTGAGCAGCCAAGGAGGGCGCCCAGGGACGCCCTTCCCGTGCCCTGAGCCAAGGGAGGAAGCGGCCGGAGGCAGGAAACCTTCCCCCGGGCCCGGGGCCCCTGCTGCAATTTTGCTGGAAGGTCAGCGGCGACACAACAGGAAATTGTGCTGCCTCGGCTGGGCGGCCAGGCCGGAGCCACAGAGCCGCGCCGTGCTGTCCCGGGGCCGCTCCTGGCCTCCGGCCTCCGTCCCGGCTGGGCGGCTCGCGGGGAACCCGCGCCACCACTGCCCTCCATGGAAGGGAGACGGGAGTCAGGGAGCTGCCGCTGGCCCCAGGGTGGAAGATGCAGGGCCGAAGCCCCCAGCCGAGCATGGAGCTGAACAGTGAGTGTGCGGCTAAAAGGGGGGACTGGGTGCGCAGGAAGGGACAGAGGATACTGTGGCCCCACAGCCAGAGTGTTCCCTGCACGATGAATCCCACAGATGGGCATCAAACCCCAAGGGTGGCTCTGGGCTGGTTGGATCTGGCCACTGCCAGCATGTAAGGGCAACCATGCATCTCTCCACGCCTGTCCTAGGTAAACAGGCTGCACTGAGGATTTTTGGGGACAAGTGTAGTGCCAGGGCAGGGAGTGAGGCAGGCAGGAGGATGCAAAGTGGGCACTGGAGAAGCTGGCAGGATGGAGTTGCTGGGCACAGCGGTGTGCAGCGGCACTGGGGAAGGCAGTGCCGGCAGGGGAGCACTCAGCCAGGGCAGCGGCCAGGAACAGATGTTCCCTGTGGGACACTGCAGGCTGGGATTCCCCGAAGTGCACATGACGCCTGGAACTGCTCTTGGCAGGGATCCGGAGGGCTGGCCCTGGTCTGCACAGGGAGTACAGCCCTGCTTCCTTGCCTGGAGCGCGGCTGAAAAACCTGGCAGGCGTGGCTGTGCGGCCCCTTGGCACACAGCACCGGCACGGAAACCCCGGCCCTCCCCCGTGAGCACCGGGCACCCCCGCTGGCTGACGGGAGAGCAGCACCGGGCCCTCCTCAGCCACTCACACCTCCCTGCATCCCCACTACGGGGCCATCAAGACCACCAAAGGGCTGGGGAGAGGACTTGCCACTGCAGGCTTGGCTCTGGGCTAGCACTGCCAAGGGAGGCTGGCACTGCCAAGGGAGGCTGGCACTGCCCAGGGAGGCTGGCACAGTGCACAGGCAAACCCATCTCCTCCAGGACTGCTCCTCCTCACATCCTTCCTCCTGCACGTGAAAGAGGACCGTGCCAGCCCAACACGGCTGGTCTGTGACAACAGGCTTATCCAGAAATACATCATGGAGGCCAAGGACATGGAAAAGAGAGTGGTGAGGATACAGTCCCCCACAAAAGCCAAGACCAGGGACATGCACAGTTCCTGGTATCTCACCTTGACATCTCTCCTCACTAGGGCCAGTGCCAGGCCTTGCCTGCACTCAGCTGCCCTGCAGTGCTGCCCTTGGTGGACTTCACTTTCCAGCAGTGGAAATCCAAATCGGTGAGAGGGGCTGGGAGGAGGGTGCTGGCACTGGTCTGCTAACAAGATTTGAGAAGGAACCTTGGGTTAGCACAAGCACCAGAAATGCTGAACAAGATGCTTGTAGGCATATCTGGTGGCACAGGGAGGGTAGAGGACCCCATCCAGACCTAAGGTGAGCACAGGAAGCAACGAAGCCCTGGGGGTGACTGTCTGCTCCCCCAGAACGAGACCAAGCGTCGGGAGATCCTGTGTGACCTGGCCCTGCTGGTGGGGGCTGCAGCAGGGGCCCAGGGCCAGGTGAGCGATGAGTGCGGGGCCAGGCAGCTGAGCCAGCTTTACCGACACGCCAACTCCTTCTTCCTGCTCCTGCAGACCTTCAGCTGGGAGGTGAGACCTCCCCACATGAGCCAGACCACCCTGGCACAGGTGCCAGCTGGGCTGGGTTGGGTACAACCACGTTTGTCACCCCTCTGTCCCACTCTCGCCCCTCAGGCAGGACACTGGGAGTCGAGCTGCTCCCCGCACTCCCTGGAGCAGACCCACATCACCAGCATCTTCCTCACCTACCGGCAGCTCGTGCAGGGCAAGCTGCGCTTCTTCTTCTATGACCTGGCCAAGGTCTTGTGCAAGCAAGGACAGGGGGACAGCAGAGACCCTCCATGCGGGGCCTGGTGAGGCTGCACACAGGGTTCAACCACAAAGCGATGCTGGAGCAACCCTGCAGGACACTAAGCTGTGCTCTGGGTGTCCAGGATGATGCCCACAGGGAAAGGGTTGGCACCTGTTCCTCAAGTCTTTGTCTACTGTGCAGAGCATGGAGGCAAACAGTGACACTCATGTGCCAGCAGGCACAGGCCCTGCTCCCATCAGGGCAGGCACCTCTACTGTGAATGCTTTTCGATTAAAGAGCTATTTTTCTAAAGAGCTGTTTGTGTCCTTGTGCCTGGGCTGGGGCAGAAGCCAGCTCCTCTGGGACAAGCTCCCAGTTATGCCCAGTGCCTGCTCGCACCTGCAGCAGCCGCCAGTGCTGCAGGACCCCCTGCCACAGCCCTGCACGTGGCCTGAGCTGCTACTCCTCCTCTCTGTACCCACCTTCTGCAGGTATGGACTCCCCATCCTTTGGGAAGTGGCAGGGTTCTCCCTTTGCCCCTGTGCAGTTGTATCCACTCCCTGCCAGCCTCATCTCTCAGCAAGCAGAGCCAGGTGTACAAAACATCCCAGTTTAATCAAACCCAAGGCAGCCTGCCCCTCAGGATGGTTCCTGAGGGAATGGTCCCCAGTCCCCTGAGGCAGGCAGGCAGCTGTCCCAGTCCAGTTGCTCCTGGCCAGCACCAGGGCTGTTGAGCATAGGCAAAGGTGAGGAGATGTCATCAGGCAAGACCGGAGCACCCAGCATGGTGTCCACTCAGATGTCAGGTACCTCTCTTCACAAACAGAGATGTGGATCCCAGCAGGAGTCAGAAGACACTGGGATGAGGAGGGGGACTGCTCCCGCCTCCCCAGCTCTGAAGAGGCTGGGCAGCATGGATGCTGGAGCAGAATGTGGGCTCTCAGGGCTCCAGCTGGATGTCTGTGGGGCAGCCCATGGAGGTGTGCTAGAAGGCCAACTTCTTCATCAGCAGGTAAACGCGAGAGTCCACCTCAAACCCGTGCAGGTTGTTTGCATCTCCCTGCAGCCGCATGAGCAGCCCCCCGTAGGACACATAGGCAGAGCTGAGGTAGGAGGAGAGGAGTAGTGAGAACAGGGAATCCCATGGGAGACCTGAGTTGAGATCCCAGCACTCCCCACCCCAGGGCACTGTGTCCCCCACTCTCAACAGGCACTCACAGGCGCGTGGCCGCCTCCGTGGAGGTCTCGTCCCCCTCGATCCGGTACACCTTGCCGTACATCACGTACTCAAACTGGTCTGCCCTGCAACAGCACAGCCTGAGGTCAGCAAGGAAACAAACCTGGCCGTTCCCCCAGCTCAGTGTCCTCTGGGAAAAGGCACCTCCCAGTTACAGAGTCAATTAGATTGGAAAAGATCTCTCAGATTATCAAGTCCAACCTGTGACTGAACATCACATTGTCAACCCCCTCGACCACGGCACGAGTGCCACATCCAGTCTTTCTTTAAACAATGCTAGGGATAGTTCATCCTCCTGGGCAGCCCATTCCAATGTTTAATCACCCTCTATGTGAAGAAATTCCTCTTAGTGTCCAAGCTGAAACATTCAACCTCAGCCCTTCCCTTTTTCCCTCGTCCCTGCCCACATGGGTCCCAGCTGGCCCTGTACCTGGACGGCCGGTCATCTGTGGGGTTGTACTCGCCATCATCCAGGGTGCCATCCTCATACAAGGTGCTGGCGATGACCAGGCGGAATTTGTCCCCTGCAGGGAGACCAGAGGAGCAGTGAGAAGGTTAGAGCACAACCAGAGCAGCAGCACACACAGCCAGAACTCAGGCTGGTGGCAAAGGGCCACCCTGGCAGGGGGTGACAAACAGGCTCTGTCCCTGCTGCCAGTCCTCCAACAGGATTGTGGGGAAAGTGTGAAAGGTCACACTGGATCCTGTGTCTCCTTGTTCCCCACATCACAGAGAAAACCAGAGTCACAAGGACACCACTGCTGGTGTTTTCAGGGGACACAACAAGATATTCACTTAGATTCCCCCAGAGGGCTTGGCTGGACCCTGGGCAGGTACATGAGCCCCCTGCAGCATCAGCTTCAGCCCCTCTGTGTTTCATTGAGGGTAATATTCTCTTTTCCACGCATTTAGTGTATTTAGCTGCAGAAGCCTGAGGGAGCTTATTCCTTGATCCCAGCAATTCCTGGCTCCATCCTCTCTAACCTCGCCCACCCAGGCTGACATCAGCTGACCCGCCCTGTGCCAGCAGCCCGATGGCTTACCGAGGTCCACGGGATAGATCTGGATGTTCACGTCCAGGATGAGATCCATCTTGAAGGACTCGCTCTCGCAGTGCAGGCGCGACACTGGGGAGAGCAGCAGAGTCAGAGACCAGAACAGAGAAGATCCCCGAGGGCTGGGTGGGAACAGGGTCGTCTTCCCACCCCAGGCTGGCATCGGAGCCGTTTTCGGATGGATTTGGGCCTGGCAGCTGACGGAGGTGAGCGCAAGCAGGGGGAGGAACACGGTGGGGCGAGCAGTGCAAGGCACAGGGCCCTCGGGGGTGTGGAGGGCACAGCATCCGGGCTGGGGAAGCCCTGGGGAAGCC